>OX422222.1:86544208-88031708 GCA_949130495.1 Sambucus nigra | reverse complement strand
AGTGAAAGAATATGTGTTTATAAGAGATTTGAAACTATCGGTTTTAACCTTAATTAAAAGGAGAACTAAACTCGTAGTAGCTCGGGAGAAATAATGTTATAGACCAGTAGGATATTAGTGACTTCTTACTGAATATAAGATGAGGAAAATCCTATTTGAATCTTGTGAGATGGGAGCTTAGAACACATTTGATTGAAAGAGGGTATGAGGTTATCCCGATTGCATAGTTAAAGTTTTCGGACCTCCTCGATCAACAAAGTTAAGTAGTAGTGTATTGGAGGGGTTCCTTGTTTGGATTTCGCTTTGCGAGACGCTCCGCGCATGAACCTTAACGACGTCGGTAGTGGAGAGATGTTATAGGATGCGAGGATAATTAAATTATGAAGTAAAGATATGATATTTTAAAAGAGATATAATGCTACGTATGGGAAATATCTTAGGGTAGTGATAATTACCTTATTGATATTATATTATAGGTATGATAATACCTATTTGATTGATTGTTGATTTATGTGTATGACATACCTAGCTTACTTGCTATCGGTGGGAGGTTTACGCGTGAGGGCAGTCATATCCTGATGAATTCATGGGATGTTTGATTTGTCGCTCGAGAACGTAGGTCTATGAAAGACTTATCGGGGAGTTGATAAGTCCGCTGACTGTGGGTACGTAGGTATGTGCGTGACCCATGGATACGAGAACTATGTTCGCCCCCAAATTTTTTTTTTTTTGTTTGTGGTTCGTGGAATCTTACCGAACCTGTAGTCCCCTATTCGGTGACCTGTGATGATGGGACATGATAGCACAGTAATGCATTGCACCACAGCTGTGACTCGGGGTGCCGTATTATATATGAATATATATATAATGGATTAAATGGTTACATGAATATATTGTGGTTAAATCTATCTACGGTGATAATTGTAGATAACGGTGAATAGAACAAGATAATGGAATTAAGTTAATAAATGTTGATGCTTATAGAATTGAAAAGCTTAACTCATGTTAATGAGAAACGGTTCATATTAATGAGTAATGATTCATGTTAATGAGAAACAAATCATATAAAGAAGAAATGTAAATGCATAATAAGGTGACGTATGGTATGGGACATACGGGGATTATTATATGGGAATGGAATTATAATATGGAGACTAGAAAAGAGGAACCATTAACTAGGAGGTTAATAGGAAACGTTAAGTGTGCACTCTAGTTGAGAGGTGAGAATTGCAAGTGAGAGTTGGATCTAACATGTACATAATAAATGCTTTATTGCACTTGTTAAATACTTGCTGTTTTAAAAATAATCTACACATTCGGGCTCTGACCCGTTTCCTTGCATATTTTCTCTTCTATTGTATCTCTATATCAGGTGTCCAGCAACAGGGACGCCAACCATAGTTGATTTTGACGAGCTATGGAGGTTTTGCTTAGACGCTTGTCATCTTTTTGATTCACAGTATTCTTACATAGGGCAAGTAGCCCAAAGGATATCAGTTATCATTTTCTGTCGGAGTTAAATACTATTGTATTTGTGTCTTTTTAATACATTTAACATTGTTGGGATTATTGTAAAGGATTTATATTATTTGGGAATGTTTATTCCAGTTGCATTTAAATTCTTTTGAGTTATTTATTGTGTTATCTGTGTTGTAGAATAAAATGTGTTGTGTTATTCTTAAACTGGAAATGGATTTTGTTAAATTTAAATTTGGAAAGTTTTTTTTAACACCAGCTTAATTGGGTATTGGGTGAGTTGTAAATGTTTTCGACAGTGATGCTAAGAATGAGCCAACTGTATATTCTGTTTTAATTTGGTATGGGACTGGCCACCCGGTATTTAATTAGGCGGGGTGTTACGGGTGGTATCAGAGCATCAGGTTCTAGTGTCCTTTAGGATCTGTACGGCTTATTGTGTCTTCAGCGTAGCTTTCTTTGATGTAGAGCCCTATGAGTAGGATTATTGCTTTTCTATTTACGCTTACGATCTTCAGCTATTTTGAGATATCAAATATTGATAGTGTTCTCTCGTTTCAGATGCCTCCTCGACGTGCACCTCAGCCCGCCCCAGCTCAGGGTACAATGACTGCAGCCGAAGTTGCTACAATTGTTGCTCAGGAAGTCAATGCTGCTGTAGCTGCTATTCAGCAGGCTCCCGCACCGGCATCGGTTGTGCCACCCGCGCAAGGGCAAGTGTTTCCTACCGCATGGGAACGCGCGAGGGATGCCTTTCAGAATGCGCACCCACCTGAGTTTCAGGGAGGATCAGATGTTGTGACGCTAGCCAATGGAAGAAAGATATCCAATGGCACATGAGAATGATCGAATGCACTGAGGTTCAACGTCAGATACTAGCCACATTCAAGCTAGTAGGGGCAGCTTTACAATGGTGGTAAGCTACGACCACTATGGAGGAGAGGGACACAATGACTATCCAAGACTTTTGGATACGGTTTGATGGGAAGTATTTTCCTTCTGCCATCCAGACAGAGATGAGGCGAAAGCTACTTGATTTGAAACAGGGAGAGAAAACAGTGGCGGTATATGAGGAAGAGTTTACGAGATTAACTAATTTGGTACCAGCTGAAGTACCTACTGAGGAGAGGAGAGTCCTAATGTTCACTGATGGGTTGAACTATAAAATTCGCCAACATTTATTGGGGAATCTTTCACTACGTACGTATGCAGATGTTCTTAATGCTGCAATGCTCCACTGTCAAGATAACCGCTTCCATAATCAGGGTGTTAAGCGGGGGTTTGGGTCAGGCCTGCAAGGCAAGACTATTGGGGGCAGTTCTAGTGGGACTCAGTCAGGGCAGAGTCATCAACGTCAGAGTGAGCAGGGTTCCCAGACAGGGGACTATGCTAAGCTTTTGCGATCTAGAGATTCTCGATTTGAGGAAAGAGGTGTTGGACAAGGACAACAGGGCCATCATGGCCAGAAACAGGCTCATCAGGGCCAAGGGAAGGGAGGTAATGGCCAGCAGGTTCGGGGACAACAGGGGCAAGGTGGTGGAAAGTTTGTGGGAAAATGTTTCGTGTGTGGCAAGTATGGCCATAAACGTCAAGATTGTCCTGAGAAAGACAAATTCCCTCAGCAACAACATGCTCGACAGGAGCCACAGGTACCAGTGTTTCCACCAGCTGCTCATCCAGCTCCAGCTCCAGTGCTAGCACTACCTCTCATTCCAGCAGCACCCGCGCAGCAGGGTCAGTACGGGCGTGTATACAACGTCCATCAGGCAGTGAATCAACAACCACCACCTGCGAATGAGGGTATGTTTTCTATCTAAGGAATTATGAAGCATATATTGATTTTGTTACGATTAATGTTGTGTGGGCAAAAGGGTTGCTAAACTTAGCCTATAGCACTGTTAATTATGTAGACTCACTGAGGGGTGTGGGATACCTTTATATTACATGTTATCACGTGGGTTTTATTTGTATCATGGGATTACTTACCTAGAGCATGTCCGAGTGTGATTTGACTATCGGCGTGCATTGACTTGTGGTATATGAGAGTACATGTCTGCATCTTGTCTTCTATAAAAGAGTAGATGCGTAGACCCTATTTGAAATCGATAAAAACCAAATTTTTGTTTTAAAATCGATAAACCTAATATTTTATTTTTTTTTTCAACCAAAATTTTTATATATTATTGACTAAGGACCTTAGGAGTTTCGATGATCGACTACTTTAGGAAGTAGTGTATCGGGGTGGTTCCTTATTTGGATTTCGCTTGCGAGACACCCCACGCATGAAACTAATAACCGTTGGGAGTCGAAATAAGTTAGGTCTTTGGGAAACGAGTTTATAACCTTTGCGAAAACTTTTAATATTGAAAGCGGTACGAGAGGGTGTATGGGCGCCCTTGATGATTAGATTGTAGTATTTTTTCATAATTGTGAAAAAGGTAAGTAATTGAGACTTCAGGATTTATTTGTTCAATACGAGAGGATCATTTTTTTTCCTAAAGTTTGTCACGAGGACGGTATAGGGAAGATTAGGTGAAGTCTAAATTTGATTCAGTTGAAATTATATGGTGAGGCTTGGCGTATAACATCGATAGGGACTTTGTTAATGTACTGTATGGGTGGTACATCTTGGATTTCTTACGATGTGAGATTTATACTCGGAGTTGACCTTACCGGTATGACTTATATTCCTGAATTTCGGGACGAAATTCTGTTATAAGGGGGGAAGTATGTAATACCCCGTAATTTTAAATGACTTTTAAAATGGGTTATATTTTAAATTAATGGATTAATTGGATTTTATTATTAATTCATTCATTCGAGTTTTATCCAGACGGTGGATATTAAAATGGAAGATTATGAATATTACTTAAAGATATTTAGGTAATATATGTATGAGATGTCATTGATATGACTGTATGATATAAATTCGGTAATTTATATTTTTAGTCAGACGCGGTATGGGACGTGTCGGGACTAGTTTATTAAATTAAAAAGGAAATTTATTTTTCTATCGATCTAATAGAAATTTTGACTGCGTAGTTACATCCGGCAGGTTCGATATAGTCAGAAAAGTCTATTTGGATGTTAATTTTGAGTCTCGGGTCATTTGAGAATGAATAGACAACCCGAAAGGGCATTTTGGTCATTTTTCTAGGGGGTGAATAGTGATTTCGAATTTGGAACTATTATAAGTATTGGTAGATTAAGTGTATGGGGGTTATTCATCTCCTCTTCACAAATAAGAGCAGCCATCTTTCTAGAGAGAGTGTAAGAGTGCTTGGGAAGGGAAAAGCCACTTGGGAAGGAGAAGAACAAGAACCAAGGTTCACCACCACCAACCACCACCGGAGTTTGACCGGAGAAGGGACAACCAACTGAAATATACTACACCAAAGGATCAGACCTATTAGAAAGGCAAGTGTTTGATAATGGCAATTTAAGTTTGTATATTGTCCATGTTAGAATAATATGAAAAGAGAAGATTATTATTGTTTGGAAGAAATAATGGAGTATTAAATGGATTTCTGGAAAACTGAAATGATATAGGAATTTAACTCATGATTTAGGATGATATTAATCCACGAAATAGTCATGAATTTGTTGAAGAAATTATGAAAACCATTGATGTGTTCTTGAAGATGATATATTGATAATTTCTGGAAATAAGGAGATAAACATGCTTTTTAATCCAATCCCTTGATGATTCTAGGATGTTTAGTGTACTGGAAATCGTTCATATATGTTGGCATATCATGTAGTAATAATTATAACTCATTTTGGAGGTTAATATGAAGGTTTGAATGGGTAAAAATGGTGAAACCCGTAGTTGCTGAAATGTAGAAAAACCAGGCTTGGACCTGAGTGATCGATCGATCGACCCCTACCTTCGATCGATCGACCTCCCCAGATTATGTAAATTTGTTTCTTTTTAAATGTTGATTCTTATCCCAAACCTTTTGTGGATCTTTGGTGATTATTATTTGGATATTTTGGGACCTAGAAATATCAGTAAACCCTTGATAAGATTTGAATTAATTTGATTTGGATTCGAGTGATTTAAATGATGAAAATTATATTGAATGGAATTTCGGTTGCTAGATTCATTTGTTAAATTTACAAATGGGGATGTATGAGGATTTAAGATAGGATCAGTAGGGGTGATTGAATATAACACCTAGGTATCCTTAAGTTTACAAGAGGGTTTAATCCTAAGTGAAAGAATATGTGTTTATAAGAGATTTGAAACTATCGGTTTTAACCTTAATTAAAAGGAGAACTAAACTCGTAGTAGCTCGGGAGAAATAATGTTATGGACCAGTAGGATATTAGTGACTTCTTACTGAATATAAGATGAGGAAAATCCTATTTGAATCTTGTGATATGGGAGCTTAGAACACATTTGATTGAAAGAGGGTATGAGGTTATCCCGATTGCATAGTTAAAGTTTTCGGACCACCTCGATCGACAAAGTTAAGTAGTAGTGTATTGGAGGGTTCCTTGTTTGGATTTCGCTTTGCGAGACGCTCCGCGCATGAACCTTAACGACGTCGGTAGTGGAGAGATGTTATAGGATGCGAGGATAATTAAATTATGAAGTAAGGATATGATATTTTAAAAGAGATATAATGCTACGTATGGGAAATATCTTAGGGTAGTGATAATTACCTTATTGATATTATATTATAGGTATGATAATACCTATTTTATTGATTGTTGATTTATGTGTATGACATACCTAGCTTACTTGCTATCGGTGGGAGGTTTACGCTTGAGGGCAGTCATATCCTGATGAATCCATGGGATCTTTGATTTGTCGCTCGAGAACATAGGTTTATGAAAGACTTATCGGGGAGTTGATAAGTCCGCTGACAGTGGGTTCGTAGGTATGTGTGTGACCCATGGATACGAGAACTATGTTCGCCTCCAATTTGTTTGTTGTTGTTTGTGGTTCGTGGAATCTTACCGAACCTGTAGTCCCCTATTCGGCGACCTGCGATGATGGGACATGATAGCAGAGTAATGCCTTGCACCACAGCTGTGACTCGGGGTGCCGTATTATATATGAATATATATATATAATGGATTAAATGGTTACATGAATATATTGTGGTTAAATCTATATACGGTGATAATTGTAGATAACGGTGAATAGAACAAGATAATGGAATTAAGTTAATAAATGTTGATGCTTATAGAATTGAAAAGCTTAACTCATGTTAATGAGAAACGGTTCATATTAATGAGTAATGATTCATGTTAATGAGAAACTAATCATATAAAGAAGAAATGTAAATGCATAATAAGGTGACGTATGGTATGGGACATACGGGGATTATTATATGGGAATGGAATTATAATATGGAGACTAGAAAAGAGGAACCATTAACTAGGAGGTTAATAGGAAACATTAAGTGTGCACTCTAGTTGAGAGGTGAGAATTGCAAGTGAGAGTTGGATCTAACATGTACATAATAAATGCTTTATTGCACTTGTTAAATACTTGCTGTTTTAAAAATAATCTACACATTCGGGCTCTGACCCGTTTCCTTGCATATTTTCTCTTCTATTGTATCTCTATATCAGGTGTCCAGAAACAGGGACGCCAACCATAGTTGATTTTGACGAGCTATGGAGGTTTTGCTTAGACGCTTGTCATCTTTTTGATTCACGGTATTCTTACATAGGGCATGTCGCCCAAAGGATTTCAGTTATCATTTTCTGTCGGAGTTAAATACTATTGTATTTGTGTCTTTTTAATACATTTAACATTGTTGGGATTATTGTAAAGGATTTATATTATTTGGGAATGTTTATTCCAGTTGCATTTAAATTCTTTTGAGTTATTTATTGTGTTATCTGTGTTGTAGAATAAAATGTGTTGTGTTATTCTTAAACTGGAAATGGATTTTGTTAAATTTAAATTTGGAAAGTTTTTTTTAACACCAACTTAATTGGGTATTGGGTGAGTTGTAAATGTTTTCGACAGTGATGCAAAGAATGAGCCAACTGTATATTCTGTTTTAATTTGGTATGGGACTGGCCACCCGGTATTTAATTAGGCGGGGTGTTACATGATGTTGCAGTTGTTTATTTGCAATACATGTATCATTTTATGAAGAGGATGTTAATGAAAAGAGCAATTCCAGTGTCAAAACCTTGTTACATTATGTTTAAACATCATTAATTTGGTGAAAATTACGAGGTTAAACATCATAATATGGTGACCTCACACCTCAAACATCATTAATTTGGTGAAAATTATGAGGTGAAACATCATATTATGGTGACCTCAGACCTTAAACATCATTAATTTGGTGAAAATTATGAGGGTGAACATCATTATCTGATGACCTCGGACCTTACACATCATTAGTTTGATGAAATTATAAGGTGAAACATCCTATTATGGTGACCTCAGACCGTAAACATCATTTATTTGGTGAAAATTATGAGGGTGAACATCATATTATGGTGACCTCAAACCTTGAACATCATTAATTTGATGAAAATTATGAGGTGAAACGTCATATTATGGTGACCTCAGACCTTGGACATCATTAGTCTGGTGAAATTATGAAGTGAAACATCATATTATGGTGACCTCAAATCTCAAACATCATTAACTTGGTGAAAATTATGAGGTGAAACATCATATTATGGTGACCTCAGACCTTAAACATCATTTATTTGGTGAAAATTATGAGGTGAAACATCATATTATGGTGACCTCGGACCGCAAACATCATTAAATTGTTGAAAATTATGAGGTGAAACATTATATTATGGTGACCTCAGACCTTAAACATCATTTATTTGGTAAAAATTATGAGGGTGAACAATATATTATGGTGACCTCAGACCTTAAACATCATTAATTTGGTAAAAATTATGAGGTGAAACATCATATTATGGTAACCTAAGACCTTAAACATCATTAGTTTGGTGAAATTATGAGATGAAACATCATATTATGGTGACCTCGGACCTTAAACATCATTTATTTGGTGAAAATTATGAGGGTGAACATCATTATATGGTAACCTCATACCTTAAACATCATTAATTTGGTGAAAATTATGGGGTGAAACATCTCATGGTAACCTCAGACTTTAGACACCATTAGTTTGGTGAAATTATGAGGTGAAACATCATATTATGGTGACCTTGGACCTTAGATATCATTAGTTTGGTGAAATTATGCGGTGAAACATCATATTATGGTGACCTCAGACCTTAAACATCATTAATTTGGTAAAAATTATTAGGTGAATATCATATTATGGTGACCTTGGACCCTGAACATCAGTAATTTGGTGAAAAATTATGAGGTGAACATCATATTATGGTGACCTCAGACCTTAAACATTGGTGAAAATGAGGGTAAACATCATAATTTGATGACCTCAGACCTTAAAACGTCATTTAAGAAGTAAGATATTCAAACATAACATCGAAAGAAGCAATAGAATCTGAAGAAGATGGGATTAATGATTATCAGTAAACAATAGTCAGGAGAGTTACGAATCAGATGTTACAAAATGCCATCAAAGTTTAAAAATTATGAAGAGGTACAGAGGAAATCAAAATTATGAAAGCTTTACAAGAAAAAGGAGTTAAGCCTCTGCAGTAGCATTCGTGCCATCACGACCGACGTTAGTCACCTCGGCACCATCATCCTGATGGCTGGCATCTTCAGTCTCAGTTACCTCCAAGGGAGCAGTCTCTGTCGAAGCACCATCGGCCTCCTCCACCTCTTACAAGGCCTGGGCAAATCGGGGGTTACCAAAGCCTAGACCTTTAAAATCGAAGGCAGTTAAACTCCCTGACTCCTTTTTTTTAGAAGTTTCCCATTTGCTAGTGGCTTTGATACCTCTTTCAAGGTATTCAAAGCCAAAGCTAACAAACTCATCAGAGACTTTATAGTCTTAAATAATCTTCACTGAAGCGTCCTCTAAAGCAGCCTTAACTAAAGCAGCCACTTTAGCCTGCAGAGCATCATCTTTAGCCTTCAGAGCTAAATCATGGTCCTTCTTGAGCTTGCACATATACCTCTCTCTCTGCTGAATAACTTCCTTTAACTTGCCAACCTCCTTCAGGTTATCCTTCAGGCGTTCAACTTTTGCGTTCAAAGAGGCTTGGATCCTTTCAAACTCTTGACCCTCCTCTTTGAAGGGCATCGTCTTCAGGGTCCAGTCAACAAAACGGTGCATGGACAGGATACCCTGCAGTAGAAGATCATATGTGTTAGCACATGAGTTAGAAAATGTAAAATGGCCGACGTTACACTTGAATGAACAAAATCTAATACCTGAATTGATCTGTGAAGAGTGAACTCAGTGAGCAAAGGGACGTCCAAGGGGCGTAAGAAATGCTTATCCTCTTCAGTCATCACAAAGATGATAGCATCAGTGGCCTTCAGACTATGACCAATGAGACTATTGATAATCTTTAACTGAGAAAGACGAGCATCCAGGGCCTCATATGTAGAGATGGGAATGGTGTGATCCCCTCTCTGAGTCTTGCCCGACCTCTGATGCTTCGGGATTGTAGTGGTCTTCCTTTTCTTAGTAATATCGACCTTGGATGTGCTGATGTTCAGTTGGGTGGTGGGAGGTTGTATATTTTTTCCAGACTTCTTATTTATCAGCTTTACTAGACTGGGAGCAGATATTTCCCAGAGGCAGTTCGATATACCTTCAGGGCGCTCTGTAAAAGATGTATCTGAGTTAGTAAATCAGAGGCATGAAAAGTAAGAGGTACAACTTGTGAAAAATGAGACTTATGAAGCTCTATCAAAGAACCACCCTCAGGCCTGTCTAAGAGAGGTAGTAGGGGGTCATCAGATGTTCATATTTAACTAGCCAACCCGGCTCCCCCTAATCTTGAAGATCCTTGACTTTTTTAAGATTATCCTGGCTAAGCCCAGGGTCGGCTTTAGCAGCAAGTGAGACCTTCCCCCATCTCAGAGGAGTCCTTGGAATTGATGTTTTAGAAGACTCATGGGGACTAAATTCCCATTCCCTGGATGCAAAGAAATACTGAGGTTTCCAATTGTGGTTTGAGGTCTGGGTAACCAACAATATTTTTTTCTCTGACTTCCTAGCTAAGAAGTGGTAATATATAGGATGGTTTTTGGTAGAGGAAGGGACGTAACAACCTGTGAAGACCCTAACTGGAAGGTTTGAGTGGTGGACATCCCTCCAAAGGACGATGGCTCTAATCATAGCCCTCCAGGCATTAGGGGATAATTATGAAGGGGGCAGATTTATATGGGATAATATGGCTCTGATGGAAGGGTGGATAGGAAGACTGAAGCCCAACTTGAACATCTACTCATAGATGCAAATTTCCCCATCTCGGCCATAAAAGTCCCTCTTACCCCTCAGAGGTCTCCTAAGGTTAATGGAAGAATTTCTCGAATAAAGGTGCCTAAAAGTTAAAAGGTCATACTCAATGACGGAGCTCTAAATCTCGGTTGCCTCAGATGTATTAATATCACTCTCCAACCCATCATCTTCATCCCTAGCAACATCGGCCTGGGCAAGTGTAGGGACACCATCGAGAAACCTCTGAGCAAATTCAGCCCCAGTGGCGGCCGACAGAGGAATGGCATCAATGATGGGGGGAATGGCCACACTTGGATACATAATTTTTACATCAGAAGAAGGTTGTGAGGTGCTAGCACCCTAGTGAGACGAGGCACGGCTCGAAACCTCGGCCTGCTTTGGGACCTCATCTTGCCTGATAGAGTAATCCAGAGCCTCTTGGAAAGAGTCTACACACAGGGGGTGTGAGGAAGACGACTCAGACTCAGATATGGGTGTTGGGTCCACTGGAACCTCTGCTATCTCAGCAAGCTCGACTGGATAATGATAGATAACCTTCAAGGGTGGAGGAAATATGGGTCTTAGAGGGAAGGTCGTATCCCTATGAGCTTCCTCTTGGGCTAGCTCTATCTACCTAATTTTTTCAAAAGTCTTCTCATGAAGGGAAGGGAACTCTTCTATAAGTTGGTATAAGGGTCTGAGCATAAGATATACGACACTACACTTGGACTCAAAATCATAAATAGGCAAATAACCTAACTTAGCCTAAACTAAAGATCAAACTAGGAAGGTGAATGGTTTTCAAACCAAGAACACTTTATATTCAAGGTCGCCGAAAAATGCAAAAACCCTTGTCGAAAAGTACAAACCCCGCCAAAAATTTAGAAATGAAAATCAATGGCTAAAAATAGTAAAGAAAGGTGGAAATGATACCTGGTTAATTGCTAAATAAAGGAGAGGAGGATTAGAAGTGAAGAAACCCTCAAATGGAAGCCAACTATGGAGATTTGAAGGTACAACTGTAGAAAGAGCTCAAGCAGGAAAAATGAAAATAGAAGAAGAAAGATAAGGAAAGAAAAAAAGGGTTTTTTAAACCTTCTCAAATGGGGGCCCACATCCCAACACTCATCATTGCCCTAGGGAAACCCAAGGGGCAAATCAGAATTGGCATGCCTTGATAAGCACGCTCCTTACTTCAGTAAGTGATGTGTGGAAAGTAAGTATTGGCACACAGAGAAATCCAGCCTCGGCCTAAACTACATACCCCTCAGTCATCTAATCACATAGAAGACTAAGGGCTAGGGGGTGATTGATATACCCAAAGTGCACCCTCTTACTCAGAGCAACTAACCTCGGCTAATCTCACAGCCGAGGTAACCAGAAGCCTATGACAACCATCAGCAAGGTAGTCACTCAGAAGGTCATCGATATTGCATCTATCTCATACATCAACCTCGGTTGGGCATCAATCGAGGTCAATAAGGACTTATGCGTTCAACCACCCTTCAACACCATCATCGGCCCCAGCCGACGTTGCAATCATCAGCCGAGATCAGTAAGGTTACATGGGATTAATCATCTGGTAATGTCATCATCGGCCCAAGCCGACATTACAACTACACATACCTAAAATCGTCCAGCCTTGTTGGCTGAGGTCATCATGAATAACCTCAAAATAAATAACAGTGGGACTTCACCAACCTCTTACTCTCCCAGGCCGAGGTTACACCAATCAAAGAGGGTCGAGCATTTACAAGCGCATGTATGGTTTGGAACACATGGAAAAATCTGTTATAACTGAATCATTCCCTCCACGTGAGGGAATATTGAGGTCATTATTGTTTACTTAAGATCAACCAGGTGCCATCCTTATACTGGTTGGATCTTTAGGCACATGTTCATTGCATGCTTGGGGGGTACATTACACCCCCAAGCACCATATATAGAGGTCATTCTCTACCTTGTAAAGGGATCCAAAAATGGCAACCCTAGCTGAAACTCTGTCATTTTACATAGTAGAGAGAGAAATCTTGAGAGATTGTATTAATGGCCGTTAGTGCCTTCATTTAGTGATATTACTCACACACTCACAGTGGACGTAGGCCAGATTGGCTGAACCACTTACATACAAGTGTTCATCCTCTTCTCCACACCTCCTTCTACTATATATATACACTCTTGTGCTGCCATTGTTATTACCAGCTTGAGTTTGTCAACACTTCATCTGGTGGTGCTATTTACAGTGTCATCAATGAGGGTATCCTTAGAGATAATATTTGTGGTGTGATTGGTTTTGTATATGTTGTTACTCAATATAAGTCTGTTCTTCAGTTGGAGATGTCAAGAATTCCTCGTGGTATGTAATAAGATTATCTTTTCATATAAGTCTTTCTATATTGTTATAAGTCTTTTTGTATTGTTTTATTAGGAGAAAAGTAAGTGCATATTGTAGAAAGAATATATTATTAGTAAGACTCACTTATTTAACTATATAATTTCTTTTCTTCAGGTTGTCCATCTCTTTTAAATTGTATATAAAAGAAATTCGGTTTCTTTAAGGAGTTTCTTATGGGGAATATTCACTCCATAAGGAAATACCCCAAATAAGATTCAAAGACATTAAAAGAGCTTATATATTTTTTCACTCAACTCATTTATTTTAGAGATAAGTACTCTCACAAACAATTTTATTACTCTAATTTTTAAACACATATGTTCCTCAAATACCCAGTAAATCAATATTTTATTTATTTTAAAAGTTCGCACTAGAGGCAACCACCCCACCCCACCCCACTATCGGAGCTCCAGAGACCTTATCGGAGCTCCGATGAGCATCGTCGAAGCTCCGTCAGTGTGTGTTCAAGCTACAAAATAGGAATGCACTCAATATATACTACACAACAGGCACTATATAGCGCCCGTGCATCGTGCGGGGCTAAAATCTAATTAGAATTATATGATTATGAAGGTGTTGGACAATTTATTGCGTTGGTTGGCTAATATTGAAAGTGGTATGACCACTGGTTTATTCTCCAAATAAGTAAGGGAATTTTCAACTTTATTTTAATTTTATTGTGTCACGAACATTGATTTTATACTCACCGTAATGGTATTGACACTCAGAAAATATACAATATGACCAACGCGGAATAGTAAACACTAACACAATATTGGATTAGAATTGATATTTTAATCAATTTAATTAAGCAATTAATCTAGGACCGACTTTGAAAATCAATGTTTTTGGAAGTATCTATGGTGACATTTTTCAGAAAAAGATCTTTACGTTCGTATAAAATTGTAAATTTTGTTAAAATAGTTAAATCGAATATTTGACAGGATTAATATTTTAATAAAATATTAAATTGTTGTTTATTTAATTTATTTAGACAAATTGAATCCTTTGATTCCATATAAAGAATATTCTTTCCAAAAATTATACTATATAAATATCGAGTTTCCATATAAATGTATTTTTAAAATTTCAAATATTACTTATTTCATCAACGAATTAAAGAGCTTAATTTAGAATTATATACGGAATTCATATATTTATGTTTGTCATAGCATGAGCTTTATCTGAATTTACATAACAACGTTAGATATCCTAAACACAACCCATTCCTTCCAAACACCAATATAACCACTTTCATTTAAACCCTCGAGCTAATAACTACAGAAACTGGAACACAACAATGAAAGATCCGTGAATAACAATGAAAAGCTCGTAAACACCTGTAGGTGGTTCTATTTCACTATTATACCTTGAACTTATATCTTTGACATTACTGCTTGTTATATCACTATGTGATAGCCTTGAACTCGTATTCTCATTTATGAACTCTTTGATAGTTCACTTGTACCTTGAATACTGATTCAATATTTTATCTGATTAAACTCAAGCTAGCCCAACCATGATAACTTATTTGATTTTCGTAAATGATTTGGATTATAGTACACCACTATATCCCGTTGAATAATGATTTAAACTATTTTACCATATTATCGTATACCCTACGTGTTATTAAACTTTGGTTTCAATCATCTAATTTGCAGCATAGCCTGCCATTTTATAACTATTATTAGTGAAACCTTTAGTAATATACCTTACGAGCCAGTGATTAGACCCGTAAACCACCGATAAATCTAATTGGCCTGAAGGACTCAGATGTTGAGTGCCTTGTTGTTATATTTTCTCTACGTTTGAGTGTCGCTCTAGCTAAGTGTGCGAAGTTATTAGTTATTCTCCAATTATTGGGATTGCTTGTTCAAGTGTATTTTATGCCTTGAGCGATGTTATAGTTGTATGTCTACGCATTTGCAGCCCCGATAGACGATAATTTACGGGTTATTGTATTATAGTCTGAACCTTATTTATAACTCGATAAACACCATATCCGGTTAAAATTACCATACAATTCTTTTATATATTGCAGACTTCTGTATACCTTTGTTTAGTTTTGTTGATATTTCATGTTGCCGCAGATTGCCATACATTGTTTTATATTTCGAGCATTTCATTCCCAGATATGCTATTTAAACAGATTTCCATATTTACATTGTTATAGAACTAGAATTATCGAATGGGAAAAGTTTTCATTATTCCTTCTTTTTCAGTTATTTTACACAGGTACTTTATAAACCATGATGAATAGTTCAGAGATCAACTGATACATAGAGACAAAGATATGTCATATTAGAAGAAAGGAGCCTAGTTAGCAGGAGAAATACTTTTGTATTGTTGCTAAATTTCAGTTGTAACATATTTGAGAATTAATAAATGCCTCAGTTATTTTAGTATTTATATTTATTTATTTAGTAATTATTAGGTTAACCCTCACCCTCAGCAAAATCGATACAACCTTGGTAATAAACTTATCACATGCCTTGTTTTATGTCTCGAACTATGTAAAACCTACGCTTAATGTGTTTAATCCGATATGGGTTACAGGTTCTCTCGAACCTGCAATTGTACCGCTAAGAACATTAAAAAGTGTAATACTCAATTGCACTTAAAGGAACCTCGTTGACATTACTTAGGAAGTTCCCGAGCCATATAGCCTCTTACGTTGCCTTCGAAGTGACACAAATTTCAGTTTTCCTAGTGGAATCAGTTTGCTTCACACTCCTCCAACTTATAGCTTTGCCTCCTGGGGTAAACACATATTCTGAGGTAGAAAACTCGAAATCCTTATTTGACTAAAAAAAGTCTGTGTACCTAAACGGTACAAGACTATCAGATTGAAATACGTCGACCCACCGTGTGTACGACATAGCATATATTCGATATTACGCACAACATAAGCATACACAAGGTTATCCACCGCTAAAGCATAAGGTATATTACTCATTCCTTATATCTGATCACGTGTTTTAGGACATTGATATCTAGACAAAGTGATTTCGTACTTGAAACGATAAATACCTTCATGGAATCTCGATGGTAATCATATGAGTACAACATCGATATAAATAGTTTTCGATAAGCCCAGCATCCTTTTTATCCAATCCAGAAAAATCTTGATAATAAGGATGTGATTGGCTTGTCCTACGCATTTTATATCGAACTACCTGGACAACCACACTCTTATGTTAGATAATACACTCACATCGTTCCCGATTAGGAGAATAATATCCACATGTTGTAGTAAAAATACCACCATGTTTTCGCCATGCTTCGTGTACAAACAATTATTATTCGAGCTTCGATCAAAATCAAAAGATTGATTTCCTGATCAAACCAAATATTTCAAGACTTTGATTTTAGCTTAAGTCCATAAATGGATTTTTTAGGCTTACACACTTTGCTTTCCTGACTTCTCACTATGTACTTGTTAAGAAAATCATTCAAGAAGGAAGTGACAATAAAAATATCTTGATAGACTTTAGCACGACTATTGGCGATAAGTCTTATGGGGGTGCAAGTTTCATGCTTGAAAAGAAAACTTTTAGGTTAAAAGGCCCTCAATCATCACGAGAAATTTTGTGGGTGATTAGCCCATAGCATACGTGCGAGTTAATCATCGACAACAAAGATCGGTGGATGCCGAAGTCTTAGGACTGTGCAAGTTAACTCCAAGCATGAAGCATCTTGGTAGTACGTGGAGAGATATCTGATCATAACCAAAAAGAGAGACTTTGTTGCGGTAAGTCATGTTTGTCAATTGTAAGACCTAAAATTCATAATACTAGTAGACTAAGTGGGTTGGCGTAATAGATGTTTTTGTATAAGGGTTTTCAATCTAAAATCCTTGTGCATTGTGTGTGGTTGTTTTTACAGCGTCCGCATTTTTTTCGAATACTTGCATGCAAATAAACCTAATTAATTCTATTCAATAAAATTAAATTCTAATTGGGCATGTTAATTAATTCATTCGACTAGATCTTTTGGGCGCGTGCTTTTTCAATAATGAAAGAAGATCTTCCATGAGTTCGTTATCCTCTGAGGACAAGGTGAACTGAATGAATATCTTAATTTCTTGGGGTAATAAGTCGAGAGCCCTCAGTATGGTTGAACTTTTCTCTATATGCTTAGCAGGACAAGAGCAAGTATAGCTTGTCACGAAGTCGAGTGGCCTTCTAGGATGACTATGTAAGCCGACCTTTCCTTATAAACCTCGTCCAAATATCCCTATATCCCCGTTGTCCATTTATATTATGTTGCGTGGATTTAGAATTACATTTAACAATACTTACTACTTATGATTAATTAATGTACAAATAATTTCACTCATATTCTCCCCTACTCTTAAAGAATAAAAATTACCTCGTACGATAGCACTTAAATCATTTACTCAATGTGACATTCCTTTCAAGAGAGTTTGTCATTTGTGGGGCCTAGTATTATTTCATTAGAGTGAGTTGTTGTGTGTTTGACTTCACGTGCTCACCTTCTTCCTACAACATAAATTAGATGAGTGGTAAGTTCTATTTAAGGACCACGCTACCTCTTTTTCTCTCACTCTCTCAATTACAAACACTAGAAATCAATGAGTTTTTTGGAGGGTGATTTTGAATCTATGGCTACTCAACTTAACCAACCCAAGACTGCCTGTGTCATCGGAGGAACGGGTTTTGTGGCATCTTTGCTTGTGAAGCTATTGCTTGAGAGAGGCTATGCCGTTAACACCACAGTCAGGGATCCTGGTTGGTGTTTATTTATCTTTTTCACTCACTTCACTTTTTTCTCTCTATTTTTCTGTTACGGACATTCTAAAGACTTTATGGTGCCTATTCTTTTCACTGTTCGTTTTCATGTCAGCTTTTTGGCACTCTGCGTTTATTTCGGGGAAAGCAATGTACTCATAAGATTTGTCTTTTTTTTACCCACCTTAGGACCATTGTATTCTATTTCTACGTTTCAGTACTCACAAACTATTTTTTAAGCAATAAAGATATGTGTACCCTAAAATATACTTTCATTCATACCTTTTGTTTTAAATGTTTATATCTTATTATTGTGGGTCCCGTCAGGATATAGAATATAACTTGTTATTGTATTATCTTATTAGGAATACAAAACGGGGGTACAAAATGGGGATCACTGTAGTAATACCCTTTTTTTAACACATAGAGGCATATCACAAAACCATTAAGTGTTATATATATTTTTTAATTTTTTTTTACTTTAGTTTCATCTCTTAAAAGTTTTTAACTCTTTATTTCATGTGTTCTTAAAATTATATTAAGTTACATAATTACTCAAAACTGTTCATAACTACTGTGTAACAGTCCATCTTCCTTTATGCAGAGAATAGCACTTGTCTCATAATGATTATAATATGACCAATAACTAAAAAAAAACGTGAGAGTGAATACAAATAAATCTTATAAAATATGTTAATCAATGCTGAAATGCGAAATTGAATAATATGTGCATTTTCAATTGTAAAAAAGTTTGATGATCATCTAAGTCACTTATGTTTTAATGTTTTTGTTAGCGATCTCCTTTATACGACCATCATCCCCCCCATTTGGTTAAAAAAAAATAATATCTATTATTTTAAAATTTTGGTCCAATTTAAGGTTTGTTGTTCATCTTGTGTGTATGTATATTTGGATGGTGAAAATTAAATGACCAACATGAAATACATATTTTGTTGATGAAATAATAAGTGATAACAAAGTAGGGGTGTTCATGGTCTGGTCCAATTCGGCGTTGAGGTTTTTTTTTTACCGGACCGACTTAGTCGGTCCTTTAAAAAAATGGACCTAGAGCGGACCGATAATGTCGGTTAACCGACCCTAATCGGTTCGATTTTTTATAGGGTCGGTCCTCACATTAACGAATTACATCATTTATAATAATAAAAATATATCCGATTCTATTTTTTACAAACATTAAAAACTAAAAAATATCAAAATTTTCAATTAAAACAAGCCAATTATTGGATTAAAGTATAATTTAAACTAATCAAATATCAAAATATATATTTTCACTATTTATTTATCTTTTATATATACATATATATATGTAAAAATATATTATTTTATATAGAGTCAATCCGGTTCGATCTTAACAAGATTTTTGAAATCGTAAATCGTGGACCGAACCGATTGAATCGGTCCGTCAGAAAAATAAACTCAGATCGAACCAATTAAAAAAAAGACTTAAAAAAAAGAGTCGATTTGGCCTGATTTGATTCGATTCGTGAGTTCAATTGATTTTTTGACATGTCAGCTTTTTTTAGTGATTTTTTTGGAAATGTCTCTAAACAAATGTGTGGCGTTGTTATTTCAATGATGTTGGTGTTGCCACACGTGAGTTGCCATTGGTCACTAATCTACGAAAAGAATATAACTATTGTACCTTGAGTTATGATAAGTGTACCTTAAAGGCGCATGTTTGTTAAATGATTAAAAATAGTAAGGATAACCGTTGATGTACAATTAAGAAGGGAAAAACTAAGTCTCAAAACATTCACAAGTGAACACAATATCATCTCTTACACGTGTTAGTTATAAAAATAAGAAAAGATTAAAATTAAATAAAGTATTTTATGACAAAACTATCATATCTTTGACATCCTCTTCCTTAAATAGATATTTGCATATTGAAATACGAACTGATATCTGGATAATTACCATCAAGCTGGGTGGATGACAAGCCATGATCATGGGCTTGAAGTTCCTTTTCTAATTCTAAGGAAATATAAACCCTGATACATAACAGAAAATAAAAATTGTTTGTCCCACACAGCTACGACTTACAACTACAGTAGCAATTGATTTGTTTTGCAATTATTCTTTATTTTTATTTTTTTACAAAATTAACCAAACCGAGTTTAAGGATACTAAAGACTATTCGGTGTGTCTTGAGTTCACACATCAGATAGCTATATATATCCCATCAATCTTCTAAAATTTGATATATTTTTATTGGAATAGGATTGGAAAGTGTATTAACATTATAAGTGTTACATTTTTCTGGCTACAGAGAATCAAAAAAAGATCTCTCACCTATTAGCCCTTGAGAGTTTGGGAAAGTTAAAAATCTTCCGAGCAGATCTAACCGATGAAGCCAGTTTCGATGCCCCTGTGGCCGGTTGTGACCTAGTATTTCACGTTGCGACACCCGTTAACTTTGCTTCTGAAGATCCAGAGGTACTAACTTACAAGGTCATATAGCTAATATTAAGTGCTAGTCTGGTTCGAGTTTTTCTGATTTTTTTATCCTGATTTAATAAATTTACACGTAAAATTTGAGTTTAACGCGAGAAATAAGCATTGTAATATTAGAATTATATGCATTAACACTAAAACCAAACAAGCACTCGTATTTAACACAACCATTTTTTTTAGTTTTACTAACCGTTATGCTCTTTTGTTGCTAGAATGACATGATAAAACCAGCAATTGAAGGAGTCATCAATGTTTTGAAGGCTTGCACAAAAGCGGGGACAGTTAAACGAGTTGTTTTGACATCATCGGCAGCGGCTGTCTCAATCAATCAGTTGAAGGGGGCAGACCTCGTCATGAACGAGGGGGACTGGACCGATGTCGAGTTTTTGAGCTCCGCAAAGCCACCCACTTGGGTACCGAACTCTCACAATTCTTAGACATGTTTATCATCGACCATGTTTGATTTAGGATGAAATGTTTTTTAACCTAAAGGTCAATTTTAAAGTAACAATTATCATGGCAAATAACAAATATTTCTCTTTCGAACTTTAAGTTGCCTTTGATAGCACTTATTTATTGTGAAAACTAATTTCAACTTATAATAAGGTACTAATATTTGGTGTACCAAATATTGAATTGTCATGAATTTTAATTCTTTGAGGGTTCAAAAACCACTTAGAAATCAATTTCACCTTCTTTTATCAAACAAGTCCTAAGTGACAAGTGAAATGGTGAAAAGTACTATAATTTGTTGCCATATTTTAATCCAAAATGGATACAGAGCAGTTCTACAGAGCCTGAATTTTTAAGCGAATTTTAACTTGGACCCCACAAACCAACCAATAACAAACAGACACGTCAATGTGTCGACCAAAATTCGTTCAAAAATTCGGGCACAATAGAATTTTTGAATGGGTAAAAATACTTTTCGCGTGAAAAATATTTACTCAAACTAAAGAGGGCGGTGTTAAGGTGAAATGTTTTTTCATTTGGGTGTAAATTCAATAGGGTGAAAAGTATTTTCATCTAAAACACTAGCATTCATTTATTTGACAAAATTAACAACATGGAAATATGCATTTGCAGGGCTACCCAGTTTCTAAAACACTAGCTGAGAAGGTAGCCTGGAAATATGCTGCAGAAAATAAAATTGATCTCATTACTGTTATTCCTACTCTCATGGCTGGTCCATCTCTAACTTCAGATATCCCTAGCAGTATTGGTCTAGCCACATCCTTGATCACAGGTGTGAATTCATAACCTGAGGACCCGTTGGGTTTTTGTGATATTAATATTATTTTGTCAATAGGTGAAAAATAAAATTCTGTAAAATAAGTGCTCACTCTGTAATTAAGTGATTTTGGACCAAAAATTAGTGAATTAAATGAAACTCCCAAAATATGTGAAATCACTTTTCAGCTAAGTTATAAGGCCAGTGGGACAAGCTTAGAAAATGTAATCTTACGGCTTTTAGATTACATTTTGTAAGTTGTTTACTCACTAGGACAAACTAACTTTGACGTGGCAAGGAATGGGACCCACCTTGGACGGATAACTGTCATCCATCAAATGGGACCCACCTTGGACGGATAACTGTCATCCATCAAGGCTGTAAGAATTTTTTTTTACACACACAGGGACAAGCTAACTTTTACACATTTTATTTATTTATTTATTTATAAGGTGGACGGATGGCTTTGGTCCGTCTGACACCCCTGGACGGATCCCATCCAGGAGTGGGTCCCATTTACACATCGTCTACAGACAATGTAGATTTACATCCCCATTACATTTTCTCTCCCCTGAAAATACATTTTTTGGTACCCACTGTGAACCAAAACAATGCAAACTTAGACTCTAACATCTCCCACTGGAGATTACAAGAGTAGTTTAAATTATGTAACTGGTATTGCAAACAATTTCAGTTAAGGACAGAAAATACGGCATTTCCTTCGGGGTAAATAGAAGAATGTTTAAACGAAATTTGTTAAATGTGGTGTTCATGATGAGGATGTCCATCAAATTTTTAAAAAAAATCAATTAACATTCAAAATATATATATGTGTGCATGAGCGCGCACAACTTTCGTCCATTCATATTTTTATGCTCGTCTCACTCCCCAAATGATTGAAAATTTTCTATTAAAAAACCTATTTATTTAAAAAATGAGATGTCCGTTTTTAGGTTCGTTAAGTCAATTACTCAAAAAAATCCATATAATATGGAGCCATATGGGGTATGAAAAATTTCAGGCATGTTAAACATGCATGATATTTTATGTGTTGCATGCATCCATGCTTGCATGCATACATACATACATTATTATTTTATTATTAATTTTTTAGGATTTTTTATTTATTTTTTTATAATATGGGTTGGGTTTTATCACGGGGGCAAATTGATCGTCATGCCAAGACCCGGACACCCACTAGTACATTGATATGCTTAAAAATGAACTTTGTGCCCTATTTGATAGCCCAACAAATGGCTATTTTGCCCACTTTTTGTGCTTGACACACAAATTTTCCCTGAAATTCTTTTCCACCTCTAGAGAAATTATAATACTCCAAAAGCAAGTTTGCCACCCAACATTTTCTTACTGGGAGTAGGGTTTTATTTTCAACTTTTAGCTACAAATGTGAGTTGCTTTTTTCTATTTTCTTTCAATTCTCTTTATATATGTATATCAATATAATATGTTCCAAAAAATTATTGACATTATTATGTTCCAATATGTTAATTTTTTTTATTTAACGTTCCACTAAATAATAAAAAAAAATCATATTTTTAATACTCCTTAATAAAAATATTAATGCTATTATTAATATTAACATTCTACTAAAATATTAGCGTTATATTAATATCAATGTTCTACTAATTATTAATGTTCCACAGATTAACTAATTAACATCCCACTTATATTAACTTTCCCGATATTAAATCATTTTCCAGAAATCACTATTTTATAGAATTTAAACAATTTATTCCAGAATAATAAATATCTTGGAATACAAAAGTATATATATTCACAAACTAAATGTAAATTAAATGTCTACAATGATACATTTTCCAACAATAACTCGATTTTTCATTTTTGGTGTTCGATGAAAAAATGTGAAAAATTGGTGATTTTTCAACTTTTATCAAGCACACGAAAGAGTCAAAATATTGCCCTTCCCCGAAAAAAATTTTGGATTCAAATTTTGGGTAGGAAAATTTTGAATTTTCCCAATTTTTATCAAAGTGGCTCTTATTTAAAGATTATTTTGTTAAGCAAGCGTATGAAACTATATTCTTGGATTGTTCAACAACGCAGGGAATGAGTTCTTGATAAATGGGATGAAAGGTATGCAAATGTTGTCTGGTTCAATCTCCATTACACACGTGGAGGATGTGTGTCGGGCTCACATATTTGTGGCCGAAAAAGAATCTGCTTCTGGTCGTTACATTTGTTGTGCTACCAATACTAGTGTTCCTGAGCTTGCAAAGTTCCTACACAAAAGATACCCTGACTACAATATCTCTACTGAGTAAGTACCAAGTGTTCAAAACAAAAGTTTGTGTTCTAATTTGGTAAAAAAAAAGTTTGTGTTCTAATCTTTGTCTTTTTAAGTAAACACTAAATACAAGTTATTCATAACTAAAGGAAGAAAATTGGGTATCCCATTGAAATTTTTAATGACACTTTGTAGGGAATATCGTACATTTTGCTAATTTTTCTTTAAGTTGGGTGTAACTCTTTGAAATTAATTTTTATGGTTTCAACCTGACAAATTAGGGCTCGGTTCGGTTCAATTTTGGACCATAATTCAAACCGAACCGATCAGTTCGGTTTTGAAAAAAGTCAGACCGAAACCGAACCAACGATAAAAAAAATCGTCGGTTTCGGTTTGGTTTTGGTCATTTTTTTGTAGGTCGGTTTTCGGTTTTGTACGCCAGTTAATTGTTTTTGGATATAAAAATAAAATTTATTTAAGGGTTTTTTAATATAAATATTGATGTCGGTTCGGTTCGGTACCAATCGGGTTTTTTCCTTGGTTAAACCGCCAACCGAACCGACATGGTCGGTTTTTTAAATCCTTAAACCGTAGATCGAATCGGGCTAAAAAAACTCTGGTTTCGGTTCGATTTTTTGGTCGGTCAGTTTTTTTTCACACCCATATCACAAATACTCAAATTTTAGAGGCTTTTCATAGCCATTTTGGATTTAGGTGAAAAAACTCGACCCGGACTGGTTGTATATATTTTAGTAACAAAAACATTGCACACATACCTCTTTAAATAAACATGGCTTTGATGTAGACAAAGGAAAAATGGACAAGAACGGGGCATGATTTATCAAGGTGTATACCGTGACAAAGCATGTGCGTTCCAAAATCCGTTTTGGTCAATCCGTACTAGATGATTTGTGATAGGTAAATGTATAAGTTGTATGTCTCCATTACTAATCGTATAAGTTTTGCAATCATACTTTTAGACTTTTTAAGATTTTCAAAAACCAAGGTTAAGTAACTAAGTAAACAAGTGGAGTCGGACGAGGTAGATTTTTTTTTAGGGGGGTGGGGGGGGGGGGAGAAGAAATCCATTGTATTTATATACGTTTATCCTCCTTGAAGAATTATATATTGTATATCCCCTAATGTTTAACTTGTAGATATTCTTTTTGGTTAAACCTACTCAATAAAGATTTAATAGAACACTAAACAATGAAGACTACTTTGTATTTTCTATATTAGTAGTTTGACTAACTTTTCATTGTCTTTCATATAATTGTAGTTTCGGAGATTTTCCCTCTAAACCAAAGTTGATACTCTCATCAGAGAAGCTTATCAAAGAAGGATTCACTTTGAAATATGGTATGGAAGAAATTTACGACCAATCTGTAGCATATTTCAAGGACAAAGGGATATTGAAGAATTGAAGAGCTTGGTAGTTTTTGTGGTTGCTGAAAAAAAAGCAGTAGGATTGTGTACTAAGCATTCATCTATCAATGCTTGCGTGATAACCCTTTCAATAACAGCTTTCGCTTATAAGATTAGCTGGGAATGATTAAAATATTGAAATATTTGAGATGCAATTGTAGCAGTTGTTTTTAGCTATAGATATTTAAGAAATATCTCCACATTACATTAATTTGCTAACCCTTTTAAAGTTGAAGTGTTTTCAGACGTTGAAATACTTTTACTAATTAATAGGTTGGGTGTAAACGAACTAAGCTACTCAAGTAGAACTCATATTCATTTGGAGAAACACTCATTTGAGATCGTCAGGTAAAATGAATCACTCAACTTTGAATACGTTTTGAGTCTCAATATTCATTAAGCTTAACATAAATTACACTCCATAACTATCATTCATACTAAAATACTCACTTAGAAACATATTTAATCTCGGCTCATGAAATAAACTAAACAAACTGGAAGTATTTTTAAACTTTTAAAGGCAAAAATGATCAACCTATTGTTCGTCTCAACTTGGTATGTATACTATATTAATTGGAAACATAATACATCAACATTTCAGTCATCTCCTTCATCATATGAAATGTAATGAACATAATTAAATACCTCTTCATGATAATTGAATTGAAGTTAAACAGATAGATAATACTAATAAACACATAAATTACATTGATCCATGATATCCAACTAGAGATATGAAGGCAAATGTACATGTGCATGGTATCAAATCTTCAACTTGTAATGACAAAACATTAAAAAAAATCCATTATTAAGTTTAATGGAAGGAAATGACTATAAATAAAGTTTTCATCCACCTTAAAAACAAGTTGTGAAGCTTTGTATAATAATCCTTTCATAACTGTATCGATTGAGATTAATAATAAAAACTTTTCTTCCCAAAATACTTTGGTTGAACATGTTGTAAAAAGTAAAACAATAAGAATTATATGGATCTTGGGTTTTAGATAATCATACCTTTGCAAATCTTCCTGATGATGCAATATAGGAAACATGGTAAGTGAAGAAGATGATTTTGTCGTTCAAACACCTTCAAAACCTTGATTGGATGTGAAAAATATCTTATATCTTCTAATAATTCATCCACCCAAAGAAAACTTGATGAAATAAAAGAACATTTATTTGCCCTCTCCTCACCCCTCACAAAAATATTAACCCTCTCTCTCTCTCTCTCTCTCAGGAGTGTTAATGCACCTTATACCCCTTCCCCCATATATATAGATACATGAAGTGGGATTGGGTTAATTACATTTTCCAAAAAGTTTTGGATTTTCTACTTGGTATAATGATTATACTAGGACCCAAAGCAAATAATTAAATTGGCTTTCAAACAAAAATATAAAATTTCCAAATTACACCCCGTAATTTATTTTCTTTTATATTTAATTGTAACTAATTTCGCATACAACTAAACTCTAGTTTAATTATATTAAAATTACTTGAATAGTGAGGCATTGTTTGCAAAGTTAGATAGCACATAATATGATTCATTGTGTTAAGTATCTAATAACCTCTTAGTGAAATTCAATTGTCCGCATATCGATTTTCACCAGTGTCTTATTTATTCCTTGATCTTAAACTTAATTTATTTAATACTCTTATAAGTTTATCATGGGGGTATCACAATCTAGAATATCTCCTGGACATGAATTACTGAGAAATATGATCTCATACATATTCACACAAAGATTGCCCAACTTACAAAGATTATTGACATAATAAATTAAATCTCACCCATAGCAGATCAAAGAAATAATTATGTGAATATTTTAATCATTAGAATTATGAACATATGTACCCTTTGCATACTTAGAAGATTGTGCAAGCTTAATCTAGATAGAACATAGACTTGAATCTCAGCCTTGGTCATATTTAATACATTATTAATGTACTCGTACAATCATCTTTACATTATCGGATAAGTTCTTAAACCATCGAACATGTTTTCGTAGCTAAGATAAACTTCTAAGATTAGACACATAATTTTACCCATAGGTTGTCAACCCCCTATCTATGTTGTGAACTATTTAATTTTACTCGAACACGAATTTGATTTTTTTTATCACGACGAACCCAACTCACCAAAATTTCTACTAAGTACAATCGACAGACATTACATAATTAAAACCATCCGCAATAAAACTCAACTAAGGATGACAAGAAGGATAACTGAACTGAAATATTTGAACTCCAATAAACGAACCCACTATATCAAATCTTTTATCACTACACCCAAATTGAGTTTCTGTCACTTTATACCCGGCCAGAGTTGTCACAGTCAAAAATCGTGACAACAAAACACGCATTTGTTGTCACGGTCGTGTAACACCCCGCCTAATTAAATACCGGGTGGCCAGTCTCATACCAAATTAAAACAGAATATACAGTTGGCTCACTTAGCATCACTGTCGAAAACATTTACAAATCACCAAAAACCCAATTAAGCTGGTGTTAAAAACTTTCCAAATTTAAATTTAACAAAATCCATTTCCAGTTTAAGAATAACACGACACATTTTATTCTACAACACAGATAACACAATAAATAACTCAAAAGAATTTAAATACAACTGGAATAACATTCCCAAATAATATAAATCCTTTACAATAATCCCAACAATGATAAATGTATTAAAAGGACACCAATACAATAGTATTTAACTCCGACAGAAAATGATAACTGAAATCCTTTGGGCGACATGCCCTATGTAAGAATACTGTGAATCAAAAAGATGATAAGCGTCTAAGCAAAACTTCCATAGCTCCATAGCTCGTCAAAATCAACTATGGTTGGCGTCCCTGTTGCTGGACACCTGATATAGAGATACAATAGAAGAGAAAATATGCAAGGAAACGGGTCAGAGCCCGAATGTGTAGATTATTTTAAAAACAGCAAGTATTTAACAAGTGCAATAAAGCATTTATTATGTACATGTTAGATCCCACTCTCACTTGCAATTATCTCCTCTCAACTAGAGTGCACACTTAACGTTTCCTATTAACCTCCTAGTTAATGGTTCCTCTTTTCTAGTCTCCATATTAAAATTCCATTACCATATCAAAATCTCCATATGTCCCATACCATACGTCACCTTATTATGTATTTACATTTCTTCTTTATATGATTTGTTTCTCATTAACAAGAATCATTACTCATTATTATGAACCGTTTCTCATTAACATTAGTTAAGCTTTCAATTCTATAAGCATCAACATTTATTAACTTAATTTCATTATCTTGTTCTATTCACCGTTATCTACAATTATCATCGTAGATAGATTTAACCACAATATATCCATTTAACCATTTAATCCATTTTATATATATATATATATATATATATATATATATATATATATATATATATATTCATATATAATACGGCACCCCGAGTCACAGATGTGGTGCAATGCATTAATCTGCTATCATGTCCCATTATCGCAGGTCGCTGAATAGGGGACTACAGGTTCGGTAAGATTTCACGAACCACAAACAACAAACAAATTGGAGGCGAACATAGCTCTCGTTTCCATGGGTCACGCACATACCTACGTACCCACAGTCAGCGGACTTATCAATTCCCCGATAAGTCTTTCATAGACCTATGTTCTCGAGCGACAAATCAAAGATCCCATGGATTCATCAGGATATGACTACCCTCACGCGTAAACCTCCCACCGATAGCAAGTAAGCTAGGTATTTCGTACACATAATCATCAATCAATCAAATAGGTATTATCATACCTATAATATAATATCAATAAGGTAATTATCACTACCCTAAGATATTTCCCATACGTAGCATTATATCTCTTTTAAAATAACATATCTTTACTTCATAATTTGATTATAATCGCATCCTATAACATCTCTCCACTACCGACGTCATTAAGGTTCATGCGCGGAGCGTCTCGCAAAGCAAAATCCAAACAAGGAACCCCTCCAATACACTACTACTTAACTTTGTCGATCGAGGAGGTCTGAAAACTTTAACTATGCAATCGGGATAACCTCATACCCTCTTTCAATCAAATGTGTTCTAAGCTCCCATCCCATAAGATTCAAATAGGTTTTTCCTCAACATATATTCAGTAAGAAGTCAATAATATCATACTGGTCCATAACATTATTTCTCCCAAACTACTACGAGTTTAGTTCTCCTTTTAATTAAGGTTAAAACCGATAGTTTCAAATCTCTTATAAACACATATTCTTTCACTTAGGATTAAACCCTCTTGTAAACTTAAGGATACCCAGGTGTTATATTAAATCACCCCTACTGGTCCTATCTTAAATCCTCATACTTCCCCATTTGGAATTTAACAAATGAATCTAGCAACCGAAATTCCATTTAATATAATTTTCATCATTTAAATCTCTCGAATCCAAATCAAATTAATTCAAATCTTACCAAGGGTTTTACTGATATTTCTCGATCCCAAAATATCCAAATAATAATCACCAAAGATCCACAATTGATTTGGGATAAGAATCAACATTTAAAAAGAAACAACTTTACATAATCAGGGGAGGTCGATCGATCGAAGGTAGGGGTCGGTCGATCGATCGATCACTCAGGTCCAAGCCTGGTTTTTCTGCATTTCAGCAACTACGGGTTTCACCATTTATACTCATTCAAACCTTCATATTAACCTCCCAAAATGAGTTCTAATTATTACTACATGTTATGCCAACATATATGAACGATTTCCAGTACTCTAAACATCCTAAAATCATCAAAGTATTGGATTAAAAAGCATGTTTATCTCCTTATTTCCAGAAATTATCAATATATCATCTTCAAGAACACATCAATGGTTTTCATAATTTCTTCAACAGATTCATGACTATTTCGTGGATTAATATCATCCTAAAACATGAGTTAGGTTCCTACATCATTTCAGTTTTCAAAAATCCATTTAATACTCCATTATTTCTTCCAAACAATAATAATTTTCTCTTTTCATATTATTCTAACATGGACAATATACAAACTTAAATTTCTATTATCAAACACTTGCCTTTCTTGTAGGTCTGATCATTTGGTGTAGTATATCTCAGTTGGTTGTCCCTTCTCCGGTCAAACTCTGGTGGTGGTTGGTGGTGGTGAACCTTGGTTCTTGTTCTTCACCTTCCCAAGTGACTTTTCCCTTCCCAAGCACTCTTACACTCTCTCTAGGAAGATGGCTGCTCTTATTTGTGAAGAGGAGATGAATAACCCCCATACACTTAATCTACCAATACTTATAATAGTTTCAAATCCGAAATCACTATTCATCCCCCCTAGAAAAATGACTAAAATGCCCTTTCGGGTTGTCTATTCATTCCTTAAATGACCCGAGACTCAAAATAAACATCCAAATAGACTTTTCTGACTATTTTGAACCTTCCGGACGCAACGACGCAGTCGAAATGACTATTAGATCGATAGAAAATAAATTTCTTTTTTTTAATTTAATAAACTAGTCCCGACACGTCTCATACCGCGTCTGACTAAAAAGTATAAATTATCAAATTTGTATCATACAGTCATATCAATGACATCACATTCATATATTACCTAAATATCTTTAAGTAATATTCAGAATCTTCCATTTTAATATCCACCGTCTGGATAAAACCCGAATGAATTAATTAATAATAAAATCTAATTAATCCATTAAATTAAAATATAACCCATTTTAAAAGTCATTTAAAATTACGGGGTATTACAGTCGTGTCACGTATTTTGACCGTGATAAGTTTATAAGTTGTCGCGGTTAAAGTTTGTGACACGACCGTGACAAGTATTTTAAATAAACCCTTCTTTGCCAACACCATTTTCCCTTTACCAATTAGACCTCTATCTATCTATCTATCTATCTATCTATCTATATATCTCATGTGCGACTCTGCTATCTCTTTCAGGTACATCTCTTTCTATCTCTCCCCTTCACACCACACACACACCACAGAAACACATGCACACCACACCACACACACACCATATACATACCACACACACGCCAATTTCAAATGAAAACCCCTCGAAAGATTTATGCAAATGAAATTAATTTGAAACCTTAAAAATGATTTCAAACACACACACAAACACATGCACTCATTTAATTTTTATAATTTTTGTAATTTATAACATTATTATTTATTTTGCTAATTTATTATTCCTTTAATGTGTTTATTTAAAATCGATGTCACCTTATTATTATTGTGCTAATTATAAATGATGTCACCTTATTGCTCTAAAATGTTTCTCATTTATTGAATATTTCGCATTATTATTTAAATTATTGTTTGGGATTATTGAATAATTGTTGACTGGTGATTTTGAACATTTAGATGGCTATTGAGTTGGTTGGACCTAGGCATTTCTAATATTTAGGGTTGTGGTACTACTCAATAGTGACATGTGATGTGGGTTGGCCCTTGGAATTTCTAATATGTCGCATTATTATTTGAATTGTTGTTTGGGATTCTTGATTTATTGTTGACTGGTGTATCTGAACATTTAGATGGCCATTGAGTTGGTTTGCCCACGCCATTTTTAACATTTAGGGTTGTGATTCTACCGAATATAAATAAGACAAAAATGAAACATATTTACCATGGAAATAGAAATAAGATATAAATAAAACATATTATAAATTTTAAAAGCTTGTTGTTAAATAATTAATAATGTGAAATGAAACATAACTATGTATAAATTATCACTACAAATATTACAACTGAATAGAAATGAAACATACTTACCATGGAAATATAAATAAAATAGTGCGCATAGATATTAGCCTTCTAGTTATTATGCGAATAGATACTGTCTTTGTTGATACTTGGGCCCAAGGCACCAAGTGAGGACATCGATGTCTCTGTGGCTCTTTTGGTAGAAGAATTAAATGAGTTTTCGAAAGAGTGTGTGCAAGAATTTGACTCTTTTAAAAAAGAAAAGTTTATACTGAAAGCTATGTTAATGTGGGAAATTCACGATTTTCTAGCTTATGGGACATTATCCGATTGTGTAGTATATGGTTACTTGGGGTGTCCTATTTATGGAGAGGAGATTGAATTTTTACATATCACCTTGAGCGAAAAAGATATATACCATTGCCATATGAAGTTTTCACCACCCTCTCATAATTTTAGATTTGAGAAAGGTTTCAATTTTCTATCGAGCGGGGTTGAACATAGGCTACCTTCGAGAAAACTTTCAGGTTTAGAAATTGAAAGTAAATCTTCTATTTATGGCCCTAATATGCCAAGTAAGAATCCTAAATTGAAGAATGTCAAGCATATGAAGACCAAAAAGATCAACGTGCACTACTCCGAGCGTACGTCTTATACGGAGGTGGAGAACAAGATGACAAGTTTTTAATTTTCTGTCATTTTAGTTTTATGCTATTCTAATTTAGCATTATTTTGCACTACTTACTAATTTTGTATTATTTTATTTCAGGAGATATGGAGTGGCCCTGGGGGTAGGCCATATAGGCTCGATGCATATGTGGCAATTCGAATGAAGAAGGCAAAGGATAAGGTGGTGTCCCTAAGCATGGCAGCCACAATTGTAAGTTATAAAAGTATCTTACAATTGCGTACTTTTTTTAATTACGTTATAATTTTTTTAATTAACTTATCTAATTATGTACTTTTTTGTCATTTCAGACAAAGCTTAAGGAAGTGCAAAACCCCCAGTCTGATGCCGACAAGGCATCTTTAGCTATGGAGGACACCCACGATGATAAGTTAGATAGGTTAGAGGCGACGATCCAAAATATGTTTGACTACATGAAACGTCAGTTGGGGTCCAGCTCATATAAGGGCAAGGGAAAAGCGGTAGATGAGGACTCCACTGCTCCATCTCTCTCGCCCTCACTGCCGATACGCAACCCCTCATAGATACCCACTTACCCGTCGCCTCCATATGATCCATTCACCACCTTTACCCCCGAAGAACAGACTATATCAACAATTAGTTCGCCGAGTGCGTATATAATAGGAACACGGGGTGGCACGCTCATAGCTAAGGGTGAGGAACCCGGACACACACCAGGGAACTTTGGTGCATGGACGTCCGTTGCAACCAATTGAGGCAATGGTCCACGTCACGCATATTATACTCAGAAAAGAGAATGAACCCTTGTGGTTGGACGAACAACGCGGCATTCAGCTAATTGAGAGTTGTCTCAATTTGTTTGTATTGTGGCCTACCATCCTCCTTAGACTTGTTGAAACCCAACCCTGTGAAAATTATTTGTAATAATTTTATTTGTATTTATTGGTTATGAATATTGAATGTTGAATATTATTTTTTTATAATGTGATTGAATTAATGTGTATGGCTTTAGTTTTTATGAATGGATGAATGTTTCTTGAGATATATACTGCTTTAACAGTTTAAAACATGTTGTAACAGAATAAAACATACTGCTAGGCAGTGGCAGTGACCATACTGCCTAGCAGTTTTTTTTTAAATCTACCCAAAATTATCACGGACTTTGACGGTGACAAGTCCATGACAAAGACAAACTTGTCACGGACTTTGACCGTGGCAACTCCATGACAAATTTATCTTTGTCACGGACTTGTCATGGTCAAAGTCCGTGACAAGTACAAATCATGTCACGGATTTTGACCGTGACAAGTTCGTAATAGAGAAGTTATAACCTCAAAACTTATCACGATTTTTTATCGTGACAAGTCTGCCTTGCCAAGGTTTTTTACCATGACAAGTTGCCAGTTTTGGTGTAGTATATTACAATTGTTTCAATTGGATATAAAATAAGGTACAATGGTGACCACCACTAAATCAACATTTGCATACAAATGGAAACTACCATGAACAGGCGACTCTAACTCTACGAATACTAAGATGGATCTTCACAACTGCAAGTCTGACTGCTCAGCCTGCTAAACATGTATATATAATAATAATGTCTATGAGGAAATATTTTTTATAAGTTTGGGTAAGTGCCCTAAAGTTGATAGAATATCTCCAATGTATCAATATACATCATGAGAATAATTTATAATAAATATGCAAACCATCGACACTCTAATGCAATGAATACATCACCTCTCATCTAAGTGAAAGTTTTTCATGTATGCCCCAGTCCAAGGGATAATTGATACTAGAAGTCTCTATCATTTGACAATTAAGTACTATCACATAACGAATCATTAACATAGAATGTAACTGACTACTCAAGTAGGATTACACCCCAATGCCCACGCATATATTTTATTCAGATACTCACAGTCTCATAAAATTAACAGCCTATTTGATTTTAATAACTTTTAATTAAATGTGTTCTTCTACGAACTACCATAAATGATAAACAACAACTACGTATTATGTAATAGAGATGTAACTAACAACGCGTATAAGAATATAACCCAAGTACCAACCCCTGCAACGTCACCCACAAGGAAAATACAAGTAAATCACATAAAGTATATAACATGACATGGGATGTATTATCATTTTCCATACTGGACTATATTAAATTCTTATCATTGATTATTATATCACGACAAGGTAACTACCTTCAGTGTCCGTCTCGTGCCTCTATCGGTAAGTTCGTAGGAATCCATCATCTAACGGGTTTAAGCAAAACACACAAATAAAGAATGGGGCGATCACCGTGCATTAATTCCACCAGTGACCCATACCTATACCATGTTTGTAACAACCCCCATTTTCATGTAAGGGTTGGTTAAACACAATACGCTAAATACGGAGCTTGTCTGACAATTCATACCATTCTTAACATCAGACCGAAAAAAATGAAATTTTAATTTTAAACATCCACGCATAATAAGGAAACATGAAATGATAAATTGAACAGTGCACAAGTCCTAACTCTCATAAATCATAAACATCTGTCTAACATGACTAGAAATAAACTGACTGAAATAACTAAGTCTCAGACTTATGCCCATACAATCTCTGAAATATAAACAAATTGAATAAAAGGAATAGCAACCTAAGCTAGAATCAAATAATTAAATTTGCTTAGCAAATGAAACTGCATGTCTGATCCTCTAGCGGCCCTACTGTTCCTGTCTAAGAAAAACTGGAAAAATAATTTTGATAATTTGGGTCAGAGCCCTAAAGTTGCAAGAATTAAGTTACAAAACCAATAGATAATAATGAAGTTAATTCACAATACATATCGCCCATAGGCTCTCACATGCAGTAAGTATATCACCCCTTATCTAAGTGTAAAACTATATGCATTTCCAACCCAAACTCAAACATGTGATCCAGTCTCTACACTACCATAAAAATATCAAGGCAGCTAACTAACATATAATCGGGAGGTAATTATCTACACGTATATGACCACAGTCCCAAAGACTAGTCCTACAATACTACCCCCACAATAGCAGTACATTATAATATATATATATACACACACTATACCGATTTGATAAATGTTTGTTGTATCCTTTAAGCAAATCTGGGTATGGTGGACTAACATTGGTGGACAATGGTTTGTGCTAGACAATGTGTTGAATGCTTATTTAACTTATCCTTTTGGATTTTTTAATGGAAATTTTCCACTCCTTTTATTTTTATTTTTTATAGACTTTTTGAGTCATCTATCTAATTTCTTATTACATTTCAATCAAAATAAATACCGGTGGTATTAATAAGAAATAAGCTTACACATATGGCTTATACTGCGTCTTACAAGAATGAGAATAAAGGAATTTAAATGTCAGAAGCACATGAAACCCCTTTTAGACTATTAACAATGAAAGACGTGAGTGGTGTCAGGTCAAAGCTTAAGGAAATCAAAGATAATGACGAAAAAAGATATGTAAAGAAGAGGCAAAAAAACACGGTTCTTAATGGAGAGAGAAAATAAATTATATATTTATTTTACTAATTTAGGATAATTATACTAGTAATTAGATTTACTTTAGGATTTATCTTGTAGGCTTAGAACTCTAATTAGTGGGCTTATAAATACAGCCTTTGGCTAACTCTTGTAAGCAATAAATATTAATTTGATTTATGAGATTGAGGCTTTGGTTATAATTTTTTCTATTGCTTCCATGTGTGTATTCGATTGCAAAGCTACGTGCTTATGTCAAAGTGGTATCTATTCGATCGTGGTGTAGTATTACGTATGCGTTGTAGTCATAATCATGAATTAACAAGTCGAAATCAACGGTCATCATTCAATCCGAAGGTTCAATCGATATGAACCAAACCCTAATCGAGTTGGTGATTGAGATCAATTGCATACGGACTGAGATTGTAAAGTTCTAGAGCCAAATCTCCACCAGAATAATGTCACCACACCAGAAGGCTTGTAGAATAAGGTCCATAATGGACTTGGGTTAGCATTGCAAAGGAAACCCCCTAATTTTTGCAACCCTTTGATAGTGATTGTTGCATTTTTTAGAGATATATGACAAGCCCCAGGGATACGAGAGACCATATCAAGAGTAGAGCTATTGTAGGGGTTAAGGTTAGGAAGAAATCACATGGACTCCCAAAGACCCATATTTGGGCAACAACTAGCCGTGTAAGTGTCATTATTCAAAATTGAGGTCGTGGAAACAAGACATCGTGCAAGGCAAAAGAGATGAAGAAAAACAACCCATGATATTAGTGGAGCACCAAGGCCTTGTAAGGCTTAACAAGTAACCAACCACCACCACCAATGTCATTCTCATAGAGGAGTTCCCTCCATGCCTCCCTAAAGTAAAAAAGGTGAATTATCCACCCTTTAACTCTCAATAAATGATTTTAGGCCTTAGTGTGTCCCAATACTTTATGCATTCAAGGTGAAGGTTTAACCCTTCACCATAAATAACCGAGTTCTTTTCATAAAAATCCCACTTCCTCTTATTGGGGAACCTAAAAGTGACTCATCCGTTGCCCCTATTCACAAATGGAGATGTTATGGGTGTAGAGATATTACGCACGTGGTACATAATTGTCCAAACCGATTTAAAAAATAATATTAAAAGACTGGGTGTGACAACCCGGATATAATTATGATAAATTATATTTAAATCTTACTTACCTTATGTGATACATATAATGTAATTATTAATATATATATATATATATAATGTTATGTTATTATATTTAGTCTAATCATGTCGTTGAAAATCATGCAATATCGAGTTGGTTACAAACACAAAATTTTGAAGTTTTCGGTAGGGAATGTTCATGTTGGAGACTAGTTTTGACCCTTATAATATAACAATTGACTTGAGGTAAAAACTTGATAGTTGTACATATCTGAGTAATATTTTTAACACAACTAACGGTGTATTAAACGGATGTTCGAGAAACAAGTTGTACTGAATTTACGAATAAGGGCAAGTCTGTACATTCCTTTTAAGTGGTAATTTGTCTTTTAGTAAGCCAAATGGTTTAATTCGATTGGTAGGAAAATAAGTCATCCCTTGCCAACTTAAACCTCTTAATCTCAATTATTTCTTTAGCAAATTTAACCCTTGGTTCAATTTTGGAGAGTTTTCATTTGATGAAAGAGAATTGGAAAGTTGAGGAAAAAGAATGTGAGGAGAAAATTTGGGGAAAATCCACAGAAATTACGTAAGGGGCCCTAAGGAAGGGAAGTAGAACTGGTTGAATAAGTTCCAGACAAAGGCAGGGGAAAAACTCATAAAGTGTCCAAGGCGAGTGTACTCACTGGTAAGAAATATTTATACATGGTTATAGATATGATCATAATATTATGAATACGAAATTGTTCATTTCGGTTTACCGATATGGGAGGTTACTCCCTGACCCAAAATAGGGGAGAATTGTCTATTACAGACAAGGGGTTAATCCTCGACCAAGAATGGGGGAGAATTATCTATCATAGATAAGGGGTTACTCCTCGACCAGAAATGAGGGAGAATCGTCTATTACAGGCAGGATATGTGAATCATGATTTGAAAAGTCAGGTCATTCATTATGAAAGGACCGGATAATTTTATACATTATTATATGAATGTGATTTATTGCATTTAATTTTATGCAATTGTGTAGTAGTGATGCATTCACTGAGCTATTTTGCTCACGGCTCCTATGTTTATGATTTTTAGGTTTATGATGTCACTACCAAATCTAAGAGGTCGGGTGGGGTTAGTAAGGGATGCATAAAACCATGATTTTGGTCAAATATAAATGTGGTAAATCTAGGCCTACTCATCCTTTAAGTAAGTTTGAATAAGCATTGTTGATGTAAAAAACTAGATGCAATCTAATTTAATCAATCACAGATAAAATGAATAAATAAGACAATGGGTTTTTAAAGTGGTTCGGCTATGGCCTACGTCCACTGTTGTTGTATTACTGACTATTTGAGTTGAATTTCGATGATAGATTTACAAAGAGATCCCGAAGTCCCCTGTTATGATAGGGTTACCATGTATTTATAGCCTTGAGGCTGTATATATGAAAAGGTAATATGTTGTCAATTAGTAGACATGTATATCTGTACAATAAGAATGTGCATTAAATCTGACATTCAGTAAATGTGTAGTTGACTTTTGATTTGCCTGCTTAAGTGCTTTGCACGCTAAGTAGCTCAGACCGCTTGAGATGCTCGGTGCGTTTTAGTAGCTCGGACCGCCTGAGTTATTCGGTGTGCTTAAGTTACTCTGTATGCCAAGTAGCTCGGACATCCTGAGTTGTTCGGTGAAAGTATATATTTGCCAAGTAGGTTGACACATGTCTTCATATAATTGATCCATGTCAGCTGACTAATTTTTGTATCAATAGAAGCCCCCAATGTTTCACATTTGAAGTTAAATAAGAAAGTGTGGAACATTTTGCATAAAATATGCCTAGATTACAGATCTCCAACACTTGAGACATTTTTATTATATTTCTTTCCATTGGAGGGCGTAATGGAAAACTTGTAAATATTTTGAATTTTTAGCAGCCGCTTCGATATTTGCTCCTTTCTCATGATTTAATCGTCGGAAACGCAAACGTCTTTCCCGATAATCATTTCTTTTCTCTTTTCCCGGTGCAAGGTATTTAAGAGTGACAGAAATCTCATCGTTTTCTACTTTTCACATTCATATTTTCTCAACTCTTTACTTTCTCTCTCTATTTTGTATTGTCGTTCTTCCGTCGTCCGTCATTAGCAGATTTCTCCGTTCTCTATAAGATTTTTCTTCCTTCGTCTTTCTTTGCTTTAGTCATCATGGTTTACCTTGTTGAATCTTTAGATAAATTCCGGACTAATTTTTCAATTCCCCTTTGGGTTATTTTGGAGGAGCTTTCTTGTCCTTCTGATTTGTTTTCTCTGGCAGAGGGACATTGGTTTCCCTCCCTTTTTATAGCGGAGTGTGGCTTTTCTTTCTTGCCAAATCCCTTGTGTTTGGAGTTTTACCAATATTTCGATATTGTACCTGTAAGGGTAGCTCCAAATACATGGAGGGTAGTTAATGGCGTATATAGGTTGAATAAAATTCATATAACTCATTTAGGAATTCCTGAAATTATGTATTGTTATAAATGGGTTACCTGTGACACTACTTTTTATTTGAAAACTAGGTTTTCGAATAGAGCTTTAGTTGTCAATCTTCCCGGCACCAACAGGGACTATTTTGATCATGGGTTTATGATGAAAAATTGGCAACACCCTCCATTAAATGGAAATGATGTGTACCAAGGTCCTAAATGTTCGCCTTATGGCAATGGGATAGGTTATTTTTAGTTTTTGAATTTAGCTTTCCTCATGTTTGACAAAATGCGTCACAGACATTAATTCTGTTTGTTATAGTTGATAGAAAAAGGAAGCCCCTAAAACAGATTTATGTTAACATAAAAGATTTAAAACTTATCTGAAGCTTGCATCAATTAGTTGCTGGGGAGCACATTAGAGCTGCTTCTTATTTGTTGAGGTACAAAAACACTACCTCGTCTTTCATTGCTCGTCCTATTGCACCTCCTACATTAATCGATCTCGATCAACCGCCAACGTCTCGAGCAAGTGTGGGAGAGTTCTCGTCTGATTTGGATACTTCGACGAAGAAAAGTAGGATGCCTGAGTTCTTTCTCAAAGACGTCCCTGGAGTTAATGGGTCAAAGAAAAGTAAAGTGGATGTCCCAGCTGAGGGGACGAAGAAAATGGATATTGCTCCATCTAAGGGAACAACTACAACTATGAAGGAGGTGGGTAAGAAGCCCCTGATTGTTACAAAAGAGGTGGCACCTTTGATTGAAGGTGTTGTTATTACACAAGGAGAGGCAGCACCTTTGATTGAAAGTGCTCCTCTAAAAAGTCTAAGAAGAGGTCTCGCTGAAAGACCTAAAGAAATTATTACTCAACCTTCTGATGTTGGGTCCTTTGAGAGCTAAAGCTCCAGCTCTCGTCGCTCCGAGTTCGACCAAGGGCTTGATCAAATCTTGGGTCCATCCCGAACATCGAGCTGCTGAGGATTCCCTTTCTCGAAAGAAGCTCACTGATTTAGCCGCCTAAAATATTACATCAGTAAGTATCTTCATCCCTATTACTTCCTTGTCTCTACATATTGTATTCATATTATGAGTTGAACTCTTTCCTTTTTTAGTTTATGGCTTGCTCTAATGGCATTTTGAAGAAAGATGAAGCTCTCAGGGCTTCCACTTCCTCGGGTGGGGTGGAAGAGTCTTTTACTGGTCTATCCCGCTCTTTGAATGAATCCCGTCAGAAGTACGAGGAAGAAAAATTGCTTGGGAGAATGAACTTCAATCTATCAAGACCACTCGAGATCAAGCTATAAGTGATTCTAAAGAGTTGGTGAATAAATTGAAGGTCGTTAATAGCAAGCTTGAAGAAGATGAATGACGTAATAAAGAGATTGAGGATAAGCTGAAATCTGCCGAGGAGATTGAGGCCAAGCTTAAAGAGGCTGAACGGCATAAGAAAGAGCTGGAAGAAAAGGTAAAGCTTACCGAGGAACACGCTTCACTGGAGAAAGTGAAGAAGAAAACGGCTGTAAAGAAGTCTTTTAGCTCTGGATGGGATAAATGATGGAACAAGGCCTTAACTTCCATTACTAGTCAGATGGAATATGCCATCCTAAAATACTTTAGATATGGATGGGTTGCAACCTTGAAAAAATTAAAAATTACGAATGATTATGAATTGTTTCAGAGACATACTCATGGCCCATCTCCTATCATCGGCGAAGAAGAATAAGATGAAACCCCATCTGATGAGTCTTCTGTAATGGTAGTAGAGCAAGTACTCGTTGCTATCATTCCCCAACCTTTTGAGCAAGTTCATCAAGCAAGCACTTCTTCCGAGCAACCTGTACTACATTCCGAGCAACCTGTACTACATTCCGAGCAACCTGTTCTTCCCTCCGAACCAACAGAATATATTATAGGGAATAAGAAGAAGGTGTAAAGTTGTTCGGTTCTTATGTTATTTTCTTTTTTCCTCGGTTGTAATCTTGGAATGTATTTTCCTTTTGTATGATGAATAAGAATGAACTTTTATTATTTATCTCACATCTTTCTTTGACTTGTCTTGTATCATTGTTGATGCATTTTATTTTCTCCTTGCTAGTTTATGGCCAGGATGGAACTCTTATCAGCTAATGATACAGAGTAGATGAAGAAATGCAAGGATTATTTCAAAGCTGGTCATGCAGATTTTAATGAGGCCCAAATAATAGACATCCTCGGATCCGATGCCTCTGAACGAGCAATTGATTCTTACCAGTACTTAAAGTGTCCACTTCATCATGTTGTGACCAACAAGGTGGCCTATTATGAAATGATTGAAAATCTTTAAGGAATGATCGAGGCACTTCAACTTTAGCATAAAAAGACCCCTACACTTCTGCATAAAGGTTATGAGAAAAAGTACCAACAATTGAGTGATGACAGAGGTTATGACAAGTATATTTCTACCCATGAGAAAAAGGAAAGTGTGTTAAAGCTTGAGATTGAAGAGCATAGAAACATTGCCAAGTTGTTAGAGCAAGAGAATATCGCGTTGCAAGAGGCAGTGAAATAGCTCAAATCTACTTCTTCCTCTTCTTCGGGAGACTTGATCCCAATCAATGATGACGGTTTTTCCTTTTTAGAAATTGAAAATGCTACCTTAAGGGAAGAGTTATAGACTTTGACACGAGTTGTACTTTTTACCCCTGCTCGTGGAAGAGCAAGATCTTTTTCCCGTGGATGAGAAAGGGCTGGTCGAGTTAATACTGATGAGACAAGAACTCAATTGGCCTTAGAAAATTAAGTCGTTTAATTGACGACAAAGACTCGGGCTTTGGCAGAAATGTCTACAAAATTTAGAGTTTTACCGACCAACTTTCCAACCAGAGTTCTGTGCTAGAAAGTAAAGAGCTTCTGGTGAAGAAGCTCCACGAGCAGCTCGAAAGATTGACTTATCAATTTCACAAACAGACTAGAGAGGTTTGGATGGCAGGGTACAACAAAGATTTGTATCATCTTAATGCTCGGTTGCAACAGTTGAATAATGAGGGGTACAAGTAGGGATGGTTCAATGCTATGTGTGTGCTAAAACTGGAGCAAGGGCACTTCTTATGGGATTATTATGAGCCTGGAGTGCTTGATTTGCCCGTGCCTCTCTTTAAACTTGATCTTAGTTGGATTCCAGCTCGTGTTATTCCTTGGTGTTTGATCTCTAAGTATCTTGGTGATTATAGTCTTCATTCAAATTTTGAGATATCTCGTCATGAGCATTTACTTGATCAACCATCCATAGTTTACGTCAGAATGCTGCAAGATATGAATTTTATAAACTCTCCCTATACATTAGATTATCCTCCAGCTGGAATGGAACCTGTATCAAAAACAGAAGGAAGAAGCCCATAGAGTAGGATATTTGTATATAATGAATCAAATTTCATTTCATATGTAATTTGTTTGGTTTTATTAAAGAAAGATTTAGTCTTTGTGCAATTTCATTATTATGTGCAATTTCCTTTGTTATTTGCTGATGACTATATGTATATATATATCTGTAGAAGGACAAAGTATCCTATTTTGTTTTAGACAATGGAATTTATCTAATTTATTGTCTGATTATAGTGACTTGTCACTCTTTGTGCCTAAGCAATGGAATGATTTTCATCCCATATTCCTTATTGCCTAGACAGTGGATGCCCCGAGAGGTCACCCATCTTCTTATCTAGTTTGGGGTGTCCCTTGAGATCACCCGTGATCAAACAGGCTTTTGCCTTGTATGATTTTTATTTACCGGCCAACCGGAGTTGGTGGTTGCTGAATTGTCGACCAACCGGAGTTGGTGGTTACTGAATTGCCGACCAACTGGAGTTGGTGGTTGTTGAATTGTCAACCAACCAAAGTTAGTTGCTGAATTACCGACCAATCAGAGTTGGTGGTTACTGAATTACCGACCAACCAAAGTTGGTGGTTGCTGAATTGCTGACCAATCGGAGTTGGTGTTTGCTAAATTGCTGACCAACCGGAGTTGGTGTTTGCTGAATCTGGTTTGTGTAGTGTGTAGCACGAATACTCCAAAAAAAATTAACAAAAGAGAAAAATGGGAAAAACATCACTTTTATTAATATTAAAAGAAATGAGTTACACATGAATTTTCATTACTGATAATACTTGCGCAGATGCTCTGCATTCCACGCGTTCTTGAATTCTTCTCCCTTCAAAGTTTCAATTCTGTATGTTTCAGGACGAACAACTTTTGTTACTCGGCAAGGCCCATGTGAGTTAGCCTCGAGTTTATTGTGCTTCTGGATTACCTTTTTTAGCACATAATCTCTCTCTTTCAAATCACACTTCTTCACCCTTTTGTTGTAAAACAAGGCTGCGTTCCGGATCGCTATTGTCTCTCTCACTTCTTCTAGCATATCTAGGTCTAAATGTCTCATCAAATCCCTTACAGAGGAATTGAAATTAAGCACCCTATGTGTGGGTAAACCCAATTCAGCGGGTATGACGACTTCACTTCCGAAGGCTAACATGTACGAAGATTCCCCAGTTGTTATTCGTGGTGTAGTGCGATAAGCCCACAACACATAGTGTAGCTCATTAATCCATTTTCCCTTTGCATTATCTAGCCATTTTTTCAAACCATTCAGCAGATTCTGTTCGTCACCTCAGTTTGCCCATTGCTCTGGGGATGGCCTAGTGCAGAACGAAACTTCTATACATTGGATTGGTGAAAATATGAAGCAAACTCCTCATTATCAAATAGGGTTCTATGGTCAGTAATGAATGCATGTGGGAGACCATATCTATAAATAATATTCTTCCAAATAAACTGATTGACCCTATCATACGACATGTCAATGAGAGGTTCAGTTTCCACCCATTTGGTAACATAATCCATAACAACTACTAGATATTTGAATCTCCCTTTGGTCGTCGGAAGTGGCCCGACCAAGTCTATACCTCAAATGGAAAATGGCCAAGGGGACGTAATGGGTGTTAATAATGCTTGGGGATTTCTTCGGATGGAAGAGAAACATTGGCATTTATCGCACTTCTTTGTATAAGTTGTGCAGTCAGCTATTATCATTGGCCAATAATATCCCTGTGTTGTTATCCTCTACAAATGCGTCTGAATTGCTACATGAGCTCCATAAGAGCCTTCGTGAACATTTTCTATCAAATCTTTAATTTCAGAGGGATGCACACATCTCTGTAGTATTGCTATAACGCCTCTTCTATATATAATACCATTGGTAAGTACGTAACGACCAACTTTAAACTTCAGTTTCTTAGCTGTGAGTTTATCAGATTGTAGAACTCCCTCTTCGATATAGGCTTTGATGGGGTCCATCCACGATGGTCCCAAGTCTAGGGTAATGAATTTTACCATTAAATCTTCGTCTATGCTCCGATCTTCCAGAATTTCAATTGGGATTGTTCTTCGTATCTCGGTGTGTGTGGCTGAGGCTAACGGAGCTAATGCATCAGCTCTTGTATTCTCCACTCTTGGTATTTTGATCAACTGAACTGCTGCAAAAGTTTATACAACCTCCATAGCTTTATCTTGGTACTTGAGCATCAATTCTCCCTTTGCTGCATACAACCCAAGAATTTAATTTATAATTAATTATGAATCACTGAATACAATAACTTGCTCTACACTCATGGTTTTTGCCAAACCAAGTCCCACGATCACAGATTCCTATTCAGCTTCATTATTGGAAGCCTTAAACTAAAAACATAGAGCATATTCAATATCAGCTCCATCAGGACTTTTTAGGATTATCCCTGCTCCACTACCCATAGTGCACGAAGAACCATCCACATACAAATTCTATATAGGTACATCATTATCAAACTCTTGGTCTGACAAAGTTCCTCGGTGGAATATTTGATACTTATTTTTATCTTCTCCTATCCTTGGGAAGTTACCTGACACTTCTCGTTGCTCGTTATTTATCTCTTCCTACCGATCTGCTAGTGGAAGTTGGTCGGGGGTTGCCTTCGATGATCCCGTAATATCTACGGGTTGCTCTGCATTACGCTCCTACTTTTCGAGGATATCAGAGTAAGTTAATTCTGCGATAAAGTTTGCTACTTCCTTCCCTTTAAGAGATGACCTAGGCTCATAAACTATGTTGTATTCACCAAGTTCTACCGCCCAGTACATCAATCTTCCCGATTTCTCTGATTTGTGTAGGGTCGGTGGCATATCAGTAGATACTACTATAGTATGGGCTTGGAAGTATGGCCTCATCCTTCTACTTTCTTCGATCATTGCTAGTGCCAGCTTCTCTAACCTTGGGTATCTTACCTCTGCTCCTCGAAAAGCCTTGTTGGTGTAATACACCAGTTTTTGCACTCCGTCTTCCATTCTTATCAACGTCGAGCTGACTGCGCTCTCTGACACCGCAAGATACAAGTATAGTCTTTCTCCTATCACCGGTCTGGATAACAATGGGGGTGTCGCCATATATTTCTTCAACTCTTGAAAAGCCTCCTCGTATTTATCATTCCACTCAAAAGTTTTTTGAAGCATTTTGAAGAATGGGAGGCATTTGTCTGTTGCTCGTGACACAAATCTGTTAAGTGTTGCGACCCGTCCTATAAGACTTTGCACTTTCTTCTTCGTTCCTGGAGATCGTAACTCCAGTAAAGCCTTAACCTTCTCTGGATTCGCCTCTATGCCTCGTTGATTAACAATATACTCGAGAAACATGCCTTCTCGCACTCCAAATATGAATTTGGTGGGATTCAACTTTATTTGATATTTCTCTAAATGATCAAAAGTCTGGCCCAAATTAACTAAATGATCAGCAGTTTCTTACTCTTTGTTAGCATATCGTCAACATAAACCTCCATATTATAGCCGATCTACTCTGTGAACACCTTATTCATCAGCCGCTGGTATGTTGCACCTGTATTTTTAAGTCCAAATGGCATAATATTATAGCAATAAGTTCCCCTTGGGGTAATAAAAGAGGTACTTTCCCTATCTTCAGGTTTCATCTTAATCTGGTTGTAACCAGAATAAGCATCCATGAAGCTCAACAATTCATGCCCCGATGTAGCATCCACTAGTTGATCAATTCAGGACAAGGGAAAATGATCTTTTGGGCAGGCATTATTAAGATCAGTGAAGTCCACATATTATTTTTATTCTTTACCATCACAACATTTGCTAGCCAATCAGGATACGTGACGTCCTCAATAAAAGAGGCCTTCTGTACTTTCTCTACTTCTTTCTGTATGTCTTGGTTCTTTTTTGGGTTGAATACTCTACTTCGCTCCTTCACTAGCTTGACCCTCTTATCAGTATTGAGCTCGTGGCACAAGAAAGTCAGGTCTATCCCTGGCATATCTTCATGACTCCATGTAAAATTCTAATTTTTGTGCCTTAGAAATGCTACTAGTTCTTACTTTATTGATGGGTCCAATGAAGTGTCAATTTGAGTTGTTCGTTATGGGCATTCATCGTCCAGACTGATATTCTCTGTAGCTTCCATGACCTAACCTTTTACGAGATGAGATTGATCTCTAGGGTCCAAGGTTTCAATCTCTGCATCTTCTGTCTCATCCACTTGATACGTAGTAGTCTTTTTCCTTATTTCATCCATTTCTTCCTATTCGGCAGATGAATAGTAGCATTCCCGAGCTACTTTCTGTTCGCCTTTCACAACTCCCACTCTAAAATTGGTTGGGAACTTCAAATATTGGTGTACCGTAGATGGCACTGCCTCAAACTTCTTCAAACCAACCATCCCCATGATAATGTTATAGGTTGATTGGACATTTTTATCCATCACAAAAAAGCGTACTTTTTCTGTTCGACAAGCAGGCCAGGTACCAATAAGCAAGTCCAAGTTGATCGTTCCAAGTGGAAAAACCTTCTCGCCCGTGAAGCCAATGAGGGGTCTATGATATGGATCCAATTAGGCTAACTTCATATTCAAATTGTCGAAGCATGGGTAGAACATGATATCTGCAGAGCTACCATTATCCACCAATACCCATGAAATCACCACATCCTTCATTCTCATCTTAATCACCAAGGGGTCATCATGAGGATATAGTATACCTGGCAGGTCATTTTTAGGAAATCCGATGATCAATTCGTCTTTGTTCATCTTCCTTGGGCGATCATCTTCAGCCAAGTTTATGCGCTGTGTGTAAGAATAAGCTTGGGCCTCATTGAGGTAAGCTTTCCTCTCCGCGGTAAGATCTCACCCTCCTGCATCTCCACCTGTAATGACATTACATTCAAATGATCCAAAATGGATTAAAAATACCTCGTGTTCAGGATGCTTTGGCCTTTTAAAGAGGTCGGGATCATCTTCTGGATCATTTTCGTGATCTCTCTTCTTGTCCTCATTTACTGGGCGAGGAGATTTAGATCTTTGCCTTCCTCTGTCGTTGGTATTTCCACTACTTTGGCGATCAACATATTTAGCTAGCTTTCCTCACCTAATGAGCGCTTCGATTTCATTCTGGAGAGCTATGCAACGTTTGGTCGTATGGCCATGGTCTTTGTGGAATTCACAATATTTGGACTTGTCCCTTTTGTTTGGATCTACCTTTATTTTTTTTGTCCAGGCCAGCTCCTCATTATTCTTTATCTCCTCCAGAATGTGGTTTATATCTACCTTCAAGGGAGTATAATTTTTATACTTCCTTATTTGCTCCAGCGTTTGTTTTCCCTTTGACATCTTGCTGCTGCCATTGTTCTTCGGGTCCTTCTTCTCGGTTTTACTATCCTCACCCTTGGTCTCCTTAATGTCTTTATTCTTCTTCGTAGCCATGGATTCCTCAGCATTCATAATCTTAACTGCCTTAGCCATCAACTCCGCCATAATCCTGGGCGGATCCTTGGCCAAAGCATAATATAATTTGTTCGGTAATAGACCACTCATCAGAGCAGTAATTGTTGTCTTCTCCTCGTAGTCAATCACCTCAAGTTTTTCGTTATTAAAATGAGTAATATAATTCCTGGTATTTTCTCCTGTCTTCTGTCTCACGCCCAATAAGTGCGCTACTCTCTTAATCGGCTTCGCTCCAAAGCAAAAATTTCTTATGAACAACTCTGCTAGCTGATGGAATGTGGCAATCTTCCCCCATGGAAGATTGTTATACCACATCTGGGCTGACCCGATGAGAGTTCCTGAAAATGCCCTGCACCTCATCTCATCAGGAACCGCGTAGATATCGGCAACGACTTGATATTGCTCTATATGGAGGACAGGATCAGTTTTTCCATCAGATTTAGGCGTCACTGTAGGAGCTTTAAATTTTAATGGTGTAGTAAAATCCACAATTTCCTGTACGAAGGGTGACCCTTGAATAAAAGTTCTTTGTAGAGGGTTCTTAGCCTTAGCCATTTCCCCTAACCTATCTTTCAGCCTTTGGATAGAACCTTTCCATCCATCGTTCCCGGCCTCAGAATGATTTGTTTGCGCAGCTGATCGCGACGAGTTCTCCCCTTGAGATCTTTTATTGCGAGTTATTGGTCGTGATTGGGCAGAACCTTCCCTTAGATCGGTTGGTCGTTGATAATTCCTCAACGCAATCCTAAGAGGGTTTTTATTCCTCCTAGTTCCCAAACGATCAAAGGGAGAGACCCTACTCAATCTTTCCAGAGCGTTAGGTCTCTCTAGAGTTAAAAAGACATTCCGTTGAGAATCCGTAGCTCGGACCGAAGAAGTCCGACCAGGTTGATATGAAGGATCATCAGATCTCTCAGTATGATAAAAACTAGTATGCCTAGATTGAGAAATATCTGGGAACAACATACGTCTGGTTCTTGAAGATGGCAGATGGGTGTTTTGTTGAACATTTCGTTGTCTTGACTGAGTAAGCGCTCCATCTCGAACATTTTGTATGAGTTGACGCATGGTTTCTTGCATGGTCGTTTGTCCTTGGGATAAGTTGGCCATTATTCCAACCAGATCTTGCATATTTGGTGGAGTAGAGGGGTTTGGAGGGACCCCAATAATGTTTCGATTACTGGATTCTGGGTTTTTAGCCATAGATGATGAGTTTTTTGGATAAAAATGCTAAGTATAGTCGTTCCCACAGACGGCGTCAATCTGTTGATGTAAAAAACTAGATGCAGTCTAATTTAATCAATCACGAATAAAATTAATAAATAAGACAATGGGTTTTTAAAGTGGTTCGGCTATGAAAATGGCCTACATCCACTGTTGTTGTATTGCTGACTGTTTGCCTTGAATTTCGATGATCGATTTACAAAGAGATCCTGAATTCCCCTGTTATGATAGGGTTACCATGTATTTATAGCCTTAAGGCTGTACATATGGAAAGGTCATGTGCTGTCAATTAGTAGATATGTATATCTGTACAATAAGAATGCGCATTAAATCTGACGTTCAGTAAATGTGTAGTTAACTTTTGATTTTCCTGGTTAAGTGCTCTGCACGCTAAGTAGCTCGGACCTCTTGAGATGCTCGGTGCGTTTTAGTAGCTCGGACCGCCTGAGTTATTTGGTGTGCTTAAGTTGCTCTGTATGCTAAGTAGCTCGACCATCCTGAGTTGTTCGGTGAAAGTATGTATTTGCCACGTAGGTTGACACATGTCTTCATATAATTGATCCATGTCAGCTGACTAATTTTTGTATCAACAAGCATAGTTACTTTAAAATTGTGAAAAGTTCTTAGTTGTATGGATTCACGTTAATGACTCAAAAATGATAGTCGTGTTTGTAGTTTGGTTAAGGCAATTCTGGTTTGACTCACTTTGACATTCAAACTTAATTATAAGTAATTGGGTTGGGGTGTGTTAGCTTTTGGTATCAGAGCCTAGGTTTTAGAGGTTCTGGAGTTAGAAGCGCTTAGATTTGGCAGTGGACATTGAAATTATTTTGAGTGATAAGTATTCGATTTTAAAGGATACAAATAAGTATATTGGATTCCCGAGACATGGACATGAAGGGTTTGTCATTAAGTTTTAAATCGGCTTTATTGACTAACATTTGTCAACTATATACATATATTGTTGTACGGGATATGTAGTGTAAGGATATTACAGGAAATCAGATGTTGAAGTTTATTCAGGGATGACAGTGAATACAGGTATTTTAATATGAATCATTGTATTATTTTATATGTGGTATGGACAAACATGTCATTGAAGAAAAATTTTAAAAACAAAATGTGGTATGAAAAATTGTGAAGTATTGGAAGTGATCTCTTCCTATACTGGTATATGTGAACTTGCGTCGTGTTACTTACTAAGCCATGAATGGGTGCACGCCTCATCTATATAGGAGAGTGATGTACATGAACCCATATTCCATTAAACAATGAGAAGTGAGGATAATTATTATTACATGATTATGATGAAAATTAAATTGTTAGAGTGTGAGTAAAATTAAGATTCATGTAGTAAAGGTGAAGTGAGAAGATTAGTAGTTGTATAGGTTTAAATTTAAAGTGTGAAATAGTTTGAAATTCTACTAGTCAATATATCACAATCGATCTGAATATGGGTTCATAGTGGATTATGATAAGTAGAAGAAAAGAGTAATGAGAGTTAAGATGTTATGTCTTTAATAGTATGAGTACATGTAGTGGATTTTACTCTTGTGATGTTTTGAAATGCTTATATGAATAGTAAAGTTGAGTCGAGATATTAAAGAGTTGGAAGTTTAAAAATATTGAGGAGTCCTTTTAAGAGCATGTGTTGTGTATGAGTATGGGAAAGATGCTAATCGGATTTGAATATCAACAATTGGTGTGGGTGGATATTGAGTTGTTATTGTTATTATATGTATGTGTTATCACTAAGGGTATGTCATGTAATGAATATGGTTGTCATTATAATGAATCACCAAAAGTATATGTAAGGATAATATGTTATGCGAGATAATATAATATGATATATTAAGGTACTTATACATGTTATTTGAAAGAATACGACATATAATAGTTAGAGAAGTATTATGGGGTTGGCAAGTATGGTTAAGGTTTTAAGTGGTTATGTTACGTTTAACATCCATGTTACCAAATTGGTAAAGTGAGTGTATTGGTGATGTTGCATAATACTATCATGTTGTTGATGCAAAAAACTAGACTAATCTAACTAATTGATCACGGATAAAAATGAGTAAAGTGGTTCGGCTTAAAGAAAGGCCTACGTCCACTGTTGTGTATTTCTTTGTTCAAGTACCTCGCATCTCCTTATTCATGTTCCTTGGTTGCAGGGTTTACAATGTATTTATAGCCCTTTGAGGGTGTACCGGAGTTGGAATACTAAAGGATGGAATGCATTTATAACGCAGGCATTTACATCTATATAATGTTAATGTATACAACTGTTGGCGATTTGCTATTATTATTGGTTGGTCTTCCTGGTGTTAGTTGGGCTTCTTTAACCTATTGGTCGGTGACTCGTCCTTGCTGACTTGGGTTAATGCCCAGCTAAATAACATGTGTTTATACATAATTGATCCACGTAGTAAGATAATTTTTTGTATCAACAGAAACCCCCTATGTTTCATACTTGAGGTTTTTACAAGAGTATGGAATATTTATCTCTTAAAGTTGCTCGGGCAATAATTTTGAGGTTTGGTCGGTTACCGACTTCCCATACTGGTAAATTTAATGACTTTCATTATCGGTGCATAATGAGGATGGTATTTTTGTAATTATCTGCAAATTTAGCGAATCATTTTTGGGTAAATATGTATTTTCTGTCCTTAGCCGCCAACAGTTCAATCGAGATCTTCTTTTAATCATTACCTTTCCAATTTTTTAGGCAATCTATAAAGGAGGAAAAAGCCACGATCATCTCTTTCCTCAAACTTTCTGAGTTTTTTCCTGCCATTGTGTCTTCAAGTTTTTTATCTCTCTTGTGCGATCGATCTTTGTTCTTCAGTTATTGCTGAATCATTAAGTTCTGTAAGAATCTTTTTCTTATTCATCAATTCTGGTTTATCCTGTTACTTCTCTTAATGAATTCAGAAATGAATGGAATATTCCTTCATGGGTAGAATTAGAACATCCCACTTTGCTCTCTAATCTTTTTTCATTAGCTGACGGTCACTGGTTTCCCTCAATTTTTATTGTTGAATGTGGGTTTACCTTTCCCCCAAACCCATTTTGTCTTGAACTTTGCCAGTATTTTGATATCGTCCCAGTTAGAGTAGCCCCCAATACCTGGAGGGTAGTTAATGCAGTATATAGATTAAACCAACTCCATAGGACTCACCTAGGGATCCCAGAAATTATGTTTTGTTATAAGTGGGTAACCAGTGATACCATTTTCTATTTAAAAACTAGGGCTGTGAACAAAGCATATATAGTTAATCTTCTTGACTCCAAAAGAGATTACTTTTAACATGGAGTAGTTGTTAAAAATTGGCAACATGCTCCTTTGACTGGGAATACTGAGTACCAAGGGCCTAGGTGCCCACCAAGTGGCAATGGGATAGGTTGCATTTATTTTCTTATACTTCTTTGCATAATATGCTAACTGCTAATACTGATATATATCTATTTTTTTACTTTTACTTGCAGTTAACCGAAAGAGAAAGTGTCCCAAGGAGAGTGACAGAAGTTCATCTGGGGCATTCATCATAAAGTTAGGGAAGAGCATACTAGATCAGCTTCATACTTGCTGTAGTATAAAAATACCATCACCCCTTTGTTGTTCGCCCAATTATAGTTGCACCCTCTCTTTTGATCAACCTTGACCAAAACTCCATCTCCATATCCTCTGCCACTGCATCTGACAGTTGTGAACTTGCTGTTGTTTCTTCTTCTTAAGATTCGGAGCTACCTTTTGCTGCTGTTATGGGGAAAAGAAAGTTTCCCAATATCTTGAGTGACATAGATGCTACTGGATCCTCCAAATAAGCTAGCGATGGAGGCAAAAATAAAGAAGATGCTGGGAAGAATCCCCCATATAATAAGGAGGATTGATAGACAGGGTTTTGCCGCGCCGCGAGAGTCACCTACGCGCTGGTCATTTTGAATTCGGCTCACCTGAACTATACAAAAACCTAAATTACGACTACACTCAACGGGTGAGTATAGCGGTAAGTCGGGTATCGAAAATCCACAGAGACGAGTTGCTAGAATTTATATGATTTAATATTCTGAAATAAAAGTGTAAAAGGTAATTTTAACAAAAAGGAAAAGATAATAAAGAGAAAAGATTAAACTAGGCGAGTGTAATTAAACTATGTTAACAAAGTGAATAAAAACTATAGGTTGCGTCGAATATCCCTCACCCCGAGTTAATTAGTATAAAATGGTTACATGGGTCGACGAGTTATTAAGATCGCGTCTCGTTTCGACAGTTAATTAAATCAAGAGTTGTCACACCCCTAAATTCACATAAAAGTCTAATAAGATTTTGGTGTTAACAAATATCCCGAAAATTATGCACGCAAGGTCGTAAGCACGGAGCATACATGATATACCCCGTCAAATCCCCTAGGCGTAATAACTAGGACAACACACTCGAAATAGACCCGTAAACTCCATCACCAAAGCAAAGCAACACATCAACCCTAGGTGAGTTCAATCCGACACAACCTAATTTAACCTAGCTACAAAGCATGGTAAATAGAAAGAAATAAATCAAAGAAAGTAAATCTACACTAGAAGGCAATAAATGGAAAGCAAGTAAATAAAGCAATAAACCTAAATTAGAAAGCAAGAAATGAACAACACAAAGCTTAAACAAAGAAACAACAATTAATAACAATGGAGGAGATAATGAATAGTTCTTACAATACCCAAATGGGTGCAAACCCTAGGAAGAGAAGCTCCACCCAAAAATCCCTTATCTCCAACCTAAAATGAAATATCTCCTACAAATAAAAGCCCTAAACATTCTATTTATACCCCAAAACAAACCCCAAACAAAACCAAGCCAAAAAACCCAAAATAAGTCAATTTTCGTCCATATCTGATGGGACCGGTCGACCTCTGTTTTGGGACAGGTCGACCGCACTTTTGAAATTTGCCTTGGGCTGAAGGCAGCCCACTTTTCCACTTTGAACCAATTTTGACACGTTGCACGGAAACGGCTCTAACTCCCTCATACGGAATCGAAATGAGGCGTGGTCAGAATCGACGCGAAGCTAATTCAATTCTCTACATGATTCTGTTTTGAAACCCTCCAAATTATGCAGTTTGAAATTACCAAAATTCCCTTGAAGCAGAAGAAAATACCGAAACCTTTCGAAAATGGTCATAACTTCCACATACGGAGTCAGAATGACGCACGGTCAGTGGCCACGGAAAGATAATTTGATGATATACATGTTGGTAAGTTCATTCATTAAAAAATAGTGAGTTTGAAAAGACCAAATTGCCCTTGTAGTAGCATTCAACGACGGAACTTCTCCGAAATGCAACCGAACCTCACTTTTAGCGTTCCAATACCTACAAAAACACAAATAACCCCTGTAAAGCATGTATATATCCAAATACAAGGTTGTATGGTTAATGAGCATAATTATAGGCATTTAGGACCGTAAAAGTGCTAGAATGCATAAAGATAAAGGGCAGAAATATGCAATATTCGATACGAATCAAGGATATTGGGAAGAAGCCCCCATATAATAAGGGGAATGCTAGGAAGAAGCTTCCTGCTGAAGAAGCTGATGAAAGTCAGCTCAAGAGGTTGATAAGAGGACTCCCTTTTAGGATGGTAGAAGGGTCTTCAGCCCAATATCTTGGGTGACATAGCTGCTACTGGCTCCTCCAAATAAGCTAGAGATGGAGCCAAAAATAAAGAAGATGCTGGGAAGAAACCCCCATCCAATAAGGAGGATATTATGAAGAAGCCCCCATCTAATAAGGGGAATGCTGGGAAGAAGCTTCCTGCTGAAGGATCTGATAAAAGTCAACTTAAGAGGTTGAGAAGATTACTCCCTTCTAGGTTGGCAAAAGGGTCTTCAACCAACACCAACCAACAATAGTTGGTTGATTTATCTTTTTCTGGTTCACTAGTGGCACTTGGCCCTGGTTTGGCCAAACAATTAATAAAGTCTGGTACTTTACCAGACCATAGGGATGCTACAGCTGTACTGTCCCAATCAAAAAGTTTTAAAAGAGTTGCTTAAAGCTTAGCTCTCGTAATTTCTTTTGGCTTCTTTATTTCTCTGTTTGATATTTTTTATATTGATTTGCCTTTTTTTTGTAGTTTCTTATTGACTTCAATAACATGCTGGAGAAGGATAATGATTTGTATTCATCTTCACAAGAGGTTGAAGAAGCTTTTGATGAGATGAAGAAGTCAGTGCTTGATTCCCAACAAGCAGTGGCCAATAAGTAGAAGAAATGGAAGGAAAAAATAAAAACTATTGAAGATGATGTTGTGGCTACTCGGGCTAAGTTATTGGTTTGCAAAAAGACCTGGATGCTGAGAGAGCTAAGATCACCAAGCTACAGCAGGACTTAGACGCTGAGAAGGCTTTGTTTGTTATTGAGAGAGCCAAAAGAGCTAAGGCCACGGAGTCTGGTTTTAACAAAGGCTGGGACAAATCCATTGGGGCTGCTTCTTTATAAATTGAATTTGCAAAGAAGAAGTGCTTCAAGGATGGTTGGTCAGTAGCCTTGGTGAAGGTCGACACCCCTCAATATTCTGCACTCTTACTCAGATATAATCTAGGAGCTCCTCCTAACATGGATGATGAGATTGAAGATGATAGGGGTTCAAGTGAATCCCTATTTGTGTTGGATTCTGGTGATCAACTTCAGGTTGTTAACTCTTCTGCTCCTCCATCTGATAGCCATTTGCCTTTGCCTTCTCTTGCATCCACTTCTGCTGAACCTACGCTAGACATGAAGAAGGTGTAGGTTTGTCTGAGCAACTTTTGTTTTTATTTTCTTCTGCACTTGTAATTTTTTCCTTCTTTTTATTGATATATTTGTAATTAACAACTTACCAATGGAAAGAAATTTTCTTCCTCTTTTACTTGTCTTTTCTCCATATGTTATACTCTGTGGTTGATTGGATATTATTATTGCTTTTAATAGTCCATGGATAAACGGAATACTTCGACTCTACTGACTCCGAGATACTCCAGAGATGCAATGAACTTTCTAAAGCGGGTCATTTATCTCTGACTGAGGAAGATCTACTAAAGTTTTTTGGGGAAGGAGTGTCTGAGCAAGCCAAGGAAGCCTATCTTCATCTGAAATGTCTTCTTAATTGGGCAGTAGCCAATAATGTTGCTTACTACGAAATGATTAAAGAGCTGCAGGAGGGGCATAAAGAATCCAAAGCTCTTTTGCATGATAGCTATGAGAAGAAGTATAAGGCTTTGAGTAAAAGTTGGGGCTTTGAACATAAATTGGAGAAATTTGCTTCTTATTTTCGAAAATAAGAATTTATGCTCAACCGTGAGGTAGAGGAAGCTAGACATTGCCAAACTGCTAGAGGAGGAGAATAACAATTTAAGAGATAAGTTAAATGCTTTGAAGTATTCTTCTACTGCTATTTTTACTACTGACGAAGGTCATTCTTTCTTGAAAGCTGAAAATGCTATATTAATGGAAGAATTTGAGGCACTGAAAAAGACTAAGTATGCCTCTTCTTCCCGAGCAAGAAATAGACTTGGCCGAGGAACTACATATGAGGCTATAACTCAACAAACTCTTGCTAACCAAACTTCCCAATTGAAGGCCAAAAACCAAGCCCTTGCTGAGATGTCCCAGAAGCTTCAAACTCAAACCGAGAAACTCGTCGCTCAGTCCTCTCAAATGCAAGCTAAGGATGGAGTGTTTAAAAAATTACATCATCAAGTTGAGAGACTGACCTTCCAGTTTCACAAGCAACCTAGAGAGATCTGGATGGAAGGGTATAATGAAGCTTTGGGGTATTTCAATGTTAGATTTAAACAGACTCAGAATAAAGGCTATAAATGGGGTTGGACCAATTATCTGACAGTGTTGAAAGTTGAAGAAAATAGTCCTTTCTAGAAATGGTATGATCCTGGGGTGTTAGACCTTGAAAATCCTCCTTTTAGACTGGATGTTAACTGAATTCCTACTAACACCATTCCCTAGGCCCTGGTTTCTAAATATCTGGGAGACTATGAGCTGCACGACGAGCTGAAAATTGTCCGATCTCCTCATTTATTCGATCAGTCAAGCAGCGGCAATAGAACAATGCTTCAAGACTTTAATTTTATCAATTTTCCTAATACTTTAGGTGATCCTCCAGCTGGCATGGATCCTGTTTCCAAAGCTAAGGGGAAACACCCTTTAGAATAATGTTTTGTATTTTTTATGTAAACACGATTATGTAATCATTATTCGAATAAATGAAAAATCATTTTATTAGTTTATCTTGTTAATGTGATTGTTCTCTGGATGTGAATGATTTCTTATTTTTCATTAGTTATATTGATACACTTATATTAAAATCTAAATTTAGTATCAATTACCAATGAATATATAGGTTCTACTAGAATACTTAGATTAAAATCTAAATTTGGAGATAGTTAACCTTGTGTCTCCAAAGGTTTCACTAACCTAAATGCTTAGGTTTTCTATATTAGTTACCAGTGATGTGACTAGGCATATGTGGAATATGTGCCTACGTTCTCTTGAGGAATCTTTGCAACATTCTTCCTGTACTTTTCCCAGTAGGGTAAAGATCTTATTTTATCCTTATATTTGTTGACCGTCTTGGGGTCGTAATAAATTATTTGGTGAGCAACTCATTGCTTATGACGACCAAGTTTTGCTTATTTCGAGCAACTTATTACTTATGTCAATCAAGCTTTGCTTATTCCAAGCAATGTATTGCTTATGCCGAGCAACATTTTAAAGTTTTTCTGGTGACTTCAACTTTTAAGCTTATTCAAGATCAAGTATATAGTATATATTCAAGATCAAGTACATAGTATATAGGTAGTGCATAGCACTAGTACTCCCAAAAAATTTGGAAAAACAGAAGAAAGATAATTTTATTGATACTTGAAATTGATATTGAACTAAGTACATTTGATTACACTAGTGGTAATATTTTCTAAGATGCAGTGTGCCATGGATTCTTGAATTCTTCCCCCTCCAAAGTCTCAATCCTGTAAGTTCCAGGTAGGATGACTGCAGAAATACGATAGGGCCCATGCCAGTTGACTTTAAACTTATTATTTTTTTGGAGCACCTTCTTAGCACATAATCTCCCTCCTTTAATTTGGTCGTCTTCATCCTTTTATTGTAAAATTGAGTTATTCGTTGTTGGTAAGCTGCATTTCTCATAGAAGCGTCTTCTCGTACTTCTTCTTGTATATCCAAATCCAACCTTCACACTAGATCACTCATAGAAGAGTTAAAATTTAAAACTCTATGGGATGGAAGACCCATCTCAGCAGGCATGACTGCTTCAGTTCCAAATGCTAATATGTATGGGGATTCTCTAGTTGTTGTCCTCAGGGTTGTTCGGTACGCCCATAAAACATAATGTAGCTCGTTGATCTAGTTTGTCTTTGCATCATCAATCTTTTCTTCAACCCATTCAGCAGAGTTCTATTTGTAACTTCAGTTTTCCCATTACTCTGAGGGGTCTTGGAGCAGAATGTAGTTTTTGGATGTTGGATTGGGCACAGTAAGCTGCGAATTATTCGTTGTCAAACTACGTCCTATGGTCGATGATGAAGGCATAAGGCAACCCATATCTGCAAATGATGTTCTTCCAAATGAATTGGTAGACCTTCTCATAAGGCATATCTATCAATGGATCTGCTTCAACTAACTTTGTAAAGTAATCCACTGCCACAACCAAGTACTTGAATCTTCCTCGGGTGGTTGGCAATGGCCCGACCAAATCTATTCCCCATGTGGAAAATGGACAAGGTGAAGTGATTGGGGTGAGAGCAGCCTGTGGAGTCTTGCGAATGCTGGAATACCTTTGGCATTTGTCACACTTTTTAGCAAAAGCTGCATAATCTGCTCGCATAGTTGGTCAGCAGTATCCTTGCACACTTATTCACAGCAAAAGTGTTCTTCCTATAATGTGAGCTCCACAAGATCTTTCATGTAATTATTGAATTAGGTCTGAAACCTCTGATAGGTGAACGCAGCGCTACAAATTGACTGTCAATCCTCTCTTATACAAAACCCCTTTATCTAGCACATATCTAGCAGCTTTATACTTCTACTTTTTGGCTTTAACTATATCTGCTGACAAAGTTCCTTCTTCAATATATGATCTGATGGGATCCATCCAAGATGGCCCTATGTTTACGATAATAAAATTGATCATCAAATCTTCATCTATACTCTTATTGGCTAAAATCTCAATAGGATTAGTTCGTTAGAGTTCAACTCTCGTAGCTAAATCTAGTCGAGCAAGAGCATCTGCTTGGGCATTCTCCACTCTTGTAATTCTATTCATCCGAATAGCTAGTAATTTTGTTATTACCTCCATTCCTTTGGACAAGCATGACTGTCAATTCGCCTTTAGCTCTATATAAGCTCAAGATTTGATTTACTGCCAACTTGAAATCACTATGTGCCACAACTTGCTTGGCATTCAGTGATTGGGATAGACTTCAGCCCACAATGAGAGCTTCGTATTTTGCTTCATTATTTTAGGCTTGGAATTGAAATCTCAGAGCATATTCAATATCAATATTATCATGAGTGTTAAGTATGATACCTGCTCTACTGCCAGTTACACAAGATGACGCATCAATGTACAAGTTCCATATTGGTAGATCATCAGCAAATGTTTGGTCTGTCAAAATCCCATAGTGGAATGTTTTTCTCCCTGCTTCCTCACACTTCCTTGTCATCTCCTTTATTCTTGAAGAGCAATCTGGTAGGTCGACAACAGCCTCTCATGGTAAAAGTTCCTCAGAAGCTTGTTTGTTAACAACTTTATTTTCTCATGATCCTTGCTTGGACTGCTGGTTTTGTTGCTCAGGTACCTCGAGGCAAGTGAATTCAGCTATGAAATCTGCTACTTCTTGGCCTTTTAAAGAATACCTTGGTTCATTGATAATGTCATACTCCTCCAATTCCACTACTCAGTACATTAATCTACCAGATTTCTCAAGCTTGTGTAAAGCCTGCCTTAGTGGCATATTAGTGTTTACTACCATTGTATAGGCTTGAAAATAGGGCTTCATGAGTCTAAATGCTTCAATCAACGTCAGTGCCAACTTTTCTTGGCGAGGGTACCTGATTTTAACTCCTCGAAAAACTTTACTGATGTAGTAAACAGGCTTCAGAACTCCACTCTCCTCTCTGATCAAAGTAAAGCTCACGTCTGATTCAGAAACATCTAAATACAAGAACAATTTTTCCCCCATAATTGGTCAAAAAAGCAGTGGAGGTGACCCCAAATACTTCTTTAATTCCATAAAAGCTTTCTCACATTCTTTGTTCCATTCAAAAATCTTTCTCAATATTTTAAAAAATGGTAGGCACCTATCTGTAGCATGGGACACAAACTTGTTCAGCGCTATTACTCACCCAGTTAGCCTTTGTACATCATTCTTGCAAGTTAGAGATTGCATCTCAAGTAATGCCTTGATCTTGTCTGGGTTTGCTTCAATTCCCCTCTAATTTACTATATACCCGAGGAACATTCCTTCTTGTACTCCAAAGACACACTTGGTCGGGTTTAATCCCATCTGGTGCTTCACAAGTTGATCAAAAGTCTGGTTGAGGTCGGCAATATGGTTAAATGCTTTTTTTGCTCTTTGTAAGCATATCATCCACGTATACTTCTATGTTTTTTCCTATTTTCTCCTCAAAGACCTTGTTCACCAGCTTTTGATATGTGACACCTGTATTGTTCAAACCAAAAGGCATAACATTATAACAGTAAGTTCCTCGGGGAGTAATGAAAGAGGTGATCTCCCTATCTTTGAGATTCATCTTAATCTCATTCTAGCCAGAGTAATCATACATAAAACTAAGTAACTCAAGTCCTGAGGTATCATTCAGGAGCTGATCTATTTGGGGTAAAGAAAAATGATCTTTTGGGCATGCTTTATTAACATCTGTGAAGTCTACGCACATCCTCCACTTATTATTTTTCTTCTTGACCATAACTACATTGTCCAACTAATTAGGATATTTCACCTCATCAACGAAGGTTGCTTTCTGAAGCTTTTCCACTTCCTCCTGTATAACTTGGTTCTTCTCGGGGCTGAAAACTCTTATTCTTTGCTTCACTGGCTTGATTTATTTATTAATATTGAGCTCATGGTAAAGGACTTTAGGATCAATCCCTGACATATCTTCATGACTCCAAGAAGACACGTATTTTCTCTGTCTAAGGTAGCTCATTAGTTCCTGTTTAAGAACAAGATCCAGCGTTCCAACTTGAGTTGTGCAATCTGGTTTGTTGTCATCTAACACAATGCTTTTTGTTGTCTCTACACTCTGACCCTGTACCAATTTTGTCTCCTCCCTTGGATCTAAGGTTTCAACCTCAGATTCTTCATTATGTTTAGAGGTATCCACTTAATAAGTAGTGGTTTTCCTCTTTATTTCTTCCAGGTTTTCCTGCTAGGTAAATAAGTTGTAGCATTCTTGAGCTACTTTCTGATTACCCTTTACAACTCCTATGCTAAAGTTGGTTGGGAATTTCAAGCATTGATGAACAGTAGAGGTCACTTCCTCAAACTTCTTTAGTTCAACTCTTTCCATAATCACATTATACGTTGAATGGACATTTTTATCCATTACAAAGAAATGGATTTTCTCTATTCGGTTGGCTGGACATATACCAATCATCACTTCCATCTTGATGGTTCCCAAATGGAAAACTTTTTCACTTAGAAAATCTATTAGTGGTCGATGATATGGCTCTAACTTACTGAGCTTAAAGTTCAAGCTATTGAAACAAGGATAGAACATGATATCTAACGAGCTACTATTATCTACTAATACTCTAGAGACAATGATATCTTCCTTTCTGATTTTAATTATTAGAGGATCATTATGGGGGTACAATACTCCTGATAGATCATTTTTATAAATGCCTATTACCAGCTTATCTTTGTTAACCTTCCTTGACCTATCTTCCTCGGAAAAATTAATCCTCTGTATGTATGAGCAAGCTTGAGCCTTATTAAGGTAAGCTTTTCGCTTTGATGTATGATCTCCTCCTTCTGCGTCTCCACATGTAATCATTTGGCAATCAAAAGAACCAAACTGAGTGTAAATACCTCGCATTCCAGTTATCGAGGCTTTTTAGGTAAGTCGGGATTATCATCCTGATCATCTACATGAGCCCTCTTCTTCTCCTCTCTAGGTCTGTAAGGAGATTTTGATTTGCGTTGAGCTCCTTCATTATTTTACAAATCAACAAACTGATTCAGTTTTCCTCTTCTTATGAGAGCTTCAATCTCATTTTGAAGGACAATGCAATGGTTCGTCGTGTGACCATGGTCTCTATGGAACTCACAGTACTTAGTTTTGTCCCTCTTGGTAGAAAAACTCCTCAACTTATTAGGCCAACGCACATCTTTGTTATGTTTGATCTCTTACAAGACATGATGAATGCCCATGGTGAGTGGAGTGGACTTATGATATTTCTTTAGCTTTTTTATAATTCCTTTCTATTTTGACTCCCTGTGCTCCTTAAAATCTGTGTGATCCTTCTTGTCACTTTTGCTTTCAACTTTTACTCTCGAGCTCCCCTTGGTTGCCATTGGTTCCTCGACATTCATGATTTTGGCTGCTTTGGACATCAATTCTTCTATGGTCTTTGGGGGATCTTTAGCAAGAGTACAATAGAGTTTTTCAGGGAGCAATCCACTCATAAGGGTTGTTATAGCAGTTTTTTCTTCATAATCCATGACCTCCAGCTTCTCGTTTTTGAAACGAGTGATGTAGTCCCTGGTGCTTTCTCCTTCCTTCTGTCGCACGCTAAGCAAATATGCTACCCTTTTTACAGGCTTGACTACAAAATAAAAGTTACTAACAAATAGCTCGACTAACTGGTGGAAGCTGGAAATTTATCCCCGAGGAAGGCTATTGTACCAGATTTGGGCAGATCCAGTAATTGTTCCAGAGAATGCTCTACACCTCATTTCATCAGGAACTGCATAAATATCAGCAGTTGCTTGGTATTTTTCTATATGGAGGACTGGATCCATTTTCCCAACGTATTTGGGTGTAAGTATTGGAGCTTTGAATTTTCTTGGAGTGGGAAAATCCATAATTGACTGCACAGTGGGAGATCCTTTTACAAAGCTTCTTTGTAGTGGGTTTTTGGCCTTATCCATCTCTCTTAGCCTGTCCTCCAATCTATGGATAAAACCTTTCCAAGTGTTGTTACCAACATCAGACCTATGCGTTGTTGTTTTGTTATTAGTCGAACTCTCCTCTTGGGATTATTTCTCGGCCCGAGCGGTATGTTGGGCGTCTGATCTGGATTGGATAGAGCATTCCCTTCGATCAGATGGTTGTTGATTATTTCCTGACATTGCCCTAGGAATATTTTTGTCCCCTCTGGGTCCTAAATGATCAAAGGGAGAAGCACGGATTAGTCTTTCTAAGGTGCTTGGCCTTTCTGGAGAATAGGACTGTGTATTGAAAGATTCTGATGCCCTGGATAATGAATTTGATCTTGTTCGATAGGATGTATCCCCTGTGGTTCTTGATTGACTTCGCCTGCCAACTCTTGGTGGTGCTGGTGGTGATATATTTCCACGGGTAAACATAGTAGGTGCTCCTGCTTGAAGAGTTTGTGCGAGTTGACTAATAGTGTCTTGCGTAGCTTCTTGGCATCTTGCAAGACTGGCCAGAATTCCAGTTAATTCATTCGTCTTTGATGGGGCAGAAGGGACAGGTGGAATGCCATTGTTCCTGAGACTTGATTCAGGAATATCTTCCATTTAAGTGTTTGAATGAATGAGAATGATCAGAAATACGTTCCCATAGGGTGCCAATCTATTGATGCAAAAAACTAGACTAATCTAACTAATTAATCACAAATAAAAATGAGTAAAGATACATAGGAATTTTAAAGTGGTTCGACTTAAAGAAAGACCTACGTCCACTGTTGTGTATTGCTTTGTTCAAGTGCCTCTCGTCTCCTTATTCATGTCCCTTGCTTGTAGGGTTTATAATGTAATTATAGACCTTTGAGGGTGTACCAGAGTTGGAATACTAAAGGACGAAATGCCTTTATAATGCAGGCATTTACATTTGTACAATGTTAATATATACAACTGTTGAGTCGGTCTTCCTGGTCTTGGTCGAGCTTCATTAACTTGTTGGTCAACATTCCTTCAGTTGATCGGTGACTCGTCCTTGCTGACTTGGGTTAATGCCCAGCTGGATGACACGTGTTTATACATAATTGGTCCACGTAGCAGGATAATTTTTGGTATCAACACATATATTCTTTACCATATAATACACAATAGATGTTTAGAAATATTTTGAATACATGTATTCATATTATACGGTGTTATTTTAAGAATAATGTTGATGAATGTGAAAAAAAACACTGATAGTGTCACTATGGATTGGGGTAAGATTATAATTGTAAAGTTATTGTGTTGGGTGAATGACTTGTTAAGGTCATTGTAATTAACAATCAAATAATGATGGAAAAGGAATATAGTGAGAAGTTATATTGAGCTCATAGTGCATGACTACACAATATACATGAAATTGAATAGGGAATCTAATTTAAAAATAGATATTTGGTAAACAATTATTCATTATCGATATATGAAAAGTAGTGAGGCTATATTTAAATTAAGGATTGTAAGAACAATATTTAACATACTCTTAAACTTTAGAGATGATGTGGATAGTAGTTAACGTCAAACATATGTATTTGGTATTGAATGGAAGATGGAGAGATGAATATAAGGATCTAGTCTTGTAATAGAATATTTATGATTTGAAATATTACACGATGATAAGGATAGACTGTAGGAGTGAAGGGAGAAATGTAAAAAATTATACCATGTTTATTAAGAATGTTCACTCATGTGAATATAAGATGATACAATCGATAATTTATTATGTGTGAATGTTCGACATACGTATATAAAGGTATGAAGTAATATATGAGTTAGCAATTGGTTTTCATTGATAAGAAATCATTATACGATTATCCTTACGTTAAAATGATAAAGAAACGAAAGATTTTATGAAATAAGATTTGTCGTATATCTAGTAACCGATGGAAATTCTTGATCGTAAGGAGCAAGTATTAAAGAATAAAGTTATTTCCGTAGCTAAAGTGTTGTGGAGGAACCATACAAATTAAAGAAGTAACTTGTTAAAGGGAATATAGCATGAGGAAACAATATTTTCAATTGTTTGGTAGGTGACATTCATATTAAATTTCGGGGACAAAATTTTCTAAGGGGTGAAATTATGACAACTCGGATATAATTATGATAAATTCTATTAAATCATGCTTACCTTATGTGATATGGATAATGTGATTATTAATATATATAATGTTATGTTATCATATTTAGTCTAATCATACCTTCGAAAATCATGCAATATCGAGTTGGTTACAAACACAAAATTTTGAAGCTTTCGGTAGGCATGTTCAAGTTGGAGACTAGTTTTGACCCTTATAATATAACAATTGACTTGAGGTAAAAACTAGATAGTTGTAAATATGTGAGTTAAGTTTGTAACGCAACTAACAGTGTCTTAAACACATGTTCAAGTAAGAAGTTATACCGAATTTACGAATGAGGGAAAATATGTCAATTCCTTTTAAGTGGTAATTTATCTTTTAGTAAGCTAAATGGTTTAATTCGATTGGTTAGAAAGGAATGTAGCCCTTGATGATTTAAACATCTCAATCTCACATATTTCTTCAGCAAATTTAACCCTTGGTTCAGTTTTGGAGAGTTTTAGCTTGATGAAAGAGAATTGGGAAGTTGAGGAAGAAGAATGTGAGGAGAAAATTTAGAAAAATTTATAGAAATTATGTAAGAGTCCATAAGGAAGGGAAGAATAACTGGTTGAACAAGTGTCAGACAATGGTAAGGGGAAAACCCATAAAGTGGCCAAGGCGAGTGTACTCACTGGTAAGATGTGTTTATACATGGTTATGGATATGGTCAGAATATTATGAATATGAAATTATTCATTTCGGTTTACCAAAATGAGAGGTTACTCTCGACCCGAAATAGGGGAGAATTGTCTATTACAGACAAAGGTTTACTCATTGACCAGGAATGGGGGAGAATTATCTATTACAAATAATGGGTTACTCCTCGATCAGGAATGGGGGAGAACTGTCTATTGCAGTCAGGATATGTGAAACATGATTCGAAAAGTTAAGTCATTCATTATTAATAGACAGGATAAGTTTATACATTATTGTTGACGCCAAAAATTTATCCGTCCACATGGACCATTAGGAAAGGGACAATTGTCATCCTAGTGGTACTATTCACACTTGCTCGGTATAAAAGACACTTAGTCGGGCCCCAAGGAGAGTTAATCAGCACCTGAGGACAGTTAGTCGGCGCACCGCCCAACCAACATAAAGAAGACCAACCATCCAGAAAATCAAAAGCTACTATTGTAGCCAACAGTCATTGTACCCGAGAAGACCAACATTTATATTCATTGTATATAGATATAAATGCCTGAATATATAAAGATATTATATCTCTTGGACTCCCATCACTATAAATACAGCCCCTCCCTTAGCTAAATGGGCAAGAAATTCATTATATATCTCTACACATCTCTACACATGTTTCTCTCTCAAGACAAGAGAATAATTCAATCATTCTCAACACACCATGTTGTACTATTGTAAATTCCTTGGAATAAAATAACAGTGGACTTAGGCTTTCTTCAACAGTCGAACCACTTTAAAAACCTTTGTCTCTCATATGTTTGATGTGATTTTTTTATCTCCACTTCATCTTCAATCTCATCTTCTTCATACCTTCACTTTATCTGTTGTTGATGCCTATAAGATAAAATAGATGCTATTTCTAGTCATCAACAGATTAGCGCCGTTTGTGGGAAGAGACACAAAAATCTTTTCATTCTTATGAGAAGAGATGAAGATCATCTACAAGAGATAAGTTTTGCTGTCTCTGCGTATAACCAATTATATGTTGTACATACATCTTTTGATTTAATCATGATTTTTTTTCATAAATTGGTTATCCAATTTATATTTAGGAAATCTACAAAACAATGGATATCATGATCATAAGTTTTGTATGAATTCTTGAAAGTAAGACAAATATGATTATCTACTGAGTTATACAAGATATTTTATCCCCATACCTGCGTTTTGCTAGAGGATAAACCTCAGATTTTGATACCTAAAGATATTACCCATGTCTTTTATTCATTTGAATGAATTATATAATTTTTATCCATAAATCTGCATAACTATATCAATCTATTGATAGTTTGAAAGTTTTCGGTGTTGAAATTAAGTTGAATTCCAAGAATCCCATGATAATTTCTTAAATAAGATGATTCATTTTTCTGTAACAAAAGATTGAAAGAAAGAAATGACTGCACAAATTTCTCTCCCTTGAGAATAGGAAGAGACAACTTTTCCTCTCCTAAAAACCCAATTATCGTTACCAGTAAAAAGATAAAAATTAAACTGGCAAAGCTACGGATCTTAATTTATTCATAAATATCTTCTTAATATTTGGTCTCTTTGAATTGAGATTAAATTTTATTGGCAACATATCTGATATCAGTCCCTTCAACTTCAACATTTTATAGCAACAAAAATAATAAAATCGGGGCACAAATTTGAAGATCAATATCACCCCACAATCCTTATTGGTCAAATGTGATCCAACAATTTTAACCATTTTTACTGCTATTAAATACCGCCAAATATTTTAACCGACCTAATATCAGATGAACCTCAACATTTAAGGTTTTGATAAGTGGAGAGCTAGTAATATTTTTTGTCAAGCATCCATAAATATTTCTTCCAATCTCTCACTTTCTCATCAGAGTTTGGTGGTCAGTGATTATTAAACGAGATAATGTTGGTCGGCATATAAAATTAGAGGAGTTTTGACGATCGACGACTATCCACTAGAGGGTCTTCCTCGAATAATTAATTGCAAAAGAAAGAAAGAAATTTAGTTCTTAAAGTAGAACCGTCGCTTTCATCAACATGTGGTCCTCATCATCAGCTCCATAGATCATCCGCCACGGTCAGCTGTCAAACGCGACACATCAATAATAAGAAAATTCACTTTTGTTAGTCGCCAACATAGCCGGACCAATTCTTGGTCGACAACACTTATTCTTGGTCGGCATCACCTGGTCGAAAGATCCTATATAATGATCGGCGGTTGTTGCAAAGCAAGAACATACTGGTCGGCGATCACTTTTTATCGGCCGGAGATCAATTCTATTACAGTGATCGGCAACATTTACTGTCAGATCCAATTCTCATAAGTAGATCCATAAAATTCTTCTGAACATGTTGGTAGCTTCTATATGTTGGTCTGCGATTGCGCAAAGAGATAACATACTGGTCGTCAAACCATTTTTTGGGTCGGTGGTTGTGAAAACCAACTTAAGATAGGTCGGCGGCATCTACTATTGGTACCTATCATTGGTCGGCAGTACCAGTTACTCTTCAAACCATTCTCTATTCGGCGACCACAATAAAAAGAACAACGACCGTCACTACTGGTCGGCTACCAAAAGAAAAAATAGAAAAAATTTATGGGGATCAGACATGTTGGTCTGCGAAATTAATTGTTGATCGGAGACAGGTTTCACGCAAGTTGAAAGGCTTCCTGACCACATATAACTGATCGGTGGCAGGTATACAACCAGAACAAAGGGCCCCCAACCCATCAAGACACTGGTCGGCGGCAAGAACAGTGAAAATTTCTTTTGACACGGATTCAATTGGGGCAAAACAGAGTGTAGCAAAACGGGTTATAATATTCCACTTTTGTTAAAATAAAACCCTTTGCTGTTAAAAGTTTATTAAAACTTTTTTGGTTTATTTCACCTATTTTGCTTATCAAATTCAAAGCGTTTTGTCTTACACCAAATCCTTATACTTTACAATCTCATGTGGAAATAATTGTTTAAAACCAATTTACACCTCACTAGTTGTTTGGACTTTAAATAATTTTATAAAAATTCTAGACTCATCAATTGGTCATAATATCCTGTAAATATTTGATAAAAATCTGCTCACATGACACATAGCCAGTATAACATTTATCATTTCATATTTTGCAATTTTTATTTATCGATGTTAGAGCAGATATACATCGTATATTGTTTGGCTGAAAAATTATTCTCATGACATTTATTTGATTTAGCCTCCACAGATGTTCGGACAACTTATCAAATTCCACAGGAACAAGATTCAGTCCCGACAAATGCTCAGCCACAATCTTATGCTCTGAGAAATATTATTATTGCTCGACATTATATAAATTTGCCTCGACATGTTGACCGACACTATTTATTTTTTATTGCTCCGACGGATGATAGAGCACACTACAACACTTTAAAACTCGATGAATGGTTGGGCAAGATTATTTCTTATATCTAACGAATTCTTGGACAGTGATATTCATTCATACTCATTATTTATTCTTAACCTGGAAGAGGCCTATGTACATTCTATATTTCTCTCGGCAGAAGCTAGATAAAATATTTATTATCATATATTCACCTCCAAGGAGATTTGCAACACTCACTATATTTCACCCCCGACGGACAGTTGTTGGGGTAATTCTTATTTATATTCAGTCCTGGCAAATGGTCAACATATTCGATCAATCATTAATATTACATTTATGGTATGGAAATCTATATTTCTTTAACAATGCATGATCGTTCAGTCCCATTATGCATTATTTAAAGGTCCATCCCTATTCTTAGTCAGTGCTTTCATGATTTATGTGGATTTGTCATTAAGCCCCAACAGATGGTCGGCGATTTCATTATTTATCTGGATTTCTCACTAGCATGGATATTCAATGAAAATTATATAGCCTCAAAAAATTATTGGGCATTATCAACCACTTGTTCATCCAACATTATATTTACAAGCTCAAGCATACTTATTATTTGATCTTATCAAACGATCAACATAACGGATATTCTTATCATTATTCAGTATTATATTAAAAAAATGGGGGCTTCAGATACCAATTTATATAAGATGACCAGCAGTCAAGCAGACTTCTCCGTAAGAGAGTTCACATTCAATCAAAAGGATGAAATCATCCTCAGTGCTCATTCGACAGTAGACAAAAACCTAAGTAAAGCAGGACATTAAGTCCTCAAGAAGCTTGGTCAGTGAAGACAAACATAAAACAAAATTTTATCTACAATGAAGATAAGGATAAAAACAAGACCTTTATCCTACTGGTCAAAATGTAGGAAGAACGTTGTGAAGATTCCTCAAGAGGAATGTAGGCACATATTCCACACACGCCTGGTCACACCACTGGTAACTCGTGCTGAAAACCTAAACATTTAGGTGCATTAGTAAAACCTTTGTAGATCCATGTGTAACTATCTCTAAATTTAGATTTTAATCTAAGTATGCTAGTAGAACTTATGTATACATTGGTAATTGATACTAAATTTAGATTTCAATCTAAGTGTATCAATAGAACTAATGAATCAAAGAAGACATTCACATTCAAATATCAACAAGATAAGTTAATCAAATGTCTTTCATTCATTTGAATAATGATTACATGCAAATATTATTTTACAATTGCAATACAGGACAATTAAAATAACGGTAGTAAAATATTCTACAAAGTCCAACAGGTCGACTTCCACCACTAGCAGCATACTTCAAGGCCAATAAAGTATTCAAAGCTCATATTCCATTATTGGGGTCTTATTGTTCAAAGTGCTAAGAAATTCCAAGGAGTGCAAGAAGAATTGATGACATCACCAACCAAGCATCAGACTCTGGTCCAGATCATAACATGGTCGACACACTGGCCAATCATCATTCAAGAATTATTTCTGCTACCGAAGATAAAAATTCACATTCAAGATTTATTTTTGCTATTGAAGAATCAAGAGTCACATTCATTATGTACATCAATGGGATCTCAACTACTGCTGCTCCAACTAACACTAGAGAAGAATTTGTACTTATGTGTAAATATTTTGGAATCTGCTACTAGGTCGGCATTAATCAAATTGAAGAATGGGGTTCAAAAGCTAGCATGTTACACCAACAAAGCATTTAGAGGAGCAGAAATCAGAAAAATCAAACATGTATAATCAACACTCAGTTGATCATCTCAGAAGACAGTCGGTCGGCTAACCAACCAACCTGAAGATTATGATAACCCATAAGCTGCGAATTATGACAGATCTCATTGTTGCATCTAAATTCCCAGGAGTGATACATAGCACAAGTTTGCTCGCTGAGCAGAGTTCCTCAGAAGAAAGATTAGATCCAACGCATCAATCGATCAGCCTGAGTCATCCGTTGTGCAGGAGATAGCCCAATCATACGTTGAATAAATCAAGAAGGCAGAATAACATTATTTATTATGTACGAGCATCGAGCAAATTTTCAGAATAAATACTCCATCCTCTCAATAAACCATCAAGCATGGAGCATTGGGGGCTTCTATTGACGCCAAAACTTTACCCGTCCACATGGACCATTAAGAAAGGAACACATGTCCTCCTACGTGGAAATATTCACACTTTCTCGACATAGAAGACACTTGGTCGTGCCCCGATGAGAGTTACTCGGCACCTGAGGACAGTTAGTCGGCGCACCTCCCGACCAATATAAAGAAGACCAATTGTTGATGCAAAAAACTAGACTAGGTTAATTAATTGATTACATATAAATATAAGTAAGAGAGACAAAGGATTTTTAAAGTGGTTCGGCTTAAAGAAAAAGCCTACGTCCGCTGTTGTGTATTTCTTTTGGGAATTCTCAATTGCCTCTTATTTTTTTTCATCCCTTGGATGTAGGGTTTACAATGTATTTATAGCCCCCAGGGGGGGTACAAGTGCATGAATATCAAAGGATGGAATGTCTTTATAGCGTAGACAATTTCATCTTTACAATAATTTATATATACAATTGTTGGCATTTTACTGTCATTATTTGGTCGATAATCCTAGCGTTGGTGGTCGATCTCCTTGATGTTGGTCGGGCTTCAATGACAGGTTGGTCAGCATCTCTCATTAGGTCGGTATCACATCCCTGCTGATAATGATTACCCTTCTGCTATATTGCACATGTCAGTATCTGATTGGTCCACATAACAGGATAATTTTTAGTATCAACTGAACCCCCAATGTTTCATACTTGAAGTTTTCACAAAAGTGTGAAGCATTGAACTCTTAAAAGTTGCTCGAGTAATAATTTAGGCTTGGTTGGATGCTGACTTCCTATACTTGTTAAAATTATGACTTATCTATGGATATATAATGCGCATAGCATTTTTGTAATTATCCATCACTTTAATGAATCGTTTTTGGGCAAATTCGTCTTTTCTGCCTTTAGTCGTCGCCAGTTCAATCGACGCTGCCTTTTAATCATTATTTTTCCAATTTTCGAGGCAACATATAATGATCAGGAAAAGCCACGATCTTTTCTTACCTCAAATCTTCTTAGTGTTTTTGGCTGTTGCGTCTTCAAGTTTTCTTTTCTCTCTTGTGCGATCGTTTTCTATCCTTCAGCTCTTGCTGAATCCTTAATCTTTGTAAGAACTCTTTCTCTTTTCTTATATTCTTTATCATGGTTTAATCTATTGATTCTCTTAACAAATTCAGAAATAAATTTAAGATTCCATCTTAGGTTGATCTGGAACACACAACTTTGCCTGCTGATTTTTTCTCACTTGCTGAGGGTCACTAGTTTCCCTCTATCATTTATAGTTGAGTGTGGGTTTGCCTTTCCTCCCAACCCATTGTGCCTTGAGTTTTGTCAATATTTTGACGTTGTTCCAGCTAGGGTAGCCCCCAACACCCGGAGGGTCATAAATGAAGTATATAAGTTGAATCAAATCCATGGAACCCATCTAGGGATCCCAAAAATAATGTTTTGTTATAAATGAGTGACTATTTACACCACTTTTTACTTAAGGACTACGGTTGTAAACAAAACATTAGTAGTCAATCTTTTAGATTCCAATAGGAATTATTTTGAGCATGGAGTTATTATAAAAAATTGGCAATACGCCCTTTTGATTGGGAATGCTGAGTACTAGGGGCTGAGGTGCCCACCTTTTGGAAATTGGATAGGTTATTCCTCATTTAAATATCTTGCCCTGTACATACTTGTTTAAATGTAATACTAATTATTGCTCTATAAATTTTGATTACATTTGATCAGAAGAGAAGGTGCCCAAAGGATAGTGAAATGAACCTCATGGAGTTAAAATTCATTTGGGGACTTCATCAGAGGATTGGTGAGGAGCACATTAGGTCTGCGTCCTATTTTCTGCAGTACAAGAATACAGTTTCCTCCTTTGTTGCTCGTCCTACAATAGCTACTCCTTATTCCGTAATTGACCTTGAGCAGAAACTTCTTTCTACCTCCTCAACTGTTGCATCTGGCAGTGGTGATCTTGCTACCCACTCCCCATCTTCCTTGGATTTAAACTTATCTCTTGTCACTATTATGGAAAAAAGGAAATTTTCCAACATTTTTGGAGACATAACTGCCAATGCCCCTTCTAAGCAAGCTAATGAGGGGATGAAAAATAAAGATGATGTAAGAGGGTAGTTTAAATAAAATGGAGGTGTAACCCCTTTTTTAGTACAGTAATGATAAGTTAAATAGCAACACTATTGATTATCCACAAGGCATACAAATATGACTCAATGAAGATAGACTCAGTTTGGACTCATAAATCTCTCGTGTATAACTCAGAAGGTAATAGTGAACTTAGAAATAACTTAGCTAGAGGGAGAGAGAAGTAAGCACCCTAGATACACCTTGGCAGGCAGCCAAACACACCAACCACCCTTAAGAACCTCTGTCAAGTATTAAAGTCTTCGTAATCTATGATAATGGTGAGTGAGTAAACTCTCTGGTTTTGCAATAACTCTCTCTCTAATGTATATTATCTCTAGTAATAACTTCTGAACTCTTAAAAAAGATCATGCTCTCCCCAGAGGTGGTTGGGGTCTTTAAATAGCCCCCACATCACTCCCGAGGCAACTCAGTCATCAATGCCTGCGAAAGACATCCCTCATATTTTATGTCACCAACATTAAATACCTGATGCACTAGTTATCTCCACGTCATAGACATTAAATGCCAAGGTATGCCTTTTGCCTAACCACTGTGTGTCAGGGGGTTATCGCTACAGAGGTGGCTTACCAATCATCTGACAGCCCCAAATACCGCGGTGGTTTACTCAAGTGCAGATTTGACGTCATCTAGCTGGCTAGTGACATCACCTACAGTAGTTATGAGATTAAGTAGAGGGTTGTTTGGTTCACAGCTCAACTCCCGATAAACTCAAAGTCGCTCCTCCCCAGGTTCCACAGTAAGGGTCCTTCGGTATTTTACCAGGTGTATCTAAAATGGTCAGGAGAATCCCCAACGGTGCTTCACTTCTCAATCCTCCAAACCAAGTCCCTCTGAATTTCCCACGGCGAGGTCGTTCGATAGAGTATGGGAGCTCTCCCAAGCCCTGCCAAGCCTGGTCTCTCGCGAGTACCGTTCGACCTCACACAAACTCATCATACTCATTACATCTTTACAATCGTTATAGCACATAATCAATATAAACAAAAGATACAACAAGACTAAATTAACCAATGGGACTAAAGTATGAGTTGCCATGCTAAACTGCCTCGCTTTATCTGCCTTAATGGAGGGATTATCCCTAATCTCAGGATTACCTTAAATCCCCCTCTGCAGATGAAATTGGGAAGAAACTCCCAGTTAAAAAATTTGAAGAGAGACCCTTGAAAAAAATAAGGAAAGGGCTTACTTATAAGTTAGCAGAAGGTTCTTCTATCCTTCCTGACCAGCGAAAGTTGGTCGATATATCTTATTTTACCTCTCAAGTGGTCCCTGGCCCTGTATTGGCAAGACAACTAATAAAATTTGGGACTTTACCAGACCACAGGGGTGCTGCAGTTGCACTACCTCGTTTCAAAAGTTCTGGCAGGGTTGCTCAAAGCCTTGCTATGGTATATTATTTTACCTTATTTATTTTTCTATCTATTTATTTATTCTTCATAATACTGACTTTTCTTGTTATCTTTGTGTAGTTCCTCATTGACTTCAACAACATGTTGGAGAACGATAAGGCTTTGAGAGCTTCTTTTGGGGAAGTTGAAGAGGCTTTTAATGAGATGAAAAAGTTAGTGCTTGATTCCCAACAAGCACTGGCCAATGAACAGAAAAAATGGGAGGAGAATGTGAAAATTGCTAAATGAGCTACTGAAACTGCTTGGGGCCTAGCTGATAAGTTATAAAAAGACTTAGATGTTGAGAAAGTCAAGACTTGCCAGCTACAGAAGGATTTGGATGTTGAAAATGTGAAAAGGACTAAGGTTAGGGAGGTTGGCTTCAACAAAGGTTAGGCTAAGGCCATTGGTGCATCTTCTTCGTAAATTGAGTTTGTGAAGAAGAAATTCTTTAAGGATGGTTGGTCATTTGCCCTATTGGAGCTCGGCACTCTAAAAGACTCCGAGTTATTCTTACGATATGATCTTGGGGCCGCTCCAAACATGGACGATGAGGTTGATGGTGATGGGGGTTTCAGTGAGTCCCTTCTGGTGATGGAGTCTACCGATCAACACCAAGATGGTGATTTTTTTTCTCCCTTCACAGTTAATCATCCTCCTCCTTCTGCCCTTGCTTCTACTTTATCTAATCCTGAGGCAGATAAGAAGAAGGTATAGATCCGGACAGCTTTTTATTTCCCTTTTTTAGTAGTTGTACTTTTTATTTTTCTTCTTGAATAGTGTACCTGTAATTCCCCCTTTTAATAATGAAAAGAGAAATGTTTATATTCCTCTGCTTGTATTTTTCCATGCTCTCTACCTTGTTGATTGATGATTTTCTCCTTCTTAATAGTTTATAGATAAATTCGAATACTTCTCATCTACTGACTCCGAGCTACTCCATAGGTATAATGAGTTGTTCAAAGCTAATCACTTATCTCTAACTGAGGTCGACCTATTGAAGTTGTTCAAGGAAGGGGTATCCGAGCAAGTAAAAGAAGTCTATGTTCTTCTAAAGTGTCTTCTTGATCGAGCAGTGGACAATAATGTTACCTACTATAAAATGATTAAAGAGCTACAAGAGGACCATGATAAAGCTAAGGCACGTTTGCATGAGGATTATGAGAAGAAGTTCCAGGCCCTTTATGAAGGTTGGGGCTTTGAGCAAAATTTGGATAAATTTGCCTCTCATTTTTTAAGCCAAAAATTCCTTCTTAAACGTGAAGTAGAGGAAACAATGTCCATTGCCAAGCTTCTAGAGGAAAACAATAATTTAATAGATGAACTTGATGCCTTGAAGTCATCCAATGCTGTTGTTACTACTATAGATGAGGGTTATTCATTCTTGGAGGCTGAGAATGCAAGGTTGAGTGAGGAGTTGGAGGCCCTAAAGAAATCAAAACCTGTTTCTTTATCTTCCTGAGCTAGAGTCAAACCTGGTCGAGGTACTACAGAAGAAACCCTTACCAATCAAGATGCACAATTAAAAGCCAAAAATTAATCCATTGCTGAGATGTCCTAAAAGCTACAGGCCTTGTCCGAGTAACTATCCACTCAATCTTCTCAGTTACAAGCTAAGGATGGAGTGTTGAAGAAACTGCATTACTATGTTGACAGATTGACCTTTTAATTCCATAAACAACCAAGGGAAGCCTAGATGGAAGGGTACAATGAAGCTCTGGGGAATCTTGATGGAAAGCTTCAACAAGCTAATGAATGCTTTGACAATGATGAAAGTGGATCAAAATAGCCAACTGTGGGACTAGTATGATCCAAGATTTCTTAATCTTGATAATCCACACTTTAAATTATATTTCAATGGATTCCCGTCGGACGTATTCCTCAATGCTTGATTTCAAAGTACTTGGGAGATTATGAGCTTCATGATGAATTAGAGATCGTCTGATCTCCTCGCTTGCTTGATCGTCCCAGTAGCAGCAATGCCATAACGCTTCAGGATTTTAACTTCATTAATTATCCTTACACTTTAGATGATCCTCCTGCTGGAATGGATCATGTTTCCAAAGCTGGAGGGAAACGACCTGCAGAATGAAGCTTTGTACTTTGTTTTGTTAACACAATCATGTAATTAATTTGATTTAATGAAATGGAAATTTGATCCACTTATCTTCTGTTGAATGTTAATCTTTTCTTTGTCATTAGTTTATTAATACACTTTGATTAAAATCTAGGTTGAGTATTAATTACCAATGAATGCAGATGTTCTACTAGCATACTTAGATTAAAATCTAAATTTAGAACTAGGTAGATGAATACATAGGTTCTACTAGCATACTTAGATTAAAATTTAAAATTTAGATTAATATTTAAATTTAGAGCTAGTTAACCATGTGTCTCCAAAGGTTTTACTAATGCACCCAAGTGTTAGATTTTTGCATTAGATACCAGTGGTGTGACTAGGCATTTGTGAAATATGTGCTTACATTCCTCTTGGGGAATCTTTGCAACGCTCTTCCTGCACTTTTCCAAGTAGGATAAAGATCTTGTTTTATCCTTATGTTTGTGGACAGAGTTTCTTGAGGACCTAGCGTCCTGTTGACTTGGACTTTGCATATCAGCGATCAAGTTTGTGGCTTTTTCGAGCAACTTATTTCTTGTGTCAAGCACCTCTCTTGTATTCTTGTCAAGTTTGTGTCTTTTCCAAGAAACTTTTTAGGAAAATATTTTCTTAAACCGAGCAATAATTTGTGGCAATAATTAACTTCAATATCTTCTAACTTTTGTCAATTTAAAGTTTTATAGTAGTGCATAGCACTAGTACTTCCAAAAAATTTAACAACAAAAATTAAAAGAATGGAATATTTTATTGATACTTAAAATTGATTTCAAACTGATTACAACTGATAATATCATTGGTAATATTTTTTGAGATGCTCGGCATACCATGGGTTTTTGAATTCTTCACCTTCCAATGATTCAATTCGATAAGTTCCAGGTCGGATGACTGCTGAAATACAGTATGGCCCATGCCAATTGGCCTCAAGTTTGTTATTTTTCTGTAGCACTTTCTTCAGCACATAATCTCCTTCCTTCAAGTTGGTTGGTTTCATCTTTTTATTGTAAAAACGGGTTATTATCTGTTGGTAAGATGCATTTCTCAGGGCAACATCTTCTCTTACTTCTTCCAGCATATCTAGATCCAACCTTCTCATTAGGTCACTTATGGGAGAATTAAAATTTAAAACTCTATGGGATGGTAAATCCAGCTCAGCAGGTATGACAACTTCAGTACCAAAAGCTAATATATACGGGGATTCTCCAGTTGCTGTTCTCGGGGTTGTTCGGTATACCCACAAGACTTAATGTAGCTCATTTATCCAGGTTACTTTCGCATCATCAAGCTTTTCTTCAACCCGTTAAGCAAAGTTTTGTTCGTAATTTCAGTTTGTCCATAACTCTGAGGATGTCGTGGAGCTGAATGAAATTTTTGAATAGGGACTGAGCACAGTAAGATGCGAATTCATCATTGTCAAATTGTGTTCCATGGTTGGTAATGAAAGCATAGGGCAACCCATACCTACAGATAATGCTTTTACATATGAATTAATAGACCTTTTCATAAGGCATGTCTATTAAGGGCTCAACCTTAACCCATTTTGTAAAATAATCCACTACGACGACCAAGTATTTAAATCTTTCTCGGGTGATCGGCAATGGTCCGACCAAGTCTATACCCCACGTGGCAAATGGCCATGGTGAAATGATTGGAGTGAGAGAAGCCTATGTAGTTTTTCAAATGGTGGAGAATCTTTGACATTTATCACACTTCTTGGCAAAGGTTGCACAGTCTGCTCGCATTGTTGGTCAGTAATATCCTTGCGCACTGATTCTCTACAGAAGTGATCTCCCTGTTATGTGAGCTCCACATGATCCTTTGCTCACCTCCTGAATTAGGTCTTGGACCTCTTATGGATGCAGACATCATTGCAAATTGAATGTTAGTCCTCTGTTGTACAAAACACCTTTGTCTAACACATACCGAGCTGCTTTATACTTCATCTTATTGGCTTTGTTGATGTAGAAAACTAGATGCAATCTAATTTAATCAATCACAGATAAGAATGAATAAATAAGACAATGGGTTTTTAAAGTGGTTCGGCTATGAAAATGGCCTACATCCACTGTTGTTGTATTACTGACTGTTTGCCTTGAATCTTGATGATCGGTTTACAAAGAGATCCAAAAGTCCCCCGTTATGACAGGGTTACCATGTATTTATAGCCTTGAGGTTGTATATATGAAAAGGTCATGTGTTTTCAATTAGTAGACATGTATATCTGTACAATAAGAATGCACATTAAATTTGACGTTCTATAAATGTGTAGTTAACTTTTGATTTTCCTGGTTAGATGCTCTGCACGCTAAGTAGATCGGATAGCCTGAGTTGCTCAGTGCGTTTAGTAGCTCGAACCGCCTAAGTTGTTCGGTGTGCTTGAGTTGCTCTGTATGCTAAGTAGCTTGGACAACCTGAGTTGTTCGGTAAAAGTATGTATTTACCACATAGGTTGACACATGTCTTCATATAATTGATCTATGTCAGCTGACTAATTTTTGTATCAACATAAGCCCACAATGTTTCACAGTTGAAGTTAAATAAGAAAGTGTGGAACATTTTGCCTAAAAAATTCTTGGATTACAGATCTCCAACACTTGGGACATTTTTATTATATTTCTTTCCATTTGAGCGCGTAATGGCAAACTAGTAAATATTTTGAATTTTTAGTAGCCGCTTCGATATTTGCTCCTTTCTCATGATTTAATCAACGGAAATGCAAACGTCTTTCTCGGTAATCATTTCTTTTCTCTTTTCTCGATGCAAGGTATTTAAGAGCGACAGAATTCCCATTATTTTTTACTTTTCACATCCATATTTTCTGAACTCTTTACGTTCTCTCTCTATTTCGTACTATCATTATTTCGTCATCCGTCATTAGAAGATTTCTTCGTTCTCTGTAAGATTTTCTTCCTTCGTCTTTCTTTGCTTTAGTCATCATGGTTTACCTTGTTGAATCTTTAGATAAATTCCGGACTGATTTTTCAATTCCCTCTTGGGTTATTTTGGAGGAGCCTTCTTGTCCTTCTGATTGGTTTTCTTTGGCGGAGGGACATTGGTTTCCCTCCCTTTTTGTAGCGGAATGTGGCTTTTCTTTCCCACCAAATCCCTTGTGTTTGGAGTTTTGCCAATATTTCGATATTGTACCTACAAGGGTAGCTCCAAATGCATGGAGGGTAGTTAATGACGTATATAGGTTGAATCAAATTCATGGAACTCATTTAGGAATTCCTGAAATTATGTATTATTATAAATGGGCTACCAAAGACACTACTTTTATTCAAAAACTAGGTTTTTGAATAGAGCTTTAGTTGTCAATCTTCCCGATGCCAACAGGGACTATTTTGATCATGGGGTTCTGATGAAAAATTGGCAACACCCTCCATTAAATAGAAATGATGTGTGCAAAGGTCCCAAATGTCCGCTTTATGGCAATGGGATAGGTTGTTTTTAGTTTTCTAATTTAGCTTTTTTCATGTTTGATAAAATGCGTCACTGATTAATTTTGTTTGTTACAGTTGACAGTAAAAGGAAGCCCCTAAAAGAGATTAACGTTAACATAAAAGATTTAAAACTTATCTGTAGCTTGCATCAATCAGTTGCTGGGGAGCACATTAGAGTTGTTTCTTATTTGTTGAGGTACAAAAACACCACCTCGTCTTTCATTGCCCGTCTTATTACACCTCCTACGGTAATCGATCTTGATCAACCGCCAACGTCTCGAGCAAGTGTGGGAGAGTCCTCGTCTGATTTGGATACTTCCATTGTCGATTTGATGACAAAGAAAAGGAGGATACCAGAGTTCTTTGTCAAAGATGCCCCTGGTGTTGATGGATCAAAGAAAAGTAAAGTGGATGTTCCAGCTGAGGGGACGAAGAAAATGGGCATTGCTCCATCCAAGGGGACAACTACAATCGTGAAGGAGGTGGGTAAAAAAAACTCGATTGTTCCAAAAGAGGCAGCACCTTTGATTGAAGGTGTTGCTATTACACAAGGAGATTCAGCACCTTTGATTGAAAGTGCTCCTCTAAAGAGACTAAGAAGAGGTCTCGCTGAAAGACCTAGAGATACTGTTTCTCAACCTTCTGATGTTGAGGGTCCTTTGAGAGCTAAATCTCCACCTCTCGTCGCTCCGAGATCGGCCAAGGGCTTGATCAAATCTTGGGTCATTCCCAAACATCGAGGTGCTAAGGATTTCCTTTCTCGGGAGAAGCTTACTGATTTGGCCGCCCAACATATTGTGTCAGTAAGTATATTAATCCCTATTACTTTCTCGTCTCTACATATTGCATTCATATTCTGAGTTGAGCTCTTTCCCTTTTCAGTTTATGTTTTGCTTTAATGGCATCTTGAAGAAAGATGAAGCTATCAGGGATTCCACTTCCTCGGGTGGGGTGGAAGAGGCTTTTACTGGCCTATCCCGCTCTTTGAATGAATCCCGTCAAAAGTACGAGGAAGAAAAAGCTTCTTGGGATAATGAACTTCAATCTGTCAAGACCACTCGAGATCAAGCCATAAGTGGTTCTAAAGAGTTGGTGAACAAATTAAAGGTCGTTGATATCAAGCTTGAAAAAGCTGAACGACGTAATAAAGAGATTGAGGATAAGCTGAAATCTGCCGAGGAGATTGAGGCCAAGCTTAAAGAGGCTGAACGGCATAAGAAAGAGCTGGAATAAAAGATGAAGCTTACCGAGGAACACGCATCACTGGAGAAAGTGAAGAAGAAAATGGCTATAAAGAAGTCTTTTAGCTCTGTATGGGATAAAGGATGGAACAAGGCCTTAACTTCCATTACTTGTCAGATAGAATATGCCATCCTAAAATACTTTAGAGATGGATGCAGCCTTGAAAGAATTGAAAATTACGGACGTTTATGAATTATTTCAGAGACATACTCATGACCCTCCTCCTGTCATCGGCGAAGAAGAAGAAGATGAAGCCCCATCTGATGAGTCTTCTGTAATGGTAGCAGAGCAAGTACCCGTTGGTATCATTCCCCAACCTTTTGAGCAAGTTCATCAAGCAAGCACTTCTTTCGAGCAACCTGTACTGCATTCTGAGCAACCTGCTTTTCCCTCCAAACCAACTAAAAATATTATAGGGAATAAAAAGAAGGTGTAAAGTTGTTCGGTTCTTATGTTATTTTCTTTTTTCCTCGGTTGTAATCTTGGAATGTATTTTCCTTTTGTATGATGAATAAGAATGAACTTTTGTTATTTATCTCGCGTCTTTCTTTGACCTGTCTTATATCATTATTGATGCATTTTATTTTCTCCTTGATAGTTTATGGCCAGGATGGAACTCTTATCAGCTAATGATACAGAGTTGATGAAGAAATGCAAGGATTATTTCAAAGCTGGTCATGCAGATTTTACTGAGGCCCAAATAATAGACATCCTCAGATCCAATGCCTCTAATAAGCAATTGATGCTTACCAGTATTTGAAGTGTCTACTTGAACCTGTTGTGGCCAATAATGTGTCTTATTACGAAATAATTGAAGGTCGTCAAGGAATGATCGAGGCACTATAACTTCATCACAAAGAAACCACTACACTGACAGAGGTTATGACAAGTATATTTCTACCCATGAGAAAAAGGAAAGTGTGTTAAAGCTTGAGATTGAAGAGAATAGAAACATTGCCAAGATGTTAGAGTAAGAGAATATCGCGTTGTAAGAGAAAGTGAAACAGCTCAAATCTGCTGCCTCCTCTTCTTCGGGAGCCTTGATCCCAATCAATGATGACATTTTTTCCTTTTTAGAAATCGAAAATGCTACCTTAAGGGAAGAGTTAGAGACTTTGAAACGAGTCGGACTTTCCACACCTACTCGTGGCAGAGCAAGACCTTCTTCCCGTGGACGAGCAAGGGCTGGTCGGGTTAATATTGATGAGACAAGAACTCAATTGGCCTTAGAAAATCAAGTCGTTCAATTGATGACAAAGAATCAGGCTTTGGAAGAAATGTCTAAAAAAATTCAGAGTTTTATCGACCAACTCTCCAATAAGAGTTTTGCACTGGAAAGTAAAGAGATTCTGGTGAAGAAGCTCTGCGAGCAGCTTAAAAAATTGACTTATCAATTTCACAAAAAGCCTAGAGAGGTTTGGATGGCAGGGTACAACGAAGCTCTGTATCATCTTGATGCTCGGTTGCAACAGCTAAATAATGAGGGATACAAGCAGGGATGGTTGAATGTTATGTGTGTGCTGAAACTGGAGCAAGGGCACTTCTTACGGGATAATTATGAGCTTGGAGTGCTTGATTTTCTCGTGCCTCCCTTTAAACTTGATCTTAGTTGGATTCTAGCTCGTGCTATTCCTCGGTGCTTGATTTCCAAATATCTTGGTGATTATAGTCTTCATTCAAATTTTGAGATATCTCGTCCAGAGCATTTGCTTGATTGACCATCCATAGTTAACGTCAGAATGATGCGAGATATGAATTTTATAAACTCTCCCTATGCATTATACGATCCTCCAGCTGGGATGGAACCTGTATAAAAAACATAAGGAAAAAAACCCATAGAGTAGGACATTTGTATATAATGAATAAAATTTCATTTCGTATGTAATCTGCTTGGTTTTATTAAAGAAAGATTTAGTCTTTGTGCAACTTCATTGTTTTGGGAAAACTTTGTAAAATGTTTTCCTTTGTTATTTGTTGATGACTATATATATATATATATATAAAGAGAGAGAGAGAAGGACAAAATATCCTGTTTTGTTTTAGACAATGGAATTTATCCCATTTAGTGTCTGATTATAGTGACTTGTCACTCTTTGTGCCTAAGCAATGGAATGATTTTCATCCCATATTCCTGCTTAGTTGTAGTAATCGTGACAGGATTACCTTGTTGCCTAGACAGTGGATGCCCCGGGAGGTCACCCATCTTCTTGTCTAGTTTGGGATGTCCCTTGAGATCACCCATGATCAAACAAGCTTTTGCCTTGTATGATTTTTATTTACCGACCAACCAGAGTTGGTGGTTATTGAATTGCCGACCAACCGGAGTTGGTGGTAGCTGAATTGTCGACCAACCAGAGTTGGTGGTTGTTGAATTATCGACCAACCGGAGTTAGTGGTTGCTGAATTACCGACAAACCAGAGTTGGTGGTTGCTGAATTGTCTACCAACCGGTTACTGAATTGCCGACTAGCCGGAGTTGGTGGTTACTGATCCGGTTTGTGTAGTGTGTAGCATGAATACTCCAAAAAAAATTCAATAAAAGAGAAAAATGGGTAAAACATCACTTTTATTCATATTGAAAGAAATGGGTTACACATGAATTTTCATTACTAATAATACTTCGCAAATGCTCTGCATTCCACGCGTTCTTGAATTCTTCTCCCTCCAAAGTTTCAATTATGTCTGTCCCAAGATGAACAACTTCCGTTACTCGGTAAGGCCCATGCCAGTTAGCCTCGAGTTTATTGTGCTTCTAGATTACCTTTTTCAGCACATAATCTCCCTCATTCACCCTTTTGTTATAAAACAAGGTTGTTCGTTGCTGATAGGCTACGTTCCTGATCGCTGCTTCTTTCCTAACTTCTTCTAGCATATCTAGGTCTAAACGTCTCATCAAATCGCTTATAGGGGAATTAAAATTAAGCACCCTATATGTGAGTAAACCCAATTCAGCAGGTATGGCGGCTTTACTTCCGAAGGCTAACATCTACAGAGATTCCCAGTTGTTGTTCATGGTGTAGTCCGATAAGCCCGCAACATAGAGTGTAGCTCATTAATCCAGTTTCCCTTTGCATTATTTAGCCATTTTTTAAACTATTCAGCAGAGTTCTGTTCATCACCTCAGTTTGCCCATTGCTTTGGGGATGGCCTGGTACAAAATGGAACTTCTGTACATTGGATTGGTGACAATATACAACAAACTCCTCATTATCAAATTGGGTTCCATGGTGAGTAATGAATGCATATGGTAGGCCATATCTGCAAATAATATTCTTTCAAATAAACTGATAGACCCTGTCATACGACATGTCAATGAGAGGTCCAACTTCCACCCATTTGGTAAAATAATCCACAGCAACTACTAGATATTTGAATCTCCCTTTGGTTGTCAGAAGTGGCCCGACCAAATCTATACCCCACATGGCAAATGGCCAAGGGGACATAATGGGTGTTAATAATGCTTTGGTAGTTCTTCGAATGGAAGATAAATGTTGGCATTTATAGCACTTCTTGGTATAAGCTGGGCAATCAACTCTCATCGTTGGTCAGTAATATCCCTGTGTTATTATCCTCTGCAAAAGCGTTTGACCTGCTACATGAGCTCTACAAAAGCCTTCGTGACCCTCTTCAATCAAATCTTTAACTTCAGAGGGATCCACACATCTCTGTAGTCCTGCTATAATGCCTCTTCTATACAAAATACCATTGGTTAGTACGTAACGAGCAGCTTTAAACTTCAGTTTCTTAGCTACGAGTTTATCAGTTGGTACAGCTCCCTCTTCGATATAGGCTCTGATGGGGTCCATCCATGATGGTCCCAAGTCTAGGGTAATAAATTTTACCATCAAATTTTCGTCTATGCTCCGATCTTCCAGAATTTCAATTGGGATTGTTCTTCATATCTCAGTGCGTATAGCTGAGGCTAACCGAGCTAATGCGTCAGCTATTGCATTCTCCACTCTTGGTATTCTGATTAACTGAACAGCTGCAAAAGTTGATACAACCTCCATAGCTTTAGCTTGGTATTTGAACATTAATTCTCCCTTTGCTGCATACAACCCAAGAATTTGATTTATAATTAATTGTGAATCACTAAATACAATAACTTGCTCTATACTCATGGTTTTTGCCAAACTAATCCCACGATCATAGCTTCGTATTCAGCTTCATTATTGGAAGCCTTAAACTGAAAACGTAAAGCGTATTCAATATCGACTCCATCAGGACTTTTTAGGATTATCCCTGCTCTACTACCCATAGCGCACGAAGAGCCATCCACATACAAATTCCATATAGGTACATCATTATCAAACTCTTGGTCTGACAAAGTTCCTCGGTGGAATATTTGATACTTCCTCTTATCTTCTCCTATCCTTGGGTAATTACCCGACACTTACCGTTGCTCATTATCTATCTCTTCCTGTCGATCTACTAGTGGAAGTTGGTTGGGGGTTGCCTTCGATGATCCCGAACATCCACGGGTTGCTCTGCATTACGCTCCTGCTTTTTGAGGATGTCAGAGTAAGTAAATTCTGCAATAAAGTCCGTTATTGCCTGCAATTTAAGAGATAACCCAGGCTCATAAACTATATCGTATTCACCAAGTTCTACCGCCCAGTACAACAATCTTCCTGATTTCTTTGGTTTGTGCAGGGCCTGTCTTAATGGCATATCAGTATACACTACTATAGTATGGGCTTGGAAGTATGGCCTCATCCTTCTACTTGCTTCGATCGGTGCTAGTGTCAGCTTCTCCAACCTTGGATATCTGACCTCTGCTCCTCGAAAAGCCTTATTGGTGTAATACGCCGGTTTTTCCACTCTGTCCTCCATTCTTATCAACGTCAAGCTGACTGCGCTCTCTGACACCGCAAGATACAAGTATAGTCTTTCTCCTATCACCGGTATGGATAACAATGGAGGTGTCACCATATATTTCTTTAACTCTTAAAAAGCCTCCTCACATTCATCATTACACTCAAAAGTTTTTCGAAGTGTTTTGAAGAATGGGAGGCATTTGTCTGTTGCTCGTGCCACAAATCTTCTAAGTGCTACGACCCACCCTGTAAGATTTTGCACTTCCTTCTTCATACCTGGAGATCGCAGCTCCAGTAGGGCCTTAATCTTCTCTGGATTCGCCTCTATGCCTCGTTGATTAATAATATACCCGAGAAACATGCCTTCTCGCACTCCAAATATGCATTTGGTGGGATTCAACTTCATTTGATATTTCTCCAGATGATCAAAAGTCTGGCCCAAATCAACTAAATGATCAATAACTTTCTTACTCTTTGTCAGCATATCATCAACATAAACATCCATGATATAGTCGATTTGCTCTGTGAACACCTTATTCATCAGCCGCTGGTATGTTGCACCTGCATTTTTAAGTCCGAACGACATAACATTATAGTAATAAGTTCCCCTTGGGGTAATAAAAGAGGTAATATCCCTGTCTTCAGGTTTCATCTTAATCTGGTTGTAACCGGAATAAGCGTCCATGAAGCTCAATAATTCATGCCCCGATGTAGCATCCACCAATTGATCGATTCGAGGCAAGAGAAAATGATCTTTTGGGCAGGCTTTATTAAGATCAGTGAAGTTCACACACATCCTCCACTTATTATTCTTCTTCTTTACCATCACAACATTTGCTAGACATTCAGGATACTTGACGTCCTCAATAAAAGAGGCCTTCTGCAGTTTCTCTACTTTTTCCTATATGGATTGGTTCTATTCTGGAATTAATACTCTTCTTCGCTGCTTCACTGGCTTGACCCTCTTATTAACATTGATCTCGTGGCACAGGAAAGTCGGGTCTATCCCTGGCATGTCTTCATAACTCCATGCAAAAGTCTGATTTCTTCACCTTAGAAATACTACCAGTTCCTGCTTCATTGATGGGTCCAATGACGCGCCAATTTGAGTTGTTCGTTTTGGGCGTTCATCGTCCAGAATGATATTCTCTATAGCTTCCATGACCTGACCTTTCACGAGCTGAGATTGATCTCTAGGGTCCAAGGTTTCAATCTCTGCATCTTCTGTCTCATCCACTTGATACGTAGTAGTCTTTTTCCTGGTTTCATCCATTTCTTCCTGTTCGGTAGATAAATAGTAACATTCCCGAGCTACTTTCTGGTTGCCTTTCATAACTTCCACTCCAAAATTGGTTGGGAACTTCAAATAATGGTGTACCATAAATAACACTGCCTCAAACTTCTTCAGAACTACCCTCCCCATGATAATGTTGTAGGCTGATTGGACATTTTTATCCATCATAAAAAGCATACTTTTCTGTTCGGCAAGCAGGCCAGGTACCAATAAGCATGTCCAACTTGATCATCCCAAGTGGAAAACCCTTATCTCCCGTGAAGCCGGTGAGGGGTCTATGATATGGCTCCAATTGGGCTAACTTCAGATTCAAGTTGTCAAGGCATGGGTAGAACATGATATCTGCAGAGCTACCATTATCCACCAATACTCGTGAAATCATCACATCCTTCATTTTCATCTTAATCACCAAGGGGTCGTCATGAGGATACATTACACATGCCAGGTCATTTTTAGAAAATACAATGATCAATTTGTCTTTGTTCATCTTTCTCCGGCAATCATCTTCAGCCAAGTTTATGCGCTGTATGTAAGAACAAGCTTGGGCCTCATTGAGGTAAGCTTTCCTCTTCGCAGTAAGATCTCCACCTCCTGCATCTCCACCTGTAACGACATTACATTCAAATGATCCAAAATGGATTAAAAATACCTCACACTCGGGATTCCTTGGCCTTTTAGGGAGGTCGGGATCATCTTTGTGATCTCTCTTCTTGTCCTCCTTTCCTCGGTGAGAAGATTTAGATCTTTGCCTTTCTTTGTCGTTGGTCTTTCCACCACTTTGGCGATCAACATATTTAGTTAGCTTTCCTCGCCTAATGAGCGCTTTGATTTTATTCTGGAGAGCTATGTAGCGTTTGGTCGTATGGCTATGGTCTTTGAGGAATTCATAATATTTGGACTTATCCCTTTTGTCAGGATTTGCCTTCATTTTTTCTGGCCAGGCTAGCTCCTCGCTATTCTTGATCTCCTTTAGAATGTGGTTTATATCTACCTTCAAGGGAGTATAATTTCCATACTTCCTCATTTGCTCCAGCGTTTGTTTTCCTTTTGACTGCTTGCCGCCACTATTATTCTTCGGGTCCTTCATCTTGGTTTTACTACCCTCAACCTTAGTCTCCTTAGTGTCTATATTCTTCTTCACAGCCATGGCTTCCTCAAAAATCATGATCTTGACTGCCTTAGCCATCAATTATGCCATAGTCCTGGGCGGATCCTTGGCCAAAATATAGTATAACTTGTTCGGTAATAGACCACTCATCAGAGCAGTAATTGTTGTCTTCTCCTCGTAGTCAATCACCTCAAGTTTCTCGTTATTAAAACGAGTAATATAATCCCTGGTACTTTCTCCTATCTTTTGTATCACGCCCAATAAGTGCGCTACTCTCTTAATCGGCTTCGCTCCAAAGCAAAACTTTCCTATGAACAACTCTACTAGGTGATGGAAAGTGGCAATCTGCCCCCGAGGAAGATTATTGTACCACGTCTATGCTAACTCGATGAGAGTTTCTGAAAATGCCCTGCACCTCATCTCATCAGGAACCGCATAGATTTCAACAGCGGCTTGATATTGCTCTATATGGAGGACATGATCATTTTTTTCGTCATATTTAGGAGTTACTACAGGAGCTTTAAATTTTGATGGTGTAGGAAAATCCACAATTGCCTGTACGAAGGGTGACCCTTAAACAAAAGTTCTTTATAGAGGGTTCTTAGCCTTATCCATTTCCCCTAACCTGTCTTCCAGCCTTTGGATAGAACCTTTCTATCCATCGTTCCCGGCCTCAGAATGATTTGTTCGTACAGCTGATCGCGACGGGTTCTCCCCTTGGGATCTTTCATTATGAGTTGTTGGTCGTGATTGGGCATAACCTTCCCTTAGATCGGTTGGTCGTTAAGAATTCCTCGACGTAATCCTAGGAGGGTCTTTATTCCTCCTAGGTCCCAAACGATCAAAAAGAGAGACCCTACTTAATCTTTTCAGAGCGCTAGCTCGTTCTGGGGTTAAAGAGACATTCCGTTGAGAATTCGTAGCTCGAACCGAAAAAGTTCGACCGGGTTGATATGAAGGATAATCAGATCTCTCAGTATGATAAGAACCAGTATGCCTAGATTGAGAAACATCTGGGAACAGCGTACGTCTGGTTCTTAAAGATGGTAGATGGGTGTTTCGTTGAAGGTTTCGTTGTTCTGAGTGAGCAGACGCTCCATCTCGGACAGGTTGTATAAGTTGATGCATGGTTTCTTGCATGGTCGTTTGCCCTTGGGCTAAGTTGTCCATTATGCCAGCCATGTCTTGCATATTTGGAGGAATATAGGGGTTTGGAGGGACCCCAACAGTGTTTCGATTACTGGATTCTGGGTTTTCAGCCATAGATGATGAGTTTTTTGGTGAAAAATGCTAAATATAATCGTTTCCCACAGACGGCGCCAATCTGTTGATGTAAAAAACTAGATGCAATCTAATTTAATCAATCACAGATAAAAATGAATAAATAAGACAATGGGTTTTTAAAGTGGTTCGGCTATGAAAATGGCCTACGTCCACTGTTGTTGTATTGATGACTGTTTGCCTTGAATCTTGATAATCGGTTTACAAAGAGATCCAAAAGTCCCCCGTTATGATACGGTTACCATGTATTTATATCTTTGGGGCTCTACATATGAAAATGTCATATGCTGTCAATTATTAGACATGTATATTTGTATAATAAGAATGCGCATTAAATCTGACGTTCAGTAAATGTGTAGTTGACTTTTGATTTTTCTGGTTAGATGCTCTGCACACTAAGTAGCTCAGACCGCCTGAGTTCCTCAGTTTGTTTAGTAGCTCGAACCGCCTGAGTTGTTCGGTGTACTTGAGTTGCTTTGTATGCTAAGTAGCTCAGACAACCTGAGTTGTTAAGTAAAAGTATGTATTTTCCACATAAGTTGACACATGTCTTCATATAATTGATCCATGTCAGCTGACTAATTTTTGTATCAACAACGATATCTGCTGGTAGAGTTCCCTCTTCAATGTATACTCTGATGGGATCCATCCATGATGTCCCCATATCTATGGCAATAAAATTGATCATCATATCTTTATCTATGCTCCTATTGGCCAAAATCTCAATAGGGATAGTTTGTCGGAGTCCAATCCTGGTAGCTGAGGCTAGTCGAGCAAGGGCATCAACTCGGGCGTTCTCCAACCTTGGGATTCTATGCATCTGAACAACTGGTAATTTTATAATTACTTCTATCGCCTTGGATAGATACCTGGCTATTAATTATCCTTTAGCTCCATATAAACCCAATATTTAGTTCACCACCAGCTGAGAGTCACTGTGTGCTATAACTTGCTCGATACTCAATGATTGGGCTAAACATAAGCGCACAATAAGCTCTTCATACTCAACTTTATTGATTGAAGCCTGGAATTGAAAACACAGGGCACACTCAATATAAATACCATCAGGAGTGTTAAGTATTATACCTGCTCCATTGTTGATTGCACAAGATGACCCATCAACATATAAATTCCATATTGGGGCATTATTGTCAAACGCTTGGCCTGTTAAACTCTCATAGTGGAATATTTTTCCTCTTGCTTTTTCATATTTCCTGTGTTTGGAAAGAGGAATATGGTAGGTCTGCAACTGCTTCTTTTATTGAAAGCTCTTCGGGAGAGCTTTCTTGTTAGCATCACTTCCTCCTGATTCTTGTTCAACCTATTCACTTTGTTGCTCGAGGACCTCAGAATAAGTGAACTCAGCTATAAAATCTCCCATTGCTTGGCCTTTCAAAGAAGACCTTGGTTTATTTTCGATATCATACTCCCCCAATTCTGCAACCTAGTAAATTAATCTACTAGATTTCTCCAGTTTATGCAAAGCCTGCCTTAGAGGCATATCAGCGTAAACTACGATTATATGGGCTTGGAAATAAGGTTTCATGCATCGGGATGCTTCAATCAATGCCAATTCTAATTTTTCCAAATGAGGGTACCTAATTTCTTCTCCTCGAAAAGCCTTACTGGCATAGTAGACGGGTTTTTGAACTCCATTCTCTTCTCGGATCAATGCAGAACTCACGGTTGACTCAAAAACATCTAAGTATAGGTACAATTTCTCATCCGTAATTGGTCGGGAGAGCAATGGAGGTGAACCCAAATACTTTTTTAACTCCACAAAGATTTCTCACATTCTTCGTTTCATTCAAAGCTTTTTGAGTACCTTGAAGAGTGACATGCACCTATCTGTAGCTTAGGACACGAATCTGTTTAGTGCTGCTACTCGCCCAGTCAGTCTTTGCACATCTTTCTTGCAGGTTGGGGATTGCATTTCAATTAATGCGTTGATCTTATCTGGATTTGCTTCAATTCCCCTCTGATTTACTATGTACCCAAGGAACATTCCTTCATGTACTCCCCAAATGCACTTGGTCGGATTCAACCTCATCTGGTGCTTTTCAAGTTAATCAAAAGTCTCGTTGAGGTCGACAATGTGATCAGATGCCTTTTTTATCTTTGTAAGCATATCATCCACGTAGACTTCCATATTCTTGCCTATTTGCTCTTCGAAAACCTTATTAGCCAGCCTTTGATATATAGCACCTGTATTTTTCAAACCAAAAGGCATAACATTATAACAGTATGTTCCTCAGGGAGTGATGATTTATCTGGTTAGAACCAGAATAAGCATCCATAAAGCTGAGGAGTTCATGTCATAATGTAGCATCCACGAGTTGATCTATTCGGAGTAAAGGAAAATGATCTTTTGGGAAGCTTTATTTAGATTTGTGAAATCCACACACATTCTCCACTTGTTGTTTTTCTTTTTGACCATAACTACATTGGCCAACCAATCTGGATATTTTACTTAATTAATAAAAGTTGCATTCTGAAGCTTTTTGACTTATTCATGTATGGATTGGTTCTTCTCAGGGCAAAATACTTTCGGCTTTGCTTTAGTGGTTTGACTTCTTTATTTACATTGAGCTTATGGCAAAGAAAATTGGGATCTATCTCAGGCATATCTTTGTGACTCCAGGCAAACACATGATTTTTTTTGTCTAATGAAGCTTACCAGTTCCTGTTTAAGAACGGGATCCAGCGTTATCCCTATCTGAGTGATGCGCTTCGGTTTGGCATCATCTAACACAATGCTTTCAGTTGCTTCCACAATCCGTCCCTTTACCAGCTATGTTTCCTACCTTGGGTCTAAGGTTTTAACCTCAGATTCTTCGTCAGGTTTAGAGGTATCCACTTGGTAAGTAGTGGTTTTCTTATTTATTTCTTACAAGTATTCTTGCTTGGCAAAAGAGTGGTAGCACTCCCGAGCTACTTTCTAATCACCTTTCACAATTCCCACACCAAAGTTAGTGGGGAATTTTAAACACTGATGTACAGTGGATAGTACTACCTCAAACTTCCTTAGCCCTACTCTTCCCATGATTATATTGTAAGCTAAATGGGCATTTTTATCCTTTACAAATAAATGGATCTTCTCTATTCGGCAAAATGGCCATGTGCCGATCATCACCTCCATCTTAATGGTTCCCAAATGAAAGACTTTCTCACCTGCAAAGCCTATTAGTGGTCGATGATAAGGCTCTAATTGGCTGAGTTTAAAATCCAAGTTGCTGAAATAAGGATAAAACATGATATTCGCCGAGCTACCATTATCTACTAGTACTCTGGAGATAATGATTTATTCCTTTCTGACTTTCATTACTAGTGGGTCATCGTGAGGATACAGTACCCCTGAGAGATCATTTTTAGAGAAAATAATTACCAATTTGTCTTTTTTAACCTTCCATGGTCGATTTTCCTTGGTAAGGTTGATCTTCTGTATGTACGAGCAAGCTTGTACCTCATTAAGGTAAACTTTTTGTTCTATTGTATGATCTCCTCCTCCTACATCTCCACCTGTAATCATGTGGCAATCAAAAGAACCAAAACTGATACAGAATACCTCCTGTTTCGGTTGCCTGGTTTTTTTGGAGAGATCGGTATTATCATCCTGGTCATCTTCATGAGTTCTTTTCTTCTCCTCTCTGGGCTTACAAGGAGATTTTGATCTACTCCTAATTCCTTTGTTGTTCTGTCGATCAACATACTGATTCAACTTTCCTCGCCAGATGCAAGTTTTAATTTAATTTTAAAGAGATATGCAACGCTCCGTCATGTGACTGTGATCCTTGTGGAATTTGCTGTACTTAGTCTTATCCCTCTTGATCGGGTAACTTCTCAACTTATCAGGCCAACACACATCTTTATTATGATTGATTTCTTCCAGAACATGGTGAATTCCCATGGTTAACGGAGTATAATAGTTGTACTTCTTGAGTCGCTATAAAACTCCTTTTTATTTTGTTTCCCTTTGTTCTTTGGTGTCTTTATGGTTTTTCTTATCATTTTTGCCATCAACTTTTGTGCCCAAGCTACGCTTGGCTGCCATTGCTTCCTTGGCATTCATAATCTTTGCTGCTTTAACCATTAATTCTGCTATTGTCTTCGAAAGGTCTTTGGCAAGAGTGTAATACAGTTTCTCGGGGAGCTGTCCACTTATAAGGGCAGTTATTACAATCTTTTTAATAATTTCCAATTTCTCGTTATTAAAATGAGTGATGTAATCTCTGGCGCTCTCTCCTCTTTCTGTCTCACACTAAGCAAGTGTGCCACCCTTTTTAGAGGTTTTGTTCCAAAGAAAAAGTTGATAATGAATAGCTCGACCAGTTGGCTGAAGCTAGAAATTTTTTCCCGAGGAAGACTATTATACCTAATTTGGGCTGATCCAGTAATAGTTCCATAAAATGCTATGCACCTCATTTTGTCGAGGACGACATAAATGTCAGCAGCCGCTTGATATTATTCTATGTAAAGAATTGGGTCAGTTTTTCCATCATATTTCGGTGTTACTACTGGAGCATTAAACTTCGCTGGAGTTGGGAAATCCACAATTACCTGCACAAACGGAGACCTTTTTACAAAACTTCTTTGCAGTGGATTTTTTGCCTTCGCCATTTATCCTAATATGTCTTCAAATCTTTGTATGAAATATTTTCATGCATCGTTGACAACACCAGATCTATGAGTTTCAACCTTATTATTTACTGAGCTTTCTTACTAAAGTTGTTCGGTCCGAGCAACAGTTCGTTGGGCATTGATTTAGACTGGGTTGTGCCTTCCCTTTGATCAGATGGTCATCGAGTGTTACCTGACATTATCCTAAAAACATTTTTGTTTCTCTTGGGTCCTAACCGATCGAAGGTAGAAGCACGACTTAATCTCTCTAAGACGCTTGACCTTTCTGGAGAATAAAATTGCGTGTCTTGTCGTCATCGATTGGCTGCACCGACCACCTCTTGGTGGAGGTGGGGGCATATTTCCCTACGCAGATAGGGCAGGTACCCCGGCTTGAAGACTTTGTGCAAGTTACCCGATAGTGTCTTGCATAGCCTCTTGGCCTCTTGCAAGACTGGCCAGAATTCCAGTTAAATTATTTGCAGATGAAAGAGTGGAACGGGTAGGCGAAATGGCTTCATTCATGAGACTTGGTTCAGGAATATCAGCCTTTTAGATGTTTAAATGAATGAGATGGAATAGAAATATCGTTCCCACAGAAGGCGCCAATCTGTTGATGCAAAAAGACTAGACTATTCTAATTAATTGATCAGAGATAAATATAAGTAAGAGAGACAAAGGATTTTTAAAGTGGTTTGGCTTAAAGAAAGAGCCTACGTCCACTGTTGTGTATTTTCTTTTGGGAATGCTCAATTGCATCTTACTTTTTTCGTCCCTTGGATGTAGGGTTTATAATGTATTTATAGCCCCCAGGGGTGTACAAGTGCTGGAATATCAAAGGATGGAATGTCTTTATATCGTAGATAATTACATCTGTATAATCATTTATATATACTAATGTTAGCGTTTTACTATCACTGTTTGGTTGGTAATCTTGGCGTTGGTGGTCGGTCTCCCTGGTGTTGGTCGGGCTTCAATGACAGGTTGGTCGGCATCCCTCAGGTCAGTATCTCATCCCTGCTGATCATGACTATCCTTCTACTATATTACACGTGTTAGTATCCGATTGGTCCACATAACAAGATAATTTTTAGTATCAACACCAACCATTCAGAAGATCAAAGGCCACTCGTGTAGCCAATAGTCATTTTACATGAGAAGACCAACAGTTATATTCATTGTATATAGATATATATGTCTGAATATATAAAGACATTCTATCTCTTGGACTCCCATCACTATAAATACAGCCCATCCCTTAGCTAAAGAGGCAAGCAATTCATTCTCTCTCTGCACATCTCTACACATCTTTCTCTCTCAAGACAAGAGAATAGTTTAATAATTATCAACACACCATGTTGTTTAATTGTAAACCCCTGGGAATAAAATAACAGTGGACGTAGGCTTTCTTCAACAGTCGAACCACTTTAAAAACCTTTGTCTCTCATATGTTTGATGTGATTGTTTATCTCCACTTTATCTTCAATCTCATGTTGATGTAAAAAATTAGATTATCTCTAATTATTCAATCGCAGATAAAATAAATAAGACAAAAGAATTTTTAAAGTGGTTCAGCCTTAAAAGAATGGCCCACGTCCACTGTTTTTCTTATTGCTGACTGTTTAGGAATTCTCGATAACAGGTTTTTACCAAGAAATTCCGAGTCCCCTTACAATGAGGATTAAACAATGTATTTATATCCATGAGGCTGTACATGTGAAAGGGTAATACATAGCTGTCTAATAAGCGTATACATCTGTATGATAATAATCAACATTTAATGCGCATTTAATCCTCTTAATTGTCTGGTAATAAATGTTCTGATCGAGGTGCAGCTCGGCCCGCCTAAGCTGCTCGGACCGCCTAAGTATCTCGGTATCCATGAGTTGCTCGGTGCAGTAAAGTTCCTCGGAGAGCACCTACTCCTCGGAGTATCTGAGCTGGTCGGGGAAATTGAGTTCCTCGAAGTCAAGGTATTTTTCAGAAATATTTGTTAGTGCCATGTAGATTGACACGTGTCTCCACTTAATTGAGCCATGTCAGCAGACTAAATTTGGTATCAACAGAAGCCCCCAATGTTTCACAGTTCGAGATTGAGGAGTGTGGAACATTCTTCTCAAAATATGGTGAGTTTAAATGGTCATCCTGAATTTTAGGAGTGCTTTCTTTGTATTTATTTTTCTTTCCGAATTCATAGAATCAGACTTTTCAAAAATTTTTAACTGCTTCGGTCTTCGCGCCCTTTTTGTCCTTTTAGCCACCGGTAGCGTAAACGTCTCTCTTTGTAATCATTATTTTTACTCCTTCCCAAGGTAAGGTATTCAAGCATTTGCAGAAAATCCTATCGTCTTTTACTTTTTCAAATCTGTATCTTTGAGTTTTCTATTTCCTCTCTCTCTTGTGCGTTCATCCTTTTTATCGTTCATTGTCAACAGATCCATCCTTTTTCAGTAAGATTTTCTTCCTTCTCTTTTATTTCCTTTATTCACTATGGTTTACCTTGTTGAGTCGCTTGATAAGTTTCGTTCTGATTTCTCTATTCCTTCATGGGTTGTTTTGGAGGAACTTTCTGAACCTTCAGATTATTTTCGTTTGGTTGAGGGACATTGGTTCCCCAGTCTCTTTGTAGCTGAATGTGGTTTTTCTTTTCCCCCAAACCCTTTGTGTCTGGAATTCTGTCAATATTTTGACGTGGTTCCTGCAAAAATATCCCATAATATATGGAGAATAGTTAATGGAGTTCATAGATTAAATCAGATTCATGAAACTCGTATAGGAATTCCAGAAATTATGTTTTGCTATAAATGGGTTGTCAGCGACAGTACTTTTTACTTGAAAACTATGTTTTTAAATAGGGCTTTAGTGTTCAATCTCCCATATGCCAATAGGGATTATTTCGAGTATGGTGTTGTTATGAAAAATTGGCAACATGCTCCACTAACTGGAAATGATGTGTATCAGGGTCCCAGATGCCCTCCCTATGGCAATGGGATAGGTTATTTTTACTTTACTTTATTTTTGAAATTATGCTTTCTTTGTGTTTGATAAAATGTGTCACTGATATTTTAATTTTCATTTATTTGCAGTTGACAGCAAAAGAAGGTCTCCAAAAGAGACATAAGTTAACTTAAAACATCTTAAACTTATATGGGGTTTGCATCAGACTGTTGTCGACGAGCATATCAGATCAGCTTCATACTTGCTGCAGTATAAGAGTTACACGTCGTCTTTTACTGCTCGTCCAGTGATAGGTGAAGTAGAACTAACACCAGCCTCTGAAGGTTCTTCTCCTGAGTCACACATTCCTCTTAGTGACAGGATGAAGAAAATAAGAGAAGAAGAGCTCCTGCCCTCTTCGAGAAATCTGCCTCTATTGCTGGAGAGGCAAAGAAAAGCAAGCATGATGTCCCAGAAGAAGGGACAAGAAAAATCGATGCACACCCTCCAGCTGCTACTATGAAGGTTGTCGTGAAGCCCCCAGTGAATCCGAGCAAGGTCACTGCTCCAAGCGAGGTTATAGTCATATCCCCGACTAAGACTACATCCTTGGTTGAAACTGTTGCTGCTCCTCCGAAGAAGCTGAAGAAGAGCTCCTCGGTCAATTTGGCTGAATCCATCTCTCAGCTTCTAACTACCGGAAGTGGTGTTCCTACTTTCGTTGCTCCGAGCTCTGCCATGAGCTTGGTGAAGTCTTGGATCATTCTCGAGATCCAAGGTATTGAAAAAAATCTTTCCCGGGATAGGGTTACCAGTTTGGCAGCTTAGCACATTGCCTCAGTAAGTATTGCAAATCTAAACTTTTATTTTTCATGTTATGTGCTTGCACTGACTTATAGTTATTTTATTTTTCCAATTGGTAACTTGTTTCAATACAATCTTGAAAAAGGACGAAGCCATCAAGGTGTCCATCTTCTCTGGTGGTGTAGAGGAGGCTTTTGTAGGTTTAATGCAATCTTTGAAAGATTATCGTCAGAAGTATGTTGATAATAAAGCTGCCTGGGAGAAGCAGCTCAGTTCGACCGAGCAGGAGAGGGATCGGGTTGTTGAAGTATCTAAGGGGTTGGAGAAGAAAATAAAAGACTTGGAGGAAAAGAACAAAGAGCTCGAGGAGAAACTCCAACATGCTGGAGAGTTTGAAAACAATCTCAAATCTACCGAGGAAGAGCTAAGCAGACTTCGTGACGTTGGTCGTCAGAAGGAAGAGGCAGAAAAGAAATTGAAAGATGCGGAGGAACTTCTATCCGAGAAGCTTTCCTCGGAGAAGGTGAAAAGGAAGTTGGTTGTGAAAAAGTCCTTCAGTGCTGGCTGGGATAAAGGCTGGAATAAAGGTTTGGCTGCCATAGTCTCACAAATGGAGTATGGCAGCCTTAAATATTTTAGGGATGGTAAGGTGGCTGCTCTGATAGAGATGAATGTCGATGAGAACTTCGACCTATTTCAGCGACACATCCCTGGACCCCCTCCAACTCCTGGGGAAGAAGAAGAGGACGAAGCTGCCTCTGAGGAATCCTCCATGGCGATGGGAGATCAAATTTCTCATCCCCCAGTTGTCCAGTCCTCCTGCGAGCAGTTTCAACCAACCAACCTTTTAGCCGAGCAGCTTCCAACACCCTCCGAGCAACCTACCATGCCTTCCGAGCAACCTGCCTCTTTATCCCAACCTCTCGAGAAAGTTTTAGGAGACAAGGAGAAGGTGTAGCGTTGTTCGTACTTTTTCCTTTTTGTCAATTGTAACTCTGAACTATGTACTTCTCCTTTATGATGTAATAAAATTTGAAATTTTGAATCATACTGTTGATTCTCTTCTTCTTATTCTGTTTGCACTCTTATTGATTCTTGCTATCTCTTTCTTTTACTAGTTTATGGCCAGGATGGAATTATTATCTGCTCATGATACAAAATTGTTGAGACAATGCAATGAATACTTCAAAGCTGGTCATACAGATATGACTGAAGCTCAAATTATTAATATCCTTGATCCAGATGCTTCAGAGCAAGCAGTCGAAGCCTACCAGTACTTAAAGTGTCTGCTCGACCGGGCAGTGGCTAATAATGTAGCATATTATGAGATGATTGAAGACCTCCAGGGCACTCTCGAGGAGCTTCAACAACAATACAAGGAATCTACAACCCTCTTGCACCAAGGATATGAGAAGAAGTATCAGCAGCTAAATGTTGATAAGGGATATGATAAGTTGTTTGCTGCTTATGATGTGAGGGAGAGAACTTTGAAGACCGAGGTCGAAGAGCACAAGCAGATAGCTAAGTTGCTGGAGCAGGAAAATAATAACCTGCGAGGAGAGGTATCCCAACTGAGGTCTGCAGCCTCTACCTCAAACGCTTTGGTCCCTGTGAACGACGAGGGATTCTCTTTCTTGGAGGTCGAAAATGCCAATCTGAGAGACGAATTAGAAACCTTGAAGAGGATTGGGCCTTCTACCTCTGCTCGGGGACGAGCAAGAGCTGCTCGGATTACTATTAAGGAACAAAGAACTCAATCAGCTCTGGAGAACCAAGCCTTCCAATTGATGGCAAAGAACCAGGCATTGGCTGAGATGTCTAAGAAAATCCAAGCCTTAGACGAGCAACTGGCTGCCCAAAATTCTGCCTTGGAGAATAAAACGAATCTGGTGAAGAATCTCCACGAGTAGTTAGAAAGATTAACCTACAGTTCCACAAACAGCCTAGAGAGTTCTGGATGGCTGGTTATAATGAAGCCCTTTATCATCTTGACGATCGGATCCAAAATGCAAATAATGTGGGTTACAAGCAAGGATGGCTAAATGCCTTGGGCGTGCTGCAGTTGGAACAAGGTCATCACTTGTGGGATTACCACAATCCTGGGTTGCTCGACCTACCAGTGCCTCCTTTCAAGCTTGATATGAGCTGGATTCCTGCTCGGGCCATTCCACAATGCCTAATTTCAAAGTATCTCGGTGACTACAGTCTTCACTCCAACTTTGAGATATCTCGCCCAGAGCACCTTCTTGATCGGCCATCAGTTATGAACATCAGGATGCTTAAAGATTTGAACTTCATAAACTCCTCCTATGCCTTAGACGATCCTCCCGCTGGTGAAGAACCTGTTTCAAAGGCAGAGGGGAAGAAACCCATAGAATAGGATTCCTGATGTAATAATTTTATATGTATTTTATTCTCAATGTATTTTGTTTTGGATTTAATGAAAAACTTCTATTTGTCTTTGCAATCTTGATTGCCATTGTCTTATAGGTATTTTGTAAAACATTTTACTTATTTACTAATGAATGTGCATGTATATCTGTTAAAAAGATAACAATATTGTGTTATTTGCCGATCAACTAAAGTTGGTGAAAACTTATTGTCGACTATTTTTGGTAATCATTTGACGACTAACCAAAATGGATGATATTTTGTTTCTCGACCAACTTGGTGGTAATTTGAAATGTTACAAGTATTAAAAATTTTGCTTGATCACTTTTTAATTCTAAGCCATTAGTTGACTTTTATCACATAATCCTGCTTTGTTTAATAGAAATGTTCTCGACCAACCATAGTTGGCAGATTTTCATTCCCGACCAGCCTTAGCTAGTGGATTTTTATTCCCGACCAACTATAGTGGGTGGATTTTCTTCCCAACCAACCGGAGTTGGTATTTCTGGGAAATATTTTTTATTCCCGACCAACCGGAGTTGGTGGATTTTCTTCCCAACCAACCAGAGTTGGTATTTATGGGAAATATTTTTCTTCCCGACCAACCGGAGTTGGTATTTCTGGGAAATATTTTTTCTTCCCGACCAATCGGAGTTGGTGGATTTTCTTCCCAACCAACCGGAGTTGGTATTTCTGGGAAATATTTTTTCTTCCCGACCAACTTATAGTTGGTGGATTTTCTTCCCAACCAACCGGAGTTGGTATTTTTGGGAAATTTTTTTATTCCCGACCAACTTATAGTTGGTGGATTTTCTTCCCAACCAATCGTAGTTGGTATTTCTGGGAAATATTTTTTCTTTCCGACCAACCGGAGTTGGTGGATTTTCTTCCCAACCAACCGGAGTTGGTATTTCTGGGTTTGATGCGTAGTGTGTAGCACTAGTACTCCAAAAAAATTTCAACAAACAGAGAGAATTGGGTGAAATAACCAAAACTTTATTCATATTGAAGAAAACTGCATTACATAGAGATGAGACTACTGATAATATTTACGAAGATGCTCTGCGTTCCATGCATTCTTAAATTCCTCCCCTTCTAAAGTTTCAATTTTATATGTCCCTGGTCGAACAACCTCTGTTATTCTGTAGGGCCCATGCCAGTTAGCTTCCAGTTTATTATGCTTTTGAATTACTTTCTTCAGCACATAGTCCCCTTCTTTCAGGTCGCACTTCTTCACTCTCTTGTTGTAGAACAAAGTTGTTCGTTGCTAGTAAGCAGCATTCCTAATGGTTGTTTCTTCTCTAACTTCCTCGAGCATGTCCAAGTCTAACATTCTCATTAAATCGCTGACAGGGGAATTGAAATTCAGTACTTTGTGTGTTGGGAGGCCCAACTCGGCAGGTATAACAGCTTCACTTCCAAATGCAGCATATATGGAGATTCTCTAGTTACTGCTCAGGGAGTAGTACGATAATCCCATAGTACTGAGTGTAGCTCGTTGATCTAGTTTGCTTTCGCGTCATTCAGTCTTTTCTTCAAGCCATTTAGCAGCGTTCTGTTTGTCACTTCAGTTTGTCCATTACTTTGGGGATGGCCTAGTGCCGAGTGGGTCTTCAAGATATTTGACTGATGATAATAGGCAGCGAACTCCTCGTTGTCGAACTGGGTTCCATGGTCTGTAATGAAGGCATGAGGAAGACCATATCTACAAATGATGTTCTTCCAAATAAATTGGTACACCTTGTTGTACGTCATATCAATGAGGGGATCAGCTTCCACCCATTTAGTAAAGTAATCCACCGCGACCACAAGATATTTAAATCTTCCCTTGGTAGTTGGAAGTGGTCCGACCAAATCTATTCCCCACATGGAAAATGGCCAAGGGGAAGTAATGGGTGTTAGCAATGCCTGGGGAGTTCTTCGGATAGAGGAGAAGCGTTGACACTTGTCACATTTCTTGGCATAGGCTATACAATCAGCCCTTATCGTTGGCCAGTAATATCCTCGCATCATTATTCTTTGCAAAAGCGTTCGACCTGCTACATGGGCTCCACAGGATCCTTCATGGACCTCTTCGATCAAGTCTTTCACCTCGGAGAGATGCACACATCTTTATAAGCCAGCTATAACTCCTCATCTATATAGAACACCATTGGTCAATACATAACGAGCAGCTTTAAACTTTAGTTTCTTGGCTGTGAGTTTATCAGTTGGCAAATGCCCCTCTTCAATATATGCCCTGATAGGATCCATCCAAGATGGTCCTAAATCAAGGGTAATAAAGTTCATCTTTAGATCTTCATCTATGCTCCGACTAGCCAAGACTTCAATTGGGATCATTCTTCGTAGCTCGGTGCGTGTGGCTGATGCTAAACGAGCTAAGGCATCTGCTCTGGCATTCTCCAATCCTGGTATTCTAATTATCTGCACTGCCATCAGACTTGATAAAATTTCCATCACTTTTGCATAATACTTGATCATTAATTCTCCTTTGGCTGTATATATTCCCAGTATTTGATTTACGATCAACTGCGAGTTACTGAATACAATAACCTGCTCTGCCCCCATGGTTTTTGCAAACTAAGACCTGCAATCATAGCTTCATATTCAGCCTCATTATTAGAAGCCTTGAATTGGAAGCGTAGAGCATATTCCATATCGACCTCATTCGGACTGTTTAAAATAATCCCTGCCCTACAGCCTGTAGTGCAAGATGAGCCATCCACATATAGGTTCCATATAGGTACCTCGTCTTCAAATTTTTTATTGGATAGAGTTCCTCGGTGAAACATTTGTTGCTTCCTTTTGTCCTCCTCTAGTGCTTCTTGCTGCTCGTCGACCATCTTCTCTTGCTCGTCGACCAACTTCTTTTGTTCGTCGACCAACGTAAGTTGATCAGGGTTTAAATTTGACGATCCTGTAACATCCACAGGTTGGTCGGTATTCAGCTTTTACTCTTCGGAGGTATCAGGATAGGTGAACTCTGCTATAAAATCTGCTACTGCCTGCCCTTTTAGTGACGATATAGGCTCATAAATTATATCATATTCACCAAGTTCTATTGCCCAATACATCAATCCCCCTAATTTTTCTGGTTTATGAAGAGCTTGCCTTAACGGCATATTGGTATACACAATTATGGTATGAGCCTGGAAGTATGGCCTCATTCTTCTACTTGCTTCGATCAGCGCCAATGCCAACTTTTCCAGTCTTGGATATCTGATCTCTGCTCCTCGGAAGGCCTTACTAGTGTAATAAATTGGTTTTTGTACTCCATCCTCCACTCTTATTAATGCCGAGCTAACTTCATTTTCGAAAACTGCCAGATATAAGTACAATCTTTCTTCCATCACTGGCCTGGACAACAGTGGAGGTGCTCCCAGATATTTCTTCAACTCTTGAAAGGCTTTCTCGCATTCTTCATTCCATTCGAACGTTTTTCAGAGTGTTTTGAAGAATAGAAGGCACCTATCAGTTGCTCGTGATACAAATTTGTTAAGTGCTGCAACTCGCCCTGTGAGACTTTGTACTTCCTTCTTCATCGTTGGAGATCGCAGCCCTAATAGAGCTTTGATCTTTTCAGGGTTTGCTTCAATACCTCGCTGGTTGACAATATACCCGAGGAACATGCCTTCTCGTACTTCGAATATGCACTTCGTGGGATTCAACTTCATTTGATATTTATCTAGTTGATCAAAGGTCTGGCCTAAGTCAATTAGATGGTCAGCAACTCTCTTGCTCTTTGTCAGCATATCATCAACATAGACTTCCATATTGCAACTGATTTGCTCTGCAAACACCTTGTTCATCAGCCGCTGATATGTTGCACCTGCATTTTTCAAACCAAAAGGCGTAACATTATAACAATAAGTTCCATTAGGGGTAATGAAAGAAGCACTCTCCCTGTCTTCAGGTTTCATTTTAATCTGGTTGTAACCAGAATAGGCATCCATGAAGCTCAACAACTCGTGTCCCGAGGTAGCATCCACTAATTGATCAATTCGGGGCAAAGGAAAATGATCCTTTGGGCATGTCTTGTTAAGGTCGGTAAAGTCTACACACATCCTCCACTTGTTGTTCTTCTTCTTCACCATTACTACATTTTCCAACCAGTTTGGATATTTGACATCGTCAACAAAGCAAGCTTTCTGGAGTTTCTCGACCTCTTCTTGTATATCTTGGTTCTTCTCGGGGCTGAACACTCTTCATTTCTGCTTCACTGGCTTGATTTCCTTATTCACATTAAGTTCGTGACATAAGAAATTTGGATCTATTCCTGGCATATCCTCATGACTCCAAGCAAAAGTTTGTTTTCTGCTTTTTAGGAAAGCTATCAATTCATATTTTAGTTAGGCATCTAACGATGAACCTATTTGAGTTGTTCGTTCAGGATGCTCGTCGTCCAGAATGATATTTTTAGTAGCTTCCACCACCTGACCTTTCACGAGCTGCGATTCGTCTCTAGGGTCCAATGTTTTAATCTCTGCACCTTCATCCACTTGGTAGGTTGTTGTATTTTTTCTAGATTCCTCCAATTCTTCCTGCTCGGCAGATGAGTAGTAACATTCCCGAGCTACTTTTTGGTCACCCTTCACCATTCCTACTACAAAATTAGTTGGAAATTTCAGGCATTAATGTACCGTAGATGGTACTGCTTCGAACTTCTTCAATCCTATCCTTCCCATAAGGATATTGTAAGCTGACTGGGCATTCTTATCCATCACAAAGAAACATATTCTTTCGGTTCGACAAGCGGCCCATGTGCCGATGAACATATCTAACTTGATCGTCCCAAGTGGAAAGACTTTCTCGCCAGCAAACCCAAGGAGGGGCCTGTGATAAGGTTCCAACTGAGACAACTTCAGATTTAAACTATCAAAGCATGAGTAGAACATGATATCCACCGAGCTACCATTATCCACCAATACTCTGGAGATTAATACTTCCTTCATCCTCATTTTGATCACCAGTGGATCATCATGAGGATATAATACACCTGCGAGATCGTTCTTGGAGAAACCGATGACCAATTTTTCTTTGTTCACCTTCCTCGGGCGATCATCCTCGGCTAAATTTATTCGCTGAATGTATGAACAAGCTTGAGCCTCATTGAGGTAAGCTTTCCTTTCCGCAGTAAGGTCCCCACCTCCTGCATCTCCACCTGTAACAACGTTACAATCAAATAATCCAAAACGAATTGAAAATACCTCATGTTCTGGTTATCTTGGTTTCTTAGGGAGATCAGGGTCATCTTCTGGATCATCTTCATGATCTCTTTTCTTGTTTTCTTCTGATCGACGAGGAGATCTATACCTCTGTCTTGCTCGGTCGTTGCTTTTTCTTTCATTTCTTCGATCAACATACTTGGTCAGCTTTCCTCGCCTGATGAGTGCTTCGATTTCATTCTGGAGAGCTATGCAATTTTTGGTTGTGTGACCATGGTCTTTATGGAACTCGCAATATTTGGCCTTATTCCTCTTGTCAGGGTCTGACTTCATTTTCTCAGGCCAGTTTAGCTACTCGCTGTTCTTGATCTCTTTCAGTACATGGTTTATGTCTACTTTCAAAGGAGTATAATTTTCAAATTTCTTCAATATTTCCCATGATGGATTTGTTTTTGACTGCTTGTCACCACCATTGTTCTTATGTTCTTTCTTCTTAGCTTTATTAACCTCCACATTGGTCTCTTTGGTGTCCATGTTCTTTTTTGCAGCCATAGCCTCCTCGGCATTCATGATCTTAGCCGCTTTTGCCATTAGTTCTGACATGGTTCTGGGTGGATCTTTGTCCAAAGTGTAGTACAATTTATTGGGCAACAATCCGCTCATCCAAGCTGTAATTATTGTTTTTTCCTCGTAATCAATAACTTCAAGCTTCTCGTTATTGAAACGAGTTATGTAATCTCTGGTGCTCTCACTTATTTTTTGTCTAACACTTAACAAATGTGCAACTCGTTTAATTGGTTTTGATCCAAAACATAAATTTCCAATGAAGAGCTCGGCCAGTTGAAAGAAAGTTAAAATCTTCCCTCGAGGAAGATTATTATACCATATCTGTGCAGATCCGGTAAGAGTTCCCGAAAATGCCTTGCATCTTATCTCGTCTGGCACGGCATAGATGTCGACAGCAGCTTGGTAGTATTCTATATGAAGGACAGGGTCAGTTTTTCCATCATATTTAAGGGTCACAACAGGTGTTTTGAACTTCGATGGTGTGGGAAAATCCACAATTGCTTGTATAAAAGGCGTCCCTTGAACAAAAGTTCTTTATAGAGGATTCTTAGCCTTAACCATTTCCCCTAGTCTATCCTCCAACCTTTGAATAGAGCCTTCCCATGCATCCTTTCCCTCCTCGGGACTATTGGTTTGAGCAATTGATCGTGTTGAAGTCGCTTCGTGGGATCTATCTTGTCGAGCAACTGGTTATGATTGGGCAGAACCCTCTCTTAGATCAGATGGTCGTCAAAAGTTTCTCAACACAGCCTTAGGAGGATTTTTATTCTTTATAGGGCCCAATCGATCAAAAGGAGAGACCCTACTTAATCTTTCCAGTGCACTAGTCATTTCTGGAGAGAGAGTGATGTGTTATTCAGTATTTGTGGCTCGTACTGACGAAGTTCGACCCGGTTGATAAGAAAAATCATCAGATTTCTCAGTGCGATATGAATCGCTTTGCCTAATGCGCGAAGAAACTAAACGGGTATTTCTTTGAACACTTCGTTGTCCTGAATAAGTCGACGCTCCACCTTGGATAGTTTGCACGAGTTGTCGCATAGTCTCTTGCATAGCCGCCTGACCTTGAGCCAGACTGGCCATAATTCCCGCTAGATCTTGGACATTTAGAGGAGCGGATGGATTCGGGGGATTTCCAGCGTTTCGATTACTTGATTCAGGATTATAGCCATTGGTGATAAATTATTTTGGTGAAAAATGAGAATTGCAGTCGTTTCCCACAGACGACGCCAATCTGTTGATGTAAAAAATTAGATTATCTCTAATTATTCAATCACAGATAAAATAAATAAGACAACAGAATTTTTAAAGTGGTTCAGCCTTAAAAGAATGGCCTACGTCCACTGTTTTTCTTATTGCCGACTGTTTAGGAATTCTCGATAACATGTTTTTACCAAGAAATTTCGAGTCCCCTTACAATGAGTATGATACAATGTATTTATAGCCATGAGGCTGTACATGTGAAAGGGTAATACATAGTTGGTCAATAAGCGTATACATCTGTATGATAATAATCAGCATTTAATGTGCATTTAATCCTCTTAATTGTCTGGTAATAAATGTTCCGATCGAGGTGCAGCTCGAACCGCCTAAGCTGCTCGGATCGCCTAAGTATCTCGGTATCCATGAGTTGCTCGATGCAGTAAAGTTCCTCGGAGAGCACCTACTGCTTGGAGTATCTGAGCTGGTTGGGGAAATTGAGCTCCTCGAAGTCAAGGTATTGTTCAGAAATATTTGTTAGTGCCGTGTAGATTGACACGTGTCTCCACTTAATTGAGCCATGTCAGCAGACTAAATTTGATATCAACAATCATCTTCTTCATACCTTCACTCAATTATTATATGAATATGATTTATTGCATTTAATTTTATGCAATAGTGTAGTAGTGATGCATTTAATGGGCTATTTTTCTCATGGCTCCTATGTAGTAGTGATGCATTTAACGGGTATTGTGATGTCACTGTCAAATCCAGGAGGTCGGGTGGGGTTAGAAAGGGATGCATAAAACCGTGATTTTGGTCAATTATAAACGTGGTAAATCTAGTCCTACTTATCCTTTAAGTAAGTTTAAATAAACATAGTTACTTTAAAATTGTAAAAAGTTTTTAGTTTTATGGAATCACGTTGATGACTCAAAAAGGATACTCATGCTTATGGTTTGGTTAAGGCAATTATGGTTTTACTCATTTTGACTTTCAAACTTAATTATAAGTAATTGGCTTGGGGTGTGTCACTGGGCGTTTATGGTAGGTAATAAGGCAGCTCGTAGTGGAGTTTTAAGGGCAACTAAGTGGTGGCATTGCTAGTGTTGTGAAACTTTGATAGATAAAGGGATGTTTAAGCGACTCCATCCGGCACGAAGGGAAGACTAGGGTAACATGGGACTTCTGCCACACCTTCTTAAAATACTTACATAAGAACATACGGGTCGACGTTCCTATAATTGATGAGAACTTAAACCTAGACGTCTTCATCGATTGGCTTAACGCAACGAAGGTCTTTAATTATAATAACATCACCTAATAAAAATGTGTTTAAGTCAGCGACGTAAAAATTTCAAGGGTGTGCCCTTGTTTGGTTGTACGACTTTGTACAAAGTCAGGAGAGAGGAGAAAAAACGATTCAATCAATATTCCTTTCTCCTTTACTCTAAAGAGATAAACTTATTTTCAAGGGTGCAAGGTCTCTGTTAAGGCCCAATGCCTAATTGTGCGAGTGATTTTAGTGCACTTGGATAAAATCGGGGTTAAGTCTAATATCGTATTATTAAGTTGGGTTTTTGTCAAAATGACCCTTGAAAAAAAGATTAATTTGAGCACATTGAAAGGTCAAGAGCCTAAATGTCAATCCTCATAACTTTAAAAAAATTTATAATTTATGATTTTATCCTATAAAATATATAAAGGGAAAGAGATTGTGACAACCTGTATATAACTAGGATATGGATAATGTGTATTAATATATAATGTTGGGTTATTATATTTAGTCTAATCCTACCTACAAAAATCATGAAATATCGAATTGGTTACAAACATAAAATTTTGAAGTTTTCAATGGGAATGTTCATGTTGGAGACTAGTTTTGACCATTATAATATAATAATTAACTTGAGGTAAAATTTATATAGTTGTAGATGTATGAGTTAGGTTTGTAACACCACGAACAACATATTAAACAGAGGTTCAAGCAAGAAGTTATACCAAAATTAAGAAATAAGGGCAAATTTGTCCATCCTTTAAGTGGTATTTTGTCTTATTAGCACACCATGTCTTACGATTTGATTGGTTGAAAAGGGAGGCTGGTTTGACCGACTCCAGTCATGAGAGAGTTTGTCCTGAAGAGAGAGAACCGTGAAGCTTAGGAAGAGAGGTGCAACGAAAATTGGAAAAAAAAATCGTAGAAAATTACGTAAAAGTCCCTAAGGTAATTCCGTCTATAAATCTTGTTATTTTTCTTGTATTACTGATTGAAATGATATAAATCATCAATTATTTATTAAAATTTCATGCCTTGATGCATATATATGGATAAATACAAGTTTGAAGAAAGATGAAGGTGTAAATCCTTTATATAGCCTTATTTATAACCCTTGTGTGTTCACACTTTCACAAGTTTTTGTATACTTACTGGAATTGAGAAATTACAGTTGGATATGAAGATAGACTCATAAATGAAAAACATATTCAAAAATTAGAATTTAACTCCTCGTGGTTAGACCTTGATGATGGTTATAAGTTGGTACATAGTTGTTGTTTGCGTAATTTGATTGGATATACCCTTCGTTTGATAAAGTTTGTGATATAGCAAATGAAATCTCTAAATTATGGAACTTTAATTTTGTATTATTAAATATATGTATTGAAAATGGGTGGAAAATCATAGAAAGTTATGACGTAGAAAAATTATGAAAATTCTTGGAAGTTGACTAAACGATAGAGGAGCCTATAGGGTAGGTTTACTATGTGGTAAATAAATGGGCATATATTGCTCTAGAAAGATTGAAATGATGTGTCGTATTTTGTATAGGAAACCCAATATGATAAGGATTAGATTACCAAGAATAAATTAATGTATGTTTGGACTATGATTTTTGATATGTTAACTATCTTCACATAAATTTAGATGGAACTTCATTTATGATAAATGCTTTGAATGGAATCACATGATGCTTATGAATTGAGTTATGTTTAAGCTATTATTTGGATTGTTAACATTCTTATGATGATATTAATATTGTAAGAATGATAGGAAGGGGAGAAGAACTAGTTGAACTAGTGTCAGACAAAGGCAAAGGAAAAAGCCCATTAAGTTGCCAATGTGAGTGTACTCACTGGTAAGATGTATTTATACATGATTATGGATATGATATGTGTACTTATTAAGTTGATTATGGATATGATATGTGTACTTATTGAGTAGATTATAGATATGATATGTTGTACTTACCGAGTTGACTATGGATATGATATGTTGAACTTATCGAGTTAATTATGGATATGCTATGTTGTACTTATCGAGTTGATTATGGATATGAGACGTGCACTTACTGACTTGATTATGGATATAATATATTGTAATTATCGAGTTGATTATGGATATAATATTTGTACTTACTGAGTTGATTATATATTTGATATGTTGTAATTACCGAGTTGATTATGGATATGATATGTGTACTGACTGAGTTGATTATGGATATGATATGTGTACTTATTGAGTTGATTATGGATATGATATGTTGTATTGAGTTGACTATGGGTATGATATGTTGTACTTACCAAGTTGATTATGGATATGCTATATTAAACTTATCGAGTTGATTATAGTTATGATATGCGTACTTACTGAGTTAATTATGGATATGACATGTTGTACTTACCGAGTCGTGTACTTACTGAGTTGATTATAAATATGATATGTTATACTTACTGAGTTGATTATAAATATGATATGTTGTACTTCCTGAGTTGATTATGGATATGATAGGTATGTAATATTTTGAGATGTTATGGCTTATTAACAGCTAAGAGATGTTATGGCTTATTGACAGCCAAGAGATGTTGAGATGTTATGGCTTATTAACAACCAAGAGATGTTGAGATGTTATGGCTTTATAAAAGTCAATATATTTTGGGTTGCTCTGCAATTCAAGAGATGTTGGGTTATTGAAACACATGAATATCTTTATTGCCTACGGGCGAGAGACGTGAGGTTTATTAAACTCCGGATATGTGTATGGCCTAAATTGGCACAAAGATGGATATGTTGATATAATCAAGATGTTAATATGGTACTTTTACTATGTAGAGATGTAGCACATTCGCTGAATTTTTAAACTCATGATTTTATATGTTTACATTTTTCAGGTTTGTATACTGCCAGCTAGGACGCCATATGATTGGTGATATGAGAGCTATGCCATTATATAGAGTTGGGGTTTAAATATGGAAATTTTATTATTGTCACACTGAGGACTTTACTATACTCATACATTGGATATATTGAGATAGAGTAGTTTAATTTGATAACGATACTATTTAATCATAGTATTGTAGGTTCGCTTGATTATGATTATGATGTTAATTACGTTATGATGTAGAGAACATAATTATGTTCATTGTGTACATCATACATGAAAATTTGGAAATGAATTATATTTCAATTGGTTGAAGATTATGATTTAATTATCATGAAATAAATGATTAGTAAGGAAATGGATTTTGGGATGTGACAGAGATTTTGACCTACTTTATGGTTAATTCAGTCTTGAACTTGAGTTTTCAATCGTAGTTGTCTACAATTGGCTTTTTAAATACACTCAAAGGTAATGGCACACAATCCTTGAGACCCCTGAATCGAACGTGCAAACGAGGAAATCTTAATAACCCGTGGACACAAAGGGTTCTCAAATTAAATCAAAAGAAGTAAATAAATATGGCTACTAGACGACCCTAAAATTAAGCAGGGTACCCATGCCTTGCATGAAACTATATGTAGATTATGATAATGGCTGAAAAACATTTCGACAACTTTCGATTTTTCCAAAATCTGGTTCAATTTTTGTCGATTTTGAATTTTATAAACTCTCAATTTCTCAATTTCTGATTGTTCTGATTTTGGGACACATTTTTTATTTTTGAGAAACGTAATATGCAAGGATACTATTCTGCTGAAAATATCGTGTTTCTTTTGAAAGTGAAATTTTTGACCCAATGGGGCCGAAACACAGTCTTACTTCAAGCAATGCACACTTGGGTTGCCCGTTTAACTTTTGGGGTATCCTTATGTGCGATCTAAATAAAATAGATGGAAATGAACCTAGCAGGAAAGTCGTCACCAAAAGTAACAGGTTTAAGTTTGACACCACCAGCAAAACATGCCTCGAATATTCCATACAAAAGCTTAAGACTAAAAACATATAGGAAAGGCTTTAGGCCAGGTTTATTGCTCATTATAAGCGGCGATATGTTCATAAAGACACTCATTACCTGATACAAAAAATAATCTTGTTTTGTTTATTCATTGCACATGAACATCAGTCCACCAAGAATTATCTCACCCTTTATATCCCCCGTGCTATTTTTCTCAATATTTTCAATCACAATTTCCTTTTCTTCATTAGCATGAATTGAACTTAGATTCTCAATTTCCTTTTCTTTATTTCCATCACTTTCACTTTGATTACTTTTTGCTTTGTTTTCTTCAATCCCCGTATTTCCCTCTTTATTTTGGCTTGAATTTGTAGTGTATTTATGACATAATTCGTATTTGTGGAATTTCGATTTAGGGACTTTTTCACTATTTTAGGTTCAGGTTTGAAGGTGATTACAATAAGATTATAAGTTATGCCCATGCTTTTTCCTACAAGGGGATAAACTTTACATGTTTATTAAAAACATTATTTATAGAAAATTGTGACGTAAAACTTAGAGACAAAGAGAAACATCGAATAATAAAATCCAACAAAAATATGATAATTAGACTAAAGAAAAGACATGCTGGTTGGTCATCATTGCAACACCAATTTCTATAATGGGTAATGTCAAAGCAAGTAGGCATCTAAAGTTAGGATGGGAAATTTCTCACTACGTGTCGGGGTTTCCACCTCGTCACGCCCTTAATAAGGCAAGTTTTGAAAGAGTTTTTTCGGGCTCAAGGCGAGGCCGAGTTTAACTTTATGTGTTAAAATTTTTGTTTTAAACACATAAAGTTTTTTTAAAACATTTAAAATACTTACAAACAGGAACAATATTTTTCTTTCTAAAATAGTTAAAAAATGTTTCTATAAAAAAACATGCACAGTTTAAGAAAAACATATAGTGTTTTTGAAAAAATTATATGAAAATAGTTTAACTAATAAAAAATAGTTAAAATAGTTTTAATATGAAACGGTTAACAAAATAATATTAATTTTTAATAGAAATTGGGTAAAAACACACACATTTAAAAAAAAGTAAAAATTGTTATTTTTTTACAAAAATCACATTCAATTTTTTATAAAGTAAGTGTTTAAAATAATTTTAATTAATGTATAGTTTAAAAAGAATAATTAGTTTTTTTATTTTTTAAACAAATGACTTTTTAAACTTAATTCCCTGTAGATGAAAGATAATATTTTTGTTCAAAATATAAGAGGGGTAAAATCAAATTTCATTATAGGGAGCATTATCTCAAGGGGTTAAAAAGTAAAAATTATAAACCCAAAATAATCTATTGTATGCTTATCAATTCAATTTATTTGGGGAAACCCTCCCTAGTTCTTCCTCGCTTTCTAGGGTTTTCTCCTCAGCACACTCTGTTGTTATAAACACACATACAATTAGTGTTCGTGTTACCAGGTAACCCTTCTGATCGTATTTTATTTCATTTATTTGTCTACATATTTCAATTTTGGCTTGTAGTGTGATTATGGGTTTGAATTGATTTTGGGGCTTCACAAAATGAGATTTGTTCCTGCTTATCTGTAAGTGTGCAACTTCAGCTTCACTCACTGCACATATTATTGAGATTGAGATGGCCTTAAGAACTTATATACTATTGTCTGAATTTTGAAATGAAGTATGTGACACTGATTTATTATTACAATATCTAGGTTTAGCATAAAAATTCAATTGGAAAACACGTGCAATAGCGTTGCAAGTGCGTCGATCGCTTACATGTCGACTTGATAGGAACCGTCTTTAGTCGAGTTATACCCGTCCCTTTTTCGTTTTTGTAGCATATGCCTTGCTTTCAACTATTAGTGTAAAGTAGGGTAGTGATTCAATTTGTTTGTTTAAATTGCTAATTAGACAAATTTCTAGAGAAGGATGCTAATTGTAAAGCTTCTAGAATTGCTAAGATTTTGGAATTTCATGAAGGAAATTTTTCAAAGTTCTAAAAGGCGAGATGCGTGGCTGAGGCGTAGACATCAAGCCTTAGGAATTTAAACAAAATCGGCGTTTTTCCTTTTTTTTTTTTTAATTTCAATTATTCCAAGGCTAATAATATAATAAAATAATACATACCTTGAATTTTGAAAATATATGCAAATGTTTGATGTTCATCTTTCTCATATTCATACACCATAATCAATATATAAAATGTATTTCGCAACATTTAATAAGCAATATACAAAATGTATCTTTCATGATTCAATAATCAATATCAATAGTCAATAATCAATACAAAATGATTCAATATAAGAAATTTATTTTTCACCTTTCAAATAAATCATATAGACTTTTGATCAAAAGTCGGCCGGGAATGCTAGGCTTTTTTTTTGGACGAGAGGCAGAAACAGGCACAGAGGTTTGGGATATGGTTTGTCTTTTGATTATTTTTGACGAGATATTCGTTCGGTTTGTAAAAAAAAGTCTTTAAAAGGCGATATCATTTCATTAAAAAAAGTGCGCCTTAAGTCTTTTACCCAGAGTAACGCATAATAAGGCGTGGCCGGGCCTAGACGCGCCTTTTAGAACAAGGGAATTTTCCACATATTCCTTTCAATTACTTAGGTGTGCCTATTTTCGAATGTAAAGCTCTAAAGTCTCACTTGAAATCTCTTGAAGAGAGGGCCAAGGCGAAGCTTCAGTGGATGGAAAGAACAATTACGAAGTAGTCACCATGACTTCTTGGTAGGGCTCAACTGTTGCAGTCTGCTTACCAAGGCATGCTCATGCATAGCTTCATAATTTATAAATGGCCAGAATCTCTCTTGAAAAATCTTTCTAAGTGGGATAAGAATTTCCTTTGTGCTAGGGATACTGCTACAAAAAAAGTTGTAACCATCCCTTGTAACCGTGTGTGGCCTTGAGTATCATCAATGGTGATTTAGACTTGCCCAAAATTTTCTGTGCCAGATTCAAACTCTTCGCGATTTCCTGTAACCCTACGAATGTGACCTCTTTTAGTTGTCATGGATTTAAGCATTCTTTCGTTAATATTTACACACAGCAGATGGTTGGTTGGTAATGGTACATCTACTTCTCTTTGGAATGAAACATGGCTGAGTAATTCCTTTGTGCAGAATACTGGATGCCCTCCTACCTTTTTGGCTAACTCAAGATGAAAGTATGGGGTTTAATTAGGAATCATGAATTGTATATCCCTCAGGTGGATACACTAGGAAGATTCATTTGGGAGCCTTCCAGTTCTAGTGAATATTCTACAAGAGAAGGTTGTGAGGCCTTGAGAACCAGATATCCCAAAGACAATGAATATCTCAATCTATGGGCCATGTGTATTCCACCTAATATCTCCATTTTTCTTGGAGGATAATTAATGACAAATTATCAACTGATGATCAGCTGCAGAAAGGAGGCATCTCAGTGGTGTCTGGCTGCCTTATGTGCAATGCATGCTTGGAAGACAAAGAAGTGTGATGGCACGAGTAAAAGATGTAATTCTTATCAAATTCACTATATTAGTTTCGGGTTTGTTCATTCCTCGATGGTCCCCCTAAAAAATAGAAAAGGAGGAAGGGAAAAATATGCATATTCCCTTACTAAAAAGGGTGGGGGTCTTGATTGATCTTTCTTTTACCTTCCTTTCATAGGTTATTAGTACGGGGATACATGTATCAAGAGATCAATGTGCAATTTAAATAAAATAAAATTTTCAACGTGACCACTACCCTACTTTACATCAGTAACTGAAAGCAAGGCACATGCTACGTAGTAGTAAAGGAGAAATAAATATACGGTAGAGAAAAATGAAAAAGGGGTGGGTAAAGAAGCTTTAGCACATGTTTGCACTTGAGATTATAATTCTACTAAACACTATTCCTATCAAATTGACGGCGAAATGATCCATGCACTTGGAAAACTATTGCACATTTATTCCAATTGAATATTTTTGCTAAACCTAAAACGTTCCGGGGAAAAAATATATTGTGATAATAGATCAGTGTCACATAGGTTCATGTCAAAATATTCAGAAATTAAGACTAGGATATAAGATCTTAACGGCATCTCAATTATTTGTGCACAGAGTGAAGCTAAAGCTAAAGTACATGTTTGAATAGTATAATGCGCAAGGAAAAAGAAATGATAAGGGGGAAAATATGCAATAACTACCAAGATAGAAGAAGGGAAATAAAGTGCCAAAGGACATTGAAATTGTACCAGAAGCCCATCTAAAAGTTCAATCATTCAGGCTTCACTAGTATATCCCTTACCCTTATGAAGCTCCAAAATTAAAATTTGGTTGGGTTGGCAGACATATTGATTGTACTCACTGTTTTTTAATTCAAAGTGCCACACATATATATAATGTTCTTTAAGCCTACTCTTTCAACAAATTAACTTGAAAACAACATTGAGGATTTTAGTAAGAGGGTGCAAGATGTCTACGGAGCTAAATTCATAAAAAGTTGAATATGTGCAGCAATGTAAGGATTGATTAGAACTGCCTTCCAATTTTTCTTATTTTTGTAATATTCGGTTTCATAGTCAAATCGCAAAGTAAGCTATTAGCAACTTTCATTGCCGTTAGTAAGTGTTTGGACAATATGCATATAAAAGGAAAAACCTTTATGTTCTTGAGCCTAAGGTCTAAAATTTGTAGTTATATCACAAGCAAATAAATGTTTTACAGCCAAGTTCTGATGTCGTTTCAAATGTAAATGTGGAGTGAAAATGTTGCAACTATAGCATCTGAGACTAAATGTATGGATTAATTGAGGGGAAGGAATATCCACTTACAACGCTTCTATTTCTGCTATAAATTTGGTGGTGTTGAGTATAAAGAAACAAATGCAGATTCAAAGGGGTTAAATGAAGTATGCAAATCATATAATGTTGTGGAAGAAGCTGTGGGAAAGTACTGTTCACTCTGCTTTGATTCTGATAGGAGAACAATATTTCTGCTGTAATGAGTAAAATGAAAAATGAACATAGGCAATTAGACAAATTTCCTTTCTTTCTTTTTTTTTTGTAAATGTAAAATGAAAAGGAGGTATGCTACTAATCACAAACAAACAAAACCCCCATCCACCACTACTCTCATGGATAAAAACTTTTAAAAAATCTGGAAATTAAGGAAAAACATTTGAAAAATCTGAAAACAAGGTTCAAAAAATCCAAATTTCCCGATAGAAAAAAAAAACTCATATATTCAGCCCAAAAGAAATAGATATCCAGCCTTTGCTGCAGAAAAAACTCAGATTTCCAACACAACAAAAAAATCCAGATTTCAGCCAAAAAAACCCAACTTGCTGCCAAAAAAAGGATTTCCGATTTAAAAAACAAACATATTTCTAGCAAAATCCAATGCCTTCTCCAAAACATTCTCCTTCAACCCCCAAATCCAATACGCTCATTACTTTCTATTTCAAAAAATCTTAGAGAAAAAACATGATAACCATTCTAACAATCCCACAAAAATTCAAGAGAGAAACCCAATTCCAATTCCAATAAACCCACAAAAAATTCAAGAGGGAAAACCAATACCCATGCAACAAATTCACAAAAAAATCCATATAAAACTATTAAGGGTAAAGTTCAGGGATACTATTCCAAAAATGAAAGTTCAGGGGGTTAAATTCCGTAAATGAAAGTTTGGGCACTGAAATAAATTTAAGGGTAAAGTTTTTTTTGATGAGCCTCAAAATAGACATTGTGAACCTGTTGTAGCAATGGAGTGCATAGACGTTGTAAAAAAGCTAGCTGTAGTCTTGGATAATTCTTTATGCTTACTCTCTATCCCACAAATACGTTTTCCATGTTAATATGTTCCGGCTCGTCTCTTTTACTTAATGCTTTGACATTTTCATTGTAGAAGACTATAGAAAATGCGTAAAATAAAATTTTCAGTGAATGTAAGAACATCGTCTTCTGAAGAAAGTTATTCAACTAGAATCATGAGATTAGCGGGCTCCTTGTTTAAAGTTATAACAAGCTATTGCAAAGTGGGTCTTGTGTGGGTGCACCTCATGAACACCCTCAAGAATATTTAGAAATAGATTTGGTTGCGATACCTTAAACCAAGTTGACAAATCAAGATACAAAATCACTTGGGAATTTTATAAAATATCTGGTGCGTGGAAAAATATTTGGGATCTTGTTCCCTCGAGTCCGTGAACCCAAACATATAATCAAAGAAAATAATCAAGGGTTACTTACACTTTGACCCCTCAAACTTTACCATCACTTTCATTTCACCGCCCCTCAAACCCCTCCGAACTTCTTAAGATGGATCAAATTATCCCAAACCCTAATGCTATCATGTTCTAGATGAAAACTTGGTTACTTGTGTGGCACATGAGGGTAATTTCGTACAAAATTATCCTCGGGTTCCACATTAAATGACCAGTTTTTCGTATAATACATAACACCGTTAGGGTTTGGGATAGTTTGATCCTTTTAATAACTTCAGAGGGTTGGGGTATAATGTAAAAAATAAAAGTAGGGGTGGTGAAGTGAAAAGAAGGGTAAAGTTTGAGGGTCAAAGTGTAATTAACCCAAATAACAAATACTATGAAGGTGAATAAAGCATGTAACAAATCTAACCAAAGATATATGCCCAATTACACTTTTATATTCCCCTTGTATGGCAAAAGGAATAAGACAAAATTATCCAAAAGAGAGAAATTTGAAATTTCGAATTGGAGAGTGGAGTGTCTCTCTAAACAATATACTACTTTATGTTGGGCCAAAAACTAGACACTGGATTGTACATCTTGTACATACATTGGAGTGCTTTGGTAGTGTTGCAATCATAGATCAACTTACTTGACGTGAACTACACGTCAATGACCTAAAAATTAAGACAATATGATTTCTAGATAGAGAAACAAAAGAGTTCTTATATTTCAAGAATTGAGGAATTAAGTACAAAATGAGAATACAAGCCTATTTATAGTAAGCCTATTTATAGTAGAGATATTACTTGCTAGCCAAGTAATTACCTAAAATGACTAACTAAAAATAAAAGAATACCTAATTAGTCCCAAACATGCTTGGAGGCTAATTAAGGAGAGAAAATACCTAAAAGGACTAAAAATAGAAATAAAATGACAAATAAAAGGAAAATAACTATGGATTCCCATCACTCTCCCCGTCTTCAAAAAGTTCGTCCTCGAACTTGCAAAATTGGAGAATTGCGTGAGAAGTTCCAAAAATGTGCGCAAAGACTTGTGAGGCAAAAATATTTTCTTGAAAATTTGAATAAGGGCCATTTTTTTAAATTCTTGATTTCAAGATCCATCTTCTTCCTCTTGCCTCTCTTGTCCACCACCAAAAATAGCATCTGCTCGGGTCAAAAATCATTTTCTTGGCCTCAAACCCTAGTTCTTGAGCATGTGGGAGGGTTTCACTTAAGGCAGGGGTTAAATCGACAGGATTTTGATGGTTCAGGGTAGGAGGTGGCTGCCGACCACTTCTAGGGCAAAACCCTAGTTGGTCGGGGCTGTTTTGGGTGACAGGGGGCTTTTCGGTAGGAGTTTTTAGGCTGAATGGGTTCGGGTAGGGCTGTCCAGGGGTGGTAGGGCTTTACTTGGGTTTGAAACGGGTCGACCCAGGGTTTCTTTTGGGTTTTGGGCAGGTGCGGCTGGTGGGGGAGGTTTTCGGGGGTTGTAGACAGATTGAGGGGGCTGGTTTGCTGGGTCCGAGGGTTGGGAGGTTGCGATAGGGCTTGGGGCTGCCGAAGTAGAGGGATATGGGTCAGAACTGCTTGGGGCAGCAGAATGGTGGGTGGGGCTATTTTGGGGGCTAGGGTTTTGAAACTTGGACAAAAGTTGAATGATGGCTTCCATTTGTTGTTTCAATTCGCGTCGGCTCTCCTTCAATTCTTCTTTCAATTCTTGATGGCTTTTTATTAACTCCTTGTTGATCTCAATTTGAATTTACATCGTCTTCTCCGGAGCCATTGAAAGTAGTGCACGATTTTTTTTGATCACCAACACACCAATACACCAATTGGGGAACAACACCTCGCTCTGATACCAATCTGACGTGAACTACATGTCAACGACCAAAAAATCAAGACAATATGATTTCTAGAGAGAGAAACAAAAGAGTTCTTATATTTCAAGAATTGAGGACTTAAGTACAAAAAGAGAATACAAGCCTATTTATAGTAGAGATATTACTTGCTAACCAAGTAATTACCTAAAATGACTAAAAATGACTAACTAAAAATAAAAGAATACCTAATTAGTCCCAAACATGCTTGGAAGATAATAAAGGAGAGAAAATACCCAAAAGGACTAAAAATAGAAATAAAATGGCAAATTAAAGGAAAATAACTATGGATTCCCATCACTTCATCTGTGCTGTTATGTATTTCGTTTTAGAACTCCTCAGACCATTCACTTAGGTCAATTATAATTTGTCCACTGTTTGTGCTGATTTATTTGGTTCTATAATTCCACAGGTCATTCACTCTTGCCCTTCGCAACAATGCCTCGGTATGAAGCATTTTTAAATAAGTCTGTAACCATATACGTGATTTGGCATGCAGTTGACTGTTTGCGTAATTTTATGCGTTTGTGGTTGAATTTTCAGGTATTATTGTGACTATTGTGATACATACTTGACGCATGATTCTGTAAGTCATCTGTCTGGATCTGGAATTTTGTTCCATGTTTTTTGAATATTTTATACGATCGGAGTGTGATATTTAATTTTTTGATCCAAAACAAACATTTCATTAAAGATAAATTAGTCGGCCAGCAGTCACCAACAATCTGACAAAAACTATACAACTCTGCTATTAAACATGAAAGTCTCAAAATACAATCATACCAGCTAAAAGTAGAAAAAGAAAATGTAACTGCTCTAGAAAAGTGATACAAAGACACAATTGGTTCTATCCCATAACGATTCCTTCCTTATCTCCTTATCTTTGAACATTCTTGAATTCCTTTCATTCTAAGTAAACCAAAACGTAGCCGAAAATATGCATGTCCATAAATAACGACGTTTCTTTTCTTACCACGAACCTCCATCTCAATAAAGAGTAAGTTTCTAGCATGTCTTGGGAGAACCGCCATAATCATAAATTCCTTCATCACTTTCCGCCACTTTACAATGAACCAACATGCGATCTAGATCCTCACTTAGTTGAAGCATGATACATATTAATTGGGGGAGAGGTACCAATTTGGTCTTCTTGCTTGGATCATTGCATGAGTATATATCTTCCCATGAGTCACTAGCTAAGCGAAGACCTACACTTTAGAGGGGATATCAGTTTTCTAGTTAAGTTTAAAAGGTGCAACTGAAATATACGGGACAAGGAAAGAAGGTAACTGAAGTAAGATTTGCAAGAGAGACTCTCCCTCCCCACTCAAATTCCATCTCCCGTAACCCCTCAGTCTTCTCCAGTAGCCTAAACTCCTCTGACAAGTTGAGCAAGGAAACAAATTGTGTAGAAATATGTTTGTGTAGTATACTTTTTACACTTATGATTCAAAGAATTCAAGTGTAGCATACATCTCAGTGTAGGTCTAGATTTAGACACTTTCAGTAATTGATTTTGAAATATTTCTAGGGATATTAGTGCTTAAACCTGAACAAACTCCTTCTAAAATCTTACCCGATCTAAAGATGAACATATATATATATATACACACACACACTAGCAAATGCCCATGACTAAAGTCACAATGAAAATTTTGAAAGTATGGCATAAAAAGTACGCGGTGATCACTTGTAGATCTTAACTTCAAACCTAGAAAACAGAGAATAAGAAGTATTGGAAATAGAGAAACAATGATCAACAAAATTAGTTGGTTATGTGTCTAAAATAGAAATAAGATAAAAAACCCAACAAAAGTTACCTTATGTTCACATGTGCTTCAGTAATGACCAACATTCTCTTTCAATAGTGAGGGGCAATATTAATACAATTTAAATATAAATAAGGAGAAAATTAACATCAAGTCATCATATATAAAAGTTTATATTTCGAGGCATTACATCTTTTTAAACCAATATGTATAGTAGATAAATTAGAATTCAAATAAAAAATGGCATTATTGTATGAACATTACAAGATAATTAAAGGTGATAACCAACTAAATAAACCCCCGTTTCCCTTAAAAAAAAATGAATGAACACTACAAAATGAATGGTTGTTGACCCAAAAAAAACTACTATGAAAGAGCGGAGGCATATATAGTCGCTCACCTACGCTGAATAATGGGAAAAGGTAAACGTCAATTGATCAATCATAACGTAGCGGAAAACGTGAAAATAAAAAAACTGTCCTTGAATCCACAAGGCACACACTTAAAGGAGAGGAAAACTCAAAGCTTATAATTGAAGATGAGACGATTTGAAGCACTTACAGGTTTGTTCTTATATAGCGAGGCACAAAAGACAAAATTATTAAAATTCTAACCCATTTATTAAAGGGGATACACACTTTAGGTATCCTAGGGGAAGTAAGATAACTTATTAATATAATGACATAAAAAGGTAATCTATGAGGCATGAACACTTCGTCGGAGGTGACGTACTCGTGTCGGACACTATCGCAGACACGACACCCGTATGACACTCCTCCGACACGCCACGTGTCGTGTCGAATTGATTTGGCATTTAAAAACAGTCGAACACTTTTGTGACACTTCGCAGATACTTCTAGGACACTTAGGGGGAGTGATGATGAAGTTTTTGGCCTAGCCGAAAATGGCGATAAATGAGGAGCATTAAAGCACTTACTTAGCCCATTGAAATTATTAATATTTTTATTTAGAATGGTAAACTTTTTGTATGTTGATTGTTACTTGTTACTTTGCTAGCAATGGAGTTAGTTGTGATACAAGACTTTATGTGGATATATAACTATTGACTTATGATTTAAATGTTTTTTATAACATATTTGACCATGTTATTTTAGAATAATTTGATAATTAGTTTGGCTACTATTTTTTTAGTGCAAATAGATCGAAGTATACATGGTATATTATTAAAAAAATATTTATATGTATCCGTGTCCCCGACGTGCGTGTCCAATTTTTTAAAATTTGCCATGTCGACGTGTCCGTGTCATGTCGGATACGATACCTGTGTCTGTATCCATGCTTCATAGAAGGGAATCCTAAGTAAAAGGGAAACACATTTGGACAGTTTTAAGGAACGAAAGGAATATAAGGGATATGGAATTCAAAACGGATCTAAAGGGCTGTTGGATACTGTACGTATGAACCGTACTTACGAGATTGTTCATGTATACAGTTTTTGTTCACGTATAGTCTGATTTTACCTTTTCGGCCTCCCCGACTTGTGACGATCCTGTGTAACCATATACTCTTGTGCTAGTTGTTCTACAAGTCATGAATCACGCTAAAATTCTTAAAATCCTATGTTTTATCTAACACACATTAAAATGAATGAAAATCTTACCCATATAAAAGGCAAACCAAATACCCCATACCAATCATTTACTGCACACAGCATACCATACCGTCCATCTACTGCAAGTCCCATGCACACACCGTAACCTGTGACATAAACATAAGACAATCCAAATCCACGTAGAAGATTTAATTCGTTCTTTTCAGAGATTATAAGCAATAAACATGTGACATAAACCGCATCTATTGAAACCAAAAAGGGCATGATAATGATTCTGACATCATCTTACCGGCGGTGAAATGAAATCCGATACATCTGATCTCTGAGAGAACCTTAAATATGACTGAAACAAACGCCAGCCAAGGTTTCTTGGAACCACATAATTTCCTTTTCATTGCTTTCATGATATCAACTTCTGGGGACTTTTACCCTCACTTCTCTCAATATTCTGCTCATCCGATCATAATCTGGAAAATATAATTGATGATATTAAATTTCAACCAATGTGTATGAAAAGTAGGCAAATGGCATCTATATACACATAGATAATACAAAGATAGAAATTGATGAGCTAAAAAATAGAGACAATTGAAATATAAAAATAGAACCATAAACACCACACCACCTTCAATGCTATATGAAGTAAATGTAAACACATAGATAATACAAAGATAGAAATTGATGAGCTAAAAAATAGAGACAATTGAAATATAAAAATAGAACCATAAACACCACACCACCTTCAATGCTATATGAAGTAAATGTAAACACATGTATGCACTCCAAATAGCCCGATTAAGGTAAAAAAGTTTTGTAGGCACAAATAGACCCTAATAAATATCGAAAGAAATCAATCCAACTCAAATAGTAACAAAAAAAAAATCACAATTAAAAGTAACAATGACCGTTTCAAACATGTTGTCAGTCTACATACTTAAACTATATATTAAAAAACAGAGTATCTTGCTTAGTGTACAAAAGGTTGTAATGGCTTCTAATTTATGTATGTGAATTCATACCCACCAATGTTTAAGCCGCATTAGACACCATGAATTGCTACTATACAGATGTGAACAATCAGGTATATGAATTGTTTTCTTCTGGCTTTTATTTTAAGCTCCAACTCATTGCTCTCAACAGGACTTTGTTTGAAAATCCTATGAAAAGGTAGAACCTGTCAAGAATGAAATGACTTGCTAGGCAAATTAAACAATAAATTCAACCAATATTTCAAAATAGCCAACTCCAAGTAAAACAATAAAGAAGTATAAATCAGAGACGAAAAATTCATAACCCAACCCATTAAAGCATACTTGATAAAAATAACAAGTATTGAAGATAACCCTTAAACACAGTGTTAAGCCCAATTTGGATTTAACTAGAGTTATGTTAAAATTTTATCTCCATCAATGAGATAACATGTGGATTATAAGAAAATTTTGTATGTCACAGCAGCAAAGAACCAATACTTAATAAACATTCTAAACTTCAAAAATAAAGAATGAATATTACTAAAAATTCTAAGCTTCACCATTCCTTGAAGAACATCTATCGCATTACATGTATATGACCGCAATTGATATTATATTATTTGTCCTATAATAATGAAAATATAAAAAAATAAAACGTAAATTATTAATCCTTTAAAAACACAGTCCAGTACAATAAGTCACCTAATTCATGTCCATTTCATTCCAAAAATAAACCACCTGAGAGAAAATATTGTAGTTGGACTGAATTAAAAAACAAAGTGAGTGCCAAAAATTAAAATAATAGAAAAACAAACATAAACAGAAAAAAACACTTTCCAAATTTCAAGTGTAACTCAGTCCTAAATTTATCAGATTTCTAAAATTAAAAGTAATGAATCAAAGGTTTCATAAGAGATAATAGAATATCTTCATAGGATCACAAAACCAAACACTTAAGAGGCATACTACGTTCCATCTATTTGAGAATCCGATGAAAGCATCCATTTGTTTCTGTGGACAATCTGCAAGAAGTTCACAACTACAACTAAAAGGAAGAAGAAAAGGGGGCCATTAAACAAAAACAAAATCACACTCACAATCCCACTTAATACTCTTGAACGAAAAACATATAAAATAGTAACAGAATATACCTTATAACTCAGGTAAAGCATAACGACTAAACTGAGACTTGATGGTGTAAATGTAATTAATCATGTAGTTAACCTTTATTTCAAGACTGTATACTAAAGCATTTGCACATTCGATGTATTCAATAGAAAGTGTAGCTCACCACCATTCTGACTGAGAATAGGCGATGTTCCTTGTAATCAATGGTTTATTTCTTAGATGTAAAGATGTCAACATATAGTAACCACCATGAATCCTGAAAGGGATACACAAAAGTCTAAATAGTTCATCTAGCATCCAGTTTTAAATTAATTTTAATGCAAAACTCCCAATATTGGAGCCTTGGAGGCAGTACTATTGTTGACCTTTGTACAGAGATATCATACTGTTTATTTTTGAAAGAATAACCAAAAAGATGAATGGATAAAATGACAAGAAAGTTTAACATGCCAAAAAGATGAATGGATAAAATGACAAGAAAGTTTAACATGACATTAGGGGCAAGTTTTATTCACTGAAAATAAAAGGCAGAAAGTTAATTTTTAGTTCAACAAATTTTCAAAAATATTTAGTCCCTTGTTGTGACATTAGTATACGAATAGTGACATTAGTATACGAATAGTGACATTAGCTATGTGTCCCATTAATGCCACTATCTCTATACAATAATGTCCTATACTAGATGTTATTTTTATGTGTTTGACTAAACATTAATTACCCCAAGAATAAAGTATTTGCAATTAATTTATATCTTGGGAAATTCTCCTTGCTAAACAAAATGTTGGAACAGTTTTATTACAAATAACATATCCACTTAGCGATATGCAAAACGATTATCAAACAGTCATGAACTGTAATCAACTTGCTACAAATAAATAAAAAAGAGTTCACAAAATACGTCAAAAGACACCATAGATAACTTGGAGTTAGAACAAAATAGAAGTGTCTTTCAATTAAGAGCCGTATATTTTGGATTGAAATACAGCAGTATATATCCAAATATGGGCTTGTAATATGTGTACCTTAACAGAGAGATGTGTACCTGAACAGATAGTTAAAGAAATCAACAAAAACGAATAAAAGAAAACCCATGTCATCATGTGTTATCAAGAGTTTGATTAAAACAAAAGAAGATCCTAGACCCAACAAAATAGATGACTAATAAAGCAGAGAGAGAGTACCTCACCATCCAAATTTGAAAAATCGAGGGTTCATTTATGAGGTGCTCAGTCAGCAAACCTTAAAAAAGAGAACATTTAACTCTACAGATAAGAACAATATAGGTTCTGAACCTATATTGTGATACATATTTTGATGAGACCTATAGATCTACAGCGAAGAACCCAAATTATCAGCATTATATTGTGATACATATTTTGACGAGACCTATAGATCTACAAAGAAGAACCCAAATTATCAGCATTGCAGTACTTGTAGTGCTTATTAGCTGTCCCACAATCGCAAACATAAACAACTAATAAGAGTTTGCAAGAGTAAGAGACTAATTATAGAAAAGAGAAAAAAGGTATATTTATTGTGTAATACAATCAAGAGTTTATATATATTCATCAAATTCATTTCCGAATTTCAAGATTTGACTTCTTCAAAGAAGAATGCTTGTACAAATGCCATTGCTTTTACATCAGATTCTATAGAAATAACAATAATCCCTTTATATGTTAATTAAGTGAAGCTCAAAACACACACATGTATATGTTCACCCACAGACCTTAGTGATGAATATAATTTACACAAAAAAATTCACCAATAAATATCCCTAAACTCAAATTTTGGGAATATATATGATTCTTACCCAACCAATTTTTAAAAGTAAAAACAAAATTTCAATGAAGAGTATAAATAATAAGAAAACACTTTTATTGAATATTGAAATGGATATGCCCAAAAAGTTACCCCACAATTCAAATTATACCAAAACCGAATCAACCCATTTCTTTGTGCGATCCATCAATAGTTTAAGAATTTTCCCCGACTCCTTCTCAGGGGAAAAAGTAGGATTAGGAGTCCAATATAAGATTATGAAAGAGAATAAAGTTAGAGAATAAAATCTCTTAACAAACTAGACTTACTAAAGATCAAAACCCAAATCAGGTGAGAACAATAGCCAAAAGGTAGAAATGAATCAGATTGACCAAGTATTTGAAGTTAAAGTAAGGATTTAAAAAAATTACTTACCAAAAAATCATATGCTAGTAGCTGAATATATTTGTATTTTTTATTTGGAGAAATAGTAACACGTCAAATAACACATGAAAGCCAAAACCTAGTAACTTGTGATATGTTCCTAATTTTTGACAATAAATAATTAAATAAAAATGAGATGTGGTCTTATAAATATCATTGAGATACTAAAATGAAATCTCAGTTGGCTTGACCCATCTAATAGCTTCTAAAAAGAGTGCCTTCTCGTTAAATGACATCTAAGCTACTCTGTACAATGTGTATAGCTTCAACTACCCGAGCAAGAGACAATCCAAAACTTCAATAATTCATAATAGCAAAAGTTACCTAAAGTAATTTTAAAAGCTGGAGTCATTTCTAAACAATAGAAGCGAAGGAACAAAAAGGAAAGCACTAAACTTATATATAACTGTAAAGCAAAAGTGGACAAAAGGTTCAAATTTTCCCCCCCAAAAAAAAATGGAGTACATCGATTTTTTTTATGCCCACCTATATTGATCAAAATCATCAAACACAAAGCAAATCACAGAATACAAAAATTAAATTAACAGTTTTGACCATAACCTGAAATTGCTAAAAGCCACAACTAAACCCAAAATTCAATTTACGCAAATAATGCCTAACATAAGCCGTGAGTTAGTATACCACCACTTAAAAAAATAACTGATTTGCTAGGTGAACCGAATTCACAAAAATATGAAAACTCTCATTAAAATCAAAAACCAAAAAAAGGCAACAAAAGTAAAAAAATAAAGATAAATCAAAGTTATCTATGCATCATATGTGAAACCCCGCTAAAAATTCATGTCATTAATAGATAGGTCACACATCAGTTAAGTGCACTGAGGCACAGGTGGCTGCTTGACTAATCAAAAGAAGTCCCTAAAACATCTAAACAACTAAATTGGAAACAAATGACAAAAGTGCATTCAGTTTAGATGTACATTCAAAATGTTAAGGCATAGGTTCTGAACAATTAAATTGGAAACAAATGACAATGTAAAGTCAATATCTACACCCCTTAAAACAGAGTGTTAAATAACAAAATAAGCAAAACTAATATACATTGCCAACTAAGCGAAGTAAAAGTAAATTTATTTCTGCCAACAACCAACAACATTAGAAAGAGAAGTAAAAAAAGCTCCCTTAAAGCCTTTGCAGTGGATTAGATTACAATAAACCAACATTCGGAGGCTTTTTGAATCATCAAAACATACTTAGGTAAAAAATGCACCCAAAACAATATAAAATTACACACAACATGCAAAGTCAGTTTAAAACATAAGTAGGAGAAAATGTACTGCAATGTGTATAAACTGAAGCAGAACAGGTTGTAATAGCAACTCTGTGTTTGCATATTAAGAAAAAGACTGCTAAAAGAACAAAACCAAAACTAAGTCTGCTAAAGCCCCTCATCAAATTTAAAAAAAAATCAAGTCTGCTAAAAAAGCCATACCTGTAAACCTCCAAATTTTCCATGTTTTATAACTGAACTTGCATTACAATATATAATAAGATATATAATCAATACACAATATTTAAGTGACAATGGGGCTAAGAACTTAATAAAAATGCTCTGAACACAATTGAAAAATTCCATGCTTTCAATATCAGACATAAGTTATCATATTAAGATTGTTAAAATATTTAGTAAAGGCAATACAAAACGGTTTTAAAAGGTAAAAACATACCACCAAGAGCACAAAGTTCTATCCTGTTAGTAATCCCAACTTGAAGCAACAATGCCCAATTGCAGTAGTTTTATCCTAAAATCAAACAACAATTTAGTGAAACCCCTATTTTTTATATAATCAATAAAAAACTCAGAAACCATCTACTTACTTAGACCACCATGATCAGCACCAAGAAAATAACAACAAATTAGAAGAAAAAAACACAGATCATAGAGGGAGACAAAATAGTATTCCTGGTAATCAATCCAAGAAAACTTAATACCCACTGTTGATGCTTCAATAAGCTGAAACCGAGATACACATGTTAGAACCGAAGAATACACTAAATTGATTTGAACACAGAATAGAGAGTATACATACCCGATATATGAACAAATATAAAGGATTCGATTATATCTGCTAAACAACCAAATAAACCACTATATATGAGAAAAACAAACGCACCTAAGTTGAGGGGAAAAAGAAGGCAAAAGAAGAAATTACAACAAAATAGATCCAAAATAGTTAAACTGCAAATCGCACTAAAATACCAATTTTTTAAAACCTAAGAACCAAATCCTTGATTGCAACCGTATAAAGATGATTAGACCACAAAAAATGCTTAAACGGAGGGGGTATGAATATCAAGAAATGGAGAGAGAGAGAGAGAGAGAGAGGTGGTGGAGGAATGGCTGTGGGTTTGTAGGGAGGGATAGTGAGAGGAGAGTTTAGAGAGGGAGGAAAAGAGAATAAATGGGTGTATTTTTGTTTGGGCGGGATATCTCAAATGTTTTGGCACGGGATAATAAATTTGGGTATTAATCACAACCATTGATTTGGAGAGTGAAAGACGTGGCAAAATCAGGAGCGTTACTGTACTTTTACATTTTGGGATTTGAAACTCTTTCCTACTTTATATATATATATATATATATATATATTCGTAGTTGTGTTTCAGTTTGTCAGGCTTCTTTTGGACTTTTGGTGCTGATACCGGAGCAAATTCCATGCCAATATAGTCATGCATAGATTAACTTCAGTCAATTGTTCATAGTTGGGTTTTGGGTTAATTTGAGAAATGTGCTGGGATATCAAAAGGCAAATCCCTCTTTGATCCTCCAGAGCTGGTCATTCAGAACTTCAGTTTTTAGATATGCATTGATATAATTTTTTTATCTGTCTTCTGATTTCTATATTCTTCCTTCTGATTGGAATCAACTATTTCCATCAGATATACTTTATAATATAAAAAAGACTTTGCAATTTAATCTGCAATTCATAATTATTCAAACAGGCCCGTAATCTTTTACCTGGAATACATTAACCTCTGTAAAAGGCAGAAGTTCTCGGAGCATAATTATTGTTTCTTAAGGTTTAAAGTATCTTTTAACAGCACACACGTGCTTGCGTCATGACAAGCTATAAAATTTCAATGTTCTACATTGCTTATTATCTTTTTCTGCAATTTCAGCCTTCTGTTAGAAAGCAGCACAACGCAGGCTACAAGCATAAGGTATTGTCCACCCTTTTTTGAAGTATAATGCACCAGTTAGAGGTTTCTTATATGCTTACTCTGTACAGGCAAATGTCCGTATCTATTATCAACAATATGAGGCGCAGCAAAACCAGTATTTGATTGATCAGAAGGTTAAGGAGCATCTTGGGCAAGCTGCAGCGTTCCAGCAAGTTGGTGCTGCTTACAACCAGCTGAGGCCTCGCCTTCCTGTTTTACCTACTCCTATGATGCCGATGGGAGGGAACCCACAGTTACCCATGAATCCATCATTAATCCCAGGAATGAGGCCTCCAGTTTTGCCAAGACCAGGTAAATTAGACCTTTTTAATATATGAATTACGTCATCGGTACCCCACTTAGGTGGTGGTATAAATATTCATGTTAGATATTTGGTGCTTGTAATTTGTTTTTTAAGCATGTGAATATTGCACAATTGCTCGCTTTACTCTATCTCGTGCTTACCCGCTTGAGGGATGAGACTGATGTGAAATGCATGAAGAAGTCGATTAGAAGCTTACATGGAATTGAATTTTATTTTTATAAATTATTGAGTAGATTTAGATTGTAGGGTACTGATTGTTGTAGTTAAGGATTTTTTATTTATGATCAGATTCACTACAAAAATTTATGAGTAGAATTGGGAGATTTGGCTATTCTAGCCTCCTAGGGATTTATTTAGATACCGTTGTCAATTTGTGAATAGTATTTACCAATAAAAAAGCTATGAATAGCGAATCGTGTGATTCAGTATAAAATTTAAAAGAATATAATCCGTAAATGATCTGTAGAAAAAACAATATGAATAATAAAGCATCTTATTGTAATGGTTGCGATGGTTTCATCTTCATTAAGCCCCCCCCCCCCCCCCCCCCCCCAATTTTCACCATTGATTCCTATAGTTGAATTATAAAGCCTGAAATTGAGAGGCTGTGGTTTTTTTCTTCTTCTTTTCCTACTATGATCTTTTTGTATTTCTCAACATCAGAATTCAACAAAACAACACAGAACGTCAGGTTGAAACGATAGATATTGAAGCATGTTCAGAAATCAAAAATCAAATTGAGGCTGAAATTGTGGATAATAAGAGTAGAAAGTAGATGAGACTTTTTTATTTTTAATTTTTAATTTTTTTTGTCATAAACCATTTAAGGATGCCCTTGATTCGCAAGCTACAGGATTTGTTAATTTTGTCATACCTGACAACTTGCATAATACAACTGATTACCATGCCGGGTCTGGGTTAAGGCGCTAAAGGTGGTAGTCTAGGGCCCAATTTGACAGGGTCCTCATGAATTTACGTGTTACTTACTATAACGTCAATTATATTGTGTAACTTCAATATAGCACAAGGCAATTATATTGTGTAACTTCAATATAACACAAGGCAATATGGATTTGAAAGGCATTATATTGACATGTACTATCACTAAATTTTTTATACTTGAAGTTTTATTTAAAATCCAAAACTTTTGACCCTATGGTACATTGTTAATAATGGCTAAACTGACACAAATCCATCCTTGTCTCATGCTTTTGCGATTTTGGTTCCCTTCTATTCCTACGATTCCATCCTTACTTGCAAGGGCTGCACAAGGCAATTGCAAAGTTACGTTTGTCCAAAAGGTGTATTATTTCATTTTGCTAATTTTTTTCTTAGCAAGAGCTCATTATCCATATGTAAAGGATCAGCCAATGCCCTTTAAACATCAGGGTCGGCCTGCCGATAAAACGGGATGTTCCTCGTTGTTTCCATTGTGTTTAATTGATCAACACAACTTGAAGTTTTTGGCTATCTCATGCTCTAGTGGACACAACATCATAGCTTACATTTCTCATTCTCCGCCTTTCCCGATATGTACGGGGTCAAAGATTTATTTCGTATTTTTTTATTTTATTTTTCATGTTTGATATGATTATTTTCCTATTTTAATTGTTATTTTAGGTTAGAGGGTGACATTGTTTTTAATGTCTTTAAATGTGACGCCCCGCCTATTCTAAAAGCGGTTGATCAGGCCATTATTAAATTAAACGGGAATCATATATGATTTTATTCTTAGTATCACCGTCGAAAACTGATTAATTAAACTACTAACCTATTAAGTCCATTGTCAAATTTTTAAAACTTATTAACATGCTTTATTATACCATTCAACCTATATAAAATAAACATCCACAATGACAACAAATGAGTAGTGATAGCATAAATAAATAACTGAATAAATTCTCGGTAAATCCCAAGTACAATAAGCCAAATGCTAAATGAAATACTGTAAACAAAGTCTAAGAATAAAGCTGTCAAACTGCGGGCGACATGGCCGAGAGAAATACTGGAATAACATCCTAGCTAGATAGAATGGAAGGAGGCGTCTTAGCAAATCCTGCATGCGTTCACAACTGGTGCAGCATCGTCTGACTGGAATGAAAAGCTATTCCTGATGACTCTGTGGCTGAACACCCAAAAGGTTTTAAAAATATTTTTGATACGGGTCAACGCCCAAAACATTTTAACAATAGTTGCAAGTATTTAAATGCATTAATAAATAAGCAACAAAAAATATCTATGTTCATCTGGTGGCGCACTCACATGAGATTATCCTCACCCTTCATCTATAGCGCACACTTATCGCATTTATTTTAATTACCCAGTTATGCTACTCCGCCTAACTAGTCTAGTCATTCTTAACGTAATCCAATCAGCTAAATTTTTAGCCTATTCGTGCTACTCGGATGTTACTTTACTTTATTTATCACGTAGCTACCACATAAGCTATAACGTAGTATTTCTCAATTGTATTCATACCGCTACATAGGCAACGTAAGTATACACTAGTTATAATTTAGTGTTCACACAATTATTTAAGTACACTTGTACATATCACTCTTTTATACATATATACATAGCATCCCCGAGCTGGCCTCCCAGATGCATTCCTATATGCTATCAGGCTCCAGATACGTCACGTACTACTCCTGGGCCACCGGTCGGAATCTCACCACCGATCCCAAATCGCAAACACATAATGGAGGCGGTTATAAACATACATTCGTGGGTTGTAACCATACCACATCACACCCAACCGGACTCGAAGCCACTACATATACTCTCATACGGATAATGATCATGAAACAGTACTATGACTATGGGGAAACGACCTGACACCGGCTGGCCAATGCTAGGTCTGACTGCTCACTACGCGCAACCTCTAACCATAGCATAATAGAGTAGATATGTTCACATAAAGTCAATAGCACATAGACATATATATACTTGTTTCACTCGATGCGTATATATATGTAAAGTCGTCTAATGTGCGTAATGTCTCTAGTAGCACTAACCTATCAATCCCAAAGTCTATCCCGACTTTCCGATTTTAGATAAGTATTCACTTATTGCTTAACTCTCTAACTTTATACTTTTTGTCAATATGTTATTCTATTTAAGCACTAGCATAATCATTCCCTAAATCCTAACCCGTTTTCACGATTTTCACCCGAGTTCGTTTACCCTCTTAAACACGTAATTTCTTACCCGAAATTTATCCCCGGCTAGCCTAAGGCACTTCCTTACCTTCTCTCTGAATTCCAGAAGCCTAACTCCATTCCTCGGATCCCATATTCCATGCCGATCCTTAAACGGTTTAAGAAAAACAATGGACTCGTTTGGATGGCATCCAAACAACGTACCAGGCCCTCTAGTCTCACCTCATAGAAGAGATCAACCTCATCTACATCTACATGGGTGTCGACCTCAGACGACACTAATGTTACATGACAACAATCTCAGTCTGAGATGGGTGTGCCGGTCACAGACAACCACCCAGTCTCGTCTCGGCCTGTAGCATGGTGCAGGGCCTTCTATTGTCTCGGCTAGGTTTGGGACCTCTTGCCCCTAATACGTTTTCACGGGCATGAAAAGCATGATAAGGGCATTCTAGGCATGTCTACACAAGACCGATATCGAAGATCAACAACCCACATGGAAAAATATTCTATATGATGACTTTACTTTATGGACATACAACTGCCATTCTCTCATTGGCCACGACCTCAGTTGGGCGCAGGATACTTGCTTGGGGTTGACTGCGCACCCCTAGCCTATATAAGACACATGATGCCTTCTTCACCTGGATCGAATTCTAGAAACTCTACTATTACTTTGTTAAACTGGTTTTTCGAGAGCGAGCGAGCTTGTATTGTGTATCTTCAATGGCTATTTGTGCCCATTTATAATGAAATCAGTCTCGTAGTCTTTACATTGGATGTAGGTCAAGGCCGAATCACTCAAATACCCGTGTTCATCTCCATTCTCTTTCATCTCTTCTGTAAGTTTGCTTGATTAATTGCCGTCTAATTACATTTGTGCAATACCTACACTGAGGATGAATCCATTGTATGATATCAATATCATCTATTTGGCGCTGTCTGTGGGAAACATTTGTGCAATACCTCCTCTTACTTCTTAAGGTAAAAGTGTTCAATACACCCCTCAAAGTCAATAAAGGGACAATGCGTTCACAAGGTTGAGCAGAGGGTCAGCATTTGATAGCCTCAGCCCAGGAGGGCGTTGTAGCTGAGACATCGTCCCAGATAGCATATGTGGGACAAGGATGACTGGTTGTCTCGGCCAAGCTCCGCCAAGACACCACCCAGACCAGAGGGAGTGCAGACAAACAAAGGGTCCACTTGCAGGGTCATCTCTGATGTAGAATGCTCGGGTGACATCGCTGAAGACGAGAAGACTTGGAACTGCTCAATCCAGAGGCTGGAGGACAAGATCGTTTGTCTCATCAAAAGCCGAGACCCCGGTCACATGGGGTATATATTAAGGTTTCTCCTTTTATACCAAGTATTGTTCGCTGTTCAACATCTCGTAAGTTCAAACTGTGAGTTGTAACACCAGATATGATGGAAGCACCAACCCTGTTCATCACATAGAGATGTATCAGTCAGCGACTGAAATTTATTCCAGTCCGGACAAGATGAGATACCAGGTAGTTTCCAGCAGTCATCGGTGCTACCCATGTGTGATATACTCGTCTGCTAAGAGGAAAGATAGAGAACTTTAAACAGCTGGTTGAAAAATATATCCATAACATTTGTTTCAGCCTGCGAAAGGAGACTCACTTGTTGAACGTCAGATAAGGAAAGAATGAGCCGTTAAGGGACTTCATATCTCGGTTCAACAAGGATAAGTTAGAGGTCGACGAGAGCATTGCGATGACAATACTTATCAGGGGGCTTCAGCTGAGGAAACTCTATAGGATCCAAAATTCATGACAAACTTCTTGCCAGGGCCGGGAGAATTATGAACACGGAGGAGACCATGGCGGCCAAGAGAGGAGACTGAAAAGAGAAGTGCGACAACAAATCTGGGCAGAGCCGGGACAAGGAAAAAGATAGAGGGAAAGAAGTCAAACGACGACAACTTTGCGAAGTACACCCCATTGACTGTTAGTCCCGATCTCATTCGGAACAAGATGAAACATAATAAAGAACTTCGATGGCGTGAGAAACTGAGCCTGCCCATAAGAGAGACAAGACTAAGTAATGTGAGTTCCTTTAAGATCACGACCGCACAACTGATAAGTGCTTCGCTATAAAGGATGAGATCGAGAAGTTGCTAAAGTAGGGAAAGCTTGGAAAATACATCGACGGGCGTGGAAGCCGAGACGACGGCAGAAAATGATATTCCTTGTCGAAAGACGACAAGCCAAAGAAGAAGGAAGTCTAAGTGAACCAAAATGATCTAGAGTCGGACGACGAGGAGGAGGACTACCTAGATCTTCTAGCTAAACTTGGCGCACTTAAAGGTAACCTCCACATGATCTGTTTTGATGTTAAAATGATCGTTGAGGGAATGGTAGGCTGAGGAACAGAGCCGGCCGTCAGAAATGCTCATGTTATTAAGGCCAAAGCTGGGCCAAAGAGGGTAGGCATTAACCTGATGGAATCTGAGGGAAAGCCGGGCAAGTTAAACAAAGTAGACATGGAGAGTCTCCCCTAAGACTGAATTTCAAGGGGATTCTGGCCCCACACGACGACCCACTCATCATCAACACACGAGTTTACGGTTACAATGTGTCTCATATCCTGATCGACGAGGGGAGCTCGATTGATGTCATGTTTTAGGACTGCTTTAAAGGCCTCAAGCTCAACAAGAAGAGGCTCGTCCCATATCATCATCCAAATACTGGATTTAGTGCCAAGAAGGTCCACCCATTGGATATGTTCGAAATGCATGTCTGCATGAATACCTAGTTGAGATGCTTGATAAGAAGGATAAATTTATTTTCAGTGTGATGGTGTATAAAGGAAGATGAGTTTGGCAGTGTTAGATGGAGGGTTTGGGATTGTATGCTTTGATGTTCTTTGAGTTTGGCCGTGTTATTTTTAGGATTTGGTATTTTACAATTTTATTCCCATATTCAATGTATAACTATTTTATTTAGCGTTTCGATGTATGACAATTTCTATCTAGTAGAGCAACTGCGATGCTCTCTCACAAAACATTCAAGACTATTTTATTATTCACTTACTTGTACTCAGTTGGTTGAAACTAGCCATAAAAGGAGCTGGCTAGGAGCACGACGCATGATCTGTAAAGCGCTGCACTTCCAACCTCTAACAAGCAATAATATAAAAGTGGGCGTCATTCAAATCACCCATACTCTCTAACAGATACCTAATTATTACACCATAATTTTTATAAACTAATTACAATGATCTCTTTAATTTTTTAAATTTGTTAAATGGAATTTGTTGACATTGTAAAACATATAATAACTTTCCCTCCCATTTGAGTTCACAGTAAATAATTAATATGCTATATAATAATCCCCTATTGTATACACGTTAAGCATTACTGCCGAAATGAATGAAAACATTGGGTGAGGAGTACAACCAACTGCCTAAATGAATAAAATACCTAATGAGCTGTTTGTTTTATTTTTTATGATCCGTTTGTTTTATTTTTTATGACTACGAATAAATTTAGTATAAAGTTGCTTATTATTTCGTATATGTTATATGCTTGTCTAATTGTTGTGGTTTTAGTGGAGGTTTAGTATTTTAGAGTTACCGCTCATAGTTGTCAAATTGCGAATCGTATCGTGAATCGTTTACCTCCCGAATCGCGAATCGTGAATCGTATCGGTCGAATCGGAATCAAACGATAAAAACGTAGTAAAACATATGTAAATGAAATTTAACACTATAGAATTGGTAATTAAGCGTAATATGACAAAAAACTAATCGTAGCACATGATAATATATCAAAATATATCACAAAAATTAACCGTAGCACATGTTCTCATTCATTTTAAGCTTAAAAATGTAAAAAACAAAAATATATCATAAAACAGCCTACAAAACACCCTACATAAAACAAAAATATATCATAAAAAGCCTATATATTAATTTAATGTAAAAAAAAAAGAAAAAAAAGAAAAAAAAAGTGAATCGGACCGAATCGGGAATCGGACCGAAATCGTGAATCGCTGATTCAGTTCGATTCTTTAGACATTTGCGATTCTAAGGTAGATTCAAATCGTTTTGGCAGTGAATCGAATCGAATCGTCCGATTCGAATCGCGAATCGGACGATTTTGACAACTATGACCGCTAGTATTTGCTGAAGAATACAAATTTCTACAATAGAATTGATATTAATTATGAGGTTTTTCGTTTTAAATGACGAGACAAACGTAAAATTGCATACATTGGTTTCTTCCGCTTTTGATACTTCTCAAGTTTAGTGATTTTATTCAAAGCGTATTGTCATTGTTCATAGTAGGTGTTCTTCAAAATTTTATTCCGCATCTATGAGGTGCACAATCATTTTTTTGTGCGATTGATGTGTTTTTTTTTTCAAATGATGACCTAAATACTCTCCGTCCGAAATTAAGGGTCTATTATTTCTTTTTGGGTTGTCCCAAATTTAGAGCCCATTTTCTTTTTGTTTGACATAATCAACGAAACATGTTCCACGATGGTGAACTAAATTTATTTTGACCGTTGATTGAGTGTATCTTTAATTTATACAAAACAAAGACATAAACTCTTAATTCTCAATGAAGGGCGTATAATGTTTGTTTTATGGGTTTGTGCATCTTTAGATAGCTCATTATATTTTATTAAGGGTTTTCTCATTTAAAAGAGTGTAAACTATAGTATTTTAATGAGAAATTTGTGCATGAACACAACACCAAACATTATACTGCCTTCATCAAGAATTAAGAGTTCACGTCTTTATTTTGTATAGATTAAGAATACACCTAATCAATGATAAAAATTAAATCTAGTTCACAATTGTGGAAAATAGTTCGTTAATTATATTTAAAAAAGGGACAGTGGACTCTAAATTTAGGACAACCCAAAAAGAAATTGTAGACTCTTGATATGGGACGGAGAGAATATTTAGGTCATCATTTGGAAAAAAAACACATCAATCACATTAAAAAGTGAGTGATTGTACACCTCATAGATGCGGAATAAAATTTTGAAGAACACTTAATATGAACAATGGCAATTCTCTTTGAATAAAAGTACCAAAAGCGAAAGAAACCAACATACGCAATTTTATGTCTATCTCATCATTTAAAACGAAAAGTGACGTAAATGACGCCCAATGGGAACAAGAAAAGAGAACTCTCATCTCAACTCTCTCAAATCAATATCTCATAAAATGGAAGAATGCCTCAAATGAGGTTACAAGATGGGTATTTATAGGAGGAAAGTAGCTTACGCTCCAAGCAATGTTCTAAATACAATTATATCCCTGTTAGCCTTTGCCACTTCCTTCCTATAATACCAAGCAAACAATTACTAAAAGAAAATACATCAAAATAAGGAAAATAACAAAAATGCAACTAATGCATGAAAATACTAAAAATAACCCTTAATTCTTTATTCACATCCTTTGAAAAAGTTCGTCCTCGAACTTTAAAATTGAGGTCGAATGCAAAATTCCCAAAATGTGCGGAAGAGAGGCAAAACTTATGGGGCCAGAAGATTCTTCAATTCTTGTTTCAATCTTCATCTTCTTCCTCTTGTTCCTCTTGCCACTCATGTGAATCTTCAAAAATATCTCCCCTGGTTCAAGAACCAAGGTTTTAGTGCCAAACCCTAGTTCTTGAATGTGTTTGAGGGTGTCACCTAGGGCAGAATGTAGATGGGCTAGCAGAGGAGGGGTTGGGTTCGGAATGGGTTGAAATTGGATTAAGTTTATGGGAGAATGGTTCTTGGTAATTCTTGAGGGTGTGTGTGTTGGTTTAGGGTTTTGGCTGTAGGAATAGATGTTTGATGGGTTCCGAACATGAGTGGGTAAATGGGGAGGCTAGGGTTTGTTTGGGTGGGTTCTTGGAGAAGAGAAGGTAGAAACCCTAGGGTTGTTTGATCAAGATTTGGATCATTGTTCATTAGGGTTTCATTTACCACCGGAATTATGGCATTTGAGCAAGATGGTTGATTATTAGTCTTCTTGGATGCTGGATCGACATTAAAACTGATGTACACGTGGCGTGTGGTTGTGTTCCCGGGATAAGACTTTTTTTTTCCTATTTTTAGTTTAGGATATTATTGTCATTTTGTTTTAATTTTAGTGTTTAATTAGTTTCCAAATATGTTTGGGGCTAATTAGTCAATTTTAGTTATTGGTTGCCCTTTTTAGTCTTTTTGAATCTTAGTTTGGTTAGCAAGCTAATCTCTCCTATAGATATGCCCTTGGCCTTCATTTGTAATCAGACTTGAATATTGATAAAGAATATATATATATAGAAACTCTTTTTAGTTTAGTTTTATTTGGTGTATTTAGTTGGTGTAGTGTAATAGTAACGCTTCCGCATTCTTGATTCACATCAAATTGGTATTAGAGTTGCGCTTGTTCTTGGTGTTCGTTGTGTTCTGTGAAGTGGGCATCGAGCTGTGATTCCAACTCAGACAACCCTTTAATCGGTAGATTGATAAATGTCCAAATGAGAATCGGGTGGATGGAAACTCTAAATTCCATCACCGCTAAAAGGGGGGATACCAACCCTTTTAGCCTTCTCCATCCTCCATCCTCCACCATCACCTCCCTCCACCTCCACCAATACCTCCACCTCCCTCCACCTCCACCTCCACACAACTACCACCTCATCAAATGAAACACCGTCTCCTACCGTCCTCCAAACCCTAACCCTAAAAAAAACTCAAGAACCATCCAAGACCCCTTCCGACCAACCCCTATTTTGGCCAAGAAGCCCATTTCTACCCTTCCTCTTTTTAGCCCTAATCTGCTCCACCCCCATTTTAATCCTAATTTCCCCTTTTTCCCTCTCATTTATGCCCAACTACAATCAAATCCAACAAAAATGGGATTCCCTACTTTGATCCAATCCCCCACCCCCTATTTGACCTCAAATACGGTCAAAATTGGCTTTATGGCCTATTTGTGACACAACTCCAGACTTCCATGAAAGGTGCGTCCCACTTGGGATCCATTTCTGACTATTTGCCATTTTGGGTATGGCTTTCCGGAATGTCGCCGTCTTTGGTCCGTTTGCTTCGCCATCGTACTAGCAAAGGTGTGGTCGCCGGAGTTCCCGTCCGGTCAGATTCAAGGGTCCACCACACTAAGTAGCAACCATGTACTTGTGGTGTCGAGAAGGCGGATATGGTCGTTAGTTTTTGATTGCTAGGATTTCATAGAGGGACATCGCCGAGATTTGGGTTTATTAGACCCATTATTGATGAGGTTCATACACATGGGACAAATTTCAGTTGGGTAGCTCGCTTTTGGTTGATTTTGATTGGGGTCCAAAACTTTTCTTGATTCATATCATGTGGCCTTGATGAGTCACCCTACACACTCGAGGACGAGCTTTTTCGAAGACGGAGAAAATGATGTAAATTGGTGACATGTGGCGCGTTGGTGTGTTGCCGGGAGAAGACTATTTTTTTTCTATTTTTAGTTTAGGATATTATTGTCATTTTATTTTATTTTTAGTGTTTAATTAGTTTCCAAATATGTTTGGGGCTAATTAGTCATATTTAGTTATTAGTTGCCCTTTTAAGTCTTTTTAAATCTTAGCTTGGTTAGCAAGCTAATCTCTGCTATAAATAGGCCCTTGGCCTTCATTTATAATCAGACTTGAATATTGATAAAAGAATATAGATAGAGAAATAAACTCTTTTTTAATTTAGTTTTATTTGGTGTATTTAGTTGGTGTGTAGTGTAATAGTAACGCTTTCGCATTCTTGATTCACATCAAGAACAATCTTTGGACATCATTGGTAGGTTTTGTGACTCCTTTTGGTCGTTGGGGAGCACGAATGGTGTCGGCGATTGATGGAGGGGCGGATTGCACCCGGAGTGGTGTGTTTTGTATCGGGGAAAAATTGGATTGCCAAAATTGGGTGAGGGCAGCCTTCGGATATGTTGTTTGGATGTTTATGGCTCTGGATTGGAGCGTGGTTCCATATCGGCATGTCTGAAAGGCTAACTAGCCTTGTATCATGGCTGCTCGATGTCGATACATTATTTTGTTGAGGCTGTGATGTCGGCAGGAGGTTCGGAGCTGCAGGAGAGGCTCTGTTGGCGCTGGAGAAGGCCTGTAGGAGGGGTTGACTTGCTGTTGGCAGTTATGCTTAGCGGTTGGGTGTTCTGCTGCAGTCGGAGAGGGGTTCTGCCCTGTCAGTGGGGAGTGGAGACCTTTCTGGTGTAGGGAAGCGACGGCAGAGGGTGGTTGAATAGTGGTTCTTGATATGGTGGTGAGTGAAAGAGGGTTAGGGTTTTGATTTTTTTTGGGTAGAGGTGTAAAATGGGTTGCGGAAACGTAGGTAGAGAAGTCTTGGGGGCTAGGGTTAAGGATTCTTGAATTAGGGTTAGGGTAAATGGTGGTGGGTGGCTCAAGGTGTCTTTTTGGGTGGTGGCGAGGATAGGTCGAAATGTGGAGGAGGTGAGGGTCGTGGTGCGAGGTCGTTGGTGGAGGAATACGTGCGTCGATTTCATCCATTCGGGCAATCAATCGGTTGATAGCCTCCATGAGATGGTTGTTAGAAGTTTCCACAGGAGTTTGCACCTTTCTTGAACCCATCTTGACGTTGTTTATGAGTTTTTTTTTCAACAACAACAACAATGGGTAGAACCGACTAGGCTCTGATGCCAATTGACGTAAGTGACGCCAAGTGGGAACAAGAAAAGAAAACTCTCGTCTAATATCTCTCTAATCAATATCTCATAAAATGGAAGAATGCCTCAAATGAGGCTACAAGATGGGTATTTATTGGAGGAAAGTAGCTTAGGCTCCAAGCAATGTTAGTGTCCGTTTGATAGCCTTACAATTTCAAGGCAAATTTAGAAAAGTTGGAAAATTTCGACATTTTTCAGAGTTTAGACCGTTTGATAGCCTAAATTTGCCTTGGAAATTGTTTTCCAGGTACAACACCACTTAAGCACAATTTGCCACCTTTGGGTGGAATCCAATTCTTGGGGGGGGGGGGGGGGAGCAGATTTTTGTTTGCCACCTTTGGGTGACAAATCACTCAAACCATTTTGTTTAGAACTCTATATGTTTCATAAATATATATTATTCATAAATTTGTAAATATATATTTCGTATATTTTAATATATATATATATATATATATATATATATATAGAGAGAGAGAGAGAGAGAGAGAGAGAGAGAGAGAGTCTGGCTCCTATGCGGATAGAATGCGGATTAGCTAACGTCCAAATGAGTCTTAGGACCGCGTTTGTTTTTTATGGACCGCTTAGGGACCACTTTCTCTTTCTAAGGTTTCTGGGAATATAAATTTCTACCTGTAATACCCCGTATTTTTATCGATATTTATTTAAGGGATTAATTAAATTAAATATAAATTAATTGAAAATTAATCCGGATATAAATACTAGCAAGATGTGAGTTGGTATTTAATTAGTCGGGGTGTCACAGGTGGTATCAGAGCATCAGGTTCTAGTGTTCTTAGGATCTGTACGGCTTGTTATGTTTCCGCTGAGCTTTCTTTGATATAGAGCCCTATATTTTAGGACTGTTGTATTCTTTTGTGTATGCTTCGCTCTTCAGCTATTTTGAGATAATAACTGCGAACTCATAAGACTTTACTCTCATTTCAGATGCCTTCACGACGTGCGCAGCGAGTTCCTAGGGATGCACCGCCAGAGCCACAGTCTTCACCAGTTCAGGGCACCATGAATGCCGCCGAGGTTGCAGCTATTGTAGCCCAAGCGGTAAATGCCGCCCTAGCCGTTGTACAGCAGGCACCACCCCAGGCGCCGGTAGCCGCGCCAGTATGGGCTCATGCATTCCCGTCTGCTTGGGAACACGTTCGTGATGCTTTTCAGAAAGCACACCCTTCGGAGTTTGCAGGTAGCTCTGATGTTGTGGTATCTAGTCAGTGGAGGAAGGATATTCAGAGGCACTTAAGGATGTACGAGTGCACAGATGTTCAGAAGCAGATACTGGCTAATTTCAACATGTCTGAGAGCAAGAGATCAGGAGAGCAAGAGATCAGGAGAGTCCAGCCAACAGGGCAGGACCGGGGGAAATGGTGCCAACGGGGCACAATCTGCTCAGCGATAGCACAGGCAGGGTGACCAGGGTTCCCAACAAGGGGATTATAAGAGATTCAGATCTGGAGGTTTTAGGAGTGGTCATGGAGGTTTCAGACAGGGCCATCAGGGCCAGAACGGCCAGTAGGGTCAGAATGGTCAGCAGCAGCAGTTTCAGCAGGGCCAGCATGGCCGGGGGAGGAATGGTAACGGCCACCAGGGCCGAGGGCAGCAGGGACAGCGAGGGGGAAACTTCCCGGGGAAGTGTTTTGTTTGTGGCATGACTGGCCACAAACGCCAGGATTGTCCTGATAGGGGCAGGGCCCCACAGCAGCAGCAGCAGCAGGGTGCTCGACATGAGCCACAGAGGACTATGTTTCCCGCCGCCCTCCCAGCACCACCACAGATGGCAGCACTACCACCCATTCCAGCGGTCCCAGTTCAGCAGGGACAGCTCCAGTATGGGAGAGTGTATCAGCTCCAGCATGCCGCAGCCCCACAGGATCCACCGGCCATTGAGGGTATGCTCTCTATTCAGGGGACTATGGGGCGTATTTTATTTGACACGGGGGCCACACATTGTTTCATTGTCATGAGATTTGCACGCACTATTGGACTATTAGACACCGCCGAGAGCACGGTTACTTGTGTAGATTCACCGTTGAGTAGGGGTTCCGTGATTTCCCTTATTTGTAGAGGTGTGGGTATAGAGATCGGGAGGTTTACTTTACCCGCTGATATGTTAGTGTTAGAGATGACGGAGTACGATGCGATTATTGGTATGGATTGGCTAGTTGCGTACCGAGCCATGATTGACTGTTTTAGTAAGAGTATTATTTTTGCTATTCCCGGACAGGAGATGTTTTTAGTGGTGATGCCTCGCCCTGAGGGAGGATCGTCCACTCACTTGTACTATATAGAGGAGGAGACCTCTAAGGAAGGGGTGATACCACTCGATGCAATTCCTGTTGTTAGGGAGTTTGCCGACGTATTTCAGGATATACCTGGATTACCTCCGAGTAGGGAGATAGATTTTGTGATCGATTTGACGCCGGGCACTCGGCCTATTGCCCGCGCACCTTACCGTATGGCTCCAGCAGAGATGAGAGAGTTACGGGATCAGATTGAGCAGTTGTTGGGTTAGGGGTTTATCCGGAGGAGTACTTCGTCGTGGGGTGCCTCTATGTTGTTCGTAAAGAAGAGGGATGGATCGTTGAGGTTGTGTGTAGATTACCGAGAGTTGAATAAGGTCACGATACGGAATAAGTATCCGTTGCCTAGAATCGATGACTTATTTGACCAGTTGAGGGGAGCTTCCTTCTTCTCAAAGATTGATTTGCGATCGGGATACCATCAGTTGCGTATCAGGGAACAGGAGGTCCCGAAGACTGCTTTCTTGACGAGATATGGTTCCTACGAGTTTCGGGTTATGCCTTTTGGCTTGACCAATGCTCCAGACGTGTTTATGGACTTAATGAATAGGGTATTCAGAGAGTTCCTAGACCAGTTCGTCATTGTCTTTATTGATGACATTCTGGTTTACTCCTAGACAGAAGAGGAGCACGCCGAGCATTTGAGACAGGTTTTGCAGACGCTACGTCAGAACGAGCTGTATGCAAAGTATGAGAAGTGTGGGTTTTGGCTGAAGGAGGTTCAGTTTTTGGGGCATATCATTTCAGACCGGGGGATATCGGTAGATCCGGGGAAGGTATCCGCGGTGAGGGAGTAGGGACAGCCCACGACACCGACTGAGATCCGTAGTTTCTTGGGCCTAGCAGGATACTACAGGAGGTATATTCGGGGATTCTCAAAGATAGCGGGTCCTTTGACACATCTGACTCGCAAAGGTGTGCCATTTATCTGGAGCGATGCCTGTCAGTTGGCATTCGATGAGTTGAAGGACAAGTTGACCTCATCACCTGTGTTAGCGCTGCCCAGACCGGGAGTTGAGTATCTAGTCTACACTGATGCGTCCTTACAAGGACTCGGAGGTGTGCTGCAGCAGGAGAGTCGGGCCATCGCTTATGCTTCCCGTAAGCTAAAGCCTCACGAGAGGAATTACCCCACCCATGACTTGGAGTTAGCGGCAATTGTATTTGCCCTTCGGATTTGGAGACATTACCTCCTGGGGGAAAAGTTTCGATTATTCACGGACCACAAGTCTCTACAGTACCTCTTCACGCAGAAGGAGTTGAATATGCGTCAAAGACGGTGGCTTGAGTTTGTGAAGGATTATCAGTTTGATATCCAATATCACCCGGGGAAGGCTAACGTGGTAGCAGACGCATTGAGCCGTAGGCCGGTAAATGAGATGGCCGCGGTGTGGAAAGCAAAGTGGAAGGAGTTGGGACACCAGGAGGTAGTAGCCCGATCGTTCATGTCTGTGATGACTGTTACGAGAGTGGTAAAGGCCCGGGCAAATGACTCGTTCTGTCAGGAGCAGATAGTTCGATTACTAGCAGAAGGAGCCAAGTCCTATACCGTTAGCTCAGACGGGGGATTACGCTTCAATGGGAGACTGGTCGTTCCGGAAGGGGAAGACTTGCGACACGAGGTTATGGCAGAGTCGCACGGCTCACGGTTCGCGGTACACCCTGGTGGGGATAAGATGTACCAAGACATGAGACGTCAGTATTGGTGGAGCGGGATGAAAAGAGATATTGCCGTGTTTGTTTCTAAATGCGTCACTTGTCAGCTAGTAAAAGTGGATCATCAGAGACCGGCAGGACTTCTACAGCCATTAGAGGTTCCGACGTGGATATGGGAGAGCATATCCATGGACTTTATCACGGGGTTACCTACGTCACAGAGGGGTCACGACTCCATTTGGGTAAATGTGGACCGTTTGATCAAAGTTGCTCATTTTCTACCCATAAGGTCAGACTACACTACGGGACAGTATGCCCAGATTTTTATTGCGGAAATAGTGAGACTTCACGGTGTGCCCCTAAATATCGTGTCTGACCGAGACAAGATATTTGTTTCACGGTTTTGGGAGAGTTTCCAGGAGGCCATGGGCACTGAATTGCGGTTGAGTACGGCTTATCACCCGCAGACCGATGGGCAGACCGAGCGTACAAATCAGATGTTGGAGGACATGTTGCGTATGTGCATCATAGATTTTGGGGGTGGATGGGAGCAGTACCTTCCACTAGTGGAGTTTGCTTTATAACTCCTACCAGTTCACCATTGGCATGGCTCCATTTGAGGCGTTGTATGGAAGACCTTGTCGTTCCCCAGCATGTTGGTTAGAAGTGGGGGACAACAAATTACTTGGGCCGGAGGTGATACAGGATACTTCGGCAAGGATAGAATTGATACGGAGTCGCATTCGGGTAGCTCGGGATCGGCAGAAGAGCTATGCTGATGTGAAGAGGTTCTTCAGAGAATTCAAAGTGGGGGGCCAGGTTTTACTCAGAGTATCTCCGATGAAAGGGATTATGCGTTTTGGGAAGAAGGGGAAACTGGCATCGAGATATGTGGGGCCATTTCCTATCATCGAGCGGATTGGGCCAGTTGCGTATAGACTTGGATTGCCGGAGCACTTGCATAGGATTCATGATGTGTTTCATATTTCATCGCTAAGGAAATACCTTAGGGATGATTTGGCCCATACTCACATTGCTTTGGAAGACATCGATCTCCAGCCCGATAGTTCCTACGAGGAGGGGCTGATTGCTATTTTGGACCGAAGCGAGCGGAAACTGCGGTCAAAGATAGTACCGTTGGTACGTGTTCAGTGGCGGCACCATAATGCCGAGGAGTCCACATGGGAGCGCGAGGATGAAATGCGCGAACGTTATCCAGAGTTGTTTTTACCAGGTACTTTTTAGTTCCAAATTTCGGGACGAAATTCTGTTATTAGGGGGGAAGTATGTAATACCCCGTATTTTTATCGATATTTATTTAAGGGATTAATTAAATTAAATGTAAATTAATTGAAAATTAATCCGGATATAAATACTAGCAAGATGTGAGTTGGTATTTAATTATATTTATTTAAGGGATTAATTAAATTAAATGTGAATTAATTGAAAATTAATTCGGATATAAATACAAGCAAGATGTGAGTTGGTATTTAATTATGATGTTAAAATTATTATTTCCAAGTATGTATGGTAATACTTGAGTATTGTAAAATATTAAAATTGTCGCGAGACTGAAATACGACAATTTGGAAAATTTAGTTGGGCACGTGCGTGTCAGTCGCGTCAGAAATGAAATTATTTGAATTAAAAAATGAATTTTATTTTTATCAACCGTATGGTCATTTCGAGTGCGCCAACGAGTCTGGAAGGGTCGAAATAGTCAAAAAACACTAGCCGGGGGTTTAGTTTGGGTCCCGGGGCAATTTTGGGCCATACTGGCAACTAAAAAGGGTATTTTGGTAATTTTGAAATTTTGGGGATTAAGGCCTACGAATTTTAAGAGTTAATTATACATTAATTAGTAACCCACTAAGCCCATTATCAACATTTGGCAAGTTAGAGGGCTACGGGAGTTATAGGAAGAGTTAGAGGAGGTTCCCAAAAGAAAACCCATAATCACCATCTTCAACCTTGGGAGAAAATTTGCAGAGAAAGGGGAGAGATCAACCTTCAACCTTCAACATCAAATTCTAAAGAACAATCTAAGGCAAGTGATTTAGTATTTTTAATGCATTGAATATGTCTTCCATGCTTAGTGTAGGAATTATCTCATATTGACCTTTGTGAAGAAAACCCATGAAATTTGTTGGAGAAACTTTGAATTTGGGTTAGGATTTACATGTAGTATGTTAATGGACCCAGTTAATACTTGAATAGTTGTATATGATGAATTAAAAACGGATTTTTGATGAGTAATTAGGCATAAGAAAATTTAGAGTTCATGTTCATAGGGTTTTGGAAAATATTTGAAGATTCATGTTAATCCCATGATAATTTGTAAGATTTGACCCCTTAAATGTGTTGAGGAATGATCTAGGGTGATTAGAAATGCTTTATATACGTTAAAATACAATTTGGATGGTCTTAGGGTGGATTTAGAGGAGAGAAGAATTGAGAAAAACGGAATTGGGATTTTCTGGGTTGAAACTGCCATCTCGTTAGAAGACCTGCCCAGGTCGTTCGAACGATCTCGTTCGAACGAGCTTCTAACGAGATGACAGTATGACTTCTAACGAGTTGGTATTTCGTTAGAAGCCCTTCGTTCGAACGAACTCGTTCGAACGACCTCATTCGAACGAGACTTCTAACGAGTTGACAGAATGGCCTTTTTGGCCTGATTTGATTTCTAGTATCCCGTAGACTTATCTAAATGGCGAAATAACCTTCCCTTATTAACTAGTGGGTATAGTTGGGAGATTTGGGGTACATTGAGGAGTAGAACTTAGAATAGTGTCTTGAACCGGATGTCATTTGTGGATTGGGAAGCGAGCAACTAATCACGAAGGGAGAACAATTGATAATTTAAATACATATAAACCGGGGACTTGTGATTTGTATAACACTAAGTGTTGGTATAAGAACGAGGAGTATACCACTAATGAAATATCGTAATATCTAAGATGTGTGAATGCGTAGTATATGTAGTTATCTGTGTATAACATACCTACCGTACTTGCTATCATGGGAGATTGGCGTTCGTTTAGGGCCATCTAATCTTTGTGTGCCTACGGGGGGGATTTGGATTGGTACCTCGAGGACATAGGTCAAAGAAGGACTTATTGAGAAGTTAACAAGTCTGCTGATCATGGGAGCGTAGGTATGTGCGTGACCCATGTGATGTGAACTATGTTCGCCTCCATTGTTTGTGATTGTTGTTAATGAAACGTTTCCTGAGAGATTCGGAATACGTGGTCCTCATGTACGTGATGTACCGGGATTTGATAGCAGAGTATGTGCGCACCGCAGCTTAGTCTCGGGGTGCTAGTATTGTATATTTATGGTGAGGATAATATACTGTTAATTGAAATGAATTGTCGTGAATAATTGTGAGTATAAGTAATAACAACGGTTTGTAAAGTAAAAATGTAAGATTTATAATAAATTGAAATGCTAAAGTGGGAAAACTGTGTAATAAGGTACAATACTCTATTAAATAGAAGATGTTGGGATATAAATTGGAGATCACATAGAAATGTTAGATTTAGCGTTGGACTAGATAGATATGGGAACAACTAGAATGGGTACGGGTACGATAGGAGTGCACAACTAGTTGAGAGGTGAGGAACTCATGTGAGTGCACACACTATCATTGACGCGACTAAGAATTTGTCTCAGAAATGCGTTCACTCTAGGTTCAAGTGCAAGCCTGTCGCTCAAGTAATAAACCCGGTAAGTCGGGATCGTATCCACAGGGATCGAGATTGCCAAATAGTAATAAGAAAAATTATTAAATCTTGAAATGATTTCTTAAAAGAAACAAAAAGATGATTAATGATTGGGAAAATTTCTAGTGAAATAAAATTTACTTAAGAAAGACAAACTGAAAATTGCAAAAAATTTAGATCTGACAAATGGGAAAAAATAGGGTAGGGTACAATCCCTCAATCCTTAACAAATTACCGTATAGAATACTAGAATTGTAAATTAAAATTATTGACTAGATCCGGTCTTTATACATTCTAAACATTACATATATGAGGGATCTATCCCGCATCATATGAAATCAAAGATAGATATAAAGCGGTGAATGAATCCAGTCTTTATATATTCTAAGCATTACGTATATGAGGTTCAAGCCCACACCATACGAAATCAAAGATAAATATAAAGCGGTGCTTTCACGATTCAATCAATATTTTAATTTAACCTCTATTTTCTACATAAATAATTTGCCTTGGATTGAGTTCATGTACCCCAACCCTTGGGAATTTAGCTACTCATGATTTGGTTCAAGAATAAATTCACACACAAAATTATGGATCTACAAGACATGGGAAATAATTTGCAAATAATAAAAATAGAGAATGGAAAGATATTACTTGAATTCAGCAACAAAAAATGGAATTGGAATCTTCATGAAAACTCTTGAAGGAATAGAAAATTTGCTCTCAAAATCTAAACCTAAAATTTAATCTAGCACTTCTAACCTACTCCTAACCTAGCCTCTCTCTAGCAACTCTCTCTCTAGAATTCCACTCCCTTTTGAAAATGAGGTAGGGCTTAGTCTTTTATAGCACCAAGTTGCACGAATTTGGCATCAAATTTCGCTTGTGGAACAAGTTTTCCAAGAGTTGCACTGCATTAAATGCATAATTAATTACAGAAATCCGCACATCCAGACTCTTCATTATCACGCAACTTCAAAACATCGTAACTTCTTCACCGTAGCTCGGATTGAGGTGCCGTTTTTTCCAGTATTCTTGTAATTTAGAGCTCTTCAACTTTCTAGTTGTCCCCACCTTCGGACTAAGGCTGAAAAATTACGAAAATGCCCTTGAACTCCCCATTTCTTGGTTTCTTTCACTGTTTTGAGTTCTCCTTCGCACTAACTTGCATGAAATACCTGTAAAACACATGAGAAATACACAAAACACGAAATACTTGCCAAAAAAGGTTAGTAGCATAAATAAGAGACAAATCCAAGCTAAATACACTGCACTGGATCATAAAAATACCGAAAGTAAGGGGATAAATGTGAAGAATATGTGCCTAATCAATCATGTACTTTATATTCACTGTTTAATGATATTAAACACTTGCATATTTTTAAATTATTTTCACATTCGGGCTCTGACCCGTTTGCTTTCAAATCTATTTTTTTGTAAAAACCTTTTAGGTGCCCAGCCACAAGGACACCATGCATAGGAGTTATATTCAGGTGACGTGCTGTAGCTACTGTGGAAGTTACAGGACCTCGACAGTAGACACCTCCATTTCTAATCTTGACTTCATTTTCAGTTTTTATCATTTGTTGGGCATGTCGCTCGTTCCTGTTAGAGACATCTTACTTATTCAGTTATTTCAGACTTTGGGATGTAATTAATTTTAATGATGCAGACTTTGTACTTATTTATTTTAGAATTCGGTTTTTGTGAGGAGTTTTCCTCCAGACTCATTATTATTGGATGGTTATTCTATTGTGACTATATTGTGTTGGTTATGTTAATTTTTCATAATACATTTATTGCATGTTAATCGGTTTTAATTAAAATGGACAACTCACTTTTTAAATACTAGGTGGTTAGTAAATATTAAAATGTTTTCGACAGTGATGCTATGAATTGAACCAACTTGGCATTTTGTATTAATTTAATAAAGGAGTAGCTACTCGGTATTTAATTAGTCGGGGTGTCACACTACCCCAATGATTTCTAAAGTCTTTTAAGCTTATTCTAATGCCTAATTAGTTTGGAAGTCAAGTGTAGAAGCTTCAGGGCTACTGCTACTTCTCCGGCTTCGTCCGTCACTATCGTTGTGAAATTCTGAATAGTGAGGATTATCTATATAAATATTTTTCGCAGGGAGTCTGGAAATTGCAAGCGGTTTTGATGGAAAATATTCTAGTCTTAAATACCTTGTCTAAATTATTATCACCATAAGATGACAAAAATCTACGGTATGTTCTAGGGGCAGCTGTCTCTACGTTTTTAAGGAGATGACGGATTCCTTTGGGTCTAATTAAAATAGCTTTAGTTTCTGCTAGCCTTTTTCGTCTAATAAATTTTAATACATCTATACCGTCTTCAAGTATTCTAGTATATTCTTTATATTTTTCAGGTCTGGACAATTCTTCAGCGAAATCTTTAGTTCTTAATTTTTGTCTAAAGAGATCATGGATCCCTGTTCTAATTATTTCCATTCTAGGTACTTCTCGTACTAACCACTCAATAACATGGTCTATATATTTGAAAGTATCACCTGCGTATGTTAAAGCAGATTCTATAAGTTCTTTATCTTTAGAGTCTGTAAGAGTCCAATCTTGGATTTCTCTAGTTAAGTCTAAATTTGTTTGATTAGCAAATGCTAAAAAGTTTTCCGTGATTTGTAGGCTCATGCAAATTTCTTTGGATTATATCAATAATATGTAAAATAGCTAGGGGTTTGGTTCAAGTTTATACCTTCTTTCTTGTCTGCAATATCTTTATCTTCTTTCCTTCGTCTCTTCAGCTTTGTTACTATCCTTCTCCGGTCTCGGCCTCCTACAACTCTCTCTTTATGTGTCGCACCTCAATTCACTATTTTGGCGTTGTACCCGTTTCCTGCCTGTACGCCTAACGCCCACCTGGCTAACGGCTCACGACTAATCGGCACCTGACGGCGGTTCAACAGTATAACACCTTGTGTGCTACACCAGAGGTTCTACACAATAGTCCTCCATGAACAAAAAGTTGGAGACAATTTGGAAAATAATAACAACTCAACATAAGAGATTTCTGGAAAAGAAAATACTTTTATTGCATTGCATAAGTAAATACAACTCTCCCCTCTCCCTTAACTATGAGAGGTTTACTCCCTCATGTACATATTACTCACTACAAGCATACACTCTCTCTCTAATATCTAATACTAGAAGTCTTACCACTGATGTCTCCTACACATTAGATGCTCCCTTTTATAAGCTTCAAGGGCACTACAAACGACTGGTAACCGACTACCAAAAGCAATCCGGTGGAAAGACATAAATTATTAAAGTCTTTAAAGCAACTTTGTCTTTAAGAATCTTATCTGATGGGTCTACAGGCTTTTAACGTCTTGTGATAATTGGGGAACCTTTTTCTTTTTGAAGAGAAAGGCCGTCTGATGGAGCGTGTCAAGTCTTCAAATTGAGTCTTGTTGTCTTGTAATAATGCATAGGTCTAGCGCATGGCATCTTCTGTCTTCAATAATTGTTCAGCTAACGAGGGGTTTGTCTTTGACCCGTCCGTGTCTTCTTCTACCTTGTCTTGGCCTGGGAGGACATTATTGAAAAATTCATCAATGAGACCCACAATTCTAAGGGTAGCTGTCAAAGCTATCTCTACCATTTCTTTGGCTTCTTTCTTGAGCCTTCCGTTGAATGGCTCATCAACTCGGATTATTAGGTCTTCTTTGTGGTAGGCAATGTACCATCTGTCTTCGCCTGTCAATAATTCCATGATTTCTATTGTCTCCATGGCTTGAGCAATCTGGAGCTTGGACTTGTCAACAATTAAATCTTTAATCTCGTCTTCTGATAGAATCTCAACGTCTTCAAATATATAATTGGAGAATCTAACAAGTCTAAATCCTTCAACTCTCGTTCCTCTACAGGAACTTGGAGCAATCTGATAGATTCTAGCAAATAGAGGAAGTCTTCTACCTTCTTAACATACTCATGGACTATTTTTTCAAGAGCAACAGAGTCTTCTATAGTCTCAATTTGGATGAGTCCAATGAACCCATAGTCTGCTAAGGTTATCTGGGCAATCTCTGCTTTCCCAGAAAGATAAATCTTTGGAACGTCTTTGAAGAAACCTTTCATCATTAAGGCATCTCCATTAGTCTCAGATAATTACATATTGAAATGTTCAATAATGCTATTAGATTCTTTCTGATAGTCTTCTGATAATGGAAGATTATTATGACCAAAAGGTATAACAATCTTAGTCTTAAAAGTCTTTTTCTGATAACAAAAATTATCAGCGGGTCTGGTTTTGGAGGATTCTCCAAGAGTCTGAGAATAAGTTTGAGTCTGTGGTCTAGGCATAGTAGTACCACTGAGTTGGGTAATTGCAAGTCTTTGAGTTCTCATGAATCTGATAATGGCTACCAAATTTTGTTTGAACTCTATCCATAGTCTATTCTTCACATTCCACCATATAGCGTCAATAAGAGTATTTCATCATCTGAAAATTCTCGTCTAAATTTTATCAAGTCTGGATATCTTTGATCGGGTCTATATTAGGGGAAATACATCTTCCCAATGAGTCTTTTGAGAAACAATCTCATGTCTAGATTTTCCAGGAGGGACTAAGATATTATCAAAGTTCTGTAGGATTGGTCTTTCTTGAGAGTCTTGAATGAGTCTGTCTTTGCGTTAAGCTAGCATTTGGTCTTACGCGTCTAAGATAGTCTGCAACGTCTTCTTTGTTCAGTCTATTTATTCCAGAGGAACTCTTGCTGTCTAGGTCTTCTGTTTGCAACATAAAATATGAAATCATATTAGTGTTAGTAAACATTGGTTTTCTTGATATAATGTCTGGAATGGTATTTTTACTTCCCTTAATATGTATAACAGAGAAGTCATAACCATTAAGCAGTTGTTGCCATCTAATAAGTCTATTAGTCCTTGATTTGGACAAGTCTAAGTCTCTAAATTTTACTGCATAAGACGAGTCGGTATAAACAGTAAAATGTTTAGGTCTAAGAAAAAGCATATATTTTTCTATTGCCCTTACTATAGCTAAAACTTTTTTTTCATGGGCAGTATATCTTGTTTCTGGATCAGTAAAGGTTCCAGAATTATATCTACAAAGTTTCTTCTTTTTAGTTTGATGATCAATGGCAAAGTATACTGCTCCCCATTGTTTATCAGAGGCATCTGTTTCTACTATAAACTGGTCTTCTGTATTAGGCAGTTCAAGTAAAGGAATGTTCTTGACTGCATCTTTAATCTGTCTTATGACTTCAAAATCATCTTTGGTCCAATAAAAAGGATTAGTTTTGTCTGTTCCTTTTAATTTAGCAGTTAAGCTTTGTCGTTTTGAAGCAAGGTCTTTAATGAAGTATGCAGCACAATTAAGCAATCCATGGTTCAAAGTCTCGGTATCGGTCCCGGTATCGGACACCCGATTTTCAACTCGGTCACGGTATCGGTCGCGGTATCGGGCGATACGCAAAGATACGCTATTTAGAGAGCGCAAAAATTCCGGAAAAAATATAGAAAATTTTTAAAAAATAAGATTAACAATGTGGACCAATGAGATACATTCAAACCCATCATTCAATATGCATTGCATTGTAGAATTGGTTATACTGAAGCGCGGCAGAGTTGTCAGATTCAATAGTGCATAGTAAACCAATAATAATATTCAAAAACAAAAATATACATTTTGTTTTAACAACAATATATATTTTTTTACATTTTTACAAAAACGTACAAAATAACATTGTTACAAAAGTGTACATTTTTTTACATTTTTACAAAAACGTACAAAAGAACATTTTTTTAACAAATATGTATATTGTTTTTTACATTTTTATAAAAACGTACAAAAGAACATTTTTTACAAAAATTTTCAAAAATGTACATTTTTACAAAAACGTACAAAGGACATTTTTACAAAAATGTACAATTTTTTTAACAAAGATATATATTTTTTTACAAATATGTACACTTTTTTTACAAATATGTACAAATATATATTTTTTTACAAATATGTACATTTTTTTTTAACAAAAATGTACATTTTTTTACAACAAAAATGTACATTTTTTTACATTTTTACAAAAAACGTACAAAATAATATTTGTACAGAAATGTACATTTTTTACAAACATAAATGTACATTATTTATATATTTTTTGTAAAAGATTTGAATATTTTTTGTAAAAAAATAACATTTCTTTGAAAAAAGAGTTTTAGTAGTCATTTTTTTTAAAAAAAGAGTACTACTTTTTAAAAGATTTATATATTTTTTTTAGTAGTCATTTAAAAATAAAAGAGTTTTATGTTTTAAAAAATTAATGTTAATACTTTTGAAAAAGTAATACCATTCTGTAAATGTTACAATATATTTTCAACAACGAAGAAATATTGTAAAAGATAAAAGTTCTATCAAAAAATAAAACAAAATATGACAATATCGTTTGAATCGGTTGTCTCGGCCGATATCGCGGCGAGGCGTCTCGGAATCGGTTGGTCTCGGGCGATATCGCGGCTGTCTCGGCCGATTCAGTGTTTTTTTTGAAACGTCTCTTGGTATCGGATCGGTACCCTCCGATTCCGAGTTGACTCGGCCGATACCGAGTCAACTCGGCCGATACTTTGAACCATGAAGCAATCCTAAAAATGATTGTAATTATTTTTTATCTTTAAGTTGGTCTGGAAATTCAAGAATCTTTTTAGTTATGTGTTTAGCTAAGGATAATTTTCCTTCATTAATATGCATTCCCACAAAGTCTATCTCAGTCTGAAATAATTGCATTTTCCTTTCAGAAATAACAATACCATGTTTATCTAATTCTAAAATAGTCTTTTTAAGATGGTCTACATGCTCTATCTCAGTCTTACTGGCTACAAGAATATCATCTATGTAAACAAGACAAAATTCAGAATAAGGTCTAAATATATTATCCATTCTTCTTTGGAATACTTGAGGAGCGTTCAAGTATCCAAATGGCATTACTAGCCATTCGTATTTTCCTTGGGGCACACTAAAGGCTGTCCAAGTAATACTGTCTGGGTGCATCTTAATTTGCCAGAAGCCTGATTTGCAATCGAACTTACTGAATATAATTCTATCTTCAATCAAATTGATTAAATTATTCTTGTCTGGTATCTTATAAGAATCAAATTCACAATTCTTATTAAGTTGTCTATAATCTATAACCATACGTCTTTTTCCTCTTTTCCTTTCAGATCCGTTTTGAACATAGAAGGCAAGGCTATTATGTCTACTTTTACTTTCTCTAATAATGCCTAACTTAAGCATTTCATCTATGCCTTTTTTGAATTCTTCTCTGCCTTCTTGTGAGTATCCTTTCTTATAGGTTGCACCATTAATAACGGCGTCTGGGTTAATAGGGATAATTTCACAATAACTTTGGTCTTTATCCCACTTAGCAATGGGATTTTCTCCTAAAGTAGGCTCAGCTAATTGCCTAATCTTTTCTTTTTCTACTTCTATATTCATTTTCCTTTATTTGGATATAGCTTGAACCTGTAACAAGGTGTGCTGGGCTTGATCTAGAATGTCTTGTTGTATAAGCACTATTTGCTTATAACACTTTTGGTCTGGACACTTACATTCTCTTTGTAACGGTTTAGTAATTTCTAGGGCTTCTTGTTGGGTTGTAGATCTAGGTCCACCATGCTCAGCTGAAGAACTCTGATGTTTTATGGGGCTATAATTGGGTTTGACCTGCATAAGGTCAAAGGCAGTCTTATGATCTATTAGAGGGGCTTTAATATTAAATTCCTCTTTATCACTAATTAATATCTTATCGTTATACTGAGTATAAGGATGATATTTACTAATAAAGTCTTGTCCTAAAATAATGTTTCCTGTGAAACTAGGACGGGGATCCATTATCCAAAATCAATGATTAATAGTTTTGTTGGTCTGATTTTCTAATTTAAAATAAATAGGAATAGTTTGGAAATATAAGGTAAATGGGCCTCCATTAGCCACTTTACCATAGATTTCTTGAGTACTTTCTAAAAAATAGCCTTCAGGGAAGGCGTTAGCCTTGCAAATACTCTGAGAGCATCCTGTATCTATAAAAGCTGAAAGTCTTTTAGGATAATCTTTATGCTGTATAAATATTTCTACAAAACAAGCATGTGGTTTAGTAGATTTTCCTAAATTATTCTTTTCTAAAATAGATATTCCTTTCCGGGGTTTATCTATAAATTCTATGGGTGTTAAGTCTTCTAAACTACTATCAGAATGATATCCTTCTAAATTATAGGAAATTCCTTTTCCTTTTAAGTCTTCATTTTCTTGTAATCTTTTGGCTATATTTCTATCAATGTCTTGATAATATGTTTTAATATCTAAGTCTATTTGAGCATCATACTGGCTAGTATAAATTGCTCTAAATCTAGTTCTCCAACAGTTTTCATGGTAGTGTAATTGACAAACCATAAATAATTCTGTTTGTATAGTCTCAAAGCATTCTACACATCTAAAGTCTTTCTTGCTACATTTCATTTCAAATGTGCAATAATGTCTTTCATCGAAGTAACATCTAGGTATATATGTTAGTAACTCAGGATTACTAACTGTCCATCTTTTCTTTAAAAAGGGGTTTAATATACACTTATACCAAGCTTCTTCAAAGTCTATATATTCACTATCCAAATCGTCTTGATTAGTTTGCATCATATATAAGTCTAAAGTATCCTGAGAGTCATCAGTATCACTATTATAGTCTTCTGAATCACTATCTGTGTATGCACTATAGATACTAGTATTATCATCATCTTCTAGGATATCTAATTCTTCTTGATCTGTATAGTCTAATATTGTATTAATAATCTTAATACCTTTTTTATCTTTCTTATTAGGGCAATCTTTAGCAAAGTGTCCGTCTTTGCCGCAAGTCCAACATTCTTTGATGGCAGTCTTAGATTGAGCTACATCTTTTTTCTTTCCTATAATTAGGAACCTTCTTATACTTACTAGTATTCTTCTTAAAATATCTTCTTTGGTTAAATCTATTTTTCTTAGTATTAGAGTTCTTTTCCCTAAAGGTCGTAGATGGTCTAAATCTATACTTTTTTGGAAATCCTAAAGGTCTAGTCTTAAACTTCCTATGTTTTCATTCTAATTTCTTTTTGAATTTCTTAGATTCACTTCCACATCCCCATTGGATTGGAGCGATGTCTCTCTCGTCTTTGATTGGAGGGATCTGTTTGAAAGTCTCTTCTATCAACTTTCCTTGAGTTATATCATGTCTCTTAGATATGATATAGTCTTTGACAAAATTGATTCTTTCACCAAGGGAGTTATCCAGCTATTCCTGGCCAATTCTTATATTCATTAATTAGGATTTGTCCTATGGCAGGTATCTTTGTAAAATATTCATCTTTTAAGGTCTCCAAATTCTTTAATTTGGTAATAAAGCTGCTCATAATTATTGCTATATTCATTGATCTTATCTAGTTTGCAAATGCTAAGGATGACTAACTTAGTTTTTGCTAGGTCTTGTTCATGGATTTGAGCTAAATGTCCAGCTCCAATGAATTTCGATGTATCAATTGATCTTTCTTCTAGGTTCTCTTTCATCTTTTCAATCTTAGCTAAGGAGTCTTCATCTGTAGCCTTTCTTAAACTATCTAAATAATCTTTTGCAATACCTCTAATGGATTGCTCAGCGTACTGCTTACATGAACTTGCATCCCATTGTTCATTAGATGCAAAACACACGTTCATCTGATTACGCCATTCGTCTTAAGGCCTTCTTCCTATCTTGGACATTGTCTAAGTTAAGGTATATATACCTACCGGATTTATGGCTTGACTTGTCATGGTCTTGACAGGAGTAAAACTCTTGTCACTAGTTGGAAAGTTTTTTATATAGTCCGGTTTAGTTTTAACTAAAGTACTAGAGTATATAGGAATATTTATTCCAATTGGTTTACTAAAAAGTCTAGGAGCATCTTCTAGCCTACTACTACTTCCTATCTCTTGTTTATTAGGTTCTACTTGTGTAGCTGACATTAATCTTTCTTCTCCTTCTATTAGTCTTAAGTTTCTAAGAAGTTCTTTAGTATTCTTAGATTCTTTTAATTTTAATGTACGGTCTTGAGTTATCATATTAAATTTTCCCCTTCTTGAAATCTAACAGAATGACTTTTCTTAAGGTGATCTTTAAATGTCTTCATGTCCAATTCTGAGGGTTCATGTCCAAAGTTTTGGATCCTAGCTTTTTCTTTAACTAAGTCTTTTTGTTCAAATGATCTTCTAGGTCTAATTACATGGGCTTATCGTAGTAAACTAGAACTAGTCTTACTACTACATTCTCCTTCTGAAGGATCAGTGATTATGGCTTTTCCCATATTCCTAAATCTAACTTCTTCAGTCGGGATATTCTTATTGATAATCTTAGGAGGGCGGCCAAACTGGATAGCAACATTTCTAGTGACATCTTCTTGATTAATAAACAAAGGTTTATTCTGTATAGCCTTAGTTTCTTGGAATTCTGGCAATTGTCAAAGGGTCTTTTAGCTTTTTCTTTCATAGGTCCAGTATTCCCAATACTATAAGTATGATTGTAGTCTGAAACATTGGTTCTAACTAAGATTTCTTCATTAAGTTTACCTCTAGGAATTCCCGATTGCATTCCTTCATAAGGAAATTGGGAGAACTTCACATAGCTTTGGAATTCTATATTTATATTAGCGTCTGGGATATTATAGTCTTCATAGCCACTAGCATATAAGATTAACTTAAAATATTGGGCTGTGTCTACGATTACTGTAAATGCCGGAATGACATTAAAGTATCCTATGTTGTCTGAAATTTCAAATTGGGCAATCCCAATAAGGCTTTTCTCAAAATCTTTCCATCTTTTATCTACTAAGCAACACAATATGTTGATATTGTTCTGAGGTCTATGTAATCCTTGGATTCTTGCTTGAAAGAGTCCAAAGGTTAGGAATTGGAACTTCCTATCAGTTCCTCTAAATCTAAGCCATTCTGAGTCAAATACTTGGAGCTCAGTATATGATTTGTCTAAAACATGATTCCTACGATGATAATTCATGTTATTATTAGGAGTCTTAGGAGTGGCACCTTCTTTAAACAAGTCTATGTATCTAACGTCTGGAAGTTGTCCATTATGAATGGAATCTTCAACAATCTTCCAGTCAACTTCACCCCATTCTTTCCATTGGAGAGGATTGGTGAAATTTCACTCCTTCCACCACGTTCTAACATTGGAGGATGAATCCTTAAGTCTTTGGAGCATACAATTACTCTGTCCAATATTTGGGATAGAGCTAACTATCTTATTAGTCTTATCTAATCTATCATTTATGATTCTTCTACCTATGGTCTTCTTTTCTCTAGTTACTGTAGGAGGGGGTTCTCTAAATTTACAGGTGGTTACCTGTTTTTGTTCAAGCCTTTTTTCAATTCTTTCTGAATAATCTTTTTGTCTTTTTATTTGACTAAGGATTTCTTCTTTAAAAATCTTATTCTCTTTTCTTGTCTTATCAAAAATTTCTTCACTATGTCTGGTTAGAGAGTTAACAAGGGATTTGACAACATTTGTAATATAGTCTTTTACTTCATTATCTTTTTCTTGTTGTTGCATAGATCTAATTTCTATAAATTCTACAGTTTTTTCTATTTTATCTAAACGAGTTAGAATAAAAGGAGAGTCTATTTCTGCTTGGGAAGGTTTATTATTTACAACCTTAATTCCCTGAATAATTTCTTCATATTTATCTTTTGCTTGGGCCATGTTTAGTCTAAGTTCATTAATGATACCATCCATTCTAGATTGTTATGGCCAAGGTTTTAAAAAGCGAATCGAGGCGGCGCCTCGAGGCGAGGCGGAAGCTAGCAAGGCAGAGGCGCACGCCTCTAGGGAACTGAACTAAGGCTTGCGCCTTGTATTGAAGAGGCGTACGCCTCATATTTTGATGTTGATTTACCAAAAAATGAAGTCACGTGGGTATTTTGGTTAAAAAGAAAAAGTCGTACGAAGGTAAAGAACCAAAAACCCTAACCGCTGATCAAAAACCAAACGAAATACCATCGAAAGACCTCCGATTGGCTTCTCTAGCAGAAACGGACCACCGATCATCTTCTCCAGCAGAAATTGATAGTCGTATGAGGTAATTTCATCTTCTCCGATGTTTTTTTAGTTATTTCAGCTCCCTCTATATATCGATATATGTATATATGTATTTTACTGCTCTATATATATGTAAATATATATACGTATATATGTATTTTACTTATATATGTATTTTTTGCTGCTGTATATATATATATATTTTTTTTTTGCTGCTGTACTTATATTTTTTGCTGCTGTATATATATATATATATATATTTTTTTTTTGCTGATGTATATATATATATATATATATATTTTGCTGCTTTACTTATATTTTTTGCTGCTGCTGTATATATACATAGCTTTACTTATATTTTTTGCTGCTGCTTTATATATATATATATATATATTTACATATATAAAACATATGTATATGTATACATATACATATATATATATTCTGTTTTTTTTATATATATTCTGTTTTTAATATATATTCTTTTTTTTATATATATATGTATATATATATTCTGTATACATATATAAAACAGGGTATATGTATACATATATATATTCTGTTTTTATATATATATATATATATATATATATATATATATTCTGTTTTTTATATATATATATATGGCTTTAGTGCTAACACAAAATCTATATTATTGTAGTGAGTTGCCATTATGTCAAATAGGAAGGATCCCGCTTGGAAATACGGGAAGGAGGTGGAATTGCCGGATAAGGGTTACAAATATATTGAATGTGGCTTTTGCGGGAAAATTATTAAAGGTGGGGTTAAGCGAATAAAGGACCATCTTGCGTGTACCAACTTAATGTGGCTAAATGTGTGAAGGTACCTCCGGAGGTTAGCCAAGAGATGAAAGATTTTTTGATGGAGGGTGTTGATGTTAAGCAAGCGAAAAGAAGAGAAGAAGAGGAAAGAATTAATAATGCCTCTTATTACAACAGTCAATCATTTGGAGAGTCAAACATGGGTAGTGGTTCTACGAGGGGAATTCGAGGACCAATGGATCGTTTTATTGTCAATGTTGATGATGATAGTGAAGCAACTACAATAGACAAGGGACACGAAAAAGATCTTCGCAATCAAACTTGTTTAGATGTTGGAAGTTTTTTTTTTTAAAATGGTATTCCTTTCAATGTAGCAAGTAGTCCTTTTGTGAACATGTGTCGGGCAATTGGGAAATTTGGTCGTGGTTTCAAGCCTCCTACACCTCATGAACTTAGCATGTGGATTTTGAAGAAGGAAGAGGAGACGGCAAATGAAATTGTTAGTGAGGTGAAAAAGACATGGGCACAAACCGGGGTTTCCATATTATCTGACGGGTGGAAAGATATTCGAGGGAGGAGTTTGATAAATTTTCTTGTCAACAATCCATATGGTACTGTTTTTTTAAAATCTGTGGATGCATCCGATGCCATCAAATATGCTAATTTACTGTTTAAGCTACTTGATGATGTTGTGGAGGAAGTTGGGGAGGATATTGTTATCCAAGTTGTGACAGACAATGCATCGAACTATAAAGCAGCAGGAAGTAAGTTAATGGAGAAGAGAAAACGGCTTTGATGGATGCCGTGTGCCGCACATTGTTTGTATTGTGTTGTGTAATCAATTTTACATCGTTTGTTTTCATGATAGTTGTAATACTTAATTTGTTCCTCGTTTAATTACTAATTTTATATCAATTTTTAGTTACTTTTGTGGAAAAAAGTTGAGGCTTACGCCTCGGACCGCCTCGAGGCTTACGCCTCGCCTCACAGAGGCAAAACGCCTCAACAACGCCTCGCGCCTTTTAAAACCTTGGTTATGGCCTTCTATGTTGTTAAGATAATTTGCTAAATTTTGTTGGAATTTAACAAAGTCTGTGTAGAAGGTGGTTAATCCTTCTGTCTTAGCCTTCAAATCTAAATGCAAGTATTAACAAAACTACTGTTATAGTCTTGCGTAGCTGCTATGCTATGGATGTAGAAATTAAATTTAATCTTTCTAATATGAGTCTAGTTGCTTTAGCAGCATTGGCAATCTCGTTTTCATTTATCTTATAATAAAACCTATCATCATTTATCTTTTTTAAAATTCTTTGGTAAAAATCTGCTAAAGTCTGAATGGAGAGGTCTCTTGGTACCTTATTCCAGTCTGATCTAATCCATTAGGAAGATAACTATCTAATCTAGGGATAAGCTTAGCTTGTTCTTTAGTAAGTTTAATTAACTCACTGTCTTGATTTTTAGTTAAAGTTCTAATTTTTAAAATGTATTTGTTAAGGACTTCTATATGATTAGTCTTAATATTTATTTCTTATAGAACTTGTACTAGGTCTATTGGGATTTGATTATCTATTTCTAGTAATCTGTTAGTGATATTTTTGATCTCTGTTTCTAGGGTTTGAGTGTCTTTTATTAATTGTCTTAATATAAGGAGTATGCACTTATTTTGGTCTATATAGCACTAGCAGTAACTTGTCTACTATCTGTGTGTTTGGTTGGGATGTGTTCAGTGTGTGAACAACCGTCTATGTGAGAGGTTAAATAACCTACTGGGTCTAAATTAGTTATAGGTATGGGATGGTAGTCTGGGTTGGTTCCAAAAATATCTTTGTAAATGCGAGGGATAAATCCCAAGGGCATTGAAGTCTTTTTACTAAAAGTCGAAAGGAACGTCTTAAGGCTCTGATACCAGAACTAGGGGTTTGATCGGAATTTGGTGAGTTTCTAAAGCCTTTAAGGTCTTTGATACCAATTTGGGCTTAAACTATAAATCTTTTAAATATCTAGTCTTAAAATAAGGGTTTAATATAAGACAAGAGGGGGACCATCTAAAGAAAATAACAAAATGTCTTTAGGGACCACGAGCGAACCACGTGAGGAACAGGACCGCACCGGGTGCGCACGGTTTAGTTGACACCAGAGAATATCCCTATATTTATATTATATTATATTATATAATAAAGTAGGTGATGTGGATGGTGAAATATATGCATGATATTTTTGCTTTTTTATGTATGATATTTTATGTATTTCATGCATGCATAACATACATATAATTGCATGCATAACATACATACATACATAACAATTGGGCTTTTCATTGGGTTGGGCTTTTAATTGGGCTGGGGTATAAAAATTGGGTTGAGCTTTTATTGGGTTGGGCTAAAAAAAATGGGCTGGACTTTTAATTGGGCTGGGCTACAAATAGTGGACTGGGCTAAATCGTGCCATAGGCACAGGTATGGGCTAGTTATATACAATATTATAACTATATTATATATATAATATAGTTATATATATATATATATTATATATATTATAATATATATATAGTTATATTATATTATAACTATATTATATTATAACTATAATATTATAACTATATATAGTTATATTATATTATAACTATATATATAACTAACTATAATATATATAGAAGCTAAGGAGCGTACTGTGGGCATATTGAAACTAAGTGGAGGTCCGAACCGACTGATGCTGAAGAATCAGTGGATGAGTTGTGGGTAGGGGTGAAATGCCACTCGAACCCAGAGCTAGCTGGTTCTCCCCGAAATGCGTTGAGGCGCAGCAGTTGACTGAAAGAACGCCGACAGGCAAGACATTTTTTATGTTTGACGTATGGGTCGGAGGCAGTCATCCCAATCGAAATTGGGCTGTCAAGTCACAGAGTCAAAAAAAGAAGACTTCATTTGAACCTCATTGAAGAACGAAGGAAAGATGCGGTTATGCGTTAGTCGGTCTTTTAATAGAGAGCTGCAAAATTCTACAACAAGAGGGCCAAAGCTCGTCCAGTCAAAGTTAGCGATCTCGTACTTAAGAAAGTCGTGCAGAAAGTCAACAAACTTCACCCTAATTGGCATGGACCATACAGAGTCACAGAGGAAGTGGTCCCAGGCACCTATCGGCGGTACGAGTGTTTGGAGTCTCGTCTCCTAAACATATCTCAATAAAAATCCTCGGAGCTGGAAAAATTAAATATCATTTTTTATGGTGAATATAAGTGGAGACACTACACTTGGACACATAACGAGGAAAGAAAAATATATTAAGGGAAAGCATTAAAAAAAATACCCAACAGTGGGGTGCCAAGAATTAAAGTTAACAATTGTTTATCCCCAACAATGGAACGAGAATAATGTTTACAGAATAAAGTGGGCATCAGAAACCATATGCGGTCGCTCAAGAATCATAAATGAAGTCTTGACAGCCAAGCCATCAGCTGTTGTGGCTTTAGAGACGGCCAAGCCTCGAACAGTAGTTGTGGCATCTTGATCACTGACCTGGTCCTCAGCTATATGGGTCGTTTCGTCCCCAGCTACCTCTAGCTCCACGACCCCCGCATTATTGATCTCGGCCTCTATTTCTTGAAGGGCAGCAATAGTCTTTGGATCGGCCAAGCTCAAAGAGTTGAGAGTCTCGATAACCTGTGTGTACTTAGATATGAGGTCAGAGAATTGGTTGACAACTCGTCTGCTGTGCCCCTATCCAAGTATTGGACAACATAGCCAACTAACTCTTCTTAATCTTTAAACTCGGCCACAACTGAGCTGACTCACTACATGCCCTCAACCGCTCCTTTTCGGTCTCCTCCCACTGCTTGAGAGTCTCCTTAAGCTCTGTCACTTGCACTTTATGATTCTCCTTCAAAGCAACAAGGCGCTCCTTGTAACGTTCCCCTGCATTTGTCCTCATGGGCGGCCTTCTGGTCATCTAGCTGCTTCTTCATGTCGGCTAACTTAGTCGCACGGCCAGCTTGACCTTGGGCTCAACCTTCAACACCCATAGGTGAAGATGTTGGAGGGCAAGGACATATCACAACAAAGAAAGACGAGAAGCAAAAGTTATTGCACAGTAAGAAAAATCTATGGAGAATGCATGACGAGACAACACGTAAAAAATGAAGTGGAACTTGTTACCTGGGTGACTTTGTGAAGGGAGAAGCCTGACACCCTACTATTGCTATGAACCTCACATTATCAGCTGTCGCAGGAGGGGATTACTGAGGCAATAACCACCTCAGCCTTAGTCAGCCTTAGTCTGACCCCCACGAAGAGAGTCGGGGTTCAGAGCCAGGCGTGCCGCGGTCGACACATCGTCAGAAATGGGGCTGCTGGCGCTGGGGGTGGGGGGTCGTCTCGGCGGAACTTTTGATTTTTTTGTTGAGTAGGAATGGCTACAGACCCACCAACCTCATTCCTTTTTCATGAGCCTTTAGCTGTGTGAGGGCCAACTGTCGTAGATTTTTGCCTGGGAGTTGTTGGCTGGGCAGTCTTGCCCTGCAGCTTGGCCAAGATATTACCGGTCATTGGAGCCGCCATCTCCCAAACGTGATCAGGTTTGTTTTCTGGATGATCTGCAAAATGAAAAATAACAACGATTAGTATTCGTATATCAAGAAATCTTATGAAGAGACTCCAATGTGCCTGAACCCATCCCAACAAACAAAAGGATCTTGGGTTTGATCAGCTCCTCGAAGAGAATCAGACCATCGCTTCCCCTCAATTTGTTTATATTCTTCCTATTAGTTGTGCTCAGACACGGATCAACTTTGATCGAGACAGTGATTCGGTCCCGCTTACGGGACACCGTGATTTCTCTGAGGTCTAATGACTCATTATCACCGAACTCCCACCGACCCGAGGTGAAAATATACCGAGACTTCTAGTCATGGTTAGAAGTTTGGTTTGCATGTAAGCTTACGGTTTGGCTTGCAGGCCACGAAACGGTAATAAAAGGGTCGAATTTCGTCGTGACAATCGAGCCGAGTAGCTTGCTTGGAAGACATACGGGGTAAGTCCTCATAAGCAAGCTTCCAGAGAGTGACTGACCTATGAGGATTCTCCAAGCATTGGGGGCTAGCCAAGTAGGAGCAATGCCGATAGTTGAGAGTATCCCCTTGATGTCTGAATCAAAGGGAAGGCGAAGGCCGATCTTGAACATTTGTTCATAGACGACAATCTCGTCCTTATTTCTGAGGTCATAGGTCCTTTCGTCCTCAGTCGGTACCCTCATCTGCATAGACAAGTCAGTGCCGTACATGTGTCACGAAATGATATGATCAGTCTCGTGGATGTCACTCGGGTAAGACGAGGCAACACTTGTATTCATTTCAAATGTCTCCCTCATCCTCTTCCTCAACGACCGGAGCTTTTCCACGATGATCTCGGACATGAAATTTTGCCTCAGTCATAGCAGTCAAAGTTTGAGGCATTTTGGGGGGTGGGGGTGGGGGTGGTGGAAGAATGTGATCTCCTGTCTCATCGTGAGATGTCATAGATTGGGAGCTTAGGATCCCCTTGTTGATGCGACGAGGTACTTGGATGACCCCTGTTGCTCGATTCAACAAAATTTGTCGTGTCGGCCACTCCAGGACGAGCCATTGTTACCCTCATGGGCTTTTCAAAACAGTCAAAGCCAGAGCTTGCAGTGTCATTGTGAAGACCCAAGCGCTTAGAGGGGCTGTAACCCTTAGAGGATGACGACATGCTATCTGTTGATGACACTTAGAAAGTATAGTGTCATTGTGTGAGAAGTTGGTCAGACACAAAGGAGGTAAGAGTCAAAGGTATCGGAGACCTCTCTCGGTTAAGGTTGGTCTCGAACTCGTCACTCTCTCGCGGACGCGATCGTGAAGGCGACGTAACTTTACCCAAGTCTCGTACAGACTTAGGTACATTAACAAACTATTGTTTGAAGGGTTTGTAAAGCTAAAGGATCAAACAAAGGAAAATGATGAATTTTGAGGAAGAACACTCGAGAACACAGAACCTAGTTTCCGACATCGTACACCAGAAAAGTCACCGGAGAACCCAAAAATGACCCTAAACTTTGCTAAAAATCCTCAATTTCTAGAAAACCGCCCCCAACATGTAAAACTCCAAGTGATGTAAACTATACGTCAAAGGCGCAAAACAAAACAATTACAAATTCTTAAAGAGAGAAATAAAGAATGTCTTATATTCATAATTGGTGAAGTGTCCTCAGATGATGAGTACATGAGTGGTTATATGTGGAATATTACTTGCTAGCCAAGTAATTACCTAAATGACTAAAAATGATAAGTACTAAGAAAAATATGCCTAATTAGTCCCAAACATGCTTGGAGACCAATTAAAAGAGAAAATAAAATAAAAGGAAAACTAATATCAAATATGCCCTAATATGAGACCCATTTGCATCACTCATCCCGGTTTCAGAAAAGGTCGTCCTCGAACGATAAACGGCAACGCAGCTAGGCCTCCTTCCAAGAATTCTTCTATTTGAAACGGGAGGCGACCCAGTAGAGGGTTGATCATAAAATACCAGCTCACCTTCTTCAACCATTCTTTTGGCTCATCACCCTCAAATTTGGGGCAATCAATTTTTGGAGTTTTCATAAACCATCCGTGGTTTCTTGTTCCTATTTCATCTTGGGTTCTTGTTGCATCAGACATATTTCCATTGGACCCATTTGGGGGAGGGCCTAATATGCCTTCATTAGCTTCAAGGTTGTTGTTTCTTTCAAAATGATGGTTGCTGTTCACCATTAATGAAGGTTTCTTGAATATTGGACGACTGATCTTCCATTTTATCTTGCCTATTGCTGAGCTCATTGAGCTTGTTTTCAGTAGATTGCCAACATGTCTCTGTCAGTGTGTATGAATTGAATTGAATACAAAGGCAGAAGAAACATAATTGAATGGTTATGGTATAAAGGAAACTAGAATTTTCTTGAATTGGGATTGTTTTGTTTGTTTTGGTTAAGAACAAGATATGAGGGCCAGGAAAGTGCTCTGATACCATGAGCCTTGAATGAAGAAATTGGAATTAGAGTTTGAAATTGATAGTTCAGATTACAATTAAGGTAAGAGAGAAAAGATGCAGAAAGAAATTAAGAACAGAGAGAGGGAGGAAGAACAGAGACAGGGATGAAGTAGAAATGAAGGTGGGGAAATCAGAAATTTATTAGCAATTCAGAATGAGTTTACAATCTGCAATCCGTAGCTATATACAAGGAAAATTACAACTGAGAAAAGATGCAGAGAGAAATTAAGAACAGAGAGAGGGAGGAAGAACAGAGACAGGGATGAAGTAGAAATGAAGTGGGAAAATAAGAAATTTATTAGCAATTCAGAATGAGTTTACAATCTGCAATCCGTAGCTATATACAAGGAAAATTACAACTGAATTAACTACCAAACTAATCAACAGAATGAATGCATGTGTACATAACGGCAATTACTTTCATCTTAACAACCCAACAGACTAATGGTGCAGCTTTACCACCTCATGACATCCAGCCCGCCCAAATCCGCCCGAACCCTCCCATTTGGCAGGTCTAATACATACCAAAGACGGTGTCATGAGAGAGAGGAAGGGGGAAGAAGTCAAGCCTAAGGGAGAGAGATGAGTTGAGTCCCCATTAGATTCGAGGTTTTCTTTGTTTTATTTTATGTTTCTTAAAGCTGATGAGCTGAGTCACGGAGTGAGGCCTTAGTTATGTTTAATGTGTCCTTTCGAAGCAATTTGTACGTCAATTATAAACTCTCAAATATCACCTTCAACTGATATTTTATGACATTTTTTCAACTTTGACACGCGTTTTTTGGTGTCCCTTAAAATTGCCACAAACAGTGGACTGAAGCAGCCGCTTTCCCTAAAGGCTGGCTTGCACAGGTCACAGTTGCAAAATGGCATTTCCTAATTGCTAATCATTGATGGCCATTTTTATTGCTATAAATCTATGCACTTTATTTAAAACAAAATAAGTAATAAGAACTAACGAGTATAATATTCATACGGTATGTACCGTAATGTTTTATGTTCAGCTTTTGGTTGTGTTTCTTACGTGTGTGTGGGGTTTAAGCAACAAGAAGAAAGCATTCTGTTGCATAAGTTGCTATTGTGTAGTATTATATCGAGCAACAAAGTACCTAGAAGTGATGGTTCTTTTTATGTTATGTTGACATTGATATTCCGGTTGATTTTGCAGGTTATGCCCCTCCTCCATCAATGCCCCCAATGATGGCTCCACCTGGTGCTCCTTCCTTGCCGGGCCAAGTTAATGGGCTCTCTAGGCCCATGACGATGAGTGGCCCGCCGATGGTTCCGGGGACCACAGCAGCACCTACTTCTAGTGGGCCCCCTCCAATGTTTACACCGGCTATGTATCAAGCCAATCAAGCGCCACCACCAAGTGGTGGTTTTGATAGTTCCAGCATTAATGCTCAAGGTCCCGAGGGTAATCATTAATTTTGTTTGTTTTCGTTTGTTTATTTTACAGAACTGGTAATGTATTGGGATTATGAAATTTGTGTAGAGAATTTTGGGGATGCAAAATATTCTTAGTATGGAGGTTGTCCTTTGGATGTTAGCTTGTTATCAGTGGCTGGAACATTATGAATATCTTCACAAAGTCTAAATGAAAAGCAGGACAAGTGTAAACTGGGGTAATGTCTCAAAATTTGTGTTTTTTCTTGGTTTCTATTGGGGAGAGAATAGACTATGAAAAAATGGATTTCTTATTCCATGCAGAAAACTTTACTGAAAAAATATTTTTTCACTTGATCCTCACACCTTGCTCGGGGGGTTCATTAAAAGTAATTTCGACTGCCTTTTGGTATCAAGGGTGCATTTGATTAGAGGGGTGGATTTCTATTGTGTGTTTTCTTTTTGCTTCATAAACCAGGCTAATCCCTGCTCCATATGCTTGTGAAGTTAATTTCTCTTTTGTTAAAAACTATTGGGAAGCCAATTTCATGCTATTTTTTTTTATTATTAAAATAAAGCGTTGGTTTAATATATCTGGGTAACCCTCTGCATTTTGAAGTAGAACCTTGAAAGTGCTCCTGGCGGGATTTGGTCGTTGTACCCCTCTTTGAAACATTGTTCGTCATACCGAGTAGGGATGATAATGTGATATTAGGTATTTTGATACGAATACGACACGAAATCATGTTGTTTTAGTTGATACAAGAACGACTCATTTGGAACGCATGATACTACCAAAACGATTAAAATATGACAACAAATTTAACCTAATTGTACATGAAAGAAATAGTAAAACACAAATAACGAGGCAGATGCGAGTCAAAACTTTGATACGTTTTTAACTACTCATGGGTTGGGGTATTCAACCATATGATACTCAAGGAGGAAGGGTTGTATCCTAGGGGATCGACTAATACATCGTAAAGGGGGCCCAAGTAAGAAATTTGTTTTTAGAAAATTTCAAAAAATCATGTTATACCATGTTCTGATAAAACGAGTTGGGTAAGGATCATTTTGACATTATTCTCTTATTTTTTCTCTATTTAATAAGTCAATGAGCAACTTTTTTGTCAATTATTTTTTGAACATAGCATTGTTATTATTACTATGGTAGTAAAACATAAACCCTTCTAATTCAATAGCTCTATGGGGTTGTAGAAGGTTTGAAATGGGATTAAAGAAGGTTTGAAATAAATATTTCAACAATTAAAGATAATCTCATCATTCTTTTTTACTTGGAAGACTTCTAAGTTGACATGACCTATGCCTGGTAGATCTGACAAAATGAGAAATGACATGATAACATGACGTTATTGATAAATGGGTAGGTCCATAATGATTTCGGTTTGTCTTAGTGCTAACTCGATACGATACGATTATTAACAGGTCAAGTTTGGTGTTGACCCCTTTACCTATTAAACCTATTAAGATCCATAAATTTAAGTAAATAAAAAATATTGTCGGGGCTTCTAAAAAGTTTATATAGTTTAATACTATTATAATCAGAATGACTTACATTAGGTGAGAGATTTATTAACGCTAATGACTTAATGGGTCTTATTGTGTCCGCTACTGAACTAATTTGTCAATCTCTGTATGCAATTCAAATTGCTTCGTTATCCTAATAGATAATAACAAATGGACACGATAAGACACGCTAAGGTAACGAGTTGCGTTTGAATATTATTTTCTTACACAATGAAAAGGTCACTTGTTTAGACATGAATCCGATAAGACCGACTTGATCAAAATAGATACAAATGTGACTCCTTGACATGTCTAATTTTCTGTACTAAGACAATCCAAACCCGTTCTTAAAAGAAATTGCCCAAGGAACAAAATTGTTTACGCCAAAGAACAATTTATTCTTTCGCTATAACAAACTATATTCCATTAAAGAACTACATAGCATAATGAAATTTAGTCACAACATTAAGAAATTTGGCATGGGAGATCCTTGATACACTACATTATTATGCCTACAAACCAGACTTGGAATTGGGTTGATCAGCCTCCACCCGAATTTAACTTTTTTGTCCCAAATCCGAGTTTAGCTCGAAATAAATTGATGTTTCTATTTCAAACTCGGATCACATTACATTATGGGTTTCGAGCTTGAGTTTGGGTCAGTCCAAACATGATTTCAACTCGTAAATTTTTGAAATACTATTGTGTCGAAGAACAAATCACATAAACATGGAAAATGAAATAAAACGAAGGACAAATATGTCAAAAACAATTTCATAAACATTATCAATTTTAAAAGTTTTAGTCCAAAAGACTAAAATTACTGGAACAATGTCTTAACTTCTGCAAATCTATTCTCCAAATCCACATGATATTACATATAAATCCATTATACTCTCCGTTTTTATTGGGAATAATATTTTGGGCTAATTTTGATTATCGGAGATTGAAGGCGAAAAAAGTATCACGTTAAGAATCAAATTCGTTATGTTCGATTTTGTTGGCTAATATTTTTCTACAAAATAATAGTAAACTTTATAATTTGAAACTTATTTCATCATAATTTATAATTTACACCATCGCATTAGAAATAAATGTTCTGAGTTTTTAGTAGGAAAATAATCATTTCTCTATTTTTATGGATTCTAAATCATCCAACTTTTGAATTACCTCTAGCTCTTTCATTCCTTATCATCTCGAATGTTTGTCCATTTTATACAGCCATGTGCATCTGCACAGTCACTGAAATTAACATCTTAAACATACAATTGTTGTATTGTTTTGTCCTGATTTTTTTTTGAATATTTTAATTGAAGAATAGCTATTTAATTTGTTTGGATTATTTAGGAATTGGATAATTGAAGTCTATTGAAATGTAACCAAAAATTATCTGGATGTTAAAATAATAAATTGACCATGGGTGCATTTTCAAAATTGAGATCTAGTCATATATTGACCAAGTGGCATTAAAAGAATATTGGAATTTATTCTCACCCTATCATAGAATAATTATAAAACATTTTGTACACTACATCTTATATTAGATATGAAGTGAATTTAATGTCCATTTGAATGTGGTTGCATTTACCACACGATTGCATTTAAACCACCCTTAAGGATTTGAGTTGAGATTAATTTTAATTAAGAAGCTTGAATTGAATTTAATGTGAATTTAGAAAATTGGAGGGAAATTTGTGTGCTTCAAGTCAATGGAAAAGAGTTGAATCTAAAAAGGACTCATTTACATGGTGCAAACATATGGGTTCAAGAAAGTGGGTAAGTAAGGCCATGTGTCCCTTTTGAAGAAGTCATTATATGGTCGTCATCCTCACCTGCAAGATAAGGCCAAAAACTTGACTTTACTGAACAAGCGAGAAAATTATTGTAGTACCCCATATTTTTTGATGATTTAAATAATTATGAGATTAATTATTATAGTGGGATTAATTGAATTAAAATGTGAGAATTTAATTGTTAATTAATCCGGATTTAAAAATAAATATTAATTAGCGTGACAAGGGTTAATACTTATTGATTTAATATTACTGGGTGATATGTAATATGGAATTATGAAATTTGATAAATTGTCGAGAGTGAAATATACGGCAGTTTGGTAATTTAAGTGTGACACACGTGTGAGTCGTGTTGGAACTAATTGAATGAAATATAAAGATAAATTATTTTTATGTAACTCGTATGGTGATTTCGAGTGAGCCGTTGAGTTCGGGAGGGTCGAGATAGTCAGAAAACTCTACCCGGGTATTTTATTTGGACTCCGGGAGATTTTAGGCCAAACCGGGACCCCGTAGCGGTAGTTTTGTAATTTGAATTTTTGGAAAAATTAAATGGAAGAAAATTAGAGAATAATTATATCTTCTACGGGAGTTCCATTAGGGTTAAGTTACACAAAAATCAAGGGAGAGCCACAGAGGGTGAGGGAGAGCAAAGTCCCAAGGAAGGGAACCACTTAACACCACCTTGTACAACCACCACCACCATCGTATAGATCGGAAGATGAGGAACACACCTATACCAACTTCACCAAAGGATTCAAACCTTCGATTTAAGGCAAGTGTTTATTACTTGCTTTCTTTTAGCAATAATCATACTCATGTTAAGAGTAGGTGAAATTAATCATTGATTTACATGTTAATTGGGTGAAAATTAGAGTTTAAATGATGATTAGAGGCTGGGCTAATTAGTTGTTGATATTTCTTCATGTATGTAGATGATAAACTACGAAATTGAACCATATATTGATGAATGAATCTGGGTTGATTATGTTCTTTAATTAAAATTTTGGAAACTAGGGTTCATGTGAATTAATTTGGGGGTTTTATATAACTATGATGATTAATGACGAATTAATGATCCTAGGATGTTAGGAATGATTTATAATCTGTTATGTGTTGATGGGTATTGATGATGAGGTGTTGGGTGTTGAATCTTAGAGTTTTTTAGGTTAAAAAATGGTAGAAAACGCTGAAATTTTGTGAAGAAGACGAAACAGTAGGTCTCGCGCGAAGTCATTCAAATGAGATTGGTATCTTACGTGAAGTCGCTCGAGCGACACGTGGCAGTCTTTCAAACGACATGCCATCTGGTTCGAGAGACAGAGTGAATTTTTGGGAATTTTCTTAGAGTCCAGTTTGGAGTTTACCGGTTTATTGGAGTGAGAGGGACTGCCCGATAATAAACTTAAATAAGACAGCATTTTGGAAAAGTATGTGGGAATTAATACTTTAAATTATTTTGGTATAGAGAGAATGTACCTTGGAGATTACGAGAGAGATAGTAATCTAAATATTTATACTATACGTAGTGTTGAGATTAAAATACGTATGAGAAGTATATATACGTGGGTTGGAGAAATACCTATAAATTATAATAGGACGTGTGTATACCTATTATGTGATATTATTGTTAAGAGCACTAATGGGTGATAACCCGGGGGTGCAAGAATCTTATTATTAGGAACACTAATGAGTGATAACTCGGGGGTGAAGAAATTATATCGTTACGTGTACTAATGTGTGATAATCCGGGGGTACAAGAATATTATTATAAGTGTACTAATGGGTGATAACCTGGGGGGTACAAGATTATTGCTATAAGTGCACTAATGGGTGATAACCCGGGGGTGCAACATTATTATGGTTAGGTGCGCTAATGGGTCTTAGCCCGGGGGTGCAGTATTAGAATATATATATATATATATATAGGGAAGATGTGACTATATGTATATATACGTAAACTTGTGAATCATTCTACTGTGTATAGTTAGTAGAGATGAAAATGTTGATATATAAAATAAATCTTAAGAGTATAATAGATTTATTATGAAAACGAGAAAACATATTAATTAGCTGTTCGACATAGGCTAATTTGAAAGCGTATTGTATGGGCGATACGGGTATACTACTAGTGGGTATAGATACTATTAGAATGACTTCGGATTAGTTAGACTGGGTGGTAAAACTAGGGGAAAAATTAGATGTACGTTAGGCGTGCACAATAGATGAGAGGTGAGAAGCTCATGTGAAAGTTCGATAACTAACATGCGTATAAGATTTGTTTTAAGAACTAGTTTTAAATACTTGCTAAATCATTTTTAAACCTCGGGCCCTGATCCGTTTATTGCATCTCTTCGCTCTTTTGCTATATATATATATATATATATATATATTATACCAGGTGCTCAGCCGCAGGGGTACCAAAATTAGAGATTGGATTGTCAGACGTGCTACATCTATTGTGGAAGCTGTAGGTTCTTGCAGTAGACGCATCTATCATTTCCATTCAGTTTCATTTAGACTTCTTATTTAGGGCATGTGTCGTCCGCTTCTAGTCTTTTATCAGTGATATTGTATTTAGTTTATTTTATGGTTTGGAGTTTTAAACTGGGAGGTTTTACCCAGTCTTATTAAATTCTGTATCAAATTATTGTTCAATGCTTATTATATTCCTATGTATGGTGAATGGTTTATAAGTTATACTTGGAATGTTATAGTTAAATGGTTTTATTAAAAAGGGGAAAAATGTTTTTGACACTTAGCTTAATTATATTATAGGTGATTAAAATGGATTTTATTATTTTCGAAAGTGATGCTAAGAATGAACCAACTGTATATCCTATTTTAAATTGGTAAATGACTGATCACCCTATATTCAATTGGGCGGGGTGTCATAATTATTTTCTATCATATTAGTAAAGTGCACTATTCGATCATTTACTAAAGAGAGCACACACTAGAATGTGATTCGAAAGGCTCCGACTACCTTCTTACTGACAGCACAACTACGTGCTATCACTCAATTAGTACGCTGGCACGTCACTCATATCCTTGACTCACTTCGGTTGCAAATACTTTCTCCTTATGTGCATATCTCAACAACACAAAATGAGGGTTTCGCTCCATAAAATCTGTAGTTGGATTGATCAGGTCTAAAAATAGATAATATAGGAGCCTAAAATGTTGAATAGCATTCTAAGCATGAAATAATATAACTACTATGCATAAATTAGATAATTGAAGAGAACATTAAGAATAAATCAAAGTAAACCTCTGATACCATAATCACCAATAATAATAAAATTCAACTCAGGAAATGTAAACTCTCTCAAAACAACAAACTACATCTAAAGTCATAACTACTATAATATCTGACTCGACTAAAAAAAAATAGGAATAAAAGAATGATGTAAGGACATTGCCCGTCACAATTAGTTATGTCGTATACCGATATAAGTCGTCGGAGAATCGAGAAGCTCACATCTACACAAGACGATCCGAATTTCAAGAAGACTTTAACATTCAAGCCCAATAACGATGAATTTGGTAAAATGTGTTTAAGTTCTATTTACATTTTACATTAAAAGTATTGGGATATTTTTGTGAAAACTAAAATATTTTTCTATTTATGAAAAATGTTTTTTGAAATTTTTATAAATGGTTTTTATTTTTTCAAAAATATTTTATCATAAAAGTTTTGGATAAACAAGTTCTGATCCCGTGAACAGTTTTAAGTTTTGAGGTTTACAAGTTATTTAAAAGATTGAAAGTTTTTTTAAAAAAAGGGATCAGGGGCTGTCGTTCAAACGACAGCGTTCTCGTTCAAACAAGAACCTATCTCGCTCGAACGATGTCGTATCTCGTTCGAAAGACAAGTGGTTTTTGCTGACACGTCACTGCCTTAATTTTTATTATATATAAGGTGTCAGACTACTTGATTTTCGTGTGGAGAAAAATTAGTTTTCACAGAATACATTTTTATACTATTCTCCAACCATTTGAGGTCTCATAACTTTTGTGTTTTCAATTCACAATTCCAATTTCTTTAGTGTGAGTTGTTTTGTGGAACCCAAAATATATTTTGCTGGATTTCATGCTGCTGATCGAAATACCATTGGGGGTACTAGAGCGAAGACTGACTGCGTGTCATTAGGGAGTGCTGCGATGTTCCTGGGTTGAAGACTGGACTGTGGTTCATGTAGGTTCGCTGCGTGTGGACTTATTGCTGACGACATCGACCGACGCTGCGGGTATTCGAGTGTCAAACTGCTGTATTTCATTGTAACCGTGTAAGTTGCGATTTACAATTATAGTGAAATAAAAAGGTTTTGCCCTGTGGGGATTTTTCCTGAACTTTATGTCACATACTTTATTTATGATGGTTTGACACTTGCACGCACGTAGCTATCTGAATTTAAGGGCTGAATTGATTTGATTAATAAATTGACACTAATTAAATAAGTTTGTGATAAGAATTTGCGTAGCTATTCAAATATTTATCACACATAAGGTTTTACAAATTGGTATCAGAGCAGGTTACACTAATTTATCACGTATTCCTATTTTTCGCAAAAAAATTGTGATATTGATTTTTTTTGAGAAAAATATATTTTGTGAAAAATCGCAATTTTTCAATGAAACACTTATGTAATTCGATGCCCCCTCCTGTTGGCACGAGTCATAGTTTTGATGATTTAAATAGTTTGAATTTGACGTTTCCGAAAAAAATGAAGTTTTAGAAAAAGAAAATTCTCGTTTTAAATCCGCGATGGATATTTTGCAAACGGTTCAAAATTAAAGAGATTTTTATCGTGAAAAATTTATTTCTTTGGATTAGAACTTTAATGCTTTAAATTTTCCAAAAAGAAGAGTGATGATAGAGTCCTTGTTTTGGAAAAAGAATTGGAGGACTTTGAAAATTCTAGGGTTCCTATTTGTATTGTTGAGGATAATAGTTTAATTAATATTTTTACGGCACGTGAAAAGACTCTTAGGGATAAATTTGTTTTAATTATGAGTGAGCGAGATAACCTTTTAGGTTTGATTGATGATTTGAAAATGGAGTCCCTAAAATTGGAAGAGTCTAATTCTTTGCTTGAGTCTAAAATTTCGAAGTTGAAAAATGATTTGAAAGACTCGAGTAGTTTGTGTAGTGATGGTAATGCCTCGTCTTGTTCTCATGCTTCGAGTGTTAAAGCCCAAATCATAGTTTGTTTTAGAGGGTCAACCATTTCCAAGGACGTTAGAAAATGTCAACCCATAGGTGTTGTTCCACCCGTTTACACATGTTCATATTGTGGTAGGAAAGGTCACCTTAGGCGTTAGAAAGTTTATGTCAAGTGTTCCCTTGGTTCCCAAATCCCCCACACGACGTTTCACATCTATTTGGGGTTAGGAACTCACGTTAGAGGAACTAGATAGTAGACTAGTTGATTCTCGATTGCTAGCACATGATTCTTCTCTTGCCATATCATATAAATGATCGTGTTTGCTTATTTGTCATACGCTAGTTGTGCTTCTTGATATATTCTTGCTAGTGTTATGACATGTATACCTTTTGTATTAGATTTTTGTTTTGAAAAATACAAAAAAAATTTATTTTGATAAATTTAAAAAGAATCCAAATAGAGTTTTGTAATTTATTTTACACCATATATGAATGAACACATAGGATGATCAAGTCACAATTTCATTCCATATCCATGTGACTATTTGATAGTGTTTTGAGACAATATGTTGTGTCATTCACGTGTTTTACAAAGTTTGGAGTCTTTGAGTTTATATAGTGTTGCTACCTACATGTTTGACTCATTTTGTCCTTTATTGCACATATGCACGAATTTGTTTGACTTTTGTACTTGTCTATCAGATGTTGGTTGAGTGTTTCCATCTCAATTCTATCTATACAACGAACCAAATGCGATAAAACTTGACAAAAAGTAGTGCATGTTATAAACTGTTTGTGAGTTTGTGTGCTTTATTTTGAAAAACGAAAAAGGGCTGCGAAAGGTATTTCATTTTTTTCCTTTGCGATAAAGCCACCGTTTAAATGGACCTAAAAAAGTGAGGAATTGAAAATTATCCGGGGTCCAATGAGGTTTAAAAGGGCCCGAAAGAAATTAAAAGACAATAAAAAGAAATATATGCTAAAAATGGGCTAATAGATTTTAGTTTCATCACCTCATAAGAAAAATAAAAAACATTATCTTTTAATGAGGGAGTTTGGATGGAATTTACAATGGTTTGCACGTCCTTAAGGTCATGAAAAAGCATTAAATAGTTTTGGACGTTATTGGTGTGAAAATCATTTATACTTTGATTTGTTGATATGATTAAGACGATGTCATCTAAATTCAACAATTTTACACCTAAGGACTATTTTGATGTTCATTCGTTAGGAATACACTTATGCATCGTGCACATATGATATAATTGCGTTGATTTTCCTATCGAATTTGTTCACACCCATTTATTCCGTTTCCTTGATTTGGTTATCTTAGTATAAATTCATGGTGTGTGATTTTTGTAACATCATTTTTGTATGAAAAATTGAAAAAATCAAAAATAGTTTATTTGCTTGGTTTACCGTGACACCTTATTTTGATTTATTTGGTTTATTATTTTCCTTATCTATTTCGGACAAATAAAAAGGGGGAGAACGAATTATGACTTTATGGGGGAGTTTAAGTATGGGGGAGATTTGATTATGCTTTCATGTTTATGCTTATATCATTTCAAACTCGATACGTCACGAGGTATTTACTTTGTCTCATGTGTTTAGGTACAATTGAAGATTTTTGGATTGCACACCCTGATGAGAAAAGATTGAAGTTTTGAAAAGTTGATTGTTGAATAAATGTTTGAAGACTTGTCATTTTATCTTTCCACTTTTATTTTTGGGAGGGTAGATTTGTATAGGTCATTTTAAGTTGATAATTTGGATATTTTTTTTTGTAACGGCATAAACATAGGGTGAGATTTGTAAGGACATTGGCAGTCACAATTAGTTATGTCGTATACCGATACAAGTCGTCGAAGAATTGAGAAGCTCACATCTACACAAGACAATTCGAATTTCAAGAAGACTTCAACATTCAAGCTCAATAAGGATGAATTTGGTAAAATATTTTTAAGTTCCATTTACATTTTACATTAAAAGTGTTGGGATATTTTTGTGAAAGTTAAAATATTTTTCTATTTATGAAAAATGGTTTTTGAAACTTTTATAAATGGTTTTTATTTTTTCAAAAACTTTTTATCATAAAACTTTTAGAAAAACAAGTTCTGATCCTGTGAACAGTTTTAAGCTTTGAGGTTTTCAAGTTATTTAAAAGACTGAAAGTTTTTTTAAAAAAAGGGATCAGGGGTTGTCGTTCAAACGAGAGCATTCTCATTCTAACGAGAACCTTTCTCGCTCAAACGATGTCGTATCTCGTTTAAACGACAGGTGGTTTATGCTGACACGCCACCGCCTTAATTTTTATTATATATAGGGTGTCAGACTACTTGATTTTCGTGTGGAGAAAAACTAGTTTTCACAGAATACGTTTTTATACTATTCTCCAACCATTTGAGAGTTCATAACTTTTGTGTTTTCAATTCACAATCCCAATTGCTTTTGTGTGAGTTATTTTGTGGAACCCAAAATATATTTTGCTGGATTTGATGCTGCTGATCTAAGTACCATTGGGGGTACTAGATCGAAGATTGACCGTGTGTCATTAGGGAGTGCTGCGGTGTTCCTGGGTTGAAGACTGGACTGCGGTTCATGTAGGTTCGTTGCATGTGGACTTATTGCTGACGACATCGATCGACGCCTATGTGTATTCGAGTGTCAAACTGTTGTATTTCATTATAACCGTGTAAGTTGCGATTTACAATTATAGTGAAATAAAAAGGTTTTGCCCTGAGGTAATTTTTCCTGAACTTTGTGTCGCATACTTTATTTATGATGGTTTGACACTTGCACACACGTAGCTATCTGAGTTGAAGGGTTAAATTGATTTGATTCATAAATTGACACTAATTAAATTAGTTTGTGATTGGAATTTGCGCAGCTATTCAAATCTTTATCACACATAAGGTTTTACAAGTGACCATGCATACTCGACGCCCACATCCTATATGAGCGGAAAGAAAGTGCAAGACATAATAAGGGATGAGACTGTACCAGTGGCCTTGGCCCTGAAAAGAAGATTCAACAACAACATTAGCAACAGGTTTTCGAAGAATAAGAATATAACTGAGCTTGAGATATAATATAACTACGCATCTTTCTCTAATATTTTTGTCGTTTTAAAGTTAACTCAACACAAACAACCCTAAAAATAACACGATTCTATTAACAAACCCATGTGAATCCCACGATAAATTCTTCTTCTTCTCAACCAAGTATAATTAAAGGTTCCATTATCATGTTATTCTATACATCATAAGTATATGAACATATAAGAAAAAACTATCTTTACGTTTAACATCCATATAAGTACGGTCCTAGTCACGTACAAAATAAATGGGCTACACTCGATCCCGCACATAACAAATGCCTATCCCTATCGCCTTCGGGTATATCACTCACATATACTAGGTATAACTTTAGGACGCACCACACCCATAACCTCAAAACATAAACAAGTGGCAATCACTTCGCCTTCACACCAATTATATGACCCCATACCCCCGGCTATATGAGAAGATCCCTCGTTAATCGCCTTGGGATATAACGGGTACTTTCAACACGTAGCGTCCGGGGTAAAATGACCAAATTAAATATAGTCTTTATCACGAAGGTTCCACCACGATCGACGCCGTATGCACCACATAAGTATATCCCTTAACACATATCTCACGAGAACTCACATGTGGTATGTTTCACACAACTACACCATAATGGCAATCCTAAACACATAAAGATTACTAAGCCTTAAATCCAACATTCTTTAATTAATTAATCTATTTTAATTAAGAATTAATCATCAAACCATTATAAGATTCATTCAAACAAAGTTCATAATTGATTCTAAGGAGTTACCTTATCTCGTTCAAACGACATCCCTAAGTCGTTCAGACGAAACCCCCATTGTTGATCAAATGACCTTAATTCTCGTTCTAATGAGAACCTTAATCTCGCTCGAACGAGGTCCAAATCTCGTTCAAATGAGATGAACGTAGCTCATCTCCTCCAGTAACCTAATTGCATCTTTTTTGAACCTCAAAACCTACCTTAGAAGCTTCTAAACAACATTAATCCCCTTCTCCTTTAGATATAAGTGGTATACCATCAATCCTAACCTGCATCTACTAGTTTTACATGATTCCAACATGAATTTAAGGGCATCATTTCAGATTCACCTAAAGAACCCTAGTTTTATATTTTTAATAATCAAATCTCATAGTTATACTAATTCGTGAAACTAACTAGGGGATTTTATCGGATTATAAATCAATTCTAACTCAAGTTTATAAGGATTTCTATTCAAATAACTGTATATGATTAACATGTATATTAACTTAATTTATCTTATTAAGTTAGTGAATTTAGATGATTGATTACTAAAATCAAATTAACCTAATGATCTCTTAAGTGTATTAATCCATAAATTAGGCTCAGGCCCCATATCAGCCTCAATCCAATGAGCCCAACTGCACATGCAAACTATCCAAAACACTACCTAAGACATGTACCAACTCGAAGAACTTAAAACATATTATTTTAAGTCATAAACGGTAATTCTCAATGTCCCCGAAGCCAATCCAAAATACGATACTAAACCACCTAGTATTTTATCCGACACCAGTCTAAATATCAACTATTTAATTGTTTATTAGTTAAGTGTGACATGACATTATAAGAAACTACTTCACTATCAGTGAGACCTGATATCGAGGGAATAATCCAAATAAAGAAACCCCCGATACCTAGTCTCTGACCATGCCATAGTCACCCATAAACACTCATTTCCAAATATTTAATTAATGAATTATCATATATTAGTTCCATTTTCACAGTTGAATTAAAAGACATAAATAAAAGATATGAGTGACATCACATATCACAATAAGTAGATAAGATTATTTTATAATTTAATAAATTTAAATAATGCACAAAAAATATGGGGTTTTACATACCTATGGGTTGGATGTTTCAGGTTACGGGGTGGACATATTAGGTGTGACTATGTTCATTGTGCACATTTCAAACCTTTAACGATGACTCATTATTATATTGACGCTTTATGTTGACGACATGCATTTTCTTATGTATTTCATAGTTTGCACGAGACCGAATATTTCTCAATTCGTGGAGTGGTTAGTAAGTATGTGTCTAATCATAAGGAAGAACTTTGTAAAGTCATCAAATGAATTCTTCGATATTTTAAGGGAACTATGTTTAAAGGTATGTTGTTTAAGCAAAATAAATAAGTTGATTGCATTGTTGGTTTCATAGATTTGGACTATGTAAGGGATATTGATAAAAGGATATTAATCACTAGTTATGCGCTCACTCTTCCTAGTGATTAAGTGACTTGGAGACCTTTTTTTGTAAGCAACAAGTGCCTTGTCTTCCACATAGATGGATCTTATAGATTCATGTAAGGAAGAGGCATATTTGAGGAGTTTTATTGGTGAATAGGGGATGTAGTTAGATAGTTTTATTTCACCGTGATACTCAAGATGATTTGTATTTGACTATGAATTAAGTATACCACACCACAAAGCACATACATGTGAGATACCACATGGTGAGAGATTGTGTTAATTCCAATAATGGGTTAATTCCAATAACATCATCAGAGACAAAGTGCGAACATATATAAACACGACGAATATCTTCACGAAACTGGTAACAAAGGAGAATTTCAACCCTTGTTAAGAATTCTAATCTTACTTCTTTTTCAAAATTGGAGAAGGGACCCCACATATGGTGGAATCACATGAGCTTGATGGATGTTAGGATCGTCCTAAAGCAATTCATATTTTTTTTGGGTTGGTAGATGTATCAATTTTTCCACTAGTACTTTGATTATTAGACTGTTTCCTTCACCAAAAGTTCATCCTTGATAGAACATTAACATATCACTTTAGGGGTATCTCTTCCTGCCTGAGAGACTTTCCTTATAAAGTTAGAGGAGGGTGTGTTGGTTTTTAGAGTATTTGGAAAAGATAGAACTTACATGATCCCGGAGTTCCCGATATAGGCCCATAGAAGAAAGTATAGTGGGAAATCTTGAATCAAGCCATGGAATCCTCACTCCATTACTAAAGGGTCACCTCCTCCCAAGCTCTGGACATCATAAATTTCTGAATTGTCTTGGGGAGATAGGATCATAAGTCAAATAATCTTTCTTGTACATGTCTACCAAGTTGTCCCCTACTATGACCAATATCCCATTTTACTCAAATTTGGAGCTACCCCCTCTTAGACTTCAACAACAGTTATTTTTATAGGTTCCCGAGATCATAACATCAACATTAATGGTCGGTATCTTGTCAAGTGAAAGAAAATATATAGATCAATATAACTTATCAAATGCAAAAAGTGGTTATAAGTTATTTTTAAAAAGTCGAGGATCTTTGAAAGATATTTCTCAATTGCCATCCAAGTTGAGGATTCCATTAACTTACACTTTGTTTTCATAAGCTAAAGGAGTATATATATTAAAAGTGAGACTTAATGGACAAAATTTTTTAGACTTGGATAATGTCTAAAGGTTCATTTCCATCCCATCATCATCCTTTTGCGATTTGTTTTGTTAATCTCCTCTTTTACAGTTCCCCAAGGGCCTTGGAGGATGTTAAACCCAATGCTGATGATATATCAAAGGTTCCTAACTTGTTGTGGGGGAGTACAATGCGTGGTGATTGATTAGGACTCCGTGACCAACAAATCGATCACACAAAAATAGAAATTGAAATAAATAAAATAAAAAATAGATGGAAGAACACAAAAAGTGGTTCACCAAATTTCTACACCCACGTGATCCGTGTCACTAAATAGAAGAAGATTACTAATGGAAGGAATTTTTGTTCCTTCCTCTCACAATACAATCTCTCTTCTCACAGATAATACTCTCACACAATAATGGAAGACTCGAACAATATTAATCTCACCCAAAGAACCTAGATTCTACATATATCTCAATAGAGAAAACCCAAATTTGGTCCCCCAAATAACCAACTTCTGTAGAAAATAACCCACCAATTGAACTCACAAAGTTCTATATTAATTGACAAGATGGATATGGCCTAACTATATTATATCCAATTTTTGGAGGGGGAATCACTCCTTAAATAAGTGTTGAAATTCAAGAGTCTCGAATGTTTAAAACACCTCACAAAGTAGGTAACTAAAGAAATATATCAAACTTGGATACTAAAATCCCACTGAATAAGGTTAGATAAACTAAAAAGAGTTTGAGTTAAACTCAAACACACCACTAGTAAATCTCTAATCAAAACCAAACTTCTAAAGAGTTTGGATCGAGCAAAACCTTAAAAATATCCACCTTGGTAAGATTAAACAAAACACCACACTAAGTCTTCCAAAACTTTTGTCAAACACATTCGCTGAAGCGATAAAATTTCTTCGTTGGTCGCAACCTCAGTCGCTGATGCGAAGTCCAACTCTCGTAGGCTGTGCACGTTTCTAGAGATTTTTCTAATAAATCTTTGCTGGTGCCTGAGATTAATCAACCACTGATGCATCTTCTATGAAAGACCACTAAGTTTTAATGGTAGGAACTACACCAAGATGCCTTTGACAAGCTCAAAAGATTTCTCACTTATCCTCAAATGTTGATCCCGTCAAAAGCTGGACTACCTTTTCTGCTCTACATTACCTCCGCTACAAGTGCCGTCAGTGAGGAAAGCGAGAGTGAGATAACTTTCATGGTTAATCTAGATGAGAGTGATAAGTCAAGTGGGTATTAAATATATTTAGAGAGTTTTGTGATAAATAAACCTGTGAAGATTTCTAGTCTAGGTCACTTAGTGATGCTTTGTCATGTAGTAGCAAAGGTTCATGCATCTATATCCCTAGATCACAAGATGGTAATGATGATGATGTCGATGACATTTAACAAGCATTTAATGAACTCTATCAAGAGTCTTTAAAACTTAAAAAGTCAAACATCCACTTTTAAAAAAATGAAAAATATCCAAAGTGAACATGAAGAAAAAGATGAAGAGATTGATTATGTCCAATTGGAATGTTTGGAACTTAAACAAAAAGTTTATGATTTGAAAAATGAATATGATTGTTTGAAAAACCTAAATGAATCCATTTTGAAACAAAAGGAAGAGATAGAAATTCAAAATGAGATTTTAATATTTGATTTTGAAAAGTTGAAATATGAATTGCAATATGCCAAAGAGTTGAAAATATAGATGTTTAATAAAACACATGTTCTTCTGAAACATGCTCATATCAATAGCAATAAACATGGAATTGGTTTTTTGGAACCAATGTTTGAAAAAGTTGCAAGTAAATATTAAAATTGTAAAGTTTATAATTTTGAAAATAAGTATAAGGAACAAATTCCTTCTAAGAAAAAGAAGTATGTTGAGCCTAAATTAAACTTTGTGTTGAGCCTAAATTAAACTTTGTGCAAAATAGCAATGGATTCTCATTTTGTGGTAAAACGAATCATATTGCCCATCTTTGCTTCAAGTGGAAGGATCTTGAAAAACTTGGTTTAAGATATCAAGAAATTAGAAAGAATGTGAGAAGGAATATTTCTTATTATACCTTTTTCAAGGTACATGGTCACACCAATCAAGTTTAAATGTGATTGAGAGAACAAAGCCATAGATTCATAGGAAATAGGAGGCAAGTATTCCATAAGGATCCTGTAGATGAACTTAGGAGTCAAATTAGTGAGTTAAATATGGCAATGAATTTCCTAGTGCAAGGTAGATGTAAGGATATAAAGGAGATACCTAGACCTAGACTGTATGCTCAAATTCAAAAAAAGGGCATAAAAATCCCATGAGGAATGAAATGTGGTTGCCAAATTTTTTTAGTGGCTTACCTAGGAATTTAATGAGGAAGAAAGTGTAAGTTGAGGTACGACAAAGAAATTTGTGAAGAGATATGTTTTTTTTCCTCCATAGATCCAAGAGATGGAACACCCATTGCTCTTTTGGAGATTTCTTACTACGATGCCTAGGATCTTGTTTTTGTATATGCGTGGACACCTCAATTTTCAATAAAGGTTTCGAGATGCTTCGTCCTATCCCAAATAAATCCCCACTATGAATCCAGGAATAAATCCTGAGAAAACTAACTTTCGAAGCCTACACTAAAGTTTATAGTGCCAAAAACATCAAATACCAAACTATATAGGGCTAAAGTACAAATAACAAAACCTCCCAAAATCCACTTAATCCATTAAAACAACCAATAAACAACCCCTCTGGAGCCTTTAGCCAATCGAATAAAGGTATCTGCAAAGATAGACGACCAACCAAGGGCTTTAGGCTACCGGCCAAAGGTTTTGAGAACCAAATCTTTTCTTAGTAGTTGAAAAAAAATCAACCGCTCAAAACCTTTAAATGATCGTCCAAACCCAACTCCAAAACCACTATAAACATAGATTCCCACAAACCTTAAAAAGGGATCCAAAACCCATTTTTGTTTCCTTTTTCCAACTTTCTTAATCTCGAGCACCTGAGATACTCGAGATCAATTCCGAAAAGTCCCGAAGGGCTCATACTTCAAAAAATCACTTTTTAGAAGGAAAAGCTTATACATCTGCGAATTCGCCCCAAAACGAGGTATGTACTAAAAAAAGTCACCGTAAAATAGAAAACTAAGTCAAAACCTTGCACAAATTCTAAAAAAGTTGGCCTTCATACATGAAGATCTGCTCGACTGAAAGGAACAAAAAAGAAGGGCTTCCCCCAAAGCAAAAAGTCTGCTTTCGTCGCAAGGATAAATAACCTTTGCCCGAATTTTAAGGCAACACCACACACACACACACACACACACACACACACACACACACACACACATATATATATATATATAACTGTACATACTTGTGTACTCTCTCTAACATGACCTCCATTTAGGGGATCAAATATGCAATTTACAACGTTTATATTTGTTTAAAGCTTGGTTTCTAATCCAGTACCTCCACTTGTGTACAAATTGAGATAATCGTATACTATACAATACAAATTAAATTTCATGATTCTAAAATACAAACATGAAAACCTACCTTTCAAAACACAATCTTAGGAGAATGCCATTGAGACTTTGTAGGCCAAAGTCTAAAATTTGGCTACACTCACCACTTCTTCGAGCAAACAAATCTCGTTTTTACACGTCACCCCAAATATGTGTTTTCATTTCAATACTTTTCAATCATATGCATTTGATCAACGTATTATTTTAACATATGAATAAATAAATCCAACACAATGTAAATGCTTTATTAAGGACTAGGCTACATAAATACTGCACTGTTTTACATTGTATACCTTGTATCTTGTTGCTTAAACCTTTAAATATACTCCATTCTTGAAACTACATTGGCTTTGATCCCAAGTCTCTTTGGGTATGTAGGCACTATACCGAGCCAAACTGCTGAAGTCCAATCCTCATAATATGTCTCTCGATCTATTATCTCATATTGTCTCCATCTCTTATCAGTCACCTCTATATACTACCTAACCCCATTTTTTGAAACTACGTTGGGTTTGATACCAATTATCCTTAGGTACAAGGCGCTATACTGAGTCAAAATTGTGAAGCACAAGCCTCATAATACATCTCTCTGTGTATTATCTTTTAGGGATCACAATCCCATTTATCAAAGATGGTCATGGACCTAGGCCGTGACCATTTTTTTCGTGACTAAAAATTGTGGTCATGGAATTTATCTGTGACCGTAAATGAGGGTCAAAGTCTTATCCGTTGGACAATATTAGCTCCATGGTCATGGACTTGGGCCGTTACCATGTGTGGGACAATATTGGATATATAGTCACGGACTTGGGTTGTGACCCCCTGGTCACGGACCTATGCCATGAACATGTGTGAGATGACGTTCAAACTGGGTCACAGACCAAATCCATGACCCTCATTTTTTCAAAAAAATAAAAAAATGTCAGGGTCTTGGAGTAAAGCACCCTACAATCCTAGTTAATTCATAAATCATACTAAAAGTTCATAAATCATATAAACATTCATAATTTAAACTAAACATTCATAAATCAAAGTTAATAATTATAAATCAAACTAAAGTACCAATATCATAATAGGATACATATAGGATTGTCAAAGCATAATATAATATGAGTTTTGTGAGTCCCATACTACACGGTCAGTTCCTACGAGTTATATAGTCCTCTGCAAGGTGTTCATGCTTTTTACGGGTGCAGTTTGGGGACTATTTAGGGGTTTTGACCTGTAGTGGCATGTTTTTAAGCCCTACTCAAGATATTTCTAAATTTTTGTCATATTATCAAATCGGGAGTCTCATGATTACTCAGTCAGTTCCTATAAATTATGTTGGTCCCTTGTGAGGTGTTCGTGCCTCTTACATGGCTATTTGGGGACTATCTTAGATTTTGTCCTTTAGTGGCATTGTAATGAAATTATCTTGTGAGTCCCGTTACAATTTTGTATGTCGTATCCCGCTACAAGTCGTCGAAGAATTGGGAAATTTTAATTCTACAAAAGATGGATCTGAATATCAAGTGGTCTTTAACATTCAAGCTCAACGAGATGATTTTGGTAAGAATATATTTAAGATCCATTTGCATTTCATAGTAAAAGTGTTGGGTTATTTTTTATAAGGGCTAGAAAGTTTTTCTAAATATAGAAAATGTTTTTATAAAGTTTTCTTTGAAAAAGGTTTTATAAATCATACCCGTTAGTTTTCGTTTATAAAGGTTTTCAATTTTAAGAGATTTCTTCTAAATCCTGTAGCGAGCCTAGGGATTGATGCTGATCTCGTTCGAACGTGATCAAGCTGGTTCAAGCGAGATGCGCTCTCATTTGAACGACAACTATCATCATTTAAGCGAGATGCAATATCGTTTGAGCGATGATCCTTCTGATTCGAACGAGATTCCACCCTAATCATTACTATAGAAAGGGTATTTACCTTACGTTTTTTATTCGGAGAAGTTAGTTTTTATCGAAAAACTTTTTAAGAGAGAGAGAAATTATTTGGTTCGATAACTACTATGATCATAATCGTTTCTTCTTCCATTTAAGGGCTCAAAGTTTGTTTTCAATTCACAATCCCAATTACTTTTATGTGAATTGTATTGTGGAACCCATGACATATTTTTTCTAGAATATTATGCTACTAATTTGGGTGCCTTTTATGGTACTGGGCTGTTGACTGCTTCATTGAGGTTTACTTGAGGGTGCTCCTTTGCTAAAGATTGGACTGGGATTCGTGTGGGTCCACAGCGTGGCCAAGTGTCTATGTAGGTTTACCGAGGTAAACTCATTACAGATTTCATTGTGATTATAAATTACGATTTAATTCATAGTGAAATAAAAGGTTTTGCCCTTCGGGGTTTTTTCCTGAAATTTGTGAGTTAGCATATTTGTGTTTATGATGGTTTGACACACACACACACACACACACACACACACACATACACACACACACACACACACACACACACACACACACACACACACACACACACACACACACTCACATATAAACACACACACACACACACACACACACACGTAGTTGTATGTTTAGGGGCTGAATTAACTTGGTTTAAAAATTGACTTTAATTAAATAAGTTTGTAGTTGGAATTTGCGAATTTATTTATAAATCGATATCGCACACGACACACTCTTACAAATTTGTATCAGAGCAGGTTACACTAATTTATTATGCATTCCTATTTTTTCGCGAAATCCGTGTGACATTGATTTTTTTGAAAAATCTTTTTGTTTGAAAAATTATCGCAATGTTTTCGAATGAAAACTTATATAATCGGTTGCCAATTTTTGACGGGTCTAATAAAACTTACTGAAAAGCTTGCATGAAATCGCATTTAAAAGCAATCGATGAAAGAGTTTGGGTAATTTGTGAAAGAGGCTGGACTCCTCCCACTGTCATCGCGAATAATGTCACTAATTTAAAACCTGTGTCAGACTGGACTGAGGATGAGTTTATGTGGAGAACTTTTAATTCACATGGGCTTAAGTTAATTTTCGAACACATTACCCCTGACGAGTTTTGATGTATCATGACGTGCACAACGTTTAAAGAATCATGGGACATTTTCCAACTCATCCATGAAGGCACTAATTGGTCAAAGAGTCTAAAATTCAAAATTTAACTACTCAATTTGAAACAATTACCATGCTTGAGACTGAGTGTTTTGATGATTTTATGCACGTTTATCTAACATTGTCAACAATATTTTTAATATTGGTGAGCCTATACCTGATGCACGAGTGGTTAAAAATATTTTAAGGTCGTTGCCAAAACGTTTTATCCCTAAAGTGACTTTTTAAATACCTTAGGTAATTTGAATCGTTTGAAATTAGAAGAGTTGGTTGGAGACCTCCAGACATATGAGATTGACATGTTTCTTGACACCGTCAAGTCTAAGGATAGAGGGATACAACTTGAACTCCAGTCTAAGAAGAAAAAGAAAGTGATTTTTTGTGAGTCCGAGTCTGATTTTGATATGACCATGCTTACAAATAATTTTAAAAAGTTTCTCAAGTTTTCAAAACAAAATTCTTCCCATAAAAAGTATTTTGAGAAAAAGAAAGATAAGGCTAAAGAAAACAGCGAGAAAGAGAAAGAAGGAGAGGGGGATTTAGAAAAAGTAACTTATTTTGAGTGTGAGGGAAAAGGGCATAAGTCATTTGAGTGTCCTGCTAGACTTAGGAGAGAGGGCAAGAAAGTTGCCATGCCAGTCACCCTTAGTGATGTGAATGATAGTGATGATGATGTGAATGCCAGTCACCCTTGTATAACGTCATCCCAGTTTTCTGGTAGAGAAAATAGAATATGATCGAACAAGCAATCTTGCTGGATATCAAATCCACGATTTAAAAGGTAGTTAAATTGTTCGATCTTTTTATTTTCGTACCTATAAATAGGAGTACCCTCTATATGACGCACGCTAATAAAAGAGTTATGTGTGCAGTCTAATTGCAACCTCTCCCACTCTTGTTGACAATAATTATCACCGTGCCTCATTTTTTCTGAGAAAAGTATACGAGGGCATGGATAGGAGTCCTACTATTAAGGTTTGGGTTTGAAAGTTATGAGAGTTTAAAAGTATATGTGAAATCCCAACAACAACCCGCCGTACTTATTTATAACACATATTGTAGTACTTACACATATATTGTAGTGCAAAAAATCACGACATGTATATAACCCCTAATATAATATGATGGCACTCATATAACCCCCAATAAAATCACGACAAGGTGGATGTAAATTTTTTTACTCATTAAAAATCCATTTAATTATATTTTGTCAAAAAAAAATACACACATACAATCTAGGTTTATTGGCATAATCTATACAAACACACACATGCAATCTAGGGTTTATTGACATAATATATACATACACACACATACTATTTAGGGTTTTCTAAACCCTAATATTATTTAGGGTTTACACACATACAATCTATACATACACACACATACTATTTAGGGTTTACACACATACAATCTATATATACACACACATACAATATAAGGTTTATTGACATAAACATACATATACATATAAATCTATACACACACACACATATAAACATAAATTTATACATACACACACATACACACATAAAAACATAAATCTACACATACATACACATAAATTAGGGCTTTAGATAGAAATAACAAAATCCAAATGAATCAATACATACCGTCAAAATTGCCAAAATTGCCAGAATCGCCAAATGAAATAAATGAAAGCACCGGTGGGTATTTTTTCTAAGACCTAGAACTGGTCACGACCAAGAGCCGTGACCTAATACGCGCGACCCTTAAAAATAACGTAAGGCAGAGTTGGGTTCTCTAGACCTGGTCACGGCCTAGAGCCGTGACCCACAATGCGAGACCCTTTTCCATGCTTGATTGAGGTATGGTCACGACCCATAGCCGTGACCCATACCAAGAAATGGTCATGGCCCTTAGCCGTGACCCTGAATATGTGATACGCGACCCTTTTACACCAACCCTAGTGCTTGAATGAGGTATGGTCACGACCCATAGCCGTGACCCACACCCAAAAATGGTCACGACCCTAAGCCGTGACCCTCAATGTGTGTACTCTCTTCTTCGTCATGCCATGGGTCATGGACTTGGGCCATGACCAATCCGTGACCAAGCTTGGAGGGAATTTTGTCTCGAGTTTGGCGCTAAGATGGTCACGACTTGGTCACAGCCCAAGTCCGCGACCACAATGGAAACGGACTTGGGCCGTGACCACTTCTAGAGCATCGATAATTTAGTGTGATAATAAATATGGTCACGCCAAATATTGAGTGGGTCACGGCCCAAGTCCACGACCAGTTGGTCACGGACTTGGGCCGTGACCCACTGGGCGTGACTATTCGCAGGATTTGGTGTAGTAATGGGAAGTTTGTTGCTTTTTCTGCTAGTCACGTGAGCACACCCAGTTTGTCCCACGATGATGAGTATCCTTGTGCACTTGAAGCCCCCGAGGATGATTTGAGTGTTTCTAGCAATGGAGTGAGTGAGTGCGCTAGTGAGGGTGATAGTGAGCTCCACATCGCCTTTAGAGATTTGTACGCCGAGACTTTAAAGAATAAAAAATTAAATAAGGATTTGAGTCTTAGGGTGAGAGAGTTAGAAGTTTTGAGGGAGTTTGAGGCAAAAGTGAGTCAACTCGAGAAGGCAAAGATTTCTTTGAGCGAACATTTGATAGCTGATTAGGCATAAATTCTTCCCAATTTATCCCTTAATTTAGCTACTTTTAGCACCTCAAACAACGTAATCGATTTGAATTTATCTCATAATCTTGATACTGACTTATCTTAATGAGTACACCGAGTTTTTGGTATTTCATATTGCTTTTACAGGTATTTGATGTCAAGAAACGAAAGAACGAAACCAGAAGAATCAAGAAAGACAAGCAGGAAAGTCAAAAGGGGAAAAGTGTAATTTTTACCTAGAATTCGGATGAGGTACCTGAAGAGAAGTGGAAGATATCACATTCATGAACACATAGGAAGAAACGACATCTCAATCAGAGTCCCGGAACAAAATATATGAGCAATCAAAGTTGAGAAAAAAACTCAAACAGGCAGACCGGTCTGCCTTACCCCGGACTGGTCCACTGTGGCATACTCCAGAAGACCCCGAATCGAAAGCAAACCGAAGAAGGATGAAAAATAAAAGAACCGGTCTGCTAGAAAATAAAAAGAACCGATCCGCATCAAGAGGCAGACCGATCCGCCTAAGGCCCGGACCGGTCCGGCTATCGAGATCTTGAAATCTTATCTACTCCTAAGAAGAGTCCTAGTGCAGCTGAAACTCCTGAATTGTTGTAGGGTATAAAAACCCATTTTATTATCATTATTTGCACGAAGAATTTTAGTTAATTTTCCATTCTTTTCCAGAAACCCTAGTTTAGATACAATTTACAGTTTTGATTCCAATAGTGAAGATCAGTCAGAAATTATTTGATTACAAGATTTCTTACTTGCTACTATTACTGCTTGGGTGAGATTAGTGAGATAATTCTTCTTTTCAATTCTGTTCTACAACAATTCACAAGTTTTTCTTAGATTAATCATGGTTTTCTGCACATCAAACACTGTTTTCATTACGTTCAGCATGCTAGGCTAGATTTTCTAAGGCCGAAATACATGAACCCAGCCTGATGTGTTAGTTGCATGTGTATAACATTAATCCTCTGAATTTAGTGATTGATTATGATCGTATTGCATAGGAACACAAAAATTGTAGATCTTTAGATCTCGTTTGCCTCTGGGTAACCGGGATGCTTTAGAATGCAATTCGAGTGTCACTATCGCGATACCGATTTACTCATCCTTAGATTAAGTATGATGCGGGCTTGAACCTCATATACGTAATGCTTGGGAGTACTAAATTCCGGGTCAAATTAATCAATTAAATTTACGATTAGTATTATAACTGCAATACACTAGGGTTGGGGGATTGTATTCCCGTCCTATTTTTCTCATCACATAGTTTAAAGTTTCAACACAATCTTCATTAATAATTTAGGTAATTTAGTATAATAGCATCTTTTCATAATTTCATAATTGCACTTAGTTGTAGTCAATTCTCGAAACCAAATCATTTTTTCTTTCTTTTTAGAGTCAAAGTTAAGATTCCTTCGTCTTTTCCCGTCGTTACAACTTCGTTGTCTTAGTTCCCTGCGGATACGATCCCGACTTACCGGATTTATTACTAATGCGATAGGCTTGCACTTGAGCCTAGAGTGAACGCACATTAGAGACACTTTCTGAGTCGCGTCAAGTTTTTGGCACCATAGTCTGGGAATTAGGTAGACTTAGGATTAGATCGAGTCAATCTAAAGCTTTGACCAAAAATTTCAAAAAAAAAAAATCCAAAAACATAAAATATTCAAAAAACACAAAAAGATTCACCACCATCCCTCATAAGCTTTTAATGCAAAATTCTGAACTCACTCCCACACCCCATAATACTCCAACCAGCATTCATGAAAATCCAAGAGTTGAGTATAACCCCGATAGCCCCCAGAACGCCCCACAATTCTGGATTCCACCTCCCACACCGTCACACTCAATCTCCAATAACACTTCATTTTCCTTCTTAGGACACACCTCCGAGCACAGTTTGAGCACACCAAGTGAGAGCACTGAGTCGTTAAGTGAGAGAGAGATGTCACAACATAATAATGCACCTGCCGGTGAGGAAGAGGCCCTGTACTGCCCGCTGAGAGAATTTTTATATTCTGAGCGCACTGTCACTCTGGGATGCATTATACTCCCGTATAATGCCGGGTAATTTCGCTTTAAAAATGGGATGATCCAGATGTTACCACATTACCATGGTATGGATTCTGAAAAGCCATACCTTCACATTAGGGAATTTGAGGATGTGTGCGATACTCTCAATGATCAAACTTGCACACAAGAGGTGATCCGCCTCAAACTCTTCCCCTTCTCACTCAAAGATAAAGCTAAGACCTGGCTGTGGTCTTTACCTCCAAGATCGATTCCATCTTGGAACGAGTTGCAATCGAGATTTCTTTAGAAATTCTTCCCACCACATCGAACAATCTCCATAAAGGCTCAAATTCAAGCGTTCAAACAATCTGAAAATGAGCCATTTCATCGATGTTACGAGCGTTTCAATGAGTTAGTTACTTCATGCCCCCATCATGGATTTGATTCAGCGCAAATCATTTCTTTTCTCTATAATGGGCTGAACCTTAACTCCAAGCAACTCGTTGAAACCATGGGTAGTGGTCCGTTTATCGACTTAGACGCCCACTATGCTGAGCTTCACCTGAGGTATGTCGCCGAGACTACCCAATCCTGGGATACAAAATCAAAATCGTCAAGTGACTACCACTCCATCGGTGTCCGACCTATTTTATGTAGAAAAGAGTTCTATAGCGGACAGTAGAATCGATATACTTGAGAAAGAAGTGCGAGACCTACGTGGGATATGTGGAAGAGGATCAACTGGATCCATACCAAATCTCGTTGAAAAGGTGTGTGCAATTTGTGAGGCGGGGTATTCAACTGAGGACTGCTCGATTATACCCGCCTACAAAGTGATGCTTCAAGAGCAAGTTAGTGGTATAGGAGGATTTAAGGGTAATTTTGGTGCACCTCACGGGGATTCTTACAACCCTTCATGGAAAAACCATCCTGGTTTTAGGTATGGGCAACAACATGCTGTGATGAACCCTACTTCCCATGTTGCCTCTCCTCCACCACAACACTTTCAACAAGATCCACACATGCAAGGACATGTGCAAGCACCACCACCTCCAGGAGCATATATCCCGCCGCCGCGAAGAACTCTCGAGGATACCATGAATCAATTTATCACAAGCCAGACTGCAACCAATGCTAAATATGATCGTTTGATTAGTGACATAAATGCAAGTCTGTCAAAGATACAATCCTCGTTGTGTGTCCAAGAGAAGGGCAAGTTTCCTGCCCAGGGCCAAAGACCTCCCCAAGGTCAAACTAGTGTTAGCTCCACTTCTACTGAACATCAGGAGCAATGTCAAGCTATGACCACTCTTCATAGTGGGAGAGTCATTGATTTATCACCTCCCCCACACGACACAATGAAAGATAAGGAGATTTCGCCCGTCACAAAAGAGTACGAAGATGTCCCCTTAAATGAGAGTGACAAAGAAGACGCTAGTGAGCCCGAGGTAGTTGTGAAACCACCCTCCGTGGCACCATTTCCTCAAAGGTTGATTCCTTCTCATAAAGGAAACCCACGTGATGACGTGCTAGAAGTGCTAAAGCAAGCAAATCTGAAGTTACCTTTCCTTTATGCCATTAAGAAAATTCCAGCTTATGCAAAAGTCATCAAAGACTTGTTGACGATAAAAAGAAAGATGAAGGTAAATAAGAATGTCTTTCTAGCACAGAAGGTGAGCTCCATTCTACTAAATGATCTCCTGCCTAAATTTAAAGATCCTGGTGCACCCACCATTTCCTGCATCATTGGAGAAAACAAAATCGAGAAGGCCTTACTTGACTTGGGAGCAAGTGTCAATATCCTCCCTTACTCAATCTATAGGCAACTTGATTTGGGTGACCTCAAGCCCACAAAGTTCACTCTCCAATTAGTGGATCAAACTGTGAAGATCCCAAGAGGCATAGTCGAGGACGTGATCATCCAAGTTGACACTTTTTACTTCTTCATTAGACTTTGTCATTTGGGACACGAAGCCCTCCTTTAACTTGAGCAACCATGTTCCCATCATACTTGGGCGCCCATTCTTAGCTACGGCCAACGCAATCATCAATACTTGAAATGGGCGAATGCAACTCACCTTTGGGAACATGACCTTAGAGACCAACATCTTCCACATAGCCCAACATACGGGGGAAGAAGATGATCTTCATGCGATGAGATTCGTAGATGAGATAGTAGAGGAGTACTTTGAGGAGAATTTTTGTGGAGATGCCTTAGGGTCCTGTTTGATAGCGAGACACGAGAGTGAGGGGACGTACACCGACTTCGAGAGGGAGGTTAGGGAGTTGAGGGAGTTACTCGATGATAGAGCGTCGGACGAGGGCGCGAGAGATGTTAATTGGGTTTTGAGATTCGAGGAGCTACCACTGAGGGATACACGCATGGTTCCCTCCAGCGATAAATTTCCAACCCTCTAATTGAAGAAACTCCCCTCCCATATTAAATATGCATACCTAGGAGAGGCTGTGACATTTCATGTTATTGTGTCCTCTAGCCTAGACGAAGAGCAGGACGGTAAACTTTTGAAAAGCCTGAGGAAGCACAAAACTGCTTTTGGTTGGTGCATTACTGATTTGAAGTGGATAAGTCCTTTGATTTGCACTCAAAAAATCCATCTCGAAGAGGATGTCAAACCCTCAAGAGAAATGCAAAGAAGGCTAAATCCCAATATGAAAGAAGTAGTGAGAACCGAGATTATCAAGTTATTGGATGCTGGGATTATCTACCCAATCTCGGATAGCAAGTGGGTGAGCCCCATTCAAGTCGTCCTGAAGAAGTCGGGCATGACAGTGATTGAGAATGCTAAGGGAGAGCTAGTTCCCCAACGTACCACCACCCGGTGGCACGTTTGCATTGATTACCAGAAACTCAATGCGGGAACTAAGAAAGACCATTTACCCTTACCATTTATTGATCAAATGCTTGAGAGAGTAGCGGGCGACCCTTACTATTTCTTCCTTGATGGTTATTTCGGATATAACCAGATTGAGGTAGATGTACTTGACCAGGAGAAAATGACCTTCACTTGCCCTTTTGGTATGTTTGCCTACAAACGTATGCCATTTGGCTTGTGTAATGCACCCGCGACCTTTCAAAGGTGTATGTTGAGCTTATTAACGACATGGTCGAGAGAGGACTCAAAGTGTTCATGGACGATTTCAGCATTTTTAGCACCTCTTTCGACCTTTGTCTAGAAAAACTGGAAAAAGTACTTGCCCGATGTGTGGAAAAGAACTTAGTGCTGAATTGGGAGAAATGACATTTCATGGTCACATAGGTAATAGTTCTTGGCCACATAGTATCTTCCAAGGGGATAGAAGTTGATAGGGAAAAAATAGATGTCATAGCTGATCTTCCCCCACCAAAATCGCTTAAGGATGTGAACTCTTTCTTGGGCCACGCGAGGTTTTATCGAAGGTTCATTAAGGACTTTAGCACCATCGCTAGACCCTTAAGCAACCTACTCATGAAGGACACCCCATTCGAGTGGACGGAAGCATGACAAAGCTCTTTTGAAAAATTGAAAACCATGCTTGTGTCCGCTCCCATCATGCAAGTTTCGGATTGGTCTTTACCATTCGAACTTATGTGTGTTGCTAGCGATTATGCGATAGGGGCTGTTTTGGGCCAAAGAAAATATAAGCTGGCTCATGTCATCTATTACGCTAGCCGGACTCTTACTGGACCACAACTCAACTACTCTACCACGGAGAAAGAGTTTCTAGCGATAGTCTTTGCCCTTGATAAATTCCGATTATACCTTATCGGTTCTCCCATTATTTGCTTCACCGACCACGCGGATTTGAAATACCTACTTGCAAAGAAAGATGCAGAGCTGCGCCTCATAAGGTGGATCCTACTCCTATAAGAGTTCAATCTCTCCATTAAAGATAAGAAAGTAGTAGAAAACATCGTGTCCGACCACTTATCACGACTTTCGTCCGACGTACCTAGTGATCCCATACCCATAGACGAATACTTTCCGGATGAACAAATTTTTACTACCTCTCCTTTGCCTTGGTTTGCAGATATAGTGAACTACCTTGTCACGGGAGCCGTCCCTCCCGACTGGACACGCAAGATAAGAAGAGGTTTATTACTTGGTCGCGCATGTTCTTCTATGACGATCCGTTCCTTTTTAAATATTGTACCAACAAAATCATCCGACGATGTGTACCGGATGACGAGATCCCCAAGGTCATCCAGTTTTGTCATTCGAAAGCTTGTGGAGGCCACTTTTCGATGAAAAAGATGGCCGCTAAAATTCTACAATGCGGCCTCTATTAGCCCATAATATTCCGGGATGTAAACAATGCTTGTAAATCATGCAATAGGTGCCAACGGATGGGAGCCATTACTAGATGAGAAATGATGCCTCTTACCCCATACTCATCATTGAGATCTTTGACTGTTGGGGTATTGACTTCATGGGTCCTTTCCCCCTGTCCTGTGGTTTCCTATACATCCTTGTCGCGATAGATTACGTTTCTAAATGGGTGGAAACAATAATTAGCAAGACGAATGACAACAAAGTGGTGATAAAGTTCCTGCAGGAACACATACTTTCCCGCTTCGGTGCTCTGAAAGCGATAATCAGTGATAATGGCAAGCAATTTTACAATAGGCCATTCGCGAAGCTCATGATAAAGTATGTTGTCGTTCACAAGGTTGGAACGACTTATCACCCACAAACGAATGGGCAGGCCGAACTAGAAAATCGAGAAATCAAGAACATTCTTGAAAAGACCGTCAATCCTACCCAGAAAGATTGGTCACTTAGATTGAACGATTCGCTATGGTCCTATCACACCGCATATAAAAATCCACTCGGCATGTCCCCTTTCCGCTTTGTGTATGAAAAACCTTGCCATCTCCCTGTAGAGTTAGACCACAAGGTGTATTGGGCAATTAAGGAGTTAAACTATGCCATGGATAAGGCCGGTGAAGCTCATAATCTTCAAATCAATGAGTTAGAAGAAATACGCAATGATGCGTATGAGAATGCTAAAATTTCTAATGAAAGGATGAAACTCGCTCACGATAACATCATTCGATGCAAAGAGTTTCTTCCCGGACAAAAAGTTCTTCTCTATAACTCTCGCTTCACCTCTTTCCGAGCAAGTTGCGGTCACGATGGTCTGGCCCATTCGTTGTAAAGAATGTTTTCCCTCATGGAGCTGTTGAATTAGACGATTTGAAAGGGGGAAATATATTCAAGGTAAATGGACAATGCCTAAAGCCATATCTAGAGGCGTGTGTGGAAGAAATCGACACCGTCTGGTTGTCGAACCCCGTTTACGAGGTAGAATGAGCTGTTACAGCAAGGCCGTTGCACCGCTGATGCGTATGGGGTGAGAGTCATGTGGGTAGTGAGAGTCGTGTGTGTAGTGAGCGTCTATAGGATTAGGGTACATTTGGGAAAGAGCATTCGCATGTTTCGGGAATATTGAGTCAAGTCGCATTGACCATTGGTATCGAGAGGTTTTAATCCAAAAATTGATCTGGAGTATGTTGAGAAAGTGAAAAATTTCGAAGATGAGAGATCGAAATTAAGTTCGGGGAAAAATCCAGCTCAAACACTGGAGACGGACCTGTCCGCCTAGGACCGGTTCCTTTAATTTTGAGGCGGACCAGTCCGCTAGTCGGATTTGCCTGAATATTAAAGGACCGGTCCGCTTTTTGCAGGTCTGTTTTTTCCCTTCCCAAGGTTCACCCCCTTCTCCCCAATCCTCTTCATTCCCTCCAATTAGTCTCCCCAACTCCCAAGCCTACCCTTTACCTCCAAAATTCATCCCCTTTTCCCTTCAAACCCTTTCCCTCCAAATCCAACCCCTACCCCCACCCTTTCGCCTATAAATACACACCCAAACCCTCCCTTCCCTCCACACCTTCAACCAAACTCCTCTCTTCCCCCTCCCTAATTTTCCAGAAAAAAATCTCTCTTGTTCTCATGGACCAACGCGCTGCCCCCACCAAGTACGACTCCACCGACATCCTCACCTCCGTGTAATACCCCGTACTTTTATTGATTTTTATTTATTGGATTAATTAATTAATGAGAATTAATTGGAAAATTAATCCGGAATTAAATACTAGCGAGACGTAAGTTTGTATTTGAGTATGTTGATAAAAAAATTTAATATTACGGTGCATATTTAGTAATATTGAATGTTGAAAGTATTAAAATTGTCGAGAGTTTTAAATACGATAATTTGGGAAATTTAATTGGAACGCGCGTGTCAGTCGCGTCAAGAATGAATTTATGAGATTTATCAATAAATTATGTTTCTTTTGACCAAATAGTCATTTTGAGTGCGCCAACGTGTTCGAAAGGGTCGAGATAGTCAGAAAACACTAGCCGGGGGTTTAGTTTGGGTCCCGGGGCATTTTTAGGCCAAATCGGCAACCCAAAAGGGTAGTTTGGTAATTTCAAAAATTTGGTAATTAAAACCCACGAAAATTAGACTTTAATTATAACTTATCATTAAGCCCACTAACCCATTTTCAACCCTAATCTAAGTAGTGGGCTACGGGAGAAGTTAAGAAAATATTATAACTTGCCAAAAACCAACCCCCCACCTCCATTGTCATCTCGTGAGAAGAACTTGTAGAGAGAGAGAGAGAGGAGAATTCTGTAGAGAGAGAGAGAGTAATTCAACCATCTCCAACCAACAACAAATCTGAAGAACATAAGGCAAGTGATTTAGTTACAAATTATTCAATGAATATGTTCCCCATGTGTAGTGTAAATATAGAATTTTGTCTTGGAAGATTGATATGAACCCATGAATTTGAGGATTAAAACTATAAACCATGTTAGGAATTGCATGTAGACATATTCTGGACGAATTATGAATTCAAAATTTAACCCTTGATGATCTAAAAGCGGATTTAAGAAGAGAACTATTATTGTTCTTGAAAGAAATAGAAAACTAGGGTTCTTGATGAAGTTTTGATCCAAATAAAGCCCTTGGTTGATGATTTATTGGTTTTAGAATGTTAACAATGTTGTAGGATGGTTGTATGATGATATTATAACGTTAGATTAGAGTTTCATGCATTATAATGGAGTTTTGGGGCGAAACTTGGACTGCAAAATGAAGCAGTCCGTAGCCTAACTGGTGCGCTCGATTGATCGACATTCATAGGTCGATCGATCGATCACCATCGATCGATCGAACATACAAGGTCGATCGATCGATCTTCCCAGAATGAGTAAAATCTTCCCATTTAAAATTTTAAGGATGTTAACCCTAGAAAATTATTGATGGAGTCTTTGTGAGTATTCTTAAACTTAAGGAAGACCAGTAGGTATGGTTGTGAAATCGGACCTTAATTAGAATTTAATTTGGGATAGTTGTCTAAAATCCATTAAAGCTTGACGAGTGAGATAATATTAGGGTTAAAAGAGTAAATTCGAATGATTTGATGAAATGAGGTTTGTGGCAGAAATAATGACCTTAAGAATAATGAAATTAAATGTGGAAATAATAGGAGACTTAGTAACCTCTTTGAGATAGGTTTTAAGTATAAGAAACTAGGATGTGAGATGTGTCGACAGTCTACATTATATATTATCGTAAGACTTAAAATGCATAAAATTGGAATAATGGTATAGGGATGTAGAATATACCTTTATTAATATTAAGATATCTAAGACGTGTGAATGCTTAGTATATGACTTATGTGTATGACATACCTACCATACTTGCTATCACGGAGGTCGTCGTTCGTGTTGGGCCAACTAATCTTTGTGTGCCTACGGGGGGATTTAGATTGGTTCCTTAAGAACATAATACCAGAATGACTTATTTGTGAGTTAATAAGTCAGCTGACTATGGAGCGTAGGTATGTACGTGACCCATGGATATGTTGAATTATGTTCGCCTCCATTTTTGTGTGTTGTGCTTATTCTAACAATTCCTCAGAGATTCGGAATTTGTAATCCTTATGTACGTGATGTACCGGGATGAGATAGCAGAGTATGTGCACCGTAGCCTAGACTAGGGGTGCCTATAATGTATATTTATGATGTGAATAATATACAAATAATGTTCAATGAAATACTTAGTAAAGTAACGATGTGCATACTTGTGCTATTTTAATAGAGATTAAAATGAGAACTCCACATAATAAAAGGTTGTTAATAGGGAATTAAGGCACATACATGGTATACTTGAATGATATGAATAAACCCTTAAACATATAAATTGAAGACAGGTTTTGTATTAGACTAGTTAGTTAGTAGCATAATTAGTACGGGCTATGAATGTGTTAGGAGTGCACATTAGTTGAGAGGGGAGGAGCTCATGTGAGTGCACGTCACTAACATGTATTTGATATTCACTGTTTATTTGTCATTAAACACTTGCAATATTTTAAACTATTTTAACAATCGGGCTCTGACCCGTTTGCTATCAAATCTATTTTGTAAAAACCTTTTAGGTGCCCAGCCACAGGGACGCCAAGCTTAGGAGTTCTATCCCATTGACATGCTGTAGCTGCTGTGGAAGTTACAGGGCCTTGCTAGTAGACGCTTCCTTTGGTTTTGACTCCATATTCAGTTCCATCATTTGTAGGGCATGTCGCCCATTTCTATTAGAGACATTTCATATTTCAGTTATTCAGATTCTTGGCATGTAATTAATTCAGGATACACTATTTTGTTCATTTCAGTTGTGGATTGTTGTGAGGAGTTTTTCCTCTGGACTCATTAATGTTTGTTTGTTACTTCGTTGAGACTTTATGGTGTATGGTTATGTTATTCTTTTATATCTCACTTACTGCTTGTGAATCAGACTTAATTTAAAATTTGACATCTTACTTTTAAATACTAGGTGGTTAGTAATTATTAAAAAAATGTTTTCGACAGTGATGCTATTAACTGAATCAACTTGGCATTTTGATTTAATTTCATAAAGGAGTAGCTACCCGATATTTAATTAGTCGGGGTGTCACAGGTGGTATCAGAGCATCAGGTTCTAGTGTCCTTTAGGATATGTACGACTTATTATGTTTTCGCTGAGCTTTCTTTGATGTAGAGCCCTATATTTTAGGACTGTTGTATTCTTTTATGTATGCTTCGCTCTTCAGCTATTTTGGGTTTATAACTACGAACTTATAGACCTTACTCTTATTTCAGATGCCTCCACGACGTGCACCACGAGTTCCTAGGAATGCACAGCCAGAGCCCCAGCCAGCTCCAGTACAGGGCACCATGAATGCCGCCGAGGTTGCAGCCATTGTAGCCCAAGTGGTAAATGCCGCTCTTGCCGTTGTACAGCAGGCACCACCTCAGGCGCCAGTAGCCGCGCCAGTTCAGGCACATGCATTCCCGTCTGCTTGGGAACGCGTACGTGATGCTTTTCAGAAAGCACACCCACCGGAGTTCGCAGGTAGCTCCGATGTTGTGGTTTCAAGTCAGTGGAGGAAAGACATTCAGAGGCACTTGAGGATGTATGAGTGAATCGATGTTCAGAAGCAGATACTAGATACTTTCAAGCTAGTGGGATCTGCACTGCAGTGGTGGGAGTCTATTACCACCATGGAGGAGAGAGATACTCTCACGATACAGGAGTTTTGGGTGCGGTTTGATCGCAAGTACTTTCCCTCAGCCGTTCATACTGAGATGAGGAGGAAGCTGATGAACCTCAAGCATGAGGGGAGAACTGTAGAGGAGTACGAGGCAGAGTTCACTAATCTGCTGAACATTGTCCCTGATGAGATTCCGACGGAAGGGAAGAAGATTCAAAAGCTTATGGATGGATTGACTTGGAGGATCCGTCAGCACTTGTTGGGCAATCTCTCGTTAGCCACTTATTCTGATGTGGTTAACGCAGCACTACTCCATTTCCAGGACCACCGCTTTCACTTGACAGAGGGGAAGCGATCAAGAGAGTCCATCCATCAGGGCAGGACAAGGGGAAATGGTGCCAACGGGGCACAATCAGCTCAGGGTCAGTATAGGCAGGGTGATCAGGGTTCCCAGCAGGGGGATTCTAAGAGATTCCGATCAGGGGGTTTCAAGAACGATCAGGGAGGATTCCAAAATGGCCAGCAGGGTCAGAACGGCCATCAGGGCCAGCAGGGTCAAAATGGTCAACAACAGCAGTTTCACCAGGGCCAGCAAGGCCAGAGCAGAAATGGTAACGATCACCAGGGCCGTGGTCAGCAGGGGCAGCGTGGGGGAAACTTCCAGGGGAAGTGTTTCGTTTGTGGTAAGATTGGCCACAAACGTCAGGATTGTCCTGATAAGGGCAGGGCCCCACAGCAGCAGCAGTAGGGTGCTCGACACGAGCCACAGAGGCCTATGTTTGCCGCCGCCCTCCCAGCACCACAGCAGATGGCAGCCTTACCGCCCATTCCAGCAGTCCCAGTTCAGCAGGGACAACTTCAGTATGGGAGAGTGTATCAGCTCCAGCAGGCCGCAGTCCCACAGGATCCACCCACTATCGAGGGTATGTTTTCTATTCAGGGGACTCTGGGGCGTATTTTATTTGACACGGGGGCTACACATTGTTTCATTGCTATGAGATTTGCACGCACCATTGGGTTGTTAGACACCGCCGAGAGCACGGTTACCTGTGTAGATTCACCGCTGAGTAGGGGTTCCATGATTTCCCTTATATGTAGGGGTGTGGGTATAGATATCGGGAGGCTTACTCTACCCGTGGATACGTTAGTGTTAAATATGACCGAGTATGATGCCATTATTGGTATGAATTGGCTAGTTGTGTACCGAGCCATGATTGACTGTTTTAGTAGGAGTATTATCTTTGCCATTCCCGGGCAGGAGATGTTTTTAGTGGCGATTCCTCGTCCTGAGGGAGGATCGTCCACTCATTTGTACTATATAGAGGAGGAGACCTCTAAGGAAGTGGTGATACCACTTGATTTGATTCCGGTTGTTCGAGAGTTTGCCGATGTATTTTAGGATATACCTGGATTACCTCCGAGTAGAGAGATAGATTTTGTGATCGATTTGACGCCGGGCACTCGGCCTATTGCCCGCGCACCTTACCGTATGGCTCCAGCTGAGATGAGAAAGTTACGGGATCAGATTGAGTAGTTGTTGGGTCAGGGGTTTATACAGAGGAGTACTTCGCCGTGGGGTGCCCCTGTATTGTTCGTGAAGAAGAGGGATGGATCATTGAGGCTGTATGTAGATTACCGGGAGTTGAATAAGGTCACCATACAGAATAAGTATCCGTTGCCCCGAATCGATGACTTATTCGACCAGCTGAGAGGAGCTTCTTTCTTCCCAAAGATTGATTTGCGATTGGGATACCATCAGTTGCGTATTAGGGAGGAGGACGTCTCGAAGACTTCTTTCTTAACGAGATATGGTTCCTATGAGTTTCGGGTTATGCCTTTTGGTTTGACCAATGCTCCAACCATGTTTATGGATTTGATGAATAGGGTGTTCAGAGAGTTCCTAGATCAGTTCGTCATTGTCTTCATTGATAATATTCTGGTTTACTCCCAGACAGAGGAGGAGTACGCCGAGCATTTGAGGTAGGTTTTGCAGACGCTACGTCAGAACGAGCTGTACGCAAAATATGAGAAGTGCGGATTCTGGCTGAAGGAGGTTCAGTTTTTGGGGCATATTATTTCCGACCGGGGGATATCTGTTGATCCAGGGAAGGTATCCGCGGTGAGGGAGTGGGGACAGGCCACGACACCGACTGAGATCCGTAGTTTCTTGGGCCTAGCAGGATACTACATGAGGTTTATTCGGGGTTTCTCAAAGATAGCGGGTCCTTTGACACATCTGACTCGTAAAGGTGTGCCGTTCATTTGGAGTGATGCCTGTCAGTTGGCATTTGATGGGTTGAAGGACAAGTTGACCTCAGCACCTGTGTTAGAATTGCCGAGACCGGGAGTTGAGTATCTAGTTTACACCGATGCGTCCTTACAAGGACTTGGAGATGTATTGCAGCAGGAGAGTCAGGCCATAGCTTATGCTTCCCATAAGCTTAAGCCTCATGAGAAGAATTACCCCACCCATGACTTGGAGTTAGCGGCAGTGTTATTTGCCCTTCGGATTTGGAGACATTATCTTTTGGGGGAGAAGTTTTGATTGTTCATGGACCACAAGTCCCTACAGTACCTATTCACATAGAAGGAGTTGAATATGCGGCAACGGAGGTGGCTTGAGTTTGTGAAGGACTATCAGTTTGATATCTAATATCACCCGGGGAAGTCTAACGTGGTAGCAGACGCGTTGAGCCGTAGACCAGTAGATTAGGTGGCAGGGGTGTGGAAGGCTAAGTGGAAAGAGTTGGGACACCAGGATGCAGTGGCTCGATCGTTCATGTCTGTGATGACTGTTACACCGCAGATTGCCACGAAGGTGGTAAAGGCCCAGGAAAATGACTCATTCTGTCAGGAGCAGATAGTTCGATTACTAGCAGAGGGAGCCGAGTCCTATACCGTTAGCTCAGACGGGGGATTACGCTTCAATAGGAGACTGGTAGTTCCGGAAGGGGAGAGATTGTGACACGAGGTGATGGCAGAGTCGCACGGCTCACGGTTCGCGGTACATCCTGATGGGGACAAAATGTACCAAGACATGAGACGTCAGTATTGGTGGAGCGAGATGAAGAGAGATATCGCCGTGTTTGTTTCTAAATGCGCCACTTGTCAGCTGGTAAAAGTGGATCATCAGAGACCGGTAGGACTTCTACAGCCATTAGAGGTCCCGATGTGGATGTGGGAGAGCATATCTATGGACTTTATCACGGGGTTGCCTACGTCACAGAGAGGTCACGACTCCATTTGGGTAATTATGGACGGGTTGACCCAAGTCGCTCATTTTCTACCCGTAAGGATAGACTACACTACGGGACAGTATACCCAGCTTTTTATTGCAGAAATTGTGAGACTTCACGGTGTGCCCCTAAATATCGTGTCTGACCGAGACAAGATATTTGTTTCGCGGTTTTGGGAGAGTTTTTAGGAGGCCATAGGCACGGAGTTGCGGTTGAGTACGGTATATCACCCACAGACCGATGGGGAAACCGAGCGTACAAACCAGATGTTGGAGGATATGTTGCGTATGTGCATCATTGATTTTGGGGGTGGATGGGAGCAGTATCTTCCACTGGTGGAGTTTGCTTATAATAACTCCTACCAGTTCACCATTGGCATGGCTCCATTTGAGGCGTTGTACGGTAGACCTTGTCGTTCCCCAGCATGTTGGTTGGAGGTGGGGGACAACAAACTACTTGGGCCGGAAGTGATTCAGGATACTTCGGCAAGGATAAAATTGATACGGAGTCGCATTCGGGTAGCTCAAGATCGGCAGAAGAGCTATGCTGATGCGAAGAGGTTCTTCATGGAGTTCCAAGTGGGGGACCAGGTTTTACTCAGAGTATCTCCTATGAAGGGGATTATGCAATTTGGGAAGAAGGGGAAGTTGGCACCGAGATACGTGGGACCATTTCCTATCATCGAGCGGATTGGGTCTGTTGCGTATAGACTTGGGTTACCGGAGCATTTACACAGGATTCATGATGTGTTTCATATTTCCTCGCTAAGGAAATATCTTAGAGATGATTTGTCTTATTCTCACATTGCTTTGGAGGACATCGATATCCAGCCCGATAGCTCCTCTGAGGAAGGGCCGATTGCTATTTTCGACCGAAGTGAGCGGAAACTGCGATCAAAGATAGTTCCGTTAGTGCGTGTTCAGTGGTGACATCATAATGTCGAGGAGTCCACATGGGAGCGCGAGGATGATATGCGCGAACGTTATCCAGAGTTATTTTTACCTGGTACTTTCTAGTTCTGAATTTCGGGACAAAATTCTGTTATTAGGGGGGAAGTATGTAATACCCCGTACTTTTATTGATTTTTATTTATTGGATTAATTAATTAATGAGAATTAATTGGAAAATTAATCCGGAATTAAATACTAGCGAGATGTAAGTTAGTATTTGAGTATGTTGATAAAAAAATTTAATATTACGGTGCATATTTAGTAATATTGAATGTTGAAAGTATTAAAATTGTCGAGAGTTTTAAATACGACAATTTGGGAAATTTAATTGGAACGCACGTGTCAGTCGCGTCAAGAATGAATTTATGAGATTTATAAATAAATTATTTTTCTTTTGACCAAATAGTCATTTTGAGTGCCCCAACGTGTCCGAAAGGGTCGAAATAGTCAGAAAACACTAGCCGGGGGTTTAGTTTGGGTCCCGGGGCATTTTTAGGCCAAATCGGCAACCCAAAAGGGTAGTTTGGTAATTTCGGAAATTTGGTAATTAAAACCCACGAAAATTAGACTTTAATTATAACTTATCATTAAACCCACTAATCAATTTTCAACCCTAATTTAAGTAGTGGGCTACGGGAGAAGTTAAGAAAATATTATAACTTGCCAAAAACCAACCCCCCACCTCCATTGTCATCTTGTGAGAAGAACTTGTAGAGAGAGAGAGAGAGAGGAGAATTATGCAGAGAGAGAGAGAGAGGAATTCAACCATCTCCAACCAACAACAAATCTGAAGAACATAAGGCAAGTGATTTAGTTACAAATTATTCAATGAATATGTTCCCCATGTGTAGTGTAAATATAGAATTTTGTCTTGAAAGATTGATATGAACCCATGAATTTGAGGATTAAAACTATAAACCATGTTAGGAATTGCATGTAGACATATTCTGGATGAATTATGAATTCAAAATACCTTGATGATCTAAAAACGGATTTAAGAAGAGAACTATTATTGTTCTTGAAAGAAATAGAAAACTAGGGTTCTTGATGAAGTTTTGATCCAAATAAAGCCCTTGGTTGATGATTTATTGGTTTTAGAACGTTAACAATGTTGTAGGATGGTTGTATGATGATATTATAACGTTAGATTAGAGTTTCATGCATTATAATGGAGTTTTGGGGCGAAACTTGGACTGCAAAACGAAGCAGTCCGTAGCCTAACTGGTGCGCTCGATCGATCTTCCCAGAATGAGTAAAATCTTCCCATTTAAAATTTTAAGGATGTTAACCCTAGAAAATTATTGATGGAGTCTTTGTGAGTATTCTTAAACTTAAGGAAGACCAGTAGGTATGGTTGTGAAATCGGACCTTAATTAGAATTTAATTTGGGATAGTTGTCTAAAATCCATTAAAGCTCGACGAGTGAGATAATATTAGGGTTAAAAGAGTAAATTCGAATGATTTGATGAAATGAGGTTTGTGGCAGAAATAATGACCTTAAGAATAATGAAATTAAATGTGGAAATAATAGGAGACTTAGTAACCTCTTTGAGATAGGTTTTAAGTATAAGAAACTAGGATGTGAGATGTGTCGACAGTCTACATTATATATTATCGTAAGACTTAAAATGCATAAAATTGGAATAATGGTATAGGGATGTAGAATATACCTTTATTAATATTAAGATATCTAAGACGTGTGAATGCTTAGTATATGACTTATGTGTATGACATACCTACCATACTTGCTATCACGGAGGTCGTCGTTCGTGTTGGGCCAACTAATCTTTGTGTGCCTACGGGGGGATTTAGATTGGTTCCTTAAGAACATAATACCAGAATGACTTATTTGTGAGTTAATAAGTCAGCTGACTATGGAGCGTAGGTATGTACGTGACCCATGGATATGTTGAATTATGTTCGCCTCCATTTTTGTGTGTTGTGCTTATTCTAACAATTCCTGAGAGATTCGGAATTTGTAATCCTTATGTACGTGATGTACCGGGATGAGATAGCAGAGTATGTGCACCGTAGCCTAGACTAGGGGTGCCTATAATGTATATTTATGATGTGAATAATATACAAATAATGTTCAATGAAATACTTAGTAAAGTAACGATGTGCATACTTGTGCTATTTTAATAGAGATTAAAATGAGAACTCCACATAATAAAAGGTTGTTAATAGGGAATTAAGGCACATACATGGTATACTTTAATGACATGAATAAACCCTTAAACATATAAAGTGAAGCCAGGTTTTGTATTAGACTAGTTAGTTAGTAGCATAACTAGTACGGGATATGAATGCGTTAGGAGTGCACATTAGTTGAGAGGGGAGGAGCTCATGTGAGTGCACATCACTAACATGTATTTGATATTCACTATTTATTTTTCATTAAACACTTGCAATATTTTAAACTGTTTTCACAATCGGGCTCTGACCCGTTTGCTATCAAATCTATTTTTGTAAAAACTTTTAGGTGCCCAGCCACAGGGACGCCAAGCTTAGGAGTTCTATCCCATTGACGTGTTGTAGCTGCTGTGGAAGTTACAGGGCCGTGCTAGTAGACGCTTCCTTTGGTTTTAACTCCATATTCAGTTCCATCATTTGTAGGGCATGTCGACCATTTCTATTAGAGACATTTCATATTTCAGTTATTCAGATTCTTGGCATGTAATTAATTCAGGATACACTATTTTGTTCATTTCAGTTGTGGATTGTTGTGAGGAGTTTTTCCTCTGGACTCATTAATGTTTGTTGGTTACTTCGTTGAGACTTTATGGTGTATGGTTATGTTATTCTTTTATATCTCACTTACTGCTTGTTAAGCAGACTTAATTTAAAATTTGACATCTTACTTTTAAATACTAGGTGGTTAGTAATTATTAAAAAAATGTTTTCGACAATGATGCTATTAACTGAACCAACTTGGCATTTTGATTTAATTTAATAAAGGAGTAGCTACCCGGTATTTAATTAGTCGGGGTGTCACACTCCGGTCATGGCGAATTCCGTTCCCACCAAGAGGAACGTTGGTTCCATTGGTTTTTCGGCCCGGATCGCAAACTCCATATGGAGCACGCTGTCCAATGGGCTGGGCTGCCCACCTCCGTCACCGCCTTATTCATGGCTAGGGGGTGGTGCAGATTCCTCAATGAACCCTATCAAGTGGTTTGGGCGGTCGAGGTCCGATCCTTTTATGGCACCCTTGTTCGGACGGGCCAATTCGAGGCTCAAGCGTACGTGGATGGTACCGTCATCTCATTTTCATTGGCCCGTCTCACGGCTAAGTTGACCGAATACGATGTTCCGGACTTCTAAGAATTCACCTAGCCACGGAATGTCCCCCCGGTCGCCAAAGACGTGATCATAGAACGCATTGCACCGGATGTGGCTTGTACGGGGCAAACCGTCGCCGTTGGATGCCTTAATGAGAAGGCATGCCTCACTTTTCAGATTGTGTGCACCAACATATTACAAACGTCCAACGATTCCGCCATGCGGCCCCGGCAGGCCATTTTGACCTACCATCTATTTGACCCACACACTTCCATCCACTTGTCCTGCACCTTATACGCCGATATCATCAACGCATACTTGGATGAGAAAGGTGCTGCCCCACTGCCCTATGCTCGTTTGATCACTTCTATCCTCAAAGACACTGGCATTGCGGAGCCGCTCGACCGAATTCGCATTCCCGGTCCCTTTGGCCAGGGGACCCGCACTAAAAGCGCCAAACAGCTAGATGTCCTACGGGTCCGACGGGGAAGTGATAGTGAAGAGGAGGCTGCCTCGAGCGAGAGCGACGAAGAAGAAGAGGCCGTCGGTGCGGATGTCAAAATGGGGGATGTCGGTCCGGATGAAGAGTCGGCGGACGAAGAAGACGACCCGGATTTTGAGTGGGCCAGTAGCGACCTCACAAACCGTATGGAGGCGCTTGAGACGCGCTTCGACACCTTTATGACCGATTATCGTCGCGATACGAGTTTGATGTTCCGTTTCCAAGCGAACATATACCGATGCCAAGGGGATCCCAATGAGCCATTGCCCTCCTATTTCTATGATCCCTATGGCCCCGATGCGCCCGGTTCCTCCCAACCCCGCCCCAGTGAAACTTGATGTGGTTATGATAGTTTTTATTTATTTTTCCTGTTCACTTGTTTGTATGCCTTTCCTTGTAATCGTACCACAATCTCGTTTGCTATAAAATCTGCATTTTTCTCCATTTGTTTGTTTTATTTATCACACTTATTATTTTTCCTTGTTTAGATTTTAGTCCTTTTTGCTTGAGGACAATGCAAAAGTCTAAGTTGGGGGGGGGGGGGGGGGTCACAAGTGTGTATTTCTAAAACTTCACAAATTTTCAAAAATGCCCAAAAATCTAAAAAAAAATCATAAAATTTTGAAAAACTCAAAATTATTTTTGTTCAAAATAAATAAAAATTGGAATTCAAATTTTTCAAAAATATCTTTAAAAGTCGGTTTAAAGTCTCGAGTTGTAAAATTCAACATACACAAAGCCGAAATTGACTAAAAATGGAAATTGAGCGAAAATTGACGACTTAACGAATAAGTGTGGAGATTAACAAACCCGGTGAGATTCGAGCCTATCACTTTTTGTGAGTTTTTAAATCAATCCGAGTTAATTGTTAACTCAAAGTTCTTTTCAGCGCCTAAAAAGTCATTGAGGATCTCAACCCTTTCATTTTGATCGGTTATGAAAAATGTGTGTGATATTGCCTTGAAAAACGTGCCAAAAATTGATCTCTAAACCTAAATTCATCTCGAAACGCATATGGTAGTGCAATTGGTCTTTTGGACAATGAAGTAGGCCCTCGTTTGTCACCCAAAAATATTGGCCAGAAAAAGATGCAAAAAATCACCCCTTTTGCAACCCAAATTGACCCAAATAGATTTTCCCTTTCGTTTGACAAATATACCGGAATTGCGAAGAATGGAAAAATTCAGAATTTAGGTCCGAAAAATGCATATAAAGGGGCAAGAAAAAAAATATATGCTCAACAAAAATAGAAAAAAAAGAAAAGAAGTGAACAACAGAAAAAAATAGAAAAAGAAGAAAAAATGAGCAATAGCCCGAAAAAAGCACAAATGGACATCATAAATGACTTTTCCAATTTCAATCCTTCCTACCATTCTCATTTTACCCCATATACCTTAAAACCCGAAAAAGTCCTAACCGAGTCTAAATTGAGAAATTGGTTACCGCGTGGAGAGCTAATACACCAAAAGATAATAAAAGAGATTGAATGCGCGAAGAAGAGGCAATGTTCCCGTTTTAAAACTGTAATCCGTTGATGAGATCCTTTTACCATGAAATTTCTATTTTTCTACTTGTATGTGTGAGTTTGCGTCCATTACATTTACTCTTTATATCACGCATACCAAGAGAATAGACACTTTCCGAGTGATTCATCTGAGAGAGTATTTCGAGAGAAATTGAAATCAAAACGAATTTTTGAGTAAGTAACGTGATGATCAATCAATGGAAATTGGCAGTTATATTTTCGGCTTCTCACACACACACTATGATTTGAGACTTATAAATATGACTTGATGATGACTATTTTTTGTAAAAGTTTGAATTACATAATTTTTGCGTATTTTGAATCATCTTTGAGTCGAATTTTGTGGGTATATTCACTGAAAACCTTCACGAAACACAACTCGTCCTACTAGTGTGACCGAGGGGTTTAAAGGCTTGTTGCATATGCTAAATGCAATCGCTTGCCCGCGAAAAAGGTATTCTACCTTAATAAAATGTTTTTCAACAGTTATGCCGTGCTAGGATTCTTTTACATTGCTCAGGACGCGCAGAGTTCTAAGTTAGGGAGTTTGATTAGGCATAAATTCTTCTCAATTTATCCCTTAATTTAGCTACTTTTAGCATCTCGAACAACGTAATCGATTTGACTTTATCTTATAATCTTGCTACTGACTTATCCTAATGAGTACACCGAGTTTCTGGTATTTCGTATTGCTTTTACAGGTATTTGATGTCAAAAACGAAAGAAAGAAACCAGAAGAATCAAGAAAGATAATAAGGAAAGTCAAAAGGGCAAAAGTGTAATTTTTACCCCAAATTCGGATGAGGTACCTAAAGAGAGGTGGAAGATATCACATTCATGAACACATAGGAAGAAACGGCACCTCAATCGGAGTCCTGAAACAAAAGATATGAGCAGTCAAAGTTGAGAAAAAAAGTTAAATAGGCAGACCGGTCCGCCCCTACCCCGGACCGGTCCGCTGTGCCATACTCCAAAAGACCCCGGATCAAAAGCAAACCGAAGAAGGATGAAAAATAAAAGAACCAGTCCGCCCCGGACTGGTCCGCCAGAAAATAAAAAGAACCGATCCGCATCAAGAGGCAGAACGATCTGCCTAAGGCTCGGACCGGTCCGACTATTGAGATCTTGAAATCTTATCTTCTCCTAAGAAGAGTCCTAGTGCAGCTGAAACTCCTGAATTGTTGTAGGGTATAAAAACCCGTTTTATTATCATTATTTTCATGGAGAATTTTAGTTAATTTTCCATTCTTTTCCAGAAACCCTAGTTTAGATACAATTTACAGTTTTAATTCCAATAGTGAAGATCAGTCAGAAATTATTTGATTACAAGTTTTCTTAATTGCTACTATTACTGCTTGGGTGAGATTAGTGAGTTATTTATTCTTTTCAATTCTGTTCTACATCAATTCACAAGTTTTCCTTAGATTAATCATGGTTTTCTGCACATCAAACACTGTTTTTATTACATTCAGCATGCTAGGCTAGATTTTCTAAGGCCGGGAAACATGAACCCAACCTGATGTGTTAGTTTCATGTGTATAACATTAATCCTCTAAATTTAGTGATTGATCCTATTTACTATTCCTCAGATTAAGTATGATGCGGGCTTAAACCTCATATACGTAATGCTTGGGAGTACTAAATTCCGAGTCAAATTAATCAATTAAATTTACGATTAGTATTATAACTGCAATACACTAGGGTTGGGGGATTGTATTCCCGTCCTATTTTTCTCATCACATAGTTTAAAGTTTCAACACAATCTTCATTGATAATTTAGGTAATTTAGTCTAATTGCATCTTTTCATAATTTCATAATTGCACTTAGTTGTAGTCAATTCTCGAAACCAAATCATTTTTTCTTTCTTTTTAGAGTCAAAGTTAAGATTCCTTAGTCTTTTCCCGTCGTTACAACTTCGTTGGATTAGTTCCCTGTGGATACGATCCCGACTTATTAGGTTTATTACTAATGCGACAGGCTTGCACTTGAGCCTAGAGTGAACGCACATTAGAGACACTTTCTGAGTCGCGTCAATAGCTTTAGGCAGGGAAAAGAATAATTTGACCAACACGGTGTCTAGTCTGACGATAAGTATATTCCAACTCAAGAATGATCTCGAACGCGCCCGAGAGGTCAAAGTCCCTTTAGAGAATGCATCTAAGAAGGTTGGAAAGATGGATCTCAATTCCATTTTGGGTGATGGTGAGAGTTTAGGAATAAGTAATGACAGTGCGTCCACTTCACATGTTGCACCCGAGCCGGTTCCTGCTTTAGTGTTTGATTCACATGACTCTCATCCCAACCCACCTTGGCATCGCATACCTGATAGGAGAGCGCGTAGGAGATCTTTTGAGAGAGTTGTTTCTAGGGTTGTTTATATCTGCACACACTGCAAGAAAATACGACACTTTAGGGAATTTTATTTTAAGTTGGGTCATGTGTCACGTTTTGCTACTACACGTGTTCACCCCCCCACACCTGATGCTCCAGATGATTACACAAGAGAGAGTGCACATATTAGGGAGCAGGTAATGTTTCTAGTCAAGACTTCACATGATTTGATGGAGGTTTTTCATAGGATGCCACCACCTTTGAAAAACTCCACTCCACTTAATGGTTGAGGTTTAGACTTGTTTCCTAGCATAGTTGATTTGCATGATGATATTTTTTTTTGCCTATTGCTAGTATGTATTTTTTGTAATAGATTTTTTATTTTTGAATTTTTTAAAAAAATACAAAAAGATTTTATTTTGTTAAAATTTTTGGAAAAAGTCAAAAAGAGTTTTGTAGTTTGTTTTGCACCGTTTATGGATGGACATTGAGGATGATCGAGTCGCAATTTCATTCCATATCCACGTGATGATTTGATAGTGTTTTGATATGCATCATCATTTCATTTTGTGCTTTACAATGTTTGGAGTCATTGAGAAGTACGTTATGATTACTACCTACATGTTTGACTCATAAGTTCCTTTAATGAACACTTGCACGAATTTGTTTGATTATTTTACTTGTTTATCACATATTGGTTGGAGTGTTTTCATCTCAATTATGTCTTTAAGACGAACCATATGCGATAAATATTGACAATGGAAGTAGTTCATGTAAAACCCGTTTACCGTGAGGAATTTAATTGTAACAAAATATGATGAGTGAATCACGGGAAAGGTCAGTGAGAGTAAAAAATTAACTCATTATGAAAGCCCTCGTTTAAAAGAGCCCGAAAAAATTTAAAGGCAATAAAAGAATAAATATGCCAAAAGGGGCCACCTCAAAAGAAAAATATAATGATTATTATTTATGAGGGAGTTTGGATGGAAAGAAATGAAAAATGGGTTTGGACGTCCTATCAGCGTCATGAAAAAGCGTTACATAGTTTTAGACGTTATTAGTGTGGGAATCATTCTGGACTTTGATGTGTTGATGGATTGACTCAATGTCATTTAAATTCAACACTTTTTAACACCTAAGGACGATTTTGAGATTCATTCGATAGGAGTACACGTATACATCGTGCACATATGTTATGTTTGATTGCGTTGATTTGCCTATTGAATATGTTCACACCCATTCATTCCGTTTTCATGATTTGGTTGTCTTAGTGTAAATTCACGGTGCGTGAGTTTTTGTAAAATTATTTTTGCATTTTTTTTTCAAAAATTGAAAAATCAAAAATATTTTGTAGAAGCTTTTGAGTTCTCCTTTGTATGAGCGTAGTTTGATCCATATTTTCTATGAATTTTTGTCATGACAACTCCATGTGTGTTTTGTTTATTCGTTCTCTTATCTATTTCGGACAAAGAAAAAAGGGGAGAACAAATTATGGGGGAGATTTGATTATATTGATTGATTTGTTATTATATCATTTCAAACTCGATGTGTCACGAATGCATTTGCTTTGTCTCATATGTGTAGGTACAAAATTGAAGATCATTTTTTTTGCACACCCTGATGAGAAAAGCTTAAGATTTTTGAAGAAGAAAAGTTTGAGACCGACATGTTTAGTATCTCTTCACTTTTGAGTTTTATAACACCCCGCCTAATTAAATACCGGGTGATCAGTCCTTTATTAAATTAAAATCAAAGTGTCCGGTTGGTTCATTCTTAGCATCACTGTCGAAAATAATTTTCCTTATTAATCACCTAAGAATTAATTAAGCTAAGTGTCAAAACATTTTTCCAAATTAATTATACCCAATTAATCCATTAATAAAATCCATGTTTTAATATATAAGCAAAATTCCATTCCACTAGAATAAATACTGAACTTGAATCAAATACTGAAATAAATGAGACTCGATAAAACATTCCAGTTCAAAGTCTAAAACCAAAGTATTATAATACTCAATCCAACAGTAAGGAAATGCTAATAAAAATAAAATCCCTGAAATAGTTAATCTGGAAGCGGACGATTCATGCCCTAAATGAAAGATCAGAACTAGGAACATAATGAAGAGATATTAACTTTTGATACCGATAACCTACAACTTACACAATAGCTGCAGCTCGTCGAATGATCCACGCGTCTAAGTCTGGTGGTGACCATGTGGCTAGGCACCCAGTATAATATATATATAGCAAAAGAGAAGAGAAATAACAGGAAATGGGTCAGAGCTCGATTTGTAAAAATATTTGTTTTTGCAAGTATTTAAAACTACAAAGATGTAATTATTATGTACATGTTAGTTCCGAATTCTCACTTGAGATTCTCATCTCTCCACTAATGTGCACACCTAGCGTACGTCTACCCCGACCTAGTCATCTATAATATTCCCAACTAGGTTACTGACAGGAACTCCTAAATATATCTCAAGGGAGTAACCCATATCACCAATCCAATAAGCTAATAATATTCTTTTATGCCAGTTACCCATTTTATATTCACTATTTTGGTTATCCTCTGGAATTACTTTACTTATCCATATTTATGCATTTTCTAATTTCACACATTAGAATAATTCATTCTCAAGTATATATATATATATATATATATATATATAACCTGCGCCCCTTGGTTAGGACCACTTGGCGCAATGCATACTCTGCTATCGTGTCCCGGTGTATTACTCGCTGCATAAAGGACAATTGGTTCGACATCTCTCACGAACCGTAAATCTCATAACACAAATATTGGAGGCGAGCATACTCACCAGCTAAATGGGTCACGCACATACCTACGCTCCCTTTCAACCGTAGAAACTATCCTACGTAATAGATAGCACGTATCCAAGTTCATATGCTTTGAGTACAAGTCAATATCCCCCCATCGAGTCACCCAGGATAAGATTGCCCACTGCGCGAAACCTCTATCCGATAGCAATCAGCGTAGGTATGCTATACACATAATAAATCAATACATAGGTATACACTTAACCTATTATAATCTCTAGGTATTCACACTACTAAATATAATGTCCTAGTCGCAGTATTACTTTCACTTAATACTCTCGTGTTAATAATTATGATTATGATCCCCCTCCTAATTTTCTAAGGGTCATTTATCCCACTTATGCCCAAGTCTTAAATCACACATGTCTTAATATATCATCACTTCAAATCTTAGTGTACTTCATTAAAGTTCTTTCATTTCAAGTACCGAAGGATGTCCTAGAGGTCCACAATTCAATTCAATTCTGGAAAATACAGCAGGGCGGTCCGGACCTATTAAGGAAAATGATCCGGACCTTTTTTTATGAAAATGATTCAGACCTTTTAATGAAAAATGGCCAGGACCTATTAAAAAGCGGTCCGGACCTCTACCTGTAAAAAAGGCAGCCCTACCCAGATACGTTCTCTTCACCATTTCAACACCTCTAACCTCTACAGATCATTCCCAATCACCAATCAACCATTCTAAATCATCTTCCTAACATGTATGTATGATTTCTACTAATATAACATCTGTAAATTATCACCCATCATCATTATAATTCAAAATCACCAAATTTAGATCATAAGAACCCTAGTTTCCCAGTTTTCAATTAAAGAACCTAACCAACCCAGATTTGTTCATCAATATAACTTTCCAATTTCGTAATTTATCCTATACGTACATGAAGGAATTAAACTACTAATCAAATCATTCCATAATCATAAATTAAACCTCCAATTTTCACCCAATTTCATATGTAATTCATGATCAAATTAACCTACACTAACATGAGCATGATTATTGCTAAAGGAACACTTGCCTCAAATTTTAATGTCTGATCCGCTGGTGATGTTGGTATAGATGCGTTCCTCGCTTTCCGATCTACACGATGGTGGTGGTGGTTGTGCAAGGTGGTGTTAACTGGCCTTCCTCCTTTGGGGTTTGATCTCCCTCATCCTCTGTTAGGGGTGTGCAAAAAAACCGACCAAACCGAACAAACCAAAAATTTTCGGACCGGGTTTTTTTGAGGGTCGGTTCGGTTCGGTTTAATCAGGTATAAAACCGACAGGGTCGGTTCGATTTTCGGTTTTGGCATAAAAAAACCGATTTTGAACCGAACCGAATTAATTTTTATACTTTTTAATTTTTAATTTTATATTATATTTATATTAGTGTTGACATATTATATTATATTTTTTAATTTTATATTTATATTAGGTATTAAAAAAAATATTTTTTATTAAAATAAAGGAAAAAACCGAACCGGCCCTGTCAAAAACCGACGGGCAAACCGAACCGGCCCTGTCAAAAACCGACCCGATTTGGTTCGGTTTTTCAGTATTTTCGGTTCGGTTCGGTTCTCCTCGTCCAAAAATCGACATGATCGGTTCGGCTCAAAAAACCCGATCAAAACCGAAGCGACCGACTCGTGAACACCCCTACCCTCTGTGGTTCTCTCTTGATTTTTTTGTAACTTAACACTAATGGAACACACGTAATTGATATAATAATTTTATAATTTTCGTCCATTTTAATTCTCCAAAAATTCAAATGATAAAACTATCCCTACGGGGTGCCGGTTAGGCCTAAAATTATCCCGAAGTCCAAATAAAATGCCCGAGTAGTATTTTCTGACTATCTCGACCCTTTCGGACTCGATGGTGCACTCAAAATTATTATAAGAGTTTTACAAAAATAATTTACTTTTTACTCCATACAATTAGTCCCGACACGACTCACACGCGTGTCGTGACTTAAAATACCAAACTGTCGTATTTCGCATTCCGACAATTTATAAAAATTATATAATTCCATATTACATATACTCGCAGTAATAATAGATGATTTCCATCAATAAGTATTGACCCTTGGCACACTAGTTAATAATTATTTTAAATTCAGATTAATTAACAATTAAATTTTTTGTCCTTTTTAATTTAATTAATCCAACAATAATAATTAATCTCATAATTATTTAATATAAAAAATACAGGGTATTACAAGTTTTTGGGAGGGTAGATTTGTATAGGTCATTGTTTTCAAAATTCAGATGTTTTTATGTTGTACCGACATAGACATAGGGGGAGATTTGTAAGGACATTATCTTGTGAGTGCCGTTAAATTTTGTATGTTGTATACCATTATAGGTCGTCGAAGAATTGGACCAGTTTAAATCTATAAAAGACGGATCCGAATATCAAGTGGTCTTCAACATTGAAGCTCAACGAGATGATTTTGGTAAGAATATGTTTAAGGTTCATTTGCATTTCATATTAAAAGTGTTGGGATATTTTTTTATAAGGGCTAAAAAGTTTTTCTAAATATAAAAAAAATGTTTTTATAAAGTTTTCTTTGAAAAAGGTTTTATAAATCATACCTATTATTTTCGTTCAGAAAGGTTTTCAAGTTTAAGAGATTTTTTCTAAGTCCTGTAGCGAGCCTAGGGATTGACGCTGATCTCGTTTGAACGAGATCAGGCTGGTTCAAGGGAGATGCTTTCTCGTTTGAACGACAGCTATCATCGTTCAAGCGACGATCCTTATGGTTCAAACGAGCTACCACCTTAAACATTGCTATATAAAGGGTACCATCTGTCGGTGGGTGATAAGCCATACTCAACCGCAGTTTGATACCCATAGCCTCCTGAAAGCTCTCCCAGAAGCGTGATACAAATGTCTTATCTCTGTTAGATAGCATGTTCAAGCGTACCCCATGTAATCTCACTATCTTAAAAATAAATATCCGAGCATACTGTCCTGTAGTGTAATCCGTATGTACCTACAAAAAATGAGCTACCTTGGTCAATCGATCCACCACTACCCATATAGAATCGTGACCCCGCTGTGAAGTAGGCAACCCAATAATGAAATCCATGGAAATGCTCTACCATTTCCACGTAGGTATCTCAAGCGATTGAAGTAACCCTGGCAGCCACTGGTGGTCCACCTTTACCAGCTGACAAGTGTCACACTTGGACACGAACTCCGCAATGTCCTTCTTCATCCCACTCCACCTGTACTGTCGCCTCATAGGCTGGTACATTTTATCCCCTCCAGGATGTACCGTAAATCTAGATCCATGAGATTGTGTCATCACTACATGATGTAAATCCTCTCCCTTTGGGACCACTAATCTCCCATTAAATCATAGTCCCCCATCTGAGCTCACTGAGTAGGACTCTGCGCCCTCCGTTAGAAGTCGTACAACCTGATCCTGGCAAAACGAATCAGTGGCCTGGGCCTGGATCACTCTGGAGTGACTGTCATAACAATCTCTGGAGTGATTGTCATAACGGACATAAAGGATCGAGCCACTGCCTCCTGATGTCCTAATTCTTTCCACTTCGCCTTCCACACTTCTTCCAGCTCACATACCGGCCTTCGGCTCAACGTATCAACAACTATGTTGGCCTTCCCTGGGTGGTACTGAATCTCAAACTGGTAATCTTTCACAAACTCTAGCCACCTGCGCTGATGGATGTTCAACTCCCGTTGAGTGAACAATTATTGCAGTGACTTGTGGTCTGTGAAGAGGCAAAATTTCTCCCCCAACAAGTAGTGTCTCCAAATTTGTAGGGCAAACATGGCTGCTGCTATCTCCAAGTCATGGGTGGGGTAATTCCTCTCATGACTTAAGCTTGCGGTAGGCATAAGCTATAGCCTGTTCCTCCTGCTAAAGTACTCCACCAAGTCCCTGTAGAGAGGCATCAGTGTACACCAAGTATTCCACTCCTAGCCTGGGTAAAGCAAGAACTGGCGCTGACGTCAACTTAACCTTTAGCTCATCGAAAGCTAACTGGCAAGCATCGTCCCAAATGAACTTCACCCCTTTGAGAGTTAAATTTGTCAATGGGCCCGCAATATTTGAGAACCCCTTAATGAATCACCTGTAATATCCTGCTAACCCCAAGAAGCTACGCACCTCTATCGGTGTCGTGGGCTGTCCCCACTCCCTCACTGTCGACACTTTGCTCGGGTCCACTGATATCCCCTATTCTCACACAACGTGCCCCAGAAATTGTACCTCTCGTAACTAAAATCCTCACTTTTCATACCTGGCATACAGTTGATGCTCTCGTAGAGTCGTAAGAACCTGTCTCAAGTGCTCGGCATGATCCTCCTAAGTCTGTGAGTAAATCAGTATGTCATCTATGAAGACGCTGACAAACAAATCTAAAAACTCTCTAAACACCTGGTTCATCAAGTCCATGAATATTGCTGGAGCATTTGTCAGCCCAAACGACATGACTCTGAACTCATAGGACCCATATCTCATCAAGAAAGCAGTCTTCGACACATTCTGCTCCCTAATCCGTAGCTGATGGTATCCCGATCTCAAATATATCTTTGAGATGAAGGTATCTCCTCTCAACTGGTTGAACAAATCATCAATTCGGGGAAACATATACTCATTCTGTATCACGACTTTATTCAACTCTCGATAGTCCACACACAACCTTAACGAACCATCCCTCTTCTTCACAAATAGAACGGTAGCACCCCAAGGCGAGGTACTCCTATGGATGAAGCCTTATCCCAAGAACTATTCAATCTGATCTCCTAACTCCCTCATCTCAGCTGGAGCCATACGGTACGGTGCGCGGGCTATCACCGGGTGAGTGACATCAAATCTATAATGAACTCTATCTCTCGACTAGGCGGTAGTCCCGATATCTCCTGGAACACATCGAAAAACTCTCGAACTATAGGAATCGAGTCAAGAGGAATCACCACCTCCTTAGAGGTCTCCTTTTCTATGTAATACAAGTGGGTGGACTATCCTCCCTCAGGATGAGGCATCGTCACCAGAAACATCTCCTGGCCCGGTATAGCAAAAATAATAGTCCTACTGAAACAGTCTACCATGGCTCTATAAGTAGCAAGCCAATCCATACCAATAATGGCGTCATGCTCATGCATATTTAGGACTAGCATATCGGCAGGCAAAATTAAACATCGAATCTCTATCCCTAGCCCTCGGCATATAAAGAAAATCAAAGACCCACTACCCAGTGGTGAGTCTACACTTCTCTGCTGTGGTTAACAACCCCGTGGCCTATGCAAAGCTAGTGGCTATAAAATAATGAGATGCCCCAGTATCAAATAAAACACACCCCATAGTGCCATGGATAGAAAACATACCCTCAATCGTGAGACATCCCGCCTAATTAAACATTGGGTGATCAGTCCTTTATTCAATTAAAACAGGTTTCTCATCTGGTTCATTCTTAGCATCACTAGCGAAAACTTTTTAATTACTAACCACTTAAGTGAAAATTTATGCGGTTGCCAAATTTTAACTTCAATTAAATATACAACAACATGCAGAATAATATATAAATCAGATACCAACATAAGAGTCTGAATATAACAACTAAGATTAAACAAAGTCTTGCCGAATAACCCATCGGCCAAAAACAAACCAATAACAAACTCCAAAAATGAAAGTAATGAGGGACAACATGTTCGTACTGGAATATGAAATCCTACAATAGATCAGAAAGTGAAAGAGGCATCTAATCAAAGCCCTGCAACATCCACCTATGCTGCAGCTACGAAGTCCCTGGAATGAAGTCACGCTTGGCGTCCTTGTGGATGGACACCTAAAAGGTTTTGAAAAATATTTTACATCGCAAGAGTTAGTACTCAAAATGTTTTAAAATATGTAGTAAGTAATTTATTGCAGAAAAGATTAGTTATTGATTACCCATGTTAGGTTTACGCACATTCCCTTGAATTTTCTAACCTCTCATCTATAGTGCACGCCTAACATTCCATACTAGCCTATTTAGCTACACTACCCAAGCTATTTAGACTATTTTAGTCGTCTGAACTTACCTACACGTCTAAGTTCCCGTACCGCCCATACAGTACCAAATTTTATTATCACTCCCCATATGTGAGTTAATTCCTCTGTAACATTTCACATATATTAGTTCCTTATTTTGAAAGTTAAGTCTGACCATTTAATCTTATTCATTAGATGTTCACTATATAATATTATAGCTTTCAAATTAAGTTTTCTCCACTTAATTTACTTTTTAGATGTATACACGTCATCTAACTATCTACTACTTCGCCCTAGTAGATTGCTCATATAGTATATATTTCACACAAAATATAGACTATAAGGATCATTGACCCGGTCTAATCATCGACTCCAATTCTCCCAATTTATATTTTTAGATGTATGCACGTCATCAAAATATCTACTATCTCACTCAAGTAGATTATTAGTATAGTGTATATTTCACTCACAATATACACTATACGAATTATTGGCCTGGTCTAATCATCGACTCCAATTCTCCTTTCATTTACATTGTCCCGGTCTAATCATCGACTCCAATGGTAAATGTTATATAAAAGTATTGGCCCGGTCTAATCATCGACTCCAATACTATAAAAGTACTGCAGTTATTTCACACAACCTAAGTACATAATTTATACGTATTCACACAACCTAATCGTTCACATTAGTACGTAGTATATTTCTCTAATACTCACCACACAGTTTACTTTATGATTTCTCTTGTTATCGCATCTTCTCAAGTATTCTCCCAACTCTAAGGGACCTAGTGAACCCCTTTGTATTTTCAGTACCTAAGCCTAACTTACTCTACTGGTATACTCATCGTCCATCCGAAGCTCTCATAAATTATTATTTCACTATCCTATAATTTGCGACACAAATTTATCGCAATTGATTTTCGTCTTATTTCCTTTGCTAAGACAAATCTACAAATCCCAACCAGGCCTGTTGTAGTATTAATAATTCCCTCAAGATCCCTTAGTAAGGTTCTAAAAGTTTACATGATAATCAATTAGAAGAACTAAGTTAGTGATAAGCACCCAAAACTATACATTTTATACCCCGAATAGACGTACTTTAGTTACTAATTCTCGGCAATATGGGTCTTATGCGCTTAAATATTCATTGTGCAGGCTTAATTGCAGCTGCGGTGTCAAAAGCTATATTTTCAGGCAATTTGCAGTTAAAACGGGCTAAATTCCCTCCCTCATAACCTTACCCGAGACTAAACCTAGCCTAAACCTACCCCAAACCCTGTGTGTGTGTTTTGTTTGTCCCCTTTTTTTTTAATATTTTTTTATATTTTTAGTTTGAGTCATTTTTATTTTTAGAATTTATTTTAGATTTATTTAGTATTTTCTAGGTTTTATTTTCTATTTTTATTTTATTAGTATAATTTTATTTTATTTTGATTTTCGTTAGTTTTTAGTGTAGTCTTATTTTATTAGGATTAGTTTTTAGGAGTTTATTTTTAGTTTATTAGATTTTATATTTTTTCTAGGACTTTAATTTTCATTTAGATTTTAAGATTTTATTTCTTTTGTTTTATTGTAGTTTTATAAGCTTAGGATTTTATTTTTTTAGTTTTAATATTTTTATTTTTATTGTTTTAATTTGTTTTATTTTTAGTTAAATTTTATTTTTTAGTAGTTTTATTTTTATTAGTTAATCTTTACTTTTTTTAAGGGTTCAAAATAAACACACACAAATAAATTCCATACACTATCCTACACCTAAACACTACCTCACCCTCATACTACCACCCTACACCCACCTACACCCAAACCCCTCACCTTCTTCTTCAACCTCCCATCACCCACCTCTTTCTCTCTCCTCTCACCCCCATAACCAAACCTTAAAACTTACCCACCTGTAAAACCTGTATCCCAATAACCCGAGACCAACCCCAAGCCTGATCCCTGCCAGAAAACTGCCGACCTTTGCTCCGGCCAACCCGACCCAACCTCTCTCTCTCTCTCTCTCTCTCTCTCTCCGGTGACCCTGTTTCCCAACCCGCGATCGCTCCTTTTCCTAACCCCTCGCCGGCGCCGCCCTCCTAAACAGAAACTCCGGCCTCTCTATCTCTCTTCGCGACCCCCGCCAGCTCCCCCTCTGCTCCGGCCATCCTCACCCCTTCCGGCCTAACCCGACCCAACCCTCGAAACCCATCAACCCAAACCACATGCACCCTCCATTAATTCCTAATTTAACCTTCACCCACGCCTTATACAACCTCTTACACCTTTATCCACCCAGTTTTACCCCATGCTCCATGTGCCTAATATATAAGGATGGAAGACCTCATTTGAAAGGGGGAGATATCATCAAATAGAGAGAGAATTAGATAGAGAAACACCTTTTTTATTTTTTTAGCTTAGTTTTTTAGATTAGAGAAAAAATTCAATAAATTGGGTGTTGTAATTAATTGAGATGAATGAAGAATTGAAGAATTAATGCAAATGAAGGAAATTTTGGTTTGATTACTCCTCTCTAATTTTCATTTTATTCTCTTATTTGATTCTAATTTTTATTGGATGATGATTATAGAGGGCTAATCATCCCATTCAAGGGATGAATTGAAACCTGTAATACCCCGTGTTTTTGCATAGTTAAAATTAAAAAGGAAAGTACTTTTTATTTAAATTACGTGAGTAGAGTAATTTGATATGAAAATGCAGAGTAATTTAATGTGGCACGTTTTAAATTAAATTACGTAAGCAGAGTAATTTAATGTGACCTAATAATAATTATGACTATTAAGTGATTAATTAATCATTATGGCTATTAAACATAAATTGAGAGTTAGATACAAATTAATACGATGATTAAAATTTACTAAGTGTGAATAGTAAATATGGAAAGCTTATACGTACGGCCAAGCGATTTAAATGGACGTACCTGAGATTATCTCGACCGAGTGTCATGTGTAGACAAATTGAAAGTGAGATGAGAAACATATTTTTAGAGACTCAAAAGATAATTTAGAGTCCACAAATGATTCCGAAAGGGTTAAATTAGTCAAAATAGTATAACCGGGGGTACTAGTTGAGTGCTGGGTCATTTTTGGGCTAAACCGGGACCATACGAGGCCATTATGGTCTCTTTAGATTTAAGGGTGAGGAGACCTACGAATTTTGTAACCCTACGTCAGATTATAAGAGTTGGAGGCTAGGGTTGGAGGGAAATACACCATAACAATTAGAGAGAAGAGAGAGACAATTTCCTAAGGCAAAAGAAAGAAGTAGGAAGCATTCAAAGGAGATTTCACTATCAACTTGTTAGGAAGAAGGATTGAAGGATAAAAATCATCAATCATCAACAACAACCACAAAATCAGTCCCTACAGTACATAAGGCAAGTGGTTATTTGCAAAATAAATTGAGTTATAATACCCATATATGAGCTTTAGGAAGAACAAGATTTCAATGATATTTTTGGAAGCAAACACTTGAATATGATCCATGATTGATAGGGATTGCATGTAGAACGTTTTTGATCTCCAAATAATCTGATATCATAGAAGACTTGATGATTAAATCGAACTAAAAATCTGGACTTTTGATGAAAAGATGGAAGAATTGTATTTTTAGGGTTCTTGAATAATAAGAAGATTTTTAGTTAATCTGGACAAAATTTGTAATGATTTTGCTGTTTTAGATCATTAGTAATCATCCCAGAATATGTAGGAATGATTAGAAATTGTTAGTTGCAAGTATGGTGAATTATCATGGGAGATGGATAAACAAAAATGGTGTAACCTGCATGAAGAAGACGATCTGGGTCTGTAACTGTTCGATCGATCGATCGACCTCATACCATCGATCGATCGACCCTGGCTGTACTTTAGAGAATTTTGTGAATAAATTTATTTTCAATTACCGTCACTTAATGGGAACTTTAGTGATGATATTTTACCTATGAAGGTACTTAATAGATACCAGTAGGTATACCGTGAGATTTCTCCCTAAATGATTGAGTGTGAAATTTGAAGAAATGGATGAACAGGAAGATAACCGATTAAGTCGTGTGTCAAAAATGTGAGAATTTAGTTACGGAAAGAGTGAGAGTCGATTCTGGAAAAATACCAGTAGGTTAGAGATAGCTTAACTACTGAATCAAGGGAGGGATAACTAGGACCCTTAGAGTTGCGTGAATACTCGAATAAAATGCGATAGTGAATTAAATCGTAAATAAATAAGTACGGTGAATATAAGTAAAATATATTACGTACGGGCATGATTTGATAGGTCGGGTGTGTACCTACTAAATTATTAGAATTTTTGGGTTAAGAGAATTATACCTAAATTAATTATGTTAGGGTCGATGAGATATTCCTAACTAACATGAAGTTACTATATGTTTGGGGTCGATGTAAAATGCCAAACCAAACCTTAAAACTGGTGTCGCAATTAAAGAGTCCCGAACTAGAATATGTGTATATATATATAAATAGTTGGGGTCGATGGATCATTCCGAACCAACGCTCACTTGGGGTCGATGAATCATTTCGAACCAAGAGTCCTTTATGTGTTAAAAGGATATATTAGTGATAACTAATATTTAATACATGTTGTGTGATAAAATGTATTCCATATGCATAATCTAATGACTTAAGATAGTAGATAATTAGATAAATTGAAAATGTCTTAGTAATAATTAAGCAGCGTGATATAATTATTACAAGAATAAGGATAATGAGAAGTAAGTAAGTTATCTACGTTTATAACACATGAAATATGGACTATTAAACTACTGCAAGTATGTTATGGGGACTTAGCAAGGGAATACGTGCGGTGGGGTATTCTGATCTAGTTTAACTTGGGTAGTATAACTAGGTGAACTAAGTACCATCGTTGGGCGTGCACTACAGAGGAGAGGTGAGAAAACTTAAAAGAGTGTGTGAAGTCTTAATATGTGTAGTCAATAACTCAATTGTGATAACTGCTTGCAAAATATTTTTAAATGTTTTTAGTACTAACTCTTGCTATGTAAAAATCTTTTAAAAACCTTTTAGGTGCCCAGCCACAGGGACACCCAGCATGATTTCATTCAAGGGATATGAGAGCTGCAACACGTGTGGATGTTGGAGGGGTTATTTAGACGGCTTCTCTTTTTCAAATCTAGTACAGGACCTCAGTTTTAGTACTCTCAGTTGGGACATGTTGTCCAATCTTTACTCTTACAATTATTCTGATTTTGGATTTTGAGTTAGTTTTCTTGGCCGTGGTTTTTGACAAGACTTTATTTTATTCAGTTATTTATGCGAATTGGTTTAATATTGCTTGTTATGTATCATCACGCACGAGTGGTTTATTTCTGTTTGAGGAAGATAAAATTTGGCACTAGCTTAATGTCACTTAGGTGATTAGTAATTTAAAATGGATTTCAACAGTGATGCTAAGAATGAACCATTTAGGAAACCTATTTTAAATTAAATTAAGTCTTGATCACCCAAGGTTTAATTAGGCGGGGTGTCACAGATGGTATCAGAGCATCAGGTTCTACTATCCATAGGATCTGTACGGCTTGCTATGTTTCCGCGAAACATTTGATTGTGTTAGAGCCCTACTATTAGGACTGGTGATTCACTTTTCGCTTTTGGGATATCGTACATCTGCTCTTAAAATTTTGTATAAACTGTGTACTTATACAATTTGATCTAATTTTAGATGCCACCGAGGAGACAGCGAGAGGAGAGGGCTGAAGCCAGAGAAGTGGTGAGGGAGGCTCATCAGAAGCCACAGGTGCCGCTACCACCACCCCCACTCGAGTTGATTTCCACTACTCAGGTTGCAGTGATAGTGGCTCATGAAGTCGAGACAATGATGAGGGCAATGGCAGCTCATTTTCCTTAGCCCCAAGTACCACCTCCCGTGGCACCGGTAGTTCAGGCCCCAGAAGGACCATTTTCTTGGCAGCGAGTCTGAGAGACAACTGGACATCCACCCGAGTTCCAGGGTAGTACCGATGTAGTGGAGGCGTGCAACTGGAAGAAAAATATCCAGCGCCACTTGCGCATGCTAGAGTGCACTGAGGTACAGAAACAAATGTAGCTACTTTTCGTCTCTCTGGAGCGGCCTTACAGTGGTGGGAATCAGTTACCACCACCGAGGAAAGGGACCCAATGGCAATTTCTGAGTTTTGGGTGCGGTTTGACCACAAGTATTTTCCTACAGCAGTAGAGTCAGAGATGAGGAAGAAATTCAGCGAAGTGGTTCAGGGTGATCGGTCAGTTGCAGATTATGAGGAGGAGTTTACCCGTTTGGCTAACTTTGTGCCAAATGTGGTGAGCGATGAGGAGCGGAAGAAGTCAAAATTTATGGATGGCTTGACCTGGAGAATCAGACAGCATTTGATCGGCAATCCAGCATTGGTAACTTACACAAATGTCGCCAATGCCTCTCTACTACACTGTCAGGATCACCGCTTTCATGCGAAGGAAAACAAGAGAGTTGAGCCTAGCCAACCGGGCAAAGTGGATGGAAGTAGTGGCAGCAGCACACCACAGCAGCAAACAGGGGGCCAACTAGGGAAGGATTCTCGGCAGGGGAACTCTGCTAAGAAGTTTAAACATGGGAGGCATCGCTTTGACAGACAGGGCCAGCAGGGTCCCCAGTAGCCAGTTCCTTAGGGACGACAGGGTCAAGGGAACCAAGGTGGTGGGCAGCAAGGCCAAGGTCGACAGGGACAACGTCAGGGCCAATAGGGCCAAGGTCAGAGACAGTTTTAGGGCCAGTGTTTCACTTGTGTCCAGTAGGGTCACAAGAGTAGGAATTATCCACAGTAAGACAGGGCACAACAACAGGGTGCCCAACAGGGGCAGCAGGCTCAGATAGCCCTAGCAGCAGGACAGGCCCCGCAGCTAGGCCAGATGCACTATGGGCGTGGGTTCAACGTCCGTGACATTCCGTTTCAGCCAGCACCTCCAGCACCGTCGGCAGTCACGGGTATGTTTCCTATCCATGGACTTGAGGGTAGTATTTTGTTTGATACGGGGGCAACACATTCATTTATATCCACTAGATTTGCATGGGAAGCCGGCCTCTTAGCGAAAGCTGACACTCATCTTATGTGCGTGGAGTCACCGATGGGTAGTGGGTCCCTTATACATTTGATTTGTAAGAATGTGGACATTATGGTTGGGAGTTTGAGTCAAGCGGCAGACCTTCTAGTGCTGGATATGGAGGGTTATGACATCATCCTAGGCATGTATTGGTTGGCCAGTTATAGGGCAATGGTAGATTACTACGAGAGGATCGTGTTTTCCATCACGAGGCAGGAGATGTTCCTTGTGGCGATGCCTCTCCCCGAGGGAGGATCGCACACTCATTTATATTATATTGAGGAGGAGACCTCACATGGGGTTGTCGTTTCTCTGGACTCAATCCCAGTTGTGAGGGATTTCGAGGATGTCTTTCAGGAGATACCAGGGTTGCGTCCCAGTAGGGTGATAGAGTTCGTTATTGACCTAGCGCTAGGGACGAGACCGATTGCCAGAGCACCGTATCGCATTGCCCCTTCGGAGATGCGAGAGATGAGAGAACAAATTCAGCAACTCTTAGGACAAGGTTTCATTCGACGGAGTACATCGCCATGGGGTGCGTCGGTGTTATTTGTAAAGAAAAGGGATGGTTCACTTCGTCCGTGTGTAGATTACAGGGAGCTGAAAAAAGTGACGATACATAATAAATATCCACTACCGAGGATTGATGACTTGTTTGATCAGTTGAGAGGGGCTGCATACTTCTCAAAAATCGATTTGAGATTGGGTTACCACCAATTGCGCATTCGTGAAGAGGATGTACCTAAGATTGCTTTCCTGTTGGGGTACGGGTCATAAGAGTTGAGGGTAATGCCGTTTGGGCTCACTAATTCACCTGCAATATTCATGGATCTCATGAACAAGGTGTTCAGGGAGTTTTTGGATCAGTTTGTGATTGTATTCATAGACGTCATTCTAATCTACTCTCGCATGGAGGAGGAATACACCGAACATTTACGAATGGTTCTACAGACATTACGGGACCATCAATTGTACGCCAAATTTGAGAAGTGTGGATTTTGGCTTCGGGACGTTCAGTTCCTACGCCACGTTGTATCCAACAGAGGCATTGCTATTGACCCGAGTAAGGTATCGGCAGTGAGGGAGTGGGGACAGCCCACGACACAAATCAAAATTCGCAGTTTTTTAGGGTTGGCCGGATATTATCGTCGCTTCATCAAGGGGTTCTCAAAAATTGCCGAACCTTTGACGAACTTGACTCGAAAGGGAGTGCCCTTCGTATGGAGTGACTGTTGTCAGTTAGCGTTTGATGAGGTAAAGGACAAGTTGACCTCAGCACCCATTCTTGCCTTGCCTAGGAACAGAATGGAGTACCGAGTCTATATTGTCGCATCCTTACAGGAGCTTGGGGGTGTGTTACAGCAGGAAGAGATAGCTATAGATTATGAGTCCCGAAAGCTAAAGCCACATGAAAAGAATTACCCCACTCATGACCTCGAGTTGACAGCAGTCGTCTTTGCATTGAGGATATGGAGACACTATCTTTTGGGTGAGAAGTTCACTCTATTCATGGATCATAAGTCACTTCAGTATCTTTTCACACAGAAGGATCTAAACATGAGGCAAAGGAGGTGGCTTGAATTCGTGAAGGAATACTAGTTTGATATACATTATCATCCTGGTAAGGCTAGTGGGGTGGCAGATGCGTTAAGTAGAAGACCTACCGGACCTACCGCAAAGTTGGCAGAAATTTGGAAGGCAAAGTGGAGTGAACTTCGACACGAGGATGAGATAGATAGAGCGTACATGGTAGTTTTAGATATCACTACCTAGAGTGTTATGCAGATAGTGAGGGCACAAGCCGAGGACCCATTTTGTCAGGACAGAGTACGACAGCTACTGGCCGGGGGGCAGAGTCCTACTTCATCAGCTCAGAGGGCGGACTACGATTTAATAGTAGACTGATAGTACCCGAAGATAATGATTTGAGGCATGCTGTAATGACGGAGTCGCACGGGTCAAAGTTTTCGGTACATCCAGGTGGGGATAAAATGTACGAGGATATGCGACGACTATATTGGTGGTCAGGTATGAAACGAGACATTGCAGAATTTGTCTCAAGGTGTGTTACATGTCAGCTTGTAAAAGTCGACCAACAGAGACCTTTAGGGATGCTACAACCACTGGAGATTCCTGTGTGGAAGTGGGAGAGTATCTCGATTGATTTTATTACTGGGTTACCAACATCGCTGAAGGGTCACGATTCCATATGGGTGATAGTGGATCGGTTGACTAAGGTAGCTCATTTATTACCGGTTCGTACGGATTATGATACGATGCGATATGCGCAGCTATTCATTTAAGATATCGTTAAGCTGCACGAAGTTCCTATTAATATTGCGTCTGACAGAGACAAAATATTTGTGTTACATTTCTTGCAGAGCTTTCCGGAGGCCATGGGCATCGACTTACGGTTGAGGACGACGTATCACTCACAGACAGACGGTCAGACTGAAAGGGTAAACCAAATGTTGGAGGATATGTGTCCTAGATTTTGGGGGAGGATGGGAGCCATATCTTCCTTTCGTAGAGTTTGCATATAACAACTCTTACCAATTCACTATCGGCATGGCTCCATTCGAGGCACTTTATGGGAGGCCTTGTCGTTCGCCCGCCTGTTGGTTAGAGATGGGGGATAACAAGCTATTGGGACCAGAGATGATACAGGAGACTTATTCCAAAATAGAGTTAATTCGATGACGTATTCGAATAGCTTAGGATAGGCAGAAGAGTTATGCTGACGCCGGTAGGAGACACGTAGAAGTAGATGTGGGCGACCAGGTGTTAATTCGGGTATCTCCTATGAAGGGGATTATGAGGTTCGGTAAGAAAGGGAAGTTAGCACCGAGATATGTGGGACCGTTTCCTATCATTGAGAGGGTGGGACCGATAGCTTACAGATTGGTACTCCCCGAGCATCTTCAGCGAATACACTACGTATTCCATATGGCGTCGCTGAAGAAATACAAGAGGAGCGAGAGAGCCTTATGGCACATTCCACTTGAGGAGATCGATTTGCAGCCAGATGTATCGTATGAGGAAAGACCCATGGCTATTCTGAATTATAATGAGCGCAAACTATGATCCAAAGTGTTACCCTTAGTGCGAGTACAGTGGGGACAACACAACATGGATGAGTCTACTTGGGAGTGGGAAGAGGATATGCGAGAACAGTATCCAAAATTATTCACCGCAGGTACTTTCTAAATTTCGAGGACGAAATTCCTTTGTAAGGGGGGAAGTATGTAATACCCCGGGTTTTTTCATAGTTAAAATTAAGAAGGAAAATACTTTTTATTTAAATTACGTGAGTAGAGTAATTTGATATGAAAATGCAGAGTAATTTAATGTGGCACGTTTTAAATTAAATTACGTAAGAAGAGTAATTTAATGTGACGTAATAATAATTATGATTATTAAGTGATTAATTAATCATTATGGCTATTAGACATAAATTGAGAGTTAGATACAAATTAATATGACGATTAGAATTTACTAAGTGTGAATAGTAAATATGGAAAGCTGATATGTACGGCCTAGCGATTTAAATGGACGTACCTGAGATTATCTCGGCTGAGTGTCGCGTGTAGACAAAATTAAAGGTGAGATGAGAAACATATTTTTAGAGACTCAAAAGATAATTTAGAGTCCACAGATGATTTCGAAAGGGTCAAATTAGTCAAAATTGTGTACCCGGGGGTACTAGTTGAGTACCAGGTCATTTTTGGGCTAAACCGGGACCATACGAGGGAATTTTGGTCTCTTTAGATTTAAGGGTGAGGAGACCTACGAATTTTGTAACCCTAAGTCAGATTATAAGAGTTGGAGGCTAGGGTTAGAGAGGAGGGAAATACACCATAGCCATTAGAGAGAAGAGAGAGACAATTTCCTAAGGCAAAAGAAAGAAGTAGGAAGCATTCAAAGGAGATTTCACTATCAACTTGTTGGGAAGAAGGATTGAAGGATAAAAATCATCAATCATGAACAACAACCACGAAATCAGACCCTACATTACATAAGGCAGGTGGTTATTTGCAAAATAAATTGAGTTATAATACCCATATATGAGCTTTAGGAAGAACATGATTTTTATGATATTTTTGGAAGCAAACACTTGAATATGATCCATGATTGATAGGGATTGCATGTAGAACGTTTTTGATCTCCAAATAATCTGATATCATAGAAGACTTGATGATTAAATAGAACTAAAAATATGGACTTTTGATGAAAAGATGGAAGAATTGTATTTTTAGGGTTCTTGAATAATAAGAAGATTTTTAGTTAATCTGGAGAAAATTTGTAATGATTTTGCTGTTTTAGATCGTTAGTAATCATCCCAGAATATGTAGGAATGATTAGAAATTGTTAGTTGCAAGTATGGTGAATTATCATGGGAGATGGATAAACAAAAATGGTGTAACCCGCATGAAGAAGACGATATGGGTCTGTAACTGCTCGATCAATCGATCGGCCCTTGAATGTCGATCGATCGATCGATTGCTCGATCGACCTCATACCATCGATCGATCGACCCTGGCTGTACTTTAGAGAATTTTGTGAATAAATTTCTTTTTAATTACCGTCACTTAATGGGAACCTTAGTGATGAAATTTTACCTATGAAGGGACTTAATAGATACCAGTATGTATACCGTGAGGTTTCTCCCTAAATGATTGAGTGTGAAATTTGGAGAAATGGACCAACGGGAAGATAACCGATTAAGTCGAGTGTCGGAAATGTGAGAATTTAGTTACGAAAAGAGTGAGAGTCGATTCCGGAAAAATACCAGTAGGTTAGAGATAGCTTAACTACTGAATTAAGGGAGGGATAACTAGGACCCTTAGAGTTGCGTGAATACTCGAATAATATGCGATAGTGAAATAAATCGTAAATAAATAAGTACGGTGAATATACGTAAAATATATTATGTACGGGCATGATTTGATAGGTTGGGTGTGTACCTACTAAATTATATGAATTTTTGGGTTAAGAGAATTATACCTAAATTAGTTATGTTAGGGTCGATGAGATATTCCGAACTAACATAAAGTTACTATATGTTTGGGGTCGATGTAAAATGCCGAACCAAACCTTAAAACTGGTGTCGCGATGAAAGAGTCCCGAACTAGAATATGTGTATATATATATAAATAGTTGGGGTCGATGGATCATTTCGAACCAACTCTCACTTTGGGTCGATGAATCATTCCGAACCAAGAGTCCTTTATGTGTGTTAAAAGGATATATTAGTGATAACTAATATTTAATACATGTTGTATGATAAAATGTATTCCATATGCATAATCTACTGACTTAAGATAGTATATAATTATATAAATTGAAAATGTCTTAGTAATAATTAAGCAGCGTGATATAATTATTACAAGAATAAGGATAATGAGAAGTAAGTAAGTTATCTACGTTTATAACACATGAAATATGGACTATTAAATTACTGCAAGTATGTTATGGGGACTTAACAAAGGAATACGTGCGGTGGGGTATTCTGATCTAGTTTAACTTGGGTAGTATAACTTGGTGAACTAAGTACCATCGTTGGGAGTGCACTATAGAAGAGAGGTGAGGAAACTTAAAAGAGTGTGCAAAGTCTTAATATGTGTAATCAATAACTCAATTGTGATAACTGCTTGCAAAATATTTTTAAATTTTTTGAGTACTAACTCTTGCTATGTAAAAATCTTTTAAAAACCTTTTAGGTGCCCAGCCACAGGGACGCCCAACATGATTTCATTCTAGGGATATGAGAGCTGCAGAACGTGTGGATGTTGCAGGGGTTGTTTAAACGACTTCTCTTTTTCAAATCTAGTACAAGACCTCAGTTTTAGTACTCTCAGTTGGGACATGTTGTCCAATCCTTACTCTTACAGTTATTCTGATTTTGGATTTTGAGTTCGTTTTCTTGGCCGTGGTTTTCGACAAGACTTTATTTTATTCAGTTATTTATGCGAATTGGTTTAATACTGCTTGTTATGTATCGATCCGCATGAGTGGTTTATTTCTGTTTAAGGAAGATAAATTTGGCACTAGCTTAATGTCACTTAGGTGATTAGTAATTTAAAAAGGCTTTCGACAGTGATGCTAAGAATGAACCATTTAAGAAACCTGTTTTAAATTAAATTAAGGCTTGATCACCAAAGGTTTAATTAGGCGGGTGTCAGAAAACCCTCATGAATCCAATTTGGTTTAAATGTCAATTATAATTTTTTTAGTTTCATTTGATTAGTAAATTTAATTCTTAATTATTTTCACATTGAGAAATGGAAAATCATCGTTGAGAAAGGATTGAAAATTTCATTACCATTTAATCATTTGATTCAAACTAGAGATAGGCTTATCACTTGATTTAAATGTTAGTATAATTTTCATCTACTCTTGTTTTTACTTTGTCTAATTAAAATTAGTTTGGTGAATCGATCCTAGCGGGTGATTCATTTAATTGATTTTAATTCATTTAGAGTAGTGCTTGTGGTGAATCGATCCTAGCGGGTGATTCATTTAATTGATTTTAACGGGGAAAAATGATTTTCTGGGAGCCTGACCAAATACCGAATCGATCCCTTTTTAAAAAAAAATGGATTGATCCCCTTTTTTATCGGATCGATCCTTTTCTTTTAAACCGGATCGATCCCCTTTTCTATAATTCACCAGCCTTGTTCGTTCATGCATTTTTCGTCTATGATCTATTACCAACCTCCATTATTTTACACCAAGATTTCAACTAAACATTCCTAACCATTTCTACTTGCATTAGGACAGATTCTAACGTAATTCTTTTCTCAAAACATTATAATAATCATCCAAGATGGGTTTATTCTTTCTATCCTATAAAAACCTAAGTTTTCATATTTATCCATGATTGTTCATAAATACCCAGATTTTTTTTGTGGAATACAACCCATATCTTCCAATATCAATATCTCTACAGATTTCAAATCATTATACATGCAATTTCCTGCCCAATATGCATTTAATTAAAGTTTTCTTCTCAAGAATTCATCAATATCATCATATGATTGAAACCCAAATTACATGGGTATTATAACTTCAATTAATTACAATGAACACTTGCCTTATTTACTATAGGGTCTGATTTCGTGGGTGAGGATGATGATTTGACCTTTCCCTCTTCACTCCTTAGGGGCTTCGTATGAAAGAACTCTTTCAAACCTTCAAGAATCCTCCTTAAGCTTTTAGGAATGGTTCCTCTCTTCCTTCTAATGGACTCTCTAAGATTTTTGTATTAAGAACCCTAGCCCCCCGTATATAATCATCAGATATAAGGCTTTAATTTTCGTAGGTCCTTTAACCTCTATTTTTAAAATGACCAAATTACCCTCCAAAGGTACCAGTTTCGTCCAAAATCGACCCGTGACTCAATTAACATCCCCGGGTATACTATTTTGACTAATTCGCCCCTTCCGGACTCATTCATGACCTCTAAATTATCATTTGAATCATTTAAAAGATATTTCTCATTTCCCACCTCACCATAGTCTAATGTGCGACTCTCGATGAGATAACATAAAATACACCCATATCACTCGCTATGACGTATACAATATTTAACTGTCAATATTTACTATTCACTCTTAGTAAATTTAAATCATATATTAACCAGTCTCTATATCTCGATTATTATTTGAACACCACGATTATTATTCGATCACTTAATAATCATAACTAAAATTTCATCTGATTAAATTACTCTACTCGCATAATTTAAATATAAACTAATATTAAATTACTCTACTCACGTAATTTAAATTAAACGTATTTTCCTATTTAATTACTCAATTAATTAAATTCCAGATACGTAGAAATACGGGGTATTACATACTTCCCCCCTTACAAAGGAATTTCTTCCTCGAAATTAGGACAAGACCGGTACTAAAACTTAGGATCTTTAATATCACGACATTCTATAGTACCCAAATTCAAATCATGATAACATAAGGGTCACTCTACTATACACTCGCTAGTGGTACCCACTTATCAAAAGTCTTAGTCACTGTAGCCTCAGTTTACCTGCAAGCTTTCTCAACTCACTTTGTACTGATACGCTCCATTAGTCATAATGTCTCATCTAAAAAACAGAACATCACACATTGTGCCTCTACCATGACATTTTGATAAGATAAGCCTACATTTCCTTGGATCTATCACTTCAATACTAATGGAAGGCCGCACATCACTAAGTAACAGCTTCCCGTATCCACCCCAACACACAACTCCCATATTGAGAGAAACCACAAGGACATCTAACCGCTCATATCTATCCTCCAAACATCAGTTCATGGCGACGTAAGTCTTATAACATTCAAATGATATCCAATTCAGTTTGGGGTTACTCCATTTTTTCTAATGGACTCTATATCCCGCCCAATCGAAAGTCTAGTTATCCTCTCCCTTTGGATCACCCAAAGAGTAAACGATGAGGCTTACCACGTAAAAACCTCAAAAGTACTTTGTGCATGATGGACTGGTACGAGTTATTACATACAACTCTATAAATGGTAATTTCTCTCCTCAATTACCATTCAACTCACCAAACGCACTACTGGGATTAACCCGCATAATAAACCACCACTCGTCTAAGTATCTATCAACTATAGTTGATACAAAGGCCCAAAACAAATTTCGTCCCCCTCACTTCCTAATAATCCCTATCAGAGGTGAGATTTCAGGATCTCATCCGGATTCACAATAATATTGGGCAGCACTTTGCATCGGTGTAATCCTTACTTTTAAGGAAAGAAAAGATTTCTTCATCTCGATAAATTAATTCCACAAATTCTAGGAAATTCTTGACCTTGTCACAACATGGCATCCCACCAATGAAATTTTATAGTCTGCTTACCCATTTCATCACTGGGAAACGCAGACTTATTACCAAGTTTCTAGTTTCTCATCTCAAGTCAACCTTTTTCCATCCCCGAGTGATGTAACTAGAGACAATATCACAATGTCTTACCCAACATCAATTCCCACTTATAATATCTCACATTAAGTGGTACTATATACACTCCTTCTTTCCCCGGAGTATACTAAAATTCTAGTAGTACGCAAGCAGCTCTTCAATCATTCATTCGAGTAAGGCTCCGCTCTACTTTCTTACAATAATTTTTTATCCTCTTTATCAAGAGATATCTTTTTAAATGGCTTACCACAACCTTTCAACCCATCTCGGGTGTGCTAGCTCTTGTTGCACATATATACTTGGATTATCATCTTTCTCATACAATGTTCAATCCATCATGCCATTTAAACTTTAGTTGATAACTGTCCTCTAGGAATATTCTCACGCATAATTCCCGTGCCCTTTGTATCTCGAACGAGTTTTGTAAATCCAACTAATTAGGGCGCCCATACACCCTCTAATTCGGCGTACTTGCACAAACACCGCACACATCCCACATAAATACACTTTTGTCAAAATTGGCCTCGTAATTTCGGCTTGGTTATAGAACTTGGGTATTCTCAATCACCCATAATTTGTAATTAATTCTCCTCAAGATTGTCTTACCCATCAACTCACGATGAGAAGAATTTCAGGGATTTTTCTAGGTACTACCCGTTTCACTTGCCTTATACCGTATAATAGCTCTCCGTTCATAGCATTTCCTCAACACGTTTGAGGATTTATATTCATCACCGATGCCCTGGCATCCATATATGTCTCTCTACTCCCGACATTTATCAAGGTTCATGCATGTCTCCTCCTGCAGTGAAATCCAAGAAAGGACTTCCTCCCAGTTCACCATCACTAGCATTATCGAGAATCGAGTTCTATAAGCCTCAAATGCACAATCGGGACACTCAAATGCTATCCCCAACATGTAAATAGACATCTCACTCCCACGTCTCTAAAGGAGTTATATATCACCATGCTCGCATTATCACTAGTCACTAACACTAAAGATCCTAATACTGAGCTCAATTTCTCCACTTGCCAATACATCCTTTATACTCTGGATCACAAAATTAAGTCGGGACGCGCATGTGACGTGTCGGGACTAAATTATTATAATAAAAAGTAAATAAATTATAAGTCACCCGTATGGTCATTTCGAGTGCACTAAATTGTTTTGAAGGGTCGAGTTAGTAATAAAAGTGTACCCGGAGATTTAATTTGGGCCCCGGGCTGATTTTAGGCCTAACCGACATCACGGAAGGGAAATTTAGTCATTTTCCATTTTAGGCCTTAGTTAATGATGAAAATTGGGAATTAATATCAGATGTTAGGAGAGCCTTCTAGGGTTAACATTTTCAAAAGTTTAGAATGGAAGTGAGAGGAAAAAAGGAAAAAGCTTTCCAAGAATTCAAGGCCAAGAACTAACCAATTTTCACCTCCACCACCACCGAAGCGTAGATCGAAGTAAGGGGATTAAGCTGATACCAGTCTCTTTCATGGAATCATACCTACAATATTAAGGCAAGTACCTATCTTGCTGATTCCTAGTTGATATTTCAACCATGTTGGATTAGGGTTGGCAAATACGTGCTTTATTGAATAATTATATGATTTAGGAGATTTTAATCACATGTTTTAGGAGAAATGTATGTAGTCTGGAACCTTTGACATATGTAGAGGATCAACCACGAATTTGTAATGATTTAATAGAAAGAAATCTGGAAAAATATTGAGAATATTGGAATTTATGATAAAACTAGGGTTCTTGATAATTCTACTGAATTTGCCCCTTTAAATCCATGCCTTTGATGAATTCGTACATGTTTTACGTAGGAAATCATGTAGATAGGTTGATATAATCCTTGGTTTAATCATTTGGTAGTTTGGGATGAATGAAGTATGATTTAGAGTTTGAAAGGTGATAAAACCCGTAGGTTGTTTTTGCAGGAATTTGGGCAAGAACTTCTCGATCGATCGATCGATGGTTCGATCGATTGACCCCTGTTTGTCGATCGATCGACCCCTCCTGGAAATCGGATATTTTTTCCCTTTTTAATTAATTCAGTTAAAATATGTAGGAGCCCTTGGATATCATATAATGATCATAATGGGATATGAAGAGGACCGGTAGGGTCTAAGTAAGTTCTGGTGAATATAATTTTATACAAGATGTAATCGTGGGATAATTGGGGTATGACATTCATTAGAAATCATCCGTACATTAAGTAAGATATTAAGAGATTTAAGAAAGACTTAGATCAGCATGGGAGTGAGGGTATACCTACTGAATTTACCTTTAGGAAGAGAAAACACTTCCAGGGACGAGAGGTAATTAGAAATGGTTATAATTGAAAATAAAAAGAGATGAGTTCATTATGCGTAAGAATTGGGTAATGTGTACTACATACAATAAAAAGTATTGTTATAGGTCGCTAGTGAACCTAATTGAAAGATGTGAATACTTATATATATAACCGAGTGCTTGTGTATATATATATATATATATTTGTGTATAAGAATACCCGCGCTACTTGTTATCACGGAGGTTGCTGCGCCGGGACTGTCTTATCTCGATGGGACCTTTATGGGGGATATTGACTCGTACCCGGTACAGGCTATCTGATAATGATAGTCAGATGGTCCTAAGAGACGTGAGGGTATGTGTTGACCTCTTGGTGACTTGTAACTATGCTTCGCCTCCATTGTGTGTGTATTGTGGTAATACAGTTCGAGAGTGATTTCTAACTAGTATTTCCCTTGTACAAGGTATACGGGGACTTGATAGCAGTGTATGCCAGCACCATAGATTTTATGTAGGGTGCCGATTAGTATATATATTGTATGAGTGATTAATATATATTCCTATACCTGAGATTCTTCTCCTGTGCGTATATGTAGATAAGTAGTCGAATAAATGCTCCTAATTATAATAAGTGTTTGGGAACTTCATAACAGTATTGAGAAATACATATTCGACTTAAATAATCCTTAAGAGAATGATATCTAAAATCAAATCATGGACGTACGATCTCACGAATTAGAATTTATGGAAAATGAATTAGATAGACTATTGAGTTATTTTAGTAGTACGATAGGCGTGCTCACTAGATGAGAGGAGAGAATTCTCAAGAGAGTGTCGCATACTAACATGTGTGTTATATCAACTAGTAAGCATTTTAAATACTTGCTAAACCATTTTAAAACTATTTTACACTCGGGCTCTGACCCGTTTCCTGTCACTCTCCTTTTCTTGTATATATATATAAGAGGTGCCCAGCCACAGGGGCGTCGAGTGTAGATTCATTTGACTGGACGTGCTGTAGCTTGTGTGGGAGTTGCAGGTTATTGCAGTAGTCACTTCCTCTTTTTGCTCTTCAGATTTATATTTAGTTCTTTTAGTTTGGTCATATGTCGCCCATTTTCAGACTCTTGTTTAGGCTTGATAGGGATTTCATACACTTCTATTATTTCAGTATTCTGTTCCTATTTGGGATTATTTTATCTATCACATTGTCAGTGGTTGTAGTTATTTATTTGGATTCGGGTAATCTAGTTGGCATGTTTCAGTGGATGATTGGTATCCTTATCAATCGTATTATTCATAAATTAGTTTATTCTTAAAAGGTTTTTACAACAGAATTTAATAAATAGAATAATTTAAATTGTTTTGACACTTAGCTTAGTTATTTAGGGTGATTAAAATGAAAAATTGTTTCGACAGTGATGCTAACAATGAACCACACCGTTCACCTTGATTTTTAATTTAATAAAGGACTGATCACCCGGTATTTTATTAGGCGGGGTGTTACAAGATATATAATCAAAACCTGAAAATCTTATTATTTGACTTATTGAGATTTTAATAATGCGAAAATTAAAATCAATTAAATATAATTTATTTTAGTGTCAAATTAACAAAAATCTGATTTCTAATACATTTAGCTCAATATATCCAATATGATGAAATATTAAAAACCGTATAACATTTTTGTTATCAAATAATACATAATAGAGGATGAGGTAAGAAAAATTAACATGCGTGATTTTTTAACGTGTTAAAATTCCAAACCAGGTGGAAAAACATCCTCGAATCCCTCTACAGAGTCAAACAAAAATCAACTAATAAATAAGAATCAATATATAAACTACGAATATTCAAAGTAAAACAAAAACTTACTGCCTTAAAAAAATTTAAACCCCATGGTAAGTGGAACTGTTCATCCCTTTGATGTTTGCAACGCTTTCAACTCTTCCACATGTTCTTTTACTCCAGTGTAACCCCACACAATATGAAGATACCAGTGGTCTTATTGGGAAACATGTGTAATGTAGTGATGTTATAAAATGCACAACATGCAAGAACTCACATGCATGTAAATAGTTACGAAACAAATACATTTGCAAAACAACATTCATATCTAATAGAGTACATAAATGGAATCATAATGAAAATATCAATCAATAAAGCTTTCTTTAAAAACTTGCAAAATAAATTTTCAAATATTAAGTCATAATGTCAATTCACATATATTTCTAGATGTATAAACATTAAACAAAAACCCAAAAGGCCGATTTAATCATTTTTCTTTTCATAATAAATGTTTTCAAGAAATATCATAAAATAAAAATAAAATACGCATTTGTCTAAACAAATATTTCTACTAAACATAATAAAGAAATAATCACTCATAAGATTAAATGACAACATGCAAGAACCAAGAAAGAATTATAAATATATCATCATTAAAATCCTAAAACAAGTAAATGTTAGAACATTCATATGGAGACACACAAAAATATATTCTCACTAAAAAGTGCTCTCTCTATCAAAATTTGTAATTTGAAAAGTATTGAAACATTATTCCAAAAAATATTTTTAGAGATTCATTCACAAATATAAGAGAAAATAGATCCATAAAGCATATTCAATAAAAACATTAGATTTGGAGAAAAATCTGATTTTAAGAACATTTACAATAAGGCATAAAATCATAATATTAGATCTTGAAAAATACTTAACAAAAAATCAGATCTAATCAACTAAGAGGGTTTAGTTTTTGAAAAACAGTATTTGAACATTAAAGTACACAATACTCTCTACTAAAGCATAAGAAAATAGTCTCTAATTATGAGATGACGTATTTTTAATATCATTGATAGTTTCAACGTAAAAAATAAATATTTATAGTAAAAACAAATCAAACAATGTGTTTCAATATGAAAAATTAACGGTAACACTCTCAGAATAATTCTCTCTACTGTTTATAATTTTCTCTCTAAGGCCATCCACAATGGGATGCCATAGGTTTATAAGTTTATGGTATGAAACTAGGACTTGAGTCACAGTGGGATCTGGTAGGTATTCTCCCAGACATGGGAATGTTTTGAGGCTAGGTGTTTGAATGTTCTAAATGTGGAATCTTTCTACATTTAGTAAAAACGCTTGGGTTCCAAACATGTAATAGTTACACGTCTGAGTGCTAAACGTGGAATAGTTTCACGTTTGGCACTTAGACGTGGAACTGTTACATGTTTACCCCTTCCTATAGGATGACATATCACTTTCTCCAACCTAAAGGATGACCGACAGATCTTTGAATTAATATATGAGATTCCTACCCATTGTGACTCAATTTTACACAATGTAAAGGATCCATAATGGGTTTAGCTCCCTCATTGTGGATGGCCTAAGAAACTATGAACAATATAGTTGTTTCTTACTATAAAAATGGTTAGGCTATCCAATCCAAATAATGAAGAGACGAGTTCTTTTTATACGGTCTAATTGAAGAATCTAGAAACTTTGAGGGAATAAACATGACTCAAATTGTTTATAACATATCTAAGGGATAGAAAAGATGTGTAACATTTAAGCTTAAATAATATATTAACATAAACCATTTAAAACATAAAAATGGTTGGTATCTGGTATTATTACAAAACCATTTGTGACAAAACAACACCTAAAAATGGTTTTCCAACGGTCATATTAGGACTGCTGGATGCTCTAAATTAATCCTAACAAAGAGAAAATCTAAATGCTTAACCAAAAAGGGAATAAGTCATTTGGAAGGCGTCTAATGGGTTACAAACAATATCTTCTAATATCTAATCTTATTACCAAGCACAATACCAATCAACTAAAATAATCTACAGGTGATATATTCGATCTACGGGTGGACAACCGAACCTATCAACCCGAAGAACCGAACCAAACCACCAGGTTTGGTTTGGTTTTTTGACACCATTGGGTAGGTTATGGCTCCTAATCTTAAAAAACCGAACGTATTGGGTTGGTTCTTGGTTTTATACCAAACTGAACCCAACCCAAACCGATATGGAACTAATATAAGTCAAACCTAAGCCCAGCCTATATAAAACTGATGTGGAACAAATCATATATTTTTAATATATATATATATATATATATATATATATATATATATATATATATATATATATATATATATATATATATATATAACATATGGATGAAATTATTACAAGTAACAAATAAGATTAAAAGAGGGTATTTTTGACAAACATGGAATAACGGCTTTTATTTGGTCCTAAAACAAAAATCCAATTAATCTCTCTCTCACTCACAACAAAAGAACCCTAACCAACCTCTCTCTCACTTGTGTCCCTTAACCATTCTCTCTCACTTACAGCCAAAAAACCCTAGTTATTCTTATCTCATGGTCGTTTCTCACTCCTATCATTGATCATCACTCTGGTCACTTCATCTTCATTATTAGATAATCATCGTTTGTCACTCCGATCTCCAGTCACTTCATCCTCATCATCAGATAGTGTTCATCATATATTTTGAGGTTAGATACACACATCTACAATTGTATATTATATATCCCATGCACACATATACAAGTATATATATCGCATTTACACACATATTGATCATGTTATTATTTTTGTTGGAATATATATCTACTGTTATACATACACGCATCTACAATTATTTGAGATTTAAATGTACAAATATCAAATTATGTGCTTAATCTTTATATATATATATATATATTTTTTTTTTCTTTATTTTTTAGATGTCCAGTATTGGGAATAATTCTGGAACTGCACCAATCAAAGGTTTAAAGCCTCCAATCTACACTGTTCAATCATAACCACAAGTAAATAGTAAGGAAAAACCATTAGTTTATGATGTTTAGGACCATTTTAAAAAGATTCCAAAGGTTGGTGGTGGAAAACTTGATAGAATTGTTTGCACTTATTGTTCAAGTGAGTGTGTTTATTGTAGCATGCATGACACTAGCACACTCGTAAGCACTTGGGTAGCTGTAAACAATATCCTTACAATAAGGATAAAAAATATAAATAACTTGCATTTGAAAAGGAAACCAAGAAGAGGAGAACAAGTTAACGTGTAAGTTCCCAACATGTGTGTTTTAAACAAAACCAATTTTTCACCAAAAAATTATTCAACTTTTAATATGCACCAAACCAAGTTGTGAAAACCCAATTCTTACTTTAAACCAATTTTATCTTGATTAATCATAAACATGCATCTAGTTATTAAAGCAAGTAAAGTAAAGTAAAGAATACTCACAACGCCAGATGTACGAGGAAAAAATCCAAAACGGGAAAACAACCTCGGACGACCCAAGCCAGACAATCACTATGAATGTGGATTACAATGAACAGACAAAGTCTCACTCAATGACTTGATACCCACGGGTCTTGACGCTCTTCTGATCTTCAACCACTCCTCTCACAGTGCCCACGCAGAAAGTCCTTCTTCTACGATACCTGTCCACAACACACGCGTCCACGTATATCTATGTGTCCACCGAATGGCTTTGAATCGTCTACGATGTAGAACAAGAAGTCCTTCTCTTTTCTTCACCGCAAAACCCTCTATGTTCAGTGATAGAATAAACTTCTTGGTTTAGCAAGATCACTTAAACATATAAGAATGATAACTCGGATCTTTGCAAACTCTAAGGATGTGTTTAATCTTTTTAAACCTTAGAAAACATGTGCTAAACTCGTACTGGATGACATACTATTTTTCCAGAATGCACACCCACGAAACTCTGATAGAAATACGCTTTAAATCAGATTTAAATGCTGCCTCAAAAATCGTGTCGTTCGAACGACAATGCCACATCGTTCGCGTGACATAGGCATCTCGTTCGAACGACAGGACAACAGTTTGACTTTATGTTCAAAACGTCTATTTTAAAAGATATCCAAATCAGTCAAACTCTATTTCGAGTATATTAGAATAAAACGTAGTGTAAACCTTTAAAACACTTTTAAAAACATTCTAAAACATTTTTCTTTATAAAAATACATCCTTATCTTTAATAAAAATAATTCCAAGCACCATTAATTATACGCATTCATACATGAGTGATCTCGGAATGCAATTAACTTGAAGATGAGTAAACCTGCACCAATTTAAACTTCGGCATGATAAATTCTTTGAAGCTTTGCCGCAACGTCTTTAATTTTCATCAATACGTCATACACCAAGTGGGATCGTGACAAAATAAAAATCTCCCTATGACATATTACAAACACAATTTTGTTCACGAAATTAAGTCAAAACAATACAGGGACTCAATTGGAAATTTCTGTCCTAACAAATCTCCCCTTTGACTATATCGGGACAAAACGAAACCAGTGAAATGCCTAAGCCGGTCCGTCAAGCCGTATGACACCTAAATCCCATCCCATAAACCCAAAATAAAAAATACAGTACATGGACTAGAATATGTAGGATCGACAAGCATGAACTGTCTGAATGTGATGTAGGCTTAAAATCTCGAATCGCTGAAGCATACCTCCACACATGAAACAGACAAACAAATACCAAGTGAAGTATGGAGGAACAAATGAAACCAATATATATATTCAAATGATACCAAATGATAATAGATACCAATATGAATAATCTCTGAAACATTCATTTGTTAAACAATTTGAGCAAAAAACTGATACCAATGAGTACTACCAATTTGAGGTACCAATTTGTAAACATATGTAAACCAAAACATGCTCAAAACTCCCCCTACATCACATACATCTCCCCCCCTTTTTGTCTCTAATAGACAATCCCATGAAAAGATAATAAAAACCAATTTGAATCAGTGTAAAATCGCTAGATAATCATGAAACAACCAGCTAAATATGATCAAGAAATGACAAATTAGTAGCTAGTAAACCAAGGAATCACACAAAAAATATAGCAATCTAATCAGGTGTGATAAACGGACTTATATGCAAAAATCCAATTTCGAACCAATAAAACCTTCATATAAACCATTCAGTTTAGAAAAGTTTCCAGCAGTACCAAAAATATCACCAAAATAAACAGCGGACTGCAAACCAATCAGAAGCCATAAATCAGCCTGTCGTTTGAACGAGCCAGGGATGTCGCTCAAACGAAATGAGGACGTAGCTCAAATGAAGTGAGGACGTCGCTCAAACGAAGGACATAGGTCGTTTGCGCGACATAGAGATGTCGTTTGAATGACTTCTCGCGACTTGTCAAAATTTCCCAGATTCTCAAAAATATTATATAATATTGCCCAGTGAAAAAATTTTCACAAAAAAATTCCAGGAAGGGACTGACAGAAGAAAAACAATGTTAAAACAATAGGCATTTAACACAAAACACAAAGAACTCACAAAAAGTTAAAAATGCGAGTTACATGCAAACATAGTACCGATGTGCTCAAACATGGATATGGAATGAATGGGCGTGAAACTATAACAAATGAGTCACAATTCCAACACATCGAAAAGTTCAAGAAGCTCTAATTGATAACAATAAATCATCAAACTTTATCATAGCCATATGACAATAAAAGTGTGAGCTTAATGAACTAAACATATTACATGCACACAAATCCAGAATTTTGACAATTCTACAAACAATAGCGTCAAATTGCAATTTTTCAACATTAGGATTAGTTGTGCAAACCCGTTTAAATTTTTTAATCCATCCAAGATCCCTCAATAATATCATATTTTATTTGGAATGAACTAAACAAATTTAGCCCTTTTCTTAGCATATTGTATTTTCTTTTGGGCTCTTTTAAACGGTGGCTTTCACGATGAGTCAGTTTTGAACTCTCGTAGTCCTTTCCCGTGAATCACTCATTATTTTTACCAATTTAAATCCTCACGGTAAATGGTTCTTACATGAACACTTCTCCTTAAGTCTACTTACACATAGATGACAAGATTCAGATAAGAACGCCTCACCAAATTAAAATATTCAAGAGAAGTTAAACATCCATATAAACTCATGCATGTGTGCAATGTTGGCATATATACAAAGTCGAATCAAAATGCATATCAACTTCGAAACAACCCCATATAAACAATGGTTAAGATCATTCTAAGCATCGATAATAATGACCAAATGTCCTAGCCACATGTATATGAAACGATGGGGGGGGGGGGGGGGGGGGTGATCCAAGCACACCAATATGCCACATAAAACATGTAAACTCAAAAACAAAAATCGAAAATCTTTTTGGCTTTTCATATTTTGACTCAAATAAAAGCAAAATCTTTTTGGGTTTTCAAAAGTTTTCTCAAAAACAAAATCTTTTTGAATTTTCAAAAAATTTCCAAAAAAAACAAAATCTTTTTGTATTTTTCAATAAGACTCAAACAAATGAAAACTATAATACAAAATGATACACAAGTCATAATACTATCAATGAGTATATCATGAAGCAAACTAGCATATGACAAATAAGGCAACACTATCATCCTTTAGATTGAGCATGGGAAGAATCAAGTGCACCCAAACGAGAATCATGAAGTTTAATTCCTAAAGCCACTAAATCCAATTTCCTAACCCAAGTAGGTGTAAAATGACGCATGGGGGTTTGGGGAACCGGGGCAACTTTATTCATAAACTTCCTAGGAGCTTGTATAGGGTCGTAACAATAACGCCTAAGGTGACCTTTCCTACCACAAAACGTGCAAGTGTAGCAGTGGTGGGAATGATTACCTATATGTGGACCTTTTCTAACCTTCATAGTGTTTCTCACATGTGCTCCGGGGGAGGGGGGGGGGGGGGGATGGGAACAACTCTCTCATTAAAACCTATACCTCCCCTATCTCCCTTAATTTGGACGGTGCCTAGGATCTTATCTAACTTCTCCGACCTAGCCTCCAAATCAAACTTGACTCTGGACGAGTCTCTTAATCTCTCCTCCAACTCGTGAATCCTAGACTCGAGCAAACGCCTAGACTCCTCAAACTCTAAAATCTCATTTTTCAAAAACTCCATCAAACCACGGAGATTGTCTCTCTCTTTCTCCACACACTCTAGTTTCTCCCTCAACTTCTTCTCTCGTACCCTAAGATCCTTAATCAAACTATCATTATTTTCTATGTCACGCTCATTCAACTTAGCTTGCAATTTTGAGTTAGCCTTTTTCACCTTCACCGTTTTGGCGTATAACTCATTAAATGCATTTTGCAACTCTTTCACATCTACCTCCTCCTCTTCACTCTCTTCACCCTCACTAACATGGGATACACTCAAAACCTCCTCGGAAGTATCATGCACATGCCAATCGTCGTCGCTCACATGACATGCCATAAACGCAACAAAGTTACGATCAATGGGGGAACTTTCTCCCTCTTTCGGATCACTAGTTGGCACTATAGACAATGGGGTGCTTACCCTCTTTCTTAAGTCTAGTGGGACACTCCTTAACTTTGTGACCATACCCCTCACACCCAAAACACTTATCCGACTCATCTCTCTTAGGCTTCTCAAACTTATCCTTAGAGGTGGGATCTACTTTGTTGTTCTTGAATTTTTCAAATTTCATGGCAGCTTTCGATTGCTTTTGAAACTTAATAAATTTTTTAAATTTCTTTGCCAACAAAGCAACATCCTCAAAATCGGAATCAGAATCGGAATTTAAAACTTTAATTTCCTCCTTTCGGGTTTTCAAAGCAATACCCTTTTCTTTCTTAGGCACTTGCTTGGAGGTAATCATGTCGATTTCATAGGTTTGTAAGTCACCTACAATCTCTTCTAGTTTCGTCGACTCGAACCTACCCAAGGAGTTTCAAATGGTCACTTTCACATCAAACCTACTAGGCAACAATCTAAGGATTTTCTTAATGACACGGTTGTCGGGAATTTTCTCACCTAGGTTAAATGACGAGTTGACAATATTGGACAACCTAGCATATAACTCATCAAAAGTCTCACTCTCTAACATCCTAATGGTCTTAAACTGTGTAATGGGATTTTGAAATTTTGACGCCCTAACCGTGCTAGTGCCCTCGTGCGTGATTGACAAAATATCCCAATCCTCCTTTTATGTTTCACAAGTCAAACTCTATTATATTCATCTTGTGTGACATGTGAAGCAATAACGTGCCGACCCTTAGAATTATATTATGCAATTCTTTGTTCAGTTTTGGTCCATGACTCAACAGGATTTAAACTAGTGACCTCACCTACAATAGTGGCAGGGGGTGTCCAACTTTTCCCAACTGCTAGCCACACACGCTCATTAATAGATTTTAATGCACATCTCATTCACATCTTCCAATAAGTGTAATTAGTTCCATAAAAATAGGAGTTTAAGAAAATTCATTATATCCAGAATTCATCTTTGAAAACACACGGGATTTCAAAACAAATAAAATATGTTTTTTAGCTCTGATACCAATTTGTGAGTGCCCAATATGTGTGTTTTAAACAAAACCAATTTTCAGTAAAAAATTATTCAACTTTTAATATGAACCAAACCAAGTTGTGAAAACCCAATTCTTACTTTAAACTAATTTTATCTTGATTAATCATAAACATGCATCTAGTTATTAAAGCAAGTAAAGTAAAGTAAAGTAAAGTAAAGTAAAGAATACTCGTAATGCCGGATGTACGATGAAAAAAATCCAAAATGGGAAAATAATCTCGGACGGCTCAAGCCAGACAATCACAATGAATGTGGATTTACAATGAACAGACAAAGACTCACTCAACGACTCGATCCCCACGGGTCTTGACACTCTTCTGATCTTCAACCACTCCTCTCACAGTGCCCACACAGAAAGTCCTTCTTCCACGATACCTGTCCATAACACACGCATCCACATATGTCTCGGTGTCCACCGAATGGCTTTGATTCGTCTACGATGTCGAACAAGAAGTCCTTCTCTTTTCTTCATCGCAAAACACTTTATGTTCAATGATAGAATAAACTTCTTGGTGTAGCAAGATCACTTAAACATATAAGAATGATAACTCGGATCTTTGCAAACTCTAAGGATGTGTTTAATCTTTTTAAACCTTAGAAAACATGTGCTAAACTCGTACTGGATGGTATACTGTTTTTCCAGAATGCACACCTACGAAACTCTGATAGAAACACGCTCTAAATAAGATTTAAACGCCGCCTCAAAAACCGTGTTGTTCAAACGACAATGCCACGTCGTTCGCACGACATAGACATCTCGTTCGAATGAGAGCTTATGTCATTTGAACGACAGGGCGATAGTTTGACTTTGTTGACTTTATGTTCAAAACGTCTCTTTTAAAAGAGATCCAAATTAGTCAAACTCTATTTTGAGTATATCAGAATAAAACGTAGTGTAAATCTTTAAAACACTTTTAAAAACATTTAAAAACATTTTTCTTTATAAAAATACATTCTTATGTTTTATAAAAACAATTTCGAGCACCATTAATTATACGCATTCATACCTGAGTGATCTCGGAATGCAATTAAGTTGAATAAGAGTAAACTTGCACCAATTTAAACTTCGGCATGATAAATTATTTGAAGCTTTGTCGCAACGTCTTCAATTTTATTCAATACGTCATAGACCAAGTGGGATAGTGACAAAATAAAAATCTCCCTATGACATATTACAAACACAGTTTTGTTCACGGAATTAAGTCAAAACAATACAGGGACTCAATTGAAAATTTATGTCCTAACATAACGTCATGGAAATTTGATCAAGCCATGTGTACGAATGCACTTGCAAAAATAGTAATTATAGATGTACTACCATTCAAATTTATTGAGCGTGAAGGATTTAAACTTTTATGAGAGTTGCAGAATCTAGGTTCCAATGTGTGTCATGAAAAATACAAGCGAGAGATTGTTTACAATTGTTTGCTAGATTAAAAATGAATTGAAAAAATATTTAGGTGGTGCAAATCGAATAATTTTCCTCACAACCTACATATGGACTTCATTGCAAAATATGAGTTACATGGTTCTTACATCATATTTTATTCGTAGTGACTGAAAATTGCATACAAGAATTTAAAAAATTCTGTAGTTACTGGTCATATGGGTATTGCAATTGGACAAGCGGTGGAGTGTTTTATGATCAGTGGGGAATTGAGGAGTTATTTACAATGAATGTCAATAATGCATCTTATAATGATATGGTTATTGCCTACATGAAGAAAAAGTTTTCAAAAAAATGCCTTTGTTTTGGATGGAGAATTCTATCAAATGCGATGTTGCACTCACATCTTGAATTTAATTGTGAGAGATGGTATAAAAGAGGTGGAAGAAACTATTACTTGAATTTGAGGGGTGGTGAGGTACATTATGAGCTCTCCACAAAGAGCTCAAAAATTTGAATCTTGTTGTGAGTAAGAAAGAATCTCATCCAAATACAAATTGTGTTTGGATGTCCCAACGAGATGGAACTACACCTATCTTATATTGGATACTGCACTTAAATTCCAAAGAGACTTTGCGAGTTTGGATGAGTAAGAAGATAGTTTTTCTTACGATCTCAAAGAAGGGGCACCAAGTGAAAAGTATTGGGAAGATGCTTGGGTTTTGACCAAAATTTTAAAATATTTTATAATATCACTAAATGTTTATCGGGGTCTCTTTATGTTACGGTGAATGCTTATTTTCATGAAGTGTGTGCAATAGAGACTCATTTAAAATATTGGGATAATCCTAGTGATCATCATTATTGTATAATGGCTTTATGAACGAAAGAAAAATTCGATAAGTATTGGGGGAATATTGATAAAATTAAGATGATGTTGTTTCTTGTAATGGTATTAGATCCTAGATAAAAGTTAGGGTAAGTAAGTTTTTGTTATGAAACGGTTTATAACATCCAGTTGATACATTTTGAATCAATATGAGTTTTTGTGTTTATATGCTTACTTTATGTAGAAAAATGCTTCTTACTCAACAAAAATAATGCCCTTTTGTAAAAACTAATGAATGAGTTTAATATCATATCTATTTCAATAGCATTTGATGTTTGAGAATGACCACTATTAAATTTGTAAGGTAGAGAGGAAATAATGTATTACTAATACAAATCTAAGAATTACCAATATCCTAGAACATATAATGACTATTAATACTATTAGTAATGCTAAAATGGAATGCCGTTAATTTGAACACCAGTGCTCCCATCATATGTTGCTGAAAAATAGTTGTACTTGTGCATTAAAAATTGTGATGATCCCATCACTAGTTTGAACACTATTTTGAGTGGTGTATTAAAAATTGTGCTTCTCCCATCAATATATTGAACACTACTGTTGAACACTAGTTTGAAGACAATTGCTGAACTCCAATTTGTGTGTATGTGCTGGTCAAATTTGTGTGCATGCTGCTGTCCAAAGTTGTGTGTATGTTGCTGGCCAAATTTCACGGGGCTGAACTCAAATATTTATTTTGCTAGTCAAATTTTTATTGCCAAATCTAATTATTTTATAATGGCAAAGCAATTAGTGGAAATTTAAATTTAAGTAGCTATTTTTGTTTCACATTTTTTTGCTAATTCATTAAAATTTTCATTTATAGGTTACCAAAATAACATTGAACATGGAAATTTATTTTGGAGGACAACTTGCTGCTGCAGCTACTGGAGTTTTTTTGTTGATAGTGGAGACTTTGTAGGAATTTCCTTTCTTTTTTTTCCCTTTTTCGTTAGGACTTGTAACTACAACTAATGTACTCCTAGCTATCAATTTTTGTGGTTGGCACTTAAAACTCTAAACTTGGAAGTAGTGATATATATCATCATTAGTAAACATGTTATTTTTGGTTTTTGTGATATGTTGTTGGCTTAATATTCTACTATTTTAGGCTAATAAAATAGATAGAACTGTAAAGAAACTCAAAGAAACCCAAACAAAAACCAAATCGCAAATCGAACCGAACCATGGTTGGTTTGGTTTGGTTTGGTTTAGTTCGGTTCCATAACATGATTGGTTTGGTTATGTTACCAATAATACAAAATCAAAGTATATAGGTTCTGGTTTAGGCTTTGGTATGAAACTGAACCAAACCTACACATGTCCACCCTTGATTAGGTCCAAAAGTAATGACACACAACTATCATGCATGGTTAAAATTTGTTACATGAAACAAAAGCCTACACATTTACTAGGATAGCTAGGATCAATTATCCCACAGGTAAGATGGTAACTTATTAACAAGTCATGGTCTAATAGAAATGGATAAGGCTCCTATTGGTTAACCAAGTTTACACAAGGATTAAGGTATACACTAACAAAGGATCCAAATTTACACGAGAGCAAATCAACATAATTTGCCTTTCTTTAAAACGTGTGCACAAGGTGACATTTTTATAAAGTAATAACATTTTTAAAAGTAAAAAAAATTTAGAAAAATTATAAGTATTATTATAAAAATAATAAATTATTTTTTAATAAAAAAATTAATCCGTTTACTCTTTAAAAATTATTTTACATACATATTCAATAATATCAATTGAAAGATATGGGATATGCAAGAGTGCCTTTCAATATGAAATATGTTCATCCACACCGTGCTTTAACTTTTTACCTTTGGGCACTTTACTAAGATATGAATGTTTATTGAGTCCGGAGTCTTTGAGTAGTCTTGGACAAATGAGATGTGAATGCATCTACAAAATAGAGTGAAATCAAACTAAGAAAATATTTTAATAAAATATCATATTATTTTGAAGCACGAAATAGTGTAGACTCAAGCAAGTCAACTATTTAGGGTGTTTAAAAGAATTGTGTTGTAATCGTCTCAAAGTAAGTGGGTAGTTATAAGAGGCATCTATTGGGTAGAGTTTTTTTTAGCATGTTCCAGATGTCGTAGTACCAGATTATGGGTACCATGATAGTTTCTCCAATGTGCTCGACCTTGAATCAGAATGATGGGGTGTTTCGGCAAGTTACGGTGAACTTGATTTTTGTAATGTCATCCGGTATGACTATCACAATGTCTAGATTGGCAATACATCTGCATAGTTATTTTTATCCCTTGGGAGGAAGTCCAATTCAGGGTCTTTGAATCAAGAAGTTACCTTATTCTAAGTAGGCATAGTATGGTTGCAATTTTTCTTCTCGGATATTTAATTTGCCTAGTATTTGGACGTTGACAAGGATGGAATCTCCGCAAGCTTTAAGGTTGGTGATTTTGACTCTCGTGGTACAATCCTCGTACAAACTCATGTTATCGGTGCACTCCTATGTGATCTTGATAGTCGCGGGGAGTCGTCTAGAGTCAAGGGATACGAGGAGAATCCCAATGTTGAATCCCTTTTTGTTAGAGGCTCCTTCGAAGTATAGTTCCTAAGTTTCTCATTCGTTTAGCACAAACAGGTCCTCATTTGGAAATTCTAACTCTTTTTCTTCCTTGTTTGATAGGGATTTCCCTGTAAGGAGGTCAAATATGTCTTATCTTATTATAGATTTATGTGTGACATACGTCATCTCAAACTTCGATAGCGTGAGAGACATTAGTCAATCTTGTCTGACCTGAGCATTAGGTGTGAAGTGAAATGAAACAACCTACATAATGTTACTAGTATAGTTTTATCTAATTAACAATTCACTTGTTTAACATGCGATTTCCATTTCAAATCAAACTACGTGAGGGACCTGTGGAAAGCGTCCCCAAAATCCAAGCATACAAAGCTACTAGTTGTAAAATAAAAGAATACTTACTTGTACAACACTCTTAAAATACCGAACCGCAACCAACCTTCCTTAACAAAGATGAGGGAATGAGATGGATGCCTAGTGGGATATTATAACAATGTGATGTAAAATCAAACGGCAGAGAGCGGACTCTAAAATGTTATATCTACATGCACATGAACTACCTTATGTATACACATATACATATATATACTTTAATGAATGAATTCATTTTTATTCCAAAACGTTACTTATCGCGATTTATTCACCTTAATCTTATGAAAGAACTCCTTTTTACTTCACTTGACATTTATTCCTCAAAACCCTGGTTAAAACCCCGTGTTGAAAAACAATATCCACTTGGGGTAGAATGCATGGCACCAAAACCAACATTTCTTATCCTTTTGATCCGTACATTGATTTGTATCCTGAAAATAAAGTTCATTTAGGACCATCTTGTGTAACACGTTTTCCAACATTTTTTTTCATAAAAATGTTCCACATTATGTAAAATTTTCATTTTACCCATTTGTTTCCAAACTCGTCCTTTTCTCCATTTTCACAAGTGTTATTTCCCAAAACACCATTAAGTCACCCACACTAACTTCTTTAGTGTTTTTAGTACATTAGTACATTAGAGTAACATTCTTCTCAAGTTGGAAACATCTTTATTTCATTACTTTATTTTCTATGAACATCTAATACTGCTTTATAAGAAAAATATCATTTTCTTTATTAATACATGTAGTCTCAAAACCATACATTTCTCACATTTTCAATACTCTTTTCACACACCTTAAGAGCTGAAATTTCTATTTTCTTCATTTCATTTTTCAATCCAATAAAACCCTCATTAAACTTTTTATATGTTTAATCTCAAAATACTACAAGTTTATATTTTCATAATGTTTGTATAAATTTATTTTTCAAGGCAAAAGGCATTTTTATTTCTTCCAAAACTTGAGTAAAATGTCCATTTATACAAAAATCCAAATTTTTATCAAGAATACATTTAAACATTATTTCATAAATTACTCCCAACAAAGTAACATTTTTATTTCATAAAAATGTTTAATACCAAGTTTTCTTGAAGTATATCATTTTACTCAAAATCATTGAAACCCATTCGCAAACCCATTTTCACAAATCTTAAGAAATATCATTCTTGAACTAAATTTGCATCATACTCTTCAACTCTATACGCAAAATCAAAAAATAATAACATTAAGTCCTAAATATAAGAGTGGAGTTTTTTCCACCTCAAATGGATCTTCGAAAATGGTGGATGAAGAAGAAGACGATAACAACATCTACCTCCTAAGGTGGCCTCAAAGAGGTTGCCCAGCTCCCCAAGCATGCTCCAAGAAAAACCCCCTTCAAAACTTCATAAAATTCTACTCTTCTTCTTCTCCAAAACCCCCCAACAACACCTTCAAAATTCATAGATTTGTTTAACCATGATGGAAATGGGTCTATTGGGTTTAAATATGGTGCAATACTTCTAAAATGCGGTGACATGAGGTGGAGACATAGCGGTTCAAGGTGGTTTGTAGTGGTGGGAGAAGGGACAAAGCTTTCAAGAGCTAGAGCCAGAGGAAAAAATGCTGAAAATGGTGGGGAGACCCACCCCCCACTCTCTCTTCTCTTCACACTCAAATAAATCCACAAATAACCCACACAAACCCTTATAAAGCCCATCCTAGCTCTAAAATACCATTTTCGGGCCATCTGGACTCACCAGGAGTCAAAACGTCATCAATCCAACGACCCAAACCATGATAACCTATGGGTATCCTAATTTTAAAATTTCTGGGTAGTTCGTTAGAACGAGAATGGGACCTCTTTCGAACGAGATCTCAATTTCGTTTGATCCCCCATTGAATGACCTTTTAACGAGGCAAAAAACCTATGCAGTGACACCTCGTTAGATGCTCATTAGAACCTGACTTCTAACGTCATTGGACTCTAGTTTGAACCACCCATCTTCATTCGAATGAAACATGGATTTCGTCCGAATGACCTTCAACTCATTTGAACCACAAATTTCCCAATTTCTTTAATTTTACCCAAAAACTTCTAATAATTATCATCAAGACTCGAAGAATAGTAAAATGCAGATATAGACCCAATTATAATGATCCAATCCTAAAGGATTCATATTATTACAATCTACATAGGAAAAAGAATAAAATATTGGACATGGGTATTACAGTTTTCCTTCCATAGAAAATTTCATCCTTGAAATTATCGATCCTCCAATTTCTCAAGTTCATGGGTGTTGATGTCCAAAATTAGTAGGGACTTTATCTTAGATAGTAATTCCTAATTTTGTAATCACAGATAAAATATGCATGAAATTAATAAGGAAGAACAAAGATTTTTAAAGTGGTTTAGCTTAGGGAAAGCCTACGTCAAGTTGTCAACTATTATGGTATTACTATTGAAGATGGTTACACAGAATTTAGATAGTCTTGCGTGGGAGTTCTAGACTTATCCCTTGAGCTAAAGGAAATGAAATATTTATACTAGTCCAAAAACCAAGGAGTGGAATGACTTTATATATCCAGGCATTTATACCAGTACATAATGAATGAAACTATTGGTCTTCTAAGGCACGTGTGGTATGTCTCTTCATAATTACCATGCGAATGACTTTTCTTCTACCTGATGGTTCATCTTTTTATGCTGGTCGGCCGGTACACCAACCACGCTGTTCTGGAGCTGACCAAGTATGAATAAAGCACTGAGGTGTATATTCATGAGGAAAGGTGTCACCATGTAATAGGTCCACATGGCATGAATAATTTAGCCCACAACAATAGCTCTCAATGCTCCATGCTCTTTGTTTTATAAAAAGGATGGAGTATTAGTTCTAAAAAGTTGCTCGTCTCTCTTATATGTCGGTGATCAACAATTGACTTCCTGTACTTGTATATGTTTTACCAGTTTAGCAGGCGGTGGCATTTTGTGAATAATTTGAAAAATAGCAAATTGCCAAAGGTTATGCTGGTCTATTCGCAGCTTTCAAAACCATGCGTCCGTCAAGGATTTGATCATTGGTTCAGTTAATCATTACATTTAAACGTACAGGGTGAAACTATAAAAGGATGTAGTTTTTCCCCCTTTTATCTCCATTACCAAAATCTGAACTTAGCATTTACCTTTCTTCTCGAGTTTTTTTCTCTACTTCTATTGTTTGCTTTTTGTCGTTTCTTCTCAAACTCTGTAAGTGTTCTTTCCTTTTTTTCCTTTTTTCAAGAGGTGTATATTATTAATGAAAGTTTCTTAAAGGAGTTTGGGGAGAGAAGGAAAATCCCTAACTAGGTGAGTTTAAAAATAGAAACTGGCCCTATTGACGTTTTGGCATTTGCTGAGGGTCATTGGATTCCCACCTTATTCATTGCTGAGTGTGGCATCACTTTTCCCCCAAATCCATTTTTTCTTCAATTTTTCTAATATTTTGATGTAGTCCCTACAACAAGGGTATGCCTAATATATGGAGAGTGGTAAATGGGGAAAATAGGTTAAATGAAATCCATGGGACTCATGTTGGTATCCCGAGTTGATGTTCTGTTACAAATGGGGAACTACTGGTGACAATACCTATTACTTGAAAACCAGGAAGGATAATATGTCATTGGAGGTCAATTTTCCAGATTCAAATACAGATTATTGGGACTATGGTGTAGTAGTGAACAATAAGATATACTTAACCCAGGTGCCCTTAGGAAGGGCATGACATAGGTCGTTACAATATTTTAATTTTCCATTTCTTTCCATGTGTACTAACTATTTGATGATATGCCGACTAACTATTTTGCTTTGTTCTTTTGCGGTGGATAGCAAAAAAGAAATGTCCAAGGAATGGGAAGTTAACATTGACAATCTCAAATACACGTGGGCCATCCACCAAAGACTAAGAGAAGAACAACTCTGAACAACCTTTGTTTTGTTGGAATATAAGAGTTCAGTCACTTCATTTGTTGCTCGAATAATAGTTATTTTGCCTCAGTTCCCCATAAAATTTGATGAGGAACCAGTTTATACCTCCTCTGTTGCTGAGTCAACTAGAGTAAATAGAGTTTGCACAAGGAGGAACATCATCTTCCTTCGAATCCCTTGATATCACAATTATCCCCACTTATTACCCTTCTATTTAAATGGTGAATAAAAGAGTCCCCAACCTGTTGGATGGTCCTCCCATACTTCCAAGAAGAATACGACCACATATAAGAGGCCTCGGGTCCTCAATGTGAAAGAATAAAAAACTATCGAGTCGCAGTTCAAGAGGTTGAAGAGGGGTCTACCCGGTCAACAGGAACTGGCCCAAAAAGTTCCAACCGACCAAGGTGGTGCTGAATCTATCGATGTGGCAGTGAACCCTGGGTTGGCCAGGGGGTGATTAGGGTTTGAGTCCTTCCAGCAGATAGGTCAAAAGTTGCCCCGATGTCCAGAGCCCCTTTGATAGCAAGAGCTAATCATAATCTGTGACTTGTAAGTATTTTAGTCCATTTATTTATTTCAATGGTTTCTATTGAACACCTTTATACTGTTGTTGTCTATTTTTCCTTTATGCAGTTCATGGTCGGTTATCACTAACTTTTGAATAAGTATGACCAATTGAAATCACCCCCTACTGATGTAGAAGAATCTTTTGAGGGTTTGAAGAAGTCATTGCAAGAGTCTGGAGAGGTTGTAGTATTTGGTTTATTGATAAAATAAAGAAGTTGTTTAACCCCTCTAATGTTCTTTGCTTGTTTGATTGCTGTTATTAGTTTTCCTTGGTCGGACCCGTGTTCTTATACTTATGATTTTCTAGTTTAATGATAGGAACAATATGATCATTTCTACTAAATCCGACCTACTGAAACATTGCAACCACCTACTTTAAGTTGGCCATGTGAGTTTGACTAAAATAGAACTAGAAGGGTTTCTCGGGGCAGATGCCTCAGATCAAATGAAGAATACCTATGTACATTTGCATTGTCTTTTCTATAGGGAAATGGCGAACAATGTTGCATACTATGAGATGATCGAGCAATTCCAAGATGATTATAATCTTTCTTGAGCTCTCTTCCACTCTAATTACAAAGTCAAATATGAGGCACTAAGTGCAGGTTGGGGTTTTGATAAGAGGATGCAAGAGATTACATCCACCTTCAGGAAGAAGGAATTCGTGTTGACCAGAGAATTGGAAAGTGATCGGGAGGTTGATACTCTTCTTGAGAAGGAGAAAACAATTTAAGGAGTGAGCTTAAGATATTGAAGAAGTTGGTTGAGGTTACGCTTAACGAAGGTGCCTCTTTCTTGGAGCTTGAGAAATCCAGACTATTAGAGGAGATGGAAAACTTAAAGAAGAAGAAAACCAAGTCTGAATAACCCTCTAGACAAGTAGTTATTACTCAGCCAATTGTGGATAAAGAGAGAACTGACCTTGGCCGACAAAGCAGTGTTATTACAAGAGAAAGATAATGCCATAAAGAATCTCCAAGACAGAGTGGATTGAATAAATTTTCACTTCCACAACCAACCCAAAGTTGTTTGGATGGATGGAATAATGAAGCCCTAAATCACCTAGACAATCATATGGAGCAAGCTCATCAAGAAGGATATAAATGGGGTCGGTTGAACATGTTGGGACTGCTGAAGGTAGAAAACAAAAGTGACTTATGGTATTGGCATGGTCAAGGCATGTTGGATTATCCTAACCCTCCATTTAAGATTGATGCCGAATGGATTCTGACTGACGATATTACCCAGAGCTTAGTAAGAAAATACATAGGGGATTATAGCCTTTAAGGTGAAGATGAATACATTCTATTCCCTCATCTGTTGGATCGATCGAGCAAGAACAGATGTAACAGGCCAAAAGATTTTAGAGCTACAACTTTTCCCAGAACTCTTGATGATCCTCCTGATGGGATAAGTAAAGCCGAAGGAAAATGCCTAGTACAATGAACTTGTTTTTCTTACTTTTACTCTGATTGTTTGAACCGTTAATGGAATAAAAAGAGTGTTCTGTAGAATACATGTTTATCTATAAATTCTAGTCTTTGATCCATAATTAAGCTTTGTAATTAGTGTATTGACTATGCATCCCACTAACCTTCTTAAGTACTTTGATCAAGTTATGAACTTGATTTATGCGGCCTTAGGTTCTACTAATGCACTTAGGTTAAATGTTTTGGATATAAGTGTTTGCATTAGTTACCACTGAAGACCCAGTGTATTAGCAATGTAAGTCTTTCCTAAATTTAACATAGTCGGGTAAAACTCCTTGTTCTTGACTTTGAGTCATACATGAAGTTTCAGGGACTTCTTGTTCGTGACCTATCGAAGATGAGGTCATACATGAAGCCTAAAAGAAATTTTTAAGCTTTTTTTTAAATTTGGAAAAGTTTGAATTTTGAAGTTGGAAAAGCTTGTTAGTTTGTGGTGGATGTATATCATCACCCTATTCCCAAAAAAACATAAAAAGGAAGAATAATTGGTAGGAAGTCATAACTTTATTCAATTGGATGAAATGATTACATCAAACCAAAATTACTGATAATACTTTCTAAGGTGGTTGGCATTCCATGGATTTTAAAATTCGTCCCCTTCAAGTGTTTCCAGGCGATAGGTGCCTGGTCAAATGACTGTCGAGATATGGTAAGGACCGTGCTAGTTTGGATCCAACTTATTTCCTTTATGTATTACGTTCCTAAGGACATAGTCTCCTTCTTTCAAGTTGATCGACTTGACCCTCCTATTATAAAATCTTGCAGTCCTTTATTGGTAATAAGTCATACAAAGTGCATCATCCTACTTAACTTCTTCAATCACGTCTAGATCCAATCTCCTCAGGACATCACTTTTAGGGGAATCAAAGTTCAACACCCTATGAGTCAGCAGACCTACCTCGGCTACTACCATAGTTTATGTTCCAAAAGCAAGCATGTAAGGAGTCTTACCAGTAACTGTTCTCGATATAATTCTCTATGCCCAAAGAATGTTGTGTAGTTCATTTATCCAGTTTCCTTTTTCATCATCCAAACTATTTTTCAACCTATCAAGTATGGTTTTGTTGGTAACCTCTGTTTGGTCGTTAGATTATGGGTGTCCAGAGGCAGAGTGGAGTTTCTGGATCTTAAATTGAATACAATACTTTTCAAATTCTTCATTATCAAACTGAGTGCCATGGTTAGTGATGAAGGCATATGCCATTCCATACCTTCATATAATGTGTTTCCATATGAACTGGTCATCTCAACCAATAGCTCGGCTTCCACCCATTTGGTGGAGTAATCTATGGCTACCACCGGGTATTTGAGCCATCTTTTAGTCCTCGATAATGGGCCAACCAAATCAATTCCCCAATTAGCAAAAGGGAAAGGTTAAGTAATTGGAGTTAAAGCATCCCCTTATCTTCTGTGAATTATGGAAAATTTCTTACATTTATTACACTTCTTTACAAAGGAAATGCAATTTTCTCTCATAGTCGACCAATATTCTCCCTGTATAGCTATTGTGCGTACTAATGATCGACCGATTGAATGAGACCAATAGGAACCTTCATGTAATTTTTTGATCAAGTCTGGTACCTTGGCTGGGTGAACACAATGAAACAATGTATCCTCTCTTACGTAGGACTCCTCGCTCTAACACATAACTGGTTGTCTTGAATCTTAACTTCCTGGCTTCTTTTAGATCAACAGGTAGTATACATTTTTCAATGTAATTCCTGATAAAATCCATCCATAAAGGTCATAAATCCATCACAATAAGGTTTCCCTTAACTTCCACATTTAGGCACTTGTGTGCAAGAATTTCCACAGGGATGGTTCTCCTTAGTTTTGTCCTAGTCGTTGAGGCCAGCCGAGAACGTGCATCTGCTGAGGCATTTTTTATCCTTGTAATTCTCATCATTTTGACTATAGCAATCTATGATATGACTTCCATGGTTTTGGACAGATACCTGATCATGAGATCCCCATTTACTCTGTATATTTAAAGCATTTAGTTGACAATGAACTGCGCTCCTAATGATAAGGCGAGCTTTAAACCTATGATCAATGCTTCATATTCTTCATTATTGGAGGCTTTGAACTAAAAACGAAGTAATATTCCACATCAATTTTGTCTAGAGTGTTGAGAATTAGACATTCTCCACTTATAGTAGCATATGACGATCCATTTATGTACAACTTCCAAACTGAAATGTCATTATTGAAGCTTTCCCTAAACAGTATTCCTTGTTGGAATATTTTCTTGCACTGTTCACTATAACTTTGAGCCACATCCTGGGTAGCTAACATTTTAGTTTGATCAATGATATTTTTCAGTTTGCTTTGGAGTGGAGTTTTCTTTCAAGGAAGTGTCCTCACCAGGAAAACTTGGAGTAGCGATAGCCTCTGGATACGGGAATTTTTCAATAAAGCCATCTACGGCATGTCCTTTCAGCGTTGTTCTGGGTTTTGTGACACCCCACCTAATTAAACCTTGGGTGATCAAGCCTTATTTTAATATAAACAGGTTTCTTAAATGGTTCATTCTTAGCATCACTGTCGAACACCTTTTAAAATTACTAACCACCTAAATGAAATTAAAACGGGTGCCAAATTTTTATCTTTCTTAAACAACAAATAATCCAAACCACACATTACCAAAACTAGATATGAATGCTCAGTACATAAAAATAATCTGAAAGCAATTAAAGTCTTGCCGTAAACCACGGCCCAAAAAGACAACTACAATCCATAACTAGAATAAACTGTAATAGTAAAGGTGGAACGACATGTTCGAACTAAAAACAATAAAACTGAGATCCTGCACTAGAAATGAAAAAGAGGAAGCGTCTAAACAATCCCTGCAACCTCCACACTGGCTGCATCTCCCAAATCTCTGACATGGAATCAAGCTGGGTGTCCTTGTGGCTGGGCACCTAAAAGGTTTTTAAAATTTTACATAGCAAGAGTTAGTACTAAAAACATTTGAAAATATTTTGCAAGCGGTTATCACAATTAAGTTATTGATTAGACATATTAAGGTTTTGCACACTCCCTTGAACTCCCTCAACTCTCTTACGTGATACGTAACTATCAAGGGTACTTAGCCTACCTAGTTATACTTCCCATAACCGTAGTTAACTCATTTACCGTTCGTTTTCCTTATTCTTGTAATAATTTCATTATGCTCAAAATTATTACTAAGACATTCACATATCATTTCATTGTCTACTATTCTCAATTTGTAGATTATGCACATAGAACATTTTATCCCACAACAATGTATTTAATATTAGTTACTACGAATATATCCTTTTATTACACACAAGGACACTTGGCTCGGAATAATTCATCGACTCCAAGTGAAAGTTGGTTCGGAATGATACATCGACCCCAACTATCTACAAATATAAATATATACACATATTCTGGTTTGGGACTCTTTCATCGCGGCACCAGTTCAAGGTTTGGTTTGGCATTTAACATCGACCCCAAATTTATAATAACCTTATGTTAGTTCGGAATGTCACATCGACCCTAACATAATTAATTTAGGTAATATTCTCTTAACCCAAATCTATTTATATAAATTTAGTAGGTATGCACCCGACCTAATAAATCATACCCGTACGTAATATATTTTACTTATATTCTCCGTACTTATTAATTACAATATATCTCACTATTGTATTTATTCGAGTATTCGCGTAACTCTAAGGGCCCTAGTTACCCCTCCCTTAATTCAGTAGTTAAGTAAATTTTAACCTACTGGTATTTTCTCTTCGGAATTAAGTCTCACTCTAACCGAATTTAAATTAACCATCTCAACCCACGGCTAAGTCCATCGTTCTTTCGTCATTCTATTTCTCCAACATTCCTACTCAATTATTGGTGGAGGAATCCAAATGATACACCTACTGGTAATTACCAAGTCCCCTCATAGGAAAAATAACATTTCTAAGGTTCCCAATAAGCAACGGCAATTAAAGAATTATTCACAAAATTTTCTAGAATTCAGACAAGGTCGATCGATCGAAGGAATGGTCGATTTATCGACTGCTTCGATCGATCGATATTTAAGGGTCGATCGATCGATCGAGCAGTGACAGACCCAGTTCATCTTCTTCCTACGGGTTCCACCATTTTTACATCTGTAACTTTCATGATAAGCCATCTTATTCCCAACCAACAATTTCTAATCATTCCTACATGTTCTGGGATGATTACTAACGATTTAGAACAACAAAATCATTATAAATCTTGGCCAAATTCACTGAAAATTTCTCTAATATTCAAGAACCCTAAAACTGCATTCTTTATATTTTTCATCAAACTTCCAGATTTTCATACGAATTTCTCATCAAGTTTTCTATGATATAAACATACTTGGAAATTCAAAAACGTCCTACATGCAAATCCTAATCAATCATGGATTATTATCAATTGTTTGCTCCCAAGAATATCATAAAAATCATGTTCTTCCTCAAGCTTAAACATGGGTATTATAACTCAATTATTTATGCAAATAACCACTTGCCTTACGATTTGTAGGGTCTGATTTCGTGGTTGTTGATGATGATTGATGATGTTGGTGCCTCAATCCTTCTTCCCAACAATCTTGTGGTGAAATCTTCCTAAGATGATCCCTCCTTCCTTCTTGCCTAAGGAATTTGCCTCTCTCTCTCTCTCTCTAATGGCTATGGTGTAACTCTAATTGTCTAACCCTAGCCACCACTCTTATAATCAGATTTAGGGTTACAAAAATTCGTAGGTCTTCTTTCCCATAATTTTAAAGAGACCAAAATGCCCCCGAATGGTCCCGGTTTAGCCCGCAAATGACCCGGCACTCAACTAGTACCCCCGGGTATAATATTTTGACTAATTCGACCCTTTCGGAATCAACCGTGGACTCTAAATTATTATTTGAGTCTCGTAAATATTTTTCTACTCTCATTCTTAATTTTGCCGAGCTACATCCGGTACGTCCATATAGTCACTAGACCGTACATATTAACATTGAAAATTTATATTCACCTTAGTAAATTTTCTATAACACATATTTATCTTTATTAACATAATATCTATTTAAATTACTCTACTCACATAATTTAAATCAAACATATTTAATAACATTAAATTACTCTACTCACGTAATTTAATTAAAGCGTATTTAATCCCATTAAATTAAGCAGAATTACGAGGTGTTACAGGTTCATAAAGGATTTTATATTCTCCCAACTCAACTGCTTAGGACATCAATCTCCCTAATTTTTCTAGCTTGCGCCGTGCTTGACACTGTGGTAAATATGTGTATTATACAATGATATATGCTTGAAAATAGGGTTTCATCCTCATTGAAGCTTCAATAAGGGCAAGGGATAGGTTTTATAGGCGGGGATAGCTGACTTCAACTCCTCTGAATGCTTTGCTTATGTAGTATATAGGCTTTTGGACTCCATCTTCCAACTTGATTGATATTGAGATAACAGTTGATTCTGAAATAGCCAAATAGAGGTACAACTTTTTCCCAAAACTGATCGGGAGAGTAGAGGTGGGGACCCCATGTACTTCTTCATCTCCTAAACAACATTTTTGCACTCTTCATTCGATTTGAAGTTTTTCCTGAATACTTTAAAGAATAATAGGTACTTATCAGTAGCTCTGGACACAAATAGGTTGAGGGCAGCCTCCATTCTTGTTAATTTCTACACATCTTTCTTGCGTGTGGAAGATTTCATCTCAATTAGTGCCTTTATTTTATTCAGTTTAGCTTTAATGCCCCTTTTATTCATAATAAATCCAAGAAACATTTCTTCGTGTACGCCGAACACACATTTGGTTGGATTTAGCTTCATTTGATGTTTCTCCAGCTGATCAAATGTCTGACTCGAGTCTTTGATGTGGTCGACACCTAACTTGATCTTGGTAAGCATGTCATCCACATATACCTCCATGTTCTTCCCAATTTTTTCTTCAAAGACTTTATTGACCAGTCGCTGGTATGTTGCTCAAGCATTTTTAAGCCCTAAAGGCATAACATTGTAGAAGTAGGTACCTCGGTTGGTGATGAAAGTCATGCTTTATTTATTCTGAGCTTTCACTTTAATCTAGTTATAACCAGAATCCATGAAGCTCAACAAATATTGACATGTTATTGCATTTAGCAATTGATCAATCCTTGGTAAAGGAAAATGATATTTTTATCATGCTTAATTGAGGTCAGTAAAATCCATATACATTCGCCATTTCTCATTCTTATTTTTGACCATTACTATGTTGACCAACCAGTTAGGATACTTGACATCTTCAATGAAATGGTCTTTTTATAATTTATCAACTTCCTCTTGGATAAACACATTCTTCTCGAGACTAAATTCCCTCCATTTCTTCTTGATCGGCTTAGCATCTTTGTTGATGTTGAGCTCTTGACATACGAGATTATGGTCATTTCCTGGCATATCCTCATGGCTCCATGCAAACACATTCTTCTACTCTCTAAGGAATGCAATTACTTCCTATTTGAGGGAAGGTGTTAGGTTTGAGCCAATCGGGGTGGTTCTTTCTGGCTTTTCATCATCTAGCATAATAAATTTTGTATCCTCCAAAACCTTCCCTTTGAAAAAATTAGCATCTTCACGTGGGTCTAGAGTGTCAATATGGTAGGTGGTAGTGCTCTTCAGAACTTCTTGTTGGTCAGCAGAAGTATAGTATCACTCTATGGCCTCTTTTTTATTGACCTTTACCTCACCGACCCCATAGATTTTGAGGGAACGTTATTTTCCAGGACGAAGAAGCAAATCTTTTCTGATTTTCTTACTAGCCAAGTGTTGATCAATAATATTACCTTAACATTTCCAAATGGATACACATTTTCTCCAGAAAAGCCAATTAAAGGTCGATGGTAAGGTTTTAACTTGCTATCTCTCAGTTCCAGGCTATGAAAGCAATTATATAACATGACATCACTTGAGCTACCATTATCTATGAGAATTCTTACTACCCTAATGTGATGTACCCAGTAGGTAATGACTAAAGTGTCATCATAAGGGTATAAAACTCCTGGCAGGTCATTTTTGGAGAAGACGATGACCAGCTTACCTTTGTTCACCTTTCTAAGTCGGCCATTTACTTTGTTTGTTAAACTAACTTGATTCATGTAAGAGCAAGCTTTAACCTCATTTAAATAAGCCTTACTCTCATCTATTTCATCTCTGCCTCCAGCATCCCCTCCTGCAATAAAATGGTAACCAAAAGATATCATGCTTACATCAAGTTTAGGCTCCCTAATTTCTTCATCAAGCCGTAATCGTCTTTAGAATCATCATCTCGACCTCTCTTCCTATCATCTTTGTTATTGCAAGGGGATTCAGATCGTCTTCTGGTGTTTCGACTTTCAGTTCGATTCATAAATTTGGTCAATTTTCCTCGACAGATGAGAGATTCAATCTCATTCCTCAAGGCAATATAACTATTAGTGGTATGTCTATGATCTTTATGAAAGTCTCATTGCATGAACTCGTCTCTTTGACTGGGCGACGATTTTAGTTTCCTAGGCCATTTCAAGTCTTTACTTACCCTAATATCATCCAGAATGTGATGCACACCTATAGTGAGAGTAGTATATTCCCCCATACATTTTAGGTTTCTCGGATTTCTTATCTTTCTGCTCCTTCTTCTCAGAACTCTTTTGGCCTTTGGATTTTTCCACGGGGGTTTGCTTAGCAGCCATAGCCTCCTTGGCATTCATAATCTCCCATCTTTTGCCATCAATTCAGCCATGGTTTTTGGAGGTTCCTTTTCCAATGTATAGTATAACTTTTTAGGAAGTAACCCGATCATTAAAGTTGTGATCGCCATTTTTTCTTCGTAATAAAAAACTTCTAGTTTCTTATTATTGAAATGAGAGATATATTCCCTTGAAGTTTCTCCAGGTCATTGGCGGACACTGAGTAAATGGGCTACTCTCTTGACTGGCTTGGCCCCAAAGAAAAAAATGCTGATGAATAGTTTGATAAGCTAATGAAAATTAGCAATATGCCCTCGGGGTAAGTTATTGTACCAAATTTGAACTGGACTAGTGATAGTACTTGGAAAATCTCTGCATCTCATTTCATCGGGAACAATTTAGATATCAGCGGTAGCTTAGAATTGTTCAACATGAAGGATAGGATCAGTTTTACCATCATATTTGGGTATGACCACGGGCGGTTTGAATTTATAAGGTGTGGGGTAATCTACAATAGTCTGGATGAAAGGAGATCCTTTCACAAAACTCCTCTATAAAGGATTCTTAGTCTTGGCCATTTCCCCCAAACGATCTTCCAATCTCTGTATGAATCCTTTCATCTGCCCCTCCTAGTGTGGAGGATCTTCAAGGAATTTTACTCAATCTTGCCAAAGGGAAGGAAGCCATTCAAGAGTCAATTAGGCAGTTGACTCAAACATTGTAAGATAAGTCCCCTACTGCACCATCCTAAAGGGATATGCCACCTCCTCCCACCAGAAATGAAAGAAGTAGCTACTCCAGGTCTTCTCGTGACAAATCCTACCGCCTGGGGGCAACATCATCAATCTGATCTACTGATTACTATGATGGCTGGTCCTCTACTTTTAAGAGGACGAGCGTCTTAGAATGTTTAATCAAGGCATCTTCTTTTGACCGCCTAGGGTTATCACAGAGATCCAGTTCCTTCCCGCGAGTATAGGGAAGGGTCAATTATGTCCAGGGCCAACATCAGAGGATTTGTGCATACCGAGTAGACTTCTCAGGAAGAGAGCTCAAAGTGCATAGGATGGGTAAAGAACAATGACCAGCAGTTGTTTCCACAGACAACACCAATCTGTTGATGGCCAAAATTAATAGAGACTTTATCTTAGCTAATAATTCCCAATTTTGTAATCACAGATTAAAAGAAAATGAAAGTAATAAGGAACAACAAATATTTTTAAAGTGATTTAGCATAGGGAAAGCCTACGTCCACTGTTATGGTATTACTATTGAAGATGGTGACATAGAATTTTAATAGTCTTGCATGGAAGTACTAGACTTGTCCTTTGAGCTAAGAGAAAGGAAATATGTATACTAGTCTAAAAACCAAGGGGTGGAATGCCTTTATATATCTAGGTATTTACACCAATACATAATGAATGAGACTATTGGTCTTCTAATCACTTATGGCATGGCTCTTGATAATTCCCATGTGAATTACTTTTCTTCTTCCTAATGGTTCACTTTCTTAAGCTGGTCGGCCAGTACGCCGACCACGTTATTCTGGAGCCGACCAAGTAAGAATAAAGTGTTGAGGTGTATATTCACGAGGACAGGTGTCACCATGTAATAGGTCAACATGGCATGAATATTTAGCCCATAACAATGGTATTTACCAGCTCTTATTCTAAATCACAGAAATCCTCTAAGACAAAATCATCGAAGTCCTCAATAGCTAAGACTATATCACACGCTTTCACATAGGGGTTGTCACTGAAAGCTCAACATGTGACATAATCTAATGCTCACCATCATGTTAAAGATCGACTCCACATAACCATGTTGAGTCTTTACTCACTTGATGATCACACACAAAAGTCCTAGGACTATCTTTGTTAATACCCAAAGCATATCGGCACCTCTACCGGGTAACCCTCTCTAGTGAACAATACTCACCCAAGAGCGAACCATAATACAACCGATCATCCAATTCCTCATCAAGGACCAACTCGAATATAAGAATTACATGTTCCATGTTTCCTCAAATCCTCGGGTCATCATGACCAAATAACCTCATTTAATATTGATCCTAACCTCATATCGTAAGTCACTCACTTCGTGGAATGACACTCCAATCAAGTCGCAATTCGTGTGCTCGACTAACACTCCCCATAAGATCCTTCCATGAACCTAGGATCACTCTAGGCGTCCAACGATGTAATTCACACCTGAGTATTATGCCAATCCATACATCGTGGAAAAACATCATTGAGTGCTAAGTTTTCTTGAGTTTCAACACTATACAATATCCTCAAGTCACTATCCTGCACTTTACAACTAGAGCCACTAGCTGCCATGTTGGCCAATCCTAAGGAAAGAGAATACTACGAGCAGACTGTGCGGTTAAACGTGCAGCCACCCATACAGTAAACTTTGTATAATATAAAAGATACCCCAGATAGGGGCACACCCAGTTACCGAGTTGTATTGACCATTCTAGGTCCAGTTGCACTCTACTAGGACAAACCACATCATAACATGAAATAGTACAAATTTGAGATACCACAGTTGTGGGAATACCAATCCTAGATTACCAAAATCGAAAGGGAAACACAAGAATCAAAGGAACAAATGACCATTTTGAGAAAATCACGTTCCTACCCATCAAAATATGATTTACAAAAAGTGAACCTAAGTACACCCTAGACATTTTCACTTAGTATTAACCTATCCACATCCTTGCTCAAATCGCCAATCGTGATGAATTGGATCACAATCATCCATCAATACCGGATGAAAGCAACATACAAACCTATATTCCTTTGGGAAGTCAAACATTGGACTTCCCTCCTTAAGGGTAAGTATCCCTCATTACATCCACGGTGAATGTGAACCATTCCGGCTGACGAATGCCAACTTTTTTATCCATGTCAACTTTGTCCATCTTTCTAACAATGTCACGACCAACCTAATACACTACATCATTGTCGATATTATCATACCATGATCGTATCACAACATCTCCTTATAAAGAACCCTGTTAAGCGAGACAGTCACCTTAGAGCAACCTTTACCTTCACGACATCGTCACCAAGCTTACCTCCAGGTTCCACCCAAACTAAACTTACATGATGGCCATACCCAACGTCATTGGCATTCTAAGGGTAGTAAGTACCACATGGGGCTACATATTTTAATTTGTGCCAGCTTGGCAATGCGTGCCAAGAACTAGTCCCTACCGATCTAGGGCTATCCCAACTTATGCCGTCAACACATGCCAATATGCTAATCATGCCTCAATATCCCTCTTGGATGCCATTTTAAGTCTTTATATGGAAACATCGATCTAAGTCCCTAGTTAATTTCCTAGTACTCCTCAAAATCAAGTGTTACACCGACTACACTAGTCATTCCATAACACTTGAGCATCATGCCACTCATGACACAAGCCTCCAATTTTTCTTAAAAGGTTACATCACCCATCTGGGCCAATTCGGATGACAATACCCAACACGTACATTAATCGAATCTTTTAAATCTTGACCAACAACCTGAGATCATTACCTGACCTTCACCATGATCCTCACCAGGACACTAGCACTTCTTCATACTGGACTTAATTGGTTTGCTATGGACACCAAACATACTCCACATAAAAATTCTCAAAACCCGACGAGATTTCATCATCCATGACTTTCTCATTGTAAGCGTGCTCTACAAATTTCTCAATACCCGCATCGTGATTACTAGGTGCTCGCAAAGTCACTAGTCTACAAGCCTCTACATATTGCACACCTTAGCCATTGAACACCTTAAGATATCATAACAAGTCGATTTCTATTCCCAATGATGCCATGCACAATTAGTCAAACAGACACTCTAAGATACACTTAAACCACACTCGCACTAGCATTACCTCACATATAGCCATTACTTAGGTCGCTAAAAGGGGCCCTTACATTTAGATAATAATCTTATCTCTCTTCCAAATGGCTGTGACCATAAGCCACTCACCAAATCATAAACTAACACTACTAAGGGTTCTGGCAGGATACATGACGCCATATACAACTTACAAGCATCTAGGCCTACATCACCGTTATCATTAGGGATATTATTTCTAAAAATTTCATCGTAACCCCTAAAACCATGACATGGAAGACTATCTAAAGTTCACTCCAATGTCCCCTCAACTATTATTATTGCATATGTAACATACTTATCGACTCAGACCGAGTATACATCCGTAAGTGTTGACCAACACAGTTCCTCATGTCTACCGAATCATCAATCATCTACGACATGACACTACCCCAAGGATCGAGTTTGCCTAATCACGTTATTATTACTGACTACCCGAAAGTTCCTAATCAAGTAACTTAACGTATCCCTATCATAAATCGATACTTCTTAAGCATGACGCCCTAATAACCTAATCTCCATAGTTGACTTTACACAATTCATGTCTCTAATTCAATAGGCGTCATTGAGTCCTATCAACATCTCAGTAGACCTCTCATGTCACCAAGGGTTGACTCAGCCGCACCTCACACTAAAAACTGTGGTGTCACCACTATTGACTCGCACAGAGACTCGCAAATCATTAACATATCTAAATCAGAAGTACAAAAGCGATTAATGAGAACTAGCTTAGTCGCATGCCACTTGGCAACGAATCAACTATCGTGATAATCTCTTTTATTCTACCTTCGATAACACAAACCAAAATCATCACCAATATAGCATGATAGGTCCAAAACTAACACAAACGTCGAAAGATCCACTACCAATCTCACCACATCACTGTCGAAAGTAACCTTGACCCTAAAGCTCTGATACCATTTGTAAAGCCTCAGCTAGGATTTATGGCTTTGTGATTAACCCAGTCCGACCCGAGCGTTAGGTATGAAGTGCAACGAAATAACCTACATAATGTTTCTAGTCTAAGTTTATCTAATTAACATTTCACTAGTTTAGCATACAATTTCCATTTTAAATCAAACTACGTGAGGGACCCATGGGAAGAAAAATCGGAACCCAAGAATATAGAGCTATTAATCCTAAAATAAAATAATACTTACCTACACAATGCTCTCAAAATAGAGAACCGCGATCAATCTTCCATAACAAGGACAAGGGAATGCACCGAATGCCCAGTGGGAAGTTATAACAACACGATGTAGAATCGAACGTCCGAGACGAGACTCTAACATGTTATATCTACGTCCACATGAAACTACCTTATGTATACACATATACAAATATATACTTTAATGCATGAAACCATTTTTATTCCAAAATGTTACTTATCCCGATTAATTCACCTTAATATTATGAAAGAACTCCCTTTTACTTCACTTGACATTTATTCCTTGATTTAACACACTCGGTTAAATACTCAAAATAATTACACCTTGTTTAAGGAAAAATCATTTCTTTACCCGAAATTTACACCTTTATCCATACCAATTCACATTAATATTTTTATTGAAAATCACCCTTTCAACACATGCAAGCACCATGTTAGAAAATACTTATTCTTCCTTTGAAAATCTTTCATAAATGCAACCTGGTGTTATTTACGGGTTAAACCTCTGTAGGTTGTTTAACTACCCATTTAATCTTTTCACTTTACCATTCCTTCACCTTATGGACATTAATCAATTTTCACATTACTTGTCCACTTTATCCTTAACCAGAACATTTATTAATTCATTCAAGTTAAGTTCCTTTTCTCATATTCGCCACACAATACATTTCTTGATATGTTCCATTTTCATTATCTTTTTCTCTGAATCTGTCAATAACTGGCTATGTTACAATATGCTCTGGCCAGTGATTTTGGATCTTTCACCCAGGGCTCCGAGCCCTCGTTAATTATCCCTGTGTCATCTGAATCCTTATTGATGTGTTTTAACATTTCCAAAAAGTCCACATTATTCCACATTTCCTTTATCGGCTGAAGTCAAAATCCCAAGGTTTCGCCCCTATTTGTGTTACATATTAAGATAATCATTTCTTGGCCTTTACACTCTTATATTATTTTTATCTTGAAAATTAAGTTCATTTTGGACCATATTGTGTAACACCTTTTCCCAATATTTTTATATCATAAATATGTTCCACTTTACGTTAAATTTTCATTTTACCCATTTGTTTCCAAACTTGTCCTTTTTTCCATTTTCCCAAAACACTATTAAGTTACCCACACTAGCTTCTTAAGTGTTTTTAACACATTAAGACTTATTTAATACTTTTGGAGTAACATTCTTCTCAAGTTGAAAATATCTTTATTTCATTACTTTCTTTTCAAAGAAATCATTAAACATCTAAGATTAATTTATAAAAAAATACCATTTTCTTTATTAATACGTGAAGTCTTGAGACCCTGCACTTCTAACATTTTCAATACCCTTTTCACATATCTTAAGAGTAGAAATTTCTATTTTCTCTATTTCATGTTCAAACCCAAACTTGTTTATATGTTCAACGTCAAAATACTACAAGTTTATATGCATGGGAAGATGGAAGCCTAAAAAACCTATCAAATGGGTCTAACAATGATTTTCTCTATAAATTTTATAATGTTTGTACAAACATACTTTCAAGTCAAAAGGCATTTTAATATCTTCCAAGACTTGAGTAAAATGTCCATTTATACAAAAATCCCAATTTTTCTCAAGAAATCTTTGAAACATTATTTTGTAAATTATTCCCAACAAAGTAACATTATTCCAACATTTTTATTTCATGAAAATATTTAATAGAAAATTTTCTTGAAATATATCATTTTACTCAAAATCATTGAAACCCATTTGCAAACCCATTTTCACAAATCTTAAGAAATATCATTCTTGAGCCATATATGCATCCTACTCTTAAATTATATATGTAAGATTAAATACTAATAAATAGAGTCTTAAACTTCAGAGTAAAGTTCTTCCCACCTCAAATTGAGCTCTAAAAATGGTGGATGAAGAAGAATATGACGGTAACCCCCCAACATCCTAAGTTGTCCTCAAGAAGGTTGCCAAGATACAAAAGTATGCTCCAAGCAAAAAACCCTTCAACTCCATAAATTGCTACTCTTCTTCTTCTCCCCCTCCCCCCCCCAACAACACCTATAAAATTTGTAGCTTTATTAAACAATGGTGGAAATGGGTGTGCTGGGTTTAAATATGGTGGAATACTTCTAAAATATTGTGCCATAAGGTGGATACATGGTGCTTTAAGGTGGTTTATGGTGGTGGGAGAAGGGGAAAAGCTCCTAAGATCTACAAAGAGAGAGGAAGAAATGATGAAAATGGTGAGAAGACCCACCCCCTACTCTCTCTCTTTTTCCCAATCAAACCATAAATAACCATTAGAAAGACCTTATAAAATCCACCCCGACTCAAAAATCCCATTTGTAGGTCGTTTGGACTCCTCAAGACACGTTATTGATCCAATGGCTCAAAACGTGATTGTACCCAATGGCAAGCCGATTTTAACTTTTTTGAGAAGGTTGATCAAATGAGAATGGGACCTCATTCGAACGAGATCTCAATCTCTTTCGATCCACCCATTGAATGACCTTCTAACGAGGCATGAAAACTTATGCAGTGCATCTTGTTAGATGCTTGTTAGAACCTGACTTCGAATGACATTGGACGCACGTTCGAACCACCCATCTTAGTTTGAATGAAACAAGGATTTCATTCCAATGACCTTCAACTCGTTCGAAGCACAAATTTCCCAATTTCTCCAATTTTACCCAAAAACTTCCAATAATTATCATCAAGACTTCAAAAACACTCAAATGAAAATATAGACCCAATTATAATGATCCAATTCCAAGGGTTTCATATTATTACAATCTACATGGGTAAAATAATAAAATATTGGGCACGGGTATTATAGTGGGTTTCTCGAATAGATACTTCAGGGGATCCGTTCTAGAAATGAGTTTTACGTATGAATAATATCATCCAGTTCCAGAGTTAATGAGTGATCTATACGAAGGATACATAAGTCATTACCAAGGCGACGTATTTTATCTCATAAGAGATAATTTTTTTAGTGACATAGAAGATGGAACATTCTTTCTTGGATCTTTCGACGTACTATGCTAACATGGATTCGGAAACCATGCCAGTTATGGTCATGTATAGAAGGAGAGGTTACCCTAATTAGGGAGGTACTTGCACCAGTGGGTGAGTGAGATATTTTTATATCTTCTATAATGCTTCTTGGAATTGAATGTTACACTTTTTCGGGGAGTCATTTTTTAGTATTTGGAAGATGGGTTTGCAAATGGTGGTGAGTTGGTTAATGAAGCGACTTATGAACTATAGTTGGCCTTAAAATCCTTAGACTTCCTTTTTGTCCAGGGTGTGGGCATTTCATATATGGTTTTGAATTTGGCACGATGTACCTCAATTATGTCTTTGTTGACTATGAATCCAAGCACTTTTCCCTTAGTGACCCTGAAGACACATTCTGCTAGTTTAAACTCATTTTGAAGAGGCATAACATTTATACTGTCTTCTACTTGTCCTTTGTGGTCTTTGGACTTGATTATCATGTCATTCACATATACTTCCTCTTACTTATGAATAAGATCATGTAGGATGGTTTTAATTGCTCAATCATTTTTTGATTGAAGGTTGGGTATATATAACACTACGTCTCCTTAGGGTAATGAATCCAGTCTTTTCCTGATGACCAGGTTGAATTTTCATATTACTATAACTTGTGAAACCGTCTACAAATTATTTGAGTGCATTGTATTGATCACTAATAAGTCGATGTGTGGCGAAGGGAAATCATCTTTTGACACATGAATAATTAACATCCTTATATTGTAGGCACATTAAACATTGCCATAGGTTTTGGGTACCCGGTATGATGCTAGACAACCAAGTGGGGTACTCTACTATTGGGATGAAACTAACGCTGAGTTGTTTCCTCACTTATTCTTTAACTTTCAAGGACCATTCGGGTATGACGTTGCGGAGCCTGTGTTTTACGAGTTTAGTGTAAAGTAGAATACGTATATCATGCATGATGATAAATGTGTCAATGTCAGAGATGCCATCATAGGACCAAGTGAAAACATCAACAAATGATGAGAGGACCCTATTCGTAATTGTTTCAGGTTTTGAGGAATAACCAAGTTTATGGTAGTCGTGTCATCCTTATTGGGAGACATACAAATTTTTTTCATTTGGTCAAGTTTTTACAAATGTTTTAATTACTTTAAGTCTGTGGAGTTATCATTATTAGGGGTGACTTATAATCCATCGATGGATTAATTATCATAATAAGTAACACACACAAGAAAATAATGAAAAACTTCAGTTATTATGCCATCAAAACGAGTAAGGACGAAAATAATAATAGCACAAAAGTCTTACTTATATAAGGACATATCAAGAGGTGGGAAAAGGGAGAGTCTTTATCTAACAGAACAAACCCAAAGAGACTTGGTATAAAGGGTGCAGGGATACATCTAATAGAGATCTATTTCTTCAGTATTGGGGTTCCATTGCTGTTAGAGATGAAGTGAGTTAAGTTTTGTTAAGGTACCTTTGAAGTGACCTTTGGTCACTATGTGACCTCAATACTGACTACAGGATAGGGCAGGCGGTGTTTTTGGGATGAAATTTTTCTTCCTTTGAGGGTATCTTTAGGGTCTTTAGCGGAGTCCGTAGAAGGGTTCGTGCGAGGAGGTACATGGAGTGGGCTTTTAGCCAATGCTGGTAATTTCCTGATTCCACTAATAGACTCACTGGGATTCACTGGGGGTATCCTGAGACTCGATCGAAGGTGATGTTTCAAGTGGTGAAATTATGGAATTTTGTGCACAGATGTAGGTATTGAGTTCAGGGATATTGATCAATTGCCTTTTCTCTACGATGGTGCCTCGGGTGGCCGAAGTGGTGTACTAATTATGGATGCATTTAGAAGGGGTCAATTTAGTGGATCTTAACATGGATATTAGGGTGGTCTCATCAAAGAATAGCGAGGGTAATCCCCATTTGGGCTCTGGATGAGGGGTTTCCATGTCTTTTATGGTATCCCATGATATGTTGAATTCGCCCTGATTAACTTTATGGATTTTCCCGTACTCTGCGTAGAATCATTCCTTATAGAGAATCCCCATTATATGTTGTAAGAATTTGTAGGTCTCATCCCACTAGGTGTTTGGGAGTCCATGGTAGGGTAATCCCTCTCTTTGGAGACATAAATGAATATTCCACCCTTAATGAGGTTTTTTGGGGCTATCTATTAGGGCTTTGCAATCAGGGGTGTACCCAAGAATGACCTTTCCTTTATATTCTGAAGAGGTGATGTCGTCGAGGGTTCCCTGTCGGTTCTTGTATAGTCTAAACCCGGGTAGATATCCCATATTTTGAATGATTTGCACGGTTACATTATGGATAGTTGGATCCACTTCTATCATGTAAGTGAGTGGGATAAACCATAATCCGCCAAGGCAGATGTCTCTATTGTCATGGTGAGTGTCTAGGAGAGGGGTGGTGTTTGCACTGTCTATAGTGGCCCACCCATCATCTCCCTGGATGATGATGACCCCTGCATCAAATGAGAACATAAATTTTATATGAAGTGATGAGGGTAATGCCCCCATGGGGTTTATTAAAGACCTCCTGAGTAAGAGGTTGAAGTTGGTCCAAATGTTGAGCACTTAGAACATAACATCAAATTTGATTGGCCGTATGATAAGGGTGAGGATGAAGGCCCCTAGGACTTCTCGAAGAATGTTATCATAGGCCCCAATGGTTGTGGAATATGGTGTAAATTCTGAGATGGTGCATCCCATAATGGTAGCAATATGGAGAGGGCATATATTGATGGTGGAATCATTATATATTAGTACTAAAGATACTATATGTTTGTCGGTCTCAGTAGTGATGTGTAATGAGAATCGGTGGTTGTAGCCTTGCATGAGGAGTTCCTCATAAAAAAAGGTTATGTGTGGTTGCACGGGGTTGACATTTTAGTTAGAGTTAGATTCATAAGCTCGAAGGCCTGAGGCAGCAGTCCAACAAGAGCAACTCGATGCTCACAGGATGTATCTAGCAACTCTTAGATGGTGATTTTAGTTGAGGTTCTATAGAATTTATCCCGGATTGATTTCTTTTCCCTAGGAGGATATATGATGGTCACTTAGTGAGAATATTTCTCCTTTTCGGTAGGGTTTGGCAAAGTGGAGTGTCAACCTGACCTGATGAGTGTGTCAACATCCTTGTCTGGAGTGTGTGCAAGATTTTCCTAGGTCTTCAATTTATCTTTATCTAAATGATTTAGTAAATTAGTCAAGGATGTGGGGTCGAAGGCAAGTGGTACAGGGTTTGGGGCCATGACTTCTGTCCAATCCAAGAAAGGGGCATTTTTTCAGATTTCGAAAGCCTCGTTCTCAATTTTCAGAGGGATCGGGACATGGAGTTATCGAATCCATCATACAGGCATATTTAAGTTTAGAGTAGGGGTGGGAATTTCTTCCACCCTTACCAAGACTTGGTCATATGTCTGGTTTGGTTCCCTTAGTCAATGTTATATGGAAGTGGAGGATCATAATAAGATTCTGTCATTTAAGGCATTTTCTTAGTGTTCTTTGTTGTCAAGAGGGGGTCTTTCAAGATAGTTTCTTGGTGCTCTCTATCATAGGAAGTGGGATTTGGCTCCCTTGGATCCATTTATTTCACGATATTTGCATGAAGATGTCTATGTAGTAGTATCGATATTATGTGTATTGCAGCCCTTACGCCAACATTTCATAGACAAACTTAGCGAAAGTTAGTGTAGATACCATATAGTGAAAACTATCGAATTTTCCCTAAGCATGGTCATAAGGAGAGGGTTGGTCTAGATTTATTTTGGTTGTGTAAGAGTACCTCCGCGATGGGGGAGATTCTGGAGGGGCTTGACCTCTGTGGGTCATCTCATCTTGAAGTTTAATAATACTAACTATGTGGGTTGCGTCGTGACAATATAATGGTGGGACCATGGATATATCTATAAGATGAAGAGTTTTTAAGCTAATTGTGATACTATAATATCTAGTTCATCTTGGGGATTGAAGGGGTCTTCTTCGGGCAGGGCAACTCAGGGAGATCGTTGTCTACTTCCATGAAGTTTCAAACATTATCTTATATTTCTACTACTAGATCATCCCACCCAGTGGATCATATGCTCTAATATATGTCAATGTTGGATTTCTGAATCACTCCTTTTAATCGAAAAACTAGATAGGTGGTCCTCTATAGAGAGGCTAGACTGTAGGTTATCCTTTGAGTAGACTCATTTTTTCATGCAGTAGGTCCAGTGTTCATGCTAATCTAGTTGGTCGAGCTCTTATAATATATATTTGTATCAATCATGAATCAAAAGTCTCATAGGTTAGAGGACTCAAAGGATATGGGTCCCTGCTCATGTAATTTGAGTCATTTTATAGGGGAGTAGTCCCATTGTGCCATCATTTCCCAAACCTAAAAATTGATGGTGAACTCATCTCCGAAACCTGGGGATGCATTTCCTTTGATGATGAGAAGATGGGCGTTGTAATTTGTGATCCCCTGTTCTAGTAAGTCAATGTAGAACACATGGTTGGGACTAAGGGAAGAAGGTCTCTGAGTAAGATCTGGTAGGCCAAAGGTAGCATTTTGTGGGGGAAGCGTCGACTATGGGCCTATTCATAGGGAAGGGCCTACATCACCTCCTGAGTCGATTTGTATCATATGGATTCTACCCAAGGGTTAAACCTCAATTTTCAATCCTGAAAGAGAGGCTTGGGAGAGTATTCCATGTTGTCGATCGTAATATGACTCAAATAATACTTAGTCAACCATGGCCCTTTGATTATCATGGACTCGATTTCATTTTTATTTTAGAAGTTTTGGGTCAGCATTGTACTTAATAGATTTGGGATTATCCCTTAGATTATCTTCCCAAGTGATGTCTCCTCGGATGTAGTCGGATCTTATCATTTTTTCTTCATCGTATAATAAATGGTGACGAGCTCTGTATCTCCAGGTAATATAATCATTGTCCCGTAGTTATAAATCTTCCTTAGTTATCTGTATTAAGGGATTCGAGTATAGAGGTGTCCAAATTATGGGTTCATTATTTCCATGACTCATAACTATGTTTATTCCACTATTGACTAGAGAATGGACTGATGGTGAGCCGAGAGTGCAGGACGAAAGGATAGTGCCACTAGTTTTTGTATCTGAGAGGGTAAATAGTTATGACTCTAAGGTGGATCCATCCCATTCAGTGGACTAGATAGGCAATGCGGAGGTGATATGTTATATTTCCTGAAGGGCTTCATCATACATCTCCTCCCATTCAATTGAATGGTCGATCCCTAGTAGGAAGGGGAAGTAAGTCCCAATTCTTTAAAGAGCATGAATTCTGTGTATAAGAAGAGGTATGGACTCCAATGATTTTTCTGTAGAAAGTGTGTGGCCATTATGAAGAAGGTCGTATGGTCTATAGTGGGCTAAGTCTTGGTCATGATTCACAGTGCGAGTCTTATTTTCATTTTTTTATTATCATTGGGAGTGGTATGAGGTTAAGTGGTTTGAGATAACCATCTAACTTTAGAGTGGAGAAGACCCAACTGAGGAGGGCCTATAAGTCCGTGAGGGTTATTGATTAAGCCTGGACACTTTGTGATGAGGCATGGCCTGATAATTTCTGAGGGGTCCCGATAGGATGGGCACAGTAGAAGCTACCATGGTCATGGTAGTATGGATAATTGTGCTTGACCCTGGTGGTGGATTGACTATGAGGGCGGTGATATGATATGTGAAATCCCCTGATGATTTCTTATACATGATAAGTGATTGGTAGTGCGGTGATATTCCTCAGTGGTTTTGGAAGCTTTAACGGCCACACTTTCTTCAATCTTAAACCCCATATGACTGAGGGCTTTGAAATCTAGGATTTGGGTAAACCCAAGTTCACTTTTCTATATGGCCTCACTCTACGGGATGATTGACCATCTGACTAGATTTCACTCTTTAGTGAGTGACGAAGATGTCAATTGTCTCCCGCTCCACTGATTTAAGAATTTTTAGATCCTTTTGAGTGATGCCTAGTTCTTCACTGTATTCATACTGCTTCGATAAATCATGACTTACAGCATCCCATGTTTTGGTAGTCCCCTCACAATTAAGGCCCATGTACTAGATAAGGAATCCTTCATCCCGCGGTGATAAAAACATCCTTTTTAATACCTCTAAGCCAACATTTTGGACTTGCATCTGGAGGTGGTAGTTGAATAGTTTGCCAATTGGAGAGCCTACCCCTTTCATAGGTTTTGAAGAGTGGTATCCTTAATTTATATGGTAGTTGGGTTTTAGGATAGGGGGCATTTTATTAATGTTGATAAGATCATCTATGGTTTTTATTTTACTGATGTCTTCTTAGAGGAAACATAGTTTAGATTGGACTTGCATTATCTCCTCATTCGGTGGCCGGGTAATGACCTCTTCGATTGGCAAGGGGCCACAGGTTCAACCTGTGAGGGACCTTAGAAAGTAGTGTTTGGTTACTCTAGGTACTTATGGTAAGTCTCAAAGTAACCACGTGGGATAAATAATACTTGGAGGTGAGGAGAACCAATGTTATCAGGGGGAACCGGTGCTAGAATGGGAGAAAGAGTATATTTGGGGTTGGTGGGCATGACTTTGACAACCACCGCAGGTGGCATACCAATCTTGGGTATGGTAGGAGGAAATACGTTCTATCGTGTAATGATGTTGATTTCCTTCTTGGGGGTTTGGGTTTGTCCTAATGCCTTAATCTCGAATTGCATAGTGTTCTTGGAAGCAATGATGTGCTCAAGATGTCTCAGAATTGATGAGACATTGTCTTCTTTGATAGACATTGATCGTATGAAAGTGACGATCTGACAATCATGGGTAAGGAGTTAATTGATGAAGACTAAACAACCGGATGATGTGCGAATTCTAGTTTCCAAGGTAAAAACTTAGTGGGATTCATTTGGTGATAGTGATAACTGTTGAAAAAGTTAAGGGCACTTACGTTGAGGTTTTTTTAGAGTCAGGAGGACTAACATCAAAATAATACATATGAGGGATAAGGACTCACATATGCAATGACTTTTTATGATGTAGTTATTTTACCTATTTTTAACCGTATTTGGAAGGTATTTTGATTTTTTGTTCTTTTTTTTGGTATTATCTTCAAAGGAGGATGACTTTAATAGAGTCCGGTTGGATTAGGGTAAATAGGGGTGAGGTCTCCTTTTTTGAATAAGGAGTGAGAAAATACCAAACTGGGGTATAGTATCTTCTTAAAATAAAATTCGATTAGGGGAATCCAACATAAATCTTTGATGACTCGTGAATTCATATAGTTGATCTCTCTTGTGCAGGGAAGACATTTATCACTGAATCTAAAGGGTTATGGACCAGCCTCCATCTGTCTGGAAATTTCAGAGAATCCTATCAGGATAATTAATCTATAAGTATCTTATTTTTTCAGTGCAATAAGATGTGTTCCAAAATATTTTTATATATGTAAAAAGGAAAATGTGACTCGATTATCCGAGCATCGCTTTTCATTTCTGTTTTTGGATATACTAGGCTTCTTAGACAAAGAAACCTTTAAGGTATGTGTGACATAATTTTACCATCGTATTCAATAGCTGTGAGAGCCTATTCGATATACTCTAACACAAACCAAACTCCAAACGTTCCCTGTCATTGAAACTTCTAATCAAGAGAGAAGTTGTTCGATACCAGACGGATGGACAAAAAGAGTGAGGACATTCATTAAAAACTAGACTTTGGGGGAAGTGAATTTTCAAAAGTATGAGCTTTATTTCGAGAAGTTACTTCACAAAAGTACGAATCTTTATTTTGGAAATAGGTGACTTTTCTGAAGTACAAACGTTTCTTCAAGTAAAGTAACATTTCTAAATTATGAACCTCTTTCAACTAGTTTCTTTTGGGAGTCCTCGAGGGTATAGAATTTAAACAATATGAAAATCAAGACTATATAACATCCCGTATTTTTTGTTACTCTTGTGTCGTAAATTTTCCTGAATTTGACTATATTTCCATAATAGGATTATAATAATCGATTATTAATTAAACATGCATGATATCAAATCGAATTATATACATAATGTTGTTAAAATACTTTTTACAAATTCAAAAAATGACTTATTTTCATTACATTATCATAGCCTCTCGCAAAACTATACTAACAAATTAATATTTAGGTCATAAACAACGTTTAAAGTGTAATTTTCACTTATGAGAAAGTAAGTAGTAAGAAATATTATAACTTAAAATGTTTCGTTCTTATCCTAAATATATTCCTTCCTATCCTAAAAAAGAGTCCTTCCTATCCTAAAAATAGATTCCTTCCTCCTAAAAATATTCCTTCACATCTTAACGAAGATTCCTTCTTATCCTAAAAAAGATTTCGTCCTATCCTCTTAACAAACCTACCCACATATGCTATATAAAGAGAGGGAGAGAGACAAAGTCCCTCATTCCTTCCCAACTCTCTCGGCCACTTACCCCCTCAAAACCCCTATAAACCAAAACTCCTCCTTTTTCCCCCTTAGGAATTATTACCCCCTTTCCTTAGTACCTTACACATATACTACACAAATTAGCTTATATATATTTATAAGAATAATAATTGTGGATGTTAAATTTGGGTGTGAGAATAGATTTCTGGTTTATCTATAGTTATGGCATTTGGGGGATTATCGTGTCGAGAAAAAGACCTTGATCAAAGGTTGAGACGTTTAAACATTGTAAACATTTTTCTATTCATTTTGCCCATACTTATTTATATAACTAGTCAATACCAATTAATTTCATTTAGTGGGTCTTAGGAATGAAAATAATACAAAAAAATTCGTACTTATGTCATCAAACTCATAAGAACAGATAAAGTTCTCTTCAAATCCTTTTGAAACCTTACTTAGTATTTTAAACCTTATATTTTCATAAAACAAATTAAATATGGTAACATATGTTAATTTGATGCAACTTCGAATATATAAAGGTTAAGTCAAGTTAACCTCACCTAGACGCCGATTTTAAATAGAATATTAATTAATAATGGCAACAAGCTCTCGAAATTAATATCTTTAACTAGAAATTCAAGATAATATAAGATAATAATAATATCCTTAAAACCACTTTAAACCGATTAAATCATGTTTTAAGTACGCAATATTTTCACCAATACAAATTAAGTAGCATGTATTCAGATCTTAATTATCTTTGTTTCATACCCAACAAATATTATTTTATTTTGTGATTTAAGAATACTAGCCTTTTTATAATCATAAGTCTTCTTTTTATCACCAATTATAAAGAGAAATATGAAATTCAAGCAATAAACTCAAGAGCATCATTTAGAATTACATATAGGGATTCATATATTAATTTGACCCATAAACACATATTATCATTAGGATAATTTTTATTCATTTAAATCGGGGGTAAAAGATCATAACCACAAACCCTTTTCCCAAACACCTATTTTTTCACTTCCATTAAATTACTGGAGAAAAATAACTACGGAAGCTAGAATACAATAAACAATTGAATGGAACTGCCCTAAACATTAACAGAATTCTCGTTAACACCACTAGGATATTCTAATTCAATATTACATTCGCGTACCTAGGTCTTCTGCACTATTCATATCATGTTTATGATAGCCCATATGTTATTCCTTATTAAATCATTTTACGTAATTTCATACCTTTTTATATAAAAACATTTTTTTGACTATTGTTGAATAATCAAATAATCTATTGATCGAATAAAGGAAAACCTATTTTTCACACTAATTTCGTTGTCGAAAATTGTAAGTAAATGTTACTCTTTTACCAGATATTTATAAACCCGGTGAATATTCTGAAGAGCATATTTTATAATTTGGGGTATAGATGGTCATGTTATCCCATAGAGTTCTTCTATTATAGGTCATAGGAATCAGATGTTTGAGTGCCTAGTTTTATTACTACATATGTATAATTGCCACTCTAGTCAGTGTGCTTAGATGGTTATTTTCCCCAAAGGTTTTGGATTGATTATAATTGTGAAAGTATTACTGATTATTTTTCTAAACCTTTGACAATAGGTAAGTATATGATTATTTGTTTTCTTACCTTCATCCTTTTCTTTACAAACTGTGAAATTTATAAACAATCACATTACGTTCTTTATGCGCATTTGTTTTTTGAATATCTTCCTTCCATACATTACTCAAAATCGTATACATATACTAGTTATATATTTAGAATTTCCTACTCAGCAACTCTACTGACTCCTCCCTCCCAATGATTTATAACAGGTACCTCTAAGAGATAATGAGAGCGTCCATAACCTCATATAGAGTAGAAGATGATCAAAAGCGTTAATAAAATACAGAAGTCAAGTAGGAATAGACATATAGTAGATAGTAAGAAGGAAATTATATGGTTATACATCATGTACTTCCCTTTGATCATCAATGCACGAGATATTTGAGATTGTTTAAATATATTATTGTGCTTTATGATTATTTTATATGGACTTGACATAGAGAGAAACCGGGGTGTTACATACTATGCAGTGCATGATGCAAATATGTAATCTTTATTTTTTACATACTTTGATATTTAATTTTATTGTGAGATCCTTTCCGCATACCTATGTGTTTGGAAAAGTGTAGAATGATGTACATGGGGACCTAAGAATATATTTATGTTATGAGGGGATCTAAAACTAACGTCATGAAATAAAATTGATATAAGTATCCATATGGGAGAGAAATACTAATCATAGTATAAAGGAATCATACAAATAGTTCGGTTCTCTTAATTTACCTTCGGCGGAGTCACCATTGTGAAATATCTGGCGAGGTCCATCTATGATACACAATGTTGTATTGCAATACAAGGAAAAAGGTCCCACCAAATTCATCAGTGTGGTGTTGCGGGACATAGGAGTGGGCATGATTCCATCACGAAGGAACTTCATCACGTGGATGAGAGGATTGCTTGTCTCACATTTCTTTCGCATCCCCCTAAGATCAAGTTATCAGTCCAAGATTTTCGGGGCTTGGTGATTTTCCCTTGGATGTAGTTTGACACCATGTCCAGTTTTGATGCATGCCCCTTTGGTAAGTGTGAATTTTACGCAGAAGAATGGGGTTTCATCGTTTGTTCATAGTTGCCAATATATTTTATACAAAATAAACAAAAGGGTTTAGGATAATCCTAAAGTTTTTAAAGTTTGCGGTTGGTCCAGAGATCCTTTTTATGTGACTTGGTTAACCGAATCATGAGTGGGGAAGGTGTTAGGCACCCTACTTGTGGCTATCCCCGATCCTCGCGGATGGCGGGCGACGTGATGGAGGATCCTAGTTCCCGAGCGTCCCACTCGGGAGCGCTTCAGCCGACATCATTTGGGTGAGGTGAAAAATGTAGAGAGATAGAGTCGCCAGTCTACTTTACTCAAAATAGACAAAAAAAGGGAGCCATCCCGAAGGACAGCATCCAAAGACATACTGATGCATACAAAACCAAAATGATTCGAAAAGGGTCCGGAGGCTAAGTTATGAAATGGGACGGTGTTAGACACCCATTCCGCCCTTTCGGTCTCTCATGGGTTTTTGTTATTTTCCTTTATTTTCCCCGTGATATGTGTGCATGTGTATATATAGTGGAGATAGGAATCATCGACTTGCACCATGGAAGAGGTAAAGCGAGTCATCCGTAGGAAGGTATAAAAATATTAAAAAATAGGATTTATGCGATTATCCTTACGTTGACCATTATGATGGAACGATAACGCATGTGGAATAATACGCCACTAAGAACAGATATATGTATATATATAATATAAGAGAGTGGAGTTTAGAGAAAATAGAAAATGAGAGAAAAAGTAAAAATAGGACTCAAGTCTCGGGTTTTACCCCGAGACGCCTACGTATCCTATAGAGGCATCAAAGTCCACGTAGTTCGCATGCAAAATGAGGGGTGGGGTTTATCCCATAAATCCAACCAGGGGTTCTCTTATTTGTGTGTGTGTGTGTGTGTAGAAAAAGTGTTTGAGTTGTGAGAAAAGGGTAAGAAAAGTATGTGAATTCCCGTTTGGAATTTATGAGCAAACCCTCTTTTTCTTGTTTTTTAGGTTTTTATTTATATGAAAATAAGAGATGTGCAATAATACTAAATAAAAAGTATATTAGGATGTGTGAGATGAGATAATGAAAGTGCTAAGTAATAAAACAAGTTATTGCAAATTTATGAGAATTTAAGGAGAGAGTTGAGAAAATTGGACCTTCTTGAAGATCTTGAGCTTGATCTTGAATGTTGGAGAGCAGCCCTTAGACTTGGATGATGATGGAGAGTGGTTAATTAACCAAGTTTGATGAAAAGGATGATTAAAAGTGAAGGTTGTAAAGGGATTTTGATGTGGAAATCGCACTGACTTCTAAAGAGGTTTTCTGGATTTGTTGAGAGTGATATTTATCAGATCTGGGCTCTTTTGCAAGTGAGGTTAGGCCTATTTTTTATAGTCCCAGGGAATTTTTGATCGGCACATCCCTATTCCTGCCAATCGGCAGGTGCGTTTAGGCACACTTCTGGGACCTACCGTTTGGCAGTGTCTTTCAGGCCATTTTAAAAAATTGACCGCATAACGCAAATCGTTGATCAGAATCGAGCACGGGGCAAACTGTTGGAAAGGTAATTTAGAGACCTTCGAAAGTCCTTGACCGCTCCCGGGTTTGGGAGTTTACTTTGGGTCAAATATGGCTCGAAAGCATTCATTGGTCCATTGGACGGGAAATTATCGGACGTAAACGGATCGTTCGTCCGCATGGTAAGTCCGAATCGCGCACGGGGCAGATCATTGAAAAGTTTAGGAGATGTACTTTGACATTCCAAAGAGTTTGATCTGGTTCAAGGAGTTAAATTTGGTTAACCTGGCCATGGAAGCATTTGGTGACCTTTCGGAGTAAAACGGATCGTTCGTTCGTACCATAAGTCAGAATTCGTGCACGGAGTGGACCGTTGGAAAGGGGTTTCAGTTCCCTTTGAAGATTCATTCAGTATCGGTTGAGCTGAAGAGTTGACTTAGGTCAAACAGAGCCCTGGAGATCCCGATGGCCTCCAGGTCAGGTTTTGAGGAGAATGGGTCATTTGTCCGCATGGTAAGTCGGAATCGCGCACGGGATGGACCGTTGGAAAGGGGTTTCAGTGCCCTTCGAAGATTAATTTAGTCACAATCGAGTTGAATACTTTAACTTTTGGTCAAACGGAGCCTGGGAGTTTTTGATGTCTTCTAGGTCAGTAATCGAGGTATGACCTAAGTTTGTAGTGATGAAGGTAGGTGCTAGGGACCTAAGGAGAGTTTAGGGGGTAACAAAATGGGGTGTCTATAGAGACCCTTGATGGGTGAGTTTGGAACAAACGATAGCTGTCGAATAGACACCGCATGATGCTTTTGAGGGAGGATGACCAATTTAGAGGGCCGAGGCTGATTCTGAGGACCTAAGGGAGCGAGGATGACTAGTTCAGAGGGTCGAGGTCGATTATGAGGACCTAAGAAAACAAGCATGACCAATTCATGGGGTCGAGGTCGATTCTGTGAGCTTAAGTTGAGATGACTAATTCTGCGGGTCGAAGCCAATTCTGAGGGCTTGAAGATGAGGGTGACCGATTCTGTGGGTCGAAGCTAATTTTGCAAGCTTAAGGATGAGGGTGACCGATTCTGTGGGTCGAAGCCAATTTTGCAGGATTGATGATGAGGTTGATCGATTCTGTGGGTCGAAGCCAATTCTGTGGGCTTAAGTTGAGATGACCAATTCTGCGGGTCGAAGCCAATTCTGCGGGCTTATGTAGAGATGACCAATTCTACGGGTCGAAGCTAATTCTATGGGCTTAAGTTGGGATGATCAATTCTGCTGGTCGAAGCCAATTCTGTGTACTTAAGTGGAGATGACCAATTCTATGGGTCGAAACCAATTCTGCAGGCTTAAGTAAGGATGACCAATTCTGCGGGTCAAAGCCAATTCTGAGGGCTTATGTAGAGATGACCAATTCTGTGGATCGAAGCTAATTCTGCGGGCTTACGTAGAGATGACCAATTTTACGGGTCAAAGCCAATTCTGCGGGCTTAAGTTGAGATGACCAATTCTGTGGGTCGGAGCCAATTCTGTGGGCTTAAGTAAAGTTGACCAATTCCGTGGGCTTAAGGTGGGATGGCCAATTCTGCGGGTTGAAGCCAATTCTGAGGGCTTATGTAGATATGACCAATTCTGCGGGTCGAAGAAAATTCTGCGGGCTTATGTAGAGATGACCAATTCTGCGGGTCGAAGCCAATTCTGCGGGCTTAGGTAGAGATGTTCTTAAGGAACTTTGCCGGGGATATTTATCTTGTGGTTTTGTTTTGGGCTGGGGAGCCGATTACTGGGGAAATCTTTTACATCCTCTAAAGGGAAAAGCCAAAATTCCACTGGGGAGATTTAGGTGGCCCAGGGTTTGGATGTATTGCTTGGGGGAAAGTGAGGCCTTTGGTGCATAAGGGGTGGTCTTTAGAGATCCTCCGGGGATGTTTTTGGGAAGAGTTTTACTTGGTTTTTGGGAGTTTCGCTGGGGAAATAGGGGTTTCTCTTGAGGGAGTGCGAAATTTTCTTGGTGAAAATATTCTAAATCCTTCCTGGGATTTTTAGGAATTTTTTGAGATTTTTTCAGGACTGTCTGATATTTTCTGGGAATTTTTGTACAAAATTTAAAGGGGGTTCCGGTTGGCATAATTCAGAGGGTGCCATTCGGTAGTGGCATGGACTTTTGGACTGCCTCGAGAAGGTAAGGGGTCAGTGCTAATCAGTGGGTGGGGGGTCAATGCCGATCGGCATGACCCTTGGCATCCTATATAAAGGGGGCGAATTGTCCTCATTTTTCACAGCTTCTTTCTTTCTTTCTTTGTGCGATTTTCCTCTACAAATCATTCTAGCGTTTTGATCTCTAAGAAATGGCCGCCTTTGTGAGCACTACAGAGCATAGGGAATGGTTGACTGTTGATGACTGGGCGAACGTGGAGTCGAGGGCCAGGGAGCCTCTTCCTTTGGGGAGTGAGAACTCCTTTGACGCATTCAAGTCGATTGCGGATGAGCAAACTTTGCTACGGGAGCCATCACGTTATCGCTCTTCGAGGGTGGTGAACCCTGGTGGTTATGTAAGTAAAATGACTTTTGGCATTCTTATCTTTTTGGTGATTTTTCCTTCCTTCTTGAATTTTGACAAGGTTTCTTCTTTTGACAGTCTGATATCTCTTTGAAGAACATGCATGACCGTGGGACAATGGGGCATAAGGACTTCTGGGAGCATCTTCTACCTGTGGTGCATTGGGTGGTATCCTGAACGAGTTTTGGGAGGTTGGCGTCTCCGCTGGATGAGACGCCTCGATCGACAGCAGTCTTATGCGCTTTGGGGGAGAGATGGTGGGATACTACCCACACCTTCCATTTCGGTTTTGGGGAGATGACCGTAACTCCCATAGACATGCAGCAGCTACTGGTGCTGGATTGCGATGGGGGAAAGATAGAGGTGGATCGCTCTTTGAGGGTGAGGCCGGAGGCCGTGAGGGCGGTGCTCGGTGATGTAGGGAGGATAGTTTTTGAGGATTCCATTCGGCTATCCTTGCTGAAGGATGTCTTGTTGAGTAGGGTGGTTGATGTGGAGGATGGGCTGCAGGTGAGGCAGATGGCCCGGTTGTTCATTTTTCTAATGCTGGGAGTTTTTATGGTGGCGTCGAGTGGCGACGTCATCCATTTGTGGTTCTTGCCGTATTTGAGGATGTTTTCGAACATCCCTCTCTATGATTGGTGGAGTATAACTTTAGCGACGCTCTATTTCTCTTTGGATGCATTAAGCCGGTGCTGCCGGTAAAATTTTACTGGAGCCACGTATCTCCTTGAGGTATTCTTTAATTTGCGCATTTTCTTTTCATGCATTCACATTTTCCTTATGCGTCTCTTTTTTATTGTGAACTCCTGCCTTTGGCAGATGTGGTTCTATGAGGTGATCGAGTGTAATACCCAGCTAATTGCTTTGAAGGATGAGACTATTGGGGAATTATGTCGATTGTATCGATGGCGAAAGGCCAATCGACAGTCAAAGGGATCTCTCTCCGAAGGCGGTGCGTCAGGTCTTGAAGGGCCTGACCAGTGGTAGGGTAAGATTCTTTCCTTTTTAGCCTTGGTTTTTGGTATGTTTTGATTTTGTATTGACTTATGTCTGCTGGGGATTTTCAGGTGACTTTTTACCCTTGGGGGACAGCCATTTAGGATACGGGGGCGACCGGGGTGAACCCATAGATGAGGAATTTATTGCTGCATGAATTCAACCATTCTTGGTATCTGGGGGAGCGGGTGGTTTAGTAGATTGCCGAGGAGGAGGTGGTGGTGCCACCTGCGCAACCTCCTACGTCAATGAGGAGGGAGCGGCTATGATCGGCGAGTCCTACTGGTTGTACACTAATACGGCTGCATCGTATGACTATATGGACTTTGTAACGAGCTGGTTGATGGGGCCCAACATATATGATGCCTTGCCTTTCCCTCCTGCGGGTTCAAGTAGGGCGATGGGGTCTTCCCATAACAACGGTGGTCTGTCAGCGTCTGCAGCGACAATGACTTTAGAGGTTCCCTTTGTTCGATTGCATACCCCTTCGTAAAACATCCAGCGGGCTGATGGAGGGATGGTGCCTATGTTGCACCGTCCTCATGCAATGGATCTGGAGGAGTTGGGTTTGAAAAAGGAGGTTCTTCGTCCTGCGGTATACCTTTGTGTTCTTTTCCTATTTTTGGTTCCTTTTCTATTTTGATCCTTCTTTGATACTGATTTTGCCTTTTTCTTGCAGCGAGTTCGGGTGTTGACCACTTGGCTGAGGGACATCAAAGACTCGATATCTTCGGTGACTGCCCATATTCGGGATGCGGTCCGGGCTCCTTCTTGCTTGGTGCTGTCTAATTCATCTGGGGAGGAATCTGGCCCGGGTAATGGTGGTGTGTTGTCTCGTTGTAGGGGAAAGAGAGCGCATCGCAGGGGTGGAAGCTCTTAGAGAGAGGGGTGGAGGGTAGGTGAGAGAGAGAGAAAATGTGGGTTCGAGCTGAGTCCCGTTTGTTTTTTTCTTTTCTTTTATTTCCTGCAAAATTTGATGTAACACAGAAGAATATATATATATGCAATGCAATGGGATTTTTTTTATTATCTTTTGTTAATGGTGAGTGAGTGAATGCATGCACATGCACTTTTTACTTTGCCGCTGAGACCGTAAAAAGAGATATTTTCAGGATTTTGAGGAAATTTTTAAGAATGGGAAATTATATAGGGGTGGAAAAGGATTTTTGAAATTTTATTGAGAATATTAATTTATTTTTATTGAGCTTCTGATTTTGACAAAAGAGGAAAAAGGAAAACTTCAAAGCCCCTTGTCCTGCCAATCGGCAGTCAAGTCCAATCCCATCAATTCAAAGCTTTGATTAGTGCCCTCTTCAGCTTCTTGGTACTTTGTGGGGTAGGATTCCCTCTGATTTTTTCCTACTATCTCTTAGCCCTACAAGATGTCTCTCCCTGGTAGAGTTTGCCAACTACCTCGAAGCCTTGGAAGCGATGTGCTCTTATAATGTCGACTACGATGCTTTCAACAAGAGTTGAGTCTCTTTGTGGCGCAAACGGTCCATTGAGTGGAACATGTTGATGGAGGCGGTAAAATTTTGGTACCCCGAAGACCATGTATATCTCTTTGGGTTGAATGAAATTTATCCTACCTACGAGGAATTTTCTCCCATGCTGGGGATAAATCCCAGTGTTGCTGCAGCTTTACCCAAATTTTCCCGTTCTCCTAGGGATTTGCTAGATGGGCTTCTTCGTATTTCACCTTCAATGACTAGATCAATGGTTGTTGGAGGAATGATCTCCCTCCCGACGGTGTTGCAGTTCATGTATTTGCGGGAAGTAGGTGATTATAGCTATGCTGGAGCCGTTGCTCTCGGCCTAGTTTCAAAATTGCTGTTGGTGACTGGGGAACTGCTGGTGGATCTGTAACTTGCAGCCATTACTTCATGGATGTCATACCATCGCAATCCTACAATGGTGATACTGGTAGAGACCCTAAACGATCTGAATGCTTGGTAAGAAGGTCCTTCTGACTTCCTGCGAGGTCGCCCCGTGATTCTGTTCATGTGGTTGTCTGAAAGACTCCGTCTGGTGACTCTTCCAGAATATCCTTTATTGTCTGCACCCAATTTCTTTTCGCGTCACTTCTTCTTCAGCGTTGGCCTGGATATTGAGAGCTGGGAGAATTGGCTTGTGGAGCATGGGGCTCAGAATCTGTACTAGTTAGTGCCTTGGTGGGGACAGTTGCTGCCTGTTCTGGAGCTAGGAGAATACCCATATGTGCGGCTAGTTGGTCTCAGCCACACCTCTTTTTATTTCCCTTGGCAACTTCTGCGTCAATTTAGATGGGAACAGGTCGTGCCACCTCGGACACTAGACTTTTTTTCGGTACAAGACTTGACTGGGCATCTGCACATACGACTTGGCTCTATGTGGGAGAATCGGCGTTCGCCGACTCGTCCCTCTCAGTCTGTTGGGAGAGTTTGGCATATCCCTGGGGATTATATGAAGTGGTTGTGGAGGAGAGTGGTTAGCAAGATATTGGCAGTGGAGACTGGACAAAGGTGGCTTATCTCTTTTGACACCATGGAAGGAGGTGTTGTGGTTTTTTTCAAAGCTGATTCGAGCTTATCAGTCCATGGAGTATCTGCGACACTCTGTTCAGGCAGGGGAAACTTGGGACCCTAGGATGCAGATGATGATGACGGAGTGAGCTCCTCTAGTAGCTGTGGGAAGGATGGTTTATTTTGTAATGGGGAATAAATGTGGGGATTTTATTTGGATTTTTTAGGAGGGTAGGGGAAGGGAGTTATTCGTTCATTTTCTTATGTAATCTGTATCATAATTTCTTATTAGTGAAATAAATAAGTTTCTGATCATCCAGCTGTACCTTTCGATGAATTTTGTATTGTTTGAATTATCTATACTGATTACTAAGGCATACATAATCCTTTTGTTCAAATATATGTCAGAATGAACTGTCGTTCTCGAAGGTAAGAAAAGAATAGTATTTTGTGAAAAAGAAAGGGCCGTTCTCATGAAAGGTGTATGAGATGCCTACGTACCTCTGGGGTTTTGAAATTTTATACTTTGTTTGAAAATGGTTTTTTGCAGAGGATCAGGCCCACGTAGTTCTGGGTAAGGGGAAATGAAGAGATTTTTTTTAGAATAGAAGGGAGAAGAGAAGAGTCATAGCGTGCCGAGATTTTGGACTAGGGCTAGAACTTCTTGAGACGGTTCAGGTTGACTGGATGAGCCATCTCTTCCCTATCTATGTCGGTAAGCATGGCGGCACCACCGGACAAGATCTTCTTGACAATGTAGGGGCCGCTTCAATTGGTCTTGAATTTCCCTCCAGGGTCCCAGATGGGTTCTATGATTTCTTTGAGGGCTAGGTCCCCTTCTCGGATATCGCGATCCTTGACTCTCTTGTTGAATGAATGCGATATTCGATGATGGTAACCTTAAATGTGGTATAGTTCTTTTAATATCCTTTCATCTAGGAGGGTTAGCTCATTAAGAAGGCTTTGGCACTAGTCTTCTTCGCTGACCTTGCTCTCAAGCATTACGCGCAATGAGGCTATTTCAAGCTCCACGGGTAGGACTGCTTCCATGCTGTAAACCAGAGAGTAAGGGGTAGCCCCAGTAGAGGTTTGAATTAAGGTTCAGTAGCCCTAGAGGTCATACGAGATCCAGTCGGCCCAATCTCGATAGCTTTCGGTCATTTTACTGATGATGGCTTTGAGGTTCTTGTTGGCGGCCTCAACTGTACCATTGGTCTGAGGTCGGTAGGGAGAAGATTTATGTCTCTGAATCCCATACTCGTTGACCACTTCTGTGACTTCTGCCTTTAAATGCAAGCCGTTATCTGATACTAGCTCGTACGGGACCCCATATCAGCAGATGATGTTTTTCTTGATGAATTTGGCCACTTTCTTGGCGTTCATCACCGCGTGACCCATTTGGTGAAGTAATAAATGGCAACTAGGATGAACTCATGCCCATTGGAAGCCTTCAGTGTAACCTTCCCTATGATGTCGATGCCCCAGGTGGAGAACGACCAGGGAGAGGTCATGTTGTATAATTCACGTGGAGGTAAATGCTGAAGGTTGGAGAACTGTTAGGATTTGAGGCATCTCCGGACATAGGCGGTGCAATCCTGGGTCATAGTGGTCCAGTAGTAACCTTATCGGATGATATTCTTGGCAAGCATGTGACCATTCATGTGGGGTACGCATTCCCCACTATGGATCTTCTGCATTATTTTTTCAATGTCAGCCCTTGCGATGCAGTGTAGATGGGTTCCATCAAAGTTCCTTTTAAGCAGTGCTTTATAACAGATGATGTACTTGGTAGCCAGTCTTTACAGGGTTGCTCAATCTTTCTTGTAGGAACCATAGGGATACCTACCATGCTTGAGGAGGCGCTAGATATCATAGTACCAACAATTGGCTAGCTCGGGATCTTTTGTAGTGATGAGCTCAATGTGGTAGCAGTGGGTTGGTTTGTCTTGATTTTGAACTTGGAAGGGGGTCATAGTTATTCCTTCGGGCATGTCGACCATGGAGGCCAAGGTAGCAAGGGCATCGTCTAGGTTATTTTTTTCTCGAGATAGGTAATGGAAAGTGATGTCTTAGAATTGGGAGGCTAGTTCTTCTAAGTGGGCATGGAAGGGTTGGAGTTTCTCGTCCTTAACTCTCCATTTTCTAAGCACTTGACCGATGATGAGGGCAGAATCCCCGTAGACATCTAGGCATCGAATACCTTTATTGAGAGCAACTTTGAGGCCTACTGTGCATGCCTCGTATTTAGTCATGTTGTTGGTGCAGGGGAAATCCAACTTGATGGCGATGGGAGTGTGGGAGTCATCTGGTGTGATCAGAAGTATCCTAATGCCATATCCCTTCTTGTTGGCAGCACCATCAAAGAACATTTTCCATTAAAGACTGTCTTGAGCAGTGTAAAGGACATTTTCATCGGGTAATTCAGAGATCCAGACATCAGCTTCTTCTACGGGGTAATCAACGAGGTACTCAGAGATGGCTCTTTCTTTCATGGCTTTTTACGTGATGTACACGATATCGAACTCGGCTAGGAGCATCAACCATCTGGCCATTCGGCTGGATAAGGTAGGTTTCTTAAGTAGGTATTTGATGGGGTCCATTCGGGATACAAGTTTGATGGGGAAGGCGAGCATGTAGTGCCGTAACTTTTGGGTGACCTAGACAAGTGCGATACATGCCTTTTCCAAAGAAGTGTAGTTGACCTCGTACCCGACCAATTTGCGACTGACATAATAAATGACTCTTTCTTTGCGGGAATCTTTAAGGTATTGGGATAGAAAATCCCCACCTGCAGTGTCGGTTATGGTTAGGTGTAAGAGCAAAGGGAGACTAGGCTGTGGTGGCATGAGTACCAGAGGTTGGGTCAGATATTGTCCGATTCGATAAAAAGCTTCTTGGCAGGACTCGTTCCAAACTTTAGTTGAATCCTTTCGGAGGAGTTTAAAGATAGGTTCGCAGATGGAGGTTAACTGGCTGATGAATCGGTTAATGTATTGCAATTTCCCAAGGAAACCTCAGACTTCTTTCTCTGTTCGGAGAGGTGGCATTTCAAGTATGGCTTTCAGCTTGGCAGGATTTGGTTCTATCTCTTTCTTACTGACCATGAATCCCAAGAGTTTTCCCTTTGTAATGCCGAAGGCGTATTTATACGGATTGAGTCTCATCTGATACTATCGCATTCGTTCGAAAAACTTTCGGAGAGCAGGAATATGACCCTCTCTAGTTTTGGATTTGATAATCATATCATCCACATAGACCTCAACTTCTTTGTGAATCAGATCGTGCAAGATGGTAGTGGCAGCCCTCTGGTAGGTAGCCCTAATGTTCTTGAGACCAAATGGCATGACATTTTAGTAAAAGGTTCCCCATGGGGTGATGGATGCAGTTTTTTCTTGGTGGTCTGGGTTCATTTTGATTTGGTTGTATCCGTAAAACCCATCGACGAATGACTTGAGAGCATAACTGGCTGTGTTGTCCACGATCATATCGATATTGGGTAGAGAATAATCATCCTTTGGAGAGTCTTTGTTCAAATCTCGATAGTCTACACACATCCAAACTTTTCCTCCTGATTTTGGCACGGGCACTATGTTGGCTAGCCACATGGGATATTCGATCACACGAATGAAGCCTACGTTCAACTGTTTGACCACCTCTTTTTTGACCTTGAGCGACCATTCAGTGCAGAGCTTTATAAACTTTGTTTGACCATCTTATAATCTGGGAGAGTGGGAATCTCGTGCTGAGCTATTTCAGGATCAATGCCGTTCATATCATCATAGGACCATGCAAAGATATCCACGAATTCCTTTAGCAATTTTTCGAGTTGTGCACACTCATGCTCGTTAAGGGTAGCCCCTATCCTAATCTCGCGCAGTTGTCTACTAGAACCGAGGTTAATAATAATAGCCTCTTCTTCATTAATTTGAACGTGGCTATGTTATTTATTATTAACCTTATTTAGATCAGTTAAGAATTATTCATTTGCAAAATCATCATCATCAAAAGTTTGACTAGAATCCAAACAGTTAATATAAGGCACAACAAGATACTCAAAATCTTCATTTATTTCATTGATAGGAAAAATAGCATTGAGAACCTCATCAGAAGAGGACTCGATTACATTTGAACAAGGATAGATAACAGAAGAAGAAATGGGGTAAACATTGGGATTAGGGGAGATTTTAGCCGGTAGAACTGGCGCAGCATGCCAGTTAAGGATAGGTGTATCAGCAGCTTTAATCAGGTGGGATGGATTCATCGATGTAGTGCCTGAATGAACCATGCAGAGTGCCAGCTCCAATGACTGTAAGTTGAAGGAATCTTCGAAGTCACTTTCCTCAGTCTTTTTAGTATCTTTGATGAATGGTTGTACAAGGTGTTAGGAATTCTCGGCCCATGGGTAGCTATCTTGGAAAAAGATCTCCATTCCAGGCTTCATCTTCTTATCTGTATGGTCATACCATGGTTCCAAAAAGGCCACAAAAGGGGAAGTCCTCGCCCTCTTTGATGAATCGTCCATTCAAGGAATCACCTGGGATAGTCTGGACGCGGTCTAGTCTTCTCTTTGGTCGAGATTGGAGACTCATTCCTAGCTCTTGTTTTGATGGTTGATACCCCAAACCACAAGGAGGGAAAGACTTATTTAGTTCAATGGGCTCGAGTATTCCTTGCTGTATTTTCCCTAGCCTCAGTCCAGGCATAAAGTGTATATTTGTGAACATCTGAATCACATTGACATTGCCATGAGGGTCATATTCTGGACAAACCCTTTCTTTGAAGTTATCCCCTATCGGGAGTGGAAGTGGCTCAACTCGAAATCCTAATAGGAGCATATCATTTGACCCGTGCTGTATCTCAAGGATCGAACTGCTGGTACTTACACCATCGGTATTGTCATCGTCACCCAAGATGGTAGTGACCCGTCCATCGGCGAAGAACTTTAATTTCTTATTGAGTGAGGAGGACACACCCTTGATATTGTGAAGCCAAGGTCGTCTAGCAATAGGTTGAAATAGGTTGGGATGTCAATAACTTGGAATTCGACGACAAGGTTTATAGGGCCAGCCCCTATTACAAGATTTATGGATCCCATCACCTCTCGGCGGGTATTATCGTAGGCACACACAACAATAGAGGTTGGAGAGAGGTCTCTTTCTTTCAGGCCTAAACATTTGAAGGTTCTCAGTGGGCATACATTCAAGGCGGATCCATTATCGATAAGAGAGAGTGGCACGACCTTACCCATAACTTCGACGGAGATGTTGAGTGCATGATTATGGTTTGGCCCAATCTTGGGGATTTATTCTTCAAAAAAGGATAGCATTCGGGTATAGGTCAAGGATTCGACCAAATTTATCGCTTCTTCTGGTGTGGTAGAAGGATGGACCGTGGGTTCAGTGAGCAACTTGATCAAAGCGTTTCTGTGCAGCTGAGAAGACATGAAAAGCCCCCATAGAGTGATGTTAGCTTGTGTTTTCTTTAGTTGATCGAGGATCTTGCTTTCCTCGAGGGTCATCTATGGCATAAGAAGGTTTTCAATGCCCTTTCCTTTGTCATTTGATGGTAGTGAGCTTAGAATCTGGTAATGCCTCCTTGATCTGGTAATGTGATTTACTGAATAAGGGAAAAACATGAATCCCGTTTCCTCGTCGATCTCGAGTTATTTTGCCACCTTGTTTATTTCTCCGATGAGTTCTTTAAATGATATCATTCCACACATGTCGGCTACCGGACTAGTTTTTTATGAAGCTTGCTCTTCATTCGAATCTCCGAATTCTTCCCCCCATCCATTGGCAACAATTATGTCTTTCTATGCTAAGTCAATGCATTCCACAACTTCAACGTCTTCTTCATATAGGTCATCCCATTCTGTGGGGATGTATAAGGGTGAAGAGACTAGGCTCCCCTGTAACTTTAGAGTATCAAGTAACTTGGTCATACTGCAAATGTTGTTGGTTGGCCTGAATAATTCTGCCATGATCCGGGCAACATCATCCAGGCAAACTTCATCGGTTGCTATTACCTAACTATATGACTATCGAGCCCATTTTCGTGCTTCCAAGAATAACGTACTGAATCTCTGGCAATCAAGGATCTTTTTTTAGGGCAATTTCAGCCCGAACTCTAGGAGTTGGTTTAACACTTCAGACAATTCCATGCTTCCATTTTCAGAATGGGTATGGACAACGATGCATGCTCTAGTAAGCAGTGACATTGCCTGATCAGCGAGGCTAGTAGGGTGTAAGAGGAAATATGGGAAATTTTATAGAGATTTAGGAAAGTATATGGGTGTGATTTGAGTTGAGGGATCGAATTCTGGGTTCTCTTCTAGAAAGATGGCATTGGCATGATTTGGAAGTGGGGTTTGAGTAGTGTTTGGCTTAGGATTGTCTTGTGGGGTGATGGTACCCCGATCAATTAGACCTTGGATTATGTTTCGAAGGTGAGAGCTTTGGTCGGTGGTATGGCCACCAGTTTGGTGAAAGGCGCAATGGGCATCTGCCTTGAAGTTTCATGGGAGTGGATTTGGCAATGGACGAGGATCCAAGGGTTTGATAAGATTTAGGCTTAACAAGTATTGATAAACTTTGGAGAGGGGAGCATGGAGCTTCGGTGTATTCCTTTCAGACCGGGATAGGGCAACTTTTCAGCGCCCATGAGGTGGTTGGTTGAAAGATGTTGTTGATGGTTGAGACTGTAGCACTGGAAGGTTTGTCATATTTTTTGGGGGTGAATTGTCCGGACACCTTCTTTGGGTCAACTTCTGTTTTGGCAAGACCTTCCTCGATTTGTACTCCTGCTTCTCTGAGAGCTCAGAAGTGCGGATAGTATTGTCCTCCCATCGTTTCTCAGACATGGGGTAAGAAGTTCTTCTTCACTATGCTGACTTGTTCTTCCTCGGATGGTCGATTGGTCACGGTTGCTGCTTTTTCCCTCCATTGGGCTATGAAGTTACTGACTGATTCCCTAGAGTTCTGTTTTAGCAGCTCTAAATCATGACGATAGACCTCAAGCTCTTTATTGTATTTGTACTGCGATATGAATTCTCGGGCTACATCCTCCCAAATACGAATTCTGGACTCTTCGAGAGAAAAAAACCTTCGGAGGGCGCCATCCTTCAAAGTTTGCTGAAACAATTGGGCCATCACTTCTTCAGAAGCCCCTAGTAGAGTCATGGAACAGTGATAACTTCGGAGATGAAAAATTGGGGGTCCACTTCCTCCGAATTTCTTGATATTCGGTATCTTGAACTTCTCAGGTAACCTCGCTTTAGGATAAGGAGACATGCGGGTGTAGTCCATGTAATTTCCTGAGATTCTGACTTGGTAAAACTTCTTTGTGAGAATCTTGAGGTCCTCTTTGACCTTGTTCAGCTCATCTTCCTTCGGATCAATGATCATAGGCAAGTTATCCCCAGGCTGGGAAAGGTTTGGCATAGGAAGCTGGGAAGGCGACGGCCCATTAACAAGAGGGACACGTGGAGCATGCAGATACTCTTTGGGAACCCAAATGGGCTCGGGTTGATCCATAGCATGAGGGAATAGGGCCTCGGGTTCTTGAGGAACATGAACCTGGTTTCGTTGCATCTCTCGGACCTCAGTTTGGAGGTTGTTAATCTTGGACACAAGCTGAGCTAGGACTGCCGTCAGATCCAGCTGCACAACGGGTACTTGATCTATGTTCTCCATGGAAGGCGCATGGATTTTGGACTTAGAAGAAGTAATAGGGGAACATACGAAACTCCGGGGTGACTTGACTAAAGACCGAAGCCAATATGGAGCAAGGCCAAGGGCTTGCGATCGACCTGAGAAGGTGTAAAATGGGATTTATCTTTGAGAAAAAGGGATGAAATTTTTTTTTGACATTTTTTTTCTAGATTGAAAGACAAAATATTTTTGGATTTTTGATAAAGAGAGGAGAAATTTTTTTGGATTTTTGATAAGGAAAGGAAAAAATGTTTTTGAACTTTGGATAAAGAAAAAGGGAATTTTCCCTTTGGAGACGGTCTCAGCATGATTATTATAATTATTATGTTTTCACTTGTATTAATTCTCCTAAATGCAAAATGAAATGCCGAACGGGGCCTGAGCCTGGAAAAATTGGGTTTCTAATATATGCAAAGCTGTGGCTGGACTTGTGACCAGGCTCATGGACAGGGTCCCATTTTAAAAATGCGCAAGAATTCGGACGACAGGCTGACCCAAAATTTTTGCAGAGTTTCGGGTTGAAATCGACACTCTAACATGTGTGTCCTAGGCTTGCCACCTATATGTGGGTATGCAGTTGGTTGGGTGAATCGGAAAGGGTTCCCCCCTTTGGCGTGACTTCCACGATATACGTCTTGCTCTTGCGGGCAATCAGTACGTGTGGACAAGCCATTTGATATACCTAAGTGTACGTGAATTGACTCACCATATACCTCATGGGGATGGTACGTGTGAGAGAAAATTAGATATACTCAGCATACGTGAATGAGTTCCCTGCGATATACCTCCCGTCATGACTTCGATCAAGCGATACGATGTGGGGGGAACCGTTTGATATACGTCGAAGGTACTTGGCCAATGGAAGGTGAGAGTCATATTGCTTAGGCTAACCACGCCCTGTCGGACCAGCACCCATCACAAAGTGACCCTCCAGTTACTGGGTAAAAATTTGGTCAATAACAATGCTCATTGGTGATGTCGTGTGAATCATGCACGATCCTCTAATTAGTATCTTATGAGAATGTCTTTTCTGATTATGCCAAACAGGGAGCAAAGTACAAGTACTAATGGTACACCAAGTATGGATGGATGATGCGTGCAACATGTGGATATATGTGACCCTAGGTGCACGTTGTGCGAAGTGTACATGGAGAACTTTCTACAAGTGTGTGAATAGAAGCATAAGTTTGGGAGACACATGGAAAAGGGGAACATGCAAAAATGGGGAAAATATAAACAAGCATAACATCCATGTAAATAGAGTCTATCCCTCAAAAGAAAGTCCCCAGCAGAGTCTCCACTGTGGCCATCCCCGATCCTCGCGGCGGGCGAGCGGCGTGATGGAGGATCCTACGTCTCGCGCATCCCTCTCGGGAGCGCTTCAGTCGACGTCATTTGGTTGAGGTGAAAAATCTAGAAAGATAGAGTCTCCAGTCTATTTTACTCAAAACATATAAAAGAAAGGGAGCCATCCCGAAGGACAACATCCAAATACATACTGATGCATACGAAACCAAAATGATTCGAAAAGTGTCCGGAAGCTAATTTACGAAATGGGAAGGTGTTAGGCACCCATTCCGCCCTTTCGGTCTCTCATGGGTTTTTGTTATTTTCCTTTATTTTCCCCGTGATATGTGTGCATGTGTATATATAGTGGAGATAGGAATGATCGACTTGCACCATGGAAGAGGTAAAGTGAGTCATCCGTAGGAAGGTATAAAAATATTATAAAATTGGATTTATGCGATTATCCTTACGTTGACCGTTATGATGGAATGATAACGCATGTGGAATAATACGCCACTAAGAACAAATATATGTATATATATATATATATATATATATATATATATATATATATATATATATATATATATATAATATAAGAGAGTGGAGTTTAGAGAAAATAGAAAATGAGAGAAAAAGTAAAAATAGGACTCGAGTCTCGGGTTTTACCCCGAGACACCTGTAGAGGCATCAAATTCCACTTAGTTCGCATGCAAAACAAGGGGTGGGGTTTATCCCATAAATCCAACTGGGGGATTCTCTTATTTGTGTCTGTGTGTGTAGAAAAAGTGTTTGAGTTGTGAGAAAAGTGTAAGAAAAGTATGAGAATTCCCTTTTGGAATTTATGAGCAAACCCTCTTTTTCTTATTTTTTGGGTTTTTATTTATATGAAAACAAGAGATGTACAATAATACTAAATAAAAAGTATATTAGGATTTGTGAGATGAGATAATGAAAGTGATAAGTAATAAAACAAGTTATTGCGAATTTATGAAAATTTAAGGAGAGAATTGAGAAAATTGGACCTTCGTGAAGATCTCAAGCTTGATCTTGAATGTTGGAGAGTAGCCCTTAGACTTGGATGATGATGGAGAATGGTTAATTCACCAATTTTGATAAAAAGTGAAGGTTGGAAAGGTATTTTGATGTGGAAATTGCGCTGACTTTGAGCGAGGTTTTCTGGATTTGCTGAAAGTGATATTTATCAGATCTGGGCTCTTTTGCAAGTGAGGCCAGGCCTCATTTTTATAGGCCCAGGGCATTGTCGATCGGCATGGCCCTGTTCTTACCAATCGGCTGGTGCGTTTTGGCACATTACCGATAGGCAGGGTCTGGGACCTGCCGTTTGGCCGTGTCTTTCAGGACTTTTTAGAAAATTGGTCGCAGAACGCAAACCGTTGATCAGAATCATGCACAGGGTGGACCGTTGGAAAGATGATTCAGATACCTTATGGCTTGAAAGCATTCGTTTGTCCATTGGACGGGGAATCGTTGGATGCAAACGGATCATTCGTCCGCATGGTTAGTCTGAATCGCGCACGGGGCAGATCATTGGAAAGTTTAGGAGATGTACTTTGACATTCCAAAAAGTTTGATCTGGTTAAGAGAGTTGACTTCGGTTAACTGAGCCCTAGAAGCATTCGATGACCTTTTGAAGTAAAATGAATCGTTCGTCCGTACCGTAAGTCAGAATTGTGCACGGAGCGGACCATTGGAAAGGGGTTTCAGTGCCTTTTAAAGATTCATTTAGTCTCGGTTGAGCTAAAGAGTTGACTTAGGTCAAATAGAGCCCGAGAGCACTCGGTGGCCTCTAGGTCAGGTTTTGGGGAAAATGGGTCGTTCGTCCGCATGGTATGTTGGAATCGCGCACAGGACGGAACATTGGAAAGGGGTTTTAGTTCCATTTGAAGTCTCATTCAGTCTCGATCAAGTTGAAGACTTTTACTTTTGGTCAAACGGAGCCTGGGAGTGCCCGATGGCTTCTAGGTCAGTACTCAGGGTATGACCTGCGCTTGTAGTGATGAAGGGAGGTGCTAGGGACCTAAGGAGAGTTTATGGGGTAACAGAATGGGGTGTCTACACTACTTATTATGTACGCTTCCCAAATTCTTGGCTTATTATCACTCTTTACATCAATAGATTAATTTTTAGTTAATTTATAAAAAATTAGAGACCTTGGCAAGAGGGTCCCTAAAAACATAGATAGGTTCTTAGGATGGAAAATGGTATAAGTGAGAAGTAAAAGAAACGTTACTTCATCCAGTGTAGGTGCACAAGATTTTCTTATGCATGGCTCTTTTCTTTGTAATATATTATAGATGGTCGTTATTATATATGTAAGTGTTAGAGAAATCTTTTCTTGTATAACAAATATCTGATAATGTGTATATAACTTTGTGAGGGAGCTCGGCTTTTGAGATTGTTTGATATTTCATTTGTATTTCGAGGAGAGATGGAGAGGTGAGAGATGGGTGCATCTCTGTTGTGATTAATGTTTACATGTTTTCGCGTTCGTATGTAGTAATATGTTTGGGAGGTTCCATCTTGGGATAGTTTGATATCTCACTTACAGTATTTGAAGGATTAGAAATGGACGCATCTCTATGGGATAATATGTCAAGAAACATATTGTTAAGGATCGAGCTCACTAGAAGGACTCAAGATTGCTCCTACGTACTCATGTAACCATGAGATCAAAACTTAGTTCAATTGTATAGATATTATATGAATCTGAGTATTTGTATATGTATATTTGTGAGATCATTTATTGAGATTGTTTGATATATCATTTGAATTGGATAAAGATTAAAGGTGGATGCATCTTGCTGAAATAATATGTCGAGAGACATATTATCGAGTCTTGAGTTCACGAGAAGGACTCGTTGTTGCTAACATGTGTTTGAACATGAAGTGTGTACAAGTGTAAAACTTGCCTTGGAGGAAGGTTGGTGTATGGAATATTAGAATGGGAGTGAACCTTAAGGTGTATGATATTGTCACATAACCTTATAATAGCAGGGTGATTAATAGCTGTAAGGTGTTGGCCATCATATTAATTTGGAGGTTTAGATTTGGGAGGAGTTGGGATAATAAGCAGTGAGGTTAAATCAAGGATGTAATGTTATATTATTGAGAATCATAGTAGAACACTACATCTTGGTATTGAGGTGTACTAGGAGAAGTCAAGGTAGTTCAGGAGTGGGGATAGATGCATCCCTAGTAGATAATATTTCAAGATACATATTATTAGTCTTGGGCTTCACGATTTAAGATCGGTATAATGCCTATGTACCCAAGGAGGCTTGGGATCAAAGACAATGGTGTTTCAAGAATGGGGTTGGATAATAAATAAGGCTGTAGGAATAGATATGGATACATTCATTTCACCACAATTTAAGAATGGTCATAGCAGGTGGGTCATGGTCCATGACTATGAGGAGGTGGTCATAGCCTATGACCATAAATAGAGAAAAAAAGAACATGACACAGGTCTTGAACAAGCCAAAAGTTAGCATCCAATGGATATGGTCATGACCAAAGAACATGACCATGGGGGTCACAACTATGGTTTGTGACTAACCTGTGACCAAATGGGTTCCAAACTCCTAATAAAAGTCCTTCCAAAGTGAGTCATGGCCCCGAACTGTGACTAGGTACGTGATAAATTTAAGGGATTAAGTTATGTCTGGTCACTGGCTTGGACCGTGACCATTTTAAAATACTCACGGTGGTTTCCACGGACCTAGGTCATGACCCACATATAGTGACCATTTATTTTGCACATGCCACGCAGGATGTTCAATGTAAGTGGGTCATAACCTAGGGTCGTGACCACAACTTGTACATATAAATACCCCACTTCAGTTTTTCATTTCACACAAACTCTCTCTCTCTCTCTCTATATATATCTAAACTATTTCCATATCTCTCTCTCGCCTCTAGTGACATCTCTCTCCTCCGACAACAAATCTCTTTTTTAGCGACCCTCTCTAATTCAGGTATCCTCCGCTTTTGTTCTCCATATCAGCTTTTAAATTGTAGGTATGTATATTGTATATGTATATGTGTGTTTATGTATGTTTTTTTTTTGTGTTTATGTACTATGTGTGTACGTATGTGTTTATGTTATGTGTGTTTTTATATGTCTGTATTGTGCGTGTTTATGTGTATGTATGGACATGTGTATGTATCCAAATGAGACTTAAATGTGACAATACCCAAATAAAACAAACCTTAGTACTGAAATGTGAAAATACTCAAATTAAACAAAAGGTACCACATTTCATGCAAAAGAGTTTAAGAAATTCCACACCAGCGGTTTTGATTTCGTTTCATATCCATGTGATGAAAAGATTTTGATGCAAAATAGCGAAATTTCAATTTCAGGCTTGCTACATGTGTCACTAGAAAAGGAAATAAAAATACAAAAGATATAGTTCTTGACAAGCAACAAAAAGTGTGTGCTACGTGTGTACCAACTGATCAAGTGCGAGTCCATCGCTCAAGCAATAAACCCAGTAAGATGGGGTCGAATCCTTATGAAATAGGTCGCTAATAAAAAAGGTAGGACAAGCTTATTAAAACTAGGCTTCGACTCGTAAAATAAAGGAAAATATGATAATTTTGTACAGTAATAATTTCTAATTACCTAGCCGAATTAAGCTATAAAATGCAAATTTAAATCACTTAAAAAAATACTAAAATTTATGGTTTTAAAACACTTTTGGAGAAGGAGGTTGGGATCCGATCCCCCGTTACTTAGAGTATTTATGATAAATATAAAATTCTATAAATTAATTCATTAATTAAAAGAATATCACGAATCAATTCGAATCACCAAATATGTATGGGTGTTAACCCGCGCGACAATTGATCAACAAATTAATAAATGTAAATGATATATTTATCGACACATATGATGCATCCTCAAACATTTCGATTATTTTAAGCAAACCGAGTTAAGAGGTCTACAATATTAGTCTTTATCAATAGATCAAACTCGAAAAATTAATTATTTAATTATACTGAAGTTTACATATAAAGTGGATAACTCTAGGTTGGGTTCATGTTCCCCAACCCACAAATAACTAAGATAGACATGGAGTTGAATTCTATGATAATCATCTTTATCATGCAAGCACTCATAATTAAATAACAAGAAGAAAGAGTTGATAAATTTATACCAACGATGAGGAAACGTAGTTGCAAGCATAAAACTTACACACCAAAGCAGGATTTTCGAAAAAGATCAAGAACTTGAATTAATTTGATGTGAAAAGATCAATTATTTATTCTGCAATGAATAATGATTAATTTTTTTCCTAAAAAGTGTAAAGTATGAATAACAAGACTTCTAAATGACTTATACAAGTGCCAAAAAATGACAAAAGTGGTAAACATTGACCCTAACAACTCTAGCTTCAAATTAGGAAAGGATAAAAAAATCCCACAGAAAATCGAACCCTGAGACCAGACTGAATCCTGAGACCGAACCCGTAAGGATGAGTGAATCGGTTCACTCCAAAAATGAACCGGTTCAAAATTCTGCTCTGGTTGCTAAGGGTTAGGTTTTTGAGCGAAGGGGCTCGATTTTAGCATGAAAACAAAATAATTTTCTCCAACTTCAAATCACTGTAACTTATTCATCGTAACACGAATTGATGTGTCATGTATTCCTATGTCCCCGTGAACTTGAGATCTTCAACTTTCATGTTGGATCCTTCTTCGAGTTTTGGTTGAAAAATTACCGTTTTGCCCTTGACTTTCCTTTCTCGCACTGCTTTAAGTATTTTGGCTATTCTCTTCCATCCAATTGCATAATTACTTGTAAAACACATGAGAAATATACAAAATACGAAACACGTGCCAAAAGGATTATTTTCAATAAATATAATCTAAGTCCGGGAAAAGAGTGATGTTCGGGGACGTAAAAATACCAAAATTAGAGGGATAAATATGGAATATTTGTGCCGAATCAAACCCCTTAACTTAGAGCGTCGCTAGTCCCAAGAAATGTAAAAGAATCAGAAATAGGGCTAAGAATATCATTTATCAACTATGGGATAGGATACATTTTCGTGGGCACACGATTGTATTTAGCATATGCAACAGGTCATTAAACCCCTAGATTACCCGAGTAGGTTACATTTATATTTTTTTCATTTTTTATTTATTTTTTTATTTGACCAATTTTATGTTTTCTGCCTTTTTTCCATATTGTATGGACTTAAAATTCTAAATTTTCCGATTTTCATAACTCCGGGACAAATTCAATTTTTTAGGTTAACAAACGAAAGGGATATTAATTTTGTCTCAATTTGTCTTTAAGTTGGATATCTTCTGGAATTTTCAGGGCTAATATTTTTGGATAACATATGATGGCCTACTTTATATGTCCGACTTACTAATCAAATTATCATATTCATCTTGAGCTTAATATTATATATTTATTTTTTAGACATTTTTAGTCGCATTTTCAAACAAAATTTACACCCGTTTCCTGTAACCGATAAAGCAATGATTTAGAGATCCACGATGAATTTATAATTAAAGGAAATTTGGATATATTTTTAACTCTGATTGATTTAAATTTATGGGAAGTGAGGAATGGCAAGAAAATTTCATAGAGTTAAAATCTCCACATTTATTTGTATAAGTTAATAATTTTTATTCAATTTCTGTTTTAGACCAATTTGGGCTTAGTGAATGGAATGTTTACAATTTGAGATTTGAAACATAATTTTGTGATATTTTTAAGAATTTTAGATTCCATTTTTTATTTATTTTGAAAAAAATATTTTTGGCTTTTTGAAAATATTCCATTTTGTTGGCATTTTAAAATTGTGAAGTTTTTAAAAGCCGCACTTGTACCCCCCCCCCCCCCCCCCACAACTTAAACTTTGCATTGCCCTCAATGTAAAGGACTAGAATCCAAATAAGAAAAGAATTAGGTGCGAAATATAAAATAAATAATATTTGTAATGAAATAAAGACAATATATCACACAAACAACTTTTATTTATAACGAGAGAAGTTATGACATAATTTTGTTAAGATTGAACAAATAAAACAAATAAATTACATAAGATGTTGTACACCCCGAAAGATACTCAGGGCGATGGGAGAGGAGCATTTGGATACCGAGCATATGAGTCCATGAAATAGGAAGGCAAATTGTCTTCCGGACCCAAGCTTAATCGTTTTAAAACTTAAATGTATTGGAAATGTTTTTGAATTTTTGAAATTTTTTTGATTTGTTTTCAAAAGTACCATCCTTACCCCCAAACCTAAATTTCACATTGTCCTCAGTATATGCTCAAAACAAATATTATGGAAAAATCAAATAAAGTACAGAAGTAAAAGAATGATATTACCTGTGATCTTCAATTTGTGTTACCCACTTCCAACCAATCTCACGTTCCTTTCATCATAAATCAAAAGTTTAAATAATTGGGAGTCTACCCAATAGAAAAAGTATACGCATTGAGGAACATAATGAATACGATGAGTGAAATTATCGATATGCACAATCAAATTATAGCATAAACGATCAGACTCAAAGATAAATTTATAATGAAATTTTGAATGAAACGTTGAACCTAGGTTCCCTCAAACTCGAGAATGAATAAATTGGGCTTCAAACCGGAAGATACTCTAGTCATGTCCTCGATCTCATCCAAATACTCAAATGGTATGAGTGGACGTGGTAGAAAAGGACAATTTGATATAACAAAACATGTGTCGCCGGGTGGAAACACTCGAATTATTTTCTCCACTATCTCATTACTAATAGATAAAACCTTACGTGTCAGCATACTCTCAAAAGGCTTGGGTTCATGTTCACAAAGAAGGAATTGATTTATACTATAATTCTAGCCATTCTCATCAAAGTGATAAAATGAGTCTAATAATAATTGGACTTCAACAGTGAGATCCTCATCAACCGGGTCGAACTCTTTCTCAAAATTTCAAGACTCATATCTAAAGACAAATCAGGTGGCCAAGCATGTAGATCGCTTGTGTCACTATCTGGTGGGGCAATGACATCGGTAACTTCTTGAGTGTAATTGACTTCATTCTCACCTAGAATCTCCTTTATCATACTCATTTCACTATCTTACTTGAAATACTCTCTCCTCCTTAACCGTCGTCACTAAACATGCCTCCAGTGGATCTTTAAAATTAGAATTCTCAAATTGCTCATGTACTACCTCCTAAATAAGATTCATGTTGTGTGGATCATCCTTATCACCCATTTAATTGGTGATGTTCAAAAGATTAATTGCAAGAATCATGTACCTAGATGTTAGTTTCATTTGCCCATTGCGCGTATTGATCAATGCATTAGTCGTAGCCAGGAAATGGTGGCTAAGAATGACGAGAACATGATGGCTTGATGGGGAGGAAGGCTCTGTGTCCCAAATAACAAAATCTATTGAAAAGTAGAACATGTCAAATTATACGATCACATCCTCAACTACCCCATGAGGAGCCTTCACAGTGTGACCTACGAGATGGAAAACGATTTTATGAGCTTAAGATCTCCCAAATTGATATTTTTATAGATTAAGTGGGAGTAATGTCAACACTCGTACGAAAATCTAACAAGGCTTTATCTATTTTACTTTCTCTAATGATACACGAGATGGTGGGGACTCTCAGATCTTTGAACTTAGGTGGGAGGTCACTCAAAAGTACTAAGATAATATTTTGTGCAAGAAAAGCCTTCTTCTTCACCATTAACTTTCGTTTCATCATGAGAAAGTCCTTTAAGAACTTAGCTTATGCATAAATTTTCTTTATAGCCTCGAGAAAAATTAAGTTTAACTTGACATGCTTAAGCACCTCTAAAATGTCTTCACGGGAGACTCCGTCAGGAGGAGGGACCAACCATTAAGGGTATGGTGCGACTATCGGGGGTTTCACTACCACCTCAGGCCCAATTGTGTCTTATTTCTCACTCTAATCCAAGGGGGCATACTCGACCTCTTATGTGCCGGGTAAAACCTCCTTGTATTTTTGTACGTATTGTGGTGTAGGTGATAATTCAAAAACTCTTCCACTACTTAGAGTGGTTACCGCTTTACATTGCTCTTGATTTCATCGGGACTAAAGCTTATACAGTTTTGACCTTGGTGAGATTGTAACACCCCATTTTTTAAATCATTTTAAATTACATGTGTGCACATAATTTTAATTAAATTGTCTTAGACAAATAATAGTTAGAAAATAAAAAAGGATTAATATTTATGTATATCTATATTTACTTGTGTGATAAATAAATAATAAACGTATAAATTTATGTTACGTCATAAGTGAGTTAAAGAGACGGGTTTATTAGTATTTCATTCGGGACACGTGGATAGAGCCGTGTCAGGCAAGAGATGGAATTTAATGTTTGATAAATTGAATGGTAATTTTGAGTGCATCGATGATTCGAAATAGGTCAAAACAATTCGCAATAGGTACCCGGGGGCTTTTTAGACTACGCAAAATTTGTAAAAGAGTTTATGGGTCATTTTACTTAAGGGAGATGACCTTGTTTCAGTATTAGAGTGTTTTAGGGTTATTTTTAATCCATTTGGATAGAAGGGTGATGATATCCATCAACCCAAAGAGGCTAGGGCTTGAGAGAAAGTGAGAAAAGTGAAGAGAGAAAAAAGAGGAAAAACATATCCAGGGAAAGAGCCGTCATACTTAGGTTGAAGATCATCGTCAATAGAGGAATTCCAAAAGAGAAATCTCACAAATACATCACTCTAATAGAAAGTATTTTACTTGCTTTAATATCCAGAAGTAGTTTCAATTGTTCATGTAATTTACTGTAGAAAAAAGCAAATTTCGGGTCAGGAAAACTATATAAATCTGGGTTTTGAATGAGAAAATGTTAGGATATAAATCTAAGGATAATTCCATGTTGAATATGATGTCAATTGAATAATAAAGATATATTCTTGAATGATTTAAAAGATAAAATATTGAATCTTGAAATTAGGTTTTAGTATTGCATAATTCTTGATATAAATTGTTGTGGGACAAATTTGATGTGTTTTCGTGATAGTTTTTACATAGAGAATTGTTGATTTGTGTTTTGTATGGATTAGATTTCATATATGGGGGTTTGGTGAAGGTTAAGACCACCACGAATGAAGGGATAAGGTGAAATTCCATCAAAACTTCGTTCTGGTAGCCTAGCAAATCGAACTGGTTCGCTAGGGGGGGGGGGGGGGGGGGACCGAACCCATTTGCTAACCTAACCGGTTCGGTTATGCTAGAGAATCGATTAGGTTTGGCTAGTAGACCTCCTCTACCTTGTGTAGTTTTTCTTGGATCGCTTGAGGATCGTCATGGATTCTTGGGTCCGAGGATGGAGTTAGGCTTTCGAGAATTTAGAGGGAAGGTTAGGAAGTGTCATAGGTTAATCGGGGGTGGATTTCATGTAAGAAGTTACATGAATAAGTGAGTTAATGTACTCGGGTGGAAATTGAGAAATTGAGTTAGGATTTCGAGAATAATTAGGCTAGTGCTTGGGTAGAATAGCATGTTGGCCATAAGTATAAAGGTAGAGAGTTAAACTATAATTATGTCAATATTTAAATAGAATCGGGAAGTCGGATTTGACTATGGGATTTGGTAAACTAGTGCTACGAGAGATATTACGCACGTTAGCTAACTTTTTGTATAAATGTGTACGTATAGAGTGAAACCAGTATATATATATATATATATATATGATTTAATTTATGTGAACAAACCTACTCTAATATGCTATCGTGGGAGGTTGCGCATAGTGGGCGGTCCACCCCGGCATCGACCAACAGGTATTGGATTTTTCCCCAAGGTCATAGTATTGTTGCATGGCCATTATCCATATGAGAGGATGTGTAGTGGCTTAAAGTCTAGTTGTGTATGATGTGGTATGGTTATAACCCACAAATGTATATTTATGACCGCCTCTATTATGTGTTTACGATTTGGGATCGATGGTGAGATTACAACCCAGTAACCCAGGAGTAGTACGTGATGTACCTGGAGCCTAATATCATACTAGGGATGCATGACAGAGGTACAACTCGGGGATGCTATATATATATATATATATATATATATATATATATATATATATATATATATATATATATATGTCTAAAGAGTGATATATGTATAAGTGTACTTAAGTGATTGTGTGAACATGAAATTATAACTAATGTATATTTACGTTGCATATGTAGAGGTACCAATGCAATTGAGAAATCCCAAGTTAGAGCTTATGTTCTATCTATGTGATAAATAAAGTAATATACGAGTAGTAAGAATGGGCTAGAAGTTTAGTGGATTAGATTATGTTTAGAAGGATTAGACTAGTTAGGCAGGGTTGCATAACTAGGTAAATAAAATAAACGCGTTAGGTGTCCACTGTAGATGAGGGGGGGGGGGGGGTGATAATCTCATGTGAGTGCGACACCAAATGAACATGGATATTTCTTACTACTTATTTATTACTGAATTTAAATATTTGCAACTATTTTTTAAATGTTTTGGGTGGTGACCTGTATCAAAAATATTTTCAAAACCTTTTAGGTGCTTAACCACAACATCACTAGGGATAGCTTTTCATTCTAGTTAGATGATGTTGCAACATTTGTAGATGTATGCGGGATTTGATAAAATGCCTCCTTCCATTCGATCTAGCTAGAATGTTATTTCAACATTGCTCTTGGGCATGTCACCCACAGTTGGATAGTTTTATTATTAGCCTTTTGGTTACAGTATTTCATTTTAGCATTTGGATTATTATATTCAGGATTTCAATGGTTTATTTAGCTTATTATTTTTGTTATTAGTATCCATAAATTTCAATCACTGTGAATGTTTATATTTATATTATTGGAATAGTTTTATGTATGCATGTTAATAAGATTTAAAATTTGACACTGAACTTAAAACGTTATTAGTTTAATTAAATGGGTTTCCAACAGAGATGCTAAGAATGAAATCAGATATGATTCTCGTTTAATTTTTATAAATACATGATCAACTGGTCTTAGATTAGGTGGGGTTACACATATGGTATCAGAACATTAGGTTCTATTGTTTGTGCGAACTTACTACATTTCCAGCGTCGCCTTTTCTTTGATGTAGAGCCCTAGCTTAGGACTGTTGATTCGTATTGAGCCTTTACATTATTCTGCTATAGTATATATTTTAAGTGAATAGAATAGAATATAATATAATTTCATTTTTATTTTAGATGACAAACAATAGGAGAGGACGACCATCTTGAGCCGCTGGGAGCGTCACAGGATTAAAGGCTCAATCGGAGCCATAAGTCACTAAGGGGATGATGATAGCTTTTGAGGTTGCCAGTATTATTATAAAGTCGATTAATGATGTAACGACTGCCATGGAACGGTATTTTCCCCATGCACAGCTATAGCAACTAGTGTCACCAGTCGTCCAGACCCAGACAGTTCCATTAGTATAGGAGAGAGTTAGAGAGGCCTTTGAGAAGGACCATATGTCGGAGTTCTAGGGGAGAAAGAATGTTGTTAAAGCTAGCAATGGATAAAAAGACATCTAGTGGCATCTTTATGTAATGGAGTGAAGCGACACTTAAAAATAGGTACTAGATATGCTCAAGCTAGTTAGGGTAACTCTGCAGTGGCGGGAGTCGACTACCACATCAGATGAGAGGGATTTGATAACAATACATGGGTTCTGGGTGCAGTTTGACCGTAAGTTCTTTCCGTCACTAGTTGAGATAGAGATGAGGAAGAGGTTCCTAGATTTTTCATGGGAGGGCCAGACTGTGGTCGAATATGAGGAAGAGTTCACACTCCTAGAGAATTTTGTGCCAACCGAGGTGAACACCGAGGAGAATGGTGTCCTTAAGTATACTAACGGACTCACTTGGAGGACTCGCCAATTTTTTTTAGGAAATACGGAATTGAAGATTTATGTTGATATCATCAATGATGCACTTTTACACTGTCAAGACCATCGCTTCCATTAGAAGGGAGCGAAGAGGGCCAAAAAGTCTAGTCGACAGGGCAAGATTGGGAGTAGTGGTGCCAATGGAGCACCACAACAGCATCAGAGGTGGAGTGAACGGGATTACCAATAGGGGGAATCGAATACGAGATTTAGGTTGGGTAATAGTAGTTATAAGTAGGACCAGCAATAAGCTTTTTAGGGCTAGAAGAGCTAGACTAGTGGTCAGTAGGGCCTCGAATATCAGGGCCAGTAAGGCCAAAGACAAGGGCAGCCTCGTGGGGTCAATAGGGTTAGAGGTAGGAAGATTTCATAGGGAGGTGTTTCTTATGTGAGGATCAAAGCCATATGCAACATGATTGTCTGAGCGGAGTTGGGGGTCAAGATTAGGGCGCCCCGTAAGGGTTTTTAAGTGTCCCGATAATGTGCATTGAGCCTATAAATCTCAATAATTGATAAAGCAAGGTACTAGTGTATTGGAGGGTTCCTTATTTGGATTTCATTTACAAGATATCCCACGCATGAAACTTAGTAAGTGTCGAGAGTTGGGAGACATTTGGGTTTTAAGGCATTGTTTTAAGACATTTGGGGTATTCATGCATTTATGCACATGGTATAGGATGTATGGCCTCCATGGTCATTTTGAAGTTGAGTATCATTCATGAAGGGATAATGTGGTGGAAAATTCATTGGATAGTATGCCTGTAGGGAAGTTAGCAATAACTTGAATGATAAAGTAGACAAAGCTTTGATGGTAAAAGGGATAGTTCGAGCATTTATATTAGTGATGACCATCACATCCGAGATCATTATGAGGGTTATAAAGGCACACGTAAGGGATCCATCTTGTCAGGAGAGGATTAATTAATTATTGGCATATGAAGCAAAGACTAACTCACTCAGTGTTGATAATGACTTATGCTTCAATGATAAGTTAATTTACCCAGATAGTAAGGACTTATAGCGCATAGTTATGGAAGAGGCACATGGGTCACGAGTTTTTGGTGTGTCCCAGAAAGTGATAAGACGTACCAAGTAATGATGGAATCAATACGCGTGGGTTAATGTGGAGTGAGACATATCAAAGTTGTCTCCAGGTGCACAACTCATCGGATATAGAAGGTTGATCCTAGGCTACCAACAAGAGTTTAATAACCATTGGAGATTCTAGTGAGAGAATGGAGGTGCTTATCGATGGATATTATTTTGAAGTTACCAACATGGTGGAGGGTTCCTTTGGGTTATTAGGATAAGTTGATTAAGGTTAAGTAGCTCTTACTAACTTGGGTGGATTACACGATGGGGAGGTAATTCCCCACTTTTCATTATAAAAAGAGAATGAGCTAGCATGAGTGCAGTTCAACGTTGTTTTGGGAATCACGTTAAGATCCTTGTGTCCCACACCTGGTAAAGTTTTTAGGAGGCAAAGGGGATAAAGTTGCAATGGAGTAAGACTCATCGATCGCAGAAAAATGGGTAGATTGATCAAGTGAATCAGATGGTAGAGGGTGTGTTAAGGATGTGCATACTAGATTTCAAGGGAGTTTGGGATCAGTGCCTTCCACTGGTAGAGTTTTCCTATAATAACTCGTACCAGTTCATGATAGGAATGGCATCTTTTGATGATGGTATGAAATACCTTGTCGTTCTCTTACTTGTTGGTTAAAGGTTGGGTACAATAAGTTGCTTGGATCTGATATAATTGAGGACACTTTTAGAAATATTGAGTTAACGTGGGGTCGTATACGGATAGCTCATTGATACGGCGGAAATATTGCGTATTTCACCCGTTAACATACGCGTTATTAGCCCCCTCGGGTATCTTATTCCCTATATTTATGCTCGTTAACCAGACAACCCTCGGATTTCTATGTTAACATGTTTCGCAGGTGTTAATTGAGCTTTTGTAGGTATTTGGATGCTAAGTGTGAAGTCCGGATGCGTTTCGCTCGATTTCCGTACACAACCGCACGCGCAAGGGCATTTTAGTCTTTTGACAGCTTGGGCACCTGGCCCGACATCTACACGGAAGTTGTATCCCTCCTCGCTAGCTTCGCGTGGCCAGGAACGGTGCGCGATTCCGATGCATAACGACAAAGTTACGGCGATTGGAGCGACGTTGGATTGTATGCCAAAACAGGGAGGATTGCTGGCTGCCCCTGCTTGATCGATCGATCGACCATAAGGGTCGATCGATCGACTCTTCTTATTTTTTCCACGAATTACACTGTCGATCGATCGACACCAGAGGTCGATCGATCGATCCCCTGTTTTCCCCTGCAGATATTTTCTTTTCTTACAACTTACTATATAAGTTGTTTTTGGTTGTAATAAAAGGGAGACCTTATTTTACTTAGAGATTTTCAGATTAGATAGTTAGTTAGGGTTTGGTGTGGAGATTTCCTTTCTTCTTCTTCTTGGATTGACAACCCATGTGGTTTGTAAGATTGAACTATTCACTTCCTCTCCATTTATATAGTTTGTTCTTTTTCTTCTCTTGCCTTGTAATTTAGTTTCAATGCTTTCTAACTAGTTTACATGCTTTAATTCTTGCTTTCTTAGTTTAATTAGCATAATTTAGTTTAACTCACCATGCACCCTTAGATAAATAGGGTCGGGATTTCATTTCCGCCATTTTTGGGCCCCGAGCTCCGAAAACTAGGTTTAGTGCAAAATCGCGTTTAATTGAAACCGCGCGTATCAAAGTTGGATTGCTAAGCGTTTATCTTTCTTTGTCACGCAACGTTAGAGTTTATAGCGACAATCCGAATTTAATCCGCGTGTGATCATTTTTCAGTTAAATGTTTTATCTCGCAACTTTGGGTTAAATTCCTTCTTGCGTGATGTTTATGCTTAATTGAAAATGCTCGATTAGATTGCTTTCGAGCCTTAACTCTAGTTAGTAGTTGTTTCGATCCGTTTGGTAGAATGCGATCCCGATCCTCGCTTTACTTTAATTTAGCGTAACTTCTCATTTTCTTTTGTCACCATAACCACCTATCACCTTTTACACTTTTATTCTTGAAGTTTTAAAGTAATTAACATCTAAAATTTAATAACTCCCTGTGGATTCTCGATACCCGACTTACCGCTTTACTTTCTTGTCAAGTGTAGCTGTAGCTTAGGTCTATTCTTTTGCATGTCGAGCGGGAACCGAAATCAACGATAGTGTCCCTACACGAACACTCGGTTTCCCTCGCATCAAATTGGCGCCGTTGCCGGGGATCTATTGTTTTAGATAGTAATTGTTTTATGATTTCATAGTACTTTTCCTTTTTCTATTTGTATTCTTTCTTTTAACCTTTCTTGCAGGATTTGCATACTTTGAGCGCTAAGAAACTTTCATTCGCGGTTGCTCACTTTCTTTCTTGGATTCTCCATCTTTCAACAACGAGGTACCATGTCTTTCTTTTATAGTAATTAAGGTTATTCTAATGATTCATACTTTGGGGATAGTTTTCAAGATTTTCTTGAAAGTGAAAGACTTGAAAACATTTATCGAAATGAAAATCGTCATTGGGAGCTTGAGTTGGATTCATTATTCGAATCCAATGACGATTTTCATCTCATTACTTTCGAAGATGAGTTTCAAACAAATGAGGAGTCCGAGGCTCTTGAGCCGAGGAAGCCTACTTTGGAAGAAACTTTTCTTCTTTACTCCCAAGGTTTGGAAAGCTTAAATGATGCTGGAATGAGACTTGGTGAACTTTGCGATGAGATTAATTCTTTTCCACAAAACAACGAGGAGGTGGAAACTTGTGTTTCACCTCAATTTTTCAAAGAATTTCTCATCGAGTGTGCATCTCTCTCCCTCGAAATTCAATCTCCTTCCGACGATGAGTCGATTGAGATTGAATTTGTTTCATCACCATATTCGTTTTCCGTGATCGAACCATTAGAATTATCGGTTGATTCCTGTGAGTTGGTAGAAATTAAAACTTCTACACTTTTTGCCGACGAGGAATCTTTATCGGACTTGTTTTCGATGGATGTTATCCCGATGTGTGCACCATCTCCCATTCCAAATTAAAAACCTTTGGGGGATGAATCGATTTTTCTTGAACCTCTAGTGTACTTTTCCCCCTTGTTATCCAAATCCCCCATCGTCCGCCTAGAATTTCAAATTGGCGATGGTTCAACTTCACCGCCTTACACATGCCTTCCGTTGTTCAAACGGAATTCCTATTTTCCGGGAGGCATGCATGCTCGGGAGGGTCCACCGTCGATCCTCCAAAGTCAAATCGTGTTTTGGGTGGACCCTCAAAAGTTCAAACTTTTAGTGTATAGTTAATTGCACATCCCAAGTGTAGGTTGTATATACTAACTTCTTTATTTTTGTTTTTCTTGATTTTAGCCTAGTGTAATTACTTAATCTCTTTTTATTTCTTTTCGTATGCTTGGTTCTAATTCTTTTGTAGGTTCAACGGACTTGAATTTGCAGAGATATGCGCCCCGGCACACATTTGTTAAGAAAACAATCAAAAATCACAAAAACATTTTTTTTTCCTTTATTTTTCACACTCGCATCCTCACGCATTTGCATTTTGTTTTTATTTTTTTTTTATTTTATTATTCATTTGTTGTCGTGATTATGCGTGTGCGTTGCTCGTGTACATATTTTTATTTTCTTTTATTTTTATTTTCTTTTATTTTCTTTAGCCTAGGCCTTCTTGGTGTGTATATTTAGGCCTATGTGTATTTATTTTTATTTTATTTTTATTTGATTTTTTATTTTTATTTTTTTTATTTTTATTTCATATTTTTATGTGTATATATATATATATATATATATACTATATTTAAAGTTATTTTGATTTTAGACCCCTTAATTGTCCCCAAATTGCATCTTTCCCCCCCACTTTAAACAGCCAATGCAGTGAGGTTTTCCTGCTTGGTCGATCGATCGACCCTTGGGAGTCGATCGATCGATCGACCAGTAAAACCGAAACTGCCTTTTTATTTTTCCCCTTTCTTCTTATTTCTCTCTTCTCCTCTACATACGATTTTCGTGCCCTAACATTTCCCTACACCAAATTCCCCCTTGTTCTTCCAATTCCTACATATCCAGGTATAATATTAATTTGTTTTACTTGAATTTATAGTTGTTGTTAGGATTGTGTCACAAATTACATAGTTTAAACCCTAGGTTGGCACATTGGTTGAATGTTGGTGATTTTCCCCTGATTTCGATTTGTTCCAACTGAAATTTTGCATGATTCTTGTTATAAATCCACTCATGAACATGTTTTGATTGCTGCATTGTTGGTTGTTCATGAGTGGGGTGGTTTTGTTGGTTCAAACTTGGTATTTTCGCCCTTGATGCACATTGCGCACGCCAAGTGTTCGCCAAAATGCCCAAAATAATTTTCAATGCATTTTTTTTGGCGCACACTTGGGTGATTTTTACTCGTTGTCGTATTCCGACATATTTTAGCGCAATGTTGCACCTTGTTACCTCGGTTTTGCGCACTCGCACCCCATTTCAACTTGTACACTAAACTAACCATTAATTGCGCTTACAATTTTTTGTATTGCTTAATTCTTGTTTTGTAGGTTGAAATGGCACAATCGAAGAAATATGATTCCACTGTGTGCGTGCCCACCCTGGGTTTCGAGGGTTTCCGTTTCAAGAAGGAACGGGAATGGTTTCAGGCTTATTTTGAGACTGCTCAGAGGCCGTTGGCCTACAATTATGCCTGGAAGCTTGAGGATTTGCCGAGTGAGGCGCGTGCTATTTTGAGGCGCCAGGGATGGGAGCCTTTTCTCGCCGTTAATGGGCGCATCAATGAAGAATTGGTCAGAATCTTTTATGCGACATTAGTGGTGGTGAAAGGTGGCGGGCCGATCACTTACGAGGCCATGGTTCGAGGGGTGAGGGTACCTTTCCGCTTGTCTGATTTGGCCGCCTTCATGAATGTACCGAACCCCGAGAATGCTGTCAGTTTTACCGATGGGGATGTTTTTGGGTTGACGACATTGATAGAGAGCCGTGCACCGGGTGAAGAATGGAAAAGAATGGCTTTTCGTTCGGCTGCAATGGAGGACCTACCGAGACTACTTCACTACATCAATGTCCACTCCTTTATGGTGACGAGTAATCGATCTGAGGTGCGTCACAAGCACGCCGCATTTATCTACGCGCTGATTAATAATTTGGGCAATATCAGTTTGCCCAACATATTTCTGGATATGATGTGCGCTACGGCCAAGGAGAGAGCCAAGACATTTTCCCTCCCTTTTCCTGCCCTCATCACCAAGATTTGTATTTCTCACGGTTGCCCTGAGTTAATCGCCGACCGCAAACACGATCCACTCGGGCTTCTAGCAAAGGCCAACATTACTAAGATGCTCAGGCACGAGTGGGGGCAACCGGCGACGAAGAGGCAGAGGGCAGAGGTTGCTGACGATATGGCCGAGGAGGAGGAGATTAGAGAGATGGAGACTGGTGAGGGTTCTGGCATGCCACACACAGAGGATGATGCCCGCTTTGCGGCATACCAGGCAGTGCAGGACCAGCGCTGGGAGGAGACCCAGCTCAGGTGGGCGACTTGGGAGTCGCGCCTGGACCAGTTGCAGGCCGATCAGCGGCAGTAGTGGGCTCAGCAGCAGGCTCATCAGGAGCAGTTTCAGGCCGAGCAGCGGCAGGAGTGGTCAGTGCAGAGGCAGGCCAGGGCACAGAGTAGACAGGAGTACCGGATGATGCAACGGATGATGAGAGATCTTTATCTGCAGAGAAGTGATTCCGACGCGCCAGTGCCTCCTCATTTTCAGGACCCCTCCGATCCTAGTGGTTCTGGCCACTAGGCTGTTGTTGTGCTGGGTTTCATTTTTGTATTTTGGGATCGGATAATATTGTACTTTTTATTTTTATTTTTATTTTTATTTTTATTTTTATTTGTATTTCTTTTATTTCAGAAGTTGTAATGTATTAAGTTATTTTGTATTGAACTTATGAAATGAGAAATGAAAATGTAGTTTGTGGTTGTTTATTGGATTTTGATGTGTGTGACCTTCCATTTTATAAAATCAAAAAGTTCACCATCAATTTATCTAGTATTTGCACTTCAGCCCCTCTATATTATTGTGACTTGTGACATAGATTCTCTTCACTTGATACATCGGTACATATTCTTCATATGCTTTGTACTAACTTGTTTTGCAGCTTCATTTGGACTTGTACTTATGGAGATCGCTCCACGTGTGGGTAATATCATTCTTTTCCTAGCTTTGTGTTGTGTTCTTTAATGGACGCATTGGCGACAATGCAACATTTAAGTTAGGGGGTGTAGGATAGTCTATCCACCATTTTGCTGTTTAGTCCTTGGATTGGATTACAATTTAGTTACAAAGCATGTTTTTGTTAAAATTTGAAAATTTTCAAAAATATTTTCTTTCTTTTTTCTCCTTTGTTGGGCATTTTGCCCTTGTTTCCGATGATAAATTTTAATAATTGCCCGATCAAATAGACAATTCAACTATGCATGTTCTCGATTTTAGAAGTTATTAGATTCTAGTCCCTAAATCATTAATATTATGAATAACTTCATGAATTAAACTTTATCCGTGAACATATGCACCATTCTTGTTACATTGATTTGGTTTAAGATTTTTATAACTCGGTATGTTTTTGCTGCATTGTATATACTTACACCGAGTGAGATTAGAGACTTATCTTCATTTGTGAGTGTATACACTATTCTTTTCTCATTGAAAACGTTACAGTCGTTGGTAATCTCTTTATTCTTTCATTGACCGTTCATTAATTGAGTTCATCATTGAAATGTGTTACTTGAGCATGATTTTCTTATGATTGTTTTAACTCGCGAATTGCGTATACTTTGTGAAATGATCATAGGCCCTCTTTGATATATCACCCATATGACCTTGACCTCACCATATATGTTTCCCTAGTCAACCCCTTTGAGCCTAAATACTAGCCTTTCGTTTCATTACCCAAAATCCCATAACCAACTCCAAATTGGAGTTTTAAGCCATACATACACCTTACATACCTTTGTTTGGAATGTTACATGGGATTGAATGTTGTTGTTGTATTGCGGTTGCAATTTTAGGCATATGAGAGTTTGATAAGCAAAGAAAAGAAAGTGTCAGAAAAAGAAAGTAGTGAAAAAGAGAAAGCAAAAAGCAAAGAAAACAAAAGAAAAAGTGAGAAAAAGGAAGAAAAGAAAAAGAAAGAGAAAGTTGTAAATATTGTTTGTAGTGTTTCAATAAGCTTTGATTACTCTCTCGATTGTTATATCTATGCTCGTTTGGACATTCTTTGTCCAACTTTTGATATTGCCCACTTCTTACATTATTCTGAGTTTCATCCCCAAACACTTTGAATCCGTACATATACCTTTCATTTCGTACCTTAACCCCAAACCTACATTACAACCCTATTACAAGTCCTATGTGATCTTAAGTAGATGTAATTCAAAAGTTTAAATAGTTTTGATAATCTGTGAAAATGCATTTCGCCTCTTTTATATGTGCGGTATCCTTTCACTGAGATTGCAATTTTTATTTCCTATATAGCGTTCTTCTTTTGTGACATGTGCGCGGCCTAGTTTCCATTTACATTTACTCTTTATGCCCGCATGTCCCGTGTATTACCTCCCTTTTCATAGTGAATTCATTTGTTGAGCGTAATACCCGTGAGGATTGAATGTATGCATGCTTTGATGTTTAGTATCCGAATTATTTAAGTTTTTCGCCAAATCATACTTTGCATATGCTCACTCCCCTTCCACATGCTAGAGTTTCAATTCATTGAGGTGCATTCGGTAATGTTAATAACTACGGACTTCTCATGCGAATTCGTTTGCTATGCTAATAACATGTTGAAATCTTGTTCGCACTGATGAGTTTGTCTTACTTGATTGGGCATATTTTGAGGAAACTTTATGATGTTTGTGGGTTTCATCCCTGAAAACCCTCACGAGACGACACTCGTCCACTAGGGTAACCTAGGGGTTTAACGGCTTATTGCATACGCTAAATGCAATCGAATCGCCCGCGAAAGTGGCCTTATCTTTTTATTGCTTTTATACCATACTTTTGTACTCTCTCCTGTGTTGGTTTACTTGTTCTTCTTGTTGCATCTTATTTCATTGCTAGGGACTATCAATGTGTAAGTTAGGGGGTGTGATACGGCGGAAATATTGCGTATTTCACCCGTTAACATACGCGTTATTAGCCCCCTCGGGTATCTTATTCCCTATATTTATGCTCGTTAACCAGACAACCCTCGGATTTCTATGTTAACATGTTTCGCAGGTGTTAATTGAGCTTTTGTAGGTATTTGGATGCTAAGTGTGAAGTCCGGATGCGTTTCGCTCGATTTCCGTACACAACCGCACGCGCAAGGGCATTTTAGTCTTTTGACAGCTTGGGCACCTGGCCCGACATCTACACGGAAGTTGTATCCCTCCTCGCTAGCTTCGCGTGGCCGCGAACGGTGCGCGATTCTGATGCATAACGACAAAGTTACGACGATTGGAGCGACGTTGGATTGTATGCCAAAACAGGGAGGATTGCAGGCTGCCCCTGCTTGATCGATCGATCGACCATAAGGGTCGATCGATCGACTCTTCTTATTTTTTCCACGAATTACACTGTCGATCGATCGACACCAGAGGTCGATCGATCGATCCCCTGTTTTCCCCTGCAGATATTTTCTTTTCTTACAACTTACTATATAAGTTGTTTTTGGTTGTAATAAAAGGGAGACCTTATTTTACTTAGAGATTTTCAGATTAGATAGTTAGTTAGGGTTTGGTGTGGAGATTTCCTTTCTTCTTCTTCTTGGATTGACAACCCATGTGGTTTGTAAGATTGAACTATTCACTTCCTCTCCATTTATATAGTTTGTTCTTCTTCTTCTCTTGCCTTGTAATTTAGTTTCAATGCTTTCTAACTAGTTTACATGCTTTAATTCTTGCTTTCTTAGTTTAATTAGCATAATTTAGTTTAACTCACCATGCACCCTTAGATAAATAGGGTCAGGATTTCATTTCCGCCATTTTTGGGCCCCGAGCTCCGAAAACTAGGTTTAGTGCAAAATCGCGTTTAATTGAAACCGCGCGTATCAAAGTTGGATTGCTAAGCGTTTATCTTTCTTTGTCACGCAACGTTAGAGTTTATAGCGACAATCCGAATTTAATCCGCGTGTGATCATTTTTCAGTTAAATGTTTTATCTCGCAACTTTGGGTTAAATTCCTTCTTGCGTGATGTTTATGCTTAATTGAAAATGCTCGATTAGATTGCTTTCGAGCCTTAACTCTAGTTAGTAGTTGTTTCGATCCGTTTGGTAGAATGCGATCCCGATCCTCGCTTTACTTTAATTTAGCGTAACTTCTCATTTTCTTTTGTCACCATAACCACCTATCACCTTTTACACTTTTATTCTTGAAGTTTTAAAGTAATTAACATCTAAAATTTAATAACTCCCTGTGGATTCTCGATACCCGACTTACCGCTTTACTTGCTTGTCAAGTGTAGCTGTAGCTTAGGTCTATTCTTTTGCATGTCGAGCGGGAACCGAAATCAACGATAGTGTCCCTACACGAACACTCGGTTTCCCTCGCATCACTCATGACAGATAAAAGAGTTATGACTATGCAGAGTGGAGACATTTAGAGTTTGATGTGGGTGACCAGGTGTTTTTAAGGGTGTCTCCCATTAAGGGAGTTATATAGTTTAGGAAGAAGGTAAAGTTGGCACCGAAGTATATGGGTCCTTTCTCGATAATTGAGAGGATTGGTCCAGTTGCGCATAGGCTCACCTTGCCAAAGCATTTATAGAGGATTCACAACGTGTTTCATGTGTTATCACTGAATAAGTATCAAAGGAGTGACATGACTTACTGGAATATACCATTAGAGGAGATTGAATTGCAACCATACATCTCATATAAGGAGAGACTCATTGCCATCATGGATCGTAATGAGTGTAAGCTTACATTTAAGGTGGTACCATTTGTTCGGGTTCAGTAAGGCATCATAATGCCGCTGAGTTGATCGGGGAGCATAAGGATGACATGTGGGAAAAGTATCCAGAGCTCTTTATACCAGTTATGTCCGAATTTAGGGGACGAAATTCCATTGTTAAGGGGAAGTATGTAACACCCCGTATCTTTAAAGAAATTTAAATTATACTTGTGCACGTAATTTTAATTAAATTGGGAAAAAATTTGTCTTAGATAAATATTAATTTGAAAATTAAAAGGATTAATATTTATGTATATCTATATTTACTTGTGTATAAGTAAATGATAACATACAAATTTATGTTACATCGTAAGTGAGTTCAAGCGATAGGTTTATCGGTATTTCATTCGAGACACACGGATAGAGTCGTGTAAGGCCTGAGATTGAACTTAATGTTAAATAACTCATACGGTAATTTTGAGTGTGTCGATGATCTGAAATAGGTCTAAATAGCCTGGAATAGGTACCCCGGGGTTACAATTGGGTTTTGGGGTTTTTTAGTCTAAGCGGGAGCCATAAAACGGTATACGGGTCATTTTACTAAATGCGGCTAACCTATTTCAGGATTAGAGTATTTTAGGGTTATACAATCAATGTGGACAGAGGGGGCTATTATCCATCCACCTAAAGAGGCTAGGGTTTGAGAGAAAGTGAGAAAGGTGAAGAGAAAGAGAGAAAAGAAGAGGAAAAGAGTATTTAGGGAAAGATCTGTCGCTTTTGGGTTGAAGATCATCATCAATAGAGGAATTACAGAAGATAAATCTCATAAATCCATCACTCTAAATTCAAGTATTTAGCTTGATTTAATATCCATATGTAGTTTCAATTGTTTATGCAATTTTGTGTAGAAAAACACAAATTTCGAGTTGAGAAAACTATATAAATCCGGGTTTTAAATAAAGAAAATGTTAGGAGATGAGTCTATGGATAATTACATGTTAAATTTAATGTTAATTGAATAAGAAACATAGATTCTTGAAGATTTAAAAGAGAAAAGATCTAATCTTGAAACTAGTGTTTTAGTATTGCATGATTCTTGATATAAATTATTATGGGATGAATTTGATGTGTTTTCAAGATATTTTTTATGTAGAGAATTGTTGATTTGTGCCTGGGGATTGATTATAGTTCATATATGGGGGTTTAGTGAAGGTTAGGACCACTACGGATGAAGGGAGAATGCAAAATGTCATCAAAAGTTCATTTTGGCAACCCAACAAACCGAATCAGTTCACCAACCGAATCAATTCGGTCCATCTAGTGAATTGGTTCGATTTGCCTTGTTGTCCTCCTCTGCCTTGTGTTGTTTTTCTTAGACTGTTTGAGTAATGTTACGAGTGATATTACGTATGTTAGTTGACTTTCTCTCTCTCTCTCTCTCTCTCTATATATATATATATTTCTATGTGTGATTGACTTTATGTGAACATACCTACTCTAATATGCTATCATGGGAGGTTGCGTGTAGTGGGTGGTCCACCCTAGCATTGACTAGTAGGTGTTGGATTTTTTCCCCAAGGTCATAGTACTATTGCATGGCCATTATCCGTATGAGAGGATATGTAGTGTCTTTTAGTCTGATTGGGTGTGATGTGGTATGGTTTCGACCCACGGATGTATGTTTATGACTGCCTCCATTATGGGTTTATGAGTTGGGATCGGTGATGAGATTTCGACCCGACAGTCCAGGAGTGGTATGTGATGCACCTGGAGCCTGATAGCATATGAGGGATGCATCTGGGAGGTCCATCTCGAGGATTCTATGTATATACATATAAAGAGTGATATATATATAAGTGTACTTAAGAGATTGTGTGAACATCAAATTATAACTAGTGAATACAACTGAGAAATCCAAAGTTAGAGCTTATGTGCTAGTTACGTGACAAATAAAGTAAAGAAATTTATGAGTAGTATGAATGCACTAGAAGTGTAGTGGATTAGATTATGTTAAAAATGGTTAGACTAGTTAGGCGGGGTAGCATAACTAGGCAAATAAAATAAATGCATTAGGCATGCACTATAGACGAAAAGTGAAGATAACATCATGTGAGTACGACACCAGATGAACATGGATATTTCTCACTTCTTATTTCTTATTGTATTTAAATACTTGAAACTATTTTTTAAATGTTTTGGTCACAAAACTTATCAAAAATATTTTCAAAACCTTTTAGATGCTCAACCACAGGGTTACCAAGGATAGCTTTTCATTCCGGTCAGACAATGCTGCAGCATCTTTGTATGCATTCAGGATTTGACTAGACACCTCCTTCCATTCTATCGAGTTAGGATGTTATTTCAACATTGCTCTTATGCATGTCTCCCGTAGTTGGACATTTTTATTATTAGACTTTGGTTACAATATTTCGTTTAACATTTGGATTATTATATTTGGGATAACGATGGTTTATTCGGCTTATTATTAATGCTATCAATATTCTTACATTTCAGTCACTGTGAATGTTTATATTTATACAGTTGGAATGGTTTTATGTATGCATGTTAATAAACTTTAAAATTTGACACTGGACTTATTAGATTATTAGTTTAATTAATTGGGTTTTCGACCGTGATGCTAAGAATGAAATCAGATATGACCCCCCAAAAATCAGATATGATTATCGTTTAATTTTATAAAGGACCGATCAACCAGTAGTAGAATAAGCGGGGTGTCAAAGAGATCATTAGCCTTCGACGGGAAATCACTTCCTCTTGAACACTCAAATAGGATTCCAACTTAGATAACGACGCGTTTACATAGACAAAATTTTGAGCATTTTGGGCATTTATGGTACTTGTTGGAAAGGTGGGAGTGGTGGCGGTTGTTGTTCAATGTGTTAATTTGGATTTAACGATGTGATTCGTTGCCTATAATTGAAACATGGATGGTTCCACCACAAGGGATTATAAGAGTTCCCGTGAGGGGTGTTAAAGTTCCATTTATAATCTCCCACCACTTTAACTTTCTCTTGGAGCATAATTTTATAGGCTAGGATAGTTAGGCATTCCTTCGTATGTCCCCCCTCACAAATAGTGAAAATCTCCTCCTTTAAAGCTCAAGATGGGACAAATGTATCTCTCCCCTAACTTCTACCATGTCTTCTAGCCACTTGGTTAATTGATTAATTTGAAGCTTTAACTCGACTTACTTATTCAATTGGTAGAGTCGAACGAGGAAGGAGTTGTGGACATGATTCTAGCTTTAGGTTAAGGGTTCAGATCTGATCTGTCCCAAGATTGAGTAGTATCTATGACATACTTAAAATGGGCCTCTACATCGTCTGCATCTAACCCGAAGAACTCTCCCAGGGATATTTTTTCTATGAGTTGCTTTGATCTTAGTGTAAGCCCACTATGGCAGTAGGATATGAGTCTACACTTCTCAAAACTGTGATGTGGGAACATGTTAACCAACTTGTTGAAGCTCTCCCAACACCTATCAAATGGCTAATTATCGTTTTGATTAAATATTTGAATTTTATTCCTAATAGAGTTGGCTTTGTGAGAGGGAAATAACTTTAAACAAAATTAGTTTGCACGCCTTTCCACATACCGATAGACTTCGGTGATAAAGAAGAAATCTAAGTCTTGGCCTTGTCCTTAGAAGGGGAAAAGCTTAAGACCTACGATGTCTTGGGTGTTAGATCATTAAACGTTTCACATGCCTCCTTTGACTCACGAGTATGGAGATATGTCTTCCCCAACTCTATGCCATAAAAAGTAGGAAGAATTTGGATCATTTTCGTCCTAAGGTGAAATTTACCTGCATTATACGAGAATATAATGCAACCTGGAGCAACCGGTCATTTCGGATATAAAAATTATCTTATATGGCTATATGATAACTCACACTCTCTCATTCTGAAACTACAGTTGTCTGACATCACACTCATACTTAAAGAATCACTACCCTTACCGGAGTTTCTAGACGTCCTACTCATAGTGTAACTACTCGGTGTAAGAGGTGGTACCTAGAAATTTAGAGTGTTGTTGCTAGAAGATGATGATTTAATTATTGGCTCAGGACATGCAGTGGGCCCTGTATTTTGCAATTAAAGACTTGGGTAAAATTATTTTTTTCTTTTTCTTTTTATTAATTTTTTTGGATATTTGAATTTGTATTTTTTATTTTTTTTTATTTTTGGGATTTATGATTTTTTTGACTTTTTAGGAATTAGAGTCAAATTAAAATCAACTCAATCTAACCTACAATTTAACTAGTCCCAGGTAAGAGCACCAAAAACTGAACGAGCAACAAAAAGTGTGTGCTAAGTGTGTACTCACGGCTCAAGTGCAAGTTGGTCTCTCAAGTAATAAACCCGATAAGAATGGGTCAAATTCTCACGGAATAGGTTGCTAATGATGATGGTAGGATTGTCTTATTGAATCTAGTCTTAAACTAGTAAAAGAAAGGAAAATGTGATGATTTTGTACATTAATAAATTTCTAATTACCTACGCTAATTAAGCTGTGAAACTGCAAATTTAAACTACTTAAAGCAAAGACTTAAATTTTTGGTTTTAAAATACTTTTGGAGAAGTAGGTTAGGATCCAATCCCCCAAACCTTGTCATATCTACGATAAATATAAAATTCTATAAAATGAATTAATTAATTAAAAGAAGAGCACAAATTTATTTGAATCACAAAATATGTTTGGGCGTTAACTCGCACGATAATTGGTCATCAAATTAATAAATGCCAATGATATATTTACCGACACATATAATTCATCCTCAAACATTCGGGTTACTTTTAACAAACTGAGTTAAGAGGTCTATAATATTAGTCCCGATCAATAGATCAAACTCAAAAAATTAATTATTTAATTAAGTTGAATTTTACATTTAAAGTAAAAACTCTAGGCTAAGTTCATGTTTCCCAACCGAGAAATAACTCAGCTAGACATGGAATTAAATTCTATGTTAGTCATTGTTATTATGTAAGAATTCATAATTAAATAACAAAATGAAAGAATTGAGAAAATTTATACCAATGTTGAAGAGACAAAGTTGCAAGAATAAGACTTCACCCCAAAGAAGAATTTTCAAAAAAATGGAAGAACTTGAATTAATTTGATGTGAAAAGATCAATTATTTGTCCTCCAATGAATAATGATTAGTTCTTTGCCAAAAAAAGTGTAAATTATGAATAATAAGACTCCTAAATGACTTAAACAAGTGCCAAAAAATGGCCAAAGTGGTAAACATTAACCCTAGCAGCTCTAGCTAGAATCTAGGAAACGATAAAAAAATCCCCAAGAAAACTATACCCTGAGACCAAACCGAACCCTGAGATCGAACCCTTAAGGTTGTGTGAAACGTTTCACTTCAGAACCAAGCTATTTGAAAATTCTTCTCTGATAAACCAAACACCTTGCTAAGGGTTCGATTTTTGAGCGAATGGGTTCGATTTTTGATGAAAATAATGTACTTTTCTCCAACTTCAAATCAATGTAATGTCTTCACCGTGACTCGTATCGAGGTGAAATTTATTGCTATGTTCTCATAAACTTGAGATCTATAACTTTCAGGTCGTCTCCTTCTTCAAGTTTTGCTAAAAAAAATACTGTTTTGCCCTTAACTTTCCTTTCTCGCATTATTTTCACTATTTTGGCTATTCTCTTCCATCCAATTGCATGAATTTACCTGTATAACACAGGAGAAATGCACAAAACATGAAACACTTACCAAAAGGTTTGGTTGTAGTAAATATGAGCTAAGTTTGGGAAAAAAGTGATGTTCAAGACCGTAAAAATATTAAAATTAGAGGGATAAATATGGAATATTTGCGCCGAATCAGTTGTAACCTATTATGGGATTGTCCAACAAATTCTGGAACTCGATTATTTATATTTCACGAAAATCATATTCTATTATGACTAGGTGAAGTTGTAATACACTACGAATTCTTGTAAAGTTAATCCTGACTTAAAACTTATCATGGTAGATTTATTAAAGATGAATAGTAAAGATCACATAGTCGCCAAGCCTTTTATATGTGACTTTCAGAGAGTAAAGAAGGTCTACTCAAAGTTTATAAACAATGGAATTTGGTATATTATTGTTTATGCACGAAACGTTATGACTACTCAAGCAGACATATTAAAGGCTACTAAAGAGTTTCAATCTACTCTTAATGACAACCCTAATTTGAAGGATCTTTTAGTTGATTTAGAGGAAGATTAAGTATTAAAATATTATTTTACCCTTAAAAATCCTATTTGTATTCTATTATTATAATGGCCCTTGAGAATCCTAATTATATCCAAATTGTATCCTTTTATGATATTAGCATTATACTGGTCCCATAAGAGGAACTAACACCTTCACGAGACCAATGTAACTCATAGGAACTAACCGAGTATTCACGGGAATCCCACTTTCAGAATATAATAAAATTTGCAAATATTTGGATTTAAGATTACAAACATACTGTTAGAGGGCAAAAACCCAAAATATTCCTCAAACGGCCCCATAAGAAGCACGAACACCTCGCACGGGACCAATATAACTCGTAGACTGCGTAGTCACGGGACTTAGGTTTAAGAATATGATGAAAATTTTGCAAATATCTAGACTTAAACTTAAAAACATGTCGTAAGAGGGTAAAAATCCAAAAAAATCTCCAAACGGCCCCGTAAGAGACATGACACCTCGTACGGGACCAACGTAACTCTTAGGAACTAACTGCATATTCACATGCCTCTATTTTTGAGAATATAATGAAAACTTATAAATATCTAGGCTTAGGCTAAGAAACAAGCCGATAGAGGGAGAAAAACTCAAAAAATCCCCCAAACGGTCTCGTAAGACATACGAACACTTCACACGGATCCAACGTAACTCGTAGGAATGACCACAAAGTCACAGGACTCTTGATTAGAGAATATGATAAAAATTTGCAAATATCTAGACTTAGGTTTAAAAACATGTCGTTAAAGGGAGAAAACCCAAACGACCCCATAATAGGCACGGACACCAAACACAGGACCAACGTAACTTATAATCAAGGGAGTCCCAGTTTGAGAATATGATGAAAATTTTCAAATATCTAGACTTAGGCTTAAAAACTGCTGCTAGAGGGAGAACACCTAAAACAGCCGCCAAACGAACTAGTTAGAGGCATGAACACCTGGCACATGACCAACGTAACTCGTAGGAATTGACCTCGTAGTCGTGAGACTCTCGATTTGAGAATTTGATGAATAGTTGAAAATACCTGGACTTGGGCTTAAAAACATGTCGCTAGAGGGAAAAAACAAAATAGCCCCCAAATGATCTCGTAAGAAGCACGAACACCTCACATAGGACTAATGTAACCCGTAACAACTAATCGCGAAGTAACGAGACTCCCAATTTGGGAATATGATAAAAATATGAAAATATCTATACTTGGGCTTAAAAACATGCCGCTGGAGGGCAAAAATCCAAAACACTCCCCAAACGGTCCCGTCAGAGGCACACACACCTTGCACCAGACCAACTAACTCGTAAGAAATGAGCATGTGGTCATAAACTCCCAGTTTCAGATTATGATGTAAATTAACAAATATCTAGACTTAGGCTTAAAGACTTGCCGCTAAACGGAAAAAACCTAAAACATCCCCAAATGGCCCAATTAGAGGTACAAAGACCTTACCTGGGACGAATGTAACTTGTAAGAACTGATCGCGTAGTCACGAGATTTTCGGTTTGATAATACGATGAAAATTTATAAATTACTAGAATAAGGCCTAAAAATGTACCGTAAAAGGGTAAAAACTCAAAAGATCACCCAACAAACCCATAAGAGGCACGAACACCTCGCACGGGACCATTGTAACTCGTGGGAACTGATCACGTGGTCAAGGGACTCCCGTTTTGAAAATATGATAAAAACATTACAAATATCTATACTTAGGCATAAAAACATGACTATAAGAGGCCTCCAAGGTTACTTCAGCCGCTGGAGATACCTACATGGAAATGGGAGAGCATTTCCATGGATTTCATTACTAGGCTGCCTACTTCACAGCGGGGTCACGATTCTATATGGGTGGTGGTGGATCGGTTGACCAAGGTAACTTATTTTCTTCTGGTACGTATGGATTACACTAAGGGACAGTATGCCTGTGTATTTATTATCGAGATAGTGAGATAACATGGGGTACCCTTGAACATCCTGTCTGATAAAGATAAGACTTTTGCATCACTCTTCTGGGAGAGCTTTCAGGAGGCTATTGGTACCGAACTGCGGTTGAGTATGGGTTATCACCCAAAGACATATGGTACCCTTTATGTAACAATGTTTAAGGTGGTAGATCATTTGAACCAGAAGGATCGTAGCTTGAATGATGTTGCATCTCGCTTGAATGATGATAGTTGTCATTCAAACGAGAAATCATCTCGCTTGAACGAGCCTGATCTCATTCGAACGAGATCAGCATCAATCCCTAGGCTCGCTACAGGACTTAGAAAAAATATCTTAAACTTGAAAACCTTTCTGAACGAAAACTAATAGGTATGATTTATAAAACCTTTTTCAAATAAAACTTTATAAAAACATTTTTTTATTTTTAGAAAAACTTTCTAGCCCTTATAAAAAATATCCCAACACTTTTAGTATGAAATTCAAATGAACCTTAAAAATATTCTTACCAAAATCATCTCGTTGAGTTTGAATGTTGAAGACCACTTGATATTCGGATTCGTCTTTTGTAGATTTAAACTTGTCTAATTCTTCAACGACTTGTAGCGGTAGACAACATACAAAATTTAACGGCACTCACAAGATAATGTACTTACAAATCTCCCCGCATGTCTATGCCGGTACAACATAAAAACATCCGAATTATAAAAAAAAATGACCTATACAAATCTACCCTCCCAAGAACTTGTAATACCTCGCATTTTTTGATATTAAATAATTATGGAATTAATTATTATTGTTGGATTAATTAAATTAAAAAGGATAAAAAATTTAATTATTAATTGATCTGAATTTAAAATAATTATTAACTAGCGTGCCAAGGGTTAATACTTATTCATGGAAACCATTAATTATTACTGTGAGTATATGTAATATGGAATTATATAATTTTTATAAATTGTCAGAATGCAAAATATGATTGTTTGGTATTTTAAGTCAGGACACGCGTGTGAGTCGTGTCGGGACTAATCTGGGTTGGTTAGGTTTAATTTATGATTATGGACTGATTTGATTAGTAGTTTAATTCCTTCATGTATGTAAAGGATAAAACACGAAATTGGAAAGTTATATCGATGAACAAATCTGGGTTGGTTAGGTTCTTTAATTGAAAATTGGGAAACTAGGGTTCTTATGATCTAAATTTGGGGATTTTTAATTATAATGATGATGGGTGATGATTTATAGATGTTATATTGGTGAAAATCATACTTACGTGTTAGGAAGATGATTTATAATGGTTGATTGGTGATTGGGAATGATCCGTAGAAGTTAGAGGTGTTGAAATGGTGAAGAGAACGCATCTGGGTAGGGCTGCCTTTTTTACAGGTAGAGGTCCGAACCGATTTTTAATAGGTTCGGACCGTTTTTCATTAAAAGGTCCGGACCGCCCTGCTATATTTTCCAGAATTGAATTGCGGACCTCTAGGACATCCTTCGGTACTTGAAATGCAAGAACTTTAATGAAGTAAACTAAGATTTGAAGTGATGATATATTAAGACAAGTGTGATTTAAGACTTTGTCATAAGTGGGATGAATGACCCTTAGAAAATTAGGAGGGGGATCATAATCATAATTATTAACACGTTGAGAGTATTAAGTGAAAGTAATACTGCAAATAGGACATGATACTTAGTAGTGTGAATACCTATTGATTATAATAGGTTAAATGTATACCTATGTATTGATTTATTATGTGTATAGCATACCTACGCTGCTTGCTATCGGGTGGAGGTTTCGCGTAGTGGACAATCTTATCCCGAGTGACCCGATGGGGGGATATTGACTTGTACCCAGAGCATATGAACTTGTATACGTGATATCTGTTACATAGGATAGTTTTGACGATTGAATGGGAGCGTAGGTATGTGCGTGACCCATTTAGATGGTGAGTATGCTCGCCTCCAATATTTGTGTTATGATATTTATGGTTCGTGAGAGACGCCGAACCAATTGTCCTTTATGCAACGAGTAATGCATCGGGACACGATAACAGAGTATGCATTGCACCAATGGTCCTAACCAAGGGGTGTAGGTTATATACACACACACACACACACACACACATACACACACACACACACACACACTTGGGAATGAAGGATTCTAATGTGTGAAATTAGAAAATGTATAAATATGGATAAGTAAAGTAATTCTAGAGGATAACCAAAATAGTGAATATAAAATGGGTAACTGGCATAAAAGAATATTATTAGCTTATTGTATGGGCGATACGGGTTACTCCCTTGAGATATATTTAGGAGTTATTGTCAGTAACCTAGTTGGGAATATTATAGATGACTAGGTCGGGGTAGACGTACGCTAGTTGTGCACATTAGTGGAGCGGTGAGAATCTCAAGTGAGAGTTCGGAACTAACATGTACATAATAATTACATCTTTCCAGTTTTAAATAATTGCTAAAACAAATATTTTTACAAATCGGGCTCTGACCCGTTTTCTATTATTTCTCCTCTTTTGCTATATATATATATATATTATACCAGGTGTCCAGCCACAGGGTCACCGCCAGACTTAGACACGTGGATCATTCGACTAGTTGCAGCTATTATGGAAGCTGTAGGTTATCAATATTAGACGCTGCTATCTCTTCATTATATTCCTAGTTTAGATCTTTCATTTATGGCATGTATCACATGCTTCCAGATTAACTATTTCTGGGATTTTATTTTTATTAGCATTTCCTTACTGTTGGATTGAGTTTTATGATTCTTTGGTTTTAGACTTTGAACTGGAATGTTGTATCGAGTCTCATTTATTTCAATATTTGATTCATGTTCAGTATTTATTCTTGTGGAATGGATTTTTCCTTATATATTAAAACATGGAATTAATTGATGGATTTATTGGGTATAATTAATTTGGAAAAATGTTTTGACACTTAGCTTAATTAATTATTTAGTGATTAATAAAGAAAATTGTTTTTGATAGTGATGCAAAGAATGAACCAACCGGACCCTTTGATTTTAATTTAATAATGGACTGATCACCTAGTATTTAATTAGGCGGGGTGTTACAGGTGGTATCAGAGCATTAGGTTCCACTGTCCTTTAGGATCTGTAAGGCTTAACATGTTTTTCACTTAGCGTTCTTTGATATGGAGTCCTATCTTTAGGACTGTTGTACTCTTATTTATACGTTTGCTTCTTCAGCTATTTGAGATTTAATAATAATTGTGGACTAATAAATCCCTTCTCATTTCAGATGCCTCCGAGAAGAGTCCCGAGAAACAGAAATGCCCAGCCAGAGCAGCCAGCAGCTCAGGCTTAGGGAATGACTAACGCAGCTCACGTTGCCTCCATTGTTGCTCAAGCGGTAAATACATCTTTAGTGGTGGTGCAGCAGGCCCCACCCCAGGTACAGGCTGTGGTGCCTGTTCTGGTCCAGTTTCCCACTGCATGGGAGAGGGTCAGGGATGCTTTCCAGAGGGCACATCCCCCAGAGTTTGTGACACCCCACCTAATAAAATACCGGCTGATCAGTCCTATACCAAATTAAAATAGGAATCCCTGTTGGTTCATCCTTAGCATCACTGTCGAAAACCTTTTTAAAACTTACTGACCACCTAGTATTCCAAAAAGTTGGTGCCAAATTTTATCTTATTAATTAAACCAAACAGTACATGTGGAAATAAATATAATCCATTAACACAACTAAATTAAATCAACTGAATAAATAATAACTACACGCCGAATAAACCATCGGTCACCAAAGTAAATAATCCAATACAAATATTCAACATCGGAATCAATAAATCTGGAAACTTCAACTGAAAAGTCTGGGCGACATGCCCTAAGTAAGACTGAAACTGATAGATAATTCCTACTCTAGGAAAGAATGAATGAGGCGTCTAATCCAAGCTCCTGCTAACATCCACATATGTCGCATCTCTGTGTCCCTGGAATAGAATATCAATCCTGGCATCCTTGTGGCTGGACACCTAAAAGGTTTTGAAAATAGTTTTATAGAAAGTGTTAGAACCTAAAACATTTTGAAAATATTTAGCAAGCGAATTAACTGCAGTAATTTAAAATATATGAATGCACTCCATATTTAAGTTAGTGTCGTACTCTCTTGAGGACATTTTCACCCCTCCACTAAAGTGCACACCTAACAATTACCTTAACCCCACCTAGTTGTACTACCCCGTACAACTAGTCCTTGTAATCCTCCCTTGCCTTTCAACTTTAAATAGAGTATTATTATCCATGGATTATAAGTTATCTATCTAATTAAGTTAATTAATTTCCTTTAAATAATATCATATAACTGTGACACAAGTTATATAAAACAATTACATCACACACTGTATTATTACCCACAAATAATATTTACTACCATTATATACGTACCTCTACCACAACATCCACACATATATCTGTGACAACCCGCCTACTAAAATAATAGGTGGCCAACCCAATACTCCAATAATTCCAGGGATCATAGATGGTCCATTCTCAGCATCACTGTCGATTAACATAATAGTATGAGATAACCACCAATCATTTTAGAAAACGGATTGTCATATACAAAAAAAATTTAAAAGTAAAGAGAAACACTTAGACAATCCCATTTGTGAAAACGGTGGGTATAAAAAATCGATGAATATAGTATGACAACACCGTAAATAATCACCGAATAAGCTGTCGGCGCACAGACCAACACAAATGATATATTAAATATTACAATCCAATATTTACAATATAATAAATGAGTGCAAAACCTTGGGCAAACACGCCCGAATAACTATACTGAACATAACTAGAGTATAGAAGAAAGGAGCGTCTACTACAAGTAACCTACAACATCCGCAACATGCTGTAGCTCCATGACAACTGGAATGGAATATGTAAATACAGATGTCCATGCGGAAGCGCACCTGTAACGGCAAAGAAATGCAGATACAAGGAAATATAGAAACCGGTCAGGGCCGGGTTTGATATGATTACCATGTGACTAAAATGCATGGCAGGTAAGTGCGTAAATCTCTCACAGACAACAATAATATTCCTCACCTCTCAATCTAGCAGCAACCTAGCGCAATATAAATGATGCTCAGGTTAATAGAAAGAACAGAAGGCTAACTTCTCCCCAGTCTCAACACTATGCCCTATTCGTGCGTGGGGTGTCTCGCAAAGCGAAATCCAAACAAGGAACCCCCCCGATACACTACTACTTAGGCAAGGTTGATCGTCGAGATACATTAGGCCCTGTCCTAATTAATTTAAGTACTAAAGGTTAAATTCTCCCTAGTCTCAACACTATGCCCTATTCGTGCGTGGGGTGTCTCGCAAAGAGAAATCCAAACAAGGAACCCCCCCCGATACACTACTACTTAGGCAAGGTTGATCGTCGAGATCCATCAGACCCTAAGCACGAAATAATAAATAAATACATGTGTCTGAATAAGTGTGGGAGGTCACATCTACAGCTACATAAAGAAAAACATAAAAGTAAAACCCATCCATCATCTATTCGCACAATTCCTAATTCTATCCTTAGGAATATACATATAAATGGTACAACACTTTATCAAGTGTTTACCAAATTAATTTCATCATATACTAATTCATTTCATGAATTTGTTCCTTATTAGGAAATATAGTCATACTTTTTATGCACTAGTGGCATTTATCACAATTGTTCTCTTTGTAAAAATATCTTCCTTATCAGGAATATGATCATCATCATAGGCTCTTTATGGCCTTACATCGTGCTCTTCATGGCACTACATCATGCTCTATATGGCATTTACATACATCAAGTCCAACTTGATTTAGAATAGTTATATTCATATATATATATAACGATTCTAAGACCGCCCGTCCGGGTTTCCCCACTGTGCGCGCCCCTAAATGGCTATCATCTTCCAGGGCCTCCAAGACAACCTGGGATCCTATCGAAACGTCGGGAAGCGGCCATGAGCCTGCGTGGTAGCCAAGACCACACCTGGAATCTCCCTACCCCAACAGAAAATATACAACCATAAGCGCTCCCATGGCCTAGGACTATATCCACCCTGCATTCATTAGCCAGGGGGCTTCACCACAACGCGCGTGACTTCCCTTATGATAGCGATTTAGAGAGGTGTGTAACCATAAATTAACATTTATAAAAAAAAACATTACTTTTTCCATTTTTGAAAACTCATATTTTATATTTCCAAAAATCATTCACTTAGCCTTTAAGCACCAAGTTTAGAAGGTGCAATATTTTCTTATTAAGTCATATATATTATTAATGACCTAAGACCCCAAAGTGCCATTAACCCCAAAATAGCCTCGATTAGTTTATATAATTCATAAGCCCTCAAAGTGAGTCTCCATAATGGAGTGTCTCTTAAAATCTCAACATTAATATTTTAACTTCAAATATATCTTTAGGTTAATCTCCTAAATCCGTTGGACATTAACCTAATCCAAACTAGTCCTCGGGTAAACCGAAATCTCCATTTTTAGCCTAGGACATTAGTCTACCCAATACAACCCTCTAGGACTCCCCATTACTTCCCAAAGGAAGGTTCCTAAACCTTGGACCTAAAAGAAAAAGGGGTAAAAATCAAAATAAGAAAATCTCACAAAAACAGGGGAACCGAATCGATTCGCCCCTTGGGCCGAATCGATTCGTCCTTGCGAATCGATTCGCTATACAGCCGAATCGATTCGGTGAGCAAAGACTAACCTTCTGCAATTGACGAATCGATTCGCTTTCAATCCGAATCGATTCGGTTTGCAAGACCTGTAACCCTCTCCTTATCCGAATCGATTCGCCCTTAGGGCCGAATCGATTCGCCCTTAGGGCCGAATCGATTCGGTCCTGAGATTTTGCCCAATTTGGGCGACGGGTTACATAAACCCTGAAATCCCAAAACCTCCATTCTTTGCTTTTACCCAACATCAACAACATCTAATTCTACCAAAACATTCCTACACCATTTATAATTAATATATACTCCTCAAATCCAATTAAAACTAAGATTTAAAGGTTTAAACATCAAAATCAACAAATACCCATTTATGGGTTAAATCTCCAAAACCTAACCATACATGCAATTTATCACACTAAATCAATATCTAGCAAGTAAGAAACTTGCCTCGAGGTTCTTAGTCTCGGAACACCTCCGGTAGCGACGGATTCCGTCCCAAATCTTCCTTCTCTCTCTTTTCTCCCATTTCTCCCAACTCTCTCTTCTCTCTCTCTCTCTCCTTTGGCTTCTAACACAAATGAAGAAAAAGAAAAGGGGTGGGGGACTTATACGGGTCTCGAAACATAAACCCCCACTCCTAAATGCTAATACACCACTAAAATGACTCGTAACCACTTAATTGAGTCATAACCTCTTAAAAATGCCCGAAACCCAAAAATATAACGTGGCACTTATAACGACTAACTCGACTGTTCTAAAAACGACCGCACCCCCTATTTGGCATTCGGGAGAGTGTGAACTATTTTTACGTTCCAATTTCATTTTAAATTCATTAATTATACCCGATTTAAATATAGGTCATAACCGTCGTTTTACATATAACGACACAAAATACACAATATAACACTATTTACCTTCTCATAATGGTAAATAGACAAAGCATAGTAAATATTATCCCTAAGTCTCACGGGAAATAATATTTACTCTAACATTCCTATTTTATAAAATTAGCCCATTAGGCCAAATAGTATAAAATAGTCGCTCAAATCTTTGGGTTGTTACATACTCCCCCCCTTAAAGGGGAATTTTGCCCTCAAAATTCAGGCGTAACCCATATCCATATAAAGGGTATACTTATAAAATAAAACTGTGCTATAATACTAGCAAACCCCCGGATAGAAATGTCCCCATAGGACTCAGACTAAGGTTATCGCTATCGATCTCAGAAACTATCGATCCTACCCTTCTACTACAGGAGGAGATACCCACACAAGCTCGGCACTAATTGCCTTACTTTCCGAATCGCGTTATACCTCTACTAGGGAATAACTACACTAACTTACAATTGCTAACCCCAACACTACTAACTTCTATTCGCGTTGGTGTACCCCTCAAAAGTCTACTTGCTTACCGAACCCAATCTAAAGGAAGGTTCCCGGACCACTCCCGGTCCCAGGAATATACTATTCGCTGTTTCCATTCCAACGAGCAGACAAGGCATATTGCCATCTATACTAGGCTACGCACGGCCTAACGTTTATCGAAAACGATCCGAACCATTACACGGAAATTCGATCCATAAAAACTACTACTCCGATCTCTCCTTTAAATCAAATCCACCCCTCCACTTACGGGGGGTAGGATATACCCCATATCCCAACGGTTCCCCATTCTCCCTGGAGACTTTACCGGTACCTTGACACGAATGTCTCGTCTCGGTGAAGCTCACTCCACTTGGCATTCCATGCCACGAATAAACTCTAAAACGGTATCTACTCGGCACCTTTACTACTCCCATCCGCATTGCCTTAGCGGAAGGGAATATCCTATCGATAGTCCTCTACGGTCACAAACTTGCTATCCGTGAACGACTCCAAATTCCTTCCCAGGAGAAATGCCTCTAAATCTTTAAGGCAAATACTACCGCCATGAACTCTAAATCAAGCGTGGGATGACACTTCTTAAAAATGCGAGACACACGAACAATAGGTCCATGTTCCCATATTAGCACATCCCGTTCCTGGCAAAGACTCGTTTCGTTAAATCCACTCTTGATTATAACAACACGAGTGCAGGAGAAAAGTCAGCTTATACTCCAATTCCTCCAAAGGTAGGTTACCCATGTAACCCTCTAACTGCGAGAGGTCCCACTACTAATGGCCTAACATTCTAACGAGCTCGAAATCCCATACTTCTCGTCTAGGGATCAAATCCTACTTAGAGTTAACCCACAACTTATTGTGGTCAACTCCCAACCATCTTCCTAACTAACGCCGCATGCCCTAAGGGCCTAGCATCCTAAGAATCCTAGGGTCAATCTATCTATCCTAACCTAATCGTATAAGTATAATACTAAATATCCCTAGTGTCCAAGACCTTTCCCGACTTCCGACATTAGCTCGGTTTCATGCATGGGACGTCTCGCCGAAGCGAAATCCAAACAAGGAACCCTCCCGTTACACTACTACCTCGCATTGTCAGTCGTCGAGAAGTAACGGTCGAAGACACATAATCGGGATCGACAAAATCCTAATTCGAAACTCTACTACTACATATATACGTCTAAGTCCTATCATAACAATCGACTGAGGCATTTACTTTCAGTAAGATGCCACCACTACTCTACCCCAAGAGACACATATACCTCTACACAAATGGCCTTCTCATTAAGGCACAACCATAAGTCCCTATCGGACATCCAAAATCTTAGTCCTCCCCCACGTTAGTCAGAGGAAAACGATCATAGTGCTCATATATCGCACATGAACTAAGCCCTTAATCACTCATATACGTGATTCTTGGCTAAACCTTCCAACCCAGCACTTAACCAACAGAAAAGAAAGGAAAGAAAAAAAAAGAAAAAAAAAAGAGCAGAAAAGAAAATGCACATCTCTCCACTCCCAACGTCGTTAAGGTTCATGAGTGGAGCGTCTCGCCGAAGCAAAATCCAAACAAGGAACCCCTCCACACAGTCACCTTAACTAGCCGGTCATGGAGATAAGGCAATAGCATACACAAGCAAGGCAAACAAAACAAGCAAGGAGAATAAAATAAAAATAAAAAAAAATAAAGGAAACTATCTACACACCGTAAACTACCTCTATAAAGTCTCATCCGTATCCAGGAGAGATATTATAGAACAACTAGTCCCCCTCCTAGAACTAGAACTAGGATAGCCTCGCGATACATTCGCTTGCTATCGCCCCAACCAGTCTAAAAATATCTCTACTCGTATAATATATAATACAAGTAGCACGTACCACATATATCACCACTCGCCCCATAACGAGTGAGAAGGAAAATACAGAACTCCCCTATCATGGAAGCCATCTAAATATACTTACCATATATAAAAAAAAATATGTACCGATACTATCACAAGCTCGATATACACACCCGAATCTAGGGCTATCACCATACTACTCCATCTTACCTAAGGAATGCACAACTCGCACCCTAGTTAGGAAGTCCCACCAACATACTAGCCAACCTCCTTGGCTGCTACCAATAGTTTTAAGACACGTCATTCTAGTCTTACCCGAACCAAACTACTTCCATCTATGACTCAATAAGGAGTCCTATTCTTGCCGGTTATCTTCAATTGACAAGATCAGAACGCATGGTTCCCTTGACCTCTTCAGCAAGGAGAACATCCTACCAGCCTCCCCGACCTTAGCTCCACGAGCCTTCCCCAGGTGGATGTCCACCAATGGGGTCTCAAGAACACTACTTCTCCAAAAGTGTTTCCAATACCTACTTACGAGCCTAGCATTTCCACTGAGAGGCTCTCTCTATGGGCAAAAACATTCTGCCCCACCATAACGAGGCGACTATACCCATCTCTAGGCCAAAACTCTCGGGCCTTACGTTCTCACCGAACGAGGTTACACTTCCTCTAACCAACCGAACTTCAACATGTGGTCCTAATAAAGAACCTCTCAACTCCGAATTGGCATTGCTCGGAGTCCCAAGCATAGTACCACTCTCTACCGGCAGCGGTACTTGGGAAAACTATTTTCACCGCACTTAGTAGTCACGACAGCATTATAAAATAATGCTACAAAGGGAAGGACCTCCAAAGCGATCCTTATTCCCGACCATAGCCCACAGCTTATAGTAATCCCATCCAATGATGCCTTCACCATGGCCTTCCTCAACGCCCTTCATCTAACGGCTTACAAGCCTCACACGATCGCGCAGAAGATCTTCGGGGTTCTCATTCCATAGCAGGAGAACGAAATCTCACAAGAGAATTCAATGACCTTATTCCTAAGGCTCTACATCAAAATAGAGAGAAATGCAGAAGACGTAAAACATCCGCACAGGTTCCTAAGGACTCTAGAACCTAATGCTCTGATACCATATGTTACAACCCGCTTACTAAAATAATAGGTGGCCAGCCCAATACTCCAATAATTACAGGGATCATAGATGGTCCATTCTCCGCATCACTGTTGATTAACATAATAGTATGAGATAACCACCAATCATTTTAGAAAACGGATTATCATATACAAAAAAAATTTAAAAGTAAAGAGAAACACTTAGACAATCCCATTTGTGAAAACGGTGGGTATCAAAAATCGATGAATATAGTATGACAACACCGTAAATAATCACCGAATAAGCTGTCGGCGCACAGACCAACACAAATGATATATTAAATATTACAATCCATTATTTACAATATAATAAATGAGTGCAAAACCTTGGGCAAACACGCCCGAATAACTATACTGAACATAACTAGAGTATAGAAGAAAGGAGCGTCTACTACAAGTAACCTACAACATCCGCAACAAGCTGTAGCTCCATGACAACTGGAATGGAATATGTAAATACAGATGTCCATACGGAAGCGCACCTGTAACGGCAAAGAAATGCAGATACAAGGAAATATAGAAACCGATCAGGGCCGGGTTTGATATGATTACCATGTGACTAAAATGCATGGCAGGTAAGTGCGTAAATCTCTCACAGACAACAATAATATTCCTCACCTCCCAATCTAGCAGCAACCTAGCGCAATATAAATGATGCTCAGGTTAATAGAAAGAACAGAAGGCTAACTTCTCCCCAGTCTCAATACTATGCCCTATTCGTGCGTGGGGTGTCTCGCAAAGCGAAATCCAAACAAGGAACCCCCCCGATACACTACTACTTAGGCAAGGTTGATCGTCGAGATACATTAGGCCCTGTCCTAATTAATTTAAGTACTAAAGGTTAACTTCTCCCTAGTCTCAACACTATGCCCTATTCGTGCGTGAGGTGTCTCGCAAAGCGAAATCCAAACAAGGAACCCCCCCGATACACTACTACTTAGGCAAGGTTGATCGTCGAGATCCATCAGACCCTAAGCACGAAATAATAAATAAATACATGTGTGTGCATAAGTGTGGGAGGTCACATCTACAGCTACATAAAGAAAAATATAAAGTAAAACCCATCCATAATCTATTGGCACAATTCCTAATTCTATCCTTAGGAATATACATATAAATGGTACAACACTTTATCAAGTGTTTACCAAATTAATTTCATCATATACTAATTCATTTCATGAATTTGTTCCTTATTAGGAAATATAGTCATACTTTTTATGCACTAGTGGCATTTATCACAATTGTTCTCTTTGTAAAAATATCTTCCTTATCAGGAATATGATCATCATCATAGGCTCTTTATGGCCTTACATCGTGCTCTTCATGGCACTACATCATGCTCTATATGGAATTTACATACATCAAGTCCAACTTGATTTAGAATAGTTATATTCATATATATATATAACGATTCTAAGACTGCCCGTCCGGGTTTCCCCACTGTGCGCGCCCCTAAATGGCTATCATCTTCCAGGGCCTCCAAGACAACCTGGGATCCTATCGAAACGTCGGGAAGCGGCCATGAGCCTGCGTGGTAGCCAAGACCACACCTGGAATCTCCCTACCCCCGCAGAAAATATACAACCATAAGCGCTCCCATGGCCTAGGACTATATCCACCCTGCATTCATTAGCCAGGGGGCTTCACCACAACGCGCGCGACTTCCCTTATGATAGCGATTTAGAGAGGTGTGTAACCATAAATTAACATTTATAAAAAAAAACATTACTTTTTCCATTTTTGAAAACTCATATTTTATATTTCCAAAAATCATTCACTTAGCCTTTAAGCACCAAGTTTAGAAGGTGCAATATTTTCTTATTAAGTCATATATATTATTAATGACCTAAGACCCCAAAGTGCCATTAACCCCAAAATAGCCTCGATTAGTTTATATAATTCATAAGCCCTCAAAGTGAGTCTCCATAATGGAGTGTCTCTTAAAATCTCAACATTAATATTTTAACTTCAAATATATCTTTAGGTTAATCTCCTAAATCCGTTGGACATTAACCTAATCCAAACTAGTCATCGGGTAAACCGAAATCTCCATTTTTAGCCTAGGACATTAGTCTACCCAATACAACCCTCTAGGACTCACCATTACTTCCCAAAGGAAGGTTCCTAAACCTTGGACCTAAAAGAAAAAGGGGTAAAAATAAAAATAAGAAAATCTCATAAAAACAGGGGAACCGAATCGATTCGCCCCTTGGGCCGAATCGATTCGCCCTTGCGAATCGATTCGCTATACAGCCGAATCGATTCGGTGAGCAAAGACTAACCTTCTGCAATTGCCGAATCGATTCGCTTTCAATCCGAATCGATTCGGTCTGCAAGACCTGTAACCCTCTCCTTATTCGAATCGATTCGCCCTTAGGGCCGAATCGATTCGGTCCTGAGATTTTGCCCAATTTGGGCGACGGGTTACATAAACCCTAAAATCCCAAAACCTCCATTCTTTGCTTTTACCCAACATCAACAACATCTAATTCTACCAAAACATTCCTACACCATTTATAATTAATATATACTCCTCAAATCCAATTAAAACTAAGATTTAAAGGTTTAAACATCAAAATCAACAAATACCCATTTATGGGTTAAATCTCCAAAACCTAACCATACATGCAATTTATCACACTAAATCAATATCTAGCAAGTAAGAAACTTGGCTCGAGGTTCTTAGTCTCGGAACACCTCCGGTAGCGATGGATTCCGGCCCAAATCTTCCTTCTCTCTCTTTTCTCCCATTTCTCCCAACTCTCTCTTCTCTCTCTCTCTCCTTTGGCTTCTAACACAAATGAAGAAAAAGAAAAGGGGTGGGGGACTTATACGGGTCTCGAAACATAAACCCCCACTCTTAAATGCTAATACACCACTAAAATGACTCGTAACCACTTAATTGAGTCATAACCCCTTAAAAATGCCCGAAACCCAAAAATATAACGTGGCACTTATAACGACTAACTCGACTGTTCTAAAAACGACCGCACCCCCTATTTGGCATTCGGGAGAGTGTGAACTATTTTTACGTTCCAATTTCATTTTAAATTCATTAATTATACCCGATTTAAATATAGGTCATAACCGTCGTTTTACATATAACGACGCAAAATACACAATATAACACTATTTACCTTCTCATAATGGTAAATACACAAAGCATAGTAAATATTATCCCTAAGTCTCACGGGAAATAATATTTACTCTAACATTCCTATTTTATAAAATTAGCCCATTAGGCCAAATAGTATAAAATAGTCGCTCAAATCTTTGGGTTGTTACAATATCATATGTATATCCATCCCTTCGAGTATACCCTCTCCGGATGATTCCTTCTAAAGTGCTATCTTACTAGGTGTGCTCACATAACCTAGATACCCAAGTTGGAATCGTTCACCAACTTGGCCTAAAATATAAACATAATGGAGGAGGTCATATTCCTTCCTTTAAAGTGAGATAAATTCCTCACCCATATATCGGACGCTATGACCTGGAGATATACACACCCTAGTCCTCAAGCTAGGGGATTCACCCACATCGCGCAACCTCCCTTGATTGCAGTAGAGTATATAAATTAAATAAATATCTAGTCACTGATATTTAATAGCACACACAATATATACACACATATATATACTATCACTACACCATATATATTTAATATAAATTCCGGCTTTACCGTGTACTCAAAAGCCCGTAACACTAGCCTGTAATTTCCCGAGTCTGTGGCCCGACTCAACTTAATTAATTTTCACACTTAGTAATTTATCATCTCCCCGAGTCTATGGTCTGACTCTAATATAATTAATTCACACCTCAATTAATATAAGATTTCCCCCGAGTCTATGGTCCGACTCTAATATACATATTTTACACATTAATTAATACAATATTTGCCCGAGTCTATGATTTGACTCTAATTAAATAAATTTACACATTCATTAATTTATTACCTTCCCGAGTCTACAGTCCGACTCTAATTTAATTAATTAACCCATTAATTAATTTAATACTTGGTGTCTCCCAACCATTATACCCGGATTCGCTCACTTGGCCCATAACTTAATATTTCCCGAGTTTATATTCCGACTCCAAATTAATTTATTCTCTCAATAATTAATTTAATACTTTTGTATCAGCTAACCAACATACCTGGACTCGCTCATTTGGTCCATTTTTGAAACTCAGAATTTCATTCCCAAATTTTCATCCATAATGTGTCACACATTCATCTCTCCCAAATTTCCCAATTATATTTACCTATAATTACCGTGGGTACCCGAAATTAGAATGATGGGCCTAGATGAGTAGCCCAATTGTAGCGGCCCAAAGTCCAGACCCCCCATATCTTAAACCGGTTATGATTTAGTCTTCTCCCATGTTCCCATTAAGAGGGATTCTAGGAGAAGACGGAAAACGTGGGGGAATTCAACACCCCCACTCCTTGAAAATGGACATGTATATAATAAACCCTAGGTTCGGGGAAAAGGACACACTGTATTCTCTGTAATCACTCTCCGAAGTATATAGAAAAAATACTGACTGCACCACCGTAGACGTAGGCACCTTTGCTGAACTACGTACATCTTTTGTTGTGTGATTGTCATTTTATATTCCTTATTCTTCTTGGTGATTGGGCTTATCTTATCTCTTTGTGTTGAATAATAATTGTCACCACAATTGGCGCCATCTGTGGGAAGCGTTTATCTTCCCTGAGGAAGCCCACACCCAGAAAGGAGTTCAAAATGTCTGGTCACAGTAGTAATGCTCCCCAGGCAGGAGATATCCAAGAACCACCTGCTTCTCGCAGGATTAGATCCGAAGTTCGGCGTTCAGATCAGAGGGCTCGCTTAGAAAGGCAAGCCTCAGAAGAAAGCCAAGGATCAGCGAGGTCCACACAGATGTCCATGCTGATTGATGCATATGAGGCGAGGCACCATGAGCAGAGGGAGTCTTCTCGCAAGCAAGAAGCCGATAATGCTCGCCTCAAAAGAAGATTAGAAAGAATGGAGAGAGAACTCCATTATGGAACCAAAAGACGTCCATACCGCACTCCTAGCCCTCAGGCGAGTAAGCCTCGCAGCCAAGGAAGGAGCCCCAGGCGCAGATCCCAAAAAGCTGAGGAAAATGAGTCAGAGGACGACCTGGTCGAGCAACTACGACTAGCTCGCAATCACAGGAGCCCAGATCGTAGCAAAAAAAACATACGAAGTTTGGTCCGAAGAGAGATGGACCAACACCCTGCACATCACGACACCAGATCGACCCGAGAACTCACTAGGCGAGCTCTCAAAACTCAGATAAAATCACCTTTATCTAGAATAATTGAAGAAGAGGAATCCCCCAAGAAGTTTGCTATTCCAAGGTTCAAAATTTATGACGGTAAGTCTGATCCCATTAATCACGCCAGGCAGTACCGGCAGGCCATGACCCTCTGGAATCATCGAGAGGAACTAATGTGCCGAATTTTCTCCTCTAGCCTGCATGACGTGGCGCAGAAATGGTTCGAAAGGCTCCCCCATCGGTCCATCAGGAGTTTTAAATCCCTGGCCCTACTCTTTACGGCCCGATTCATTACTAGTAGCTCCCATCCCAAAAGGATGGATGCTCTGCTGATAATGAAAAAGACTCCCCAAGAGACCCTTCGAGACTACGTGAAAGAGGTATTGGGAATTGTTCAACGAGGTCGAGGACTGTTCGGAGCAAGTGGCAGTGGCCTCTTTCAAAATTGGGTTACCCAGCTCTTCCCTTCTGTACCAACCCCTGACAAAGAAAGAGGCCATTGAAAAATGCGTTACTAAAGCCGTTTATTGAAAATAAACTATTTAAGTAACTCCGAGTTATTTTTTGAAGAAACTCTTTTCTTAAATAAAAAAGTTTGAACACAAGATGTGTTTAACAAAAGTATATGTACGAGATCTATTCAAGATTTAAGAAACAAGTTTAAAAGAAATTTAAATAAGTTTTAAACACAGCACAACCAAGACAGAGGTGAGGAGATGTAGAAAGATTCTGTTCACAATTTTTTACGTGGTAAAACCTCACCAATTGAGGAAACATCCATGACTCCCTCTACGGAGTAAAAAGAAAAATCCACTAAAACAAATTTATGAGTTACAAGCTATTTAACTAACATGCAAACAACTCAGACCTATATAAGTTTAGGAATGTACCCTCTGGCGTCCTTATAACTTTTCTGCAGTTCTGATTGTTGATGTAGCTCTCTCAGTTTGTCAACTCCTTATTTGTTCCAGCACTTTACGTCGACTTATGTTCACAAGATCTTATTACCAACACTTTTCGTGTTGTAGGGTGAAAGTGTTTGTGGAAGTGCTCTCTAACACATGCATGCACACACGCACTTTTGTTAAGTACAAACAGTCCTAACAAATTACAGTTACACTATATGCAGTGCTCTTTTCTTTTCTTTCTTTCTTACAAAACTTTGAACCTTTTTGACCTTTTAATCTATCCCAGAATCCACGGATATCTTGCTTCGAAATCAGTCAAGATCTTAATCAATCTCAGTTTTGAAAAGATTTTCGAGATTGAAAACCTCCAAGTGAGATTCCAAACTAGGTCAAGGTTTAGTTTTACAAGAACAAGAAACAGAAAGCATTTATTGTTGATCTCAAAGTAAGAAAACATTTTAGGTAAAATAATCAACAATATATTTCTCAAGATGAGAAATAAAACAAAACTAAGTGTAATGTAACATGAAAAACTCCAGATCTGAGATTTCTATGGAATCAGAAACTAGATCTGAGTAGAAGTCTAAGTTGGAAACAAGATCTCAAGAACACAAGGTTACAACAACCAAAATAACTCAACTTAAACTCTCAAACACTCAAGAAACACTCAGGATGGTATTTTTGGTTGTGGTGTTTGGGTTAGGGTTTGAAGAGGATTTGGACGAAGTTAGGGTTTCTAAGTTTTTCTCTCTCTGGTTTCTCTCTTCTCTCACTTCTCTCTCTTCTCTCTCTAAATTTAGATGAATGCAAAAATGGCAAAAGTCTTCGAAGTCTGAGGGAAGGCCTCTTTTTATAGTGGGAGGAGAAGGTTCGAGATATCTGATCAAAACCAAGGGTCAGGATTAAGTCAATTCAAATTGACTTGAATCTAAGGGCTCACACAAGGCGGTGATTAAACGAGCGCTGATTGGCTTAAAAGGTTACACTGGGATTCTCCAAGGTGACATGCAGACCATCGATAAGAGATGATCCAAGGGCTGATAACACACGCGTCAATGTCTCAGTAAAGAAACACACATCTAACCAGTCAGAGGGCAACAGATGTTGGCTTATGAAGGGATGTAACACGCACGTCCAAACTAATTACAAAGTAATCCCTTAAGTCTCTGCCGCTTTTGGATTCTACCCAAAGTAACATTAGGCCATAAATCACAACAAGTAATATTTGGAGATTGACCCCAAAAACTTCTAAATCAAGTTTTAATTATTAAAACATTGTTTTCAAAATGTTTAAAAAATCCCAAAAAATTATTAAAAATCAAACTTAAGGATTTAAACACACTCAACACATATTCACACATAATAATGCAATATGACATGTATGAAATGAATTCTAAGTGTGTGAGTGTTGGCAATAGGCTCTTGATCATTACAAGATGGAGAGATGAAGAAGCAAACCATTCTCTAAGGCTCTTTGGTTTCTAGGTTGGACTCAATTTTGTCAAAATTTCCAAACTAGATGAGTACTTATACAGTATAGACTCAAGTGAGTCAAGGGTATAAGGGCTTCAATCTCCCCCTTTGGAAATATGAGACAAAATCTCCTTTGAGTCAACTAGGACTCGTAGGGAAACAAAAATAAAGAAAAACTTAGTCCTATCAAAATTCTATCTACCCAAATCCTAGAAATCAAAAAGTACATAACTCAACTATTTACATTTGAACATCCTATTACAACAGTTGAGAATGACTGTACAAAAAGAATACCTGCAAAGAATTACTAAGATCAAGCATTTTAGTATATGCATAGACTCAAATTTCTCCCCCATTTTGTCTCAAATGGACAAAGGGAAAAACTTGGATAAACAGCAAAGGTATTACTCAGCACAAACCATACCAATAGATTTACGTAATGAAATGAATCTATTGTAATCTAGCGGTTTAGTAAACATATCTGCAAGTTGTAGATCAGTAGGAAGGTAATTGATTTCTAATTCCTTGGATTCAACCAATTCACGAATAAAATGATGTCTTATTTTAATATGCTTTGTTCTCGAGTGTTGAACAGGGTTTTTAGAAATATTAATCGCACTTTGATTATCACAATAGAGATGTAATTGGTTTTCTTGAATACCATAATCACTTAGCATTTATTTAAGCCACAATAATTGGGCACAACAACTGCCAGCGGCTATATATTCAGATTCAGCTGTGGAGAGAGATGTGCAGTTTTGTTTTTTACTACTCCATCCTACCAAGTTATTTCCAATATAATAACATGCGCCCGAAGTTCTTTTACTATCATTAGTACACCCAGCCCAATCAGCGTCAGTGTACCCAATAATAGTGCTTGGTGTGTTATTCGTGTACCAAATTCCTAAATTCAGAGTGCCTTTAACATATTTAATTATACGTTTAACCGAATTCAAATGGTTCTCTTTGGGATTGTTTTGATAACGAGCACAAACACACACAGCATACATGATATCAGGACGTGAGGCAGTAAGATAGAGTAAAGTGCCAATCATACTACGATATAAAGTAGGATTTACAGATTTCCCATTTTCATCTTTTGACAATTTTACCGTAGTACTCATAGGTGTATTAACATCTTTAGCACTCTCGAGGCCAAATTTCTTAAGTATCCCTAAAGCGTACTTAGATTGCGAAACAAATAATCCTTCCGGACTTTGTTTGACTTGGAGACCTAGGAAGAACTGTAACTCCCCCATAAGGGACATCTGAAATTCCTTACTCATAATTTCAAAAAAGGATTTTACTTCTAAGGTAGAAGTTGATCCAAATATAATATCGCTTACATAAACTTGAGCGATAGTAATGTGTTTGTCAAAATGTTTGACAAATAAAGTTTGGTCGTTTCCACCTCTTTTGAAACCTTTGTCCAAAAGAAAACTGGAAAGGCGCTCATACCAAGCTCTAGGAGATTGTTTAAGGCCATATAAAGCCTTTTTCAGATGAAATACGTGATTTGGATGTTTAGGGTCAATGAACCCTTTAGATTGTTCTACATAGGTTTCCTCAGCCAGTATTCCATTAAGGAACGCAGATTTGACATCCATTTGGTATAATGTAAAATGGATGTGACAAGCTATAGAAAAAAGCAGATGAACTGATTCTAAACGAGTAACAGGGGCAAAGGTCTCGTTAAAATCAATTCCTTCTATTTGGGAGTATCTTTGAGCAACTAATCTAGCTTTATTTCTAATTATTATCCCATTTTCATCAGTTTTATTTTTGAAGATCCAACGAGTACCAACAACCTTTTTGTGATCAGGATGTGGAACAAGATACCATACATCATGAATGACAAATTGTAAAAGTTCTTCCAGCATTGCAGAAATCCAGTGAGAGTCATTCAATGCCTCATTTACATTCTTTGGTTCCACAAGGGAAACAAAACATGCAAAGTGTGCATAATTTCTAAGTTGGAATCTTGTGCGCACTGGCTCACTAGGGTTGCCAACTACGTTATTTATGGGATGATCTTTAGAAACCCAGTTAGGTACTTCAGGTGTCTCAATAGGTAATGAATTATCTAGTTCAGAAGAGTCATTTTCTAAAATATTTGAAGATTCCTCTTCGATAGTTAATTCATCAGTCTTGCTTTCTATAGTAGTGTCACTAACGATTACATTTATGGATTCCATTAAGGTTTTAGTGCGAAGATTATACACTCGATAAGCTCTACTGTTAGGCGAGTATCCTAAAAATATGACTTTATCTCCCCTGCTCTCAAATTTGGATAAGTGTTCCCTATCTTTGCATACATAGCAGGTACTACCAAAGGTTCTAAGATACTTGAGGTTAGGCTTTTTATTGTACCAAAGTTCGTAAGGGGTTTGTTTGGAATTCTTTCTAAGATAGACCCTATTAATAATATGACACGCAGTACGAATAGATTCTACCCAAAAATATTTAGGTAAATTCTTGGCATGTAGCATGGCACATGCCATCTCTTGTAGGGTACGATTCTTTCTCTCGGCAATTCCGTTTTGTTGAGGAGTTTTAGGAGCACTGAACTCGTGTTCGTAACCATTATAGTCACAGTATTCTATAATGCCAGTATCTTTAAATTCACCACCTCTATCACTACGGATTCTATTTACTTGAGTGTCCATTTCATTTTCAATCCTAAGAAGAATTTTTAGGAAGGTTTGAAAAGTGTCAGACTTTTGTTTTAAAAAGGCAACCCAAGTAAATCTGGTGAAGTCATAAACCATAACTAAGATATAACTGTGACCACAAAGGCTAAGAGTTTGGGAGGGACCCATAAGGTCCATATGGATGAGTTCTAAGGTATTAGAGGTGAGGATATCTCTAACTTTCTTATGAGGTGCCTTAACAATTTTACCTTTTTGACAGGAACCACATACAATATTATGAATGGGTTTAATTTTTGGAATTCCTCTAACTATGTCATGAGTAGACAATTTACTAAGATTATCATAATTTATGTGACCCATTCTGTTATGCCATATCTCATTGTCATCCATTCTGGCAACATTACAAATTTCAGAATTGTTCTTGACAGTGTAAAAATTGTCAGGAGTTCTGAATCCAGTAATTATGCATTCACCTTTTTCATTTAAAATTTTGTAATTGTTCTTTGAAAAGGTAACAGTATGGTCTGAGTCACAAAATTGTGAAATACTAAGTAAATTAGCCTTTAGACCTTTAACTAAGAGGACATTTTCAAGAACAGGAAGTCCTTCTTCTTTGAGAGTTCCTTTGCCTATGATTTGAGATGAAACTCCATCACCAAAAACAACTTTACCACCAGCACACCTGGTTTTGTTTAAAAGTTTAGATTCATTTCCAGTCATGTGCTTAGAATATCCAGATTCTAAATACCAACCATATGATGTGTGTTCAGCTTTTAAAGCAGTAATAACAATATTGCACTTCATCTAAGGTAATAGATCATCTTTTCTAACCCAAATTGCTATAGTTTTCATCTTGCGCTTATTAGCTCTTAATTGATAAAATTTGCGAGCATCAGATTTTTGCTGAAAAATATTTTGCGCATGATTTTGAATTTTGTGAAAGACTTGAGCATTTGGTTTAGGAAAGAACTTAGGATTCCTTCTAGGAAATGTTCTTTTAGGTTTGGTCTTTCTCTTTCTATAGTTAGAGTTTTTATCTGGTTGTCTAGGAAGTATATAATTGTTTCGACTCCTCCTAGAATAGTTAAAGTTCTGGTAGATATGAGGATTATAGAGGGGTTTAATCAGTCTCCTAGCATAGCAACCGTCGAAAGAGTGTCCGTATATGTCACAGTAAGAGCAATAAAGATTGCTCAAGATGGGGGTTTCCTTAGGAAAGTTTCTAAACAAGGGTTTGGAAAAGTTTTGAGGCTGAACTTTATTCCTAGGTAGCACATGTTTGAATGTAGGTTCACTCTTTCTGATAAATGGGCAGACATATTTAGCCTTAGGTGAACTTTCAAGCTTAGAGCAACTTGATTCCCCAATATTAGTACTTTGATGTTTTAAATCGAACTCAGTTTTTAATGAATGAAAGTCTGGGCATGTTTCAATAGGTCTTTTACCTCCTGACACAAATTTGATAGGTTCAAAAGATTTTGTTTGTGTCTTCAAAACCCTATACCAGTTTGATCATCAGAATTGGTTTTAGATTCAGCAACAAATTCATCAAAACACTTAGAATTATTTTCAAATTTGGTAAATTTTTTGAAAACAGTTACTGTCTTTTCTTTGGTTTGTTCCAATTCTAATAATGTCCCTTTGTACTTTTTCTCCAGAATTTCATTAGTTTCAGTCAAATTTTTCAGTTTTTCATCAAAAACTTTAATTTCATTTTCATGAGTTAAGCATTGGGTAGTATACTCTTCAGCATTCAGTTTGACCATCAGGCTTAGATCTTCCAGCTTTTTGGTAAGATCTTTCACAATTCTTTCTAGTCTAGCGCTTTTCTTGAGAGTCTTAGTGTAAAGTGTGTGAATGTCTGGGAGGTCTTCATTGTCCGAGTCACTAAGTTTAGTGTGTGAAGTGACCCCTAAGGCTTCATTCTTAGAACTCACACACCCATTGACATCGTCATTTTCGCATTCCCTTTGACTCACACACCCCGAGGTAGAACATGCAACATTTTCAGTAATCAAAGCATCTAAGCCAGTAATAACCACATTTGGAGTATCAGTCATAGAACTAATTGGTTCATCCTCATTAACAAACATAGGCATGTCATCATTATAAATAATCTTTGCAAAGAAAGATATACAAGGATCAAAAACCTCTGATGACTCAGGTTCCTCATTTTCAGAGTCACTTGAATCATTCCAAGTTTTGCAAATATTAGCCCTATTATGTTTGTTTTGAGTGTTCAAGTTAACTCTACAGTCTTGAGTAATGTGTCCTAGTTTACCACATCTATAGCATTCAGTCTTCTTAAGGTCTCTATTAGGTCTGACATGAGAGTCCTTATGATTTTTGTCATGGTTTTTCTCATGAGGTCTGTGACTTGAGGGAGTTGGATAATTTGATTTGCCTTGTTTATTTGCCACTTTGTTTCTAAACTTAATTATTTTCTTGAATTGTTTTGTCATTAAGGCAATCTGATTGTCCAAGCTCTCTATATCGCAATCCTCATCAGATTCATCATTGAAAGTATTAAACTCAGGCTTAATCAATTTAGAGGAAAAGCTTAGATTGGAACTAGTCTGTTTCCTATGGGATTGTGTTAATTGTTTCTTAAATTCCAGTTCCATTTCCACAGTTCTTAATTTACTACTGAGTAGTTCAGGAGTGAGATTTATATCACACATTTCCTGAATAGCATATCTTTTGTTATCAAACTTCTGTGGTAATGATCTCAGAATTTTAGACACAATTTCTTGTCTATCATAGGTTATCCCATTAGCATGCAGTTTGGTCACAATATCAGTTAGGTTCATGTAGAAGTCATCAAAAGATTCAGTCTCAGACATAATTAAGGAATTATACTGCTGGATAAGCATTTGGGTTTTAGCAGCCTTAACTCTAGTGTCTCCTTCATGAGTAGTAACCAAAGTGTCCCAAGCTTCCTTAGAAGTGGTACATGATGAGATTCTTTTGAACTCATGTTCATTTATGGACATAAATATGGCATTATTTCCTTTGTTATTATTTCGAGAAACCTGTTTCTCTTCTTGAGTGAACTCACTTAAAGCTTTCTTAACCCCCTCATTACTTCCTTTGTTGGCTGGTTTAGTAGGAAAAATATAACCATTTTCAACAATATCCCAGACATCATCTCCCAGAGTTCCTTGAATGAATGCAATCATCCTTACTTTCCAGTAAGCAAAATTGGTTCCATCAAAGATTGGAGGTCTGGTCAAGTTACCAAATCTTTCATTTTTCTCGTCCATCTTTGATTTTCAGAAAACAATTTCAGAAACACAGGATCTTTTAAAAGCAGTTTAACCAATCTCTGATACTAATTGAAAAATGCGTTACTAAAGCCGTTTATTGAAAATAAACTATTTAAGTAACTCCGAGTTGTTTTTTAAAGAAAATCTTTTCTTAAATCAAAAAGTTTGAACACAAGATGTGTTTAACAAAAGCATATGTACGAGATCTATTAAAGATTTAAGCAACAAGTTTAAAAGAAATTTAAACAAGTTATAAACACAGCACAACCAAGACAGAGGTGAGGAGATGTAGATAGATTCTGTTCATAATTTTTTACGTGGTAAAACCTCACCAATTGAGGAAACATCCATGACTCCCTCTACGGAGTAAAAAGAAAAATCCACTAAAACAAATTTATGAGTTACAAGCTATTTAACTAACATGCAAACAACTAAGACCTATATAAGTTTAGGAATGTACCCTCTGGCGTCCTTATAACTTTTCTGCAGTTCTAATTGTTGATGTAGCTCTCTCAGTTTGTCAACTCCTTATTTGTTCCAGCACTTTACGTCGACTTATGTTCACAAGATCTTATTACCAACACTTTTCGTGTTGTAGGGTGAAAGTGTTTGTGGAAGTGCTCTCTAACACATGCATGCACACACGCACTTTTGTTAAGTACAAACAGTCCTAACAAATTACAGTCACACTATATGCAGTGCTCTTTTCTTTTCTTTCTTTCTTACAAAACTTTGAACCTTTTTGACCTTTTAATCTATCCCAGAATCCACGGATATCTTGCTTCGAAATCAGTCAAGATCTTAATCAATCTCAGTTTTGAAAAGATTTTCGAGATTGAAAACCTCCAAGTGAGATTCCAAACTAGGTCAAGGTTTAGTTTTACAAGAACAAGAAACAGAAAGCATTTATTGTTGATCTCAAAGTAAGAAAACGTTTTAGGTAAAATAATCAACAATATATTTCTCAAGATGAGAAATAAAACAAAACTAAGTGTAATGTAACATGAAAAACTCCAGATCTGAGATTTCTATGGAATCAGAAACTAGATCTGAGTAGAAGTCTAAGTTGGAAACAAGATCTCAAGAACACAAGGTTAAAACAACCAAAATAACTCAACTTAAACTCTCAAACACTCAAGAAACACTCAGGATAGTGTTTTTGGTTATGGTGTTTGGGTTAGGGTTTGAAGAAGATTTGGACGAAGTTAGGGTTTCTAACTTTTTCTCTCTCTGGTTTCTCTCTTCTCTCTCTAAACTCAGATGAATACAAAAATGGCAAAAGTCTTCGAAGTCTGAGGGAAGGCCTCTTTTTATAGTGGGAGGAGAAGGTTCGAGATATCTGATCAAAACCAAGGGTCAGGATTAAGTCAATTCAAATTGACTTGAATCTAAGGGCTCACACAAGGCGGTGATTAAACGAGCGCTGATTGGCTTAAAAGGTTACACTGGGATTCTCCAAGGCGACATGCAGACCATCGATAAGAGATGATCCAAGGGCTGATAACACATGCGTCTAATGTCTCAGTAAAGAAACACACATCTAACCAATCAGAGGGCAACAGATGTTGGCTTATGAAGGGATGTAACACGCGCATCCAAACTAATTACAAAGTAATCCCTTAAGTCTTTGCCGCTTTTGGATTCTACCCAAAGTAACATCAGGCCATAAATCACAACAATTAATATTTGGAGATTGACCCCAAAAACTTCTAAATCAAGTTTTAATTATTAAAACATTATTTTCAAAATGTTTAAAAAATCCTAAAAAATTATTAAAAATCAAACTTAAAGATTTAAACGCACTCAACACATATTCACACATAATAATGCAATATGACATGTATGAAATGAATTATAAGTGTGTGAGTGTTGGCAATAGGCTCTTGATCATTACAAGATGGAGAGATGAAGAAGCAAACCATTCTCTGAGGCTCTTTGGTTTTTAGGTTGGACTCAATTTTGTCACAATTTCCAAACTAGATGAGCACTTATACAGTATAGACTCAAGTGAGTCAAAGATATAAGGGCTTCAGCCATGACCATCGACGACCTAATGGCCCGCATCGAGAAGTATGCCAAGGTGGAAGATGTGACCCGCCTCAGCACAGGGGAAAACGGTCAAACTAAGCTTGATGCCAAGGGCAGTGACAACATTGAGAACCAGAAGAAAGGAGGAAAGAATGGGGGCAAAAATGGCTCCAAGATCGGAGGCAATAATGATGTGTCGAAAGCATTTCAGGCGGTTAACACTATCTTCAAAGAACCAATTTACAAAATTCTCACAAAAATGAAAGACGAGCCATTCGTCAAGTGGCCCAGGAAGATGGGAGGAGATACCTCGAAGAGGAACAATGCGCTGAGATGCGCTTTTCACAAAGAGGGAGGACATAAGACTGAGCATTGCAAATCCCTTAAGTCCCACCTCGAAGATCTGGCCCAGTCCGGGAACCTGAACGAATTCGTGGAGAAAAAGGCAGAGAAAGTTACTGCCCATAGAGAAGCAAGGCCTAACAACGTACTCGACGATAATGCTGGCCATGAATTCGCAGTAATTCATGGGGCATCCGACGTGAAACAGATTCAGGGAAATTCAGCTCGCATGGAGGTAAAAAAACTTACAGCAGTGATGCATGCTTTTCAAATTGATCCAACGAAAACATAGTCAGGAAAGCATCGGCGAGTAGATGACGTCGACTATAGTAAGCATATCGTGTTTACAGATGAAGATCTGGTGGGAGTGAGAACTCCACATCACGATGCTTTGATCATTACTCTAAGAATAGCGAATAATGATGTCGAAAAGTTTCTCGTCGACCAAGGAAGCTCGTCCAAGGTCATGTATCTCGACCTGTTCAGAAGATTGAAATTGATCTTCGCCGACCTAAAGGAAGCTACTGTACCTTTGGTTGGCTTCCCTGGAAAGGTGACTATGCCCTTGGGAAAGATCGTGCTTCCAGTAAGGACAAGAAATGTTTCTAAAATGATCGAGTTTCTGGTGGTCGACATTGACTCGCCATACCAGGCTATCCTCGGCCGAGGATGGCTACATGAAATGAAGGCAGTTTCCTCAACCTACCACTAGAATCTCAAGTATGTGACCGAGCCAGGAGTTACAGAGATCTGTGGAGATCAAGCGATGGAAAGAAGATTCTTCATAGCGGCCATCCGCCCAAAACCAGAAAAAAGGCCGACAAGCCTAGCGAGAGAGTTGAAGAATAAGAAGGTCTGATACCTTTGAAATAATAATTAAAGTAAAAAAGACCCAGAGTAGAGGAGACCGAGCTCCTTCCCTCCGAACGAGTCATCGAGGACCTGGAGGAAGTCGTAGCAGGAGATAACGACGACAACAGGATCTTCTTGATTGGAGCTTCTATCACAGATCAGGAGAAGAAGGAATTGACGACCCTGCTAAGGAACAATATAGAAGTCTTTGCGTGGGAGCCATACGAACTGCCTGGAATTGATCCTAGTATGGTCTGTCATCAGCTGCACGTCGATCCCACCTTTAAACCAATCACGCAGAAGGAACGATGAACTGCACTCGAGAAGGCAAAAGCCGTGGAAAAAGAAGTTGAAAAATTACTGGATGTAAGATCCATAAGGGAGGTACAATTACCCAAATGGTTATCCAACCCAGTAGTATTTCCAAAAATCAACGAGAAGTGGAGATTTTGCATCGACTTCACTGACCTCAATAGAGCGTGTCCTAAAGACAGTTTCCACCTCCCAAAAATTGATCAGCTGGTAGATGCAACTGCAGCTCACGAGAGAATGAGTTTTTTGGATGCATACTCAGGGTATAATCAGATCTCTCTGTATACCCCAGACCAATACAAAACAACATTCATCACCACAGTTGGGTTATACTGCTACAAGGTCATGCCCTTCGGGCTAAAAAATGCAGGGGCAACCTACCAGCGACTAGTCACCAAGATGTTCAAGGACCAGATGTGAGACACCATGGAGGTCTATATCGATGACATGCTCGTTAAAAGCAAGAAGAAAGAAGACCACCTCTCAGACCTATCAAGCACCTTCAAAATCCTGAGGAAGTACCGAATGAAACTTAACGCGAGCAAGTGTTCTTTCGGTGTCCAATCAGGAAAATTTCTTAGGTACTTGGTCAGTAAGAGATACATCGAGGTTAACCCATACCAGATCGATGCAATAAATAGGATACAACCTCCTCAAATAATCCGGGACGTACAGAAGCTCACAAGAATGCTCGCTGCCTTAAACCGCTTTATCTCTAAGTCCTCCGAGAAGTGCAAACCTTTCTTCCAACTCCTAAAGGGAAACAGAACAGTAAAATGGAACCCAGATTGCTCGCGGGCATTGGATGAGCTCAAGACTTACCTTAGCTCCCCACCACTGCTCTTCATACCACAGGAAACAGATTCCTTGTACTTGTACCTCTCCGTTTTCGACCACACTGTCAGTTCTGCATTAATGTGCAAAAAGGCAGGAATCCAGCACCCAATTTATTACGCGAGCAAGACCTTACTAGACTCTGAGCAGTGATACCTACCACTGGAGAAGCTCGCCTTTGCGGTAGTAGTGACTTCGAGAAAACTGAAGAATTACTTCGAAGCCCACACTATCATCATCCTTACATCGCACCCCCTTAAAGCAATCTTGAGGAAGGCGGATTTGTCGGGCAGACTGTCTAAGTGGTCAGTCGAGCTCGAGCGATTTGATATCTAATTTTAACCAAGGAACACAATCAACGGGCAGGTCCTTGCTGATTTTATAGCCGAATTCACAGGCGAGCATCCTTGCAACCAACCTAAAATTGTACAGCAAAGAAGGAACCACGCGACGGAGGGAATCTGGAAATTATTCATTGATGGAGTCTCCAAATCAAAGGGGGCAGGAATAGGCATCGTCCTCATTACTCCAGAGGATACAACCCTTGAACAGGGAATGAGGCTTGGATTTACAGCCTCCAACAATGAAGAAGAATACGAAACTTTAATAGCCGACCTCCAGAAGGCGCGCGCTCTGGGGGCAAAACATTTACAGGTGTTCGACAATTCACAATTAGTCTCCAATCAGATAAGTGGAGACTAAAATGAAAAAGATGAAAGAATGGAAGCTTACCTCGCCATAGCAAAAAGACAAATGGCTAGCTTCAAAGAAGTCAATGTTCAGCGGTTTCCCAGAGGACAGAACAACCATGCTGACGCCTTGGCAGCCCTGAGTTCATCAGTCGATTCCAACTTAAAAAGAATAATCCCCATCGATTTCCTCGCTCATCCAAGCATTAACCGTAGAAGCGAGCCACCAGGCGTGGAGCAGATGCTCTAAGTGGAGTCAGCACCCAGCTGGATGGACCCTTTAAGGAACTATTTAAAGGATGGCACACTCCCAGATGACAAGAAGATTGCTCACCAGATAAGAGTCAAAGCTTCTCACTTTCACTTATCACCAGAGGGAAAGATATATAAGAGATCCTTTTCCGGTCCATACCTTCAATGCGTTCACCCAAGGAATGTCGAGTAGGTTCTACATGATCTTCACGAGGGAATCTGTGGAAGTCACATTGGGGGAAGGATTCTGGGCTTTCGAGCAATGAAAGAAGGCTATTGGTGGCCATATATATAGATGGACTCTACGGGGTATGTTCGCAAGTGCCTAAAATGCCAACTTCACGCCCCTATGTTCCACTAACCTTCCAGCGACCTAAAATCACTTTCCAGCCCATAGCCATTTGCCCAATGGGGAATGGACATCGTAGGACCACTTCCTACCACCATTGGCAATCGCAAGCATCTATTGGTCGCTAGTGACTACTTCACCAAATGGATTAAGGCGGAACCCCTAGGGAACATCTGAGATGCAGATATGATAAGATTCATATGAAGAAATATAATCACCCATTTTAGCATCCCCAGAACCATTATCCCTGATATTGGAACGCAGTTCGAGAGCGATTCCTTTCAGAGTTTCTGTGACGAGCATTGGATTAGACACCATTTCTGCTCGGTGGCCTATCCTCAGAGCAACGGCCAAGCCGAGGCTTCCAATAAAATGGTGATCGACGGATTAAAGAAACAACTGGAGCCAAAGCCGCTATACTCCCTTGTTGAGTGTAGTCATAAGTTTAGGTTTTTGTATTAAGGCGGTGAACAGAAAACAACGATCGGCGTGTTGACTATGCGTTACTTTTCATGCTTAATCATAATGGCGCCATTGTCGGGGACTTGACGTTTTAGAATCTATTTGATTTAGTATTTCGTAGTATTTTTTTTCTATTTGCATTTTTTGCCCAACATTTTTGTAGGACTTCTTTATTTGAGCGCCAAGAACCGCTTGAATTTTTTGCGTGCCCGTCATTTTGTGGATTTCGCTACTTCGAACCATCTTTGGGGTAAGTATGTCTTATTCCAATACTTTTGGTAATCGTTATGATAATTCTCAAAATCCCCATAAACCTATGACTTTTGGTCAATACTTAGAGTCCCAAAAAATTGCAAATTTAAAAATGACTTTGGGCGAGTATTACAAAAATCAATCTTTGGAGTGCGTGTACTTTGAGGAGGATGATAACGATTTTGGGCCTTTAATTCCTTATAATTAGAATGTTGAAACTAAATGCTACAGCTTTCAAAATTCTTATAATAATTATTTTGACTATAGTTTCAATGGCAATTTTCAAAGTTCTCATTTTCAAGAATCCGTACCTCGACCTATGACTTTCGGTGAGGGTTTGCGCATGCTTGAAAATGAGAAAATTGAAAATCGTTATCGAGAAGAAAATCGTTGTTGGGAACATGAGTTAGATTTATTATTTGTATCCGATGATGATTTTTCTTCCGAAACTTTTAAGGCCGAGGAATGTTTTGAACCAAATGAGGATTTTATGCCTATTTTGGAACAAACTATTCTTGACTTGGCCCATGGTTTAATAGAGAATGAAAGTGAGGATGAAATTGATGTATTATCCATTTGTAATGAAATGATTTTGTCTTTGGATCCCAAAGAAGAAAGTTTCATTGAAAATGATCCCATCTCCTTCGAAATTCCAACTTTGAGCGATGATAACTCATATCTTGAGTTTGAATTTCTTTCCTCCCCCTTTTAATTCTCCGTTATTACAACGTTACAAGTACCCAATGATTCGGTTTAAAATTTAAAGTGTTAAACCTTTTCACCGATGAGGAGTACTTGCTCGAGTTGCCTTCCATGATTGCATCTTTGCCTCCATGTGCGCCCCTTCCCATTCAAATTGAAAAATATTTGGAAGAAAATTTAGTTTTTTGGTCCCCTTGTGTATTTGTCACTCGTCTTATCCAAATCCCCCATCCTCACCCCAAAATTTTTAATTGGGGATGGTTCATTTCTTCCGCCTTACACATGCCTTCCGTTGTCCAAACGGAATTCTTATTTTCCAGGAGTAATGATTTCAAGTGAGGGTACACCGGTTATCCTCCAAAGTCAAATTGTAATTTGGGTGGACCCTCAAAAATTTCAACTTCTAGTGTATAGTTAATTAGAAGTTAAAATTGTAAGTTGTAAATAGTTAGATGTTATTTTCTTTATTTTTCTTCTTTATTCCTACTTATAGTCTAGTGTAATTAGTTAAAAAATTTATTATTTCTTTTTGTTATGCTTTGGTACTAACATGTTTTGTAGAATCTTTGGACTCGTACTTTCCGGAGATTGCTCCATTGTGGGTAATATCACTCTTTTCCTCTCTTTAACTTGGTTCTTAATTTACATTGTGGACAATGTCAGGTTTTAACTTGGGGGTGTGGGATATTCTATCCATTCATTGGTAGTTCCTTCGATTTGATTATATGTTTTTCCCAAGCATGCTTTTCTTGTAAAAAATTAAAATTTTCAAGAAATTTTCTTTCTTTTTTCTCCTTTTTTGGGCATTTTGCCTTTATTTTCGATGATAAATTTCAATAATTGCACGATCTTATAGACAATTCAATGATGCATGTTCTCGATTTTAGAAGTTATTAGACTTTAGTCCTAATTATTGATATTATGAATAACTTCATGAATTAAACTTTAATCCCATGAGCACATGCACTTTTCTTGCTTTATTGATTTGGTTTAAGATTTTTATAACTCGGTAATCTTTTGTTGCATTGTATATACTTACATCGAGTGAGCTTTGGTCTTTTTTTCATTTGTGAGTGTTTATACACTTTTCTTTCTTCCTTGAAAACGTTGGATTCATTGGTAATCTCTCTATTCTTTCATTGATCGTTCATTACTTAAGTTTATATCTTGAAATGTATTACTTGATCATGATTTTCATATATTATTTTGACTCGAGAATTTCATGAACTTTATGGAATAATCATAGGCAATCTTTGTCATATCACTCATATTAGCCTTAACCTCACCTTATATGTTTTCCCTGGTCAACCCCTTTAAGCCTAAATATTAGCCTTTCATTTCATTACCCAAAATTCCATAACCAACTCCAAATTGGAGTTAAAACCATACATATTACCTTCCATGCCTTTGTTTGGAATGTTACTTGGGATTGAAGGATGTTGTGTAGTGTGGTTGCAATTTAGGCATGTGAGAGTGTGAAGAAAAGTAAAGAAAAGAAACAAGTGAAAAAGAGAAAGTATAAAACAAAGAAAAAGTGAGAAAAAGAAGAAAAGAAAAGAAAGAGAAAGTTGTATATTGTGTATATAGTGTTCTAATAAGCTTTGTTTACTCTCCCGATTGTTATATTCAATGCCTTTTATGGAAGTTATTTTCCAATTTTTGAAATTGCCCACACATTCCATTATCCCGAGTTTTCATCTCCGAACACTTTGAATCCGTACATATATCCTTCGTTTCTCACCCTAGCCTAACCTACATTACAACCCTATACAAGTCCTATGTGATCCTAGGGTGCATTTAATTTAAAAGTTTTAATAGTTTTGATAATCTGTGAAAATGCATTTTTCCTTCTTTAATGAGCGGTATCTTTCATTGAGATTACAAGTTTTTATTTTATATATAGCGTTCTTCATGTGTGACATGTGTGCGGCCTAGTTACTCTTTACATTTACTCTTTATGCCCGCATGTCCCGTGTATTACCTATCATTTCTGAGTGATTTCATTTGTTGAGTGTAATGCCCGTGAGGATTGAATATATGTCTGCTTTAATTTTTATCCGGTTTATATAAGTTTTTTGCCAAATCATACTTTGCATGTGCTCGCTCCCCTCTGCCATTTTAAGGTTTCAATTCAATGAAATTCATTCTATACTGTTAATAATACGGACTTTGTGTGAATTCATTCAATATGCTAATAATGTGTATGAATTTTTTTTGTATTGTTGGGCTTGTCGCATGTTATGTTGTGCATATTTTGAGGAAACCATATGATGTTTGTGAGTTTCATCCCTCAAAACCCTCACGAGATGACACTCGTCCACTAGTGTAGCCCGTGAAAGTGGACTTATCTTTTTTTTAATCACTTTTGTATGTATCTCCTATTTGTGGTTTTCTTATTGTTCTTCTTTCTTTGAATTTCATTACTAGGGACTAGCAATGTGTAAGTTATGTGTATTTTATGTAAAGTTAATAATTTTTGAATTTTTCTCAATTTTAGTTTGCACCAATCTTAAACAACTCATGTGAGAATTTTAATTAGTCAGATTTTATCTTTTTAACCCTATAGCATGCATCTACGATGATTAAGAATATAAATTAAATAAATCACAACTATAAGATGCCGATGTATGATGAAACCACTAAGGGGAAAAGCCTCGAATGGCCATGACAGACAAATCACTATGATACGATATTATAAAGAGTCGACAACAGACGTACTCAATGGCTCAATCACCCACAAGCCTTGACTCTCTTCTATATTCAACCTCTCTTCCACAGTGCAATGCATGAGTGCACCCATGTAAGTTGTCCACATCAAACGAGTCCATGCGTGCCTCGGTATCCACCGATGTAGCCCAAGCAATCGTCTTACACTAAACATGATATGTACATAGTCTATCACATAAAACTTGTTCTTTCCAGATGAAAGAATCAAACGAAAGTGCAAAACAAGGTCTCAAAGAAATTAGATTAGAAAACTTTGATCTTTGAAACCAAAATGATGTATCTTTTTCTTTGGAACTTTTGTGAACAAGTGCAAAAACGTTTGTAAGGGAAAATTTTCCATCCTTTCCCCTAGCTTCTAGGACTTGTCCAAAGAGTCTAGTTCATATTGAGTATGTCATATCCCGTTACTTCCATCAAAGGAATTCAAGTTCATAAGTTCAAGAAGATGGATCTGAATATCAAGAATCTTCAACGTGTTCTACGACATGACGTAATTTTGGTATGGATTTAGTTTTGTGTTACTTAGATTTTTTACTAGGTATTGGGATATTTTTCTAAATTGAGTCTTGTCAAAATGACGTGTTTTCAAACTTAAAAATATTTTCTAAATGTACTGTAGGAAGAGTTATAAAATTTCATTGAGTTCGTTCAAACGACATCTCACTGTCGTTCTGACAATTTTGTAAGGTCGTTTGATGCATCATTTGATGGATTGCTTCTAATTTAAATCAAATGAAAGCTTACTATATTATTTTTTGAAGGTCATTTCTTAGGTCGTTAGATGGTCGATTCTAACGAGATTGACATCTCATTCGAATGACCTATCTAACTCGTTCGAATGACATTCTGCCACCTTGAAATTTGTGTTCTCCTTAAATACCAATTTCATGAAGATTTTTATTTAAGACTTTTTATTTACGCAAACTTCAGAACAACTACAAAATAGTCTTCACTTTTATAGGGAAAAACTTGTTTTGATTCACACAAACAATTCCAAATACTTTTGTGAATCCTCTTTGGGACCCAAACACTTCTATATCAAAGTTATTCTTATGGAGAGCTTTCTTCACTGCTGATCTTGTGATACTCAATTGTATTCACTTCTTAAGGAGGAAGAATGAAGTTCTAGTGGTTCTCGAAGGAATCATTACTGATAGAAGGTTGCGGTCTTTGTGAGTTCTCATGAGAATTCATTGTTGTATTTCTCTATGTATATGTAAGTTGCTATTTACATATAATAGTGAAATAAAAGGGTTTGCCCCTTCTGGGGATTTTTTTTCTTCCTGAAATTGTGTTTTCTTTACATGCTTGAATTAAATCACATAGTTGCATGTTTAGGGTTTAATAAAAATTCAAATTTGTTTATGGGATTGACATCAAATTAAATAAGTTTACTCCGTAAAGAGATAATGCGCACTCTCTACAAAGTTCTTAAATATTTTGAGTCTAAAATGCCTTAAATAAGAAAACATAAATTTTGAGGTGGTGAATTCCTTCGAATGAAAACTAAGATCATTTGAACAAGAATCACATCTTGTTTGAACAAAAAACTAACTTCGTTTGAAGGATATTACATTCTCGTTTCAACCAACTTCCAATGATCTTCTTACAAATTCTAACAGTTTGGCATCGTTTGATGTTCGTTTGACCGAAAACTATATTTTGGTTCTAACAAGTGTATATCTAGTTTGAACTCAAGAATAAATTTTCTTAAAATATAAAACTAAGTACCAAAAAAATTTTCCAAAATATTTTTAAGATAAAATACACATCCCCATAAAATAATCCAATGTCTCAAAAATCTTTATGCATTCATGCATGAGAGATTATCGGTAAATGTGTGAAGGTAAATATGGCAATAAAACTCGGCATGATATATCTTTGAAACTTGGCTGCTACATCTTTAACACTTAGCATCATAGGCTTAACGAAATCATGAAACTTAAAGTCTAACCTATGACTCAAAATATTTTTGTTCGGAATTATGCCAATTACAAACATATTAATTCGATTGGAAATTTGTCCTTATAGGAAGAGATTTACTTAAACAACATCTAAAATGTTAATTATACGAAAACATATAAGGAAAGTGTTCTAAGAAAAAGTAAACACTCCGTGACACCCGAGGATCCTATTGCTCTGATACTCTTTGTAATTTCCCGACCCGGGTTTGGGTCAACGTTAGGTCAACCACCCGCATTGTATAAAAGATTTAAAGAGGAAGGTAAAAGTTCAATTTATTTATTTAATAAAAGCCCTTTATTTTACCATTTATTAGAGGCCAACATTATCAGTTTAAAGTTAGGTAATTAAGTGACCACTTTATGTAACTAAGTCAATTTACAAGGTTTATTTATCAAAATCCGATTTAAACCACAACACTAATTTAATGAAGAATAGACCATATTCATCCCTGTACTATTAAAACACATGGCCAATGGCCTGAATAAAAGTTTAAATGTCCCAAATTTACAGTGTTTCAAAAGATAATTTAAATAAAATTACAGAGCCACTAACGATGTTGACTACCCTCTAGGTCCTTACCCTCACCCTTCCCGACATCCCTACTCGATGTACCTGGGGTGGGGGTGGGAGGTTTTAACATAAAAAAAAGGTGCGAGAAAACACTCAATAGGGTGGGTAATACGAAGCTATACATTATCTACACAAATACTATACATATAACGCATATTTTATTAATTCCAAAAACGGTTAACAATTTAGCTAGTATTAATGCAACTACCATGCAATGCACCCGATCGATGAGCACATACTCACACATAACCATTTCATACCACCCTTTATCGGGTCTCGAGACTATTAATCATATTTTATTCGCTAGCCTCCGTTTTATCACATTTCATTAGGTTGTCTTAATTATACATTTACAAGCACAACCAATATCATTTCCTTTTTCTATTATCTTTTCGCGGAATCTTCCAATATCCTCGTACTTTGATGGGCTCCACACTACCGGCTATGATACCATATGCTCTGGCTGGTGATTTTGAATCTTTCACCCTAGGATCCGGGTCCTTCTTAATTATTTCTAGTGTCATCCGAGCCTATAGTAGTGTGTTTTAACATTTTTGCTAATGTCTATAAGAGCATGGCTTCTATCATTTGCTCATAGCTTAGGCTAAGTTTAGTTTTTCGTATATCTTGCTATTGTTTGAATCGAGCCATCACGAAGAACTGGTTTTCTATCATCTCCAAATTGAAGAAGATCTCCATAAAATAAAGTATAAAATAATTTAGGATTTTAAATTTATTTACGCTTATATTTGGGAGTTGGTTTATTTAAGATTGAGGCATTTTTCTAACATTTTTATGAATTTAATTTTTTTTTCAAAATACATGCATATCAATCAAATGAGATGGGAATATCGTTCAGATGACTATGCAATCTCGTTTGATGTTGTTATTTGAAGATTTCTTCCATCCATTCAACGAGGGCATAATGTTTTGTCACGTTTGAAGCTTGTTTGAAGCTCGTTCAAACGAGATTAGGATTTTGTTCTTATGACCTTGCTGTCATTCTAATGAGAGTATTTTCTTGTTTAAACGAGGCTTAGATGTCGTTCGAATGAGTGTCGCTGCCTCGAATTTTGTATTGCTTTATAAATATTTATTTTGTATAGTATTTTGATGATATTTTTGCGAAAATGATTTCTGAAAAATTACTGCAAAAGATCCCACTTTCTTTTGGTTAAAAACCTCTTTTTATTCACAATCTTCACTCCCAACTATATATGTGAATCATATTAAAACTCAAGATAGTTCTATATCTGAGTTTCCTATGGAGAGATTCTCTTCACTTCTGACCCGTTGTGGTTCTCGAGGGGATCACTACTGAAAGGAAGACCAAGGTTGATCGGTGGATACCGAGGGTGGACCGCCACCTATGGATGACTATGGACTGAGCCGTATTCTGTAGAGATTTTTGTAAGTTGTGTCTTGTAAAAACTGTATAGTGTTGATATAAAGGTTTTACGCGCAAGGTGTTTTTCCTCAATTTGCCTTATCGTGTTTGGATGCTTTAATTTTATCTAATTGAACACCAAAATGCTTGTTTAGGGAAATAAGATAAAATTTGGACTTGTGTGTGCTGGACACTTAATTATAGAAATTATCCTTTAAGATCGCAATATCACTCTCAATGTCCACGTCATTCTATCATTTTATCATTTTCATCCTTTCTATGGTTTATATCACCATTTCATCTTGTCAACATGCCATTGTGACTACTTTATCTGTCTTTTGACAAAAACCAACCAATAAGGTTTAATGAGGAACTTAGAGCACTAGGACCCTCAATTATATCAAAATTACCATTTTACCCTTTTCTTCATCATAAATTTGTGAAAAACATATTTACATCATTATGACACTAAAAAACAACATTTCCTTTCAGATGCAACCTTTGGTGATTTTATTTTAAAAAATCATGCTTCGTTATTTTATGTTTCACTACATAAAATATATTTAATCATTTAAAAACCATTTTAGCAAAATATCTACTACTTTTCCCTATTATCACATGTAACCTCAAATATTATTTTCTTCATACTTAACAATATTTATAACACAATTTTAGGGTTATTTTTATACACTTTATTATTATTATTATTATTATTATTATTATTATTATTATTATTATTATTATTATTATTATTATTATTATTATTATTATTATTATTATTATTATTATTATTATTATTATATTTATTATTATTATTATTATTATTATTATTATTATTATTATTATTATTATTATTATTATTATTATTATTATTATTATTATTATTATTATTATTATTATCTCATGAAACCCATTCCAACCTCATTTATCAAGTAACAAATGTCTTGTACTAGCCTACTATATGTTTCTACACATGTTAAGGAGGATTTTAAGCCTTGAAATTCCCAAATATGTAGCTAAACTAGATATAAATCACGGGTTTACATTTTCATGCTTTCTCTTTATATTTCAAGGTTAAAATTTCATTTATTCATAAAAAATTCATTTAGACTCTATTTTATTTAAAACTTTATTTTTGCAAGTCTTGAACATACTAAAAAATATTATAGTTTATAACAATAAATCACCGCTAGCATGCATCCTACATATTTTCCATAGCTTAAACCTTAAAAGCATAGAGAAAGAGAAACCCTAGGTTAACTTTTGAAGAGGAGAACAAAGAAGAAGAAGATGATGGAATCTCCTAACTCCAAATATTCTAAAAAACTCTTCAAAAACCCTCCAAAGCTACCTTAGATTCTCCTACATGCTTGACTCAACCCACTTCTACCTTCGATAAATCTTGTAAAGGAAGAATAAGGTTTCAAAATGGGGTGGAAATTGTGTATTATGGTGCTGGTAAGGTGTAACAATGGTAGGAATGATTTGGGGAATATAAAACGCTCTTGAAACTAGAGAGAAAGAGGGGTAATAGCTAATTGGAAATTGTGGGGGGAGAACCCACTATTTCTCTCTCTTCAGTAACACCAAAATCCCTTAAAAATGATATAAACCCAACACAAACATGCTAAAAACATTTTTGGTGATTTGATGCATTTAGAGGTTGACATATCATAGATCCAAGGATCCAAACCATGACAACACAAAAGGACAACTCGAAATAATAAATTTCTGAAGTGTTCGTTTGAATGAGATCATGTCTCGTTCGAATAAGAACTGAATGTCATTCGAACTACGTTCGAATGACATACTAACGCGGTGGGAAAATCCTATACCGAGGTGGGTAGTTAGAACTACGTTAGAAGCCTGTTCAAATAAGGAATCTTCTCGTTCGAACCAAAGGGCCTTCATTCAAAATGAGGTGAGGATCTCGTTTGAAGGACCCTTGAACTCGTTTGAACGATATAACTAATTCCAAATTTGGCCGTTCAATTCCCAAAGATTCCACGAAGGCCACAAGAGTATTCAATTATAGATAATAATCCATATAACATTGCCCGAGGCCTAAGAGTTCTACAAAATTACAAATTACATGGTAACAGGGACAAAATTTTGGTAAAAGGTGTCACATGGTTCATAAAAATTCATGTTTGGTACCCAAACTTAATATGCTTTTTTTTTACCCCCTTTTGCGAAAGGTTTTCCCAATGTGATGATAACTTCATTTGGCTTTATAGTTGTCACACTTTCTTTATATGTACTCCATTTTACTCTCCTATTTCATCCTCAATATCTCTATTTTCGCATATACACTTGAAAGATTTTCTTTAGTACAAACGTGTATGTAATGTTAATAATATCATGTATGCTCTTTTAGTTTCACAATGCAAGTCATAGTCTATATATAAAGTAAGAAACTTCTCATAAATATATGATTATGTATAAATGTATTCTCAAAGCGTAATGGGATTTTCATTACATGCACTTTCTCAAAATTATTGCAATATTAATGTATATATGGGGATGCCATATTTTATCGATTAAGTTCATAAGCAACGATTACAGTGATGTATTTCTATTGTGATGAGATTGAGATTAATATTCAATTAAGCTTGTATATCATTCAGGATCAAAATTGTACAATAATGATGGGATTGCCATCACATCTTGGGTGGGAATGAATTTTTAATTTAAGCATGTTCTCATATGAGAATGGACTTCCTTCTCTAAAATAATGGGTAGGATTTCTATCAAAATATCATATGGATGGAATTCCATCCAATATTTATTAAGGTGAGATTTCCACCTTAATATTACGAGTTGGATTCCCACTTAATTTTCATAATGAAGAGAATGTTGACTTTTGATAAGAAATATATTCAATCATACTTTTTCTCTAGCATGTGATTTTGAGTCTCCGGTGAGACTTTCTTAAACATGGTCTATTTTTACGCAGATAGTCGTGCAAACATGTTGGAGCATAGTTTTGACTATGTGAAAAAAATAGGTGTGCGTAAGATCATATTGATGTAGATATTTATTCTTGGGAAGTAAATCATATCATACCAGGTGTATATTACTAATCACTTTCAATAATTTCTAGGCACCCATGTTAAGAGTGTATGGATATTATTGACAAGTCATATAGTAATAATGGAAGTATTTGTTCAGTTGTATCAGCGAGCAACATGAACTACTTGTGTATCATGTATCACGAATATTTCAATAGTAAGTTAAATCAAATAGAGTTGTGTCACAACAATGGATATTTATATTAAAAGAATGTGTGAAAACACTTAGTGATGACGTATATAACCTAGTATTAATATAATAGGTATGTGTGATAATATCTAGGGATAAATCGAGGGATCATAAAGGGTTAAGTGTGACAAAGTATTTCTCAAACATATACGTGTAAATTTTCCAAATATTTTATTTATAAAACTTCTAAGGGTTCTCTTATAAAAGTTTATCCTTTTAATTATTGAAGAAATTTCTCAATGGGTATAAGGCCAATTGGGTATTTAATATTTTTCTTGAAATTCAAATATATTTCCTTTTCAAGCCTTGTTTTGTATTCTTTACCAGAATATCATTTATGAATTAAACTTCTAGAATGAGAATCCAAGAATACCAAGTTTGTTTTACTCACAAATTTGGGATTTAATTTGTGGGAGATATGTGGGTTTTTATCTTCAAGTCACTATGGCTTCTATATGTGTGTGTCAAATTGATAAGTTATTCATATACTCATTGGAGTTCATAAGTTCTAGTGTGTAGATTTAAAAATTATAAGTATGATTGAAATCCATATATGAGTTATGGGTAAGAACAACAAAGATCATATTAAATCAAGGAAATCATATTTTCATGCGAAAGTGAATGTGTATGATCTTTTGACAAAAAAAAAATCCAATTCAATTTTCAAAAATAGTTTTTACTCTGAAACATTTTCTACTTTTTTCACAAAAAATATCTCAAAAAATTCTACTAAAGCCCTTTTGTTTTTCAAGCAAGATCTATAAGTTTCCAAAATAGAGGGAATTGTAAAAAAAAAACTCCTCTATTTTGGATGTGATCTTTAAACTCAAAACATACTTTTTTCCAAAATAATTATTTATGAACTAAGCTTTGATACCAATTATTGGCCTGAAAATTATCCTGGGGGGGGGGGGGGGGGGTGAACTGGGATAGTGACATTTTGTCAACTTTTTGCATATAAACGTTTCTTTCTTTCTTTCTTTCTTTCTTTTCATTTTCATTTTATAAACTTTTCAACCTTAGTAAAAATACTTTTATTAGCTTGTTGATAAAATGAATACTCTATGTTTGTCTTGGATTCATTCATATTCACATTCACATTGACATCCAAGTAAAATAAATATTAAGAAATTTAAAGTGAAGCATAAATGTAAATATAGTAAGGGAGGATGAAGGGTTTCGGGAACTTTTCAAACTAAGGACTTACTGTGGTTCGACCTTGCCTACATCCATGCTGAATATTATAATCGAGAACTTCACTATCTACGATTCATTTATAATGAAACCAAAACCTTTAAGGAACTCCACCTTGAACATCGAAATCAATAAGATGATAACCTCATTTTTCTCAATCTATGCCCACACATTAACCTAAATACTTTAAATGCCTCCACTACTCGCAATAATGGCACTACGACCATGAAGATACAATGAAGTTTTCCACATTAAATAATGTACGATTTGTGACCAAAGTAGAAATCAAGTGCTTTACTAAAACAAATGTGACATGGTTTTAATTTATTTCTATATAAAAGTAAACATCCAATTTATAAGAAATAATGAATGTTTTAGAAAGAAAAGTGATCTCATGAAAGAATGTTATAGTGAGAACATCGAGTTATTCACCACTTTGACCTTCATTTGTCCGAACACCTAGGGGAAAACATGGATGCTTATGCGTTAGGAGGAAATGAAATGAGAAGTATATAATGAGATATGGTAGGATGGTGATATCATGGATGTTTGAGAAGAGTGTATTACACTTAAGGACAAATGTCTTTATTTCATAAGATCTTGATTGCAAACTTTCTCTTTTTCTTTTTTCTCTTGAATTTTATTTTCTTCTTCTAAATGAACTCTGAAAGAGATAACTACTAAAAATGCAAATGCTCTATATGAAGGCTTTTCTCTCTTATACTTTTCCATTTTTTTTTAAATGGTCGGTGTAAAATGGCGCCGATATGGAAATGAGTGGTATGAAAATGGGGGTGGTATATGGTGATGATATGAAAAATGAAAGGTGTATGGATGCAGATAAATGTATGATAAAATGGAATTTGGTTCCTGTATGGGTGAAAGTACAGTGATTGGGACAAACTTCAAGATACATATTTCTTACAACTCGAACGTGATGTCGTTCTCAGTAATCAAGCCAAAAATTTAGTGAAGAATAATGAGATCATACAACGATTTGGTGCGGATCCAAAGGAAGTTGAATTAACTCATGACTCTGAGATTGCATAAAACTCTCTAAAAGGGTTAAAGGAACGAATCTAACAAGATAAAGTCTCCACAGGTGACCATTAAGGTTTACTTAAGAATTGTAGTACTCTTCAACTCTAATCCGTAGCGATATGATAAGTGTGCATTATTGAGTCTAGAAATTCATGGTGCAAAATGCCTTGGTACGTATTAAATGAGCTATTTAGAAAAAAATATCCTCTATCTTGATTCTTAGACTTAAAAGATGGATGATAGAAAATTCACGTCAATGAGTGAGATGAAAAAAATTGCACAAAAATTTTAAAAATAAAGTCTTATTTATGATTTTTTTTTCAAAAGATGTACGATTTTTATAAAATTCCCCACCCCAAACAAAAAGGAACATCGTCCTCGATGTTAAATAAAATTATTTTTAATATTGAGAGCATAAGGTAGGAAAAAGATTACCATAATCAATCTCTAATGATGTGGACCATACGTAAACAAGATGAAACCTGAATAAGTGATGAGATAAAAATGTGTACAAGTCTATAAAGATGGTAAAGCATCACACCTCCCCCAAACATGATATGACTCATACTAAAAAATAGCATGTTGTCTCCCGGGAGCACTAAGTTTAAAGTCTTCAGCCATACCGAACCATTCTCACCCTAAAGATAAGATCTATGAAATCACGGGGTGATAGAAAAATTGGGTGATTATAATCACCCCTAAATAAGACTGAATCGTCAGTTTTGTTGGATAAAGGATACAAGGTCAATGCACATGTATGGAAAAGTGCTTTACGCAATGCAAAGCATCGGTGGACAAAGGGTGGGTGGGGACAAGGGTATAGGGAATGAAGGCAAGGGTGAGGATGAAGAGGCACCGGTCACGGTCCTTATTGAGCATAAAGGTGAGGGAAATAAGGGACCTATAAGCATGGTGATCTAATTGGATGGGGAGGAAAAATGGTTTGGAAATTGGGATGTGGTGTGGCTCACAGAAAGTGCATCACTATTCTATAAATAGACAATGATAATGGTTGTGCTGTAACACGTCAATGAGGTGATGAGAATAAAAATCACCACAAAACGAGAGTGGGGGGATGGAGGAACAAGCTTTATGTCACCTACGTTGAGAGTAGCACCACAACTACTTTCATGGATGGCGGGATGGATGATGAACACATGAGAGGGATTGTGGAGCTCAAGGGTGGATGGAGGGTTCAGGTGAGGACTTGAATAAATGGATGGGAACATGTGAGGTATAACAGTAAGGTCCAAACCAGGTGAAAGGTTAGGAGGGACAATGGGTGGGTCGAGTAGTATAAAGGTTGGGGGAAGATGATCTAACTCGAGAGTATGGGACACACACTCATCAGGAGTCTCGGAGTGATCCTCAGGGGTACTCGCAGGAGGAAGTGTGGAATTAAAGGATTGAGAGATCAACTTATCCAACCATAAGTCACCATCTGATGCGGTGGGAAAATCTATTGAGACGTTGAGATCCGAGATATACGAATCAACATAAAAAAAGACTAAAAATGATCCAAGCATGTTTTCACATGATCCATATCTAGAGAGGTAGGAACCATCTCAAGTTCAATCTCAGGATATTGGTGAACACTCTTAATCGAATCTAACCTATAATAAATTGGTACTTAGGGAACAATCACCGTGGGGTTAATAGGTGTAGATTTAGTCATATTTTTGTATTCTTAGATAGGGGAATATGAACCTTAATGGTGGGTTCTTTAGGACAAGGCGGGGTTTGATGAGTCTCACAATATTTATTAAGTCAACACAATTGTCAACTTGGGTCCTAAACCACGGGATGGTTTTAACTTGGAGATTCTCAGGGTGATAGGTTTGTTAACACTCAAAATTCATGTCACAAGACAACTCATCATCACTCCATGTGGGTGAAACAATGGGTTGACTTGGGGTGGAATCCAACTCTTTCGCACACTCAAATTCATTTAACCTTTATTCAAGCCATTATAGGGCTTGATTTTGATATTGAGTAGCTTTCTCTTATTCGAGGATAAACTTTTGCAATAGGATTTCTAGATCGAATGTGGATGGTGTTGATGAAGTGTTGGCGGGTGGAGACGGTGCCTGAGGTGGACACAACTCGTTATTGATACTAGAAAATGGAGAATACTCAAATGAAGTATGGGAAATGGGTTCAAGTTCATCATACACGAGAGAATCGTCTTTGTGAGAGATGAAAGGTTGATAATCATGGGGACTGTATTGAGGGGACTGATCGGGATGAGGTGCACAAGGTTATCATGATGACTGTTGGAAACCGTGCGGATCCACAACATGAGGTTGGTATTTATATTGCGTAGGTGGGTGATCAAGCCTCGATAAATAGTTTTGGTACTCACACCACTTGGTATTGGATATTCCACGAAAATAGGCTGAGGTGGGTCCTGAAACAGTGTCATAAGGATACACTTGGGCTATGTTTGGTCAGATGGATATGAAAGGTAGGGCCACTCATAGGGTAAGTGATATTCTTGAAAGCAATATGTGCACGCTGAAGTATTGGATGCATTGACACTCATCATGAGAGGAGATGGAATATGAGTTGCGTTTGTGGATGATGCAAGAGTATCAACGGTGTGTGTGAGAGAGGTAACACCACTAAGTAAAGTATGGAGGTTCGACTCAATCTCAACTTTAAACATGTTTTGAGACAATGGGAGATAACCAAAGTAGAACCTTAAAGGACATTCGTCGGCCATAGCGAGAGTAATATGTTTGGATTTTTATGGAGCTACTAAAAAGAAAAATATTTTTTTATGAATATTTGGATTTTTAGAAAAAAAAGGAAGAAAATGTTTTTTATTTTTGGGAAGAAAATATGGTAGAAAAATATTTAGACTCTTGAATTGGACGAACTCATTAAAACTGATAACCCAAATATGAAATTAGATAAGCACAAGTAAAGAATAAATCCTAACTAGAATGTAACCAATTTATATCTTCAAATTTTAGTTAAAGGGGTAGCTAAATTTTAATTAATTCCGTGGGCGACAAAAGTCACGGAATTTATCTTTGTGATCGCCTTTGCAAAAATTATTGTTCTTACATAACTAGAGGCTTGCCACAGAGATTCTCCACAAAGCTACTATGATGAAACAGTCGACCGGTGCAATGCTGGGGACAACACAACCCTATTTTACTAAGCAATCGCACTTTAAAACCACTTTCCCTAGAAACTTACATGCCTAAAAGCGAACCGTTCGAGGATTTACTAGGTGGAGAGGACTAGACGGGTTATCCTACACGTTAAATTGATCAAAAAGGGATCGACGAACACCGTATCCTATAAGTCTATCTAGTTGATTGATTTTAAATTTAATGATATCTAATGTAGTACATAATAGATAAGTGAGTGATTCGGGTGATGAAATCCTTTCTCGTGAATGACTGGGTGTAGATCTTAACTGATTAATTCATCATACCATTCAAATATAAATGAGAGAATAAAAATCACACAAGAGCATGTGGGAACACACAATATTGAATCTATTATGGTAGATTTGCAAGTGTTTAGAAATGTACCTCCCACAATTTTGACACGCGTGGGGTGAAGACCGATTTGAGTCGATCGGGGGATAGTGATAACGGAGCCATTTGATAACTTGGACTTTTTTGTATATGTAGTTATTAAGCCAAGCTAATCAAAAATTTCCTTCAATTACCTATAAAAATATCACAAGAACTAGAGGTAAGTAAGGATTTAATCTAACTCTTTTGAGTGAAACACACAAAAAGTGATGTAATCCAAGTTTCTAGCTATTTTTTTTGCTTTTACTTTATTTTCTAATTTTTATGATTTTTTATATGAAAAAATTTGTTGTGATGGTGAAATAACTAAAGTAAACGAAAGAGATTAACTTTACTAGAAGAAAAATCTCAAAAAATAACTAAGAAATGTGTGATGAAAATGAATGAAAGATAACTAAATGAGAGATGCCAGTAAGGAGGATCAAGTGATGTAAATCCACCCCCATTTCATACAATTCAACCGAGTTTGAACTATTTTAATTTAATTGATTTCCAAAATATTCTTCTATTTCAAAAATTAATTATCAATATACTAATGAATTAAGTAAATATTAATTTAGAAAAGTAATTTCAATTCCAACAAATCTACTCCAAATGTATTAAAATTAAACAAGTGAATCACCCCCTATGGAAAATTCATCCAATTAATTTTTATTAAATAAAATATAACATGAGTAGAAGAAAATTATATTATAATTTTTATCATTTTGATAAGCCTATCTCTAGTTGGAATCAAAATGATAAAATTATAACATAAGCTTTCAATCCTTTCTCAGGGATGGTTTTTCATTTCTCAATGCAAAAACAAGTGTAGGAATTAAAGTTACTAATCAAAGGAAATCAAACAAAAGTAAAATTAGCAAACTAGATAAATTGTACACATGAGGTCTTCATTTCATCCCTTGAATGGGAGGTTAGCCCTCCATAATGGGATTCCAAGACATAAAATAAACAATTAAAATCATATAAGGGCTGAACAAGATGCAATTAAGAGAAGAAGTGATCAAACCAAAAAATTATTGAATTTCAATCAATATTCCATCATATATATATCCACAGTCCTCTCAATTTAATTACAATCTCTCAACTATATTTTTTTCTAAATAAAAACTAAAAATAAACTTTCTCTCTCTATAAGTTTTGCTTAAGAATTAAGCTCAAAAAACTCTTTCTCTCTAAGATTTTCTTCTCTTGAGCCTTCATTGCTTTTATAAATGGCACAATGGAGCTAGGGGCAAAATTGGGAGGTTAAGCGTTAACAGTATAAGGGATAAACCACACATGTGCATATTTTTCTAATGTCATGAGACCATGGGCAATGTGATTAGGCCTAAATTTTTCGTATTTATCCTCGTAATTTAGAGTTTTTTATCACCCCGTACAGTGTAATTTATGTTGAGTTATCTCATATCATTGCTACTGACAACTTATATCTAGTACATCACATTTCATGTATCTCTTACATTTTACAGGTATTTGATGCTCATGAAACCAAAAGAGAAATCAGAATCAAGAAAGAAAGAAAAGAAGAGAAGTTGAGGGTAAAAATTAATTTTACACCCGACATTTGGATGAGGCACCTAAAGATAAGTCAAAGACCATGATTTCACAAGCGTGTAGGAAGAAACGACACCCAAATCTGAGTCATAGTTGAACAGATATGAAGATACGAAGTTGAGAAGAAATCAAAAAAGAAAGGAAGAAAAGCGAACCGGTTTGGTTAAAGCGGCGAACCGGTTCTACTGACTAGAATAGCAAACCGAACCGATGCTAAGGTAGAGAACCGATTCGACAGATTGGAATAGCGAACCGGTTCGTCCACTAAAGAAGACAAAATCAAACCTATTCGGCGTGACAGAATTTTGAAATTAATTTCTTAAAAATAGAGTTGTGCAAGGTAAAAACATTTAGAAAAACACGGGGGCTTTATTGGATATTGATTATACACAGATAATAGTGAGTTTTTACATATTTTTGAAAGGATATTGAAGGAAAGAACCCTAGGAGTAATATTATTCAACAATTGATCATCTTCTACATTATTTCGTGCTTTTTTCAACAATACAAGTATAGTTTCAATATTGCCTTCAATTTTTCTCACATTTTTGGTTTATGATTGGCTACTTCCTTTCTAGAATTCGTCTCTACATGTTTGATTGCAATTTTTATGTAATAATGATTTGATGCAACATAGGTGTCATATTTAAGTGTAGTTGTGCCATGGATGGCTAGATTTCTAGAGGGTTGGGGTACATGGGCCCCACTTAGGTAACACATTGTGTATAAAATTGAATAAAAATATGGAGATAATTTGAAGGTTTCATATTTTGTCGAAGCACGTATTATAGATATCTTAACCTCGTTTTCTCTAGGTAACCGATGTATTTGAGAGTATAATATGCGCACCAACAATCTAATCATGCACGTTAAATTTATTCTTGATTAATTATTGTGCGGAGTTAAATCCTCATATAGTTAATTCTTTTAAAGGTTTAATGTTTTCTTTGAATTATTAATATAATTTTTGAACCTTTTATATCCAACGAACTTACCGACGGTGTGGGGGAGTGTACTCTAATACCATTTTCTCACATATTTTGAAACCATGTCGTTGTTATCGTATGCGTTATTTAGTCACTAGTTAATTGTTTTTCTTTACCTAATTTCAAGATCTCAAACCAATCATCTTTTCCTTATTTTCTTGAGTCAAACGTAAAATTTTTCATCTTTCCTATACGTCGTCACGTCTTACGTCTGTGACACCCTGCCCAATTAAATCCTGGGTGATCATTTCATTACTAAATTAAAGTCGAATCATTAGGTTTCATTCTTAGCATCACTGTCAAAAACTTTTGCAACTTACTAATCACCTAGTATTTAAAAAGTTTGTGTCAAAATTTATCTTTCTTATTAATGTGCATCAATTTAAATTTATGCAAAACATTAACCATTCAACACACCAGATAATGAAAAATGAACCAACTAAATAAATTAAATGAGTGGATAAACATTCCAGTTAAACTTTCGTAATAATCAAATCCATAATGAAGTAAATACGAAAAGTCTCAATAAACGAAAAACCAAATATAAATACACTATCTCTGAAGTACTATCTGAATAAGAGTGGTCAACATGCCCTAACTGAAATAAATACTCATAAGGAAGAGATGATAAATATGGAGGCGTCTATTATCGAGCAATTGCAACTTCCACAGCAGTTGCAACACGTAAAAGGAAAGGAACTCCAATGCTTGGTGTCCCTGGCTGGGCACCTAAAAATGGTTTTACAAAAACAAAGACAAGAGATTTGAAATGTGTCAAACAGTTTAAAAAAAATTAGTAAGTGATTTAAAATGCAAAATCAACAGATAATATATACATGTTAGGTTTACGTGCCCTCTTTTGAGATCTTCACCTCTCAACTAACGTGAACACCTAATGTATGTTTCTACCACCCAAACTAATTATGCTACCCCTCCTAACTAGTCCGAACAAATGTTTATATTTCTTTATAAGCTAACACATTGTGCCCACTAATTTCGCCCATACTCTATCTTAATAAATTCTTTACATCAATTAGCCAATTATGAAATTCTTAATATATGTTTACCTCTCCATATACTAAATTATTTAAGATGTAACTATCTTTCTCATATACTAAGCACGCAGTAGAATATTTCACAAGTATATATATTTATCACTCTATATAATATATATATATATACAAATACATCACCCCGAGGCTAAGATGCAGTGCGGCATACTCTGCTATCAAGTCCCGGTACATCGCATACAAAATAAAGGACTATCGGTTCAAAATCACTCTTGAACCATAAAAACAAATCACACATATTGGAGGCGAACATAGTGCTAAGCCTTCGGGATACGCACATACCTACACACCCAAATGACCGAGCACACCCTAAATCACCGTAGTGTGCATTACCAAAAGTTTTATGTCCTGAGGTACAAGTGAATATCCCCCCAAATGGGCTCCTCATAATCAGACTGACCACAACGCGAAACCTCATGTGATAGCAAGTAGCGTAGGTATGTCAAAAGACATAAGAATTATACAGTTGGTATTCTTACCACCTATAAAAATCAGTAGGTATTCACACAACCTAGATATTATCATATGTTCGTAATATGTTTCTCTGGAATACTCACCGTACTTATTACTTAAAATTTTTACTCACTATCGTATTTATATGAATTTTTACAAAACTCTAAGGGCCCTACCCCTTCATTATTTTTCAGTATTTATTCCTGTCGTCACTACTGGTCAAAAACAGGTGTTCACTCATCAGTACGTCACCCTTCTCGAATTTCATTCATTTATCGATTACGGATATTTTCTCAATTATCCCAATACTTACTCCTTTCACTTTATGTAAACCTAATCTACACCTTAGGCCTAATGTCCTTATTATAGAACAACAATCACAATCTCCAACGGAATAATAACAAAAAAATATCATTTCTTAAAATTTGCCCCACGGATATGCCAAGATTTTTAAAATGAAGTTTTGAGGTATTTCGGAGCCGTTTTTGGAGAAAATTTATCAGAGAAGAAAATGTAGAAAACATGATTTTCTATGAGTCAGAGCTGACAGAATAACAATTTTCAGAACTAAAATGGAGCAAAACAGTTTCGAAAATGACAGTTTAATATACTCAATTTCATAGACTTCTTCAAATTCAAGAATTTGTTCTACAATTCAATCCTACCCATCAAAACTCAGATTTCTCCCATATAAATCATGACCCAATTATTGATTTCGTGATCTCTACATAAACCAAGAAAATCTACATGTAAGATCCCACCCAACAACGTTTTTCTCATTCTCCAGATTTATCCAAAATATATGATATTCATATAAAATCAATCCTGTTCTAACATGGATGATATATACCTCTTAGATTGAGCAAGATAAACACTTGTCTCTTATTGTAGGTCTGATCTGTTATAGAAGAAAGGTATGGCTGCATTTCTCTTCCCCCGATCTACACGATGGTGGTGTTTGTGGTGCAAGAAGGTCCTTTGGAATACCTCTCCCCCTTCCTCCAATGGCCTCTCTCCATTTTGGTAATTGATAATCCTAATATCCTTTTCATATCAGATATATTAACTCTCCAATATTCGTAGGTCCAATTTCTCCAAAATTTCATAAGACTAAAATACCTTTGGACTAAAATTGATCAGGGACCCAAATAAAACCTCAGAGTACACTTTTCTGACTATTTTGACCCTTCTAGACACTTTGGCGCATTCAAAATGACCATATGGATGACTTAAAAATAAATTACTTTTTATTTCATTAAATTGAGTCCCGACATGACTGACATGCGTGTCCTAACTAAATTATTTTAACTGACTTATTTTTCACTCACGGTAATTTTAATACAGTCATAGTCCCAAATTACTTTATTCACTAAGTAATATTCATTATAATTTACATTAATAAATACTAACCCTTGTCTCACTAGTTAATATTTATTTTAATCCGGATTAATTTTTAATTAAATTCCCATATTTAATTTAATTAATCCCACATTTAAAAATCATTAAAAATATGGGGTGTTACATACTTCCCCTTAATAACGGAATTTTTTTCTGAAATTCGAAAAGAAAAAGTATACCTGGTTAGAAAAAATTTGAATATTTTGTCGCGCATCTCATCCTCGCACTCCCAAGTAGACTCCTCGACATTATGATTCTCCCACTGGACACTCACATGTGGAACTACCTTCGACCTCAATCTCCTCTCATTGTGATCAAAGATAGACACTAGTCTCTCCTCAGAGTAACTATTGGACTGTAAATCTATCTCCTCCAATGCAATGTGAGTGTGAGTAAACTTATCCCGGAGATATCCAACTTTCTCTTTCTTATATTTTCTTCGTTTTCTTTTGTTTTTCTTTTCTTTTGTTTTTCACCTTTTCTTTCCTTTTCTTTTTTACTACACCTTTTTCTTCACTTTTTCACTCTCACATACTTAATTGTAACCAAATAACACAAACATCATTCAATCCCATGTATCATTCCAAACGTAGGTATGGAAGATGATAAATATGGTTTATAACTCTAATGTGGAGTTAGTTATGGGATTTTTTAGGTTATGAAATGAAAGGTGTAGACACCACATTCTAGGACCTCCTAAGTCTACCCTTAGACTCCTATCACTTCCCCTTTCCACCACTATGTCATACTCCGAGTATCGATCTAGGGACCATCGAGTGCCCTCCGGCCCCATTTGACTCCAATCAACTCTTTCGTCAGAGCGAAAGCTCTTTGAATCTTTGAAGGGATCTGAATACCCTTTCTAATGGTCCATCCCATGCGCGAATCGGCATAACGGTTCAGACGAACATACCATTTCACTATCAAAAACTGATTCAGAGGTCATCGGGCGCTCTCGGGTCCCCGTTTGACCCCAATCAACTCCACCAACATAGATAAAGCTCCTTGAATATTCAAAGGTCACTGAACCCCCTTTCCAACGGTCCACTCCGTGCGCAAAATAGCATAACCCTTTAGATGAATGATAAGTTTTCTCCCAAAACTCTATTCTAAGGCCACTGTGCACTCCTGAACTCGATTTGACCAAAGTCAACTCTTCAGATCGAACGAGGCTAAATGACTCTATGAAGGTCATTGAATAACCTTTCTAACAATCTTCTCCATGAGAAATTCTGACTTACGGTACGGACGAACGATCCATTTTACTCCGAGAGGTCACCGGACGCTTTTGGACCCTATATGAACAAGGTTAACTTTCTGAATCGAGCGAAAATCTTTGGAATGCCGAATTAAATCTCGTAACCTTTTCAACGGTCTGCTCCATTCGTGATTCTTACTTACTATACGAATGAATGATCCATTTGCGTTCGACGATCTCCTGTCCAAAGGACCAACGTGCGCTTTCGAACCACATTTTACCCAAAGTAAACTCTCGGGTCCGGGAGCAGTCCAAAGGACTCTCAAAGGCCTATGAAATACCTTTCTAATCGTATGCCCCGTGCATGATTCTAATCAACAGTTTGTGTGATACAGTCAGTTTTCCAGAAAAGTCCGCACGAGACTACCAATTGCTAGGTCCTGAACCTCGCCTATTGTCACAGTGTCAAGGGGGACCTGCCAATCGGCACCCCTTGGGAGACGCCAATCGGAACCCCCTTGACCTTATAAATAAGGGCCCTGACCTCACTCCCAAGAAAAATAGCAAAAACCCATCAGCATTAGTGATCTCAACAACATTCTCTTAAAGTCAACGAGGTTAAAGTTGGTTCCATCAAAGATAGGGGGCTAGACAGGTTACCTAGTCTCTCAAATTTCTCGTCCATAATTTTTTTGAGAAAATAATTTCATAAACTCAAGATCTAAAGAATTTTTTAAAAAAAACAAAAGCACTGATACCAATTGAGAAAAATTCACTTAAGTCGTTTAATTCAAGATTAAACTATCTAAATGGCTCCGTAAAGTTTATTGAAGAAAGTCTTTTCTTAAAAAAAAATTAAACACAAGATGTGTAAAACAATATGAACGAGTTATTTCAGTTATAAGTTTACCAGTTTTGAAGAACAAAACTTCAAGAAAAATAAAACAACACAGCCTTAAGAAAGGGATGAGAGTAAGAGGAAATACACACAAGCAATTTTAACGTGGTAAAATCCCACCCAATTGGGAAAACATCCATGGAGGTCTCTATATATCAAAAGTAAAAAGTCCACTAAAATAGAGTAACAAGTTACAAACTATATAACAATCAAGATGCACAATAAGACCTAATTCTAGGTTCAGAAATATACCAACTCCTATGGATTTCCTGACTTCTCCCATGGCTCTGATGTTGTTGATGTTCTCTCAGCTTTGTAACTTCACTCCTTTTAGCTTTACGTCGACTCAAAATGTCCAAGATCTCAATACCAATACCTTTTAGTGTAGTAGTGTGGCAGTGTAAGTGGGGATGCGCTCTAAATCACATGCATGTAACTCACACACACTTAATTACAGACAATATGCAAAACAAATCACAAATATTCAAAGGAATTTACAAAATTAGTTTATTCAAAATATCAAACTTTGAATCTTTCAAATATCTACAGATCAAGAGGGAATCTTTCTATATACACGAACCAACATCCTATGCACTTTTTATTTGAAACTATTTACACTTATTTCACAAAATATGAAATATAATGAAGTACAAATCCCCAATCAAGATCTCAATTAGATCTAAGTCTCAATACTCAAAGAAACTGAAATCAGAAAAGGTTTTGTTTGTTTAGGGTTTGAAAATAACTTATCAGTTTGAAAACAACCAACAAAATAATATTTCTCGAAAGAAGAAATCAAAACTACGAAATATCAAAGTGAAATGTATCACAGAGATCAAATCTCAAAGTTCTACGAAAGAAAATGAGATTTAACCAACTTGATTAAGTTGGGAAAGAGATAAAGGATATAACAGGATGAATCTTCTTGAATCTCAAACTAACTCTCTCACAGAAAGGGTTTTCTGGAAGGATTTGGCTGGAGTTTAGTTTAGGGTTTGATTTCGCTTTCTCTCTCTCTTCTCTCTATTTTCTCCCAGAAGTGAGGTTAGACAAAGATTGTAAACGTATAACATATGGCAACTATTTATAGTAAGAGATGGAAGGCTCTAGAAACTCGATTCAAATCAATGCTCAGGAGTTTAAAAGATCAAAGCAAATCCAAGGGTTAAGGTTGCACCTCTTCAAAGTTAAGCCGCATTGGTTGATCCAGGCATTACAAGGATCATCTTACATAACATGCAAGTCGTTGATTAAATACATCCAAGGGTTCACATTTAAGCACATGTATGTGAGAGTGTAGAAACACAAACCTAGCCGTTGCGGAGACAACATGTGTAAGGCTAAGATGGAATGTTAAACGCGTGTTTTTGAACTTCTATAAATACAAATTTCACCCACATGCCCAAGCATGTTTTTAACAGCTTATGGAATTTACCAAAAAACCCACAACTTTATTAAAAACCAATTTTTAATTTTTTAAACAATGTTTAAAAAATCATAAAAATCATTTAAAATATCCGAAAAATTATAGAAAATTATTTTAGAGGAATTTAACTCACACAACACCAATTAATGAATAAGGCCAGCACATATGCAACACATGAATGCATCCTAGGTGAAGTGTTGGTGTACTACCATTTAGACATTTAGAGGAACTCAATTATGAAGAGTCTGAAGGTTCTTTGATTTGAAAGGGTCTCACTCAATTTTGTCACTATTTCCAAACTAGATGAGCACCTATGTAATATAGACTCAAATGAGTAAAAAATATAGGGTGCTTCAATCTCCCCCTTTGGAAATATGAGACAAAATCTCCTTTGAGTCATCTAAGACTCGTAGGGATAGAAAATAAATAAGAAAAATCCTATTCCTATACAAAAATTCTATCTACCTAATATCCTAGAAAGAAAATTGCATGATTCAACTAGATACAAACCAATACCCTAACAAAATTCTGTTGCAAATAAAGGTAGTGATTCCTGAAAATGCGATAACTAAGATCAAGTTTTTTAGTTGAGAATACACCAAAATGTCCAAGAGGACTCAAATTTCTCCCCCATTTTGTTTCAAATGGACAATGGGCAACGAAAACCAGTAGAAATAATAAATCATTGCTCTGTCTTAACCATACCGATATACATGCGCAAAGATTTAAATCGAAGAAAGTCTAAAGGTTTGGTAAACATGTCAGCTAATTGCAATTCAACAGGAATGTAATTTATTTCTAACTCCTTTGATTCAACTAGCTCGCATAAGAAATGATATCTGATTTTGATATGTTTGGTACGAGAGTGCTGAACAGGATTTTTTGAAATATTAATCGCGCTTCGATTGTCGCAATATAGATGTAACTTATTTTCAGTTATACCATAATCTTTCAGCATTTATTTTAGCCAAAGTAATTGAGCACAATAACTTCCTGCTGCAATATATTCGGATTCGAAAGTAGACAAGGAAGTGCAATTTTGTTTCTTACTACTCCATCCTACAAAATCGTTACCAATGTAGTAACACGCTCCTGAAGTACTATCATCGGTACAACCGACCCAATCAGCATCGGTGTAACTTACTACAGTACTTGAAGTTTCTTTAGTGTACCAAAGTCTGAAGTTTATAGTGCCTTTAATGTATTTGATAATTCTTTTAACGCACAATAGGTGACTCTCTTTAGGATTATTTTAATATCGGGCACACATGTAGACATAGTACATGATATCAGGATGAGAGGTAGTAAGATAAAGTAAGCCTCCTGTCATACTACGGTACAGTGTGGAATCAATAGATTTCACATTCTCATCTTTAGAAAGTTTGATAGAGGTACTCATAGGAGTCCTAGCTTCTTTAGCTGTTTCTAGGCCAAACTTCTTGACAATCTCTAAAGCATATTTAGATTGTGAGAGAAATAATCCTTCTGGATTCTATTTAACTTGGAGTCCTAAGAAGAATTATAACTCCCCCATAAGTGACATTTGAAATTCTTTGTGCATAATGTCCGAGAAGGTTTTAACTTCTAAAGAGGAGGTGGATCCAAAAATGACATCGTCAACATAAACTTCAATAATAGTAATGTCGTTGTCAAAATGTTTGACAAATAAGGTTTGGTCATTCCCTCCTCTCCTAAATCCATTGTCTAAAAGAAAGGTGGATAGATGCTCATACCAAGCTCTAGGAGCTTGCTTTAACCCATAAAGAGCTTTTTTAAGACGATAGATGTAAGTTGGGTGATGAGGGTCAATAAACCCTTTGGGTTGTTCTACATAGATCTCCTCAGTTAAAATTCCCTTAAGGAAGGCTGACTTAACATCTATTTGATATAGTGTGAAATGCAAATGATAGGCTATGGAAAAAGGTAAGAGAACAAATTTGAGGCAAGTGACAGGAGCAAAAGTTTCCTCAAAATCTATTCTTTGAATCTGAGAGTAGCCCTAGGCAACTAAACTAGTTTTATTCCGAATAATCATCCCAAATTCACCAGTCTTATTTTTAAAAATCCAACTTGTTCTAATAACTCTTTCATTATCAGGCCTTGGTGCAAGATACCAAACATTATGAATGAAAAATTAAAGAAGTTCCTCCTGCATAGCACTTATCCACAAAGTGTCTCTCAAAGCTTCATTTATAGTTTTTGGCTCAATAAGAGACACAAAACATGCAAAATGAGCAATGTTACGAAGTTGAGATCTTGTGTGAATAGGCTCAGTAGGATTACCAACTACACTATCTAAAGGGTGATCTTTGGAAACCTAATTGGGTACTTCAGGGGTCTCAGTTGGTAAAGATTCAACTATTTCTAGAAAGTCATAATTTAAACTATTTTCAGACTCATCCACAATAATTGGTTCTTTGGTTTTACTTTCTGCATTAGTGCCTCCTACAACCACATTAATGGATTCCATCAAGGTTTTGGTATGAAGATTATAGACACGATATACCATGCTATTTGGAGAATATTATAAAAATATGGCTTTATCTCCTCTAGTTTTGAATTTAGACAGATGTTCTCTGTCCTTACAGACATAACAGGTTCTACCAAAGGTTCTAAAGTATTTTAGGTTAGGTTTCTTCCCATATCAAAGCTCATAGGATGTTTTTTTGGTATTCTTCCTTAAGTAGACTCGATTGATAATATGACAGGCGATACGAATGGATTCTACCCAAAAATATTTTGGTAGGTTTTTTGCATGAATCATCACATGAGCCATTTCTTGAAGAGTACGATTTTTATACTCAGCAATCCCATTTTGTTGAGGTGTTTTAGGCGCACTAAATTCATGTTTGTAACCATTATAGTCACAATATTCTATTACTCCCGAGTCTATGAATTCTCCTCCTCTATCACTACAAATTCTATCTTCTTGGTAGTCCTTTTCATTTTCCATACGAACTAAGATTTTCAAAAACTTGCGAAAGCTTTCTATCTTGTGTTTTAAAAAAGCAACCCAGTTAAATCGAGTGAAATCATCAACCATAACAAGGATATAACTGTTTCCACAAAGACTAACAGTACGAGAAGGATCCATTACGTCCATATGGATGAGTTCTAGAGGTTTAATCGATAATACTTCTTTAACTTTATTATGGGAAGCCTTAACAATTTTCCCTTCTTGACATGGACCACAAACAATGTTTAAAATTGTTTCTATCTTGGGAAGACCTCTAACTATCTCTTGGAAGAACAATTTGCCAAGACTATCATAATTAATGTGACCCAACCTATTATGCCATATCTCATTGTCATCCATTCTAGCAATGTACGAAGTCCTGTAATAATGCAATCACCTTTTTCATTTTAAATGTTGCAATTGTTCTTTAAAAAAGTGACAGTATGGTTTGAGTCACAAAATTGTGATATACTTAGTAAATTGGCTTTAAGTCCTTTTACCAAGAGAACATATTCAAGGATGGGTAATTCTTCTTCATGGAGTGTTCCTTTACCAATGATTTGGGCTGATACACCATCTCCAAACAAGACTTTTCCTTCGAAGAAGTTAGTTTTGTTTTAAAGTTTGAAATCATCCTTGGTCATATATTTGGAATAATTAGAGTCTAAATACTATCCAACTGTTGTATGTTCAGCTCTAAAAGCACTGATCACTATATTGCATTTCAGCTGGGGTAATATGTCATATTTTCTAACCCATATTGCTCTAGTTTTCAATTTGCGCTTATTAGCTCGTATTTGATAAACTTGCAAGCTTCTGTCTTTTCTTTAAAAGATTTTTGCGCATATTTATTGTTGTTATACACAATTGGAGAAATTGGTCTAAAATATAATCTAGTATTCCTTCTTGTTGATGGTCTTTTAGTATTAGTCTTTTTCCTCCTATTATAATAGTTAGAATTATTATCTGGTTGTCTAGGAAGGACATAATTGTTTCAGTTTCTCCTAGAATAGTTGAAGTTATGGTAAATAGGAGAGTTGTAGATAGGGTTACATAGACGTTTGGAATAGAAACCTTTAGGATAATGTACATAGACATCACAGTAGGAGCAGTAAAGATGGCACGTAGAACTCACAGCCTTAGGAAATTTTTTATTCAAAGCTTTGTCTAGATTTTAAGCTCTAATCTTATTCCTAGATGGAACATGATGAAATGTCTAATCTGCTTGTCGAATAGGGGAGAAGACGTATTTAGTCTTTTGTTTAACATTATGCTTAAAGTTACTTAATTCACCAATGTATAACTTCAGTTGTTTTTTATCAAACTCATTTTTCAAACCTTGAATGTCTGGAGAAGTTTCAATAGGTATTTTGCCACCATACACAAACTTTATAGTTTCAATGTTTTTAGTTTGTGTCTTAGAGTTGGGACAAAATTCGATTCCAGTTCTGTCACAAGAATTGGTTTTGCTTTCAACAACACAATCTTCAAAACATTTAGAATTATTTTCAAATTTTGCAAACTTTTTGAAGACTATGGATGTCTTTTCTTTTATTTATTCGAATTCTAACAACGTTCCTTTGTATTTCTTTTCTAGAATTTCATTAGAGTTAAACAACTCTTTCAGTTTTTGGTTTAATTATCATGAGTTAGACATTGAGTAGTGTTCTCTTTAGCATTTTATTTGATCATCAGACTTAAAGTTTCTATGTTCTGGATAAGATCCTTGACAATCTTTTCAAGCCTGCTTTTCTTGAGAGTTTTTGTGTAAAGTGTGTGAATGTCAGGAAGGTCATCGTTTTCAGAGTCACTAAGTGTGCAGTGTGCATTGTCCCCTAGAGGTTCAATTTTAGGACTCACACACCCATTGATATTAACAATAGAGTGGTCACTTTGACTCACACACACGGCATTTTAAGCATTATCAACATTCTCAAGCAATAAGGCAGGTAAACTAGTAGGCACGGTATCATTTAACATAGTATGATCATATTCCTCATAATCATTATTGATTATTTTAGCAAAGAGTGACATACAAGGGTCAAATGTATTAGATGACGCAGGTTCATCATTTTCAGAGTCACTTGAGTCATACGAAGTCTTGCTTAAATGACCCCTATTATGTTTGTGAATATTGTCTAAGTTAACTCTACAGTCACTAGACATGTGTCCTAACTTTCCACATCTATATCATTCAACATTTTTAAGGTATTTCTCAAGTTTCTTGTGATTATCAGTCTGGTATTTATCTTATCTTCTCCCATGAGGCCTGTTGTTAGATTGATTTAGATTAGTAGGTTTGCCTTATCTTTTTGCTATTTTATTTTGAAAGGTCACAATTTTCTTAAACTGTTTAGACATCAAGGCAATCTGATTATCCAAAGTATCTAAATTACGGTCCTCATCAGAGTCTAAGTCAATGTTAGGTATGCTGAATTCAGTTGTGGTCAAATTAGATGAAAAAACAATATTGGAGGCAGACTGTCTCTTTTGGAGCTGAGTTAATTGTTTCTTAAATTCTAATTCCATTTCCATAGTTCTCAATTTTCTACTTAGGAGTTCAGGTGTAAGATTTAGATCATCCATCTCCTCAATTTCATACCTCTTATTATCAAAATTTTGTGGAAATGATCTTAGTATTTTATAGATAATTTCTTTTCTATTATAAATAATCCCATTAGCATGCAATTTGGTCACAATGTCTGTCAGTCTAATATAGAAGTTATCAAATGACTCAGTCTCAGTTATGATCAAGGAGTTACACTGCTGAATTAACATTTATGTTTTAACAGCTTTAACTCTGGTATCACCCTCATGTGCAGTCATTAGGGTGTCCCATGCTTCTTTAGATGTTGAACATAATGATATCCTCTTATATTCGTGTTCATTAATAGACATGAACAAGGAATTTTTGCCTTTATTGTTATTAAGTGAAATCTATTTCTTTTCTTTAGTGAATTCACTTAGTAACTTTCTAATCCTCACAGTACTTCCTTCAGCGGCTGGTTTAGTAGGAAAAGTGTAGCCATTTTTAATAAGTTCCTAGACATCATCTCCCAATGTCCCTTGGATGAATGCAACCATCCTTACCTCCCAGTAAGGAAAGTTGGTTCCATCAAAGAGAGGGGGTCTGGACAGGTTACCTAGTCTCCCAAATTTCTCGTCCATAATTTGTTTTGAGAAAACAATTTCAGAAACTCAAGATCTAAAGAATTTTTTTTTTTGAAAAACCAAAGCTCTGATACCAATTGAAAAAAATCCACTTAAGTCGTTTAATTCAATATTAAACTATTTAAATGACTCCAAACATTTTGTTGAAGAAACTCTTTTCTTAAAACAAATTTTAAACCCAAGATGTGTAAAATAATATGAACGACTTATTTCAGTTATAGGTTTACCAGTTTATTGAAAGCGTGGAGTTGGATCCCCGGTGATTTAATAATTATCACAATTATAAATATAATAATTTCCTTTTCAAAACAAATGCGGAAGCGTATAATACGAGTGATGGTTCAACAAAACAACAAGGCCGGGTTTTAATATCTTAAGAAAACAATTAAAACATAATTCAAGTCCTAGTATTTGCCTAAGTCATGATTATTCATATAAACAAAGTTAGGCGAAACCAATTTTAGCAAGTGACTTGAATAAACCAAATTTACCCAATATTTAATTTAAGTCCCAAATTAAAAGAGTGTGATAATTAAACTGAATTTTATCTTGAATTAAATCTAAAGCATGCGTTCTAAATGATGTGCAAGATAAAATAAACAATGTCACACTACACCGCGATATACGAGGAAAAACCCACTAACGGGAAAAAACCTCGGGACGGCCCTAGCCTCAAATCCACTAAAAACGGTATTACAAAATACAAGACAAAAGACTTACTTCCTAAACTCGAACCCTCTCAAGCCGTGATGCTCCTTCTTGTATCAACCTCCAATTAGCGGATAACCAACGGAGCTCCACCGTGGTCTCGGAATACACCGATAGGACTTTAAACGGTCACCGTCACCCGAACATGGAGCCTTTCTCCAAACGGGTAGAATCTCAACAAAAGTCTTCTTTGTGATGGGGTGTAGAAGCAAACCCGAAATGTCTCTTGAATTCGGTAGAGAAAACCGGTGCCAAAAACTCCAAGTAAGGATATGTATATATAGAACTTGGAATAAACAACAATGGGTGTAAACTAGAGTGTGTATGAATTTTCCATTAAAAATTAACACTCAAAAACATGAACATTTTCCCTAATTAAATTTGCTCTCAAACTCTCTCTAAGAGTTGGATATGGAATGGAAAAGTTGTCTTGGAAAATGTGTTTCCCGCACATGATAATGCATGAAAAAGTTGGTTGAAAACCAAGTGGAGAAGTGGGGAAAAAACTGTCAAAAACTGCTGAAAACAGTTCCCGCCTGACGTCTCGTTCGAACGAACTTGACTCTCGTTCGAACGAGACTTCTAACGAGCGACCAGCCTGGGCTCGTTAGAATCTCGTTAGATATCTCGTTAGAATGAAAACTCGTTCGAACGACATATCGAACGACATATCGAACGACTGTCCAGATTAGGGTCGTTGGCAAACTCGTTCGAACGAACCTGGTTCGAACGACACAACTCGTTCGAACGAAATCTGGTTCGAACGAAAAAACTCGTTCGAACGACATTTCTAACGAACTTCCAGAAAGTTTGTAAAATTTGATTTTGGCCCAGAAACTTTTATAAACTTTTATATACTTATTTTTAAGTTTCTAATTGATACTTTCTGAAAAATAAAATGCAGTTTCTATTAACATAACACCCAATACATATTGTTCCAAGCTCCTATATACATATAATTGCATTCATACCTTGGGAGCATGGAACCTTAGTTGATGACGTAGAAACGAGGCACAAAAAATGGCATTTTGATGAAGCTTTAAGTTCTTTGCCGCTACGTCTTCAACATACACTTCATAGGCTTGAGAATATTACAATAAATACTATCCTATGAATAAATGTTTTTGTCCGGAATTGAGCCAAAACTATATATGGACTCAATTGGAAATTTGTGTCCTTACAAATCTCCCCCTTTGGCTATTCCGGGACAAAAACCAGACAAAAATCCTAAAGGTCCGTCAAGCTCTACTAGACTCAAAACATAACCCGCCCAATCTTTACTCAACCCAAGGATCAAAAGCTTTGCCATAGAAAGATGCCGCTTTAGAATAATTCCTGCACACTTAAGCAAGCTCATCAAATGCATAGGGAATATCAAAGTATTAAATGCAATTAATTAGTTACTCCCCCTAAATTAATTCTCCCTTTAAACACATGACCTACTTAGAAAGACGTCTCCCCCTAAGATAAATCTCCCCCAAACGAAGATACGATAATAATAGGATTAGATACCATTTCTCCCCCTATCATCATTCTCCCCCTTTTTGTTTGGGAATAGGCAAAGAATAAAGAACTAATAAAAAGCATGTGAAAGCTTAAAGTGATAAGACATGAAAGCATATGGGCAATTAAAGCAAGGCAAAGACAAACACATATCATATATATATATATACTATAAATATACCAATAAGTACGTGCATATATAGATAGATATAAACACACACATGACACAAAATACAATAAGTTTGCACACTCGTATGGAAAAAATGTGTCGTATGGAAACGGAAGTGTAGGGGTGTGAACTAGCAACAATTAAATTTAGACCCAAACACTTAAGAAACGTTCACGGAGTTCTCATTTGATTGCAAACTTCATCACAGTTAAATATAAGCTCATGTGACAATATAAAGATTGAACTCAATGAACAAACATACACAATGCATACAAGCCTAGCATGATGATGATTCTACAAACCAAATAGAGTCATGACATTAAAGACAACTAGGATAAACGGACATTGTGCAAACCGTTGATATACCATCCAATTCTCCCTCAATAAGCATATATATTCTTTTGTTTTTGAATGAATATATCAAACAAACATAGGCCTTGGCAATTGCTTTTTGTTTAATGCCAAATATTCGGTTTTTTTAGGCCTTTGGATCACGTATTTCTTTTAGATCCAATCAACGGTGGCTTACTATCGCAAAGGATTTAATTCATCCTTTCGGAGACCTTCCCCGTGCATATATTAATTTATCATGTTTTCATTTTTCACACAAATCTCACATGCAACGGATTTTGACATGCACTAGTCCTCCTAGGTCATAGATATGTAGATGACTAGATTGATAGGAGAACACCTCAAAAAAACTCAAATATAACATGTGACATTAAGATTTCAAAAGAGCTCGTGCATATGTGAATAGAGGCATATGAAAATAGAATCCATTTAATCAATACAAAATCCAACTACTCCATAAAAAATATGGTAAAGAACATTTTAAGGATTGAAAATCTAAACCAAAAGTTCTAGCCACATGGAAGCGTAAACGATAGGATTCAAATACAAATATATGCCACATAAAGTGTGTCAAACTAAAATACACACAAAAAAAAATCTTTTTGAGTTTTTAACATTTTAATCAAAAATAAATATTTACTCAAAAGGACAAACAAAAATCATTTGTATTTTTCATTAAGCTTAAATGAAATAAATAAAACACAAATGATAAACACAAATCTTTTTATATTTTTCAGTTAAATCAAACACAAAATATAATACAAAAAGATAAACAAGTCATGATTTCTAGTATGAGATATGAAAATAGGCAATGACTATAAAATGACTAAACAAGCATACATTTAGCATATGAATATAGCATGAAGTACAAACGCTAAAGTATGCAAACACTAACACATTTATCCTTTAGATTTAGCAATTGAGGAAGCATGTGAAAGTAAATGAGAATCAAAATCCCTATTTTGTAAGGCAACCAAGTCGGATTTCCTAACCCAAATAAATGAAGAATTACTATCTTGGGGTGTAGGAACGTTAGCTATCGTGGTTACTTTACTATGGGATTTTCTAGGAATTCGTTTAAGATCTAAACAAAATTTCCTAAGATGACCTTGTCGACCACAATGTGTACAAGTAAGAGCATGTCGAAAAGATTTATCTAAGGAGTGATCATTAAATGCATTCCTAGAAGATTCTCCTAAAACATTGGTTTTGACTTTAGGGTTAAAATCATTACAAGAATTGAAGCCTAAACCAAAATTGTCATTTTTAATTTGGACCGTTCCTAACATTTTATCTAGTTTTTCCGAACGACACTCCAAATCAAATTTGACATTACTAGAATCTTTTAATTTATTTTCCAATTCTAAAATTTTAGATTCTAGTAAAACATTTCGCTCTTCAAAACCAAGAAGCTCCTTTTTCAAGGATTCCATTAAACCCCTAAGGCTATCTCTCTCGCCTTCTACATAGTTAAGCTTTTCTTGAAGAGTCCTCTCATGTGTCCTAAGGTCTTCTATTAAGGCACTTTCATCAATGACCGTGACACTCTCTCTTAAACTCGCTTCTAACTTCAAATTATCTCTTTTCAATTTAATAAATTCTTTATATAATTCATGAAAAGCATTTTGAAGTTCACTCATATCAACCTCTTCTTCATTTTCACTCTCTTCTTCTTCTTCTTCACTCTCACTATCATCAAAAATAAGAGGATCATGTACAATGACCTTGGAAGTGGCATGTGCTATAATTTCATCATCCGATGAGTTCTCATTATCACTCACATGTGCCATAAAAGCCACAAAATTTTTCTTAGTGGGGGATTCGGGCTTCTCTTCCTTATCACTATCACTAAGGGTCGCATTATATGAAATGGGTCGTTTACCCTCTTTCCTTAGTTTAGTGGGGCACTCAAAAGCCATATGGCCATAACCTTCACAACCAAAACATTTATTAGACTCGTCCCTATCAATATTTTCATTACTAGGTTTAGGGATCTTATCGGCTTTAGAAATCTTCTCGTTTTTATCATGTTTAGAAGATTCAAATTTCTTAAAATCATTTTTAACTTTATCTTTGTTAAATTTAAGAAATTTTCTAAATTTACGAGCAAACAAAGCCATATCTTCCGAGTCACTATCACTATCGCTCTCTACTACTTGTTTAACCTCTTTGCGGGCTTTTAAAGAAACGCCCTTTTCAATTTTCTTTTCAGTTTTAGAGGGAAACATATCAAGTTCATAGGTTTGTAAATCACCTACAAGCTCTTCTAATTTCGTAGAGGCTAAAGTGGGTAAAGAATTTAAAACGGTCACCTTTGGAATAAATCTATCGGGTAGGGACCTTAAAATTTTCTTTACAACACGGTCATCAGGTATTTTCTCTCCCAAGTTAAAGGATGAATTAACAATATCAGAAAGTCTAGCATAAAATTTATCAAAAGTTTCTTTTTCATCCATTTTGATAGTTTCAAATTGAGTGGTGAGGTTTTGGAGTTTAGAAGCTTTAACGACACTCGTTCCTTCATGAGTTAATTGTAAAATATCCCAAGCTTCTTTAGCGGTTTCACACGTCATAATACGTCGGAATTCATCCGGTGCGACAGCGCTAAACAAGGCATTTAAACCTCGGGAATTAAAGTTTTCTAGCTTAAACTCATTTTCAGTCCATCTATCAACGGGTTTGGGAACATGTACATTTTTAATTAAATGTGTTGGTGGGGTCCAACCGTTAACAACAGGCATCCAAACACGTTCATCGATAGATTTAATTGTCGATTTCATTCGTGCTTTCCAATACGCGTAGTTAGAACCATCAAAAATAGGAAATTTTGAAAATGGGGAAAAATCCATTTTAGCCAAAAATTAAAGAATCTTAACGAAATAATTTATCGTTTTTGGCTCTGATACCAATTTGAAAGCGTGGAGTTGGATCCGCGGTGATTTAATAATTATCACAATTATAAATATAATAATTTCCTTTTCAAAACAAATGCGGAAGCGTATAATACGAGTGATGGTTCAACAAAACAACAAGGCCGGGTTTTAATATCTTAAGAAACCAATTAAAACATAATTCAAGTCCTAGTATTTTCCTAAGTCATGATTATTCATATAAACAAAGTTAGGCGAAACCAATTTTAGCAAGTGACTTGAATAAACCAAATTTACCCAATATTTAATTTAAGTCCCAAATTAAAAGAGTGTGATAATTAAACCGAATTTTATCTTGAATTAAACCTAAAGCATGCGTTCTAAATGATGTGCAAGATAAAATAAACAATGTCACACTACACCGCGATATACGAGGAAAAACCCACTAACGGGAAAAAACCTCGGGACGGCCCTAGCCTCAAATCCACTAAAAACGGTATTACAAAATACAAGACAAAAGACTTACTTCCTAAACTCGAACCCTCTCAAGCCGTGATGCTCCTTCTTGTATCAACCTCCAATTAGCGGATAACCAACGGAGCTCCACAGTGGTCTCGGAATACACCGATAGGACTTTAAACGGTCACCGTCACCCGAACATGGAGCCTTTCTCCAAACGGGTAGAATCTCAACAAAAGTCTTCTTTGTGATGGGGTGTAGAAGCAAACCCGAAACGTCTCTTGAATTCGGTAGAGAAAACCGGTGCCAAAAACTCCAAGTAAGGATATGTATATATAGAACTTGGAATAAACAACAATGGGTGTAAACTAGAGTGTGTATGAATTTTCCATTAAAAATTAACACTCAAAAACATGAACATTTTCCCTAATTAAATTTTCTCTCAAACTCTCTCTAAGAGTTGGATATGGAATGGAAAAGTTGTCTTGGAAAATGTGTTTCCCACACATGATAATGCATGAAAAAGTTGGTTGAAAACCAAGTGGAGAAGTGGGGAAAAAACTGTCAAAAACTGCTGAAAACCGTTCCCGCCTGATGTCTCGTTCGAACGAACTTGACTCTCGTTCGAACGAGACTTCTAACGAGCGACCAGCCTGGGCTCGTTAGAATCTCATTAGATATCTCGTTAGAACGAAAACTCGTTCGAACGAGATATCGAATGACATATCGAACGACTGTCCAGATTAGGGTCGTTGGCAAACTCGTTCGAACGAACCTGGTTCGAACGACACAACTCGTTCGAACGAAATCTGGTTCGAACGAAAAAACTCGTTCGAACGACATTTCTAACGAACTTACAGAAAGTTTGTAAAATTTGATTTTGGCCCATAAATTTTTATAAACTTTTATATACTTATTTTTAAGTTTCTAATTGATACTTTCGGAAAAATAAAATGCAGTTTTTATTAACATAACACCCAATACATATTGTTCCAAGCTCCTACATACATATAATTGCATTCATACCTTGGGAGCATGGAACCTTAGTTGATGACGTAGAAACGAGGCACACAAATCGGCATTTTGATGAAGCTTTAAGTTCTTTGTCGCTACGTCTTCAACATACACTTCATAGGCTTGAGAATATTACAATAAATACTATCCTATGAATAAATGTTTTTGTCCGGAATTGAGCCAAAACTATATATGGACTCAATTGGAAATTTGTGTCCTTACAAATCTCCCCCTTTGGCTATTCCGGGACAAAAACCAAACAAAAATCCTAAAGGGCCGTCAAGCTCTGCTAGACTCAAAATATAACCCGCCCAATCTTGACTCAACCCAAGGATCAAACGCTTTGCCATAGAAAGATGCCGCTTTAGAATAATTCCTGCACACTTAAGCAAGCTCATCAAATGCATAGGGAATATCAAAGTATTAAATGCAATTAATTAATTACTCCCCCTAAATTAATTCTCCCTTTAAACACATGACCTACTTAGAAAGACGTCTCCCCCTAAGATAAATCTCCCCCAAACGAAGATACGATAATAATAGGATTAGATACCATTTCTTCCCCTATCATCATTCTCCCCCTTTTTGTTCGGGAATAGGCAAAGAATAAAGAACTAATAAAAAGCATGTGAAAGCTTAAAGTGATAAGACATGAAAGCATATGGGCAATTAAAGCAAGGCAAAGACAAACACATATCATATATATATATATACTATAAATATACCAATAAGTACGTGCATATATAGATAGATATAAACACACACATGACACAAAATATAATAAGTTTGCACACTCGTATGGCAAAAATGTGTCGTATGGAAACGGAAGTGTAGGGGTGTGAACTAGCAACAATTAAATTTAGACCCAAACACTTAAGAAACGTTCACGGAGTTCTCATTTGATTGCAAACTTCATCACAATTAAATATAAGCTCATGTGACAATATAAAGATTGAACTCAATGAACAAACATACACAATGCATACAAGCCTAGCATGATGATGATTCTACAAACCAAATAGAGTCATGACATTAAAGACAACTAGGATAAACGGACATTGTGCAAACCGTTGATATACCATCCAATTCTCCCTCAATAAGCATATATATTCTTTTGTTTTTGAATGAATATATCAAACAAACATAGGCCTTGGCAATTGCTTTTTGTTTAATGCCAAATATTCGGTTTTTTTAGGCCTTTGGATCACGTATTTCTTTTAGATCCAATCAACGGTGGCTTACTATCGCAAAGGATTTAATTCATCCTTTCAGAGACCTTCCCCGTGCATATATTAATTTATCATGTTTTCATTTTTCACACAAATCTCACATGCAACGGATTTTGACATGCACTAGTCCTCCTAGGTCATAGATATGTAGATGACTAGATTGATAGGAGAACACCTCAAAAAAACTCAAATATAACATGTGACATTAAGATTTCAAAAGAGCTCGTGCATGTGTGAATAGAGGCATATGAAAATAGAATCCATTTAATCAATAAAAAATCCAACTACTCCATAAAAAATATGGTAAAGAACATTTTAAGGATTGAAAATCTAAACCAAAAGTTCTAGCCACATGGAAGCGTAAACGATAGGATTCAAATACAAATATATGCCACATAAAGTGTGTCAAACTAAAATACACACAAAAAAAAATTCTTTTTGAGTTTTTAACATTTTAATCAAAAATAAATATTTACTCAAAAGGACAAACAAAAATCATTTGTATTTTTCATTAAGCTTAAATGAAATAAATAAAACACAAATGATAAACACAAATCTTTTTATATTTTTCAGTTAAATCAAACACAAAATATAATACAAAAAGATAAACAAGTCATGATTTCTAGTATGAGATATGAAAATAGGCAATGACTATAAAATGACTAAACAAGCATACATTTAGCATATGAATATAGCATGAAGTACAAACGCTAAAGTATGCAAACACTAACACATTTATCCTTTAGATTTAGCAATTGAGGAAGCATGTGAAAGTAAATGAGAATCAAAATCCCTATTTTGTAAGGCAACCAAGTCGGATTTCCTAACCCAAATAAATGAAAAATTACTATCTTGGGGTGTAGGAACGTTAGCTATCGTGGTTACTTTACTATGGGATTTTCTAGGAATTCGTTTAAGATCTAAACAAAATTTCCTAAGATGACCTTGTCGACCACAATGTGTACAAGTAAGAGCATGTCGAAAAGATTTATCTAAGGAGTGATCATTAAATGCATTCCTAGAAGATTCTCCTAAAACATTGGTTTTGACTTTAGGGTTAAAATCATTACAAGAATTGAAGCCTAAACCAAAATTGTCATTTTTAATTTGGACCGTTCCTAACATTTTATCTAGTTTTTCCGAACGACACTCCAAATCAAATTTGACATTACTAGAATCTTTTAATTTATTTTCCAATTCTAAAATTTTAGATTCTAGTAAAACATTTCGCTCTTCAAAACCAAGAAGCTCCTTTTTCAAGGATTCCATTAAACCCCTAAGGCTATCTCTCTCGCCTTCTACATAGTTAAGCTTCTCTTGAAGAGTCCTCTCATGTGTCCTAAGGTCTTCTATTAAGGCACTTTCATCAATGACCGTGACACTCTCTCTTAAACTCGCTTCTAACTTCAAATTAGCTCTTTTCAATTTAATAGATTCTTTATATAATTCATGAAAAGCATTTTGAAGTTCACTCATATCAACCTCTTCTTCATTTTCACTCTCTTCTTCTTCTTCTTCACTCTCACTATCATCAAAAATAAGAGAATCATGTACAATGACCTTGGAAGTGGCATGTGCTATAATTTCATCATCCGATGAGTTCTCATTATCACTCACATGTGCCATAAAAGCCACAAAATTTTTCTTAGTGGGGGATTCGGGCTTCTCTTCCTTATCACTATCACTAAGGGTCGCATTATATGAAATGGGTCGTTTACCCTCTTTCCTTAGTTTAGTGGGGCACTCAAAAGCCCTATGGCCATAACCTTCACAACCAAAACATTTATTAGACTCGTCCCTATCAATATTTTCATTACTAGGTTTAGGGATCTTATCGGCTTTAGAAATCTTCTCGTTTTTATCATGTTTAGAAGATTCAAATTTCTTAAAATCATTTTTAACTTTATCTTTGTTAAATTTAAGAAATTTTCTAAATTTACGAGCAAACAAAGCCATATCTTCCGAGTCACTATCACTATCGCTCTCTACTACTTGTTTAACCTCTTTGCGGGCTTTTAAAGCAACGCCCTTTTCAATTTTCTTTTCAGTTTTAGAGGGAAACATATCAAGTTCATAGGTTTGTAAATCACCTACAAGCTCTTCTAATTTCGTAGAGGCTAAAGTGGGTAAAGAATTTAAAACGGTCACCTTTGGAATAAATCTATCGGGTAGGGACCTTAAAATTTTCTTTACAACACGGTCGTCAGGTATTTTCTCTCCCAAGTTAAAGGATGAATTAACAATATCAGAAAGTCTAGCATAAAATTTATCAAAAGTTTCTTTTTCATCCATTTTGATAGTTTCAAATTGAGTGGTGAGGTTTTGGAGTTTAGAAGCTTTAACGACACTCGTTCCTTCATGAGTTAATTGTAAAATATCCCAAGCTTCTTTAGCGATTTCACAGGTCATAATACGTCGGAATTCATCCGGTGCGACAGCGCTAAACAAGGCATTTAAACCTCGGGAATTAAAGTTTGCTAGCTTAAACTCATTTTCAGTCCATCTATCAACGGGTTTGGGAACATGTACATTTTCAATTAAATGTGTTGGTGGGGTCCAACCGTTAACAACAGACATCCAAACACGTTCATCAATAGATTTAAGTGCCGATTTCATTCGCGCTTTCCAATACGCGTAGTTAGAACCATCAAAAATAGGAAATTTTGAAAATGGGAAAATTAAAGAATCTTAACGAAATAATTTATCGTTTTTGGCTCTGATACATATTTGAAAGCGTGGAGTTGGATCCCCGGTGATTTAATAATTATCACAATTATAAATATAATAATTTCCTTTTCAAAACAAATGCGGAAGCGTATAATACGAGTGATGGTTCAACAAAACAACAAGGTCAGGTTTTAATATCTTAAGAAACCAATTAAAACATAATTCAAGTCCTAGTATTTGCCTAAGTCATGATTATTCATATGAGCATAGTTAGGCGAAACCAATTTTAGCAAGTGACTTGAATAAACCAAATTTACCCAATATTTAATTTAAGTCCCAAATTAAAAGAGTGTGATAATTAAACCGAATTTTATCTTGAAGTAAACCTAAAGCATGCGTTCTAAATGATGTGCAAGATAAAATAAACAATGTCACACTACACCGCGATATACGAGGAAAAACCCACTAACGGGAAAAAACCTCGGGACAGCCCTAGCCTCAAATCCACTAAAAACGGTATTACAAAATACAAGACAAAAGACTTACTTCCTAAACTCGAACCCTCTCAAGCCGTGATGCTCCTTCTTGTATCAACCTCCAATTAGCGAATAACCAACGGAGCTCCACCGTGGTCTCGGAATACACCGATAGGACTTTAAACGGTCACCGTCACCCGAACATGGAGCCTTTTCCAAACGGGTAGAATCTCAACAAAAGTCTTCTTTGTGATGGGGTGTAGAAGCAAACCCGAAACCTCTTGAATTCGGTAGAGAAAACCGGTGCCAAAAATTCCAAGTAAGGATATGTATATATAGAACTTGGAATAAACAACAATGGGTGTAAACTAGAGTGTGTATGAATTTTCCATTAAAAATTAACACTCAAAAACATGAACATTTTCCCTAATTAAATTTTCTCTCAAACTCTCTCTAAGAGTTGGATATGGAATGGAAAAGTTGTCTTGGAAAATGTGTTTCCCGCACATGATAATGCATGAAAAAGTTGGTTGAAAACCAAGTGGAGAAGTGGGGAAAAAAACTGTCAAAAACTGCTGAAAACCGTTCCCGCCTGACGTCTCGTTCGAACGAACTTGACTCTCGTTCGAACGAGACTTCTAACGAGCGACCAGCCTGGGCTCGTTAGAATCTCGTTAGATATCTCGTTAGAACGAAAACTCGTTCGAACGACATATCGAACGACATATCGAACGACTGTCCAGATTAGGGTCGTTGGCAAACTCGTTCGAACGAACCTGGTTCGAACGACACAACTCGTTCGAACGAAATCTGGTTCGAACGAAAAAACTCGTTCGAACGACATTTCTAACGAACTTCCAGAAAGTTTGTAAAATTTGATTTTGGCCCAGAAACCTTTATAAACTTTTATATACTTATTTTTAAGTTTCTAATTGATACTTTCTGAAAAATAAAATGCAGTTTTTATTAACATAACACCCAATACATATTGTTCCAAGCTCCTATATACATATAATTGCATTCATACCTTGGGAGCATGGAACCTTAGTTGATGACGTAGAAACGAGGCACACAAACCGGCATTTTGATGAAGCTTTAAGTTCTTTGCCGCTACGTCTTCAACATACACTCCATAGGCTTGAGAATATTACAATAAATACTATCCTATGAATAAATGTTTTTGTCCGTAATTGAGCCAAAACTATATATGGACTCAATTGGAAATTTGTGTCCTTAGATTTATAAAATAAAAATTCAATAAAAATAAACTAATACAACCTTAAGAAAGGGATGAGAGGAATAGGAAGTATACACAAGAAATTTTAACATGGTAAAACCCCACCTAATTAGAGAAAAATCTACGGAGGTCTCTACACCTCAAAAGTAAAAAGTTTACTAAAATAGAGTAACAAGTTACAAACTATACAACAATCAAGGCACACAATCAGACCTAATTCTAAGTTCAGAAATATACCAACTCTTCTGGATTTCCCGATTTCTCCTAAGGATTCGATGTTGTTGATGTTCTCTCGGCTTTGTAACTCCACTCGTTTTAGCTTTATGTCGACTCAAAATGTCCAAGATCTCAATACCAACACCTTTTAGTATAGTAATGTGGCAGCGTAAGTGGTGATGTGCTCTAAATCACATGCATGAAACTCACACACACTTAATTACAGACAATATGCAAAAATATCACAAATATGCAAAGGAATTTCCAAAATTAGTTTAATCAAAATATTAGACTTTGAATCTTTCAAATATCCGCAAATCTAGAGGGAATCTTGCTATATACCAGAGCCAACATCCTATGCACTTTTTATTTGAAAATATTTACACTTATTTCACAAAATGTGAAATATAATAAAGTCCAAATCCCCAATTAAGATCTCTTTTTTTTTTTTTTTTTTTTTTTGTGGAAGAGGACTAGCCCCAATTTATTGATAACGAAAATCTTTCAAACAACCAATAAATCGGATGACTTTATAATGGAGTCACCTTTACAAAAGAATGAAAAGAGACTACTTGTAAAATCTAAAGTTTGGAAATCCCCAAGCATCCATGTTTAGAAGACCTTTTAACTCTCTAGGAAAATTATTCACCGAGCTTGACTGAAGATGAATTTGAGATGAAGCACCATAGTTGGCAAGAAGATCTGCACATTTATTTCCTTCTCTAAGCACATGACAAAACTTGACATTGTATCCTTTAATCTTAGCTTTAATCTTGTAGATGATGGACTTGATGCACCATGGACATTTGGATTGATTTAAAAGAACTTTTATAATGACTAATGAATCTGATTCCACTTGAAGCCCTTCTAATTCAGTGAGATTACATAAGTTCTACTATTCAAAGAAACTGAAATCAAAAAAGGTTTTGTTGGTTTAGGGTTTGCAAATAACATATCAGTTTGAAAACAACCAACAAAATAAGATTTCTCGAAAGAAGAAATCAAAACTACGAAATATCTAAGTGAAATGTACCACAAAGATCAAATCTCAAAGTTCTATGAAAGAAAAATGAGATTTAACCAACGTGATTAAGTTGGGAAAGAGATAAAGGACATAAGAGGATGGATCTTCTTGAATCTCAAACTAACTCTCTCACAGAAAGGGTTTTCTAGAAGGATTTGGCCAGAGTTTAGTTTAGGGTTTGATTTCTCTCTCTCTCTCTCTCTCTCTCTCTCTCTCTCTTCTCTCTATTTTCTCTCAGAAGTGAGGCTGGACAAAGATTGTAAATGTATAACATTTGGCAACTATTTATAGTAAGAGATGGAGGGCTCTGGAAACTCGATTCAAATCCATGCTCAGGATTGAGTTTAAAAAATCGAAGCAAATCCAAGTGTTAAGATTGCAATGCTTCAAAGTTAAGCCTCATTAGTTGATCCAGGCATTACAAGGATCATCTCATCTAACATGTAGTCCGTTTATTAAAAAGATCCAATGGTTCACAGTTAAGCATATGTATGTGAGAGCATAGAAACACAAATCTAGCCGTTGTGGAGACAACATGTGTAAGGCTAACATGGAATGTTAAACGCGTGTTTTTGAACTTCTTTAAATACAAATTGCACCCACATACCCAAGCATGTTTTTAACAGCTTATGGAATTTACCAAAAAATCCACAACTTTATTAAAAACCAATTTTTAATTTTTTGAACGATGTTTAAAAAATTATAGAAATTATTTAAAATATCCCAAAAATTATAGAAAATTATTTTAGAGGAATTTAACTCACACAACACCAATTAATGAATAAGGCAAGCACATATGCAACACATGAATTCATCCTAGGTGAAGTGTTAGTGTACTACCATTTGGACAATTAGAGGAACTCAATTATGAAGAGTTTGAAGGTTCTTTAGTTTGAAAGGGTATGACCCAATTTTGTCACTATTTCCAAACTAGATGATCACCTATATAATATAGACTCAAGTGAGTCAAAGATATAGGGTGCTTCAGTTCCATATGAGAAGTTTCATTCAAGCCTAAATATCCATCTTTTTCACACCCAATGTGGCAAATATCATTCTCACTCATCAACATCCATCAACATTTAAAGGAGTTCATCCAAAACCCAAGATCAAGCTCTAAAGAATGTCCAATTCCTTCTCCCTCTCTTTTAAATATCTTGTTTTTGTATAAATTATTCTAAATTCATAATCTAGTTTCACTTTAGTTCATACACATTAACATCTAAGATTTTATTCGTATATTTCACATACTTTATTTTTCATAAAGAACCCAAAAACAAATAAAAAAGGGTTACACCTGTAAATTCCGAATGAAATTTTCCACAACACTTTTTCAAAACCAAAAACACATTTTATACATGCACACACCTAATAAAATTCCGTTCGAATCCATGGGATAAACCCCAACCCTATTCTACATTCGAACTACGGGGACTTTGATACCTTTATAGGCTACATAGGCGTCTCGGATTAAAATCCGAGACTCGAGTTCAACTTTTCAATTTTCTAATTTCTTTCATTTTCCAAATTTCTCAAAATCCCTCATTTTCATAATATCATACATATACATATAACATGCTTGTTAAGGTCTCATCCCACATATATTATCATTTACTAATAATGATCAATATCTCGATGAATGCTCATATTATATATTCTACATTTGTTCTTATTTTGGGAATATTCCAGTGGATGACTTCACCCTATCTTTTTCATGGTATGGGTCGAACGATTCCAATCTCCTTTATATAAATACATACACACACTTTAAGGGGATAAAGGAAAATACTAACATTTTCCCATGAGAGACCGAAAGGGCGGGATAGGTTCCTAACACCTTCCCATTCCATAACTTGGCCCCTGGACCTTCGATATATTGGTTTCGTATGCATCACATTATCCTTGATGCCGCTCTCTCAAAGTGTTAACATATTCTTTTGCCTATTTTTATGAAAAATAGGTTTGCGACTCTATCTCTTTACATTCACCCCACACCGATGACAACCAAAGAACCTTTTCAAAAAGAAGTGTGCAAGACCGCGACACAGTTCTTCCTCTAGGGATCCTCCTTCTTCCCGCTCTGGAACGAACGCCACATCGACCGAAATGGACACAATGGCAACTCTGCTGGGAATTTTTTTAAGAGGGCTAGACTCTGTTTACATGGGTGTTTTATTTTCTTGTATATTACCCCATTTGCATGTTCCCCTTTATTATTCATGTGTACCTCATGCTTATACTACTATTCACAGACTTGTAGAAGACTCTTCATGTACACTTCACACCACGTGCACCTAGGATCACGTATATCCACATGTTGCACACATCACTTAGAAATCCATGCCCAGGTGTCACTAGCGCACACCTCCACTTGTATATATCCATGCTCACTTATCACACACTCACTTGTAGATAGTTATACATCACTCACACATCGCTTACCCATGCTTAGTATAGGTTTACTATTGGTACTTGTACTTTGCTCCCTGTTTGGCATGATCAAGAAAAAGATACTCTCTCCATAAAATATTAATAAATAAATCATGCATGAATCACCAAAGAGCATTGTTACTGACCAAATTTTATCCCGTAACTGGAGAGTCACTTCGTGATGGGTGCTGGTCTGGCAGGGCGCAATTAGCCTAAGCGATATGAATCTCATCTTCCATTGGCTAAGTACCTTCGACGTATATCGAACGGTTCCCCCACATCGTATCGCTTGACCGAAGTCATGACGGTAGGTATATCATAGGGAAATCATTTATGTACATTAAGTATAACAAATTCTCTCTCACACATACTATCCCTATGAGGTATATAGTGAGGCAATTCATGTACACTCAGGTATATCAAATGGCTTGTCCACATGTACCGTTTTCTCTAAAAAATAATACATATATCGTGGACGTCATGCCAAAGGGGGGAACCCTTTCCAATTCACCCAACCAACTACATACTCGCATATAGGTGTCAAGCCTAGGACACACATGTTAGATTGTCGATTTCAACCCGAAACTCTACCAAAATCCCGGGTCGGCTTGCCGCCCAAATTTTGAGACACCCCGCCTAATTAAATACTAGGTGATCAGTCATTTATTAGAATTAAAACAGAATGTTTGGTGGGTTCATTCTTAACATCACTGTCGAAAAACATTTAATATTATTAATCACCTAATAAATAATTAAGCTAAGTGTCAAAACGTTTTCCCATTTAATTCTACCCAATTAATCCATTAATAAATTTCCATTCTTTAAAATATAAGCTACTCATATTTCACAAGAATAAAATAAATACTCGACATGAATCAAATACTGAAATAAATTAGACTGGATAAAACATTATAGTTCCAAGTCTACAACCAACGAACCATAAAATCTGCAAGTGTAACTGAAATAAACTACTAATGTAAACTGGGTACAATCTCTAATAAAATGGCTGAAGATGGGCAAAATATGCTCTAAGAGAGAAATGTCTGAAAAGTAACAGAAAGAACTGATAGATGCCTCTAATGCAAGGACCTACAACTCCCACAACCGCTGCAGCTCGTTAAATGATCCACGCATCTAAATCTGGTAACCCTATGGCTGGGCACCTGATATATATAGCAAAGAGAGAATAATAAAAAGAAACGGGTGACAGCCCGAGTTGTAAAAATATTTGTTTTAGCAAGTATTTAAAATTGCAATAATGCAATTATTATGTGCATGTTAGTTTCGAACTCCCACATAAGATTCTCACCTCTCCACTATTGTGCACGCCTAACGTACGTCAATCCTAGCCTAGTTATCCATAAGGTTCCCAACTAAATCATAGACCTATACTTCTAAATATATCTCAAAGGAGTAACCCGTATCGCCCATACAATACGCTATTAAGATCATTTTTTCCAATTAACCGTATGTTACATTCACTGTTCCGATAATAATTCTTTTACCCACTGAAAATACATTGCTTACCAACATTTATAAGTTTGCTAATTTCACTCATTATTTATTCACAAATATATACATATATACATATAGTCACATCATCCCTAAACATATATATACAAATCCTGCGCCCCTTGGTTAGGACCACTTAGCGTAATGCGTACTCTGCTATCATATCCCGATGCATCGCTCACTGCGTAAGGGACAATTCGTTTGGCGTCAATCACAAACCATAAATATCATAACACAAATATTGGAGGGGAGCATACTCACCAGCTAAATGGGTCTAGCACATACGTACACTCCCATTCAGCCGTCGAAACTATCCTACATCTCAGATAACACGTATCCAAGCTCATATGCTCTGGGTACAAGTCAAATATCTCCCCACTGGATCACCTAAGATAAGACTATCCACTGCGCAAAAACCTCCTCCAAATAGCAAGCAACGCAGGTATACTACACACACAATAATAATATTCATATAATAGGCATTCCCACATCCTATTAAAATTTAAGTTATTCACCCAACCCTTACATGTATTTTCCATACATAGTATTCTCTCATTACTACTTATAATATAGTTATTTCAATTATTCCCTCTCTCGAAATTTCCAAGGTTAATTCACCTTTCTAAATGTTTAAGATATTATTCTATGAATATTCCCCAGCAATTCTGCACAATGCTACAATCACCAAATGACAACTTCCTATCTCGAAATAAATGTGTAAACCTAATTGGGAAAAAAATGAAATTTTTTGAGTTTTGGACCTGTCGTTCGTATGAGGTCAGATGTCGTTCGAATGACATCTCATGAGATCCATTCTCGTTCGAACAAAGCTCAATCTTGTTGGAACGATATTGAACAATGTTCTTCCCCACCAGACCTATTACATTCTACATCCTCAATAGCTTTGTTTTCCACCATTTTAAAGCCTAAAACCTCTAAAATAATCAGCCCAAACCCCAATCCTTCAATTCCAATCAACTACCTAACATGTACATATGATTTCCAATAATATATCATCATTAAATAATTACTAATCATCAATAAATTCAAAATCCCCAAATCTAGATGTCAAGAACCATAGTTATAAAATTTACATTCAAAACTCTAATTAAACCCAGATTCAATCCAAAAATTATTATTAATTCATGGACATAAACCTATCTACATAAGGGAATCAAACTTTATTCAAATCAAACCCAATTTATGACTAATTCTCTCAAATTTTTCACCAAATTTAGTCTTTATAACAAAGGGAAATTCACCTAATCTAACATGAGCACAATTTTTGCTAAGGAAGGAAAGTAATAAACACTTGCCTCAAATTGATGCTATGATATGTTGATGAAATTGGTACATAATTGTTACTCGTCTTCCGATCTACGCTTTTGTGAGATTTTTGGTGTGAGTTCTTGAGTTATGCACCAAGAACTCCTATGGTTCCTTCTTCCTTCCTCTGTGCCTCTCTCTTTTCTCTCTCGTAGGTTTAGAACTGATAACTCCCCTATAACCCACGTACATCCATATTTAATTTCCTAATTTTCGTCCATAATATTACCCCGAAAATTCAAAGGACAAAAATACCCCTACGGGGTGCCGGTTAGGCCTAAAAACATCGCGGAGTCCAAATAAAATACTAGGGTAGAGTTTTCTGACTATCTCGACCCTTTCGGACTTAATGGCGCACTTGAAATGACCATACAAATTATTAAAAAAAATAATTTATCATTTTATTTCATTCAATTAGGCCCGACACGACTCACACGCGTGTCTTGACATAAAATAACTTTGTGAGGGAGCTCGACTTTTGAGATAGTTTGATATCTCATTTGTATTTCGAGGAGAGATGGAAAGGTGAGATATGGGTGCATCTCTGTTGTGATTAATGTTTACATGTTTTCGCGTTCGTATGTAGTAATATGTTTAGGAGGTTCCATCTTGGGATAGTTTGATATCTTATTTACAGTATTTGAAGGATTAGAAATGGATGCATCTCTATGGGATAATATGTCAAGAAACATATTGTTAAGGATCGACTCACTAGAAGGACTCAATATTGCTCCTACGTACTCATGTAACCATGAGATCAAAATTTAGTTCAATTGTATAGATATTATATGAATTTGAGCATTTGTATATGTATATTTGTGAGATCATTCATTGAGATTGTTTGATATATCATTTGAATTGGATAAAGAGTAAAGGTGGATGCATCTTGCTGAAATAATATGTCGAGAGACATATTATCGAGTCTTGAGTTCACGAGAAGGACTCGTTGTTGCTATCATGTGTTTGAACAAGAAGTGTGTACAAGTGTAGAACTTGCCTTTGAGGAAGGTTGGTGTATGGAATATTAGAATGGGAGTGAACCTTAAGGTGTATGATATTGTCACATAACCTTATAATAGCAGGGTGATTAATAGCTATAAGGTGTTGGCCATCATATTAGTTTGGAGGTTTAGATTTGGGAGGAGCTGGGATAAGAAGCAGTGATGTTAAATCAAGGATGTAATTTTATATTATTGAGAATCATAGTAGAACACTACATCTTGGTATTGAGGTGTACTAGGAGAAGTCAAGGTAGTTCAGGAGTGTGGATAGTTGCATCCCTAGTAGATAATATTTCAAGATACACGTTATAAATCTTGGGCTTCACGATTTAAGATCGGTATAATGGCTAGGTACCCAAGGAGGCTTGGGATTAAAGACAATAGTGTTTCAAGAATGGGGTTGGATAATAAATAAGGCTGTAGGACTAGATATGGATACATTCATTTCACCACAAATTAAGAATGGTCATAGAGTGTGGGTCATGGTCCATGACTATGACTAGGTGGTCATACCCTAGGACCATAAATAGAGGAAAAAGCACATGACATAGGTCTTGAACAATCCAAACGTTAGCATCCAATGGATATGGTCATGACCAAAGAACATGACCATGGGGGTCACAACTATGGTCTGTGACTAACCTGTGACCAAATGGGTTCCAAACTCCTAATAAAAGTCCTTCAAAAGTGAGTCATGGCCCTGAACTGTGACTAGGTACGTGATAAATATAAGGGATTAAGTTATGTCTGGTCACTGGCTTGGACCGTGACCATTTTAAAATACTCACGGTGGTTGCCACTGACCTAGGTCATGACCCACCTGTAGTGACCATTTATTTTGCACATGCCATGCAGGATGTTCACGGTAAGTGGGTCACAACCTAGGGCCGTGACCACAACCTGTACATATAAATACCCCACTTCAGTTTTTCATTTCACACAAACTCTCTCTCTCTCTCTATGTCTAAACTATTGCCCTATCTCTCTCTCGCCTCCAGTGACATCTCTCTCCTCCGACAACAAATCTCTTTTTCAGCGACCCTCTTTAATTCAGGTATCCTCCCCATTTGTTCTCCATATCATCTTTTAAATTATAGGTATGTATATTGTGTATGTATATGTGTGTTTATGTATTATTTTTTTTTGTATTTATGTACTATGTGTGTACGTATGTGTTTATGTTATGTGTGTTTTTATATGTCTGTATTGTGCGTGTTTATGTGTATGTATGGACATGTGTATGTATCCAAATGAGACTTAAATGTGACAATACCCAAATAAAACAAACCTTAGTACTGAAATGTGAAAATACTCAAATTAAATAAAAGGTTCCACAATTCATGCAAAAGAGTATAAGAAATTCCACACCAGCGGTTTTGATTTCGTTTCATATCCATGTGATGAAAAGCTTTTGATGCAAAATAGCAAAATTTCAATTTCAGGCTTGCTACATGTGTCACTAGAAAAGGAAATAAAAATACAAAAGATATAGTTCTTGACGAGCAACAAAAAGTGTGTGCTACGTGTGTACCAACGACTCAAGTGCGAGTCCATCGCTCAAGCAATAAACCCGGTAAGACGGGGTCGAATCCTTATGAAATAGGTCTCTAATGAAAAAGGTAGGACAAGCTTCTTAAAACTAGGCTTTGACTCGTAAAATAAAGGAAAATATGATAATTTTGTACAGTAATAATTTTTAATTACCTAGCCGAATTAAGCTATGAAAATGCAAATTTAAATCACTTAAAAAAATACTAAAATTTATGGTTTTAATACACTTTTGGAGAAGGAGGTTGGGATCCGATCCCCCGTTACTTAGAGTATTTACGATAAATATAAAATTCTATAAATTAATTCATTAATTAAAAGAAGAGAACGAATCAATTCGAATCACCAAATATGTATGGGTGTTAACCCGCGTGACTATTGATCAACAAATTAATAAATGTAAATGATATATTTATCGACACATATGATGCATCCTTAAACATTTCGATTGTTTTTAGCAAATAGAGTTAAAAGGTCTACAATATTAGTCTTTATCAATAGATCAAACTCGAAAAATTAATTATTTAATTATAGTGAAGTTTACATATAAAGTGGAAAACTATATGTTGGGTTCATGTTCCCCAACCCACAATAACTAAGATAGGCATGGAGTTGAATTCTATGATAATCATCTTTATCATGCAAGCACTAATAATTAAATAACAAGAAGAAAGAGTTGAGAAATTTATACCAATGATGAAGAAACATAGTTGCAAGAATAAAACTTACACACCAAAGCAGGATTTTCGAAAAAGATCAAGAACTTGAATTACTTTGATGTGAAAAGATCAATTATTTGTTCTCCAATGAATAATGATTAATTTTTTTCCCTAAAAAGTGTAAAGTATGAATAACAAGACTCCTAAATGACTTATACAAGTGCCAAAAAATGACCAAAGTGGTAAACATTGACCCTAACAACTCTAGCTTCAAATTAGGAAAGGATGAAAAATCCCACAGAAAATCGAACCCTGAGACCAGACTGAATCCTGAGACCGAACCCGTAAGGTTGAGTGAATCGGTTCACTCCAAAAATGAACCGGTTCAAAATTCTTCTCTGGTTGCTAAGGGTTAGGTTTTTGAGCGAAGGGGTTCGATTTTAGCATGAAAATAAAATAATTTTCTCCAACTTCAAATCACTGTAATTTATTCACCGTAACACAAATTGATGTGTCATGTATTCCTATGTCCCCTTGAACTTGAGATCTTCAACTTTCATGTTGGATCCTTCTTCGGGTTTTGGTTGAAAAATTACCGTTTTGCCTTTGACTTTCCTTTCTCGCACTGCTTTAATTATTTTGGCTATTATCTTCCATCCAATTGCATAATTACTTGTAAAACACATGAGAAATATACAAAATACGAAACACGTGCCAAAATGATTATTTTCAATAAATATAATCTAAGTCCGGGAAAAGAGTGATGTTCGGGGACGTAAAAACACCAAAATTAGAGGGATAAATATGGAATATTTGTGCCGAATCAAACCCCTTAACTTAGAACGTCGCTAGTCCCAAGAAATGTAAAAGTATCAGAAATAGGGCTAAGAATATCATTTATAAACTATGGGATACGATACATTTTCGTGGGCACACGATTGTATTTAGCATATGCAACAGGTCATTAAACCCCTAGATTACCCGAGTAGGTTACTTTTCTATTTTTTTCATTTTTTATTTATTTTTTCATTTGACCAATTTTATGTTTTCTGCCTTTTTTCCATATTGTATGGACTTAAAATTCTAAATTTTCCGATTTTCATAACTCCGGGACAAATTCGATTTTTTAGGTTAACAAATGAAAGGGATATTAATTTTGTCTCAATTTGGCTTTAAGTTGGATATCTTCTGGAATTTTTAGGGCTAATATTTTTGGATAACAAATGATGGCCTACTTTATATGTCCGACTTACTAATCAAATTATCATATGCATCTTGAGCTTAATTTTATATATTTATTTTTTAGACATTTTTAGTCGCATTTTCAAACAAAATTTACACCTGTTTCCTGTAACCGATAAAGCAATGATTTAGAGATCCACGATGAATTTATAACTAAAGGAAATTTGGATATATTTTTAACTCTGATTGATTTAAATTTCTGGGAAGTGAGGAATGGCACGAAAATTTCACAGAGTTAAAATCTCCACATTTATATGTATAAGTTAATAATTTTCATTCAATTTATGTTTTAGACCAATTTCGGCTTAGTGAATGGAATTTTTACAAATTGAGATTTGAAACATAATTTTGTGATACTTTTAAGAATTTTAGATTCCACTTTCTATTTATTTTGAAAAAAAATATTTTTGGCTTTTTGAAAATTTTCCATTTTGTTGGCATTTTAAAATTGTGAAGTTTTTAAAAGACGCACTTGTACCCCCCCCCCCCCCCCCCAAAAAAAAAAAAAAAAAAAAAAAAACTTAGACTTTGCATTGCCCTCAATGTAAAGGGCTAAAATCCAAATAAGAAAAGAATTAGGTGCGAAATATAAAATAAATAACATTTGTAATGAAATAAAGTCAATATATCACACAAACAACTTTTATTTATAACGAGAGAAGTTATGACATAATTTTTTTAAGATTGAACAAATAAAACAAATAAAGTACATAAGATGTTGCACACCCTGAAAGATACTCAGGGCGATGGGGGAGGAGCATTTGGATACCAAGCATATGGGTCCATGAAATAGGAAGGCAAATTGGCTCCCGGGCCCAAGCTTAATCGTTTTAAAACTTAATTGTATTAGAAATGTTTTTGAATTTTTGAATTTTTTTATTTGTTTTCAAAAGTACCATCCTTACCCCCAAACCTAAATTTCACATTTCCCTCAGTATATGCTCAAAATAAATATTATGGAAAAAGAAAATAAAGTACAGAAGTAAAAGAATGATATTACCTATGATCTTCAATTTGTGTTACCAACTTCCAACCAATCTCACATTCCTTTCATCATAAATCAAAAGTTTAAATAATTGGGAGTCAACCCAATAGAAAAAGTATACGCATTGAGGAACATAATGAATGCGATGAGTGAAAATTTTCGATATGCACAATCAAATTATAGCATAAACGGTCAGACTCAAAGATAAATTTATAATGAAATTTTGAATGAAACGTTGAACCTAGGTTTCCCTCAAACTCGAGAATGAATAAATTGGGCTTCAAATCGGATGATACTCTAGTCATGTCCTCGATCTCATCCAAATACTCAAATGGTATGAGTGGACGTGGTAGAAAAGGACAATGTGATATAACAAAACATGTGTCACCGGGTGGAAACACTCGAATTATTTTCTCCACTATCTCATTACTAATAGATAAAAACTCACGTGTCAGCATACTCTCGAAAGGCTTGGGTTCATGTTCACAAATAAGGAGTTGATTTATACTATAATTCCAGCCATTCTCATCAAATTGACAAAATGAGTCTAATAATAATTGGACTTCAACAGTGAGATCCTCATCAACCGGGTCGAACTCTTTCTCAAAATTTTCAGGACTCATATCTAAAGACAAATCAGGTGGCCAATCACGTAGATCGGTTGTGTCACTATCTGGTGGGGTAGTGACATCGGTAACTTCTTAAGTGTAATTGACTTCGTTCTCACCTAGAATCTCCTTTATCATACTCATTTCAGTATCTTACTCGAAATACTATCTCCTCCTTAACCGTCGTCACTAAACATGCCTCTAGTGGATCTTTAAAATTAGTATTCTCAAAATGCTCATGTACTACCTCCTAAATAAGATTCATGTTGTGTGGATCATCCTTATCACCCATTTAATTGGTGATGTTCAAGATATTAATTTCAAGAATCATGTTCCAAGATGTTAGTTGCATTAGCCCATTATGCGTATTGATCAATGCATTAGTCGTATCTAGGAAATGGTGGCTAAGAATGACGAGAACATGATGACTTGATGGGGAGGACGACTCTGTGTCCCAAATAACAAAATCTATTGAAAAGTAGAACATGTCAAATTATACGATCATATCCTCAACTACCCCAGGAGGAGCCTTCACAGAATGACCTACGAGATGGAAAACGATTTTATGAGCTTAAGATCTCCCAAATTGATATTTGTATAGATTAAGTGGGAGTAATGTTAACACTCGCACGAAAATCTAACAAGGCTTTATCTATTTTACTTTCTATAATGATACACGATATGGTGGGGACTCTCATATCTTTGAACTTAGGTGGGAGGCCACTCAAAAGTACTGAGCTAATATTTTGTGCAGAAAAGCCTTCTTCTTCACCATTAACTTTCGTTTCATCATGAGCAAGTCCTTTAAGAACTTAGCTTATGCATAAATTTTCTTTTAAGGAGTAGCAAGTCTGGCAATGCCGGTCGACTGACCCATCTCCGACGGTCGATCGACCCAACTTCGACGGTCGATCGTCCCAACTCCGACGGTCGATCGAGTTTTGGATTTTCAGCCTACGAACTTGACAGTGGGCACCTCCCTTTATGCGCAGTCGATCGGCCCAATCGGTGGTCGATCGACCCTGCATTTTTTTGCCGAGATATTTTTACTGCTTCATTTATTTTCCCTTTTTATTTCCTTTTTTCTTTCTCTATTTAATAGGTGACTTATCCTTTTTTCTTTTCTTTTTTGGGCATATACCAAATAGTCCCTCGAACTTTTTTAATACACGTTTAGTCCAAGCCTTTTTATTTTGCACCAAAAACTCCTTCACCATGCCAAAAAGGCCTTACCATGCTGCTGGCGCGGACCTTTAAAGATAAGAGAATAAGGGACTTTTTGGTACAAAATAAATGGTTTGGACTAAGTGTGTATTAAAAAATGTTTGAGGGACTTTTTGGTATTCGATCCTTTCTTTTTCCCTTTTCTTTACTATAAATAGCAAGTGTTGTTTATTTTTGTAGAGATAATTATTTTTAGTTAGTTTAGGAGCTAGGGTTAGTTTTATTTGGGGATTTTTGTGGAGTGTTTCCCATCTCCTCATGTTTGTTGTGTAATCTACCATTAATGTAAGTTTTTCTTATACTATTCATCTTTTCCCTTAGTTAAGCTTTGTATGCCTTTATTTTCTCATGCTTTATTTATTGCCTAGATAATTGTTATTTCTTATTTAATTAATGCTAATTTTAATTCGTGTGCTTTAATTAATTATTTAGTTTAATTAATATTGTTGATCATGTGTAGCGGCTAAGTTAGATTAGATTGTGTCGGATTGAACTCACCCCAGGTTGACGAGTTTCTTTACTTTGGTGATGGTTTCTCAGGGGTTTATTTCGAGTGGATTGTCCTAGTTACTACGCCTAGGAAATTTAACGAGGTGTATCATGTATACTCCGTATTTACAACCTTGCATGCGTAGTTTTTGGGGTATTTGTTGATGCCAAAATCATATTAGTCTTTTATGCGAATTTAGGGGTGTGACAACTCTTAATTTAATCAATTGACGAAACAAGACTCAATCTTAATTACTCGTGAACCCATGTAACCATTTTATACTAATTAACTTGGGATGAGGGATATCCGACGCAACCTATAGTTTTTATTCACTTTTTAATCATTGTTTAATTTACGCTCTCTTAGATTAACCTTTTCCTTTATTTATCTTTTATTTTGTTAGGAATTACCTTTTCACTTTTATTTTAGAAGTATTGAACTGAATAAATTCTAGCAACTCGTCTCTGTGGATTTTTGATATCCGTACTTGGCCGCAATACTCCCTTGTTGAGTGTAGTCATAAGTTTAGGTTTTTGTATTAAGGCAGTGAACAGAAAACAATGATCGACGTGCTGACTATGCACTACTTTTCTTTTATTTCTTTTTTGTAACTTAGTATAAATACCAACTTTGGTTCATTTTTGTAAAAAAAGATAGCATAATATCTAGTTTCTCTCTCTCTCTCTCTCTCTCTCTCTCTCTCTCTCTCTCTCTCTCTCTCTCTCTTTTAGTTTAGGTTAGGGTTAGAGTAATTTTTGGAGATTATTGTGGAGACCACCCCTCTCCTCATTTGTGTTGGATTTTCTCCATTAATGTAAGTTCCTTGTACAATTCATTGTTATCTTCCTTTTATTTGTGCTTTGTCTATTTATTTCCATGCTTAGTTAAATATTTCCATGCCTAGATAATTTTAGATGTTAATTTATTTATTATTGTTTTAATTAATTAGTCGTGCTTTAATTAATTAGTTAATTTATTTAATGTCATTTAATATGCTTAGGGGATAATTTAAATTAGGTTGTGTCGGATTGAACTCACCTAGGGTTGACGTACTGCTTTGCTTTGGCGATGGAGTTTTACGGGTCTATTTCGAGTGGGTTGTCCTAGTTATTACATCTAGGATATTTAATGTGGTATATCATGTATGCTCCGTATTTATGACCTTGCGTGCGTAATTTCCGGGGTATTTGTTGACGCCAAAATCTTATTAGACTTTTATGCGAATTTAGGGGTGTGACAACTCTTGATTTAATTAACTGTTGAAACGAGACTCAATCTTAATAACTCATCAATCCATGTAACCATTTTATACTAATTAACTTGGGGTGAAGGATATTCGACGCAGCCTATAGTTTTTTTGTTAATTTAGTTTAAATATACTCATGCCTAGTTTATCTTTTCTTTTCTTTTTTTGGTTAGAAAAATACCTTTTACACTTTTATTTAGAAGTATTAAACCAATCAAATTCTAACAACTCATCTTTGTGGATTTTTGATACCCGGACTTGGCCGTTATACTCCCTTTTTGAGTGTAGTCATAAGTTTAGGTTCTTGTATTAAGGCGGTGAACAGAAAACAACGATCGGCGTTTTGACACACACTACTTTTCACCCTTGATGAAAATGGCGCCGTTGTCGGGGATGATTTGCTTTGAATCTTAATTGATTTAGTTCTTTGATCCCGGCACCCAGCTTAATCAAAATGGCGCCGTTGCCGGGGACTTCATGTTTTAGAATTTATTTGATTTAGTATTTCGTAGTATTTTTTTTCTATTTGTATTTTTTGCCATTGTTGTTGCTTATTTAATTAGTGTTAATTTTAATTAGTTTTCTTTAATTAATTAGTTAGTTTAATTAATATTATTGATCATGTGTAGCAGCTAAGTTAGATTAGGTTGTATAGGATTGAACTCACTTCGGGTTGATGTGTTCCTTTTCTTTGGTGATGGTTTCTCACGGGTTTATTTCGAGTGGCTAGTCCTAGTTATTATGCCTAGGAAATTTAACGGGGTATATCATGTATACTCTGTATTTACAACTTTACGTGCATAACTTCCGGGGTATTTGTTGACGCCAAAATCATATTAGTCTTTTATGCGAATTTTAGGGGTGTGACAACTCTTAATTTAATTAATTGATGAAACGAGACTCAATATTAATAACTCGTGAACCCATGTAACCATTTTATACTAATTAACTCAGGGTGAGGGATATCCAACACAACCTATAGTTTTCATTCGCTTTTTAATCATAGTTTAATTTACGCTCGCCTAGATTAACCTTTTCCTTTATTTATCTTTTATTTTGTTAGCAATTACCTTTTCATTTTTATTTTAAAAGTATTAAACCGAATAAATTCTAGCAACTCGTCTCTGTGGATTTTTGATACCCGGACTTGGCCGCTATACTACCTTGTTGAGTGTAGTCATAAGTTTAGGTTTTTGTATTAAGGTGGTGAACAGAAAACAACGATCGGCGTGCTGACTACGCGCTACTTTTTATGCTTAATCATAATGGCGCTATTATCGGGGACTTGATGTTTTAGAATTTATTTGATTTAGTATTTCGTAGTATTTTTTTTCTATTTGCATTTTTTTCCTAACATTTTTGTAAGACTTTTTCATTTGAGCGCCAAGAACCACTTGAATTTTTCGCGCGCGCGCGTCATTTTATGGATTTCGCTACTTCGAGCCATCTTTGGGGTAAGTATGTCTTATTCCAATACTTTCGATAATCGTTATGATAATTCTCAAAATCCCCATAAACCTATGACTTTTGGTCAATACATAGAGTCCCAAAAAATTGCAAATTTAAAAATGACTTTGGGCGAGTATTACAAAAATCAATCTTTGGAGTGCGTGTATTTTGAGGAGGATGATAACGATTTTGGGCCTTTAATTCCTTATAATTAGAATGTTGAAACTAAATGCTATATCTTTCAAAATTCTTATAATAATTTTTTTGACTATAGTTTCAATGGTAATTTTCAAAGTTCTCATTTTCAAGAATCCGTACCTCGACCTATGACTTTCGGTGAGGGTTTGCGCATGCTTGAAAATGAAAAAATTGAAAATCGTTATCGAGAAGAAAATTGTTGTTGGGAACATGAGTTGGATTTATTATTTGAATCCGACGATGATTTTTCTTCCGAAACTTTTAAAGTTGAGGAATGTTTTGAACCAAATGACGATTTTATGCCTATTTTGGAACAAACCATTCTTGACTTGGACCATGGTTTAATAGAGAATAAAAGTGAGGATGAAATTGATGTATTATCCAATTGTAATGAAATGATTTCGTCTTTGAATCCCAAAGAAGAAAGTTTCATTGAAAATGATCCTATCTCCTTCGAAATTCCAACTTTGAGCGATGGTAACTCATATCTTGAGTTTGAATTTCTTTCCTCCCCCTTTTCATTCTCCGTTATCACAACGTTACAAGTACCCAATGATTCAGTTTTAAACTTTAAAGTGTTAAACCTTTTCACCGATGAAGAGTACTTGCTCGAGTCGCCTTCCATGATCGCATCTTTGCCTCCATGTGCGCCCCCTCCCATTCAAATTGAAAAATATTTGGAAGAAAATTCAGTTTTTTTGGTCCCCTTGTGTATTTGTCACCCGTCTTATCCAAATCCCCCATCCTCACGCTAAAATTTTTAATTGGGGATGGTTCATTACTTCAGCCTTACACATGCCTTCCGTTGTCCAAACGGAACTAAGAGTAATGATTTCAAGTGAGGGTACACCGGTTATCCTCCAAAGTCAAATTGTAATTTGGGTGGACCCTCAAAAATTTCAACTTCTAGTGTATAGTTAATTAGAAGTTAAAATTGTAAGTTGTAAATAGCTAGCTGTCATTTTCTTTATTTTTCTTCTTTATTCCTACTTATAGTCTAGTGTAATTAGTTAAAAAATTTATTCTTTCTTTTTGTTATGCTTTGGTACTAACATGTTTTGTAGAATCTTTGGACTCGTACTTTCCGGAGATTACTCCATTGTGGGTAATATCACTCTTTTCCTCTCTTTAACTTGGTTCTTAATTTACATTGTGGACAATGTCAGGTTTTAACTTAGGGGGTGTGGGATATTCTATCCATTCATTGGTAGTTCCTTCGATTTGATTATATGTTTTTCCCAAGCATGCTTTTCTTGTAAAAAATTAAAATTTTCAAAAAAATTTCTTTCTTTTTTCTCCTTTTTTGGGCATTTTGCCTTTATTTTCGATGATAAATTTCAATAATTGCACGATCCTATAGACAATTCAATGATATATGTTCTCGATTTTAGAAGTTATTAGACTTTAGTCCTAATTATTGATATTATGAATAACTTCATGAATTAAACTTTAATCCCATGAGCACATGCACTTTTCTTGCTTTATTGATTTGGTTTAAGATTTTTATAACTCGGTAATCTTTTGTTGCATTGTATATACTTACATCGAGTGAGCTTTGGTCTTTTCTTCATTTGTGAGTGCTTATACACTTTTCTTCCCTCCTTGAAAACGTTGGATTCATTGGTAATCTCCCTATTCTTTCATTGATCGTTCATTACTTGAGTTTATATCTTGAAATGTATTACTTGATCATGATTTTCATATATTATTTTGACTCGAGAATTTCATAAACTTTATGGAATGATCATAGGCAATCTTTGTCATATCACTCATATTAGCCTTGACCTCACCTTATATGTTTTCCCTTGTCAACCCCTTTAAGCCTAAATATTAGCCTTTCATTTCATTACCCAAAATTCCATAACCAACTCCAAATTGGAGTTAAAACCATACATATTACCTTTCATGCCTTTGTTTGGAATGTTACTTGGGATTAAAGGATGTTGTGTAGTGTGGTTGCAATTTAGGCATGTGAGAGTGTGAAAAGTAAAGAAAATAAAGAAGTGAAAAAGAGAAAGTAGAAAAGAAAAGAAAAAGTGAGAAAAAGAAGAAAAGAAAAGAAAGAGAAAGTTGTATATTGTGTATATAGTGTTCTAATAAGCTTTGTTTACTCTCCCGATTGTTATATTCAATGCCTTTTATGGAAGTTGTTTTCCAATTTTTGAAATTGCCCGCATATTCCTATTATCCTGAGTTTTCATCTTCGAACACTTTGAATCCGTACATATATCCTTCATTTCGTACCCTAGCCTAACCTACATTACAACCCTATAAAAGTCCTATGTGATCCTAGGGTGCATTTAATTTAAAAGTTTTAATAGTTTTGATAATATGTGAAAATGCATTTTACCTCCTTTAATGAGCGGTATCTTTCATTGGGATTACAAGTTTTTATTTTATATATAGCGTTCTTCATGTGTGACATGTGTGCGGCCTAGTTACCCTTTACATTTACTCTTTATGCCCGCATGTCCCGTGTATTACCTCTCATTTCTGAGTGATTTCATTTGTTGAGTGTAATACCCGTGAGGATTGAATATATGCTTGCTTTAATTTTTATCCAGTTTAATAGGTTTTTTGCCAAATCATACTTTGCATGTGCTCGCTCCCCTCCGCCATTTTAAGGTTTCAATTCAACAAAATTCATTCTATACTGTTAATAATACGGACTTTGTGTGCATTCATTCGATATGCTAATAATGTGTATGAATTTTTTTTGTATTGTTAGGCTTGTCGCATGTTATGTTGTGCATATTTTGAGGAAACCATATGATGTTTGTGGGTTTCATCCCTGAAAACCCTCACGAGATGACACTCGTCCACTAGGGTAGCCCGTGAAAGTGGCCTTATCTTTTTTTTTTAGAAAGTGAAAAATAAGGTCTCAAAGAAATTAGATTAGAAAACTTGGATCTTTGAAACCAAAAGGATGTATCTCTTTCTTTGGAACTTTTGTGAACAGGTGCAAAAACGTTTGTAAGGGAAAATTTTCCATCCTTTCCCCTAGCTTCTAGGACTTGTCCATAGAGTCTAGTTTATATTAAGTATGTCATATCCCGTTACTTCCATCAAAGGAATTCAAGTTCATAAGTTCAAGAAGATGGATCTAAATATCAAGAATCTTTAAAGTGTTCTACGACATGACGTAATTTTGGTATGGATTTAGTTTTGTGTTACTTAAGTTTTTTACTAAGTATTGGGATATTTTTCTAAATTGAGTCTTGTCAAAATGACGTGTTTTCAAACTTAAAAATATTTTCTAAATGTACGGTAGGAAGAGTTATAAAATTTCATTGAGTTCGTTCAAACGACATCTCACTGTCGTTCTGACAACTTTGTAAGGTCGTTTGATGCATCATTTGATGGATTGCTTCTAATTTAAATCAAATGAAAGCTTACTATATTATTTTTTGAAGGTCATTTCTTAGGTCGTTAGATGGTCGATTCTAATGAGATTGACATCTCATTCGAATGACCTATCTAACTCGTTCGAATTACATTCTTCCACCTTGAAATTTGTGTTCTCCTTAAATACCTATTTCATGAAGATTTTTATTTAAGACTTTTTATTTACGCAAACTTCAGAACAACTAGAAAATAGTCTTCACTTTTATAGGGAAAAACTTGTTTTGATTCACACAAACAATCCCAAATACTTTTGTGAATCCTCTTTGGAACCCAAACACTTCTATATCAAAGTTATTCTTATGGATAACTTTCTTCACTGCTGATCTTGTGATACTCAATTGTATTCACTTCTTAAGGAGGAAGACTAAGGTTCTAGTGGTTCTCGAGGGAATCATTATTGATAGAAGGCTGCGGTCTTTGTGAGTTCTCATGAGAATTCATTTTTGTATTTCTCTATGTATTTGTAAGTTGCTATTTACATATAATAGTGAAATAAAAGGTTTTGACCCTTCTAGGGATTTTTTTTCTTCCTGAAATTGTGTTTTCTTTACATGCTTGAATTAAATCACATAGTTGCATGTTTAGGGTTTAATAAAAATTCAAATTTGTTTGTGGGATTGACATCAAATTAAATAAGTTTACTCCATAAAAAGATAATGCGCACTCTCTACAAAGTTCTTAAATTTTTTGAGTCTAAAATGCCTTAAATAAGAAAACATAAATTTCGAGGTGGTGAATTCCTTCGAATGAAAACATAAATTTGAACAAGAATAACATCTTGTTTGAACAAAAAACTAACTTCGTTTGAACGAGATTACATTCTCATTTCAACCAACTTCAAATGATCTTCTTACAAATTCTAACAGTTTGGCATCGTTTGATGTTCGTTTGACCGAAAACTATATTTTTGTTCTAACAAGTGCATATCTCGTTTGAACTCAAGAATAAATTTTCTTAAAATATAAAACTAAGTTCTAAAAAAAATTTCCAAAATATTTTTAAGATAAAATACACATCCCCATAAAATATTCCAATGTCTCAAAAATCTTTATGCATTCATGCCTGAGATATTATCGGTAAATGTGTGAAGGTAAATATGGCAATAAAACTCGGCATGATATATCTTTGAAACTTGGCTGCTACATTTTTAACACTTAGCGTCATAGGCTTAATGAAATCATGAAACTTAAAGTCTAACCTATGACTCAAATTATTTTTGTTCGGAATTATGCCAATTACAAACAAATTAATTCAATTGTAAATTTGTCCTTATAGGAAGAGATTTACTTAAACAACATCTAAAATGTTAATTATACGAAAACATATAAGGAAAGCGTTCTAAGAAAAAGTAAACACTCCGTGACACCCGAGGATCCTATTGCTCTGATACTCTTTGTAATTTCCCGACCCGGGTTTGGGTCAACGTTAGGTCAACCACCCGCATTGTATAAAAGATTTAAATAGGAAGGGAAAAGTTCAATTTTATTATTTAATAAAATCCCTTTATTTTACCATTTATTAGAGGCCAACATTATCAGTTTAAAGTTAGGAAAATAAGTGACCACTTTATGTAACTATGTCAATTTACAAGGTTTATTTATCAAAATCCGATTTAATCCACAACACTAATTTAATGAAGAATATACCATATTCATCCCTGTACTATTAAAACACATGGCCAATGGCCCGAATAATAGTTTAAATGTCCCAAATTTCCAGTGTTTCAAAAGATAATTTAAATAAAATTACAGAGCCACTACCGATGTTGACTACCCTCTAGGTCCTTACCCTCACCCTTCTCGACATCCCTACTCGATGTACCTGAGGTGGGGGTGGGAGGTTTTAACATAAAAAACAGGGGTGAGAAAACACTCAATAGGGTGGGTAATACGAAGCTATACATTATCTACACAAATACTATACATATAATGCATATTTTAATAATTCCAAAAACGGTTAACAATTTAGCTAGTATTAATGCAACTACCATGCAATGCACCCGATCGATGAGCTCATACTCACACATAACCATTTCATACCACCCTTTATCGGGTCTCGAGACTATTAATCATATTTTATTCGTTAGTCTCCGTTTTATCACATTTCATCAGGTTGTCTTAATTATACATTTACAAGCACAACCAATATCATTTCCTTTTTCTATTATCATTTTGCGGAATCTTCCAATATCCTCGTACTTTGATGGGCTCCACACTACCGGCTATGCTACCATATGCTCTGACTGGTGATTTTGAATCTTTCACCTTGGGATCCGGGTCCTTCTTAATTATTTCCAGTGTCATCCGAGCCCATAGTAGTGTGGTTTAACATTTTTCCTAATGTCTATAAGAGCATGACTTCTATCATTTGCTCATAGCTTAGGCTAAGTTTAGCTTTTCGTATATCTTGCTATTGTTTGAATAGAGCCATCACGAAGAACTGATTTTCCACCATCTCCAAATTCAAGAAGATCTCCACAAAATAAAGTATAAAATAATTTAGGATTTAAATTTATTTACGCTTATATTTGGGAGTTGGTTTATTTAAGATTGAGGCATTTTTCTAACATTTTTATGGATTTATTTTTTTTTTCAAAATACATGCATATCAATCAAATGAGATGGGAATATCGTTCAAATGACTATGCAATCTCGTTTCATGTTGCTATTTGAAGATTTCTTCCATCGAACATTCAACGAGGGCATAATGTTTTGTCACGTTTGAAGCTTGTTTGAAGCTCGTTCAAACGACATTAGTAGTTTGTTCTTACGACCTTGCTGTCATTCTAATGAGAGTCTTTTCTTGTTTAAACGAGGCTTAGATATTGTTCGAATGAGTCTCGCCGCCTCGAATTTTGTGTTGCTTTATAAATACCTATTTTGTATAGTATTTTGATGATATTTTTGCGAAAATGATTTCTAAAAAATTATTGCAAAAGATCCCACTTTCTTTAGGTTAAAAACCTATTTTGACTCACAATCTTCACTCCCAACTATATATGTGAATCAGATTAAAACTCAAGATAGTTCTATATCTGAGTTTCTTCTGGAGAGATTCTCTTCACTGCTGAACTGTTGTGGTTCTCGAGGGGATCACTACTGAAAGGAAGACCAAGGTTGATCCGTGGATACCGAGGGTGGACCACCACCTATGGATGACTATGGACTGAGCCGTATTCTGTAGAGATTTTTGTAAGTTGTGACTTCTAAAAACTCTATAGTGTTGATATAAAGGTTTTACGCGCAAGGTGTTTTTCCTCAATTTTCCTTATCGTGTTTGGATGCTTTAATTTTATCTGTTTGATCACCAAAATGCTTGTTTAGGGAAATAAGATAAAATTTAGACTTGTGTGTGCTGGACACTTAATTATAGAAATTATCCTTTAAGATCGCAAGATCACTCTCAATGTCCACGTCATTCCATCATTTTATCATTTTCATCCTTTCTACGATTTATATCACCATTTCATCTTGTCAACATGCCATTGTGACTACTTTATCTGTCTTTTTACAAAAACCAACCGATAAGGTTTAATGAGGAACTTAGAGCACTAGGACCCTCAATTATATCAAAATTACCATTTTAACCTTTTCTTCATCATAAATTTGTGAAAAACATATTTACATCATTATGACACTAAAAACGTGAAAAACATATTTACATCATTATGACACTAAAAACGTGAAAAACATATTTACATCATTATGACACTAAAAAATAACATTTCCTTTTAGATGCAACCCTTGGTGATTTTATTTTAAAAAATCATGCTTCGTTATTTTATGTTTCACTATATAAAATATATTTAATCATTTAAAACTCATTTTAGCAAAATATCTACTACTTTGCCCTATTATCACATGTAACCTCAAATATTATTTTCTTCATACTTAACAATATTTTTAACACAATTTTAAGGTTATTTTTATACACTTTATTATTATTATTATTATTATTATTATTATTATTATTATTATTATTATTATTATTATTATTATTATTATTATTATTATTATTATTATTATTATTATTATTATTATTATTATTATTATTATTATTATTATTATTATTATTATTATTATTATCTCAGAAACCCATTCCAACATCATTTATCAAGTAAAAAATGTCTTCTACTAACCTACTATATGTTTCTACACATGTTAAGGAGGATTTTAAGCCTTGAAATTCCCAAATATGCAACTAAACTAGATATAAATCACGGGTTTACATTTTCATGCTTTCTCTTTATATTTCAAGGTTACAATTTCATTTATTCATAAAAAATTCATTTAGACTCTATCTTATTTAAAACTTCATTTTTGCAAGTCTTGAACATCCTAAAAAATATTTTAATTTTTAACAATAAATCACCGCTAGCATGCATCCTACATATTTTCCATAGCTTAAACCTTAAAAACATAGAGAGAGAGAAACCCTAGCTTAACTTTTGAAGAGGAGAACAAAGAAGAAGATGATGATGGAATATCCTAACTCCAAATATTCTAAAAAAATCTTCAAAAACCCTCCAAAGCTACCTTAGATTCTCCTACTTGCTTGACTCAACCCACTTCTACCTTCGATAAATCTTGTAAAGGAAGAATAAGGTTTCAAAATGGGGTGGAAATTGTGTATTATGGTGCTGGTAAGGTGTAACAATGGTAGGAATTATTTGGGGAATATAAAACACTCTTGAAACTAGAGAGAAATAGGGGTAATAGCTAATTGGAAATTGTGGGGGGAGAACCCACTATTTCTTTCTCTTCAGTAACACCAAAATCCTTTAAAAAATTATATAAACCCAAGCCAAACATGCTAAAAACGTTTTTGGTGATTTGATGCATTTAGAGGTTTACATATCATAGATCCAAGGATCCAAACCATGACAACACAAAAGGACAACTTGAAATAATAAATTTCTGAAGCGTTCGTTTGAATGAGATCATGTATCGTTCGAATAAGAACTGAATGTCATTCGAACTACGTTCGAATGACATACTAACACGGTGGGAAAATTTTATACCGAGGTGGGTACTTAGAACTACGTTAGAAGCTTGTTCAAATAAGGAATCTTCTCGTTCGAGCCAAAGGGCCTTCATTCGAAACGAGGTGAGGATCTCGTTCGAATGACTCTTGAACTCATTTGAACGATATAACTAATTCCAAATTTGGCCGTTCAATTCCCAAAGATTAAACAAAGGCCACAAGAGTATTCAATTATAGATAATAATCCATATAACATTGCCCGAGGCCCAAGAGTTCTACAAAATTACAAATTACATGGGAACAGGGACAAAATCTTTGTAAAAGGTGTCATATGGTTTATAAAAATTCATGTTTGGTACCCAAACTTAATATTCTTTTTTTTTCATCCCCTTTTGCGAAAGGTTTTCCTAATGTGATGATAACTTCATTTGGCTTTATAGTTGCCACACTTTCTTTATATGTACTCCATTTTACTCTCCTCATTCATCCTCAATATCTCTATTTTCACAAATACACTTGAAAGATTTTCTTTAGTACAAACGTGTATGTAATGTTAATAATATCATGTATGCTCTTTTAGTTTCACAATGCAAGTCATAGTCTATATATCAAGTAAAAAACTTCTCATAAATATATGATTATGTATAAATGTATTCTCAAAGCGTAATGGGATTTTCATTACATGCACTTTCTCAAAATGATTGCAATATTAATGTATATATGGGGATGCCATATTCTATCGATTAAGTTCATAAGAAATGACTTACAGTGATGGTATTTCTATTGTGATGAGATTGAGATTAATATTCAATTAAGCTTGTATATCAGTTAGGATGAAAATTGTGCAATAATGATGGGATTGCCATCACACTGTAATACCCCGTACATTTGGCTATATTTATTTTTGGGATTAATTAATTAAATGTGAATTATTTGGAAATTAATCCGGGTAAAATACTAGCGAGTTGTGAGTTGGTATTTGACTATATTGAGTATATATGATGTTATATGAATATTGAATTATGAAATTTGTCGTGAGATTGATATACGACAATTTGGTCATTTTATTGGGACGCGTGTGACAGTCGCGTCAGGATATAAATATTTTGATTATAAAAGTGAATTTAAATTCTATAAACCGTATGGTCGTTTTGAGTGCGCCAACGCGTCCGGAAGGGTCGAGATAGTCAGAAAACACTAGCCAGGGGTGTAGTTTGGGTTCCGGGGTATTTTTAGGCCATACCGGCAATATAAAGGGTATTTTGGTAATTTCATATTTTTAGGAATTAAAAATGACGAAAATTAGAGAAGTAAATCTGATTGGGAATAGACCCACTAAACCCACTAACCAACCCTTAATGACCCAATAAGCTACGGAGGTTATCATTTAGGTTTCCAACTTTCCCAAAGAAAACCCTAGCCACCATAACCAACTTTGGAGAAGAAAGCTTAGAGAGGGAGAGAAGGAGAATGAATTCTGCAGAAATCTTTACAAAAATCAACACCAAATTCAGAGACAATCAAGGCAAGTGATTTAAATTACATTCTTTATGCAGTGAATGCTTCTTCCATGTTAGAAATCTTGATAATCAATTTTATTTAAGAGTTAAAGGAAAACCCATGAAATTGGAAGTTATTAGTTTAATTTTGGGTATAGGTTTGCATGTAGAAACGTTGTTTGAAGATTGAATTCAGAGATTTCATATTTATGTGATGTAACAACGGATTAAATTCTGGGAATTTATGATGATAATAATCTAGGGTTTATGTTCTTGAATAATTGGGGAAAAAGTGTAGAGATTTGTATATTGATTGATGTTAGAGTGATTTAATCCTTTAAAACGTGTTAGGAGGTGACTATAATATGTTTAGGATTGATTAGAGACCTTAAAACAATCATTCGGACTAATTTTAGAGGAGATTTGAGGAGTAAAATTGATGAAAAACGAAGAAGGAAAAATCTGGGCTCGAACTGGTCGTTCGTTAGAAGAGCCTCCCCAGGTCGTTCGAACGAGCCTCGTTCGAACGAGCTTCTAACGAGTTGACCAGTCGCTTCTAACGAAAAGGAATTTCGTTCGATACTTCGTTTGAACGAGATCTCGTTAGAAGGTACAGTCCGTTCGAACGAACTGGATCTCGTTCGAACAGCCTCGTTCGAACGAGACTTCTAACGAGCTGACAATTTGATCTCGTTCGAACAGCCTCGTTCAAACGAGACTTCTAACGAGCTGGAAGTTTGGGCCTTTTTGGTCTGTTTTGATTTTGGGAGTCCCGTAAACTTGTTCGAGGGTAGAGTTAACATTCCTTTGATGATGTATTGATAGACTTGGGACTTTTGGGTTATTATGAGGAGTAAATTATATACGAGTGATTTAAATCAATGAACCGTTTGGGTTGAGACGTGAGTGTCTACTACGACGTGAGAATAAATTATGGCGTGTATGATTATAAATCGGAATCGTATAAAGTGTGTAAATTATATATTGGTACTAGAATGAGAATAGTACTACAATTAAACTACGGGATTACTAAGACGTGTGTTAACTTAGTATTGGTATATGAATTGTGTGTATGACATACCTACCATACTTGCTATCACGAGAGGTTTGCGTTCGCTTAGGGCCCTCTAATCCTTGTGTTGCCCGGATTTAGACTGGTTACCTTGATGAACATAGGTCAGAGAAAGACTTATTGGGATATTAATAAGTCCGCTGATCGTGGGAGCGTAGGAATGTGCGTGACCCATGTGATGTGACTGTGTTCGCCTTTATTATTTGTGATGTTGTTATCTGTGAAATATTCCTAAGAGATTCGGAATATGTAATCCTTATGTACGTGATGTACCGGGATGGATAGCAGAGTATGTGTGCACCGCAGCTTAGTTCTCGGGGTGCTTGTATTGTATATTTATGATGTGAATAATATACACTTAAGTAATAGGAACCTTCATGTTAATGTTGTGAATATAATTACTGTATTGTTTCGGGAGAAACATAACGGGTTAGCTGATAGAGTAATATATTTCATATTGAGCATCTGAGTTTACGTTAAACCCCTATTTAATTATGAGCGTTATAATGTTAATAGAACCGAGTAATAAGGGTAGGACCTATGACAGTCTAGCTAGATATGATGTCACTTAGCTAGTGGTTTGGGTCGTTGTAGATAGGTACTTACGTTAGGAGTGCACAGTTAGACGAGAGGTGAGAATATCATGTGAGTGCACGTCCTAACATGTACTTTGCATTTAATGTTTTAAATGTTTTTAAAGCACTTGCAGGTTTTTAAAATATCTCCACATTCGGGCTCTGACCCGTTTGATTTCAAATCTATTTTTTCTTGTAAAACCATTTTAGGTGCCCAGCCACAAGGACACCATGCATAGGATACTCATTCAGGTGACGAGCTGTAGCTGTTTGTGGAAGCTACAGGGATTTGCTTGTAGACGCTTCTATCATTTGGATTCCAGATTCGCTATCTATCAGATGTAGGGCATGTTGCCCATTTCTATTAGAGACATCTTTCCATTACAATTTTTCAAACTTTGGCATGTATTGTTTCAGTATCTAGTTTAGTTATTTCAGTTGTGGTTTTGTAGTGAGGAGTTTTCCTCCAGACTTTATTTACATTATGTGATGGTTATTCTTTTTACTTCAGTATGGTGAATGGTGTTATTATTCTTCATTACACTTGTTGCATGTTAATCAGACTTAAATTAAAATTTGGCAACTTACTTTTTAAATACTAGGTGGTTAGTAATCATTAAAATGTTTTAGAAAGTGATGCTATTAACTGGACCAACTTGGCATTTTGAATTAATTTAATAAAGGAGTAGCTACCCGGTATTTAATTAGTCGGGGTGTCACAGGTGGTATTAGAGCATCAGGTTCTAGTGTCCTTTTGGATCTGACGGCTTATTATGTTTCCGCTAAGTTTCTTTGATATAGAGCCCTATATTTTAGGACTGTTGTACTCTTTTTGTGTATGCTACGTTCTTCAGCTATATTAAGTTTATAACTGCGAACTTATAAACTTCATTCTTATTTCAGATGCCTCCACGACGTGCACGACGAGTTCCCAGGGATGCAACGCCCGAACCCCAGCCCGCTCCAGTTCAGGGCATGATGAACGCCTCTGAGGTTGCAGCTATAGTAGCCCAAGCGGTAAATGCCGCAATTTCCGTTGTTCAACAGGCAACACCTCAGGCGCCGGTTGCCGCGCCAGTACAGGCAAATGCATTCCCGTCTGCTTGGGAGCGTGTACGTGATGCTTTTCAGAAAGCGCATCCGCCAGAGTTTGCAGGTAGCTCAGATGTGGTAGTCTCGAGCCAGTGGAGGAAGGATATGCAGAGGCACTTAAGGATGTATGAGTGCACGGATGTTCAGAAGCAGGTGCTAGATACTTTCAAGCTAGTTGGATCTGCACTGCAGTGGTGGGAGTCTATTACCACCGTGGAAGAGAGGGATACTCTCACTATTCAGGACTTCTGGGTGCGGTTTGACCGCAAGTACTTTCCGTCGGCTATTCACACAGAAATGAGGATGAAGCTGATGAGTCTGAGGCAAGAGGGTAAGATTGTGGCCGAGTATGAGGCCGAGTTCACGAATCTGTTGAATATCGTTCCAGATGAGATACCAACAGAGAAGAAGAAGATTGAGAAGTTCACGGACGGGTTGACATGGAGGATCCGTCAGCATCTGTTAGGGAACCTTTCGTTGGCCACGTATTCTGATGTGGTTAACGCTGCTTTGTTACACTGCCAGGACCACCGCTTTCATATGGCTGAGGGTAAGAGGTCGGGAGAGTCTAGCCATCAGGGCAGGACTGGAGGACATGGTGCCGGTGGGGCACAATCTGTTCAGGGGCAGAGACAGGGTGAGCAGGGTACCCAGCAGGGGGATCAGAAGAGGTTCCGATCAGGGAACTACAGACAGGAACAAGGAGGTTTCCGTCAGGGCCATCAGGGTCCAAACGGCCATCAGGGCCAACAAGGGCAGAATGGGCAGCAGTTTCACCAGGGCCAGCAGGGCCAAGGGAGGAACGGTAACGGCCACCAAGGCCGGGGACAGCAGGGGCAGAGAGGAGGCAACTTCCCGGGGAAGTGTTTTTTTTGTGGCAAGACTGGCCATAAGCGACAGGATTGTCCTGATAGGGGCAGGGCCCCACAGCAGCAGCAGCAGGGTGCTCGCCAGGAGCCACAGAGGCCTATGTTTCCAACCTCTCTCCCCGCACCGCCGCAGATGGCAGCATTGCCACCCATTCAAGTAGTCCCAGCTCAGCAGGGGTAGCTACAGTATGGACGTGTCTACAACGTCCACCAGGCTGCAGTTCCACAGGCACCGCCCGCGATTGAGGGTACGTTTCCTATCCATGGCACTATGGGTCGGGTATTATTTGATACGGGGGCTACACATTGTTTTATAGCTACACACTTCGCGAAAGCTTTAGGATTGTTAGCTACGGCAGAGAGCACAGTGACGTGTGTCGACTCACCATTGGGGAGTGGGTCACTTATATTCTTTATATGCCGGGGAGTGGGAGTAGGGATTGGTAGTCTGATATTACCTACGGATATGTTGGTATTAGATATGCATGTTCACGATGTGATTATCGGTATGGATTGGCTTGTAGCTTATAGGTCCATGATTGATTGCTTCAGCGGGAGCATTGTTTTTGCCATTCCGGGGCAAGAGATGTTTATAGTGGCGATGCCTCGCCCAGAGGGAGGATCGACCGATCATCTGTATTACATTGAGGAGGATACCTCTAAGGAGGTTTTGATTCCTTTAGATTCTATCCCAGTAGTCAGGGAGTATTCGGATGTGTTTCAGGAGATACCAGGCCTACCCCCCAGTCGAGAGATAGATTTTGTTATAGACCTATTGCCAGATACGAGGCCTATAGCACGCGCACCGTACCGTATGGCTCCGGCAGAGATGCGAGAGCTACGCGATCAGATAGAGCAGCTGTTAGGTCAGGGCTTTATTCGCAGGAGTACCTCACCTTGGGGCGCTCCAGTTTTGTTTGTGAAGAAGAGGGACGGTTCACTGAGATTGTGTGTGGACTACCGAGAGTTGAATAAGGTCACGATACGAAATAAGTATCCGTTGCCTCGAATCGATGACCTATTTGACCAGTTGAGGGGAGCTTCTTTCTTCTCGAAGATTGATTTAAGAACGGGATACCATCAGTTGCGTATTAGGGAGGAGGATGTCTCGAAGACTGCGTTCTTGTCGAGATATGGTTCTTACGAGTTTCGGGTTATGCCTTTCGGTTTGACCAACGCACCAGCAGTGTTTATGGACTTGATGAACAGAGTGTTCAGGGATTTCCTAGATCAGTTTGTCATTGTCTTCATTGATGATATTCTGGTTTACTCCCAGACAGAGGAGGAGCACGCCGAGCATTTGAGGCAGGTTTTGCAGACACTTCGTCAGAACGAGTTATATGCAAAATATGAGAAATGCGGGTTTTGGCTGAAGGAGGTCCAGTTTTTGGGACACATTATTTCCGACCGGGGAATATCTGTTGATCCGGGGAAAGTATCCGCGGTGAGGGAGTGGGGACAACCCACGACACCAACGGAGATTCGTAGTTTCTTAGGTCTAGCAGGATGCTACAGGAGGTTTATTCGGGGTTTCTCGGAGATAGCAGGTCCTTTGACACATCTGACTCGTAAGGGTGTGCCATACATCTAGAGTGATGCCTGTCAGTTGGCATTCGATGAATTGAAGGACAAATTGACCTCAGCACCTGTGTTAGCATTGCCGAGACCGGGAGTTGAGTATTTGGTTTACACCGACGCGTCTTTGCAAGGACTTAGAGGTGTATTGAAGCAGGAGAGACATGCCATAGCTTATGCTTCCCGTAAGCTTAAGACGCATGATAAGAATTACCCCACGCATGAATTTGGAGTTGGCGGCAGTGGTATTTGCCCTACGGATTTGGAGGCACTATCTTTTAGGGGAGAAGTTCCAATTGTTCACGGACCACAAGTCCCTACAGTACCTGTTCACGCAGAAGGAGTTGAATATGCGGCAGCGTAGGTGGCTTGAGTTTGTGAAAGACTACCAGTTCGATATCCAGTATCACCTAGGCAACGCTAACGTGGTAGCAGACGCGTTGAGCCGTAGGCCAGCAGATGAGGTGGCAGAGGTGTGGAAGGCAAAGTGGAAGGAGTTGGGACACCAGGATGCAGTGGCCCGATCTTTCATGTCCGTGATGACTGTTACACCGCAAATTGTCACAAAGGTAGTACGTGCACAGGCTAATGACTCGTTCTGTCAGGAGCAGATAGTTCGATTACTAGCAGAGGGAGCCGAGTCCTATACCGTTAGCTCAGACGGGGGATTACGCTTCAATGGGAGATTAGTGGTCCCGGAAGGGGAGAAATTGCGACATGAGGTGATGGCAGAGTCGCATGGCTCACGGTTCGTGGTACATCCCGGAGGGGACAAAATGTACCAAGACATGAGACGCCAGTATTGGTGGAGCGGTATGAAGAGAGATATCGCTGAGTTTGTTTCGAAATGCGCCACTTGTCAGCTTGTAAAAGTGGATCATCAGAGACCGGCAGGACTTCTACAGCCGTTGGAGGTCCCGGTGTGGATGTGGGAGAGCATATCCATGGATTTTATCACGGGGTTGCCTACGTCGCAGAGGGGTCACGACTTCGTTTGGGTAATTGTGGACAGGTTGTCCAAAGTCGCTCACTTTTTACCCGTAAGGACTGACTACACTACGGGACAGTATGCCTAGCTCTTCATTTCAGAGGTTGTGAGACTTCACGGTGTGCCCCTAAATATCGTGTCTGACAGAGACAAGATATTTGTTTCGCGGTTTTGGGAGAGTTTCAAGGAGTCAATGGGAACGGAATTGCGGTTGAGTACAGCTTATCATCCGCAGACTGATGGGCAGATAGAGCGCACAAATCAGATGTTGGAAGACATGCTACGCATGTGCATTATTGACTTTGAGGGTGGATGGGAGCAGTACCTCCCACTGGTGGAGTTTGCTTATAACAACTCCTATCAGTTCACTATTGGCATGGATCCGTTTGAGGCATTGTAAGGTAGGCCTTGTCGTTCCCCAGCATGTCGGTTAGAGGTGGGGTACAACAAACTACTTGGACCGGAATTGATTCAGGATACTTCGGCAAGGATTGAGTTGATTCGGAGTCGCATTCGGGTAGCTCAAGACAGGCAGAAGAGTTATGCTGATGCGAAGAGATTTTTCAGGGAGTTCCAAGTGGGGGACCAGGTTTTGCTCAGAGTATCTCCTATGAAGGGGATTATGCGATTCGGGAAGAAGGGGAAGTTGGCACCAAGGTATGTGGGGCCGTTTCCTATTATTGAGCGGATCGGACCGGTTGCGTATAGACTTGGGTTACCGGAGCATTTCCATCGGATTCACGATGTGTTCCATATTTCCTCGCTGAGGAAATACCTTAGAGATAATTTGGTTCATTCTCACATTGTTGTGGAGGACATCGATCTCCAGCCGGATAGCTCCTATGAGGAGGGGCCGATTGCTATTTTGGACCGAGGCGAGAGGAAACTGCGGTCAAAGATAGTCCCGTTAGTGCGTGTTCAGTGGCGACATCACAATGTCGAGGAGTCCACATGGGAGCGCGAGGATGAGATGCGCGAACGTTATCCAGAGTTATTTTTAGCAGGTACTTTCTTGTTTCGAATTTCGGGACGAAATTCAGTTATTAGGGGGGAAGTATGTAATACCCCGTACTTTTGGCTATATTTATTTTTGGGATTAATTAATTAAATGTGAATTATTTGGAAATTAATCCGGGTAAAATACTAGCGAGTTGTGAGTTGGTATTTGACTATATTGAGTATATATGATGTTATATGAATATTGAATTATGAAATTTGTCGTGAGATTGATATACGGCAATTTGGTCATTTTATTGGGACGCGTGTGACAGTCGCGTCAGGATATAAATATTTTGATTATAAAAGTGAATTTATATTCTATAAACTGTATGGTCGTTTTGAGTGCGCCAACGCGTCCGGAAGGGTCGAGATAGTCAGAAAACACTAGCCGGGGGTGTAGTTTGGGTTCCGGGGTATTTTTAGGCCATACCGGCAATATAAAGGGTATTTTGGTAATTTAGTATTTTTAGGAATTAAAAATGACGAAAATTAGAGAAGTAAATCTGATTGGGAATAGACCCACTAAACCCACTAACCAACCCTTAATGACCCAATAAGCTACGGAGGTTATCATTTAGGTTTCCAACTTTCCCAAAGAAAACCCTAGCCACCATAACCAACTTTGGAGAAGAAAGCTTAGAGAGGGAGAGAAGGAGAAGGAATTCTGCAGAAATCTTTACAAAAATCAACACCAAATTCAGAGACAATCAAGGCAAGTGATTTAAATTACATTCTTTATGCAGTGAATGCTTCTTCCATGTTAGAAATCTTGATAATCAATTTTATTTAAGAGTTAAAGGAAAACCCATGAAATTGGAAGTTATTAGTTTAATTTTGGGTATAGGTTTGCATGTAGAAACGTTGTTTGAAGATTGAATTCAGAGATTTCATATTTATGTGATGTAACAACGGATTAAATTCTGGGAATTTATGATGATAATAATCTAGGGTTTATGTTCTTGAATAATTGGGGAAAAAGTGTAGAGATTTGTATATTGATTGATGTTAGAGTGATTTAATCCTTTAAAACGTGTTAGGAGGTGACTATAATATGTTTTGGATTGATTAGAGACCTTAAAACAATCATTCAGACTAATTTTAGAGGAGATTTGAGGAGTAAAATTGATGAAAAACGAAGAAGGAAAAATCTGGGCTCGAACTGGTCGTTCGTTAGAAGAGCCTCCCCAGGTCGTTCGAACGAGCCTTGTTCGAACGAGCTTCTAACGAGTTGACCAGTCGCTTCTAACGAAAAGGAATTTCGTTCGATACTTCGTTCGAACGAGATCTCGTTAGAAGGTACAGTCCGTTCGAACGAACTGGATCTCGTTCGAACAGCCTCGTTCGAACGAGACTTCTAACGAGCTGACAGTTTGATCTCATTCGAATAGCCTCATTCGAATGAGACTTCTAACGAGCTGGCAGTTTGGGCCTTTTTGGCCTGTTTTGATTTTGGGAGTCCCGTAAACTTGTTCGAGGGTAGAGTTAACCTTCCTTTGATGATGTATTGATAGACTTGGGACTTTTGGGTTATTATGAGGAGTAAATTATATACGAGTGATTTAAATCAATGAACCGTTTGGGTTGAGACGTGAGTGTCTACTACGACGTGAGAATAAATTTTGGCGCGTATGATTATAAATCGGAATCGTATAAAGTGTGTAAATTATATATTGGTACTAGAATGACAATAGTACTACAATTAAACTACGGGATTACTAAGACGTGTGTTTACTTAGTATTGGTATATGAATTGTGTGTATGACATACCTACCATACTTGCTATCACGGGAGGTTTGCGTTCGCTTAGGGCCCTCTAATCCTTGTGTTGCCCGGATTTAGACTGGTTACCTTGAAGAACATAGGTCAGAGAAAGACTTATTAGGATATTAATAAGTCCGCTGATCGTGGGAGCGTAGGTATGTGTGTGACCCATGTGATGCGACTGTGTTCGCCTCCATTATTTGTGATGTTGTTATCTGTGAACTATTCCTGAGAGATTCGGAATATGTAATCCTTATGTACGTGATGTACCTGGATGGATAGAAGAGTATGCGTGCACCGCAGCTTAGTTCTCGGGGTGCTTGTATTGTATATTTGTGATGTGAATAATATACACTTAAGTAATAGGAACCTTCATGTTAATGTTGTGAATATAATTACGGTATTGTTTCGGGAGAAACATAACGGGTTAGCTGATAGAGTAATATATTGCATATTGAGCATCTGAGTTTACGTTAAACCCCTATTTAATTACGAGCGTTATAATGTTAATAGAACCGAGTAATAAGGGTAGGACCTATGACAGTCTAGCTAGATATGATGTCACTTAGCTAGTGGTTTGGGTCGTTGTAGATAGGTACTTACGTTAGGAGTGCACAGTTAGACGAGAGGTGAGAATATCATGTGAGTGCACGTCCTAACATGTACTTTGCATTTAATGTTTTAAATGTTTTTAAAGCACTTGCAGGTTTTTAAAATATCTCCACATTCGGGCTCTGACCCGTTTGCTTTGAAATCTATTTTTTCTTGTAAAACCATTTTAGGTGCCCAACCACAAGGACACCATGCATAGGATACTCATTCAGGTGACGAGCTGTAGCTGTTTGTGGAAGCTACAGGGATTTGCTTGTAGACGCTTCTATCATTTGGATTCCAGATTCGTTATCTATCGGATGTAGGGCATGTTGCCCATTTCTATTAGAGACATCTTTCCATTACAGTTTTTCAGACTTTGGCATGTATTGTTTCAGTATCCAGTTTAGTTATTTCAGTTGTGGTTTTGTAGTGAGGAGTTTTCCTCCAGACTTTATTTACATTATGTGATGGTTATTATTTTTACTTCAGTATGGTCAATGGTGTTATTATTCTTCATTACACTTGTTGCATGTTAATCAGACTTTAATTAAAATTTGGCAACTTACTTTTTAAATACTAGGTGGTTAGTAATCATTAAAATGTTTTCGAAAGTGATGCTATTAACTGGACCAACTTGGCATTTTGAATTAATTTAATAAAGGAGTAGCTACCCGGTATTTAATTAGTCGGGGTGTCACACACACCTTGGGTGGGAATGAATTTTTAACTTAAGCATGTTCTCATATGAGAATGGACTTCCTTCTCTAAAATAATGGGTAGGATTTCTATCAAAATATCATATGGATCAGAGTTCCATCCAATATTTATTAAGGTGAGATTTCCACCTCAATATTACGAGTTGGATTCCCACTTAATTTTCATAATGACGAGAATGTTGACTTTTGATAAGAAATATATTCAATCATACTTTTTCTCTAGCATGTTATTTTGAGTCTCCGGTGAGACTTTCTTAAACATGGTCTATTTTTACGCAGATAGTCGTGCGAACATGTTGGAGCATAGTTTTGACTATGTGAAAAAAATAGGTGTGCGTAAGATCATATTGATGTAGATATTTATTCTTGGGAAGTAAATCATATCATACCATGTGTATATTACTAATCACTTTCAATAATTTCTAGGCACCCATGTTAAGAGTGTATGGAAATTAATTGACAAGTCATATAGTAATAATGGAAGTATTTGTTCAGTTGTATCAGCGAGCAACATGAACTACTTATGTATCATGTATCACGAATATTTCAATAGTAAGTTAAATCAAATAGAGTTGTGTCACCAAAATGGATATTTATATTAAAAGAATGTGTTAAAACACTTAATGATGACGTATATAACATGGTATTAATATAATAGGTATGTGTGATAATATCTAGGGATAAATCGAGGGATCATAAAGGGTTAAGTGTGACAAAGTATTTCTCAAACATTTACGTGTAAATTTTCCAAATATTTTATTTATAAAACTTCTAAGGGCTCTCTTATAAAAGTTTATCCTTTTAATTATTGAAGAAATTTCTCAATGGGTATAAGGCCAAATGGGTATTTAATATTTTTCTTGAAATTCAAATATATTTCCTTTTCAATCCTTGTTTCGTATTCTTTACCGCAATATCATTTATGAATTAAACCTCTAGAATGAGAATCCAAGAATACCAAGTTTGTTTTACTCACAAATTTGGGATTTACTTTGTGGGAGATATGTGGGTTTTTATCTTCAAGTCACCATGGCTTCTATATGTGTGTGTCAAATTGATAAGTTATTCATATACTCATTGGAGTTCATAAGTTCTAGTGTGTAGATTTAAAAATTATAAGTATGATTGAAATCCATATATGAGTTATGGGTAAGAACAACAAAGATCATATTAAATCAAGGAAATCATATTTTCATGCGAAAGTGAATGTGTATGATCTTTTAAAAAAATCCAATTCAATTTTCAAAAATAGTTTTTACTCTGAAACATTTTCTACCTTTTTCACAAAAATATCTCAAAACATTCTACAAAAGCCCCTTTGTTTTTCAAGCAAGATCTATAAATTTTCAAAATAGAGGGAATTGTAAAAAAAAAAACTCCTCTATTTTGGATGTGATCTTTAAACTCAAAACATACTTTTTTTCAAAATAATTATTTATGAACTAATCTTTGATACCAATTATTGGCCTGAAAATTATCCTGGGGGGGGATGAACTGGGATAGTGACATTTTGTCGACTTTTTGCATATAAACGTTTCTTTCTTTCTTTCTTTCTTTTCATAAACATTTTATAAACTTTTCAACTTAGTAAAAATACTTTTCTTAGCTTGTTGATAAAATGACTACTCTGTGTTTGTCTTGGATTCATTCATATTCACATTCACATTAACATCCAAGTAAAATAAATATTAAGAAATTTAAAGTGAAGCATAAATGTAAATATAGTAAGGGAGGATGAAGGGTTTCGGGAACTTTGCAAACTAAGGACTTAATGTGGTTCGGCCTTGCCTACATCCATGATGAATATTATAATCGAGAACCTCACTATCTACGGTTCATTTATAATGAAACCAAAACCTCTAAGGAACTCCACTTTGAACATCGAAACCAATAAGATGACAACCTCATTTTTCTCAATCTATGCCCACACATTAACCTAAATACTTTAAATGCCTCTACTACTCGCAATAATGGCACTACGACCATGAAGATACAATGAAGTTTCCCACATTAAATAATGCACGATTTGTGGCCAAAGCAGAAATCAAGTGCTTTACTAAAACAAATGTGACATGGTTTTAATTTATTTCTATATAAAAGTAAACAAGCAATTTATAAGACATAATGAATGTTTTAGAAAGAAAAGTGATCTCATGAAAGAATATTATAGTGAGAACATCGAGTTATTCACCACGTTGACCTTCATTTGCCCGAACACCTAGGGGAAAACATGGATGCTTATGGGTTAGGGGGGGAATGAAATGAGAAGGATATAATGAGATATGGTAGGATGGTGATATCATGGATGTTTGAGAAGAGTGCATTACACTTGAGGACAAATGTCTTTATTTCATAAGATCTTGATTGCAAACTCTTTTGAATTTTATTTTATTCTTCTAAATGAACTCTGAAAGAGATATTTACTAAAAATGCAAATGCTCTATATGAAGGCTTTTCACTCTTATACTTTTCCATTTTTTTAAATGGTGGGTGGAAAATGGCGCCGATATGGAAATGAGTGGTATGAAAATGGGGGTGGTATATGGTGATGATATGAAAAATGAAAGGTGTATGGATGTAGATAAATGTATGATAAAATGGAATTTGGTTCCTGTATGGGTGAAAGTCCAGTGATTGGGACAAACTTCAAGATACATATTTCTTATAACTCGAAAGTGATGTCGTTCTCAGTAATCAAGCCAAAAATTTAGTGAAGAATAATGAGATCATACAACGATTTGGTGCGGATCCAAAGAAATTTGAATTAACTCGTGACTCTGAGATTGCGTAAAAATCTCTAAAAGGGTTAAAGGAACGAATCTAACAAGATAAAGTCTCCACACGTGATCGTTAAGGTTTTCTTAAGAATTGTAGTACTCTTCAACTCTAATCCGTAGCGATATGATAAGTGTGCATTGTTGAGTCTAGAAATTCATGGCGTAACATGCCTTGGTACGTATTAAATAAGATATTTAGAAAAAAAATATCCTCTAGCTTGATTCTTAGACTTAAAAGATGGATGATAGAAAATTCACATCAATGAGTGAGATGAAAGAAATTGCACGAAAATTTTAAATATAAAGTCTTATTTATGAATTTTTTTCAAAAGATGTATGATTTTTATAAAATTCCCCACCCCTAAACAAAAAGGAACATCGTCCTCGATGTTAAATAAAATTATTTTTAAAATTGAGAGCATAAGTTAGGAAAAAGATTACCATAATCAATCTCTAATGATGTGGACCATACGTATTCAAGATGAAACGTGAATAAGTGATGAGATAAAAATGTGTACAAGTCTATAAAGATGGTAAATCATCACACCTCCCCCAAACATGATATGACTCATACTAAAAAATAGCATGTTGTCTCCTGGTAGCGCTAAGCTTAAAGTCTTCAGCCATACCGAACCATTCTCACCCTAAAGATAAGATCTATGAAATCATGGGGTGGTAGAAAATTTGGGTGATTATAATCACCCCTAAACAAGACTGAATCGTCAGTCTTGTTGGATAAAGGATACAAGGTCAATGCACTTGTATGGAAAAGTGCTTCACGCAATGCAAAGCATCGGTGGACAAAGGGTGGGTGGGGACAAGGGTATAGGGAATGAAGGCAAGGGTGAGGATGAAGAGGCACCGGTCACGATCCTTATTGAGCATAAAGGTGAGGGAAATAAGGGACATATAAGCATGGTGATCTAATTGGATGGGGAGGAAAAATGGTTTGGAAATTGGGATGTGGTGTGGCTCACAGAAAGTGCATGACTATTCTATAAATAGACGATGATAATGGTTGTGCCGTAACACGTCAATGCGGCGATGAGAATAAAAATCACCACAAAACGAGAGTGGGGGGATGGAGGAACAAGCTTTATGTCACCTAAGTTGAGAGTAGCACCACAACTACTTTCATGGATGGCGGGATGGATGATGAACACATGAGAGGGATCGTGGAGCTCAAGGGTGGATGGAGGGTTCAGGTGAGGACTTGAATAAATGGATGGGAACATGTGAGGTATAACAGTAAGGTACAAACTAGGTGGAAGGTTAGGAGGGACAATGGGTGGGTCGAGTAGGATAAAGGTTGGGGGAAGATGATCTAACTCGAGAGTATGGGACACACACTCATCAGGAGTCTCAGAGTGATCCTCAGGGGTACTCGCAGGAGGAAGTGTGGAACTAAAGGATTGAGAGATCAACTTATCCAACCATAAGTCACCATCTGATGCGGTGGGAAAATCTAATGAGACATTGAGATCCGAGATATACGAATCAACATCAAAATAAGACTAAAAAAGATCCAAGCATGTTTTGACATGATCCATATCCAAAGAGGTTGGAGCCATCTCAAGTTCAATCTTAGGACATTGGTGAACACTCTTAATCGAATCTAACCTATAATAAATTGGTACTTAGGGAACAATCACCGTGGGGTTAATAGGTGTAGATTTAGTCATATTTTTGTATTCTTCGATAGGGGAATATGAACCTCAATAGTGGGTTCTTTAGGACAAGGCGGGGTTTGATCAGTCTCATAATCTTTGTTAAGTCAACACAATTGTCAACTTGGGTCCTAAACCATGGGATGGTTTTAACTTGGAGATTCTTGGGGTGATAGGTTTGTTAACACTCAAAATTCATGTCACAAGACAACTTATCATCACTCCATGTGGGTGAAACAATGGGTTGACTTGGGGTGGAATCCCACTCTTTTGCACACTCAAATTCATTTAACCTTTATTCAAGCCATTATAGGGCTTGATTTTGATATTGAGTAGCTTTCTCTTATTCGAGGATAAAATTTTGCAATAGGATTTCGAGATCGAATGTGGATGGTGTTGATGAAGTGTTGGCGGTTGGAGACGGTGCCTGAGGTGGACACAATAGCTATTGATACTAGACAACGGAGAATACTCATATGAAGTATGGGAAATGGGGTCAAGTTCATCATACATGAGAGAATCGTCTTTGTGAGAGATGAAAGGTTGATAATCATGGGGACTGTATTGAGGGGACTGATCGGGACGATGTGCACTAGGTTGCCATGATGACCGTTGGAAACCGTGAGGATCCACAACATGGGGTTGGGATTTATATTGTGTAGGTGGGTGATCAAGCCTCCATAAATAGTTTTGGTACTCACACCACTTGGTATTGGATATTCCATGCAAATAGGCCGAGGTGGGTCCTGAAACAGTGTCATAAGGATACACTTGGGCTATATTTGGTCAGATGGTTATGAAAGGTAGGGGTACTTATAGGGTAAGCGATATTCTTGAAAGCAATATGTGCACGCTGAAGCATTGGATGCATTGACACTCATCATCAGAGGAGATGGAATATGAGTTGCGTTTGTGGATGATGCAAGAGTATCAACGGTGTGTGAGAGATAGGTAACGCCACTAAGTAAAGTATGGAGGTTCGACTCAATCTCAACTTCAAACATGTTTTGAGACAATGGGAGATGACCATAGTAAAACCTTAAAGGACATTCGTCGGCCATAGCAAGAGTAATATGTTTGGATTTTTATGGAGCTACTAAAAAGAAAAATATTTTTTTTTATGAATATTTGTATTTTTAGAAAAAGAAGGAAGAAAATGTTTTTTATTTTTGGGAAGAAAATATGGTAGAAAAATATTTAGACTATTGAATTGGACGAGCTCATTAAAATCGATAACCCAAAGATGAAATTAGATAAGAACAAGTAAAGAATAAATCCTAGATATAATGTAACCAATTTATATCTTCAAATTTTAGTTAAAGGGGTAGCTAAATTTTAATTAAATTCGTGGGCGACAAAAGTCACGGAATTTATCTTTGTGATTGCCTTTGCAAAAATTATTGTTCTTACATAACTAGAGGCTTACCACAGAGATTCTCGACAAAGCTACTATGACGAAACGGTCGACCGGTGCAATGTTGGGGACAACACAACCCTATTTTACTAAGCAATCGCACTTTAAAACCACTTTCCCTAGAAACTTACGTGTCTAAAAGCGAACCGTTCGAGGATTTACTAGGTGGAGAGGACTAGACGGGTTATCCTACACGTTAAATTGATAAAAAAGGGATCGACGAACACCGTATCCTATAAGTCTATCTCGTTGATTGATTTTAAATTTAATGATATCTAATGTAGTACATAATAGATAAGTGAGTGATTCGGGTGATGAAATCCCTTCTCGTGAATGACTGGGTGTAGATCTTAACTGATTAATTCATCATACCATTCAAATGTAAATGAGAGAATAAAAATCACACAAGAGCATGTGGGAACACACAATATTGAATCGATTATGGTAGATTTGCAAGTGTTTAGAAATGTACCCCCCATGATTTTGACACGCGTGGGGTGAAGACCGATTTGAGTCGATCGGGGGATAGTGATAATGGAGCCATTTGATAACTTGGACTTTTTTGTATATGTAGTTGTTAAGTCAAGAAAATCAACAATTTCCTTTAATTACCTATAAAAATATCACAAGAACTAGAGGTAAGTAAGGATTTAATCTAACTCTTTTGAGTGAAACACACGAAAAGTGATGTAATACAAGTTTCTAGCTATTTTTTTTTTGTTGCTTTTTCTTTATTTTCTAATTTTTATGATTTTTTATATGAAAAAATTTGATGTGATGGTGAAATAACTAAAGAAAACGAAAGAGATTAACTTTACTAGAAGAAAAATCTCAAAAAATAACTAAGAAATGTGTGATGAAAATTAATGAAAGATAACTAAATGAGAGATGCTAGTAAGAAGGATCAAGTGATGTAAATCCACTCCCATTTCATACAATTCAACCGAGTTTGAACTATTTTAATTTAATTGATTTCCAAAATATTCTTCTATTACAAAAATTAATTATCAATATACTAATGAATTAAGTAAATATTAATTTAGAAAAGTAATTTCAATTCCAACAAATTTACTCCAAATGTATTAAAATTAATCAAGTGAATCATCCCCTATGGAAAATTCACACAATTAATTTTTATTAAATAAAATAAAACATGAGTAGAAGAAAATTATATTATAATTTTTATCATTTTGATAAGCCTATCTCTAGTTGGAGTCAAAATGATAAAATTATAACATAAGCTTTCAATCCTTTCTCAGCCATGGGTTTTTCATTTCTCAATGCAAAAACAAGTGTAGGAATTAAAGTTACTAATCAAAGGAAATCAAACAAAAGTAAAATTAGCAAACTAGATAAATTGTATCTATGAGGGTTTCATTTCATCCCTTGAATGGGAGGTTAGCCCTCCATAATGGGATTCCAAGACATAAAATAAAAAATTGAAATCATATAAGGGTTGAACAAGATGTAATTAAGAGAAGAAGTGATCAAACCAAAAAATTATTGAATTTCAATCAATCTTCCATCATATATATATCCACAATCCTCTTAATTTAATTACAATCTCTCAACTACATTTTTTTCTAAATAAAAACTAAAAATAAACTTTCTCTCTCTATAAGTTTTGCTTAAGAATTAAGCTAAAAAAACTCTTTCTCTCTAAGGTTTTCTTCTCTTGAGCCTTCATTGCTTTTATAAATGGCACAATGGAGCTAGGGGGAAAATTGGGAGGTTAAGCGTTGACAGTATAAAGGATAAACCACACATGTGCATGTTTTTCTAATGTCATGAGACCATAGGGAATGTGATTAGGCCAAATTTTTTCGTATTTATCCTCGTAATTTAGAGTTTTTTTATCACCCCGTGCGGTGTAATTTACGTCGAGTTATCTCATATCATTCCTACTGACAACTTATATCTAGTACATCACATGTCATGTATCTCTTACATTTTACAGGTATTTGATGCACATGAAACCAAAAGGGAAATCAGAATCAAGAAAGAAAGAAAAGAAGAGAAGTTGAGGGTAAAAAGTAATTTTACACCCGACATTTGGACGAGGAACCTAAAGATAATTCAAAGACCATGATTTCACAAGCGTGTAGGAAGAAATGACACCCAAATCTAAGTCATAGTTGAAAAGATATGAAGATACGAAGTTGAGAAGAAATCAAATAAGAAAGGAAGAAAAGCGTACCGGTTTGGTTAAAGCGGCGAACCGGTTCTACTGACTAGAATAGCAAACCGAACCGATGCTAAGGGAGAGAACCGATTCGACAGACTGGAATAGCGAACCGGTTCGCCCACTAAAGAAGACAAAATCAAACCTATTCGGCGTGACAGAATTTTGAAATTAATTTCTTAAAAATAGAGTTATGCAAGGTGAAAACACTTAGAAAAACATGGGGGCTTTATTGGATATTGATTATACACAGATAATAGTGAGTTTTTACATAGTTTTGAAAGGATATTGAAGGCAAGAACCCTAGGAGTAATATTATTCAACAATTGATTGTCTTCTACATTATTTCGTGGTTTTTTCAACAATACAAATATAGTTTCAATATTGCCTTCAATTTTTCTCACCTTTTTGGTTTATGATTGACTACTTCCTTGCTAGAATTCGTCTTTACATGTTTGATTGCAATTTTTACGTAATAATGATTTGATGCAACATAGGTGTCATATTTAAGTGTAGTTGTACCATGTATGGCTAGATTTCTAGAGGGTTGGGGTACATGAACCCCACTTAGGTAACGCATTGTTTATAAAATTGAATAAAAATATGGAGATAATTTGAAGGTTTCATATTTTGTTGAAACATGTATTATAGATATCTTAACCTCGTTTTCTCTAGGTAGCCGATGTATTTGAGAGTATAATATGCGCACCAACAATCTAATCATTCACGTTAAATTTATTATTGATTAATTATTGTGCGGAGTTAAATCCTCATATAGTTAATTCTTTTAAAGGTTTAATGTTTTCTTCGAATTATTAATATAATTTTTGAACCTTTTATATCCAACGAACTTACCAACGGTGTGGGGGAGTGTACTCTAATACCATTTTCTCACATATTTTAAAAGCATGTCGTTGTTATCGCATGCATTATTTAGTCACTAGCTTAATTGTTTTCATTTACCTAATTTCAAGATCTCAAACCAATCATCTTTTTCTTATTTTCTTGAGTCAAACGTAAAAATTTTCATCTTTCCTATTCGTCGTCACGTCTTATGTCTATGACACCCCGCCCAATTAAATCCTGGGTGATCAGTCCATTACTAAATTAAAGATGAATCATTAGTGGTTTCATTCTTAGCATCACTGTCATAAACTTTTGCAACTTACTAATCACCTAGTATTTAAAAAGTCTATGTCAAAATTTATCTTTCTTACTAATGTGCATCAATTTAAATTTATGTAAAACATTAACCATTCAACACATCAGATAATGAGGAATGAACCAACTAAATAAATTAAATGAGTGGATAAACATTCCAGTTAAACATCCGTAATAATCAAATCCATAATGAAGTAAATACGACAAGTCTCAATAAACTAAAAACCAAATATAAATACACTATCTCTGAAGTACTATCTGACTAAGAGAGGGAGACATGCCCTAACTGAAATAAATACTCATAAGGAAGAGATGATAAATATGGAGGCGTCTATTACCGAGGTTCTGCAACTTCCACAGCAGCTGCAACACGTAAAAGGAAAGGAACTCCAATGCTTGGTGTCCCTGGATGGGCACCTAAAAATGGTTTTGCAAAAACAAAGACAAGAGATTTGAAATGGGTCAAACATTTTTAAAAAAATTTAGCAAGTGATTTCAAATGCAAAATCAACAGATATTATATACATGTTCGGTTTACATTCCCTCTTTTGAGATCTTCACCTCTCAACTAATGTGAACACCTAATGATTGTTTCTACCACCCAAACTAATTATGCTACCCCGCCTAACTAGTCCGAACAAATGTTTATATTTCTTTATAAGCTAACACGTTGTGCCCACTCATTTCGCCCATGCTGTATGTTAATAAATTCTTTACATCAATTAGCCAATTATGAAATTCTTAATATATGTTTAGCTCTCCATTTACTAAATTATTTAAGATGTCACTATCTTTATCATATACTAAGCACGCAGTAGAATATTTCACAAGTACATATATTTATCACTCTATATAATATATTGTAACACCCCACGATTTTTGGAGACTGAGAAATTAAATTTTGGGAAAATAAAATTTAATTAGATTGGAGAATTCTAAAATTGGGAATTTAAGTCCAAAAATAGAGGACGTTTTAAAGTATTTCGGATGATGATTTTGAGGGTACCATTGATCCCGGAAGGGTCGAGATAGTCAAAATGACTGTCATTGGGTTTTATTTCAGCTCCGGAATATTTTAAGTTAGTTTGACTCGAATTGGAGTAAACGAGTCATTTAAAGTGTGTATTAACATTTAAAATTGGATTTATTGTTTTAAGGGATTTAAGGCTTACGGATGAAGCCTTCTCATTTGAGAAAGAGAGAAAAATAAGAGAAAGAAGAAGAAAGGAAGAGAGAGAGGAAGAAAGCTTGGAGATTTCCAGCCCCAAACGCGACATCGAGGACGATTCAACCTCTACAAATCCGAGGCAAGTGTTTAATCTTGCTAAATAGCTATTTGTGTATTTCATTTCATAATTTGTGCGTTAAAAAAATGGATTTTTGGGTATAAATATCAAAACCTAGATTTTTGGGTTTAATCTTGAAATCAATGTTTAAATATGGATTTAATGGAATAGAAATGGTTGGGATCAACTTTGGGTTGATTTATGGGCTTAAAATCATGATTTGATGAAGGTTTGGGAGTTAGAATGAAAATTTTATGGTTTAAAATTCGTGGGTTCATTAAAGAAGAAGAACCCTTCAAAATTTGCAGGTCCGAATCGATTCGCCCCCTTAAGCGAATCGATTCGATTTAGGGAAATTAGCAGGTCTGCATTGACCGAATCGATTCGGACCCAAGCCGAATCGATTTGGCCTGTGGCAGAAGCCCAGGTCTTTAGACCCGAATCAATTCGCCTTGGAGGCCGAATCGATTCGCTAGGCCGAATCGATTCGGAATAGGGCCGAATCGTTTCGAAAACAGGGAATTTTGAGGTATTTTCTCCATAATGATTCCAAACCCTTTTTGGTTGGGTTTATTGATTTGGGGGCCTTCTTTTATGATGTAAGAGATATGTTCTTGGAGACATATAAGGAGTTTCTCACATATTAGGATTTTGGGGACTCCTTAGGGTAATTTGGGAGAAATGTATCCATGTATGTATTGGAGTTGCATATGGAGATTGTGGGGAAACCTCATTAAGGTTGGGAATACCAATTATAGATAAAAAAAAGTATAGATGTCATGTGAGGCTAAGAACTCTTAGGGAGAATTGCGAGGGTATGTTGTGAAATTCTAGGCCAACCTTTATGTCAAATCCTTATAAGGATAGGATATTATTTGAGATGCGATTTGGGGCCAAATGGAAGAGTGTAGTTGCATACCCTTAGTAATGATAAAATTTAAGAAATAAATACGAGAGATCTTAGACTAGGGGATTCACAAAAGGGATTGAACTATAGTCGAAATCGATAGCAATGGGATTATTTGATGAATGTAAGATTGAGCTTGAGGCTTAGAGACTATTAGTTATGTGTATACCGATAGTCAAAATGATTACTAGATTCTTTAATGTGCTCTCGGATATAGATGGTATGTATAGTGATGGTTTCCAACACTAAACTTTGGGTGATAACCCTAATGTTGGATATATATATATATATATATATATATATATGTTCGTATGTTGTTTGGGAGACTATTCATCATAAGAAAAATGATTGAATATGTTTCAAGTGAGGGATTGTATTCACATATCGAGGTAAATTATTTGAGTTTGTGGTGAGGGCTTGTATATTGAGGATTATGTAGACTTATAGCCGAGTTTATATATCTTATACATATGAACGAGAATTAGCTTATATATATAGAGAGAGAGATATAAATATGTGAATATGCGTATATATAGCTGTATGCATATGAATATATGGATATATTTATGTTGTGGACATACATGGTATGGATATTTAAACCGTATATGATGGTTTAATATTTGATCATATGATGGGATCATATGGATGTGTATATATTGCGCATGTGAGCGATATATATACTATTGTGGTTAAGCATACCCCACTCATGCTATCATTGGGAAGTTTCCGAAAGAGGGTGAGCATCCTGGCATATAGAGCAGGGTGTGGATATTCCCCAGGTCATAGTCGTCCCGTGTGTTATTATACGATAGATATATTTTTGGGATGAGACGTGGTGGGTATGTTTCGTCTCATTGCCAGTTGTAGCTATGACCGCTTCCCGGGACGACGTGTGTGTGAGTTATCACGAGGTGGGTGTCGTTGATCCCCACCAGGTGGTCCCCAGTTGCTACGTGAGCCGGGCACTGGGAAGATGATAGCATTGATGCGTTTTATCGGCGATATATATAGCCGGGTGGATTATGTGCATGTCGATTGTACATCAGATATGATATGTACACTTGGTCATGGGTATGGATGATTGGTATATGTATATATATGGTGAGAATAAAATGCCTACATATATATCTATATATCCTATAGATAAAAAGGATATAGAATCTTTGTGGAGTACATCTTGGATGATTATGGTGTACTAAATTGATGGGGGTTGATGTATCGCAATTAAGGAATATTTCGGTTACATCATCCCAAGGATATTATTGGCAATGCTAGTTGTAGTAGTAGTATAATATTGTATGTATGGAAAAATGGATCTCCAGGATCGACATCGTTGAGGAGTAGTGTAACGGGGTGGTTCCTTATTTGGATTTCGCTTTGCGAGACACCCCACGCATGAAACGTAGTGAAGTGTTGAGATTATAGAGAAGTTGTGTCAATAATTGATTATGGCATAATGGAACTCCAGGATCGACGTTGACAAGGAGTAGTGTAACGGGGTGATCCTTGTTTGGATTTCTCTTTGCGAGACACCCCACGCACGAAACGTAGCGCGACGCCGAGATTGGAGAGAAGTTTTGTCATTTATGAAATTGTATGCATGTTAGTTAGAAATTAAATTATATGTTTCAACCCAAATGCATATTGGGTAACTTGCTAAATTTATAATTGGTTAAATTATAAACCGGAATCCACTAAGCCTATTATGGCGTAATTGTTGGTAAGCATAATCTAATATGATTAGAAAAGGGGTGGATTCTTGGGTTAAGTTAGGAAGGAAATTCTCGTGGGTATAGGCTGGGCCTATGATAAGTGTTGTCCTTATAAATGGGGGTAATTTAACTAAAAGTTGAGGACGCGAATAGGTGCGCGCCTTTAGATGAGAGGTGAGTTGGGGTTCCACGAGAGTGCGATTCCACTTTTAATTATGAAATAAGTGCACCGATATTTATTATGCACGGTTAACACACTTTCTAAATATTTTTCACAACTCGGGCTGTGACCCATTTACTTTTCTCTCCTGCCTGTATATATATATATTACTACAGGTTTCCGACTGCATGGATGCCGGATGACCTTCTATCCAGAGTCTTGGGATCCGTGACAGGTGCGGACTGTTGCAGGATGTATCTGGTAGTCGCTTCCTACTTCTTTAAAATTCTAGGTAGGATTCATGTTATATATCGGGTTTGTACCCAAGGGATATTTATATACATGTTTATATTTATTCCATTCCAGTTATTGTATTGGCTGTGACCCAACAGCTTATCCGGGCCTACTTTTTGTAGTATATTCTGTTGTAGTTATTTATTTTGTTTTATTACAGCATTTCATTTATCTTAGTTCTTTCATGCATCTTTCTTTCCTTTATTAGTAGTGTTAGTTTGTTGTCTATTGCATATTTTATTTAATTTTAACATCTCGCCTATATGATATCGGTTAGTTAGTCCAATATTATATAGTACGGACAGTTGATGTTGAGACTGGACCATCTGAAACTCCTGATTTAATATAGTATAGGGCTGGCCACCCGTTATTATTTTAGGCGGGGTGTTACATATATATATATATATATATATATATATACAATACATCATCCCGAGGCTAAGATGCAGTGCGGCATACTCTGCTATCAAGTCCCGGTACATCACAAACAAAATAAAGGACTACCGATTCAAAATCACTCTTGAATCATAAAAACAAATCACACATATTGGAGGCGAACATAGTCCTAAGCCTTCGGGATACGCACATACCTACACACCCAAATGACCGAGCACACCCTAAATCACCGTAGTGTGCATTACCAAAAGTTTTATGTCCTGAGGTACAAGTCAATATCCCCCCAAGTGGGCTCCTCATAATAAGACTAACCACAACGCAAAACCTCATGTGATAGCAAGTAGCGTAGGTATGTCAAAAGACATAAGAATCATACAGTTGGTATTCTTACCACCTATAAAAATCAGTAGGTATTCACACAACCTAGATATTATCATATGTTCGTAATATGTTTCTCTGGAATACTCACTGTACTTATTACTTAAAATTTTTACTCACTATCATATTTATATGAATTTTTACGAAACTTTAAGGGCCCTACCCCTTCATTATTTTTCAGTATTTATTCATGTCGTCACTACTGGTCAAAAACAGGGGTTCACTCATTAGTACATCACCCTTCTCGAATTTCATTCATTTATCGATTGCGGATATTTTCTCAATTATCCCAATACTTATTCCTCTCACTTTATGTAAACCTAATATACACTTTAGGCCTAATGTCATTATTATAGAACAACAATCACAATCTCCAACGGAATAATAATAAAAAAAATATCATTTCTTAAAATTTGCCCCACGAATATGCCCAGATTTTTAAAATGAAGTGTTGAGGTATTTCGGAGCCGTTTTTGGAGAAAATTTATCAGAGAAGAAAATGTAGAAAACATGATTTTCTATAAGTCAAAGCTGACAGAATAACCATTTTCATAACCAAAATGGCACAAAACAGTTTCTAAAAGGACAGTTTAATTAACTTAATTTCATAGACTTCTTCAAATTCAAAAAATTGTTCTACAATTCAATCCTACCCATCAAAACTCAGATTTCTCCCATATAAATCATGACCCAATTATTGATTTCGTGATCTCTACATAAACCAATCAAATCTACATGTAAGATCCTACCCAAGAACGTTTTTCTCATTCTCCAAATTTATCCAAAATATATGATATTCATATAAAATTAATCCTATTCTAACATGGATGTTATATACCTCTTAGATTGAGCAAGATAAACACTTGCCTCTTATTGTAGGTCTGATCCGTTATAGAAGAAAGGTATGGTTGCATTTCTCTTCCCCCGATCTACACGATGGTGGTGTTTGTGGTGCAAGAAGGTCCTTTGGAATACCTCTCCCCCTTCCTCCAATGGCCTCTATCCATTTTGGTAATTGATAACCCTAATATCCTTTTCATATCAGATATATTAACTTTCGAATATTCGTAGGTCCAATTTCTCCAAAATTTCATAAGACTAAAATACCCCTCCGGGGTGTCGGTTTTGGCCTAAAATTGATGAGGGACCCAAATAAAACCTCAGAGTACATTTTTCGGACTATTTTGACCCTTCTAGACACTTTGGCGCACTCAAAATGACCATATGGATGACTTAAAAATAAATTACTTTTTATTTCATTAAATTGAGTCCGGACACGACTGACACGCGCGTCCTAACTAAATTATTTTAACTGACTTATTTTTCACTCACGATAATTTTAATACAATCATAATCCCATATTACTTTATTCACTAAGTAATATTCATTATAATTTACATTAATAAATACTAACCCTTGTCTCACTAGTTAATATTTATTTTAATCCGGATTAATTTTTTAATTAAATTCCCATATTTAATTTAATTAATCCCACATTTAAAAATCATTAAAAATATGGGGTGTTACATACTTCCCCTTAATAACGGAATTTTTTTCCGAAATTCGAAATGAAAAAGTATACCTGGTAAGAAAAACATTGAATATTTTGTCGTGCATCTCATCCTCGCACTCCCAAGTAGACTCCTCGACATTATGATTCTCCCACTGGACACTCACATGTGGAACTACCTTCGACCTCAATCTCCTCTCGTTGTGATCAAAGATAGACACTAGTCTCTCGCCAAAGTAACTATTGGGTTGTAAATCTATCTCCTCCGACGCAATGTGAGTGTGAGTAAACTTATCCCGGAGATATCCAACTTTCTCTTTCTTATATTTTCTTCGTTTTCTTTTGTTTTTATTTTCTTTTGTTTTTCAACTTTTCTTTTCTTTTTTACTACACCTTTTTCTTCACTTTTTTCACTCTCACATACTTAATTACAACCAAATAACACAAACATCATTCAATCCCATGTATCATTCTAAACGTAGGTATGGAAGATGATAAATATGGTTTATAACTATAATGTGGAGTTGGTTATGGGATTTTAGGTTATGAAATGAAAGGTGTAGACACCACATTCTAGGACCTCCTAAGTCTCCCCTTAGACTCCTATCACTTCCCCTTTCCACCGCTATGTCATACTCCGAGTACCGATCTAGGGACCATCGAGTGCCCCCGGGCCCCATTTGACTCCAATCAACTCTTTCGTCAGAGCGAAAGCTCTTTGAATCTTTGAAGGGATCTGAATACCCTTTCTAATGGTCCGTCCCATGTGCGAATCGGCATAACGGTTCAGACGAACATACCATTTCACTATTAAAAACTGATTCAGAGGCCATTGGGCGCTCTCGGGTCCCCATTTGACCCCAATCAACTCCACCAACATAGAGAAAGCTCCTTGAATATTCGAAGGTCACTAAACCCCCTTTCCAAGGTCCACTCTGTGCATAAAATAGCAGAACCGTTCAGATGAATGATCAATTTTCTCCCAAAAATCTATTCTAAGGCCACCGTGCGCTCCTGAACTCGATTTGACCAAAGTCAACTCTTCAGATCGAACGAGGCTAAATGACTCTATGAAGGGATTTGAATAACCTTTCTAACAATCTTCTCCATGAGCAACTCTGACTTACGGTACGGACGAACGATCCGTTTTACTCCGAGAGGTCACCGGACACTTTTGGACCCTGTTTGAACAAGGTTAACTTTTCGAACCGAGAAAAAATATTTGGAATGCCGAATTAAATCTCGTAACCTTTTCAACAGTCTGCTCCATTCATGATTCTTACTTACTATACGGATGAATGATCCATTTGCGTTCGACGATCTCCCGTCCAATGGACCAACGTGCGCTTTCGAGCCACATTTGACCCAAAGTAAAATCTCGGATCCGGGAGCAGTCCAAATGACTCTCAAAGGCCTATGAAATACCTTTCTAATCGTATACCCCGTGCACAATTCTAATCAACAGTTTGTGTGATATAGTCATTTTTCCAGAAAAGTCCTCACGAGACTACCAACTGGCAGGTCCTGAACCTCGCCTATTGGCACAGTGTCAAGGGGGACCTGCCAATCGGCACCCCTTGGGGGACGCCAATCGGAACCCCCTTGACCTTATAAATAAGGGCCATGACCTCACTCCCAAGATAGATAGCAAAAACCCATCAGCATCAGTAATCTCAACAACATTCTCTTAAAGTCAACGATGTTAAAGTTGGTTCCATCAAAGATAGGGGGCTAGATAGGTTACCTAGTCTCTCAAATTTCTCTTCCATATTTTTTTTGAGAAAACAATTTCAGAAACTCAAGATCTAAATAATTTTTTTAAAAAACAAAAGCATTGATACCAATTGAAAAAACTCCACTTAAGTCATTTAATCCCAGATTAAACTATCTAAATGGCTCCGTACAGTTTGTTGAAGAAAGTCTTTTCTTTAAAAAAAATTAAACATAAGATGTGTAAAACAATATGAACGAGTTATTTCAGTTATAGGTTTACCAGTTTTGAAGATAAAAACTTCAAGAAAAATAAAACAACACAGCCTTAAGAAAGGGATGAAAGGAAGAGGAAGTACACACAAGCAATTTTAACGTGGTAAAATCCCACCCAATTGGGGAAACATCCATAGAGGTCTCTACACCTCAAAAGTAAAAAGTCCACTAAAATAGAGTAACAAGTTACAAACTATATAACAATCAAGAAGCATAATAAGACCTAATTCTAGGTTTAGAAATATACCAACTCCTATGGATTTCCAGACTTCTCCCATGGCTCTGATGTTATTGATGATCTCTCAGCTTTGTAACTCCACTCCTTTTAGCTTTACGTCGACTAAGAATGTCCAAGATCTCAACACCAATACCTTTTAGTGTAGTAGTGTGACAGTGTAAGTGGAGATGCGCTCTAAATCACATGCATGCAACTCACACACACTTAATTACAGACAATATGCAAAACAAATCACAAATATACAAAGGAATTCCAAAATCGGTTTAATCAAAATATCAGACTTTGAATCTTTCAAATATCTATAGATCAAGAGGGAATTTTTCTATATACACGAACCAACATCCTATGCACTTTTTAATTGAAACTATTTACACTTATTTCACAAAATGTGAAATATAATAAAGTACAAATCCCTAATCAAGATCTCAATTAGATCTAAGTCTCAATATTCAAAGAAACTGAAATCAGAAAAGGTTTTGTTTGTTTAGGGTTTGAAAATAACTTATCAGTTTGAAAACAACCAACAAAATAATATTTCTCGACAGAAGAAATCAAAACTGCGAAATATCAAAGTGAAATGTATCAAAGAGATCAAATCTCAAAGTTCTACGAAAGAAAATGAGATTTAACCAACTTGATTAAGTTGGGAAAGAGATAAAGGATATAATAGGATGGATCTTCTTGAATCTCAAACTAACTCTCTCATGAAAAGGGTTTTCTGGAAGGATTTGGCTGGATTTTAGTTTAGGGTTTGATTTCTCTCTCTCTTTCTCTCTCTCTCTCTCTCTCTCTCTCTCTCTCTCTCTTCTCTCTATTTTCTCTCAGAAGTGAGGCTGGCCAAAGATTGTAAACGTATAACATATGGAAACTATTTATAGTACGAGATGGAAGGCTCTAGAAACTCGATTCAAATCAATGCTCAGGATTGAGTTTAAAAGATCGAAGCAAATCCAAGGGTTAAGGTTGCACCTCTCCAAAGTTAAGCCGCATTGGTGTCAAAACGTTTTCCCATTTAATTAAGCTAAGTGTCAAAACGTTTTCCCACTTAATTCTACCCAATTAATCCATTAATAAATTTCCATTCTTTAAAATATAAGCTACTCATATTCCACAAGAATAAAATAAATATTGGACATGAATCAAATACTGAAATAAATCAGACTGGATAAAACATTATAGTTCCAAGTCTACAACCAACGAACCATAAAATCTGCAAGTGTAACTGAAATAAACTACTAACGTAAACTGGGTACAATCTCTAATAAAATGGCTGAAGAATGGCAAAATATGCTCTAAGAGAGAAATGTCTGAAAAGTAACATAAAGAACTGATAGAGGCCTCTAATGAAGGACTTACAACTCCCACAACCGCTGCAACTCGTTAAATGATCCACTCGTCTAAATCTGGTAACCCTATAGCTGGGCACCTGATATATATAGCAAAGAGAGAAGAATAGAGAGAAACGGGTGAGTTCGAGTTGTAAAATTATTTGTTTTAGCAAGTATTTAAAACTGCAATAATGCAATTATTATGTGCATGTTAGTTTCGAACTCTCACATGAGATTCTCACCTCTCCACTATTGTGCACGCCTAGCATACGTCTATCCTAGCCTAGTTATCCATAAGGTTCCCAACTAAAACATAGACCTATACTTCTAAATATATCTCAAAGGAGTAACCCATATCGCCCATACAATACGTTATTAAGTTCATTTTTTCCAATTAACCGTATGTTACATTCACTGTTCTGATAATAATTCTTTTACCCACTGAAAATACTTTGCTTACCAACATTTATAAGTTTGCTAATTTCACACATTAGATTTATTCACAAATATATACATATATACATATAGTCACATCATCCCTAAACATTTATATACAAATCCTGCGCCCCTTAGTTAGGACCACTTAGCGCAATGCGTACTCTGCTATCGTGTCCCAATGCATCGCTCACTGCATAAGGGACAATTCATTTGGTGTCTATCATGAACCATAAATATCATAACACAAATATTGGAGGGGAGCATACTCACCAGCCAAATGGGTTAAGTACATACGTACACTCCCATTCAGCCGTCGAAACTATCCTACATCTCAGATAACACGTATCCAAGCTCATATGCTCTGGGTACAAGTCAAATATCTCCCCATTGGATCACCTAAGATAAGACTATCCACTGCGCAAAAACCTCCTCCCAATAGCAAGCAAAGTAGGTATACTATACACACAATAATAATATTCATATAATAGGCATTCCCACATCCTATTAAAATTAAAGGTATTCACCCAACCCTTATGTGTATTTTCCATACATAATATTCTCTCATTACTACTTATAATATAGTTATTTCGATTATTCCCTCTCTCGAAATTTCCAAGGTTAATTCACCTTTCTAAATGTTTAAGGTATTATTCTATGAATATTCCCCAGCAATTCTGCACAATGCTACAAGCACCAAATGACAACTTCCTATCTTGAAATAAATGTGTAAACCTAATTGGGCAAAAATTGAAATTTTCCGACTTTTGGACCTGTCGTTCGTATGAGGTCAGATGTCGTTCGAACGACATCTCATGAGATCCATTCTCGTTCGAGCAAAGCTCAATCTTGTTCGAACGATATTGAACAGTGTTCTTCCCCACCAGACCTGTTACATTCTACACCCTCAATAGCTTCGTTTTCCACCATTTTAAAGCCTAAAACCTCTAAAATAATCAGCCCAAACCCCAATCATTCAATTCCAATCAACTACCTAACATGTACATATGATTTCCAATAATATATCATCATTAAATCATTACTAATCATCAATAAATTCGAAATCCCCAAATCTAGATGTCAAGAACCATAGTTATAAAATTTACATTCAAAACTCTAATTAAACCGAGATTCAATCCAAAAATTATTATTAATTCATGGACATAAACCTATCTACATAAGGGAATCAAACTTTATTAAATCAGACGCAATTTATGACTAATTCTCTCAAATTTTTCACCAAATTTAATCTTTATAACAAAGGGAAATTCACCTAATCTAACATGAACACAATTTTTGCTAAGGAAGGAAAGTAATAAACACTTGCCTTAAATTGATGCTATGATCCATTGATGAAATTGGTACATAATTGTTCCTCGTCTTCCGATCTAGGCTTTTGTGAGATTTTTGGTGTGAGTTCTTGAGTTATGCACCAAGAACTCCTATAGTTCCTTCTTCCTTCCTCTGTGCCTCTCTCTTTTCTCTCTCGTAGGTTTAGAACTGATAACTCCCCTATAACCCACGTACATCCATATTTAATTTCCTAATTTTCGTTCATAATATTTCCCCAAAAATTCAAAGGACAAAAATACCCCTACGGGGTGCCGGTTAGGCCTAAAAACATCCCAGAGTCCAAATAAAATACTAGGGTAGAGTTTTCTGACTATCTCGACCCTTCAGGACTCAACGGCGCACTCTAAATGACCATACACATTATTTTAAAAAAAATTATCCTTTTATTTCATTCAATTAGGCCCGACACGACTCACACGCGCGTCTTGACATAAAATATCAAACTATCATATTTCACAATCCGACAATTTATAAAATTTCATAATTCCATATTACATATCCACACAGTAGTATTCAATAATTTTCATCAATAAGTATTAACCCTTGGCACGCTAGTTAATAATCATTTTAATCCGAATTAATTAATAAATAATTTTTTTCACCTTTTAATTTAATTAACCCAACAATTATAATTAATTTCCTAATTATTTAGTATCATAAAAATACGGGGTGTTACAAATTTTTCGCATAATTTTTAAAATGGGACCCTGCCCGTGAGTCTGGTTACAAGTCTAACCATAGCTTTACATATGTTGCAAATTGAATTTTTCCAGGCTCGGGTCCCGTATGCCATTTCATTTTGCATTTAGGTAAACTTAATACAAGCGATAACCTAATAAACATAATAATCATGCTGAGACCCGTCTCTAGTTTTTCCCCGCTCTTTACAAAAATGTTCAAAAAAATTTGTCCCCCTTTTCATAAAAAATACCAAAAATATCTTCCCTCCTTTTCCCTAAAAAAACAAACATTTTTCGTCCTCATCTTTTCTAAAGAAGTTAAAAATATTTTCCTTCTTTTCCAAAAATAACAAATTTCCTTTTTTTCTCTCTTCCGAAAATAAATTCCAATTTCTTCTCCTTCTCAGGTCGATCACATACCCTTGGCCTGGTTCGCTATTGGTTGCGGTCTTCAGTCGAACTGCCTCAAATATCTGTTAGTCCCCTCACTTCCTCCGAGTCTGAGACTAACCCACCTTCCATGGAGAACACGGATCAAGTGCCAAATGTACAACCGGATTTGTTGACGGTTCTGGCTGAGCTCACTGCCAAAATTTACATCCTTCAAACCGAAGCTCATGAGATGTAAAGAAATCGATTCCCTATCCCCAAAGATCCTGAGGTCATTTTCCCACGCGCCATGGGTCCGCTTGAACCCGAGCCTATTTGGGTTCCTGAAGAATACCATCATGCTGCATGTTCTCCTCCTGCTAATGGGCTGCCACCAGCCTAACTTCTTATGCCAAACCTTGCTCAGACCGGGGCTAATTTACCCATAACTATTGATCCAAAAGAAGAAGAACTGAACAGGTTCAGGGAAGACCTCAAGATGCTAACCAACAAATTAGACCAAGTCAGAATCTCCGGGAACTACATGGATTACACTCACATGTCTCCCTATCCTAAAGCCAGATTACCAAAAAAATTCAAGATGACTAATATCGAGAAGTTTGGAGGCAGTGGACCCCCGATTATTCATATCCATAGCTATCATCGAGTCTTGACTCTCCTAGTGGCTTTCGAAGAAATAATAGATTAGATGTTCCAGCAGACATTGAAAGATAGCTCCCTTCGTTAGTTCTTATCCCTTGAAGAATCTAGAATCTGTAGTTGGGAAGACGTTGCCCGTGAGTTCGTGTCACAGTACAAGTACAACGAGGAGATAGAGGTTACCCACCGTGACTTAGAGTTACTTAAACATAACCCTGGAGAATCAGTCAGTAACTTCATAGCAAGATGGATAGAAAAGGTAGCTACCATGACCAATCGACCTTCTAAAGAAGAACAAGTCATCATTGTGAAGAAGAACTTCCTACCCTATGTTCGAGCAACAATAAGAGGATAGTAGTACCATCACTTTCGAGCCCTATGAAAAGTAAGATTAGAAATTGAAGAAGGTCTTGCCAAGACAGAAGTTGAATTGAAGAAAACCTCCAAACAGTTTACTCCTAGAAAGTTTGAAGAAGCTGCTAGCACCGCAGTTTCTATTATCAACAACATCCCTCAGCCTGTCGCTTCATGGGCACTAAAAAGTCTCCCAAACCAAATCCGAAAGGAATATACTGAGCTCCACGCTCCTTTGTCTAGAGTCTACCAGGATCTCTTGAACCAAAACCTGATCAAATCCTTAGACCCTCACCTGTTACCAAATCCACTTCCGAAAAATTTCAACCCCGATGCCCATTCTGACTATCACCAAACTGCTGACCATACCACCGACCAATGTTTCCATCTCGGAAACACAATCCAATGACTGATTGATCGGGGTATTATCGCCCCACCAGCTAATCCTAAACCAAACACTGCCCATAAACCACTCTCAAATCATGTAAACGCCATCTTCCTAGAAGAAGACTTAGAACCTGACCCATCTACCTAAATCATGCCAAGTAAATCACTAGTCATACCCATATACTCTCCTAAACCTCTCCAAACATGCCCAAATTTCAACTTACACCCTACCAACCTTACCGATCAAACCTTATCACTCCTCACCAGAGCCTGCATCATTATCCGTAACCATTTTGGAGGTAAAGACATGGAATTATCAGAAATACTGAACCAACTCCTAGAGTTCAGGCTGAAATTGCCCTCCCAGATGACCTTTGACTATTAGAGATTTAGTGAGTTGTTCTTAGAAGCTTGAAAATGGTACCGAGAGTCAGACAACTGGGTAGTGCCAGCCGACGAAGTTAGTCTAGATGACCTAGTCCAGATCATGGCGGATTTGTTTCGATAAACTGGTGATACTTGTAGCATATCCGAGCTGCTCGATGTTTTAAAATTACAAGGGCACCTGGTCCCCTTAGTATTGAATTTCTCGCTGAATGGGAAGAATTATACGAAGAATCCATAGAAGTTATAGCGTGTATTGACTTTGCATGGAAAGATAATATCGTTGCCACCGAATGGGGGGATGATTTTTAAGATTCAGATGAAGAGCCAGATTTAGGAAGGACTAGTCTGATAGCCAACCTATGCAGAGTGATATCATTCGAAGAGATTATAAGAGAGATCAACTAGGTATCTGAGCAACTCGATATCGATGAAGAAATATGGTTTTTGTTTTTCCCCTTTTCCGTAAACCACGTGACCAGGTCGGGGATACATTACCAGAACCCAAACTTACAGCCAACAACAAGCGATAAAGGGAAAGATGTTGGGAATCTCCCTATGCCATAAATGACTCTTAAAGAAAGTAAGGTGCTTGATCAACTGAAGAAAACTCAGGCTAACATCACCATATAGGGACTTTTCATGTCTTCCCAACTACACCGAAATGCCCTAATAAGGCTACTCACAAGACCCACAATTCCTCCCTCAACCACACCAGAAAAAGCAGTGAACCTAGTTGGATACCTGACCTCTACTCAAATGCTCTCCTTATTCGAAGAGGAAATCCCTAAGATTAGTCCCAACCACAATCATGCTCTCAATAACTCTATTGAAGTCATGGGGAAAATTTCCCCCCCTCCCTCTTACTTGTCGACAATGAATCAACTCTGAATGTGTTCCCATTAAGAACCCTCAACTGTCTGGAATTAAAAGTGAGCAACCTTGTTCCAACCTCTGTTTCCATACGTGCTTATGACAACACCCGACAAGAAGTGATGGGATCTATCAAGCTTGTAATATGGGGTATCCCTATAAATCTTATTGTTGAATTCCAAGTCATCGACATCCCAGACTATTTCAAACTGCTACTCAGATGATCGTGGATCCACAACATCAAAGGGGTGTCTTCTTCACTTCATTAGAAATTGAAATTCTTTGCCAATGGACAAGTTATCACCATTTTGGGAGATAGTGACAACACTGAGAATACTAGCATGAGTAATCCGATACTCGAGATATAACACGGGGTGAACGATATACTGCTACCAGGCTTCCAGGTCGAACAATTCCTACTCCCAGCAGGGGACGACTTCAAGGACAGGGTTTGTCCAGAATATGATCCTCATAAAAATATCAATGTAATCCAAATGTTAAAAAATATGCACTTTATGCCCGGACCGGGGCTAGGGAAAAGACAACAAAGGATAACTAAACCCATTGTGTTAAAGGAGGCCTTTCCTCCCTGTGGCTTGGGCTATCAACCATCAGAAGAAGAACTCAGATTGATCCAGTAGCCTCGATTGAAGAGAAAGTTAGAATGTACCATAACTATCTCGGGAGATTCCCTAAATGGAAGATTTATCAGAGAGGGTGAAGATTTCCCCTTCTGTAGCTTCCCTGAACCTTGTAATGACTCTGTAGATAAGAAGATAAAACCAGTAATTGAGATCTTTTTTTAAGACAACTACTCGGGGGCTGAAAGTTCCCAGTACTGTGTACAACCACTCACTAAGGAGATAATAGCTGGTACCAGGGACTCTGAGGACAACGACTCCAAGGATTCTTTCAACTTGCAGATAATGGGGCTGGCACTGTGCATAATCCACTCAGGGACTACATCATCTGATCCATCCTACCTCATCAAAGATACTGATATACTTCTTCTCAACTGGCATGCTGCGCCTATGCCACCTACTGTTATTCAACCTAACCCTGATGTTTATTTCATTTCCCTTGTAGTTGTTTCCTCTCACTCTCATGTAATCGAGACCTCCTTTGATGAGCTTTTTAATGTTATTTTTCTTATTAATGAAATAAACGAAGATTTTGAGTATCTTGTTGTGCCTTACATTAATTGTCTTGATTATAATCAAACTTTTGATGATGATGATGACTTTGCAAATGAACAATTCTTAACTGATCTAAATAAGGTTAATAACAAACAATATAATTGAATTCAAGTTAATAAAGATGAAACTATTGTTGTTAATCTCGGTTCTAGTAGCCAAATACGCTAGATTAGGATATGGGCTACCGTTGATGAGCATGAGCGCGCGCAACTCAAAGAACTACGGAAGGAATTCGTGGATGTCTTTGCATGGTCCTATAATAATATGCCCGATATTGACCCTGAGATGGCATGGCATGAGATTCCAACTCTCCCAGAATGTAAACCAGTCAAATAGAAGCTACGAAAGATCCACTCCGAATGGTCACTCAAGGTTAAAGAAGAAGTAGATAAACAACTGAATGTGGGCTTCATTCGTGTGATCAAATATCTTACATGGCTAGCTAATATTGTACCGGTGCCAAAATCAGGAGGAAAGGTCCGCATGTGTGTCGACTATCGAGACTTGAATAAGGCCTCTCCGAAGGATGATTACCTGCTACACAACATCGATATGATTATGGACAACATTGCCAGTCACGCTCTCAAGTCATTCGTAGATGGGTTTATCGGATATAACCAAATCAAGATGCACCCTGATCATTAAGAGAAAATCGCATTCATCATCCCTTGGGGAACCTTTTGCTACACTGTCATGCCATTCGGTCTAAAAAATATAGGGTTTACCTATCAAAGGGCTTCCACAACCATTCTGCATGATCTGATACACAAGGAAGTCGAGATCTATGTAGATGACATGATTATCAAGTCCAAGACTAGAGAAGGTTATGTTCCCGCTCTCTCAAAATTCTTTGAACAACTATGACAATACCAAATGAGGCTTAACCCGTAGAAACGTGTCTTCGGAGTTACTAAAGGAAAACTCTTGGGATTCATGGTTAGTGATAAAGGGATTGAAGCCGATCCTGCTAAGCTGAAAGACATACTTGAGATATCACCTCCCCAAACAGAGAAAGAAGTTAGAGGATTCCTTGGGAAATTACAATACATCACTGGATTCATCATCCGATTGACTTCCATCTGTGAACCCATCTTCAAACTCCTCCGAAAAGATTCAACCAAAGTTTGGAACGAATCTTGCCAAGAATCCTTCAACCGAATTAAGCAATACTTATCCCGCCCTCCGGTGCTCATGCCACCACAGTCTGGTCTTCCCTTACTCCTATACCTAACCGTGACCAATACTGTAGCTGGGGTTTTGCAAGCCCAATACCTTGAAGAAACCTGCAAGGAGAAAGCCATCTACTAGTCCAGTTGGAAATTGGTCGATGACGAAGTTAACTACACCACCTTGGAAAATGCATGTGTCGCTCTTGTGTGGGTTACCCAAAAGTTATGACGTTACTTCTTGCCTTCCCCATTAGACTCATATCTCGAATGGATCCCATCAAGTACCTACTCGATAAGCCCTCTTTATCTAGTCGAATGGCCCGTTGGTTGATGCTTCTAGCTGAATTTGATATCACTTTTATCACACAGGAAGCCATGAAAGGAAGAGCCATCTTTGACTACCTTTCTGACTACTCGATGGAAGAAGCCGATGTCTGGATCTCCGAATTCCCAGATGAGAATATCCTTTGTGCCTCCCAAGAAGATCTTTGATGTCAAATGTTCTTTAACGGCGCTGCCAATAAAAAAGGATATGGCATTGGAATCCTCCTAATTACCCTTGATGACTCCCACACTCCCATTGCCATGAAATTGGATTTCCCCTGCACTAATAACATGATTGAATACGAGGCGTGCACGGTAGGCCTCAAATTTTCTCTTAAGAAATGAATTCAATACCTCAATGTCTACGGGGATTCAGCCCTCATCATCGGTCAAGTACTTATGAAGTGAAAAGTTAAAGACGAGAAACTCTTACCCTTCCATGCCCACCTCGAAGAACTGGCTTCCTAATTCCAAGAAATCACCCTCCACTACCTGCCCTGAGCAAAGAATGACCTGGCCGACACCATTTCAACCTTAACTTATATGATTGACATACCCGAAGGAATAACCATGGACCCCTTCCTTATCCCTAAATAAGACAAACCAACCCAGTGCTACCACATCGAGCTCAGCACGAAGGAAGAACCCAAAATATCTGACTGTTGGTACTATGATATTTGGCGCCTCCTCAAACATGGTAGGTATCCCCAAGGAGCCGACAAGAAAGACAGAGAAACCATACGCATACTGGCCGCCAAGTACATTGTCTGTGATAAAGCACTGTTTAAGAGAAACTTTGATGTAACCCATTTACACTGCATCGCAGGGGCTAGCATTGAAGAAATGATGCAGAAAATCCACAGTGGGGAATGCGAACCCCATATGAATGGCCATATGCTCGACAAAAAGATCATTAGATAGGGATACTACTGGACTACCATGGTTCAGGACTGCACAACCTACATTCAAAGATGTCTCAAATGCCAACAGTTCTCCAACCTACAACACTTGCCTCCGTGAGAATTATACAACATGACTTTTCCCTGGACATTTTCCACATGGGACATCGACATCATAGGGAAAGTTACACCGAAGGCATTTAATGGGCATGAGTTTATCCTAGTCACTATTGAGTACTTTATCAAATGGGTCGAAGCCGAGTCATACGTAGTTCTGAATGCCAAGAAAGTGGACAAACTCATCAAGAAAAACATCATCTACGGATATGGGGTCCCACACGAGCTGGTATCAGACAATGGGTTACATTTTGAGGTGAAGGTTACAGAAGTGTTCGACAAGTATGGAATTCAAAGACAAAAATCCTCTCCATACCGACCTCAAACCAATGGAGCAGTCGAAGAAGAAAATAAGAATCTTAAAGCCATCATCAGCAAGATGATCGAGAGTTGTCGTGATTCGGTCGACAGGATCCCTTACGTCCTTTGGGGCTACCTCATTTCAGTTCGAACCTCTACTGGGGCTACCCCTTACTCTCTAGTCTACAGCATTGAAGCAGTACAACCCATGGAGCTAGAAATCCCTTCGATGTGCATCCTGCTTGAAAGCAAAGTTAGCGAAGAATACTGGTACCAAAGCCATCTTAACGAGCTATCCCTCTTGAACGGAAGGATATTGAAAGCTCTATATAACATACAAGGGTACCATCACCGTATAACGCAATCCTTCAACTAGAGAGTCAAGGACTGTGGTATCCGAAAAGGGGACTTAGCCCTCAAATAAATAGTAGAGCCCATCAGGGACCCTATAGGGAAATTTAAGCCCAATTGGAGTGGCCACTACACTGTGAAGAAGATCCTGTCGGGCGGCGCTATTGTGCTCACCGACCTCAATGGAGAATAAATTGCGCATCCAGTCAACCTGGACCATATCAGATATTCTAACCATAGTCCAAAATCTCAGCGCGCTATGACTCTTATCACCTCCATTCTATTCTAAAAAAAATATCTTTTGTTCCCCTACCCAGAACTACGTATACCCGATCCTCTAAAAAAAATTTCAAAAAATGAATTTCAAATTTTTTCAAAACCCTCAGAGGTACGTAGGCAGCTCATCTGCTTCACATGAGCACTTCCCTCCCTTATTTTCACAAAATGAAATTCTTTTCTAATCTCGGAGAACGACAATTCATTTTAACAAATACATGAACAAAAGGATTATGTATGCCTTAGCGATAAGTATAGATAATTCAAAATGCAAAAAGTCATCAATATGCATGACTAGATAATCAAAAACTTATTTATTTCATTAACTGAAATTTCTGTATGATTACATAGGCATAAGGAGTCAAATGACTTCCCTGTCCAACACTACACATACTAAAAAAAATAGATAATAAAAAGCCTCACTACTCCTAAAAATCCCCCCCCCCCCACAATTATTCTCACAAAGCATAAAACCACACCAATTTTAAGAAGCTTCACAAAGTCCTACCCGCAGCTTCCAGAGGAACCAACACCATCATCACTTACATCCTGGGCTCCATAAACTTCCTCTGCCTGAATGGAGTATTGCAGACGCTCCATATAGCAATAAGCCCAGACTAGCTTGGGGTAGACCACAACGGCTCCCTCCATGATGTCAGATATGGCAAACCACCTCTGACCAGTCTCCACAGCTAGCATCCTAGCCAATACCTTCTTCCACAACCACTTCATGTAGTCCCTGAAGACATGCCAGACTCGCTCGGTAGACTGATAAGGACGGGTCGACGGATGACGATTCTCCCATAGGGAACCAAGCCGCATACGCATACTCTTTGTCAAGTCCTCCAAAGGAAAGAAGTTCGGTGTCCACAGTGGCACAATTTTCTTCCAACCATATTGGCGCAACAACCGCTAGGGAAATTTGAAAGAGGTCTTCCTGAGGCCAACCAGTCTGACGTACTCTCCAAGCTGCAGAATGGGCAGCAACTCCCCCCACCAAGGCACATACCAGTGTAAGCCTCGAGCCCTGATCTCTACAAACTAGTTCCACCAACTCTCAATCTCCAGACCTACACTAATAAAATAGCGCGAGAAGAAGTTTGGCACCGCCATACGAAACCTCTCTGACAGCCACATAAACGACATTACACGGCTACCCCTCAGAAAGTCAGAACGACCCTCCCGTTAGGCATCCAGGTCATTTAAAGTCTCCGCCAGTATCACCACCACATTATTACGATGGTGTGACATCCACGAAATGATAACAGCCAGTTGGGGGTCCACCAACATCTCCCCAGTCACCAACATAACTTTTGAAATAAGGACTAACACTGATATGCTGCGAGGAAGAACAGAAAAGAACAATTAAGTTAAGCATGAAAAAAAAGAAAGAAATCAAGAAAATCAAAAAAGACATACCTCAGGCCGAAGGACCTCCTTCGTTAGTCCCAACTCCTCCGGATCCATTGCATGAGGACGATGTTGTAGATGCACAGATCCCTCATTAGCTCGTCGAAGGTTGTAACTAGTGGAATGCAGTCGCATAAAAGAAGGCCATGAGATCGTTGATGCCGCCGCTGACATAACTGCACCACCTGCGCTATGAGAGGACCCCACCTATAGACTGTAGTCTTCCCTAGGGAGAGGCATCACATCATAAATGCTAGGGGGCATCATACAAATCTAGATAATCGTACATCACTACCGTGTTAGTGTACATAAAGTATGGATCTCCCATCATCCCAGCCACCCGGGCATCTTCACATATCTCCCACATGTTCCTCATAAATATAGGGGGCCTTACCGGCGACATCACAACCTCGTCCTGCACAATATTTCAAACTAGCCTCTCCCCATGATACCAAGAGTAGCTGAACTCATGCGCCAACAGGCGTCATATTTGCGCATGCCACCAGTCACCGCGGTGTTCTTAATAGCCATCCCCCAAGGATAAAAGGTCACCTATAAATCCCCAATATAAGAGATGGATCGATATCAATAAATATCATCAAAGGAAAAGAACAGTCTCAAAGACAAAATAATGCTTACCCACTCGCTTATCAGGCCATTTAAGACCTGATGCGCGGTCTCCAGAGAAAGGCTCATCTTCAATTGCCAATTAAACCTCCTCTATCGGAACATCCGACAAAAGTCCCTAATGGAGTCATCCTTCAAAGAAATCAGTTGGGTGTTCAACCCAATCACTTCATAAAACCACGTCTGTAAAGGACAAGGATCAACATTTATGAAATAAAAGAAAATGCACAAAAAAAAAATACCTCCAGAAGATACGTGGCCCCAGTAAAAGTCGGTGGGTAGAACCGACTAAATGCGTCCAAAGAATAGTAAAGGGTTGCCAAAGTCAGGCTCCCCCAATCATAGAAGCGGATGTTTGAAAACACCCTCAGAAATGGAAAAAAACACAAGTGGATGACGTCGTCACTCGTCGCCACCAGAAAACCCCCTAACACCAGCAATATAAAGAAACGAGCCATTTGACGCACCTGCTGCCCGCCATTCTCATCAACCCTCCTCCTCAGCAAAAGTTCCCTTAAAGAAGATAAAGCAGAGAGAATCTTCAGAAACCGTCGTCTCCACGTCACCTAAAGCCGCTGTCACCACCTCCGTCATCAACCTTAGCATCCTGTACACCTCAATATGGGCACCCCCATAGTACATCCCCCAGCAACTACTGAACATTAATGGGAGTCACTGTCATCTCCCCGAAGCCAAAATGGAAGGTGTGGGTAGTGTCCCACCACCTCTCTCCCAAAGCACATAGAACTGCATTGGAGCGGGGTGTCTCATCCAAAGACGATGCTAGCCTCCCAAAACCCACAAAGGACACCATCCAGTGCACCACAGTAGGAAGGTGCTCCCAAGCATCCTTAAGCCCAGTTGTACTACAGGCACTAATAGTCGACATGGAGACGTCAAACTGTCAAGAAATGAAGAAAATCCTTGTCAAATTCCATAAATAAAGCAACCTCACCAAGAAAAGAAGAAAGGAATACCAAGAGTCATGAAATACTTACATAGCCACCAGGGTTCACCACCCTCGAAGAGCGATGACGTGAAGGCTCGCGCAGAAGAGTCTGATCATCCTCCATAGGCTCAAACGAGTCAAAATATTTCTCACTACCCAATGAGAGGGTTACCCTAAAGTTCATGCCTAGTCATCAGCATTAAGCCATTTCATATGGGTTGCACTGCTTGAGAAGTCATCCATTTCAAAAGTTAAGACGATTTGCAGAGGTTTATAACAGGAGAAAAGAAGTCAGAAAGCTGTGCAAAATGAGGAGAAGTCGTCCCCTTTTTATAGGAGGCTAAGGGTGATGACGATTGGCAACCCCCTCCACCCACTGATCGACACTAAGCCTCGGCACACCTCCATCCATGCTGGTCGGCACACCTTTTAAAATTTTGTACAAAAAATTCAAAAAAATACCAGAAAATTTTGAACAATGCTCGAAAAATTCCTAAAATTGCCAAAACCATTCAAGCACCTTGTTCACCAAGGAATTTTTTTTACACCCCCAACGGAATTCTAGAGAATCTGTAATACCCCGTATTTTTATGACCTTTAATTTATGGGATTTATTTATTTAAATTGGGATAAATTAATTTAATATTAATCTGGATTGTAAATTGTATATTTTTTAGCATGACGAGAGTTTGTAAATATTGATAAGAATTATGTTGAATAATACTTAATGAGTAAAGTAATATATGAGATTGAATATATAAAAATTGTCGCGATTGAATAATACGTCAGTTATAGAAATTAAGTCGGGATGTGCGTGTAAGTCGCGTCGGGACTAAATTAATGGGATGAAAGGTAAATTAATTCTAAGTCACCCGTATGGTCTTTTTGAGTGCGCCAATGTGTCTGGAATGGTCTAGATAGTCAAAAAATTATACCTGAGGGTTTAGTATGGGTCTCGGGACATTTTTAGGCCTAACTGACAACCCGGGAGGGCATTTTGGTAATTTCCAATTTTAGACCTTAATTAATGACGAAAATCAAAAGGTTATATCTGATGCAAGTTGGAGTCCTTGAGGGATATAAACACTTGAGTTTTAGAGAGGTTAAGGAAGAGAGAAGAGAGAAGGTTTCCAAGGGGGAGAACCATCAATCCTACACCGTTTCCATTAATTCCACCACCAACGCGTAGATCGACGAACGAGGAGAGTAAATATACCCATCACCTTCTACAACTCATACCTTTGATTTCTAGGAAAGTATCTATCTTTCTGTTCTTGAGTTGATATTTCATCCATGTTAGAGTAGGAAATTTAATCATAAGTTTGTATGGAGATTTAATGTAACTGGAAGACTAGAATTCATATATTTGAATGGAAATAATGTAGGATGTTATTATCATATGTAGAGTATTTATCACGAATTTTAATGATGATTAGAGAATTAAATCTGTAAATATCATGTGGATTCTTGAATTAAGATGATAAACTAGGGTTAGAGACCAAATCATGAATTTTAACCATTTAATGATGATTCTTGGAGAATTAATGAATGTTTTACGTTAGAAATCATCCATACATGTTTATATAATGTATGTGATGTTTGGTTGGGAGTTTTGGACGTTTTAATGGAGGTTTTGATAATTAAAATGGAAGAAACCCGTAGGCATTATTTGCAGAATTTTTGGGCCAGCAACTGCTCGATCGATCGACCTTGAATGTTGATCGATTGACTAGGTCGATCGATCGACCCTTTCCTTCGATCGATCGACTCCTCTTGGAATTTGGATCTTATTTTATTTTTATAGTTAATCCAACCCCAATGTATAAGGACTCTTGGACATAACTTAAATACCATAATGGGACTTGGGAAGGACCAGTAGGGTTGTAGGAAAGGTTCGGGAAATACAATTTTATATGAGATTGAACAGTGGGATTTCGAGGGTATAAAATGGGGTAAGGATCGTGTGTATGTTAAATTAGGTCTTGTGATAATTAAAGATGCCTTGGACCAGTAGGATAGCGAGTGTACACCTACTAATTTGATATTTATCAACATGATACACTTCGAGTGTCGAGAAGTACTTAAGAACTTACAGTAATTGAGAAAATAAAAGAATGAATTAATTACACGTAGGACTCGGGCGCTTCGTGCCACGTATGGTTAGAATATGTATGGGTCTTGGGTGTACCTATCTGAATAATGTAAATATATATATATATGAGTGCATGTATATGTGTATATATATATATATATATATATATTATTTAAATATCTGTGTTTAATCATACCTGCGCTACTTGCTATCACTGAGGTTTCCACATCGAGACAGTCTTATTCTGATGTGACCTTTTGGGGGGATATTGACTCGTACCCTAGAACCTAGTATCCTTGGTGCAGGATATCTGAGAATGATAGTCAGACGGTCCTAAGAGTGTGAGGGTATGTCCTGACCTCTTAGTGAGTTAGAATTATGCTTCGCCTCCAATATGTGTGTTTTATGTTAATACAGTTCGAGAGTGATTCCGAACTAGTATTTCCCTTTTGTAAGAGCGATATGGGGACTGGATAGCAGAGTATGCCAGCACCATAGATTTAAGCGGGGTTCCCTATTAGTATATATATTATGAGTGATAAATATATGTACCGGTGATTAATCTACTGTGCTTATAAGTAGATAAAATTAAATAACTGATATTAAATAAATTAAGTGGTTGAGAACTTAAGACCGTATTGAGATGTACATAACTGGCTTGGTAAATTCATAAGAAAAGGTTATCATATATAAACTATAGCCATGCGATCACGTGAATCAGGATTAGTGAGGGAAAATTGGGTTAGACTAGTTAACTGGGTTAGCTTTATCTAGATTAGTTCAGTAGTACGTTAGGCGTGCACACTAGTTGAGAGGTGAGAATTTCCATGTGAGTGTCGGGGCACTAACATGTATGTTATATCAGCTGGTAAGCATTTTAAATACTTGTTAAACTATTTTAAAGTTATTTTACACTCGGGCTCTGACCCGTTTCCTGTCATATCTTCTTTCTCTTGTGTGTGTGTGTGTGTGTGTGTGTGTGTGTGTGTGTGTGTGTGTGTGTGTATATATATGTATGTATGTATTACAGGTGCCCAGCCACAGGGGCATCAGACTTAGATCTTTGGATTGATGACGTGTTGCAGCTAGTGTAGGAGTTACAGGTCTTTGCATTTAGACGATTTCATCCTTATCATCTTAGCGCTTCACTTAGTCATTTTAGATAGGGCATGTGTCGGCCATTTCCAGTTTTTATTTAGTTCAGAGAGACTTTTACTCTTTCTTATTTTAGTATTCAGTTTTAGATGGGTTTGTTTTAAATATTTCATTGTCCTTCGATTTAGGATATTTTATTTGGATTAATTAATCTATCCTGTTTATTCCACTTGGATGGTTTGGTATTTAATATTATTACTTGTGTTCATAAAAAGGGTTTCATATATTAAATGATAACAATAGGACTTAATCTATAAAATTAAATGTTCTGACACTTAGCTTAATTATTTATTAGGTGATTAATAAAAAAAATTGTTTTCGATAGTGATGCTAAGAATGAACCAACTGGACACTTTGATTTTATTTAATAAATGACTGATCACCCGGTATTTAATTAGGTGGGGTGTCACAGAATCATTCTCCCCAACAACGTCTCCAAAAGACACTCCAAATTTCCCCCTCCCCTAACTACAAAATCCTTGAATCATTCACCATTCCCCAGCGGAACCTAAAATCCAATCATTATCCCTAGTGGAGTCCCAAAATTACCCGAACGAAGAGTACACCTCTCTTAGGTTAGAATTGGCCTCAGACTTGGATCGTCACCTCAGTTAGGTTAGAATTGACCTCGGCCCTCGATCGTCACCTCTTTTAGGTCAGAATTGACGTCGATATTGGATTATTACTTTAATTAGGTCAGAATTGACCTCGGTCCTCGATCGTCACCTCTGTTAGGTCAGAATTGAACTCAGTCTTGGATCGTCACCTTAGTTAGGTTAAAATTGACCTCGGTCGTCACCTCTCTTAGGTCAGAATTGACCTCGGTCTTGGATCATCACCTTAGTTAGGTCAGAATTGACCTTAGTTTTGGATTGTCACCTTGGTTAGATCAGAATTGACCTCGGTTCTTAGTCATCACCTCTTCTTAGGTCAAAGTTGACCTTAGTTTTGGATCGTCACCTTAGTTAGGTCAAAATTGACCTCGGTCCCCGATCGTCACCTCTATTAGGTTAGAATTGTCCTCGGTATTGGATTATCACCTTAGTTAGGTTAAAATTGACCTCGATCCATGATCGTCACCTCTCTTAGGTCAGAATTGATATCGGTCCTAGATCGTCACCTTAGTTAGGTAAGAATTGACCTCGGTCCTCGGTCGTCACCTCTTATAGTTCAGAATTAAACTCGGTCTTGGATTTTCACCTCAGTTAGGTTAGAATTGACCTTGATCCTCTCTTAGGTCAGAATTGACCTCGGTCCTCGATCGTCACCTCTTTTATGTCCTAATTGACCTTGATCTTGGATCGTCACCTTAGTTAGGTCAGAATTGACCTCGGTCCTTGATCATCACCTCTTCTAGGTTAAAATTGACCTCGGTCGTCACCTCTTTCAGGTCAAAATTAACCTCGATCTTGGATCGTCACCTTAGTTAGGTCAGAATTGACCTCGATTGTCACTTCTCTTAGGTCAGAATTGGCCTCAATCTTGGATTATCACCTTAGTTAGGTTAGAATTGACCTCGATCCTCGATCGTCACCTCTTTCATGTTATAATTGACCTCAATCTTGGATCTTCACCTTAGTTAGGTCAGAATTTATCTCGGTCCTCAGTCGTTACCTCTTCTAGGTTAGAATTGACCTCGATATTAGATCGTCACCTTATTTAGGCCATAATTGACCTCAGTCCTCGGTCATCACCTCTTTTAGGTTATAATTAATCCCGACCCTCTAAATTGGTCATACACATCCCTTAGGTCCACAGAACTGACCTCCCTCCATCATGTGGTGTGTATTCGATGACCATCACTTGTTCCAAGCTCATCCGTCAAGAGTGTCTATAAACACCATATCTAGGACACCCTAAGTCTCCCCTTAAACTCCTAGCGCTTCCCCTTTCCACCGCAAACCTAGGTCGCATTCTGGGTATTAATCTAGAGACCATCGAGCGCCCCCGAGCCCCATTTGACTACGATCAACTCTTTCATCAGAGCAAAATATCATTGAATCTTTAAAGGGCTCTGAATACCCTTTCCAGTGTTCCACCCTATGAACGAATCGGCATAACGGTTCGGACAAACAAACCATTTCACTACCGAAAACTGATTTAGAGGCCATCGATCACTCTCGGGCCCCCATTTGACCCCGATCAACTCCACCGACAGAGAAAAAGCTCTTTAATCTTTAAAGGGCACTGAACCCCTTTTCCAACGATTTGCCTTGTGTATGAAATAGCATAACCATTCGGATGAACGGTCAGTTTTCCCTTAAAAATTGATCCGGAGGCCAACAGGTGCTCCAAGACTCCAATTGACCAAAGTCAACTCTACATCTCAAATAAGGCTGGATGAATATCTGAAGGGAACTGAATATCCTTTCTAATGATCCAACCCATGTTCGATTTTGACTTACGGTACAGACGAACGATCCGTTTTACTCTAAGAGGTCAACGGATGCTTTTAGGCCCCGTTTGGCCAAGGTCAACTTTCCGAACCGAGTGAAACTCTTTGGAATGTCTATGTACATATCCTAACCTTTCAAATGGTATGTCTTGTGCATAATTTTGACTTAGAATACGGACGAATGATCCATTTGCATCTGACGATCTCCCGTCCAAAGGACCGACGTGCGCTTCCCAGCCACATTTGACCCAAAGTCAACTCCCGAATCCGGGAGTGGTCCAAAGGACTCTAAAAGGTATCTGAAATACCTTTCTAACGGTATACCCCATTAGTAATTCGGATCAACAATTTGTGCGCTATAATCATTTTTCCAAAAAAGTTCGCACGAGTTTACCAATTGGCAGGTCCTGAACCCTGCCTATCGGTACAGTGTCAAGGGTGACCTGCCGATAGGCACCCCTTGGGGTACACCAATCGACACCCCCTGACCCTATAAATAAGGGCCATGACCTCACTCCCAAGATAGACATCAAAAACCCATCAGCATCACTGATCTCAACAACACTCTCTCGAAGTCAGTGAATTTCCATATGAGATGTTTCATTCAAGCCTAAATATCCATCCTTTTCACACCCAATTTGGCAAATATTCTTCTCTCGCATCAACATCCATCAACATTCAAGATCAAGCTCCAAGGAATGTCTAATTCCTTCTCCCTCTCTTTTAAATCTCTTGTTTTTGCATAAATTACTTTAGATTCATAATCTAGTTTCACTTTAGTTCATACATACTAGCATCTATGCTTTTATTAGTATATTGCACATATTTTATTTTTCATAAAAAACCCAAAAACAAATAATGGAGGTTTACACCCGTAAATTCCGAATGAAATTATCCATAACACTTTTTCAAAACCAAAAACACATTTTCTACATGCACACACCTAATAAAATTCCGTTCGAATCTATGGGATAAACCCCACCCCTATTCCACATTCGAACTACATGGAATTTGATGCCTTTATAGGCTACGTAGGCGTATCGAATTAAAATCTGATACTCGAGTCCCACTTTTCAATTTTCTAATTTCTTTCATTTTCCAAATTTCTCAAAATCCCCCATTTTCATAATATCATACATATACATATAACATGCTTGTTCGCGTCTCATCCCACATATATTATCGTTTCCCAATAACGATCTATATCTTCATGAACGCTCATATTCTATCTTCTACATTTGTTATTATTTTGGGAATATTCCAGTGGATGACTTCACCTATATTTTTCATGGTATGGGTTGAACGATTCCAATCTCCATTATACAAACACATACACACACTTCACGGGGATAAAGAAAAATATTAACATTTACCCATGAGAGACCGAAAGGGATGGATGGGTGCCTAACACCTTCCCATTCCGTAACTTAGCCTTAGGACCTCCGATCTATTAGTTTCATATGCATCAGTTTTTCCTTGATGCCTCTCTCTCAAAGTGGCAACATATTCTTTTGTCTGTTTTGTGCAAAATAGGCTGGCAACTCTATCTCTTTACATTCACCCCACGTCGACGACGACCGAAGTACCTTTTCGAAGAGAAGGGTGAGAGATCGTGACACAGTTCTTCCTCGAGGGATCCTCCTCCTTCCCCCTCCAGAACGAATGACGTGCCGACTAGGATGGCCACAAAAGGCTATATTAAGGTTCAAATGGTTGACTAGGGAAATATATAATGTGAGGTCAAGGACAATATGGGTGGAATAACAAAGAGGGCCTATGATCATTTCCTAAAATTTACGCAATTCTCGAGTCAAAACAACTTTAAAAATCAAGCTAAAGTAACACATTTAAAAAATGAAGTCAATTAATGAACGATCAAATGAAAGAATAGAGAGACTAACGATGATGTTAACTTTTTTAAGGAGGAAAGAGTAGTGTATAACAATCACAAATCAAGAAATGCCCAAAGCTCGCTCGGTGCAAGTATATACAATGCAACAAAAGATTACCATGTTATAAAAATATTAAACCAAATCAATAAAACAAGAAAAGTGCATGTGCTCATGGGCTTAAAGTTTAATTCATAATATCAATGATTTGAGGAATAAAGTCGAATACATTTTGATGATGCGAAAACCATGTGTCCGTGTAGATACGGGAATCGTTGTCATAGGCTTTCGACCGCAATAGAAAAAACCATAACTGTGACTACACTTAATAAATAGAGTACAACATCCAGTCCGGGTATAAAAAATCCATAGGAAATGTTGGACATATTGTAAAAGATTTATTACTTCTAAAATAAAAGTGTAAAAGGTGATGGGTGTAAAAAGGGAAAAAGGAAAAATAAGAAGTTAACTATGCGAAATAAGAATAATAAAACAAGGGTAGGGTCACATCCCCTCCATGGGATAAACAACGCATAATTAGGATTTTGGTTCAGAAACATTTAATCGAGCATAGAAAATAATTATAAACATCACACATGAAGTAATTTAATCCAAAAATGTGAGATAAAATATTTAATAAAAAAAATGGTCATACATGGATTAAATTTGGAATATTGTAATAAACACTAACATTGCATGACAAAGAAAGTTAAACGCATATCATTCAAACTTTAATAAATGTGATTTCAATTAAACACCATTTTACACAAAACCTAACTTTCGGAGCGCAATGCCCATTAATGGCGGAAGCATGACCTAACCCTTTTAAACAAAGGAAAATACATGATTAAACTAAGTAAAACAACTAACTAACTAAGAAAAAAGAATCAAACTACAACAACTAATAAATCAAAAAAATAAATCACGAGAATAAAGATGATACAAAGAAATATGAATTAAAGGAAGATGATAAATGAATAGTAGCTTACATACAAATGGGAATAAACCCAATAAAGGGGAGAAGGCCAATGCTCCCAAAACAAGACCTAAAAATAGTCTATATGAAGTATAAAATGATGTGCCAACTTACGGGAAAGTTTTCCCTTAAATACCCCACCAAAAACCCATAAAAAAATAGTCATTTGCAGACATTTAGACATTCCGAATCGATTCGCCCCTTGCAGGTTTCATTTGTCGTTCTGGATTAACATATAGAAAATGCCATAACTTCTTCATTATAAATCGTAATTAGGCACAATCGAAAGATACACGAAGCTAACTCAGAGGATTACAACTTTCAAGAAGACATTGGGCTAAAAGCGCAATTGATGAAATTACTAAAATGCCCTTGAATGTTCCCTTGCATGTGCTCTTCTCGATAAAACTTTTTGGGAATGCGATCAAACTTCACGCTAAGTACCATAATACCTACAAAGGCTCAATTATACCTCGCAAAGAATGTAAACATATAAAATAGAGGTTGTCTGGTTAACGATCATAAATATAGGAATTAAAGTACTCGAGGGGGCTAAAATGCATAAGTATAAAGGGTGAATAAATGCAATATTCGTGCCGAATCACACCCCCTAACTTACACATTGCTAGTCTTTATAAATGAATAGAAAACAAGAAGAAATACAAGTAAACTACAATACAGGTGATATATCAAAAGTGATAAAAGCGACTTTTGCGGGAAAACGATTGTATTTAGCATATGCAATAAATCGTTAAACCCCTAGGTTACCCTAGTGGACAAGTGCTGCCTCGTGAGGATTTTCAGGGACGAAACCCATAAACATCAATTTTTTCTCAAAATGTATGCCCAATCAACATGCGACAAGCCCAATAATAACGAAAAATATTTAAAACATGTTATTAGCATAGTGAACGAATTCACACAAAAGTCTGCGGTTATTAACACTATAGAACGAACTTCATAGAATTGAAACCTTAAAAGTACGAAGGGAGTGAGCACATCCAAGGTATAATTTGGCAAAAACTTATGTAAACTAGATAATAAACATTAAAGCATGCATAAGTAGTCAATCCTCACAAGATATTGCACTCAACAAATGAAATCACTCAGAACATGAGGTAATACACGAGACATGTGGGCATAAAGAGTAAATGTAAATGGAAACAAGGCTGCTCACATGTCACAACTCAAAAACGCTATATAAAAAATGAAAAACTTGTAATCTCAATGAAAGATATCGCCATTGAAGGAGGCGAAATGCATTTTCACAGATTATTGCAATTATTTAAAAAGTTTGAATTAAATTTAACCAAGGATCACATAGGATTTGTATATGGTTGTTATGTAGGTTTGGGCTTCAGCTTAGGAAATAAAAGGAATATGTGCGGATTCAAAAGTGTTCGGGGATGAAAACTCGAGATAATTGAAAATTAGGGCAATTTCAAAATTGGAATAAAATATTCATAAAAAGCATTGAATATAACAATGGATAGAGTAAACAAACATTATTGAACACTATATAAAACATATACAACTTTATCTTTCTTTTCTTTTCTTCTTTTTCTCTTTTTTTTATTTGTTTTCTTTTTTTCACTACACCTTTTTCTTCACTTTTTTCACTCTCACATGCTAAATTGCAACCACATAACATAAATATTATTAAATCCCATGTATTATTCCAAACATAGGCATGGAATGTGATGAATATGGTTTATAACTCCGATGTGGAGTTGGTAATGGGATTTTGAGCTATGAAACAAAAGGCTTCATTAATGTTCAAAGGGGTTGACTACAGAAATATATAAAGTGAGGTCAAGGCTAATATGGGTGATATAACAAAGAGGACATATTATCATTTCCAAAAATTTATACAATTCTCGAGTCAAAACAACTTTGAAAATCATGCTCAAGTAACACATTTAAAAAATGAAGTCAATTAATGAACAATCAAATGATTTATTTCTCAAAAAAGGGTGGAGGTGAAATGCAAGTTTCAACCTCAATCGAGCTTTGTGAAGAAGAAATGATCTCATCGAGTTGGGCGTTTATTTCTAAAAACCAAGATTTAGGACTCTCGAATTAGTCATTCGATTCCTTGAAATCTAACTCATGATCAAACTAATTATAAGACATAACATCTTCTTATGAGGTTTTCTCATAGCTAACGGATTCCCCTAAATGCAAAGTTTCCTCCAAAGGCAATGAATGATTACTTGCAAATTCTTGACTTTAACATTCAAGACGATCATACTCAAGAATTTATAGGCATTCACTCAGTCTTAGGTGTGTAACCTTGATAAATATTAGCATAATAATTAAAATTATCAAAAGAGTTAGGGTGAGACATTTCAAAATAGGCAATTCAAGAAAAGAGCGACAAGCACCAAAATTTCAATTTCTCAGAACAATTTAGCACAAGTTAAAAAGAAAGTCTAAAATAAAGAATAAAAATACAAAGGAAAGAATATTACGAAATGATAAATAAACCACAATCTATAACAAAACACTCCTTGGTAACGATGCCATTTTGATGATGCGAAAACCATGCATCCGTGCAGATACACAAATCGTTGTTATCGACGTTCGACCACAATACAATAAAACCAAACTATGACTACACTTAATAAATGGAGTATAATGTCCAATACAGGTATTGAAAATCCACAGGGAATGTTGGATATATTGTAATAGATTTATTACTTCTAAAATAAAGTTGTAAAAGGTGATGGGTGTAAAAAGTTAAAAAGGAAAAATTAGAAGTTAATTATGCTAAATAAGAATAATAAAATGAGGGGTAGAGTCACATCCCCGCCATGGGCTAAATAATGCATAATTAGGATTTCGGTTAGAAAACCATTAATCGAGTCTATGAAATTATTTATAAACATCACACATGAAGGAATTTAATTCAAAAACGTGAGATAAAACATTTAATAAAAAATGGTCGCATGTGGATTAAATTCGAAATATTGCAATATACACCAACGTTGCGTGAAAAATAAAGTTAAACGCATAACATTTCAACGTTAATACATGTGGTTTCAATTAAACGCAATTTTACCCCAAACCTAACTTTCAGAGATCAATGCCCGTCAATGGCATAAACATGACCCAACCCCTTTTAAACCAAGAACAATTAAACTAAGTAAAACAACTAATTAATTAAGGAAAACAAGAATTAAACTACAACAACTAATAAATTAAATAAATAAATGAAGAGAATAAATCTTAAACAAAGAAAAAAAGCATTAATTAAATGAAGAGGATGAATGAATAGTATCTTACATACAAATGGGAATAAAATGAATGAAGGGGAGAAGGGCCAAAGTTCCTAAAATAAGCCCTAAAAATCGTCGATATGAAGTATAAAATGATGTGCCAACATAAGGGAATGTTTTCTATTAAACAATCCATCAAAAATCCGTAAAAAAAAGTCATTTACAGACATTCATACATTTCGAATCGATTCAAAAAAATGGAAGAATCGATTCGCCCCTGGTAGGTCTCATTCTTCATTCCGGATTAACATACGAAAAATGCCATAACTTTTTCATTATAAATCGGAATTAAGCGTGGTCAGAAGCTACGTAAAACTAACTCAAAGGGAGACAACTTCTAAAAATACATTGGGACAAAAACTCAAATGAAAATATTACTAAAATTCTCTTGAATGTGCCCTTACATGTGTGCTTATCGATGAAATTCCCTGGAATGGGATCGAACATCACGCTAGGCACCATAATACATACAAAAGCTCAATTATACCTCGCAAAGAATGAAAACATATAAAATAGAGTTTTTCTAGTTAATGAGAATAAATATAGGAATTAAAGTACCCGAGGGGGATAAAATGCATAAGTATAAAGGGTGAATAAATGCAATATTCATGCCGAATTAGTGACCTTAAGGAAATAACTGAAACTGCATCCTAATCTAGGAATGTAGTGACTAAAGCGTCTAATACAAATCCTCAAGCATCCACATATGTTGCAGCTACGTATCCCTGGAATACATCATCAAGTTTGGCATCCCAATAACTGGACACCTTACAGGTTTTGAAACTATTTTACAAATGGGTCAGAGCCCAAAGTTTTTGAAAATATTTAGAAAGTATTTATCACAGTTTAAACGCAGTTGTTGATTATACATGTGTGACAACCCGCTCACCAAAATAAGGGGTGGCCAGCCCAATACTCCAATATAACGGAATCATAGATGGAATCATTCTCAGCATCACAATAAAATATAGAGTATCCAGGATAACCACCCAATATTTCAGAAAACGGGTTGCCAAAAATTTTGAATTTAAAGTAAATAAAGTAAAACAAACAACCCAATTCCTGAAAAGATAGGGGAAACCTCAAGGATGAATATGTATTACTATTACTACAAGTGATAAATAAAAGGACCCATATATTATCGGTCCAATGATACATACAACATTGTTAAACAATCTCAATAAATTCATATAATACATTACATTAATCAATTACAAAAGCTTGGGCCTCTCGCCCAAGTAAAAGAGATCCGATCTTAGCTAGATTACAAAAATGAAAACGTTTATACCAAATGTATCCCGTAATACCCGCAATGCATCACGGCTCGCCGAGGACATCGGAATAGGAATTTAAATCAGGCATCGATGCGGCGAAATACCTGAGCGGAGACAAGATGCATATGCAACAAGAAATGTAAACGGGTCAGGGTCCGGTTCTATATGATTACCAGATGAATAAAGAGTATGACAGTAATGTATATCATCATGCTAGAAAAGACAAAAGAAAACAAATCTAACTACACAGTTCTACAGCATAAGCTAACGAAATGAAGAAAAGCATGAGTTTAATTTAACTAAGCAGGAAGATAAAACAAATAACATAAATCTGAAAACTTATCATGGGTACCAATTATCTCATACATATTTTTCCTTAACAGGAAATATATGTAAAATCACAATGTTATGCTCTTTATGGCATTTTTATCAATGACTATTGGTTCGAGTGTCATCCTTGAACCATAAATCAAATTAACACATATTGGAAGCAAAAATAGTTCCAAGTCTATGGGTCACGCACACACCAAACATGCCCAATTTATCGTCAAAACTATCAAACACTCAGATAACCTATACCTATGTTCTATGTTCTGAGGTACAAGTTTAAAAATCCCCCAATGGTTTCATCAGGATAAGACTTTCCATGACGCGGAACCTCCCATGACAACAGACAACGTAGGTATGTTTACACACATAAGAAAGCACATAATAGGCATACACCTGACCTATCCATATATCACATATAGGCATACACAGAACCTATAAATATAATCCATATAGGTATACACAGAACCTATAAATATAAGCTGTATAGTTATACACACATCTTGTAAATATAATCTGTATAGGTATACACTCCACCTATAATATAATTCACATTGGTATACACTCAACCTATAGTCATCCTTCGTACGTAGCATAGATATACATCTCTTGAACACTTACTGTACTTCTCAATTTATGATTTATACCTCTCTATCATATTTTCTCGAGTTCTATTCTCTACCCGAAGGGCCCTTGCTATCCATTGTGTCGTTTCAGTAGCAAATTCACTCATATCTACTCGTCTAAACCATATGTTCAATTTCCCTCTCTGTAACCCATTCTTATTCTCCTAAATCCATTACGTTACCAATTAAGCCCAATCTTGTTCTTACCCTTAACGTTTCTCATATGTGACTAAGTCTCGAACATACCAATGCCTACTGTCATCCAATATACCCCTCATTATATTTTAAGGATGTCCCAAAAAGTTTTCCAATTTATAAATCACATTTTAAGGGCTTGATAAGGGATATAACACAAATCTGGGAAAATTGAATTGATTCGTCCTTGACCTGAATCGATTTGGCCAAGGAACTAATTCGATTTGAAAATGTGCAAGTGGTTACTTTTTATACGGAGTTACGCTTTCTTCAATTTTCATTAATAGAATATTTATGATTCTTCACCCAACTTTCAACCAACAATACTAGACATTATATAAGTGTATAGAGGTGATTTACAATGTAAATCTAACATTAAATCATTAAGATTTTAGTCCAAGAATCGATTATCTTCTAGAAATTTATAAAACCCTAGCTTATTTGTGGTGATTTGTCCATTATTGAACATAAATATTTCTAACACTGTTGCTCATTTCGTAGGATGCTCATCTTCTCCTCGTGGAACTTGTGCCTAAACCTGATGAAAATCCTTCCACGAGATGTTCTTCAGGTCCATTTATCGCAAAAGATATTCATTCATCTCCAGTTGATGAGGTAAGTTTCTCCATGCCATCATATTTTATGCAGATTGTGATTTCTCATAACTTTGTTTTTTGTGTATGAACGATTTTCTTAGTGCTATACAATGCTTAGATATAACTTAGCAAAAACAAAATCTCACATTCATGGAGGCTTACTCTCTCAATTGAGTAATGTTCATAAGAAAAACTAAGTTTGTCACCTACTTGGCGGTGTCCCTACTTAGATATGGTTTCTTTTAAAAATATACATGATTGCTTACTTAGTGCAACTTTTCTTAGATTTCCCATTTTACCTGCTTGGTAAAAGAGAACCCCAAATTTAGCTAACTCTTTTGTCTTCAATATTTTGAATCATGTGATAGAAATTATCTCCCATGTACTTCAAGTAGCATAACCTCAAGTTGATGTCCCTACTCAGGCAATGGATGTTGATCCCGTTGTAGCTTCCCGTGATCAAGCTCAGTCGTTCTGACACCCCGCCTATTCTAATACTGATTGATCAAGCCTTTGTTTAAATTAAATGGGAATCATTATGATTTCATTCTTAGCATCACTGTTAAATAAATATAAAAATATAACCAATGTAAACATACATCAAATAAAATGATATTGAAACAGATAAGAGAATAATCATAAATAATGTAAACTGAATGAACTATCGGTTACCACAAATAATAATCAACGTAAATGTGATACCGAGACCCAATGGAAAATATTCGATTTAAAATTAAAGTCTTATCCATCTACGAGCAACACGCTCTAAAGAAAAATACTAGAATAATTAATCATCTCTAGATAGAATGAATTGAGGCGACTACAATAAAATCTTACAACATCCTTAACTACTGCTCGCAACGGCATGATGAAGAGACTAAACATGCGATTCTTGCTCCTAAACACATGGGGTTTTGAAAAATATTTGATAGTTGGTCAAAGCTCTAAAAAAATTTAAAAATATTTGCAAGTATTTAAATGCTTTGAATGCAAAGGTGCAGTGTATTACCTTCATAATTAACTTTTAAGTCGCACTCACATGAGACTTTTTCTCACCTCTCATCGACAGTGCGCACCTAATGAAATATTTAATTATCCTAATCCTGTTACCCTATCTAACTAGGACAATAACAACTAACATAGCCAATTCAGCTAATAATTAATATTAGCTAATATGTACTACCTTCACTAGGTTTATTATCACAAATATTACATAGCTACACACATGTTATAATTAGAAATTCACATCTCTCTCTCTCTCTCTCTCTCTCTCTCTCTCACACACACACACACACACACTGATATATATATATACACACACACACATAAAGGTGTACCCATGCCGATGGCACGAAGATAAATTTGTTCCCGTGATATTTTATACCCATGCTGATGGCATGACAATAAATTTATTCTCGTGATAAATTTATTCCCGAGTATATGTGATTATTGTACACTCATATCCGTGTCGATGACATGATGATAAATTTTTTCTCGAGTATTTGTGGTTATCCCAATGTAATTAACCCTTTATTTGATATTTAATAATTTTAATTGTAATTTATGTACATTTTAGTTTAACGCAATATATTAATTTTGACGATTTCAAACAAACTATTTTTAAGTGATTATGTAAATATTTCTTAAACAAAATTTTATTTATTTATTTGTATATTATATCTAGCCAATATATATTATATCAATAAATACTTTTCATATGTATAATTATGTATACACATTTTTTATATATGCCTTACTAATATATTTTTTGTACTAATCTAATTAATATTTATATACTATATTTATATTATACTTATATAGTAAACTAACTAAACACACATACATACTTTATTATATATCTAACTAAACACACATATAACTTACATGTTCAGTATTATCACTTGTTCAAATCAGGTTCTTCAGACATATTTTCACAATATCTTTAATATAATTTTAACAAAAAAACAAAATTAACATATTTGTGTCTCCATTATAAAAAATTCTTAATGAGTAGTTATAGGACTCTCAAGAGTGTATAGAAAGTATCTTTATTTTAAAGCTCATTTACAATCAACATTCACCACTGAGTGAATTTTTTTATTTATTTAATTTAGGGGGTTGTCCATTAAAACACATACTAGAATTTAAAAAAAATAATTCTTACACACAAATTTCCTTCCAAGTTAAAGAACAAAGTAGGGCTTTTTTTTTTTTACATCTTTTGAGTTGGGAAATGAATATAAACTATACAACGATTCTTAATTGTGATCACCAAAACATACAATTACGGTAAGTTATAAATTACAACCCCCAGAAGAAAATGAAAGATGAAAATCATAACCCCCGGTTTAATGAAATCAGTTGGGTTATCTCAATCCCCGTGCTTTGTTCGCACATCAAATTGTTAGTGACACTCCTCTCCGTGAATGAAATTTGTTAAAATTAATCATTCATGTTTTCCTCATATATCCCGATCAAACAAAATTTCACATCTCGTGAGCTTGGTGCACACATGACTGAATCGAAAACCCATTTCTCTTTTGTTAACCATTTCAGCTCAAAATCCCCTACTCTCTTTCTACTCGCACCTACCGAGACCCGCATGCCAAACCTCTATACCCAGCTGACCCACCATCTCAAAGTTCAAACCACCAATAACAACAAACCCAATATTTTTAAGCCCCCAAAACTATAGGCATATGGGCTATTAGCAGTCCCTTTATTTTCATGGTTTACATACATTAAAAATAACAAAGTCCAACTGAAAATTAAATCACAAATTATAGCAATTGGAGGTATCACTGATACATGGTGCCTACTCCTCATATTTCTTAGTCTATGTATTGTACCTAAGTGCTTAAATATGATTACACCAGCTGAAAAACGAACCAACAAAATCAAAGTTAAAAAAGGGCACAAGTGTAAAAAACAAAACTAATACCATAGCAAATCACTACTCTTCACAAACAATCTCACCCAAACCTACCTGAACAAAAACACACGCATATCATTTTAGTAGAATCAAACAAATCATTATCTAAGCATATTTGAACAACAAAAAGAACAATTAAAGATCCTCATCTCTGAGGTGTAGCGTTTTAGCAGAAAGAAGCTCTAAGAGAGAGAGAGGGAGGTAAAAGTGACTTCGAGATGAGGTTTCAAATTAAATAACCCTTACCATCTTCTATATCTTTGGGTATGACATTAATCTCAAGAGTCCGGTGGTTAATTTCAGTTGGTGGGATTTTGAGCAGCTCCGGGTTGAGAACTTGAGTTTTGAGAAGATGTCGAGTTTATATAGAGAACTTTGTTCGGTGGGATTTTGAGCAGCTCCAGTTTGAGAACTTTGTCCGATATTGATCTTTGAGTCCTTGAGTTGATGTCTAGTTTAAGTAGATCTGACGAAGGGTTTTAAGAGCATCCACAATGGTGGAGAATTTGGACAAAAAAATTGGTAAAATTATAAATTTGTAGACGTACAATGGCGATAGGCAGTTGGCAAAAAGGGAGAGAGGAAAGGTAAGGGATTTGTAAAGTTACCGGTTGGATGCTGAATCAGTAAAAACTTCTTACGAACTTCTGATGGTCGTAGGAACTTCCTACGATCTTCTTTTGTCCGTAATAAGTTCTTACGATCTTCTTCTATTCATAGGAAGTTCCTACGAACTTCAGAAGTTCGTAAGAATTCCTACGAAAAAAGAAGTTCGCAGGAATCCCTTTTTACCACTGTAAAAATCTAACACCGTTTAGGGACTCTTGGGAACTCTTCTTTATAAATAGGGGCCAAGTTTCTCACAATTTATTATTATCACCCTTTCTAAATTTTTGGAGTCTTCTGTTTCAATTTTTTATTTTCATTCTAAATATATTTTATCTCTATAGAAAATATGTATTCCTCTCAACCGATTATTTTTGGTACATCTCGACAACCTAATATGACTCCTTTTGAGGATGAAGTATTATGTACCATTTATGCAAAATATACAACTCGAAGTATTGAAGGAAACTCAATATCATCGGGCACATTTTGGGACACTGTGAAAGATGAGTATAATGTCACGCATGGAATTACAATTACTCGTACGAGATCCATGCTATCAACACGTTATAATCATATATCGCATCAAATAATGCTATATATTGTAAAGCTTTCTCACCAAATGAACGAATATGGGAAGTGGGATGAAACACCTGTACGCGAAGATGATACTCCGGGGGTACGAGACGTGCCGGATAGACCCCCAGGCAGAAAGGGTGAGAAACAACGTGCACCAACGAGCGCGTTCTGACAGCTTAGATTGTAACACGGCAATACTCAAACATTGCAAAGACTTCAATGCAATGTTTAAAAGCAAGCAAGAGTGGAAGAATAATCGTGCCCTTAAATTTGACTCTCAAATGGATGCGTTCATTCAGATGAAGCGAGCTGATCAACTCACCAAAAAGCAGGATCAGCTCGTGCGCCTAGGACGAGAGCAATCATACATCATGGAGCTAGATATGACCCATATGAATGAAATACAAAAGCAGTTTCATTTTAAAAGGTTCAATGACCTAACAGCGATGGTTGCTGTGACCGATGCTGCGATATTTGAGTTGCAATCAAACTCTGTCGGGTCGTCTGGTCCAAGCGGTTCAATTAATGACTAGTAGTGTTTTTGAATGATGTATTGAACCCTCATAATTTTATTTCATTTTTTTTTTGGTATATGGAGAGTGATCCACTATCCATCTTAATAAATGAAATGCCACCCTTAAATAGATGAAATGTGAGGATTGTTTAATGTTCTTCCGCTTATATAATATTGTCGGTTAAACCATTATTTTATATAGAATAATAGGTATATGATCAGTACGATAATCCTACAAATACAAATTGAAAATGTAACAAACAAAGCATTTAACCACGGTTAAAATAAAAAATACAATAAATTCATCAACCGACCATTTCGTCACCGTGGGTGTTCCAAATGTGCTCTACCAAATCATTCCATAACTGTTGATGTTTAGTTATGTCTCTTATCTTAGCATCCCGTATGAGGTAGTCGTAGAAATTAGTTTGGCCCCTCATAGTTACAGGTGTTTCATCATTGTGTTCGTACTCATTTTTCCATGGACAATCTCTACGTTCATCGTCAATAATCATATTATGCATTATAATGCAAGATTTCATAATGGTTTATAGTGACACCCTATTCCATAATTTACAAGGTTCCCGAACAAAAGCGAATCGAGCTTGTAATACACCAAACGCATGTTCAACATCTTTTTTGCACGCTTCTTGGTACTTGCAAAATAATTTCTGTTTTTGTGTAATACCATTTTGGTTCCTAAATGTTTTTACTATTGAAGCGTACGGAGGGTAAATGCCATCTCCAAGGTAGTAGCCCATGTCGTAAGAACTTCCATTAACATTGTAATTAATGGGAGCTTCCGTCCATTGCGCAATTCTTGAAAGACATTAGATCGGTGCAAGACATTCAAATCATTGCAAGAACCAGGCACCCCAAAGAATGATTTCCAAATCCAAAGATCGTAGGAGGCAACCGCTTCAAGGATTATAGTTGGGGACTCTTTACGACCACTATATTGAGTGTGCCATGCTGTTGGACAATTTTTCCAATGCCAATGTATGCAATCTATGTTGCCTAGCATTCCTGGGAAACCTCTATTTGCATTTTATTCGAGTAACCTTGTAACATCGCCTTGTGTCGAATTTTTGTCGAACTGGGGACCAAAAATTCGTACAATTTCCTCTATAAATCTAATAACAGTTTCTAATAGAGTGGTTTCACTCATAGCGTACTGCTCAGACCACGCGTCATGGGAACCCCCATTAGCTAACAGTCGAATTGCCCCCAACACTTTCTGATGAGAGCTTAAACCTTGAGGACCGCAAGCATCATTCTTCTGAACAAAGTAGTTATCATAAAGGAAAACAGATTCAAGGATGCGAGTGAAAACACTATACTGCATCCTGAATCTCCTTCGAAAAAAATACTCGTTATATACCTTATCTTCCCCAAAGTAATCTTCCCATAGTGTTTCATGTCCCCTTTCTCTCCTACGATTCACTCGACGTCTTGTTTCGAGTTCTTTCCCATTGCGAATTATATTTTTTTCAGCACACCACCGGGTAATCTCCATCATAATAATCATTTCCTCGTCTGAATCATCGGATGATCCACCTTCATTAAATTGTGCATATTGGAGAAAAGTATTTCGTCCCTCATCGCTAGAACTAGAGGAGTCCATGATATAATATGGTTACAAATTAATTTAGATGTAGATGAAATATTATACTCTACCTGTATAGTTTTACAGTACACAGGTATTTATAATTATAGGTAAAATCTTATATAGGTAAGTGTGCTACATGCAACTGTGCTACAGAATAGTGTGCTACAGATAATATAGGTAAAATGTTAATTTATGTGTCCTATTGGTAAATGTGCAATACAAATTTATCTAGATTAGTGCTCTCGTTCAGCTTCAATAATATTTGCGTCCTTTCTGTATGTAAATACTGTGTGATCTTGGTAAGTGTGCTACAGAGTTCTATTGATAAGTGTGCTACATTTTGGGTTCAGGTTCTTCAGGCAATCAATATGTTGTATAGTTAATTTAAAAAGTTACTATGTGGTAACTTCAATCGTCTACATGTTATTATTATTCCTTTATATGTGCCTTTTTATAATTGATAAAATTATAAAATTACTACGTGATAATTTTCCAGCTTTATGTGTGCCTTGGTATGTGTGCCTTTCTATAATTTATCTTCTACATTGGTATGTGTGACTTTGTATTATTATAAATATTTTATATCATTGTAAGATAAAATTATATCTTCGAAGGTTTAAAATTACCTATAAATAAATTAATTTTGATGTAGATGAAATATTATACTCTACCTGTATAGTTTTACGGTACATAGGTATTTATAATTATAGGTAAAATCTTATATAGGTAACTGTGCTACAAATAATATAGGTAAAATGTTAATTTTTGTGTCCTATTGGTAAGTGTGCAATACAAATTTATCTAGATTAGTGCGCTCGTTCAGCGTCAATAATATCTGTGTCCTTTTCGTATGTAAATATACTGCATGATCTTGGTAAGTGTGCTACAGAGTGCTACTGATAAGTGTGCTTTATTTTGGGTTCAAGTTCTTCAGGCAATCAATATGTTGTATAGTTAATTTAGAAAGTTGCTATGTGGTAACTTCAATCGTCTGCATGTTATTATTGTGCCTTTATATATGTCTTTTTATTATTGATAAAATTATAAAATTACTACGTGATAATTTTCCATCTTTATGTGTGCCTTGGTATGTGTGCCTTTGTATTATTATAAATATTGTATATCATTGTAAACTAAAATTATATCTTCGAAGGTTTAAAATTACCAATAAATAAATTAGAAGGATTGCAACAATTTTTTATCTACCATTGTCTTATATTTCAAAAATGGATTCATCTCCCTACTATTTATCCATTTACAATGGCTCTTACACAGATATTGCTGGTAACGATTGGTATGGGAAAAAAATAATTTTCCAATCATATCCAATTGATACTTCTCGACGTTTTCTGAATGACTTTGGTCATATATTCATAATCTCTCCCAGTTCGGAACCTGAAGACGGAGTTGTGTATCCTTGGGAACACCTCACATGGCCAGATAAATATGATGAAAGGTGTGACCTGGAGGTACTTTTCCATTACCATCACATATCCGTGCCAAAAAATTGTGATGTCGCACTTTGGCCAATATCGTATCCCGAAGAAGAGGATATGTTTTGTCTTGATTTATTGGAGGAAGAGATATGGCAGATGGAGAGGCGCCTACAACGTTATCACAAAGCACAACGCACGATGCTATCAGGTCGTCGCATTCAAGAACAATTAATTAACATATATAACGACTCTACGTTGGCATCAGATAACGATATTTCCGACTACACCAATTCCGGTTATGGTTACTTTTTGGAATGCAAATATGAAAATGATGGGGAAGAGTATGAACCAAATATTTCAAACTACAACGAAGAATATGTTGATTCCGATATGCAACGATCTTACTTACCTAAATGTTTAGTGCGCAATGGGAAACCATATTGTTGTACTTCTACTAGGTTCGACCTAAGCGTTTGAACACATACTCCTAATAATCATTTTTATCATGTATTATTGTTTTTACTACTTAAGTAAATATTTCAATGCTAATAATAAATGATATCATAGAAATCGTAATAATTGTTTGTCATCATTCTATGTGTAATAAATGAAAATAAATATGAGACATTATACATCATAACATTTTTCATAAATATGAGACATTCGTCATCATAACATTTATCATCACAATTAAATTGAGACAACAATAAAGAATTTTTTTCTTAACATTTTTCAATTGTACATTATACACCACTGGCGCCCTGGGCCGAACTCAAAATCAGCACCTAAATCTGCATGTGAACCCGTGTAAGGGTCAGACCCAAATAAATTACCCCAACCTTGTTGCACCTCATATGTCGGGAACGGGTCAAAGGGTGGGGCTAGGTGTGGTCTGTAAACGCTCGGACGACTAGAACTAGTACCACCCTCCTCAAACCCACGACTAGGCATAGTAAAACGTGCTAGTCTATGCTCCAACTCATCAATGCGATCATCACATGCTTTGAGTTGATCCTCTCGCTGATGTGTCTCGTCTAATATTAAATGACGTAGACCTCGAATGTTATCTGCTGCCTCGACGTAGGACTGACGCCATTCTAACTGCGTCAAAGATTGATCTGGAGGTGCGTTGGTTGAAAACTCAGGTCTCGGCACATCTATAGTATATGAAGCCCCCTCCGGTAGGCCTACGTTAACCGTCCAATTCTGCCTCGATGGTTGGATGTGCGTAGAACCACCCATAGAGAACTGTGTCTCATACACATGCGGATCATTTGTTAGTGCTGGTGCTTGCGAGATTTGCAACGTCGAAGGTGCCACTGAACCAACTCCAATCAAATCTAAATTAACATATCTGGCAATCGGCGGTAGTATGGGCCCGAGTGCTACTGCCTTCCAATATGCATTATACTCTTCTTGTGACACATCTCTTACGTATTAATTTGCGATAGGCCAATTTTGGGCGGCAGCAGCTTGAAAATCATGTTCTGAGGCACACCACATACTTGATGGTGGGTTGTCTGCTATGCATATCCGCCCAGTCAATTGTCGGATGGCCCGATCACCCAAGTACCAAAAACCCTTAAATAAGGGATCCCAAAAAATCATCCGTAACCCCGATATCTCACAAGCATATATGATTATATCAGAGTCACGGTAGGCAGAAGTCTCGTATGGCTGCCATATAATGGACTCGGGTGACCGTATCTCAAGCTGATGTTGACTGCTTGAGATGTTAAACCACTGTGCTCCCTTTACTTTCTTTTTGTTCACCCTCGACAAACAAAATATGCGGGGCCACGCATCGATGGACGGATCGACGAGAATAGGACATGCCGTGGCCATGTACTCGTGATGTAAATACTGCAAAATTTGTCAATAAATTTAATTCATTAGAATAAGTTGACATATATTGTAATGAAACATAAATTTTAATAAATAAGATGAAACGAAAATATACCTCGAGTATTTTGCCACATTCATTCAACGCTAGTCAACGATCGTCGAGTGGCTTTGTCCAAAGACCATAAAATACGCGCATAAATAGCCGAACCCCAGTCATATGTGCCGATGGCAGGAATATCCTCCAGAAAATGTAAATAGCCGAGGTCGTAAGGGAAGGGAGCATTTGGAAAAAATACACTCCCAATACATAAAACAAAAATGCCCGAGCTATGATTGGGGACATATAATCTGGTAACGGTTCAACCTTGACAAAATTTTCTATGTATTTTTTTATGTCAGAAACTGGAATTCCCGCACCAGTAAATCTTTGTATATGAATTTCTAGGAAAAATTCATTTATGGTATTAACAAAATTTGTATATTGTTCAATTCGTAGATTTTGAATGAGTCGTCCTTGTCCAATTGGAATGCCTGCACGAAGGTTTAAAATATTGTCATATATTAAAATAATTTTGAATATAAATACAATAAAATACATTTAAAAAAATCAACTATGAATTTAGGTACAACTAATTATTTCCACATATTGAAACAATTATGAATATAAATAATTATTTTCATATATTAACACAATCGTAATGCGGGTACATTTTTCAAAATTTGTTGTCATACATTGAAATAATTATGAATATAATTACCTAAAAATATATTTCAAACAATTAATTATGAATTTAAGTACAACATATTATTTTCACATTTTGAAACAATTATGATGCCGGTACATATATTTAAAATTTGGTCATAGATTTAAATAACTATGAATATGATAAACATAATAAATATTTCAAACAATCAATTATGAATTTAAGTACAACAATTTATATTCACATATTTAAACATTAAATGAATATAAATAATTATTTTCATATATTGACACAATCGGAATGCGAGTATATTTTTCAATTTTTTTGTCATATATTGAAATAATTATGAATATGATAACCATAATATATATTTGAAACAATCAATTATGAATTTAAGTACAACTAATTATTTTCACATATCGAAACATTAAGTGAATATAAATAATTATTTTCATATATTGACACAATCGTAATGCGGGAAACATTTTTCAAAATTTGTTGTCATATATTGAAATAATTATGATTATAATTACCTAAAAATATATTTCAAACAATTAATTATGAATTTAAGTACAACATATTATTTTCACATTTTAAAACAATTATGATGCCGGTACATATATTTAAAATTTTGTCATATATTTAAATAATTATGAATATGATAACCATAATATATATTTCAAACAATCAATTATGAATTTAAGAACAACAATTTATATTCACATATTTAAACATTAAATGAATATAAATAATTATTTTCATATATTGACACAATCGGAATGCTAGTATATTTTTTAATTTTTTTTATCATATATTGAAATAATTATGAATATGATAACCATAATATATATTTCAAATAATCAATTATGAATTTAAGTACAACTAATTATTTTCACATATCGAAACATTAAGTGAATATAAATAATCATTTTCATATATTGACACAATCGTAATGCGGGAAACATTTTTCGAGTTTTGTTGTCATATATTTAAATAATTATTAATATAATTACCTAAAAATATATTTCAAACAATTAATTATGAATTTAAGTACAACATATTATTTTCACATTTTGAAACAATTATGATGCAGGTACATATATTTAAAATTTTGTCATATATTTAAATAACTATGAATATGATAACCATAATATATATTTCAAACAATCAATTATGAATTTAAGTACAACAATTTATTTTCACATATTTAAACATTAAGTGAATATAAATAATTATTTTCATATATTGACACAATCGGAATACGTGTATATTTTTCAATTTTTTTGTCATATATTGAAATAATTATGAATATGATAACCATAATATATATTTCAAACAATCAATTATGAATTTAAGTACAAATAATTATTTTCACATATCGAAACATTAAGTGAATATAAATAATTATTTTCATATATTGACACAATCGTAATGAGGGAAACATTTTTTGAGTTTTTGTTTCATATATTTAAATAATTATTAATATAATTACTTAAAAATATATTTCAAACAATTAATTATGAATTTAAGTACAACATATTATTTTCACATTTTGAAACGATTATGATGCCGGTAAATCTATTTAAAATTTTGTCATATATTTAAATAACAATGAATATGATAACCATAATATATATTTCAAACAATCAATTATGAATTTAAGTACAACAATTTATTTTCACATATTTAAACATTAAGTGAATATAAATAATTATTTTCATATATTGACACAATCGGAATGCGGGTATATTTTCCAATTTTTTTGTCATATATTGAAATAATTATGAATATGATAACCGTAATATATATTTCAAACAATCAATTATGAATTTAAGTACAACTAATTACTTTCACATATCGAAACATTAAGTGAATATAAATAATTATTTTCATATATTGATACAATCGTAATGCGGGAAACATTTTTCGAGTTTGTTGTCATATATTTAAATAATTATTAATATAATTACCTAAAAATATATTTCAAACAATTAATGATGAATTTAAGTACAACATATTATTTTCACATTTTGAAACAATTATGATGCCGGTACATATATTTAAAATTTTATCATATATTTAAATAACTATGAATATGATAACCATAATATATATTTCAAACAATCAATTATGAATTTAAGTACAATAATTTATTTTCACATTTTTAAACATTAAGTGAATATAAATAATTATTTTCATATATTGACACAATCGGAATGCGGGTATATTTTTCTGTTTTTTTGTCATATATTGAAATAATTATGAATATGATAACCATAATATATATTTCAAACAATCAATTATGAATTTAAGTACAACTAATTACTTTCACATATCGAAACATTAAGTGAATATAAATAATTATTTTCATATATTGACACAATCGTAATGCGGGAAACATTTTCGAGTTTTGTTGTCATATATTTAAATAATTATTGATATAGTTACCTAAAAATATATTTCAAACAATTAATTATGAATTTAAGTACAACATATTATTTTCACATTTTGAAACAATTATGAATATAAGTAGAACGAAATAAGCCATAAATTATTACCGGAAAGCATTGTGAAGTCCAGCGGATTGAACGCAAGCTCGATATATGGTAGTTGGAAGGTATGCATCGTGTCTCACCAACGTTCGATCATCGCCATCACGATACATTGATCGGAATTGGGCATCACCATAGAAAAGAAATTCGACATAAAACCGGTACTGTCGATAATTGTTTTGATATCTGATTTTCTGTCTTAAATCAACCTGTACAATTTCATTGGCCCTGTCCAATTCCCCCGAAAATCGAATTTATTTCTGTTTATTATCGGAGTTTCGCCGTCTGACGCGTGTGATACTCTGTCGTAAATACGGGTATAGTTGTCAATTACGAGATTCGATGATTGGATCGGCACGGAAGAATCGGGAATTGTCGTTGAAGTCAACCTGTGTTTTTTCGATTTCCCGATATTAATATATTTCTTCCATTTTCTACCTAATTCCATAGTGTTGACAAGATCTGATTTGGAGGAGTTTCTATATTTAAATTGGGACTGATTTGAAATTATTATTGGAAATAAATGGAGTGATTTTTGAGTGTATATGAATAAATTTAAAAAAAACATATAACAAGTATCGACTGAATTATATGAGACTGGTATGAAAATGGAGAAAATAGAGAAAATGGAGATGCTGAAAAATGGAGAAGATGCAGATGCTGAAGAAGATGAATAAAGAAAGAAGATCAACTGAATAAATATAAACGGATGCAGAAGACTCAAGAAGACTGAAGAAGAATGGAGAAGAATGACGAAGGTTGTGAATATATAAACGAAGGAATGTTACCGTTTAAATGTGACCGTTAAGTTGTTACGAACTTCTATAGTTCGTAAGAACTTCCTAGAGACTTCATTTGTTCGTAAGAAGTTCCTACGAGCTATAGAAGTTCGTAGGATCTCCCCCACTCCTCGTTGCCCATTTGGGCGAAAGGTAAATCAGACACACGCGCCTCACACCTACCTTTCGCCGATTCACACCATTACGGATGCTCTAAGATGTGAGTAGGAAGCAACATGTTGCTGTAATGTAGGTTTTGCGCTGTAATCTTAGCAGGTTGCGTGTTGACAGATGTAGGAGTGGCCTGATAGTCTTAGGTGGCGTGTAGGATAATTGAAAAGACTCGAATAGTAAGCTTATACAAATGGGTCTCTATTTACACTTTAGACGTGGATCTCTATCTTACCGTGAGTTAGAGCAACCCTTACGGGTAGTGTAAAAATACACCTGACTAGTGTAAATTTAGATGGTAAAACAGAAGAAAAATGTTACGGGTAAAAACAAATATACCATTTTGACACACAAAACGGTGTCGTATTTAAATAAATTGCTTCCGCGGAACATCATGTTCCGTTTTGTGTGGGCCATATTAGGAGACTAAGCGGAACATCATGTTTCGTTTTAGTCTCTCCCCCAATTCCATCTTTCCCCCACACTTTCTCTATTATTTACATATTAACCCTCATTAATTTCTCAACCATATTTCTAACTTCCAACCAACCTATTAATTACTTTATACCTATTTATCTACCCCTTTTGTGAGAAGCTCTAGCACAAAAAAAAATCACCCACTTAGAAGCTTACGGTTATTTTTATTGTGAGGTATGTTTATTATTTATTGTATATAAACTGTTGATAATGTTACAATTGATTATGTTTATTAATTTTTTTATTTTCTGAATAGGTAATTTTTCAATTTTTTTTAGTTTTTATTTAGACACGATAAAATTAAATTTTTAGGTTATGTTCATGTGTAAATATAACGAAAAAATATTAAATAAAATTTAATTCATTTTTGTTATGTGATATGTTAATCTAACGAAAAATATTATTAGTTACTAAATATTCATGTGTAAATATATAATTAAAATTAAATTTTTAGTTTATGTTAGTTGTAAAATATATTTTTGAATCAATTTTATTTTTATATGCAACTCCTAGCTAAAAAAGAAAACCATATTCTGCCTATCAAAGAAATCATCTACGAGCAAAAAAAAAAAGAGGTAATTTGTTGGTTGTTTTAATTTCCATGCTATATTTATTTAATATTTAGTTGTTGTAAATTTATTTTTGTATAGTTTTATATATTATTTAGTAAATATTTGTGTAGAAATAAACCAAAAAATATTATTAGTTAATGTTATATAAAAAATAACCAAAAAATATTATTAAATATTCATGTGTAAATAATTAATTAAAATTAAAATTTTATATTATGTTAGTTGTAAAACTAAATTTTGAATCAATTTTATTTTTATATGCAACTCCTAGCTAAAAAAGAAAATCATATTCTGTTTCTCAAAGACATCATCTACGAGAAAAAAAAAGAGTTGATTTTTTTGTTGTTTTAATTTCCATGCTAAATTTATTTAATATATAGTTGTTGTAATTTTTTTTTTGTATAGTGGTATATATTGTTTAGTCAATAGTTGTGTATAAATAAACCAAAAAATATTATTAGTTAATTTTATATAAAAAATAACCAAAAAATATTATTAAATATTCATGTGTAAATATATAATTAAAATTAAATTTTTATGTCATGTTAGTTGAAAATATATAATTAAAATTAAATTTTATTCATTAATCAATACGATAGAAAATATTACATAATATTTTTTTATTCATTAGTCAATATGATAGAAAATTAATAACTTTTTTGTTGACATTGCAGTGTTGATAATGGAACAAATTGGAAAAAAAATTAGACGGGCTGTTAGGGCAAGAAAGTCTAGAAACATTGGAGAAGTAAGGCGAGAGCCCGAAGTTAATACTGCCGAGCGACCTATAGTTTTTGAAAACTATAGGCGTATTGTGGACGCCGGAGATCACATTAAACCTTCTCCGAACACGGCCACAAATGGAAACTCAATAAAGATGCGTGGCAATTGGCAGAGTCTTAGAGCCACATATAAATATTTTAAGACATCTCCCGAGGTAATGCATTTTATACACCGTAGCGGTTGGGGAGAATTGTTAGACGCTCAAATTCTGAAGACAAGTTGGGGGTTGGTACAAGCGCTCGGTGAGCGTTGGTGGGACACAACCAACACGTTTCAACTACCTACCGGGGAGCTGACCATTACTCCTTATGATTTTACGGTTTTGACTGGTTAGTTTTTGTATATAATAAATTACTTTAGTAACAACATTGTTTAGTACAATAATTAAATTTACAATTGATTGCTATCCTTCCCATCTTGCAGGTATTCTAATCGGTAGCGGTCCTATGGTACCGATGGATGATAGAAAGTACTTGATCGTACTTGATGGAAAAACTCAAATCCGGGATGACATTATACATAGATACTTTGTAATGCCACCCCTCTATCGAGCAGTCAACACGGATGTCATAAGTCCCAGCGCACTGCCATACCACATCCAAATACCGACTGTCCCTTCACAGGCACCTGGCGCTTATGAGACTCCCATAGGTCGAGTACTTCCCACTCAACCCCAAATGACTTGGGATCTACCGTTTTACAGTCCTGCAGGTGTACCCATATTGATTCCGGTTCCACGGCCAGATAGGATTGCGGTCGATGAAGAATTGCCCGCATACGATGACCTCTTATTTACTAATCGGGAATTCTCAGATTATTGGCAATCCTCGAGAGCCACCGCTCTAGGTGCAGCCATGCATCTTAATAACTATTGGAGTCATGAGTTGGATATAGCTACAAGGAAGCTCCAAGAGTTGGGTGTATCTCACGAGCGAACTGCTCCCCCACCTAATTTTTTAGTTGTACACCCTCGGCCTTTTATAACCCCACCGAAGATCCCCGACCTGCGACCACAGTGTATTGACCGTACATGGATGATATTGGTGTCCAAGAAGATACTAGCCAACCTGGTCCATCAACGCAAAATTATGACATGTCTGATGCTGTAAATTTGGATGATGTAGATTGGCATTTCGATAATTAAGAAATATAATCCAGTTAGTGTTTCTTTTGTAATGTTGTTATGTTGTTATCTTTATTATTAATGTTGTATTATTGTTATCTTTATTATACTATAGGCGGTAGCATCACATGACCATTGGATATGGAGGTAATTTTTTGGGATGCCGGGTAGTTGTAATGATATTAATGTATTGAACCGATCAAGTGTTTTTTTCCGATCTTGTCCGCGATGAAACTCCACCAATCCAGTTTGAGATAAATAACAACGTATATGATATGGGGTATTTTTTAGCGGATGGAATTTATCCACCTTACGCATCATTGGTGCAAACTTTTGAAAGGCCAACCAACCAGAAGGAATAACTTTTCGCTCAAGTGCAAGAGGGGGCAAGAAAAGATGTGGAACGAGCGTTTGGTGTCCTGCAACTTAGGTTCGCATTCGTTCATACGCCGGCAAAACTTTGGAGCAAGGATAAATTGTCATCTATTATGCATTCGTGCATCATAATGCACAACATGATTATTAAAGACGAGAGGCGTGATTGTGATTGGAGAGAGGAATACGACTTCCCGCCTGACCCGGTTCTTATGTTTCGAAACTCTCTTGAGAAACATTATGCGATCGAGGCTAGGACACTGCACATGCACGACAAGAGGAAGCATTTACAGCTACGTGCAGATCTTGTTGAACATGTTTGGGAAAAGTTTGCCAATAACAGTTTGTGATTTTACCCAATTTATATTTCTTTTCTAATGTTGTTCTGTTGTTATCTTTATTATTAATGTTGTACCGTTAATATTGTACCGAACTAATGTTTATGTATGGAAATTTGAAGCAAATTCATTTCATAATTTTTATAATCATAATACAAAGTAGATCAAACGACAAAAATAAATAATAGGTTACATACTCAGAAGCATAGAAATTTTAAAATCCAGAATGACCTCCATGTGGTGGATAGTTTGGAAAGTTTGATTGGCCCCGTGCTTTGTTGAGTATATTAAGCACGAGGTATTCATGGTACTCCTTCTGGATTGAATTCATGTTTGAGGTGTCAGTGCTCAGAATTTGTTGATCAAGCAATATTTGTTCACGCATATCTTTCCTCTCCATAGCCAATATACTGCATTCGTTGAGCTCCAAACTTCGCTCCTTAAGTTGCAGTGAACGGTTAAGCTCCTCACGGGCCTTTTCGTCACGTACATGATCAGCCTAACATGATCGCTCAAATGATTCATTCAATGAAGAGCAACTATTCAGTATTTCTCGGTTCACTTCAATGGTTGTAGCCTTCTCTTTTCCTTTAGCCCGTTGTTTCATCTCTTTCCTTCCAGGTGGCCTCGGATAAGGCCTTTCTATATTAACTTCTTCCCCATCTTTGGAATTTCCTAGGGGAAACCCAATATTAGGACTTCCTTCACTTTCTGTCGCACCCGTCATTGATGAATCAAAATGAAATTGAGGAGAGTCTAGAAATGTTTGGGAAATTTGAAATTTGTGGAGTTCTATTAAAATTGGGTAACAAGATTCAAAATTAAATGATTTTCCCTTGTTCTCTCGCTAGAATGCTAGATTAGCTGCAGTAACCTGAAATAAAATGACAATGTAATTTTATTAACTCGTTAGCAACAGATTTAAGAAAAATACTATTTAAAAAAAATACAAAAGATATAACTGATTTCACCCAATCTGTGTTCACTGTCCCACTACCACGATTTGTCATTGATGCATCTTTCAATTTAGAAACATATAAAATTACGTGCCTCGATATTTTGCTGTATCAGGTTTGTAGGCTGGCTCCCGTCCGACGTTCAGTGATACCCGTCATTGTATTATATTCTTCGGCGACTGCATCCCAAAATAATGTGCTAGGTCGATTAGTTCCTCGTAAACCATCATTTGTTTGATTTACATAAGCGGTGCATAATACTTCATCGTCGTGTTGAGACATATTTTGACCTCGAACCATTGTAAAATAATCACAAAATATTTTAAAGCAAATATAAAATTTTTGAAATTATTTATGGGTAAATAAATAATATTTATTTACCTAAAAAAATAATTTTTGGTAATAATAATAATGAAGATACTAGAGAGTGTTTTGAATAAAAAAATATAAATGAAAATTGAGAGTGTTTAGAATACAAATATAAATGAAAATGAAGATAGTGTTCGTATTTATAAAAAAAAAAATATAATCGTTGGATAAATAAATAGCCATTGAAACTATTTGAAATAGTTGGGGGTGAAAATAGAAATGGGGGAAATAATGGCTTGCTTGGTCGGAACATGATGTTCCGCTTAAGACACTATTTTTTTTTCTCCTTCCTTGCGCGGAACATGATGTTCCGTTTTGGGTGCGGGTCCCACAAAAAACCAACTAGTCCAATTGCATCTTTGTTATTTTATGCCTTAGCAATGTTTATATTTACCATACTGCCTTACCCATAACACACATATATATTGCATATATACCAGTTTAGCATACCCGTAAGGGTTGCTCTTAGCGTATACATACAACTCCAAAATTATATAGATACAAAATCTGTTTATATAGGTTTTGTATACAAAGTTATATGATGTGGCAAAATCTCCTCCTCCTTTATTATATATATATATATATATATATATATATATATAGTCAGGCTCTAATGTGGACGTAACTTGTGGATTAAACTTGCAAACGAATTTTTGTGTATTTTATCAAAATAGCAAAAAATTAAATTTCGATTTGATTTTTTTTCTGTGGTATCTAAACATTTCAGGGTAGCCATGTAAAAAAAATCTCAAAATGAAATTTTTTACTATTTTTAAAAAATTTGTCAAACATATGTCAGTTTTAAAGCGCTTTAAAAATCGACACATTTTTGACCGATTTTTTAAAATAGCAAAAAAATTCATTTTAAGTTGATTTTTTTACAAGGGTCCACTGAAATGTTTAAATACCAAAGAAAAAAATCAAGTCGATTTTTTTTTTTGTTATTTTTAAAAAAATGGAAAAATCATCCACAAGATGCGTCTGCATTAGGGTCGTTCTGTTTATATATATATATATATATATATATATATCACTCACTGTATACGTAGAAATCACATCCCCAGCAGGACGTCGTTTATGCATCCCTTGTGTGCTACTAGGATCCAGGCATATCATGCATCACATTGAGCCACGGGGTTGGAATCTCATCACCGAACCCAAAACACAAGCATAAATAACGGAAGGGATCGTAAACATACGTTGGGGGTCGTAATCATACCACATCGCTCGCAACTGGTCTTAAAACTAATACCTATCCTGACATACAAATAATGACCATGCAATAGTACTATGACCTGGAGAATTAATCCAACACTTGTTGGTCAACTCTAGGGTGGATTACCCACCATTATCAACCTCCTAATGATAGCACTACCAAGTAGGCATGTTCTAAACAAATATAAAACAATCACACACACACACACACACACACACACACACACACACACATATATATATATATATATATATATATATATATATCCCGCAGTGTACTCGTCTACCAATCGTGAAGTTCGAACTGACTTTTTGATTTTTAATTAAGTTTTCACTTGTAACCCAATTCGTCTCACTCGAACACATCTATTAGTTGGCTTAAAATAAGCACCGAACCCTGATAATATTCTAAGGAAATCCCAATCTACCCTGTAATCCCATACACTTATTTACCTAATGCTAACGGGCCAAAAGAGCACACAACAAAAATCGAGACAAGCACGAAAATTGAATTGGTTCGCTAACAGACAAAACTAGTTCAGTCCAACGAATCGATTTTCCCCCTAGTGAATCAGATCAATTTGTTGGGTTGCCCTTTTTCTTTAACCTCAGGTTCTCACCTCCCAGATCCTAAACCAATGCACAATCATCCCAGAAGTATTTTAAGCCCAATTTAAAGCCGAATCCAACATTAAATCTCAAGGATTCCTAATCATTAATTCAATTTACTTAATCTAGAATTAATCAATCTTTTTAATTTATTGATCTAACACCATATTAGTGTTCTTCATGTCCATATTCATATTTTCAGATTTAAATCATGAATTTTTCCCTTAATAATTCTCAATCATGATTACAGGTTAAAAACAAACCAAGCCCAAAGGGTAAAAAGACGACCATAACCTCAGAATGGGCCATACTGTGTCTAAAAATCCCCCAAACCCAACTATAACTCCCTCATTACAATTATGGACTAATTCTACCCATTCCAGATCACCGACGCACTCAAAAAGTTCATCTGATTCATCGAACTAAATTTTTTCCATCATCTCATTAATCGGGCTTCACTCACTTGCGTATAGTACGTGTCACCCTTAAACCATTTAAATTTGTCCTCTTAACTCTCTAATGACATAATATAATAATCCTTCCCTTTTCACTCATTAAATGACAATATAATAATTCACATCGCTATTTACTTATTACGCGTAAGTAATAGTTATACATAAATATTAATCTTAAACCCGCTAGTTAATATTTATAAAACCCAATTTAATTTCCTAATTAAATTAATAATTCAAACCCACAAGTGGAAATACCACACTCTCAAAAGTATGGGTTATTATAGTCATCTAATCAAAGTGACCATAAGTCCATATCCAATGTAAAATAGAGGAGGAAAATGACTCTCGTTGTGGTACTCATATGCCAAATGTTGCACCAGCTCATTTTAGTTGGTATGTATTTGAAAGTAGTACAACATTCTAGGATCCTTACGCTCTGTGCTGGATCGACTTCTTGTTTCTCACCCTGATACTTTTACTACTGAGTGTGTGATGACTCATAACTTGCTAATAGCTTATCATTTGCAAGGTTTAACTATCGTTGTAATGCCCCACAGCATGCCCAACTGGCTATGGTCACTATATCACTTTTTGCTCGCAATTTAAATTTTACTTAGTTATAATTATGGAAACTTTTACACTGTTATGACCTTCTAATAAGGCTTCAGCCTCATCATCATAATTAGCAGAATATACTCATGGTTATACTTAGAATAAGGATCCATAAAATGATTTAACAAGTGAATACTACTTCCAATAATAATTATAAAAAGTTTCTAAGTACAAACCTTGTAACATAATATAACATTGTTTCTCTTCATATGTTTCCTTAATATAGAAACTTCAAAGATTACAACTTAGATAGGACATACGTAGTTAAATTCTCCTCAAAATGTCCCAAATATAAAACTATCCGCATCTGCTGCGAATAGGTCGTGACCTATATTATTCAACTCCTCATCCTTTAAGCCTCCATGGACTTTATTGTGAGGAAACAAGTAATATGGAAGGGATGAGCTCAAATAGATCAACAAGAGTTAAATCAAGTCTTCAGCCCACGGGCCAGTGTTAAAAGTTAACAAATATAATATATACTTACAGAGGAAATATGAAAGTATGAATGTAATAAGCAGGAGAGTGCAATATAAACAAATAGGAAGAAAAAGAATATAAGTTTCCTAACTCCTCAAATTATCCCGATGGCTTAAGACTCAATATCCCTTAGATCACAATACCACTAATCCTTCTAAGTCGTAATTTTTCTTGGGTCTCTTTAGCTCCCCATAACTTAATCTCTCATGATTTTCCCTCATAGTCTGTGGCCTTTGTAATCTTAAACATCTAGATCTTTGCAGCCTTATCATTGGTATATTTGACCTAGTCATGATACATGCCACGAACGCCTATCCTACCCAATTCTAGGATGGAGGTCCACAATCTGCTGCTAACTCCACACCTTAGTCAAGACCTATGGTGGTGTAATCCCTATAGTTACTCAATCAATTTAGGAATAATCGTATTGACCTTAAGCACTAAGTATGAGGCCCTCAAATAGAAAATGAGACTTTGGCCTATCCAAAAAGTTTCAGAGACTTAACACCGAATCTCATCTTAAATTTTACCCAAGCACAAAAAAACTTCTTCTCAAGACCTATGCTAATAAGCCGCAAACTCAAAGTAGGAGTTAGAACTCCTAATCATCGGAACAACAAGAGTTATTTTAGTACAATATTGGTTTTAATCCCTAATTTTCTCATAATTCCAAACCTCAAAGATTGTAGGTAAACCTTTAAATAGAAGCTCATACGGTCATATAAGAACACCCTCAAAACTCTCACTAAATATCTCCTCATGAACCTTAATATAAAACTTATAAAATTAAGGATCCATGGCTCTAAAATCAACAACTTTATATCTTAACCAAAAAAATACACGCAATAAGTCCTTTCGTTCAACACAAAACATGAAAACTAAGGTTTTAAGAAAGGAATAAAAAATGAGGACATATTCCTTACGATGGTAGATCTAAGTCCAATGACTCGTAGTCAATTACCTATTCTAACACTCCTTATTCACTTGTGAACAGAGTCTGTTGGAAAACTCATACCCGAAATCACCTCATTTTCCTCTCAAAGTCTCACTTTCTCTCTAAAATGAGAATTAAGTGTGATTAGGGCTTTGGGAAAGTTGGAAAATGTTTTTATCTATAAGGTGTAATGAGGAACCTAGGGATTCCCCCTAAAAATGTCACTATAACATAAATACCCCTTTATACAACTTCCCAATAATTGTTCTCAAATTATGATCTGATGAGGCCACATCATCCCCCTAGGTGCACAATTTCAGCGAGCCCAGATCACTAATGGCCATGGCTTGTTCCTCTTAGGTTGGGTCCTTTCCCAAAGTCAACGGCCTTTCATCTCCCAAGTTGTGATATCTTTCTCTACTTTTGTTTGTGCCCGTGTTCTACGCCCTGGTTGTGGCCTTCCATACCCTTTCAGGGCTTCTATACTCCCAAACTCTGGTGTGACATCCCATCTAATTAAATACCGAGTAACTATTCCTTTTTAAATTAATACAGAATATCAAGTTGGTTCAGTCTTAGCATCACTGTTGAAAAACATTTAATTAGTTACTAGCCACCTAATATTTAAAAAGTGAGATGCCAAATTTTATTAATTAAATGAACTTACAACAAAGTAATGAATCACCAACCATTCAACATTGACATAAACAATCTCATAGGAATAATTAATAGAAAGAAATAACAGAGTCAGGAGTAACACTCCAACTATAGTCTCAATACCAAATATTCAAATACATATATCTGAATAAATAAATAAATAAATCCAATAACTGAAATAAAAATGAAAGTCTGAAACTGCGATCTCTAAATAAGAATGGGCAACATGCCCTAACTGATATGAATGACTTTGAAGGAAGCAAAGACATATGTGGTGGCGTCTATTACCGAGATCCTGTAACTTCCACAAAAACTACAACACGTCAATAGAATGGAACTCCGACGCTTGGTGTCCCTATGGATGGGCACCTAAACGGTTTTTACAAAAACAAAAAAAAAATAGATTTGGAAGCAAACGGGTTAGAGCCCGATGTGAAAATAGTTTAAAATAGCAAGTGTTTAAATTGCATAAAACAGTAAATATTATATACATGTTAGTCACGTGCTCTCACTTGAGATTTCCACCCCTCAACTATTGTGCATACCTAACGCATCTTTACTACACATCCTAGATACCCTACCCACATATCTTGTCGGTACCAAATCTTTGTCTATAGGTATTACTATATTGAGCCGCCCGTATTAGCCAAATTCCATGGAATTTCATTACCATTATTTATTAATCAATTTTAAGTAACTTAATTGTGACAACCCGAATGTAATTGGGGACATGGATAATGTGTATTAATATAAAATACTAGGTTATTTTGTTTAGTCTAACCGTACCTTCATAAATCATGAAATATCAAATTATTTACAAATACAAAATTTTGAAGTTTTCGGTAGGAATGATCATGTTGGAGACTAGTTTTGACCCTAATAATATAATAATTGACTTGAGGTGAAAACTACATAGTTGTATATATATGAGTTAGGTTTGTAAAAAAATAAACGGTGTGTTAAACGGAGGTCCCAGCAAGAAGTTATGATGGAATTACGAAGCAGGGGCAAATTTGTCCATTTGTTAAATGATATTTCATCTTATTAGTATAACAAATGGTGGATTTTGATTGGTTAAGGAAGGAGGTGAGTTTGGCCGACTTTAAAACCTTTATATTACCTCCTCATCCAGCCAAAACTCATCCATTAAAGAGTTTGGCTTGAGAGGAAGAGAAGTGGGAAGTCGGAGAAGAAGAATTGAGGAGAAAAATTGGAGAAAAAATTGTGGGAAATTACGGAAACGTCCTTAAGGTAATTCTATATGTAATTCTTGTTATTTTTGTTGTGTTACTGATAGAAATAGTATAAATAATATATTGTATATATATCTTTCATGCCTTGGTTTATAGGCATGAATAGATGCAAGTTTACGCAAAATATTGAACGTGCAAACCCTTAAAATTGCTTCGGTTAGGAACCTTGTGTAGTCAAACTTCTATATCTTTTTGTATACTCATTGGAATTGAGTAATTTCAATTGGAGATGAAAATAGACTCATATATGTATAACATATCTGAATATTAGGTAAAAATACCAATAAATTAATCTTAGGGGATAGTTGGAAGTTTGATGTATAAAATCTGCCCCAAAAGTGTAAGTACGCATACCATGTGTTCGATATTTGGTATGACATAACAAATGAACTCTAAAAATTATGAAACTTTAATTTTGTATTATTAAATATGTTTACTGATATTCAATGGAATATAATATAAATTTATGATGTAGAGAAATTATAAAAATTCCTGGAAGTTGACTGAACGATGGATGAGCCTATAGGGCAGATTTGCTATGTATTGAAGAAATGGGAATAATTTGGTCTAGGAACCTGAAATGATGTTTTGTCTATTGTATTAGAAACCTAATATGATAATCATTATATTACCAATAAGAAATAAAAGCATGTTTAGTATATGATTTGGATACGTTAACTATATTGACATGAATTTAGATGGAACTTTATCTATGATAAGTGATGTGAATGGGATCATATGATGCTTATGAATTGAGTTACGTTTAAGTTACTCTTTGGATTTTTGATATTCTTATGACGTTAATGATATTGTAATAATGATATGAAGGGAATAATAACTCATTGAACAAGTTCCACACAAAGGCAAAGGAAAAATCCCATTAAGTTCTCAAGGTGAGTGTACTCACTGGTAAGATGTATTTATACATGATCATAAATATGATATCTGTTGTTATCGAGTTGAATATGGACATGTTATGTGTGGTTACTGAGTTAGATATGGATATAGTTACTGAGTTGATTATTGATACGATATGTTGTACCTATTGAGTTGAATATGGATATAATATGGGTGGTTATTGAGTTGAATATAGATATAATATGTGTGGTTACCGAGTTGAATATGGACATGACATGTGTGGTTACTGAGTTGGATATGGATATAGTTGCTGAGTTGATTATAAATATGATGTTTATGTATTCTGTAGTGATGTTATGGCTTATTTATAGGCAAGAGATGTTATGGCTTATCAACAGCTAAGAGATGTTATGGCTTATTTATAGCCAAGAGATGTTATGGCTTATTTATAGCCAAGATATGTTATGGCTTATCAACATCCAAGAGATGTTATGGCTTATTTATAGCCAAGATTTGTTATGGATTATTTATAACCAGGAGATGTTATGGCTTATCAACAACCAAGAGATGTTATGGCTTATCAACATCCAAGAGATGTTAATATAATTAAGATGTTAATATAGTACTTTTACTATATAGATATGAAGTACATTCACTGAGTTTTTTTAACTCATGCTTTTATATGTTTACATTTTCAGGTTTGTATACTGCCATCTAGGATACCCTATGATCGGTAATTTGGAGAGCTGCATCGTTAGAGAGAGGTGGGGTTTAAATATGGGAATTTTATTATTGTTACACTGAGGATTTTATTACACTCATACACTGGATATACTGAGATAACATAGTTTAATTTTATGAGGATACTAGTTAATCATCATATGGTAGGTTTGCTTAATTATGACTCTGATATTAATTACGTTATGATACAGAGAACATAATTACATTAATTATGTACATAATATATGAAATCTTGCAACGAATTATATTTTGAGTGGTTCAAGATTACGATTTAATTACCATGAAATAAATCATTAGCACTGAATTGGGTTTGGGGTGTGACAATTAGTGGTATCAGAGCAGCCAGGTTATAAATTCTGGACGTGTGTGACAGTTAGATGGCAGTTATTGGTTTAATTTGATATTGTTGAATAGTTTATATACCAACCAATGATTTAGTATTATAAATTGTTTCTGTTGGTTGCTATAATTCTGTTATGAAAGGTGGAACCTCGGGCATGGGATAAGCTAGTGGTTCCAAGCCAGGTGGACGACTCTTAACGATGTAAGAGACTCAGGTCACTCTGAGTGTGGTGACAGGTCAACAAGTGAAACTGGATCACTATAAAATTATGTAGAAGGAATTAAATGGAAGAATCTACATGATAAAGTGAGGATAGAATGACAACGCGTTATCCTTAATTGTTTGATTTGAATGACCAAGGTATGCCGATTTCAGGGATGAAATTTCCTAACGGGGGGAGAGTTGTGACAACCCGGATATAATTGGGGACATGGATAATGTTTATTAATATATAATTCTAGGTTATTTTGTTTAGTCTAATCCTACCTTCATAAATCATGAAATATCAAATTATTTACAAACAAAATTTTTTGAAGTTTTCGGTAGGAATGCTCATGTTGGAGACTAGTTTTGACCCTTATAATATAATACTTGACTTGAGGTGAAAACTACATAGTTTTATATATATGAGTTAGGTTTGTAACAAAATAAATGGTGTGTTAAATGGAGGTCCGAACAAGAAGTTATGCTGGAATTACGAAGCAGGGGCTAATTTGTCCATTCGTTAAATAATATTTCGTCTTATTAGTATAACAAATGGTGGATTTTGATTGGTTAAGGAAGGAGGTGAGTTTGGCCGACTTTAAAACCTTTAAATTACATACTCCTTCAGCCAAAACTCACCCATTAAAGGCTTGAGAGGAAGATAAGTGGGAAGTCGGAGAAGAAGAATTGAGGAGAAAAATTGAAGAAAAAATTGCGGGAAATTACGAAAAAGTCCTTAGGGTAATTCTATATGTAATTCTTGTTATTTTTCTTGTGTTACTTATTGAAATAGTATAAATCATATATTGTATGTATAACTTTCATGCCTTTGTTAATAGGCATGAATAGATGCAAGTTTACGCAAAATATTGAACGTGTAAACCCTTAAATTACTTCGGTTAGGAACCTTGTGTAGTCAAACTTCTATATATTTTTGTATACTCATTGGAATTGAGTAATTACAATTGGAGATGAAAATAGACGCATATATGTATAACATATCTGAATATTAGGTAAAAATACCAAGAAATGAATCTTGGGAGATAGTTGGAAGTTTGGTTATAAAATCTTCCCCAAAAGTATAAGTACGCATACAATGTGTTCGATGTTTGGTCTGACATAACAAATGAAGTCTAATGTAATACCCCGAGATTTTTGGGACAATAATTTTTTTATTTTGGGAGAAATAATTAATTATTTTAATTGGAGAATTATTAAATTGGCTTTGAGGTCAAAATTTGAAGATGTTAGAAAATGATTCGAATAACAATTCTGAGGGTGCGGTTATTTCTGGAAGGGTCGAGATAGTTGAAATGACTGTACTTGGGGTTTATTTCGATTCAAAAATATTTTAAGTTTGTTTGGCTCGAATTAAAGTGATCGAGTCATTTAAAGTGTGTATTATCATATAAAGTTGTGTATTTTGGATTTGAGGCTTATTATGCCTACTGGAGAAACAATTCTCATAAGAGAGAAATAGAGAAAGAAAGTGAGAAGAAGAAAAGAGAAGAGAAAGAGGAGAAACTTAGGAATTTCTGTCCGATCCGCGACTTCGAGGACGATTCAACCTCTACAAACTTGAGGCAAGTGATTAAACTTGCTAAATAATTGTTGTGTATCCTTTATTTCATGATTTGTGGATAAAATTATGGATTTTGGGTTCAAAATGTTAAAACCTAGATTTTGGGTAAATTCTTAGATTTAATGTGTATATATGGATTGGGGGTTATAAAATAGTTAGGATGAGTTATACAATGAATTTTGATGTTATATATATGTTTGGATTGAGGAGAAAGGGTTAGAAGACGATAAAAAATGATTTTTGGGGATTTGGGGTTTTTGGAGAAAACAACCCATTCGTAGATCGATTCGCCCCTTCCAAATCGATTCGGTAGGAAGCAGACTTACAAGTCTTTGGGGCTAAATCGATTCGCTGGGGCCGAATCGATTCACTGTGAGACCGCATCGATTCGGAAATGAGGCTGTTTTGAGAGGTTTTTCTCGAGTGAGTTTCGCCCATTTTCGTTTGAGTTTGTCGATTGGGAATCTCTATAGGACTTATAAGAAGTGTGTTTTGGAGACTTTTAGGGATTTTCCCTTATGAGAAATTATTGGAGTCATATTGACTAAATTCGAGAGAATACTGAAAAGAGATTATTGTGCCGACTAGTAGGAAAACCCACTATTATTGAGATTTCTATTTGGAGATAATTATGGATTTATAAGAGAGAGTTAAGATGCGCTTAGTGATAATGGATTTTAGAATTAAATCCCAAATGGGATAAACTTTAAAGGTTCATATGATTGATTGAACCATACTATGGATTGAGAACAATAAATGCTGATAGATGTGCATACAAATATAGGGAATATCCTTAACGTAAATTGAATTGGTAGACGTATTATAAATGATAAATGATGATCGAGGTGCATTAGGATATAGAGAATATCCTAAACGTAAATAGAATCCAGCGATGATTCATATCAATAGAAGTGAGGTGTGAACTTCAAGTGAGAAATAGTATAGTGTATACTAAGTGGGTAAGCTACGTGAGTTGATGACGAATAGTATATCGAGAGTAAAATATACTAATAATGATATTATTTCACTTACGCCTAAGAGCGTACTATCACTATGGATATGTAATAGTGTGATATATATACCTTATGTGATGGTATATATTTATATGATGCGTTGATGTATGTATATCTTGTGTGAATGATATATATATATATATATATCTGTGTGTGTGTGTGTGTGTGTGTGTGTGTGTGTGTGTGTCGAAGTATAACCCCTCTTTGCTATCATGGGAAGTTGCGCGATACGGGTGAGGCCCCTGGCTTGAGGAGCAGGGCGCGTATAGTCCCCAGGTTATAGCGTCCATTTATTATTGTGTGATTGTTTTTATTAGGGGTGAGACATGGTGGGTATGTTTCGTCTCATTGTCGGGGAGTAACTATGACCGCTTCCCCTACGTTTTGATTTGTTGTTTTACCATGGCGGTGTGATAATAGTCCGATATATGGTAACCTGGGATAAAGTGAGTAATTCCTGGAAGATGATAGGATTGAGAACCTGCGTCCTCGAGTTATAGCTTTTTGGGATGGTTATTATTATACTGGTGTGCTTAGTACTTTGGGTATTGAGGGATTAACGGACCTCAACGACCAACATTGCCAAGTAGTAGTGTATCGGGGGGTTCTTTGTTTGGATTTCGTTTGCGAGATATCCCATGCACGAAACGCAGTTCAATGTTGGGAGTGAGGATAAGTTAGTCCTTAGTGCTCATATTTATATAATAGTATATATCTCGACGATCGACAGTGCCAAGGAGTAGTGTATCGGGGGGTTCCTTGTTTGGATTTTGCTTGCGAGACGTCCCACGCACGAAACGCCGTGAACTGTTGAGAATTGAGAATAATTAACAAATCATTTATAGTATAAGGGAATTTGGGTTATACGCATAATGCATTAAGGGCATAATGAATCTTGATAATCAATACTGCCAAGGAGTAGTGTATCGGGGGGGGGGGGTCCTTATTTGGATTTTTCTTACGAGACGTCCCACGTACGAAACGCAGTGCAGTATTGAGAACTGGGAGAAGTTTAGTCCTTAGCACTTAGATGCTAATAACTCATATATATAATTATATATAATTATGTCAATGACTAGAATATGAGAAATTCTAGTAAAAGAGAATGTTTATGTATATTCTATATGTTAGTAAGAGAACGAATAATTGAGATGGTTAATAGTAGAAGTTGAGAGTTAAAATTAAGAGGGATATTAGATAAGAATAAACTTGAAGATAGGTTAGATTATTTCCCTAGATAGATTTGGGTAATTTTTTGGAAATCATGTGCATACGTTTAGTGGCGCGCTTTAGTTGAGAGGTGAGTTGGATTTTATGGAGAGTGCGACTCCATTTAAATCATGTCATAATGAATTTATAATTATTATGCATTTTAATGCACTTGCTATAAAATATTTTCACACCTCAGGCTCTGACCCGTTTATATTTTCTCTTGCTATGTATATATATTGTGTTATTCTAGGCGTTCCTCCGTAAGGACGCCATTGTTGATATACATCCCGTGTATTCGTGGAGCTATGGCAGTAGCGGATTATTGCCGAATTTAATTTTAGTCGATTCCTATATTTTGTATATCTAGATCAGGATTCAGTTTGTGTATCGGGTTCATGCCCAAGTGTTGTAGTGTAGCGCTTTTATATTGTCTATCTCAGATTATTGTATTATCTGTGACCCGACGGCATATTCGAGTATTTGATTTTGGAGATTTGGTTGTACTCTTGTATTCGTCTTCCTTATATCATTTGAGCATGTGTGTGTCTCTTATCATCTTCATATGTTATGTTGTATGGTGAGTTTTTTAAACGTTAATAAAATGTTTTAAATTTTTTTTGATGCCATCTTTTTGTAGTAATGGGTAGTTAGCCGAGTTTATTTAGTATCGTCAGTAGATGCTGAGAATGATCCCATTGAGACTCCTGATTATTTTAGTATAGGGCTGGCCACCCGTTATTATTCAAAGCGGGGTGTCACATCTAAAAATTATGAAACTTTAATTTTGTATTATTCAATATGTTTACTGATATTGGATGGAATATCATATAAATTTATGATGTAGACAAATTATAAAAAATCCTGGAAGTTGATTGAACAATAGAATAGCCTATAGGGCAGATTTGATATGTATTGAAGAAATGGGAATAACTTGGTCTAGGAACCTGAAATAATGTTTTGTCTGTTGTATTAGAAACCTAATATGATAATCATTGGATTACCAATAAGAAATAAAATCATGTTTAGTATATGATTTCGATACGTTAACTATATTGACATGAATTTAGATGGAACTTTATCTATGATAAGTGATGTGAATGGGATTATATGATGCTTATGAATTGAGTTACGTTTAAGTTGCTCTTTGGATTTTTGATATTCTTATGACGTTACTGATATTGTAATAATGATAGGAAGGGAAGAAGAACTCACTGAACAAGTTCTAGACAAAGGCAAAGGAAAAATTCCATTAAGTTGTTAAGGTGAGTGTACTCACTGGTAGGATGTATTTATACATGATCATAAATATGATATGTGTTACTTACTGAGTTGAATATGGATATGATATGTGTAGTTACTGAGCTGAATATGGATATCGTTAATGAGTTGATTGTAGATATGACATGTGGTACTTAATAAGTTGAATATAGATAGGGTATAAATATGATATAGTTACTGAGTTGAATATATATATGATATGGGTGGTTATTGAATTGAATATAAATATGATATGTGTGGTTACTGAGTTGAATGTGAATATGATATGTGTGGTTACTGAGTTCGATATGGATATGGTTGCTGAGCTGATTATAGATATGATATTTGGTACTTAATAAATTGAATATGGATAGGGTATAGATATGATATACTTACTGAGTTGAATATAAATATGATATGAGTGGTTACTCAGTTGAATATAGATATGACATGTGTGGTTATTGAGTTGAGTACAAATATGATATGAGTGGTTACTGAGTTGGATATGTATATGATATGTGTGGTTACTGAGTTGAATGTGCCTACCGAGTTGATTATAGATATGATATGGGTGGTTATTGAGTTGAATATAGATATAATATGTGTGGTTACCGAGTTGAATATGAATATGATATGCGTGGTTACTGAATTGGATATGGATATGGTTACTGAGTTGATTATAGATATGATATGTTGTACTTACTGAGTTATTATAGATATAATATGGGTGGTTATTGAGTTGAATATAGATACAATATGTGTGGTTACCGAGTTGAATATGGACATGATATGTGTGGTTACTGAGTTAGATATGGATATAGTTACTGAGTTGATTATTGATACGATATGTTGTACCTACTGAGTTGAATACGGATATGATATGTGTGGTTATTGAGTTGAATATATATATAATATGTGTGGTTACCGAGTTGAATATGGACATGAAATGTGTGGTTACTGAGTTGGATATTGATATAGTTACTGATTTGATTATAAATATGATATTTATGTATTCTGTAGTGAAGTTATGGCTTATTTATAGCCAAGAGATGTTATGGATTATCAACAGCTAAGAGATGTTATGGCTTATTTATAGCCAAGAGATGTTATGGCGAGATGTTATGGCTTATCAACATCCAAGAGATGTTATGGCTTATTTATAGCCAAGAGATGTTATGGCTTATCAACAACTAAGAGATGTTATGGCTTATCAACAACTAAGATATGTTATGGCTTAAGATGTTAATATAGTACTTTTACTATATAGATATGCAGTACATTCACTGATTTTTTTTAACTCATGGTTTTATATGTTTACATTTTCAGGTTTGTATACTGCCAGCTAGGACACCCTATGATCATTAATTTGGAGAGCTGCACCGTTAGAGAGAGGTGGGGTTTAAATATGGGAATTTTATTACTATCACACTGAGGATTTTATTACACTCATGCACTGGATATACTGATATACCATAGTTTAATTTGATGGGGGAACTAGTTAATCATAGTATGGTAGGTTTGCTTAATTATGACTCTGATATTAATTACATTATGATACAGAGAACATAATTACATTAATTATGTACATCATATATGAAATCTTACAACGAATTATATTTTGAGTGGTTCAAGATTACGATTCAATTACCATGAAATAAATCATTAGCACCGAATTAGGTTTGGGGTGTGACATTAATACTATTTCTCAATTTCCACACGCTTACATTATTCTATAGGTCTCATCCTAACTCATCTATCAAGCAACAGAGTATAATAATCTAAAGTATATATTTATATCCATCTCAATACATATATACACTTATGGAACCCCTAGGCTGAGCTGCGTTGCGTGCATACTCTGCTATCAAATCCCGGTACATCATATACATAAGGATCACGAGCTTCGAATCACTCAGGAACCATATCAACACAATTCATGCATATTGGAGGCAAATATAGTTCACATACTTATGGGTCACACACATACCTACACTCCCATAGTCAGCTGACTAATCAAATCACAAATAAGTCTTCACAGTCCTATGTTCTTGAGGTACCAAATCTAAATCCCCCTGAAGGCACGCAAGATAATATTGTCCTCTTCCTACAACCTCCCATGATAGCAAGTATGGTAGGTATGTCATACACATAGTAATCAATATACTAGGTAATCACACAACCTCAGTAATTATCATTTCAATATATGTATACTCGTGTCCTTTATTATAAGTCTTACACGTAGTATAGTTTTATCCCGATTATTCTACATAATATGTTTAGCGCGACCACTCTCGTCTTATAAATATGAGTACTTAGACCTATCCAAAAAGTTTACCAAGTTGTCTCCAAGGTTATTTCAGGAATTTAAAGTCCCTCTACTACTGTTCCTAACCTTAAGCTATTGTTTATCCGAATCAAATTCATGTTCCCATAATTCCCAACCGTAACTCACTCGTCAGACACTCGTAAGTTTATCATTTAATCCAAAACCAAACTAATATTTTTCGAGCCTCAAATACACCCCTACTGACCTTCCCTAAGTCCCAATATGTTCACAAACTTCACACCAATAATTCTTAAAAGCCAGGATTGGTGAAACCTTAAAATGAAATTTTATCAAAAATACAGGGGAGTCGATCGATTTAGTCAAGAATGTCGATCGATCGAATTAGTCGATCTATTGACTATGAATGTCGAATGATCGATCGACAAGTTAAAGCCCAAAATTTTAGCATTTTTAGCCATCGTTTTGTCTGAAAAATTCATTACATGAACCCATTGTCCAAAGTAAACATACTTGATGTTATAACAACCTAAACACATGATTTCTAACATTCCATAATCATCAAATCATCACGAAAATTACATACAAATTATATTATTCATCAAGTTTTCATGGTTAGACCCTAGGACAACTTCTCTCAATTCAAGATAAATAATTACTTAGATTTGATCCGTGATTTATATCATTTAGGATCTAATTCAATTCTCTAATCTTTCCAGAATTTATATACATGCAAAACCTAGCCATATTCAAGATTAAATTCTCTCAATTCATGAAATTATCAATATTTTAAGTTTAGTCTCCAATTCCAAACTACCATGGATGATATATTTGCTGAATCATAACAAGTTAAATCACTTGCCTCAAATGGAAGTGCTGATCCTTTGTAGAAGATGATATGGTGGTGATATCCTCTTTCCGATCACAAATTCGGCGGTGGTGCAAGATGGTTGTTTGGCCCTAGCAACCTTTGGGAACCCTTCTTTTCTGTCGACTTATCTTTCTCAAGTTTGTATTAGTCCATAGTCTAACGATCCTGAGGGTTGGCTGATATATTTACACTAAATTTTGTCAGTCACTATTCATCAAATAGTAAAATGACTAAAATACCCTCCTGGGTTGTCGGTTTGGCCTAAAAATCCTCCGGGATTCAAACTAGATCTCCAGATAGTCTTTTCTGACTATCTGGATACTTCCGGACACTTTGGTGCATTCAAAATGACCATAAGTGTTGATACCAAATTTAATCTGCTGACTTGGATCAATCATATGAAGACACGTGGCTATCTACATGACAATAACAATCACTTCCGAGATAATCATACGCTCCGAGGAACCATGTTATTTCGAGGAACGCATACACTCCGAGGAACAGACCTCTCTGAGGAACTCATACGAACAGACCTCTCCAAGGAACTCTTGAATACCAGAAAGCTTAGGCGGTCCGAGCTACTCAGGCGGTCCGAGATGCATCTCGACAAGAGCATTAATTGATGAATAACCAACAGTACAACTGGTTCATTAAATGCTTATCATTTAAACGCACATGCTTAAAGGGCATTAAATGTATTACCCTTTCATACGTATATCATTTAATGTATCACCCTTTCATATGACAGCCTCAAGGCTATAAATACGTTGTACAATCCTCATTGTAAAGGGGGCTGATTCTGAATCCAAACTTTGGGATCCAGAATGCAATTTCTTGTAATCGAGAATTCCCAAACACTCAGCAATAAAACTACAGTGGACGTAGGCCATTCATATAAGGCTGAACCACTTTAAAAATCTTTTGTCTCATTTATTTATCTATGATTGAATTATTAGAGTGATCTAATTTTTTACATCAATAGATTGGCGCCGTCTATGGGAACGACTGGTAATATCATTTTCTCACCAATAATAATCCAATACCAATGGATGATATACCTGAATCCAGCAATCGAAACACTGGAACCCCTCCAAATCCATCTGCTCCACCAATTATTCCAGATCTGACTGGAATGATGGCGAATCTGGCTCATGGCCAAACCGTCATGCAAGAAACGATGCGATAACTCATCCAAACCCTTCATGGAGGTGCGCCAGCCCATTCCGGATCATGAAGCATTCAGAGAACTATCCGTGCACCTTCTGTGCATACTAGGTGTACTAATTCATATCGCAATGAGGAATCTAAAGATTTTTCTTATCAACCTGGATGAACTTCGTCATTGCGAGCCACAAATACTGAACAACGTGTCACCCTATCCCTAAAAAGGGCCAGTGCATTAGAAAGATTAAGTAGGGCCTCTCCTTTTGATCGATTAGGCCCCTAGGAGGAACAAAAGTCCTCTTAATGCAGCGTCTAGGAACTTTCGACAACCATCATATTTAAGGGAAGGATCTGCCCAATCGCGACCAGTTGCTCGTCAAGATGGATCCGCTGACCGACCAGTTACTCGTCAAGATAAATCCCAGGAAGCCACTTCAACGCGATCAGTTTCTTGAACTAATAGGCCCGAAAAAGGGAATGATGCATGGAAAGGATATATTCAAAGTCTGGAGGATAAATTAGGGGAAATGGCTAAGGCTAAGAACCCTCTACAACGAACCTTTGTTCGAGGAACACCTTTTGTCCAGGACATTGTTGATTTTCCAACACCATCAAAGTTCAAAGCACCTGTTGTGGCTCCCAAGTATGATGGGAAGACTGACCTGTCCTTCATATAGAACAATATCAAGCTGCTGCCGACATCTATGCCATCCCAGACGAGATGAGATGTAGGGCATTCTCGGGAACTCTTACCGGATCTGCTCAGATATGGTATAATAATCTTCCTCGGGGTAAGATTTCAACTTTTCTTCAACTGGTCGAATTATTCATTGGGAATTTTTGCTTTGGAGCAAAGCCAGTTAAACGAGTAGCACATTTGTTAAGTGTTAGACAAAAAGCTGGTGAGAGTATTAGAGACTATATAACTCGTTTTAATAACGAGAAGCTCGAAGTCATTGATTATAAGGAGAAGATAGCAATTACTACTTTGATGAGTGGACTGCTGCCAAACAAGTTGTACTACACTTTGGCCAAAGACCCACCTCAAACCATGTCGGACCTAATGGGAAAAGCGTCCAAGATTATGAATGCCGAGGAGGCTATGTCCGCGAAGAAGAATATGGACGCCAAAAAAACCAAGGGGGAAGGTGATAAAGCTAAGAAGAAAGAGCATAAGAACAATGGTGGTGACAAACATTCCAAAAGTAGGTCGTCATGGGAGGTCTTGAAGAAATTTGATAATTACACGCCTTTGAAGGCAAATATCAACCACGTCCTGGATGAAATTAAGAACAGGGAGGAGTTAAACTGGTGAAAGAAAATGAAGTCAGACCCTGACACGAGGAATAGGGAGAAATATTGCGAGTTCCATAAGGATCATGGCCATATGACCAAAAATTGCATAGCTCTTCAGAACGAGATTGAAACACTCATCCGACGAGGAAAGCTAGCAAATTATGTTGATCGGGGAGGCGAAAGAAGAAACAACGACCGAACTAGAGAAAGGTCTAGATCTCCTCGTCGAGCAGAGGAGAAAAAGAAGAGAAACCATGAAGATGATCCAGAGGATGACCCCGATCTTCCCAAGAAACCAAGGCAGCCAGAACGAGAGGTATTTTCAATACGCTTTGGGTCATTTGATTGTAATGTCATTACAGGAGGAGATGCAGGAGGAGGAGACCTTACTGCAGAAAGAAAAGCTTACCTTGGAGAGGCTCAAGCTTGCTCGTACATTCAGCTAATAAATTTAGCTAAGGAAGATCGCCCGAGAAAGGTGAACAAAGAAAAATTGGTCATTGGGTTTTCGAAGAATGATCTTGCAGGAGTTTTATATCCTCATGACGACCCACTAGTGATCAGAATGAGAATGAAGGAAGTAATGATTTCAAGAGTGCTGGTCGATAACGGTAGCTCGGCAGACATCATGTTCTACTCGTTTTTCGATAGTTTAAATTTAAAGCTATCTCAACTGGAGCCTTACCATAGACCCCTCATCGGTTTTGCTGGCGAGAAAGTGTTTCCACTTAGGACGATCAAGTTGGATATATTCATTGGTACGTGGCCTTCATGTCGGACAGAAAGAATACGCTTTTTCGTGATGGATAAGAATGTCCAGTCATCGTACAATATCATCATGGGAAGGGTAAGATTGAAGAAGTTCGAGGCTGTACCATCTACAGTACATAAATGCCTAAAATTTCTAACAAACTTTGGAGTAGGAGTTATGAAAGGTGATCAGAAAGTAGCTCGGGAGTGCTATTATTCATCCGTCGAGCAGGATAAATTGGAAGAATCAAAGAAAAAGACTATTACTTATCAAGTGGATGAAGGTGCAGAAATTGAAACCTTGGATCCTCGGGATGAGTCGTAAATCGTGAAGGGTCAAGTGGTGGAAGCTACTGAAAATATCATTCTGGACGACAAACACCCTGAGCGAACTACTCAAATAGGTTCATCGTTGGAAGCCTCATTAAAACAAGAATTGATAACTTTCCTTAGAAGCAGAAAACAAACTTTTGCCTGGAGTCATGAAGATATGCTTGGGATTGACCCAAACTTCTTATGTCACGAACTCAATGTGATTAAGGAGATCAAGCCTGTGAAGTAGAGAAGAAGAGTATTCAGTCCCGAGAAGAATCAAGCTATACAGGAGGAAGTAGATAAGCTCCATAAAGCTTATTTCATTGAAGATGTAAAATATCCAGATTGGTTAGCCAATGTGGTGATGGTAAAGAAGAAAAACAACAAGTGGGGGATGTGTGTAGACTTCACCGACCTCAATAAAGCATGCCCAAAAGATCACTTTTCGTTGCCCCGAATTGATCAACTGGTGGATGCTACCTCGGGACACGAGTTGTTGAGATTCATGGATGCTTATTCTGGTTATAATCAGATCAAAATGAAACCTGAAGACAGGGAGAGTACTTCTTTCATTACCCCTAGGGGAACTTATTGTTATAATGTTATGCCTTTTGGTTTAAAAAATGCAGGTGCGACATATCAGAGGCTGATGAACAAGGTCTTTGATGAACAAATCAGTGACAATATGGAAGTCTATGTTGACGACATGCTGACAAAAAGCAAGAAAGCTACAGATCATCTAGTTTACTTAAGTCAAACTTTTGATCAACTAGATAAATATCAGATGAAGCTGAACCCGACGAAGTGCATGTTTGGAGTACGAGAAGGCATATTCCTCGGGTACATTATCAATCAACGAGGCATTGAAGCAAATCCTGAAAAAATCAAAGCTCTATTAGGGCTGCGATCTCCAACAACGAAGAAGGAAGTACAGAGTCTCACAGGTCGAGTAGCAGCACTCAACAGATTTGTGTCACGAGCAACTGATAGATGTCTCCCATTCTTCAAGACACTCAGAAAAACTTTTGAGTGGAATGATGAATGTGAGAAGGACTTTCAAGACTTGAAGAAATACTTGGGAGCACCTCCACTGTTGTCCAGGCCGGTGATGGGTGAAAAATTATATTTATACCTTATAGTATCCGAGAACGCAGTTAGCTCGGCATTGATCAGAGTGGAGAATGGATTACAAAAGCCAATTTACTACACAAGTAAGGCCTTCCGAGGAGCAGAGATCAGATATCCGAGACTAGAGAAATTAACACTGGCGCTGATTGAGGCGAGTAGGAGAATGAGGCCGTACTTCCAGGCTCATACTATAGTAGTATACACCAATATGCCATTGAGACAAGCCCTTCATAAGCCAGAGAAATCAGGGAGATTGATGTAATGGGCAATAGAGCTCGGAGAATATGATATAATTTATGAACCCAGATCATCACTAAAAGGGCAGGCTGTAGCAGATTTCATAGCGGAGCTCACCTATCCTGATACCCCCGAGGACCAAAAGTTTCTCGCTGATCAACCTGTGGATGTTACAGGATTAACAAACACAAGCTCAGACCAACTCCGGTTGGTAAGATGGCAAGTGGATGTTACAGGATCGACAGACACTAGCTCATACCAACTCCAGTTGGTAAGAGGGCAAGTGGATGTTACAGGATCATTAAATTTGAGCTCAGACCAACCTCGGTTGGTAAAAGGGCAAGAAAAGATGATCGATGAGGAGCGAGAAAAATCCGGGGAGGATGAAAGGAAACAGCAAATATTTCACCGAGGAACTCTGACTGATCAAAAATTTGAAAACAAGTTACCTATATGGAGGCTATATGTAGATGGCTTATCTTGCACTGCAGGATGTGGCGCGGGGATAGTTCTAAGCACTCCAGACGAGGTCGATATGGAATACGCCTTGCGTTTCCAATTCAAAGCTTCCAACAATGAGGCTGAATATGAGGCCATGATTGCAGGGCTTAATTTGGCAAAAATTATGGAGGCACAGCAGGTTGTGATTTTCAGTGACTCTCAATTGATTGTAAACCAAATGATGGGAGTATATGCAGTTAGAGGAGAATTAATGATCAGATATCATGCAAAGGCAAAGGAACTGTTATCAGAATTTACTGCTATTCAGCTGGTCAGAATACCAAGAATGGAGAATGCGAGAGCAGACGCCCTAGCTCGACTAGCTTCAGCTACTCGCATCGAGCTATGACGAACAATCCCAATTGAAGTGTTAGCTGGTCGGAGTATAGATGAAAATCTGAAGATGAATTTTATCACCCTTGATCTAGGACCATCTTGGATGGATCCCATCGGGGTATATATCGAGGAAGGAGAATTGCCAATTGACAAGCTTGCAGCCAAGAAGTTAAAGTTTAAAACTGCTCGGTATGTACTAACTAATGGTGTTTTATATAGACGAGGAATTATGGCAGGTTTGCAAAGATGTGTACATCCCACCGAGGTGAAAGATTTGATTGAAGAGATCCATGAAGGGTCTTGTGGAGCACATGTAGCAGGTCGGACACTTTTACAAAGGGTGATGATGCAGGGATACTACTGGCCGACGATGAGGGCAGATTGTATAGCCTATGCCAAGAAATGTGACAAGTGCCAATGCTTTTCCTCCATCCGAAGAACTCCACAAGCATTATTGACACCCATAACTTCCCCTTGGCCATTTGCCATGTGGGGAATTTATTTGGTTGGACCACTGCCAACGACCTGAGGAAGGTTCAAGTACCTCGTCGTCGCAGTGGATTATTTTACTAAGTGGGTAGAAGCTGAGCCACTCATTGATATGACGTACGAGAAGGTGTACCAATTTGTTTGGAAGAACATCATTTGCCGATATGGTCTTCCTCATGCTTTCATCACAGACCATGGAACACAATTTGATAACGAGGAGTTCGCTGCCTATTGTCATCAATCAAACATTTTGAAGGTTCATTCAGCACCAGGACATCCTCAAAGCAATGGACAAACTGAAGTGACAAACAGAACGCTGCTGAACGGTTTGAAGAAAAGATTGGATGATGCGAAAGCGAATTGGATCAACGAGTTACAATCAATACTCTGGGATTACCGAACTACTCCTCGAGTAGCAACTGGAGAATCACCATACATGCTGGCATTTAAAAGTGAAGCTGTCATACCTGTCGAGTTGGGTCTACCAACACACAGGGTACTGAATTTCAATTCCCCTGTCAGCGATTTAATGAGAAGACTGGATTTAGACATGATCGAGGAGGTAAGAGAGGAGGCATCCATTAGAAATGCTGCTTACCAGTAGTGGACAACTTTGTTTTATAATAAGAGGGTGAAGAAATGCGACCTGAAAGAAGGAGACTATGTGCTGAAGAAAGTAATTCAAAAGCATAACAAACTGGAGGCAAATTGGCATGGACCATACCGAGTTACAGAAGTTATTCGACCAAGAACTTATCGAATAGCAACTTTAGAAGGCGAAGAGTTTAAGAATGCATGGAACGCAAAGCATCTGCGCAAGTATTATCAGTGATGTATATGTAACACATTTTCCATCGGTATGAATAAAATAAAAATATTCTGCAAGTCTCTCTGTTTATTGAATTTTTTTTCGGGGAATACTAGTGATATGCACTACTCGGCAAAGCTCGACAGACTACTCAAGAAAATATTCCAAACTGTACCAACATAGTTGGTCGACGAGGAGAAAATATTCCAAACTGTACCAACGTAGTTGGTCGACGAGGAAGAAAATATTCCAAACTGTACCAATATAGTTGGTCGACGAGGAGAAATATTCCTAAAAATGCCAACCTGTTTGGCTAGGAAACGAAATATTCCAAACTGTACTAACATAGTTGGTCGACGAGGAGAAAATATTCCAAACTGTACCAACATAGTTGGTCGACGAGGAGAAAATATTCCAAACTGTACCAACATAGTTAGTTGACGAGGAGAAATATTCCTAAAAATGCCAACCTGTTTGGCTAGGAAACAAAATATTCCAAACTGTACCAACATAGTTGGTCGACGAGGAGAAAATATTCCAAACTGTACCAACATAGTTGGTCGACGAGGAGAAATATTCCTAAAAATGACAACCTGTTTGGCTAGGAAACGAAATATTCCAAATTGTACCAACATAGTTGGTCGACGAGGAGAAAATATTCAAAACTGAACCAAGTATGGTTGGTCGGGGATAAAAACCCACTAACTATAGTTGGTCAACGAGGAGAATTTATCAATTTTGATTAGTCGGATACATTTTATGAAAAAGATAAAAATTTACCAAGTATGGTTAATCGGGGATTAACTCCCACTAACTATAATTGGTCGACGAGCACAATTTAACAACCTTGGTTGGTTGGAAAATTTTTAAACATTTTTATACTCATTACTTTATCGAGCAACATTACTGATACTTGTAACTTTTCTACTAAGTTGGCCGATGAATAGCACAATATTATTATCTTTTTAACAGAGATACATGAATATAAAGTATTTGATAACTACAAGATAATAGCAATTGAGATTTGCAAGCAAGAATGAAAGTTTTTCATAAAATTCAAAATAAATTATAAGTTACATTGATAATTACATGGATATGTATACTAACTGTTACATCAAAAATTCCTATTCTATTGGTCTTTTCCCCTCATCTTTCGATACAGGTTCCTCGCCAGCAGGCGGATCATTTAAAGACTGAATAGAATTGATGAAGTTCAAATCCTTCAGCATCCTGACGTTCATCATAGAAGGTCGATCTAAAAGATGCTCGGGACGAGATACCTCAACTTGAGAATGTAAATTATAGTCACCGAGGTATTTTGAAATTAAGCTCCGAGGAATGGCACGAGCTGGGATCCATTCCATGTCCAAATTATACGGTGGCACAGGGAAGTCGAGCAACCCGGGATCGTGGTAGTCCCACAGATAGTGTCCTTATTCGAGCTTCAGCACACCTAAGGCATTCAGCCAGCCTTGTTTGTAGCCCTCATTATTGGTATTCTGGATACAATCGTCCAAATGGATTAGTGCTTCGTTGTATCCAGCCATCCATAAATCCCTGGGCTATTTGTGGAACTGATACGTTAGCTTTTCTAGCTGATCATGGAGGCTCTTGATAAAAATCTCCTTATTCTCCAAGATTGACTTCTGCGCAGAGATCTGTTTTTCCAAGTCTCTAATTTTCTTTGACATGTCAGACAAAGCCTGGTTCTTAGCCATTAATTGGGAAGCTTGGTTCTCTAAGGCAGATGCTGTCCTCTATTCCTCCACAAGCATCCGAGCTGCTCTTCCTCGTCCCCAAGGAGCTCTTGCTCGTCCCCGAGGAGATGTGGAATGGCCTGACCTTTTCAAGGTGTCCAACTCTTGCCTCAATTTGGCATTCTCAACCTCTAAAAATGAAAATCCCTCATCAGTCACTGGGATTAGGGCTGTTGAAGAAGAAGCTGCAGACTTCAACTGCGCTATCTCCTTCTGCAAATTGTTATTCTCTTTCTCCAGCAGCTCGACAATCTGTCTGCACTGTTCAACCTCACCCTTCAGAGTTCTCTCCCTCAGATCATACTCAGCAAAAAGCTTCTCATAGCCCTTGTCAGCAATGATCAGCTTATACTTCTTCTCGTACCCCTCATGTAGTAAGGCAGTTGATTCCTTGTACTGATTCTGAAGGTCTTCGAGGGTACATTGGAGATCCTCGATCATTTCATAGTAAGCCACATTATTGGATACAGCTCGGTCAAGTAAACACTTCAGGTACTGATATGCTTCGACTGCCTGTCTTGAAGCATCATGACCAAGGATGTCGGCAACTTCTGAAGCACTCAAGTCTATATGACCAGCCTTAAAGTACTCATTGCATTGTTGCAGCAACTTCGTGTCATGGGTAGATAGCAGGTCCATCCTGGCCAGAAACTAGCAGAGAAAGAAAAATAATCATCAAAAAGAAGATCAAGACAGAGTACAAATAGAAAAGAGACAATCGTATGGAAGAAAGAAGTCAAGTTTTATTAGATCATGAAATTTTAGGTTACAAGTTTTGAGTTACATTTGACAAATAAAAAAGAAAAATATAATGAGAAAATCGAACAACACTAAACCTTTTCCTTATCTCCCAAAACCTTCTCGGGAGGTTGGGAAGAGGATGCAGGTTGCTCGGAGGGAACTGTGACTTATTCGGAGAGCACCAGCTGTTGCTCGGAAGAAGAAACTCCTTGCTCGGCAGCAGGCTGGCTGGTTAGGGCATGTTCTCCCATTACCATTGAAGACTCCTCAGAGGTAGCTTCATCCTCTTCTAATTCTTCTGGAGTAGGAAGGGGACCAGGGATGTGTCTCTAGAAGAGCTCGGATGACTCGTCGACCTTCATTTCCTGAAGGGCAGCAACCCATCCGTCCCTGAAATACTTTACACTGCCATAATCCACTTGAGAGACCATGGCAGAAAATCCCTTATCCCAACCTTTGTCCCAGCCAGAGCTGAAGGACTTCTTCATGGCAGCTTTCCTTTTGGCCTTCTCCAAGGCGAGCTTCTCGGACAGCAAAACATCAGCAGCTTTCAATTTTTGTTCAGCTTCTTCCTTCTGCCGAGTTACTTCCTGGAGTTGGACCAACCTCTCCTCAGCGGCCTTGAGTTTATTTTTAAATTTCCCGACAGTCTTGAGCTTCACATCGAGCTCTTTATTAGCCTTCTCCAAGGCATTCACTTTCCTCTCCAAATCCCTGGAGGCCTCAGTAACCCGAGTTTTCTCCTGCTCATAGGAAGCAAATTTCTTCTCCCAGACTGTCTTATCAGTAGCATACTTCTGGCGAGATCCCTCCAAGGACTTGGTAGCTTCTTCTAGAGCTCCCTCCACACTGGACGAGGAGCAAGAAGCTTTGATTGCTTCATCCTTCTTAAGGATTATGTTAAAACAGCTCGTCAACTGTAAACAAAAAAAGAAAGCAAAGTCAGAAACAAATATGAGAAATAACAAAGGAAAATATGAAAAGTTCAGAGTAAAGGTACTTATTGAAGTAAGATGACGAGCAGCCAAAGATGTAACCATACCCCGAGTTAGGTTATCTTCATTACCTTACACCTCGATAATGGTCAAGGACTTTACCGAGCTCATGTTAGAGCTCGGGGGAACAGATGTGGGAACCCCAGTTCCAGCAGCAGGGGGCTGAATGGTGGTGTCAGCCAAATTAACCGAGGAGCTCTTCTTCAGCCTCCTCAAGGGAACAGGTACAACCAAGGAAGAATCCTTGGTCGGTGATGTCACAATCATCTCTCCAAGAGCAGTAGAGCTGCTCGGAGCCACTGCAGGCTTCTCGGCAATCTTCGCAGGAGCAGCTGGAGGAGCTGCAGCAGTTTTCTTTGTCCCCTCCCTTGGGACATCAATTTTACTCCTCTTTGCCTCCCCAGAACCGGAGGCAGTTTTCTCAAAAAGAGTGGGAGGTCTTCTCTTTTTCATCCTTTCGCTCAACAGAACGTGAGATTCTGGCGAAGAACTTGCAGAGGGTGGTACTGGCTCTGCTTCACTGATCACTGGACGAGCAGTGAAAGAAGTTGTATAGCTCTTGTATTGGAGCAGATAGGAGGCTGATCGAATGTGCTCGTCATATTGACATCTATTTCTTTTGGGCACTTTCTCTTGCTATCAACTGCAAATAAAAAAACATTGTTATCAGTAACACATTTTCTCAAACATAAAACAAACATGATTTCAAGATAAATAAAATAAAATAAAAATAACCTATCCCATTGCCATAAGGAGGGCATCTGGGACCCTGGTAAACCTCATCTCCGGTTAAAGGAGGGTGTTGCCAATTTTTTACAACAACCCCATGTTCAAAATAATCCCTGTTGGCATCAGGGAGATTGACTACTAAGGCTCTATTTATAAACCTAGTTTTCAAATAATAAATATTATCATTAACTGCCCATCTATAGCAGTACATGATTTCTGGAATTCCTACACGAGTTCCATGCACTTGATTTAATTTATGTACCCCATTAACTATTCTCCATGTATTGGGGGCTATTCATGCAGGAACAACATCAAAGTACTGACAAAATTCCAGACACAGAGGATTTGGTGGAAAAGAAAATCCACACTCAGCAAAAAAGAGACTGGGGAACCAATGTCCCTCAGCCAAATTGAAATAATTAGAAGGCTCAGAAAACTCTTCCAATACAACCCAAGAAGGAATGGAAAAATCAGATCGAAATTTGTCAAGAGACTCAATAGAGTAAACCATGATGATGAATTGAAAATGAAGAAGAAGAAGAAGAAAGAGGATCTTACAGAAAAAAGACTGAAGCTGTTGACAATGAACGACGGAAGAGATGAACGCACAAGAGAGTAGAAGACAATGAAAAACTCGAAGATGAAAATTTGAAAAAATAGAAGACGATGGGAGTCTCTGTGAAGTTTAAATACCTTGACTTGGGAACTGGCGAAGTAATGATTACAAAAAGGATGATTACGTTACAGATGGATAAAAAGGCATTAAATATTGGCGAGGGAATCAAAGCGAACAACAACGGCTAAAAAGGCGAAAAGTGGCGCGGGAACCGAAGCGAGCAGAAAGGTCCAAAAAAGCATGATTCTACGAATTAGGAAGGAGAAATAAATACAAGGGAGATGATCCTAAAAATCAGGAAGAACTATTTAAAGCTATCGTATTCCGAGAAAGAATGTTCCATACTCCTCAAATTTCGAACTATGAAACATTGGGGGCTTCTGTTGATACCAAATTTAATCTGCTGACTTGGATCAATCATATGAAGACATGTGGCTATCTACATGACAACAACAATCACTTCCGAGATAATCAAACGCTCCGAGGAACCATGTTATTCCGAGGAACGCATACACTCCGAGGAACAGACCTCTCCGAGGAACTCATACAAACAGACCTCTCCGAGGAATTCTTGAATACCAGAAATCTTAGGCGGTCCGAGCTACTCAGGCGGTCCGAGATGCATCTCGAACAGAGCATTAATTTATGAATAACCAACAGTACAACTGGTTCATTAAATGCTTATCATTTAGACGCACACGCTTAAAGGGCATTAAATGTATTACCCTTTCATACGTATATCATTTAATGTATCACCCTTTCATATGACAACCTCAAGGCTATAAATACGTTGTACAATCCTCATTGTAAAGGGGGCTGATTCTGAATCCAAACTTTGGGATCCAGAATGCAATTTCTTGTAATCGAGAATTCCCAAACACTCAGCAATAAAACTACAGTGGACGTAGGCCATTCATATAAGGCTGAACCACTTTAAAAATCTTTTGTCTCATTTATTTATCTGTGATTGAATTATTAGAGTGATCTAATTTTTTTACATCAACAATAAGGGTGACATAAAAATAAACTACTTTATAATCCATTAAATTGGTCCCGACACGATTGACACGCGCGCTCCAACTTAATTTCCAAAACTGTCGTATATTCCACTCGTGACAATTTTAATAAGTTTATAATCATATATCACTATACTCTCTCAGTAATATTAAACATAATTATCATAATCAAATACTAACTCTCGTCTCACTAGTATTTAAATCCAGATTAATTAATAATTAATTTTCCATTTTATTTCAATTAATCCTTTAATTAAAATCAATAAAAATACGGGGTATTACATACTTTCCCCTAATAATGGAATTTCATCTCGAAATTTAGAAATAAAGGTATACCTGGTAAAAGTAACTCTGGGTATTTATCACGCATCTCATCTTCGTGCTCCCAGGTAGACTCCTCGGCATTATGATGCCGCCACTGAACACATACTAGCGATACTACCTTCGATCTCAATTTCCCCTCGCTATGGTCTAGGATAGCAATCGGCCCCTCGTCATAGGAACTATCGGGCTGTAGATCAATCTCCTCCAAATCAATGTGAGTATGGGCCAACTCATCCCGAAGATATCTCCTCAGCAAAGAAATATGGGACACGTCAGGAATCCTATGCAAGTGCTCCGGTAATCCAAGTCTATAAGCAACTGGCTCAATCCGCTCGATGATAGGGAATGGTCCCACATATCTCGGTGCTAACTTCCATTTTTTACCAAAACGCATTATCCCCTTTATAGGATATACTCTCAGCAACACCTGGTCTCCCATATTGAACTCCCAAAAGAACCTTTTGGCATCGACGTAGCTCTTCTGTCGATTCTGAGCAAATTGAATACAGCTCCGAATCATTTGTATCCTGGCCGAAGTATACTGGATCACCCCATGCCAAGTAGCTTGTTATCCCCACCTCTAACCAACACACTAGAGAATGACAAGGTCTACCGTATAACGCATCAAATGGATCCATGCCAATCTTAAATAGGTAGGAGTTATTATAAGCAAACTCCACTAGTGGGAGATACTGCTTCGATCCCCCACCAAAATCTATGATACACATACGCAACATATCCTCTAACATCTGATTTGTCAGCTCAGTCTATCCATCAGTCTGCAGGTGATAGGCCAAACTCAATCGTAACTCCATACCCATGGCCTCTTAGAAGCTCTCCCAAAACCTGAACACAAAAATCTTATCCCGATCGGACACAATATCAAGGTGCACCCCCTGAAGTTTCACTACCTCGGCAATGAATATTTGAGCGTATGACTCTGTAGTATAATCTGTTCAAACTAGCAAAAAATGAGCTACCTTCGTCAGCCGATCCACAATCACCCATATGGAGTCGTGACCCCTCTATGATGTAGGCAACCCTGTGATGAAATCAATGGAAATGCTCTCCCATTTCCACATAGGGATCTCTAATGAATGTAGAAGCCCTAGTGATCTCTAGTGGTCTACTTTTACCAGCTGACAAGTGACACATTTAAAAAAAACTCAATAATATCCTTCTTCATTCCACTCCACCAGTACTGTCGCCTCATATCCTGGTACATCTTATCTCCACCGAGATGTACTGTAAAACGTGAACCGTGTGATTCTTCCATCGCCTCGTGTCGCAAGTCCTCCCCCTCAGGAATAACCAATATCCCATTGAAACACAATGCTCCATCCGAACCAACAGAGCAAGACTCGACCCCCTTTGCTAGAAGTTGTACTATCCAATCCTGGCAGAACGAATCCATTGCCTGATCCTGTACCACCCTCATAATAATCTGAGGCGTAACTACCATAACAGACATAAATGATCAGACCACTGCATCTTGGTGTCCCAACTCCTTCCATTTCTCTTTCCACACTTCGTCCACCTCACCTAATGGACTACGACTCAATGCGTCTACTACTACGTTACCCTTCCTCGGGTGGTATTGGATATCAAACTGATAATCCTTCACAAATTCAAGCCACCTATGATGACGCATATTCAACTCCTTTTGGGTGAAGAGGTACTGTAGTGACTTGAGAGTTGTGAATAAGAGAAATTTCTCCCCCAAGAGATAATGTCTCCATATCTGAAGTGCAAACACGACTTTCGCTAACTCCAAGTCATGGGTGGGGTAATTCCTCTCATGGGGATTAAGCTTTAGGGAATTATAAGCTATAGCTTGATCATCCTGCTGAAGCACACCCCCAAGTCCTTGTAAGGACACATCAGTGTAGACTAAATACTCCACTCCCAGCCTGGGCAGCGCTAGGACGGGTGCCAAAGTCAACCTATCCTTCAGCTCCTCAAAGGCTAACTGAGAGGCGTCATCCCAGATGAATGGCATCCCTTTGCGAGTCAGGTGTGTCAACGAGCCCACTATCCTTGAGAATCCCCGAATAAACCTCCTCTAGTATCCTGCTATGCCCAAGAAACTATGTATCTCTGTCGGTGTTGTGGGCTTCCCCCATTCCCTCACCACTAATACTTTTCTTGGATCCACGGATATCCATTCGTCAGATACTATATGCCTTAAAAATTGGACCTCCTTCAGCCAAAACCCACACTTATCATATTTGGCATAAACTTGTGCTGGAGCAGTGTCTGCAACACCTGTCGCAAATGCTTGGCATGCTCCTCCTCAGTCTGAGAATATATCAGAATGTCATCTATGAACATAATGACAAACCGATCGAGAAACTCTCTGAACACCATGTTCATCAAGTCCATGAATACGTCTGGTGTGTTGGTTAGCCCAAATGACATAACCCTGAACTCATAGGATCCATATATCGTTAAGAATGAAGTCTTAGACACGTCCAGCTCCCCGATCCGCAATTGATGGTATCCCGATATAAAATTGATCTTTGAGAAGATGGCATCTCCTCGCAACTGATCGAATAAGTCATCAATTCGGGGCAATGAATACTTATTCTGTATCGTGACTTTTTTCAGTTATAGGTATTCAACAGACAACCGTAAAGATCCATCCCTTTTCTTCATAAACAGCACGGGAGCACCCCCAAGGAAAAGTACTCGTCTAGATGAACCCCTATCCCAACAGCTGTTCAATCTGATCCCATAACTCCCTCATTTATGCCAAATCCATACGGTAAGGCGCGCGGGCTATTGGCTAAGTGCCCGATGTTAAATCTATAACAAAGTCTATTTCTCTACTAGGTGGAAATCAAGGTATATCCTGGAATACATCAGCGAACTCCCGAACAACACGAATCAAATCAAGTGGGATTACCACCTCCTTATAGGTCTCCTTCTCTATGTAATGCATGTGAGTGGATGATCCTCCCTCAGGACAAGGCATCATGATCAGGAACATCTCATGACCCGATATAGCAAATATAATACTCTTACTAAACTAATCGACCCTAGACCTATACGCAACGAGCCAATCCATACCGATAATCGCATCATACGTGGTCATATCTAATACAAGCATGTTTACAAGTAAAATAAATCTCACAATCTCTATACCTACGCCCCGGCATATAAATAAAATTAGTGTCCCATTCCTTAATGGCGAGTCAACACACGTAACAGTACTCTCCACTATATCTAACAACCCCATGGGGCATGCAAAACTAATAGCAATAGAAGAGTGTGAAGCCCCCGTTTTGAACAAAATACACCCCAAAGTCCCCTGGATGGAAAATATACCCTCAATTACGGGTGGAGACTATAGGACTGATGAACGTTGTAAGCACGCCCATACTGTAACTGCCCCTGCTGAACTGGGACTGCTAGTATAGCTGGAAAAGCTGAAATTTGAAGTGGTGCTGGGAGGGAGGTGGGAAATATTGGTCTCTAAGGCTCCTATCGAATACCCTACTATTGAGGCTACTGGCCCTATCCCTCTCTGGACAATCAAGACATTTGTGTCCAGTCTTTCCACATATGAAACACTTTCCATTAAAGTTTTCCCCTCTCTGTCCCTACTATCCTCGGCCCTACTGGCCGTTATCACCTCTCCTTTGGCCGTGTTGATACTGTTGCTGGCCCTGCTATCTCGGTTGGCCCTGATGGCCATTATGACCCTGTTGTCCATGTCTTTAACCTCCCTAATTATGTAGAAAACCTCTCAATCTGAAATTCTTAGAATCTCCCTACTGAGAAATCTGATCACCCTACCTCTCCTGGCCCTGAGTTGGCTGTGCCCCAATGGCACCACTACCTCCTATCCTACCCTGTTGGCTGGACTCGCTTACTCGGTTGCTCCTTGTCAAATGGAAGTGGTGGTCCTGGTAGTGAAGTAGTGTTGCATTAAGCACATCGGTATAGGTCCACAATCAGAGGTTACCTAGAAGATGTTATCGAATCCGCCATGTAAGGCCATCCATGAACATCTGTATTTTTTTTCTCCTCGGTAGGTACCAGATTAACTATCCAAGTAAAATTTTCCTCGTACTCAGCTACGGTCTTCCCTTCCTGGGCATGATTTAGTAATTTTTGCTTCATCTCAGTCTGAACGGAGGAAGGGAAATATTTGCGATCGAACCGCACCCAGAAATCCTGAATAGTAAAAATATCTCTCTCCTCAACAGTGGTAACAGACTCCCACCACTGCAGCGCTGCTCCATCTAGCTTCTAGTATCTGCCTTTGTATATCTGTGAATTAATACATCCTCAAGTTTCTCTGGATGTCCTTCTTCCATTGGCTCACCACTACAACATCAGATCTCCCTGCAAACTCCTAAGGATGTGCATGAGCATGAACGGGGGCCACTACTGGTGCCTGAGGTGGCACCTGCTACACTACTGCTAAAGATGCATTTACCGCCTGTGAAACTATAACGGTAACTTCAGCGGCGTTCACAGTACCCCGAACTAGTGTTGTCTGAGGCTCGGGTTGGGCACACCTGGAAACTCACTGTACACGTCGAGAAGGCATCTGAAATGAGAGAGAAGCTATATGAGTCTACAGCTATTATCACAAAATGGCTGAAGGCCTAAAATGCACAATTAAAGAATACGGCAGTCCTAAAATATAGGGCTCTATATCAAAGAACGCTACGCGAAAAGCATAACAAGTCGTACATATCCTAAGGACTCTAGAACCTAATGCTCTAATACCACCTATGACACCCCGTCTAATTAAATATCGGGTAGCTACTCCTTTATTAAATTAATACATAATATCAAGTTGGTTCAGTCTTAACATCAATGTCGAAAAACATTTAATTAGTTACTAGCCACCTAATATTTAAAAAGTGAGATGCCAAATTTTATTAATTAAATTAACTTACAACCAAGTAAAGAATTACCAACCATTCAACATTCACATAAACAATCTCATAACAATAATTAATAGAAAGAAAGAACAGAGTCTGGAGTAACACTCCAAATATAGTCTCAATACCAAATAATCCAATACAAAAGTCTGAATAAATAAATAAATCCAAGAACTGAAATAAAAATGAAAGTCTGAAACTGCAATCTCTAAATAATAATGGGAAACATGCCCTAACTAATATGAATGACTTTGAAGGAAGAAAAGACATATGTGGAGGCATCTAATACCGAGATCCTGTAACTTCCACAGCAGCTACAGCACATCAATAGAATGGAACTCCTATGCTTGGTGTCCCTATGGCGGGGAACCTAAAAGGTTTTTACAAAAACAAAAAAAATAAATTTGGAAGCAAACGGGTTAGAGCCCGATGTGAAAATAGTTTAAAACAACAAGTGTTTAAATTTCATTAAACAGTAAATATTATATACATGTTAGTCACGTTCTCTCACTTGAGATTCCCACCCTCAACTATTGTGAATGCCTAATGCATATTTACTACACATCCTAGCTACACTACCCACATATCTTTTCGGTACCAAATCTTGGCCTATAGGGATTACTATATTGAGACACCCATATTACCCAATACCGTGGAATTTCATTACCATTATTTATTAATCAATTTTAAGTAACTTAATACTCATTCTGAATTTCCACACGATTACATTATTCTATAGGTCTCATCCTAACTCATCTATCAAGAAACAAAGTAGAGCAATCTCAAGTATATATTTATATCCCTCTCAGTACATATATACACATATGGTACCCTGTAGGCTGAGATACTGTACATGCATACTCTGCTATCGAATCCTGGTACATCACATACGTAAGGATCACGAGTTTCGAATCACTCAGGAACCGTATCAATACAAATCACACATATTGGAGGCGAACATAGTTCACATACCTATGGGTCATGCACATACCTACGCTCCCATAGTCAGCTGACTTATCAACTCACAAATAAGTATATACAGTCCTAAATCCTCGTGAAGGCATACATGACAAGATTGTTCTCTTCCTACAACCTCTCGTGATAACATGCATGGTAGGTATGTCATGCACATAATAATCCATATACTAGGTAATCACACAACCTAAGTAATTATCATTTCAACATAGGTATACTCGTGTCCTATATTACAAGTCTTATACGTAGTATAGTTTCATCCTGATTTTTCTACGTAATATGTTTACTAAGTCTTATACTCATGTCCAAAAGTTTACTAAGTCTCCCACTTGTCTCTAATATTATTTCAAGAATTTAAAGCCCCTCTACTAGTGTTCCTAACCTTAAGTTATTGTTCATCCAAATTATATTCAAGTTCCCATAATTGCCAATCGTAACTCACTCGTTAGACACTCGTAAGTTTATCATTTAATCCAAAACCAAACTAATATTTTTCGGGCCTCAAATACACCCCTACTGACCTTCCCTAAGTCCGAATATGCTCAAATAGTCAACACCAATAATTCTTAAAAGACGAGATTTGTTAAAACTTAAAAGGAAATTTTATCAAAAATACAGGGGGAGTCGATCGATCGACTCAAGAATGTCGATCGATCAAACTGGTTGGTCGATCGATCGACTATGAATGTCTATCGATCGATCGACCTATTACATCCCAAAATTTAAGCATTTTTGGCCATCATTTTATCTCAAAAATTCATTACATGATCTCATTCTCCAAAGTAAACGTACTTGATGTTATAACAACCTAAACACATGATTTCTAACGTTCCAGAATCATCAAATCATCATGAAAATTGCTTACAAATTTAATTGTTCATCAAGTTTTAATGGTTAAACCCTAGGATAACTTCTTTCAATTCAAGATCGCCAATTTAATAAATTTGATTCATGGTTTATATCATTTAGGATCTAATTCAATTCTCTAATCTTTCGAAAATTTATCTACATGCAAAACCTAGCCATATTCAAGATTAAATTCTCCCAATTCATGAAATTATCAATATTTCAAGTTTAGTCTCCAATTCCAAACTACCATGAATAATATATTTTCTGAATCATAAAAATTTAAATCACTTGCCTCAAATGGAAGTTCTGATCCTTTGGAGAAGATGATATGGTGGTGAAATTCTCTTTCCGGTCACAAATCCGGCAGTGGTGTAAGTGGTTGTTTGTCCCTAGCTACCTTTGGCAACCCTTGCTTTCTCTCTACTTCTCTCTCTCTCTCTCTCTCAAGTTTTTAGCAGCCAATACTCTAATGATCCTAAGGGTTGTCTAATATATTTAACCTAAATTGCGTAGGTCACTATTCATCAAACAGTAAAATGACTAAATACCCTCCCGGGTTACAGATTTGGCCTAAAAATGCTCCAAGACCCAAACTAGACCCTCAGGTAGTATTTTTTTACTATCTCGCTACTTTTGGAAATGTTGGCGCACTCAAATTGACCATAAGGGTGACATAAAAGTAAACTACTTTATAATCTATTAAATTGGTCCCGACACGACTAGCACGCGCGTCTTAACTTAATTTCCAAAACTATCGTATATTCCACTCATGACAATTTTAATAAGATCATAATTATATATTAGTATACTCGCTCAATAATATTCAACATAATTATCATAATCAAATTCTAACTCTCGTCTCGCTAATATTTAAATCCAGATTAATTAATAATTAATTTCCCATTTTTAATTCAATTAATCCTTTAATTAAAATCTGTAAAAATACGAGGTATTACATATGTCCCTCATTTTTTAATATCATTTATGGCCATGGACGCAACCTCATAGTATTTTTTGGGTCATTACAAATCCCCAACTTAGGAAATTATGTCCTCTTAATTTAAAAATTTAAAGCCAGTAACAAATACCTAGAGATAAATGTGGTTACTTCTCCTTAATGGCTGACTTCAGCTCCCATGTCACCTCTTTCGTGGCTAGGTCTGACCATAGTACTTTGATTAGGGAAATGGTTTTGGTCCTCAGCTACTTTTCTTTGCTTTTCAAAATATCAACTAGAGCGAGATTGTAACCCAAGTCTCCACATACCCTAACTGGTTTATGGTTAATAATGTGACTGTGATCTCTGATGTAGTTCCCCACCATTGAAATATAAAACAAATTGTATACATAGGACAAGTTTTGGGGAAGTGCAAGCCTATAGGAAGTCTTCCCAATCTTCTCAAGTAATTCAAAAGGTCCCACATTCCATGGTCTTAATTTCCCATTTTTTTCCAAATATAATGACTTACTTCTAAGGGGAAATCTACTGGAAGGCATGGTCCTCTGCCTTTAAGTCCACATACCTTATCTTAATATCATCCCATATCTTTTGCCTCCTTCGAGCACTCTGCATCCTCTCTTGAATCAACATGGCATTAGCCACGACCTCTTATAACTTCATCTCACCTACCTCATCCTAACATAGAAGGCTTCAACACATCCGCTCATATAGGGCCGAATAAGGGGACATTTTAATTTTTTCTTAATACCTATTATTACACACGAACTCCACTAAAGGTCGGTGGTCTTCCAAATTATCCTGGATATCTAAAACACATTTGTCAATGTTTTTGGAAAATGTGTTTGGGGAAGGAAGGTTATAATGAAGTCTAGCCACAACCCCGTAGCCTTTTAAAATATCTTTCGAAATCCGAAGAAAAATCTTGGGTAACATTCAGAAACTATGGTCACTAGGACTTTGTGGAGTCTTACAATCTCCTTGATGAAAAATTTGGCCAACTGTATAACATTGACCATGGTCTTAATGGCCAAAAAGTGTGCGAGCTTTGTTGATCTATCTACAATAACTCGAATGGAATACATCCCTCCTTGAGTTCATGACACTCCATCTATAAAGTCCACGGAATTATTCTCCCACATCCACTCTGCGATGGGGAAATATTGTAGCAGTTCAGCTATCCTTTGGTGCTCGACTTGAACTTTCTAGCATTCCAAGAACCTTGCAACAAAATCCGTGACCTCTTTATTCATGTTAGGCTAACAAAAATTCTCCTTTAAATTTTGGTACATGTGAGTGCTTCAAGGTTATTTTCAAAGGGTGAGGAATGTCCCCCTTTTAACACCTTGGCCATAATTTCTTCATTCCTTGACATACAAAGTCTCATTACAAAATGCAAGGCTTCACGATTATTTACTTTAAAGGTAGTCTTCTTCCCTTTATCAATAAGTTCGTGGATGTTTTTAGAGATATTGTTCCATGACCTAAGCTATCCTGTCAATTAAACTAAGTTCCTTGGTAAGGGCCCTTAGATGTCTGTGGAACTTGTGGTTTACAATCTCAATCCTCATTATCTCTAAATCTCTAACAACATGTTATTGAATAGTAATTCTCAAGGAACTAAGAGAAACCTTCTTACTTACGGCATTAAAAATTATGTTGGCCTTTCTCGGTTGATACTTAATTGAGCAATCATAATCCTTAATTATATTTAGATATATTCTCTGGCTTATATTCAAATATTTTTGTGTGAAAATGTAGGTCAACCATTTATGGTCACTGAATATTTCACAAATATTTCCTTCAAGTAATGTCTCCCAATTTTCAAGGAAAAGACTACTGCCGTAATCTATAAGTTGTGGGTACGGTAATTCTTCTCATGATGCCTCAGATACCTAGAGACATAAGAAATCACCTTACCATTCTAAATTAGTACACATCCTAGTTCATTGCCTGAGGCATCACTATATATCTTATAGCCTCCACCCTCCATAGGTAAATCCAAAATAGGCACGACCACTTAATTTTCCTTTATCTTTTAGCAACTCTCTTCGCACTCCATGTACCGTAAGAGTCAACTAGGTCAGGGGCATGACAATCTTATAAAATCCTTCTACAAATATCCTATAATATCCACCTAGGCTGATGAAGCTTCTAACACTGGTTACAGTCATCGATATCTCCTAATCAATAATGGTTGTCACCTTCCTAGGGTCCATGGATAGACAATCATTATTCACAATATGACTGAGGAAGGATATCTCCTCAAGACAAAATTCATAGTTAGAAAAATTTTCATATATCCTCTCTCTCCTAAGAACCTCAAACTTTTTATCGAGGTGATCCTCGTGCTTCTCAGTGGTCTTAGAAAAAATTAATGTATAACAAATGGAAAAAAGTACAAATTTGTCTAGAAAAAACCCAAAAACCATATTGATCAAATCCATAAATGTAAATGGGGCATTTGTTAACCCAAAAGGCATCATTACAAACTCATAATGACCATATCTAGTTGTAAAGGATATATTGTGAATGCCCTCATCCCTTATCTTAAGTTGGTGATAACTAGACCCCAAATTATATTTAGAGAAATATCTAACATCCTTAAATTGGTAAAAAAATCATTAATCTTAGGCAATGGATACTTATTATTTACGGACAACATGTTCAATTCTCTATAGTCTATAAACATACTCATATACCCATCCTTAAATGCATGGTGGCACCCCAGGGGGAAGTGTGAGACCTTATGAATTCATGACCTAACGATTCCTCCAATTGTTCTTTCAACTCTTTTAACTCCATGACCTCTACTAACAAACTATAACTTTAAAGGAGTTAGACTGCCTAATCATCATTACAACATGGGTCATTTTAGTAAAATATTGGTTTTAAACCCTAATTATCTCATAACTTTGAATCTCAACTATCAAAGGTAAATTTCCAAATAGAACCTCATATGTCCATATAAGCACATCCTAAAAAAACTCACTAAATATCTTCCCAAGAATCTTAATAGAAAACTTGTAAAATTAAGGATCCATTGCTCTAAAATAAATAACTCCACAGCTTATCCAAAAAATAGGTTTAGGGTTCAAGGTTTAGGGTTCTCCAAAAATTCTTCCAAAAGTTGTACCTCATTAAAATGAGGGTAAATCCACAAAAATGTGTTTTCAGAATCACTAAAGGGAAGGTGCTCGACTTCTTCATCATTAGAAAGAAAATCGAGGTAGGCCTCCTGAAGGTCAAAGCCATATGGGAAATGCCACCACCCAGAATTGAAAAGGAAGTCAGAGGGTTCCTAGGACAAATGCAGTTCATAAGTGGGTTCATCAACTAGCTCACCATCATTTGTGAACCAAATTTCCAAATACTTAAGAAGGACTCACCCTAAAAATGTAAACTCAATGACAAGATCCATTTGAGAAAAATAAGAGTACCTCATTCATCCATCGATGTTGGTTCCTCCTCAGTTAAGACAAGCACTCTTTCTCTTCATGACCATAACCAACATGATTGTTAGAGACATATCGGCCTAATATATAAGAACTATCAAAAGGAATATGCCATATACTATGTCAAAAGAAATATAGTCCTTATGAACTCAAATGAATCGCCTTAGATAAGGATTGTGTATCCTTCACATGGATCACTCGTAAACTATTTGCAATGCACGATGTCCTTTAGCATGCGGTTCATCTCCAAGATGGATCCTCTGAAATACCTCTTTGTGAAAACCGTTCTCTTTAGACAAATGGCCAAATGGATACTAATGTTATTTAAGTTGAAAAACATATATTTCATGCATAAATCCACTAAAGGGTGAGCCATCTTGGACTTCCTCATAGGACAGCCCCTGCACTACACCAAACTGGGTGATTGGTCATGAATTTTATCCCTGACCAAAGTTGTGGGTCGCGGATTTGGTTCGTGACCAAATTGGGCGTGACCATTTCCTGTGCTCACGGACCATGTCCCTGATCATATGATGATCAGGGATCTTAATGGGTCACGAAACCTGGTCACGGATGAAGACCGTGACCCATTCATCATGATAGTCATGGTCCTAGGTCGTGACCTAACCTTAAATTTAGTTGGATGGTCACATTAATTGTCATAGCCCTAGGCCGTGACCCAACCTTAATTATAGTTGGATGGTCACATCACTAGTCATGTCCCAAGGCCGTGACCCCCTCTTATATTTTTTTGGATGGTCACACCACTGGTCACGACTATAGTCCTTGACCCTTACTATCTGTGAGAAAAAACCACTGTTCTAAAAAACCCGCCTAGGCTCCGCCTAGGCACGCCTAGGCTTAAGGCTTGGGAGAAACGCCTCGCCTTACAATTTTCACGCCTTATTCTTGGTAAAATCCTTAAGGCGCACTTTTTTCTAAAAATAATAATGATTTAGTGAAACGATGTCGCCTTTTAAAGAATTTGTTTACAAACCGGCCCATTATCTCATCCAAAATAATCAAATAGTATTTTAATTTGCATATATTCAGACATATTTTTATGATCTATGCAATTTTTGTATTTTAATAGCCTTGTTATGGTTAAAAAATATTAAAATATATTAAGAAGGCCTAAACGCCTTTTCACGCCTTTTTACGCCTAGGCGCGCCTAGGCTTCTAAGGCTTAAGGCTTGGCCTCCACGCCTCAATCACGCCCCACGTTTTTTAGAACCTTGGAAAAAACTAAATATGGTCACGGCCTTTAGCCATGACCAAGTTTAGTTATATTAAAAAAATTGGCAGGATTTTTTGTATTTTCTCTGTGTTTGGGTCGTGCTCTAAAATCGAGGATCACGTGACCACGCGGTCGACTCCGATGAGTTACATTGGACTCGTGCGAGGTGTTGGCACCACTCATGGGTTCGTGTGGGGGCGCTAAGGGGTTTCACCCCCCAACGACACGTCTTTAAGCATAAGTGTGGATTTTCTCTATTTTGGGCCATGCTCTCAAACCGAGGGTCCTGTGACCAAGTGGTTACGAGTTACACTAGGCACGTGCGAGGTGTTGGTGCCACTCACGGGGCCGTGTGGGGGAGCTAAGTGGTTTCACCCCCCAATGGCACGTTTTCATGCCTAAGTGTGAGTCTTCTCTATTTTGGGTCGTGCTCTCAAAACGAGGGTCCCGTGACCACGTGGTCGATTCCTATGAATTACATTGGACCCGTGCGAGGTGTTGGATCTGCTCATGGGGCCGTGTGGGAGGCGCTAAGGGTTTGTCCCTCCAACAGAACATTTTTAACCCTAAGTACAGATTTTCTCTATTTTGGGTTGTGCTATCAAACTGTGGGTCCCGTGCCCACTCGATCGGCTCCTACGAGTTTTATTGGACCCATGCGAGGTATTGGTGCCTCTCACGAGGCAGTTCGAGGGGCTTTAAGGGGTTTCTCCCCCCCAATGGCACGTTTTCAAGCCTAAGTGTGGATTTTTTCTATATTGGGTCGTGCTATCAAATCTTGGGTCCCGTGCTCCTAAGAGTTACATTGGACCCGTGCGAGGTGTAGGTGTCGCTCACAGGGCCATTTGGGTGGCGCTAAGGTGTTTCACCCCCCAACGGCACATTTTCAAACCTAAGTGTGGATTTTCCCTATTTTGGGTCGTGCTCTCAAACCGAGGGTCCCTTCCCACACGGTCTGTTACTATGAGTTACATTGGACCCGTGTGAGGTGTTGGCGCCACTCATGGGGTTGTGTGGATCCGCTATGGTGTTTCGCCCCCCAACAGCACATTTTTAAGCCTAAGTGTGGATTTTCTATGTTTGGGATCGTGCTCTCAAACCGAGGGTCCCATGACCATGTGGTCATCTCTTACGAGTTACATTGGACCCGTGAGAGGTGTTAGCACCGCTAACGGGTCCGTGTGGGGGACACTAAGGGGTTTCATTCTCCTAATGGCACGTTTTCAAGCCTAAGTGTGGATTTTATCTATTTTGGGCCGTGCTCTCAAACCGAGGGTCCCGTGACCACGTGGTCAATTCCTACGATTTATATTGGAATGGTAAGAGGTGTTGCTACCATTCACGGGGCCAATGGGGGGGGGGGGGGGGGGTAAGTGGTTTCTCCCCCCAATGGCACATTTTCATGCCTAAGTGTGTATTTTTTCTATTTTAGGTCGTGCTCTCAAACCGAGGGGCTCGTGACCATGAGATCGGCTCCTACGAGTTATATTGGATCCGTAGGAGGTGTTAGCATTGCTCACAGGGCCGTGGGGGGGGGGGGGGGGGGGGGGGGGGGGAGCTCAGGGGTTTCTCCCCCAACGACATGTTTTTAAACCTAAGTGTGTATTTCTTCTATTTTAGGCCATGCTCTCAAACCGAGGGTCCCGTGACCACGCGATCGACTCCTATGAGTTACATTGGACCCGTGCGAGGGTTGGCATTACTCACGGAGCCGTGTGGAGGGCACTATGGGGTTTTGCCCCCTAACGGCACGTTTTCAAGCCTAAGTGTGGATATTCACAAATTTTTGTCATGCCGTCAAACTGGGGGTCCCGTGACCATGCTATCGGCTCCTACTAGCTACATTGGACCCGTGCGTGGTGATCGCTCCCCTAAAAGGGCCGTTTGGGGGGCGTTAAGTGGTTTCCCCTCTAACGACATGTTTTTAAACCTAAGTGTGGATTTTCTCAAATTATCATCATATTCTCAAACCAAGGGTCCCGTGATAACGTAATCGGTTCCTACGAGTTACATTTGTCCTATACACGATGATCACTTCTCTAAAGGGGCCTCTTAGGGGACGTTAAGGGGTTTCGCTCTCTAATGACATGTTTTTAAGTCTAACTGTAGATTTTATCAAATTATCGTCATATTCTCAAATCGGGGTCCCGTGACCACGCTATCGATTCCTATGTTTTACATTGGTACCATGCGAGCTGTTTGCACCTCTCACGGGTCCATTTGGGAGGTACTTTGAGTTTTCTCCCTCAAAAGGCATATTTGGTAAGATAATCTGCCTTTCCTGCCCTTACAAAATGCAGTGTGTTGTAGAGATCATTGAAATTGTTCTGTAAAGGAATCCTGGATAATATGATGCATTTTACCGTTTGGAGTTTGATAGAGTATTCCAAATACGACTCCTCTCATTATGGGGAGTGTGGCCTTCATCAAGAACCACCTATACAGTACATTCCAGGGAACTTAAGGTGGCCTCAAAGGGAATTCAACTTATGCTCAGGAGACGAAGGATGGGGAAGTAGTTTCTGCTCAGGTGGCTCGACAATAGCCCCAATGTTTTGAACAATTTGTAGTAGTAGCCTGACCCCACCATTATGAATAAAAGAGGTGGACTCACAAGAAGATTAAGATCTTGACAAACCTCATTGAGGGTTGTCAAGATGTTAATCTTCCTGTGAGGCCACCTTGTAATGTTGAGTTCCGTGCACCTTGAAATTAATCCCTTACAAACATTACCGCTCACTCTAGTCAACAAAATCGAACTCCACCGTCTAAAATCAATAATGGAAAAACATAATACAGTTGTAAAATGCCAAGGATTCACTCATGGGAGACTACGTGGCTCCGCTGGTCCAAAGACTGTCCAGACAAAACTCCAAAGAAACCAGCGTAGGTTAAAACTATAAATTCCAATCAGTCTCTCCCATCAACTCTTTGTATATTGGAAATCCATGTAATAATCTACAAATTCCAGCCATGTGGATATAGGTTAAAACTAAAAGCCATGCAATAATCTACAACTGAAGCAATAAAAAAATATTATTAAAAAAAACAATATTCTTGAACTGAAACAAAACCAAAATTCTTTCAACTAAAATAAAAAATTATTACAATTGAAACAAAACAAAATATTATTTGATCTTTTCCAAAAAATAAATTGGCCAAGAAAGATTTTTTTTTATAATTCCTCAATTCTAGCCCATCCCTGCTTGCAGCGAACACAAGTACATCTCCGTAGCCACTATATATTTCATCGACCTGTATTTGAGCCTCACCCGTCTTCAATGATCAGTTGTGTACTTTAGTTACAACAACCCTGGAAATAAGTGTGCATATCCCAATGAACATCTTATTGCTCAGTTCTTTGAAGTAGTACTTTTTTCCATAGTCATCGTGAGTTGTTGATGATGATCTAAATCCCGTGACAGGCGGTAATTGGGAGGGGAATGTTGGATGAGGCGGCATTTGGGAGGGGAATGTTGGATAAGGAGGCGTTTGGGAGGATAATGGTGGATGAGGTGACATTTGGGAAGGGAAACTTTAAGGGGGAGGATATGTAAAACCTTAAGGAGGAGGGTGATGGAAGAGTAACCTTGAGGAGGAGGAGGCCGAATTGGGATGCCATAATTTTGGAAAAGGGACACAAGTTGCCCAATTTGATTCGTCAACATTCCCACGTTATTTTTTATTTCTCGGACTTCCCCATCGGACTTGGCATGTCGCTTGTCATTGGATGAGAAATGATTATTGATCGAAGAGAACTCGTCCACGAAAGGTGCAGTTTGTTGAAATTTTTTTTTTTTCATATATGAGACAACTCCTCTCATCCTCCCCCTTTTGTCCTTTCCAAAGGTCTGGGTCAGGGAATCATTATCAAGATCAAAGTCATTATCAAAGCTTGAACCTAACTAACTACTGATGGCCTCTATTGATTTTAGCATCTCAGCCAAGTGTTGCGGGAATGTATTATCTTTACCCCTTCGAGCATGAATAAAAATGTTGGACCTATTTGGTGTTTTACCCACATCTGGACCATCCTTTGTCCTTCTCTCCCATTCATTCTTCACATTCTCATAGGATTTGGATCCCAACCTACGGATATCAATTTTTTGTACGCTATTTTTTTTGTTCTTCTCCCTTTGGACCAACTTTTTTCCATCGCCTCATTCTCCAAAAACTTATTTCGCTGCTCCCCTGAAATTGCAAGATTTCAAGGCACTCTCTCATTCAAAGATAAAATATAGGAGCTCGGTGCCACCTTCGAGAAATGCATCTTCCAAAGGTTTCTCCTGCTTGTTATCAATGATTCAGCAAGTCGAGATAGAACCTTATTCTTGGAACGATCAAGAAATAAGAAATACCTGGAGAGTTGATTGTATATATCATCTTTGGAGGCTTGATCAACCTTTTTTTAGTTGTCTGGTTCACCAACCCCCACGTTCATTTTTCCCAAAGCCAAACACCGAGATTTAAAGTTCATCACGTCATTCCTATCACCCGTAGGGTTATTCCGCAGAAGGGAGAACCTAATGGGCTTCTTTTGGGTTGAGCAAGAGGTGTCGACAGCGTTGGATAGGGACGGTGGGGCAATGGGATTGCTGGATAAGGGTGTCAAAGCAGTTGGACTTGGTGAGGGGGCAACCACTGGTGGAGTTGTGTATTGCTCACAAATTGGTGCTGAGAATTCGTATTGTGCACGAGATGGCGAACCTCGTTGCGGTGTTCCATTGGCACTTTGTTCCCTTGGGTTGTTTCCTCCCGACATTATATACAAAAATGAAAAATCATAAGTGAGTAAAAAATTATAATAAGAAATTATAATTAATTAATCAAACTTAAGACTATATATATATATACCTTTTCAAAGTAAGACATTGGAATAAGTTTAATGTGCCTGATCTCCATCCATTCGGTATTAGTTTTTAAGAACCTACGAATTTTTGCACGTGGACAACTAGGAGGAAGGGTATCTATGATTGATGTGTAGATATCCGTGACATGATCTCGGAATCCCATCATTTTCAACTTGTTAGCAAGATTCAATTTAGCATGAATATGGCGCGATACATCACAGTCCATGTCAATGCTCTTTGTACACAGTTGCATCCATAACGGGTGGATTTTTTTCTCCGCCTTCTCCAAAAACATAACCAAGATGAGGGCCACGTCAGGATTATGCGTGTGAAATATATTTTTTATAACATCATCCCAATTTTCGGATAGGTAAAATAGAATACGATCGAACAGGTAATCTTGTCGGAAATTAACTCCACAGTTTTGAAGGTAGTTAAATTTTTCAATCTTTTTATTTCGATACCTATAAATAGGAGTACCCTCTATATGATGCTCAATAATAAAAGAGTTACGTGTGTGGTCCAATTGCAGTCTCTCCAACTCTTATTGCCAGTGATTATCACCGTGGCGCATTTTTCAAGAGAAAAATATGCGAGGGCGTGTATATTAGGGTATATTAGTTTGTGTAAGGTTTTGATAATAAATGAAGGATTTTTAGTATATTAGTTTGATTAGGGTGCGGAACCTAAAATACTCAGTTAATTTCAGACTCTAAGTAATATAATTTATCTAATTTCCTAAGTAACCACATTCAGTCAATACTAATGACAGTCAATTAATTTCAAACTCTAAATAACTTTCAAGCCCTAAATGATAATACCCATAAATTTCGCAATTTATTTTAATCTCTAAGTAACCGCATTCAGTCAATACTAACAATACCCAATAAATACCCTTAAATAATGCAGTTAATTTCAACCTCTAAATAACAATTTTCAATCAATGTTAACAATATCTAATAAATAATACAATAAATTTCAACTCCTAAATTTAGCATCCCTTTTCTTGAAAACAAATATACACACATACACATATATACACACATATAATCTGGGGATACACAAACATACACATATATACACACACATAAACCGGGGATACACACACATACACAAATATACACATACATATACAGATGTACACACACATACACACGAATTCACACATATATACACACACATACACATATAAACACACACATACAAAAAAATACAAACATTTTTACACACACATACACACTAGGGTTTAAATCAGAAACAAAAAAACTAAGGTTTACCTTTGATATTGAGAGAGATAAGGGCCAAAATTAGGGTTTGAGAGAGAGAGAGATTGAAAATCACTGAAATCGCGTAGAGAAAGAGAGAGAGAGATTGACGTGGGGAGAAATGAAATTGAGTAATAATGGTTTTAGTATAGGGACACTGGTCACGACCTAGAGTCGTGACCGACTGCTATGACCCTTAAATGTTTTCCACATCAGCGCGTAGTCAACTATGTGGTCACGACCCTAAGCCGTGACCAGCATCTATGAGAAGATTGAGATGAACATGTCCCTAAGTCGTGGCCCGTACGGTGTGCATTATAGAATTGGTTATGGACATAGGAAGTGACCCATCCGTGACGAAACCTGGAGGGAACTTTGGCGTGAAATTAATGCAATGATGGTCACGACCTAAGGCCGTGACTCACACTGGTCAGGGATTTGGGACGTGACCACTTCCAAGAGCATCCATGGCCACAGTGGGTCATGGATATTATCACCCCAAAGTTGATGTGGTCATGACTTTGGGTCGTGGGCAAGATTTTGTGTAGTGTTATCAGACAAGAAGACCAAAATGAGGCCGAATTCCATGACGAGAATCCCTTTTTCCTAAACATTTGAGAAACTTAGGAACTCTACTTATTAGAAGAATACAACAAAAGGTGATTCGACATTGGAATGATACTTATATACCCATAATCGAGATGACTCCCCATCTATATCAAAATCACATATGAATGCATCGATAACATGGATGAGTATGAGGATTGCACCACATGCCTCAAAATCACCTTAGAAATAAGAATCACTTACCTAAAGGCCTATGGATATTCCAGCCTAATCATCAAGCAATTGCTGGGAAAATAGAAAATTTGGGAAGACAAACTCAACCATACCATGCCTACTAGATGATGTATCTTCTCAATTTGAGCACCTCGAATTCAACTTCTTCCCAGGAGATAAAAATAACTTCATAGTTGCACTTTCCACCCTTGGCTCTATGATTTACATGTCGGAGGGAACCCTAAAGATTATATTCACTCTAACTATCCAACATACCCCTTTGTATTGCTTTGAGGTTAATACCATAAAAGAATCAACTACAGGACTCACAATCTGGTACTACAACATAAAAAACTTCCTCAATAAAATTCATTACCCTTCATATGCCTTCTTCAGGGACTGAATTACCCTATGGCGATTAGCATCTTAATTCATCATTTGGGGGATCAACTCAACAAAAAAGGGTTCAAAAGTATACACTTACGATGCATCACAAGGGATGGAACCCTTAAAATTATGGACAATATGCATAGCGACAGATGTGGCCCGCACATGAGTTGGAACACCCTCTATAGGAAAATACTCCGATAGTCATACTACTGGACCACCATGAAAAAATACTACACTGAGTATATTAAAGGTGCCTCAAAAATCAGTTATATTCCCCCTGACAACATCTACCTCCTCAACAGATATATTCCATAACCCCACCTTGTCTGTTCTCTACCTAGAGGATAGACATCATAAGGGAGGCCACTCCAAAGGCCTCTATAAGGTAATAGTTCATCTTAGTCTCCATAGACTACTTGACCAAATGGGCCAAGGTTAAATCGTACATAGTTCTAAATACTAATAAAATGTTAAATTCATATGATGAAATATCATCTGCCACTTCTTTGTACCTCATGAGTTGGTTTCAAATAATGGATCTCACTTCAAAAATGAGGTCTTAAACCTATTACACGAGTATAGGATCACTAAACATAAGTGAACCCTATAGACCTCAAATTAACAGAGTGGTCGAACCTGCAAACAAGAATGTCAAAAATATTATTATCAAGATGATTGAAACCTACAATGATTGGTCAAATAAACTCACATTCTCCCTTTGGGGCTATAATACTATTTACTTAAACTCCATTAGGTCCACCTTTACTCACTAGTTTATGGCATTGAGTCATTCCTACCCATCGAACTTAAGGTGCCATATCTAAATGCCATGCTCAAAAGTCACCTAACGTAAATTGATTGGGTGAAAGCTAAATTTGATGAAATATCCCCATTTGTAGAAAGTAGTCTAAAAGACGCTTACCATAACCAGGATTAACAACAAAGTATTGTTCGAGCATTCAATAAATGAGTCTTCTAACAAATTTTCAAAAGACTTATATGGAAAAAATATTGATGTCACTTTATATCGTAGCATGATAATCAACTTAATTTACTGAACTGTAAGTGGACTTGATATAATGCATAGTGTGTTTGTGGTAGATATTAATATGAACCTAAGGAATCCCACTTATATGCTGTTAAAAAATTATTAAATACATAAGTGTAACTATACACTAGGTATCATGTACACATTTGACACAAATTATAAAATAATCGGGCATACAGACGTTGTTTGGGTTCGTTGTAATGATGATAGTAAAAGCACCTCTGATAGATGTTTACAGTTAGGAAGCAATCTAGTCTCCTGGTCATCTAAAAAGAAAAAATTTCATCTCACTTTCATCAACAAAAGTCCAATAAATTACTATTGGCAGTTTTTGTACTTAAATTCTATGGATAAAACAAATGTTAAGTGACTATGCCTTAAATGAAACATCTCCCTTGATCCTATGTGAAATTCAAAGTGCAATTAATTTTTCAAAAAATCCTATTTTTCATTTAAAAAAAAAAACATATCAAAATGATAGGACACTTTATTCGAGAATGAATTGAGAAAAAGAAAATTGACATTGAATATCTTAACACTAAAGATAATTGACATATCTTTTCACAAAACCATTATATAATCAACTTTCTAAAACTCTTAGAATATCTATTAGTTTTGCGCCTGCCCTATTTAAAGTGTTAGGATTGTATGTTAGTGCCTCATTTATCATAATATCTTTTAGTGGTAACATCTTTGTAGGTTCTTCCCTACCCTTTTCCCTTTCTGACAAGCAGAGGAAGATTGTGAGACTCTTTGTTATAGTATGTGGAGAATTTGTGACTCTTGTTGTTTTGGTATATTTATTGAGTGTCTTAGGAAATATGTGTTAGTTAATTTGTGTACTCTAACTTTTAGATTACATGTGATTAGTTGAGTTATGTACTTTTGTTTTTAAGAATATTGTGTATAGTTGGATTATGTATCTGTGTTTATGAAACTTATTTTTTTTCAGTCTCAATTTGATTTGTCCCAAAATAACCCAAAGGGAGAGGTTGAAAGTACCCTTTCTAATCCCACAAGTTTTTTTAGTTGCTCAATTTTATGACAACGGTCTCGAATACACTCAGTTTATTGCACACACTAAACATTATCCAAAAAATATTTTTAAAGAATTTTAAAATCATTTTATTTTATTTTATAAAACCCTAATTCTAATTTGTATAATATATTCCTTATTATAATATTTATACAACCTATATGTATTTTATAAAAAAAATATTTATTTATATTATAACTTTCTTGGTTTTATAATTTATAGGTATAATTTTCATATTTATATGATTTTCTGGAAGTTTTAAATGTTGATTTAAACAATTAAAAAAATTAAAATCCATTTTTATTTCTTAAGTATTTTTAAACAAATAATTGAAATGTTAGCGTTTTGTCAAATAGAGGATCATTTGGTTTATGATTCACATGATTGATTTTGAACCAAATAGGATCAAGTGTTTATCCCACACAATTTTATAACATATGAGCTTGGGGAGTGAGTTTGCTCGACTCTAGGTTGTCAAAGGTTGTTTACCATATTACCCCTTAAAATGTTGTGATCTTTTATGCCTATACCCTCACTGACCCCTTTTTTGTTGAATACCATTTTTTTCCCTTAGATAACCTTGTTTGTTCACCTCATTTACCTTATTTTTTGGGGAATACCGAATGAACCAAATCTATTTTGTTGACTCTATAAATAGAAATCTCGGGGTCTCATTTTTCAGATGAGAATTTTTGTTTAAAGCAAAACAAAACTCTGCCAAAATTTTCCTAGACTTCCCTCTCTAAGATTTTCATGTATTTCATATCTATATGAGAGTTCTTTCAAAATATTTTTCTAAACACATTTTCATCCTATATTTTACAATATGTACCTTGTGTGAGAATGAGTGTTTAGATGTTGGTTCTGAGTCTAAGAGTTTTTATGGGTTGATTATTTTAGGCTTTTGGAGTCTGTTGGTTGAAGTTTTCCCTCTGTTTTTGAGGTCTCTACTGGGGTATATTTCTCTCTCTTTTACATACGTGTTAAACGATACATGCATCTTGTATGTGATTTTGGATCTTTGCATGTTTTACATTGTATTTAAATGTTTTAACAAACCCAACTTTCGAAAACAATCTTTTCTCGTACTGATCTATCTAAAATTTTTATAACACACACACACATATATATATATAGATATAGATATATATCTTTTATATTAGTAGATCTATTTGAAACTAAACCTGTGTTTGAAAATTATATATACATTGAAATAAGATTTAGTTATGTTCTATTCTAATTTGTGTAGATACTTTTATGGTTTTGTAAAACTCAATATCTAAACTTTTTATACACAAATTGTTTTTCTTTTTCCCCAAGGTTGAAATATCAAATCATAAAATAAGACCCTTTTCTCTTTGTCTTTAGATTTGATCTTTAAACCATATGTGAAAACCAAAAATTATTAAAACTTAATTTTTGTGTTACCTCTTCACTGTATACTCCGGTTTTGAGTGTGAAGTGGCGCATGTACTAGTAATCTATTTTTTTTATTATTCTGGTCTGATTCAGTAGTTGCGGGGTTGTTTAGTTCTAGCTTTGGCATACAAGTAGGGTTAGTAGTATTGATTCATTTACACATTGTAAACTATAATTTGTACCTAAAATGTTGTTATAGTGGACATGTGGTGTGTCTGGTCTTGGAATAAAAAGACTCAGGGCTTTTGAGTACGTTGGCTTCCTCATTATCAAAATTATTATATCCAATCCCCTTCTCCTTATCTCATTCTGTTGCTAAATTTTATTCATCAGAATTTAAACATAACACCAACTTGAACTAATTTTTTGTGTGTATTCAACCATTGAAGTTCAAACAGTTTTTACCAAAGAGTTAGAAGAAATTTTATAATCTTAATTTTTTTATAATATATTACTTTTAGTTAGCATGCCTATCCTCATAGATCTTCCTTCCTATAAGGATTTTTGGGATTTCGGTTGCCATCTCAAAGAGGATTTTAATCTCTTAGAACGTTGTGTAGCCCCCTCACAATCAAATTGAGAGTAAAGATCGCAACTTTTACCATAATTCAGTCCATGCTTGTTTATTCCTTTCTTGCTAAGATTCAAATTCAAGAGTCCACTCGCCATAGATGAAGCCATAATAGCTCCACTCCTTACTGTCTTCCCTTTGAGAACATATAAATTTCTCTCATTGGTTCCCCTAAACACCACAAGGGAACCTTCCATGATCCATATAGCTCCATTCAATGTTACAACCTTGCAATATGTGGAGTGTAGTAGATCCATTGACATAATGTTTACCCGATTACCCATACCATGTTGAACACCACACATATTTCCCACAAACCCATGATATGTATTGATTTCTATTGATCCAATTACTAGAATTTTGAATGCTCTCCCATCAACCATCAAAATAGAACCAACTTTCACCTCGTTGTATGAGGAAAAATAATCCTTATTGGGACACATATGAATTGTACAATCATCATACCGAACCAAATCATCATTAAATGACTCACCACTTCAGGTTACCATTAGAGCAAAATCGTCGACATCTAAATATCATATGGATTGTTAATGTTACAATACGTCTTATAAAATCAGTTCATGGTGTGACATGCCATGTTTACTTCCTGTCCAAAACCTCTTAGGCACACCTTTTCTTATCAACATTTGCATTAGCATGTCTGGGATTATTCAACTTTTTCAATTAGTAATCCCATTTTGTTAGGTTGTTTTAGGGGAAGAAAATTCATGGTATATCACTACATTAAAGTCAAGAAGCGCATATTAAAGTATTTTACATTTTTTGGAAGTAAATGTATTATACTCCAGGATTAAGAGTATTTGACTAAAATTAACTCTAGGGGTGACATTGGGATCCTTCTCATCTATTTCATAAATAGTCTTTCCTACTACATTTACAATTGTGTTGCTCAAAAGAGGATGAAGTTGATAAACATTGTCATTGACAATAATGACTCCTTTGCATTTGATGAGGACGATTGTAAAAACACAATTTCGATATATCCTTATTTATAATCAAGAAAGGAAGAAGAAATGGATGATTGTGTAAAAATGTCAACACCACCATAAGTAGGTATTGAAGTGGATGGTCGACCTACTCGGATACGATTAGACTATGATGCCACTAAATCATTGGAAATCCTAATCTTGGAGTTAGGAACCATTATTAACTCCATAAAAAAGTTTAATTTTTGTTTTATACTTATACTATTGAACCCAAGACTGTAAAAGAAGCCTTAATAGATGAATATTGGGTAATTTATATGCAACATAAATTAGACATTCTCAAAGAAAGTTTGGAATCGAATTCATGTGTTCACATCATTGGTACCAAATGGATATTTAAGAACACATGTGTTAAAGAAGGTATTATGTTGTGTAATAAATCTAGCATATTGGCTCAAGGTTACACCCAAATTTAAGGTGGTGACTTTGATGAGTCTTTTTCCCTAATTGCTCGACCTGAAACGGTTCTTCTATTCTTGTTCATAGCGCATGCCTTAGACTTCAAGCTACATTAAATGAATGTGAGATTGCATTTCTTAATGGAACTCTCCAAGAGTTAGTCTATGTGCAACCACTAAAAGTCTTTGTGCACCCCAAGTCCCCTAGACATCTTAATCAATAAATAGTAATTCATAAATAGTCCTACAACCTAGATCAATACTATATATTCATGCACAAAACATATTGGAATTGACCACCATTTTATAAGAGATCTTGTAGAAGATAAGGTGGTGTCTTTGAGTTAAATTTCCAGTAATCATAAATTAGTTGATATCTTTACTAAACCTCTTGATTGGACTATATTTGAATATCTAAGATCATCACTAATTTTTTTCATTATTGACTAAGTACTTAGTAATATGTCTAGGATTTTGAACTTTATGTTCAGATTTTTTATATAACCAATGACATGTTTCTCTAAATTTAAATTACAATCTTTCCACAAATTTTTTTTTATACAATCATTCATATGGTCTCTAGATGATATACTCCTTTTCATATCTCATATATCAAATGGATATGTTGATCTTTTCCTTTTTGTTAAAAAAGTGATGTGTGCTTCATGAGATGGATTATAGTTTATTTTATTTTTGTAGATGGGATATAACAATAAACCTCCCATTAAATTATTAAATCATATTAAAATTAATTAATCATGATAAGAGGCCATAAAACCACATATGTTTATGATACTTAAATATTATTGTGCGCATCCATCGCGCATATTTATGTATTATTTATGAATGAACTAGACTCTTATTCTAGTGTAGCGGGTGAAACATATATTATAGGATACATGCCATCCAAAATAGGACATGTGTTACCATAGTTTGTTTGACACCTGGAAACTAATTCGGGCTTATTTGGACATAAATAAATCCTATTTCCTCATTAAAATATCAAGCCATGAAGGATGAAGCATAACAACTCCCTCCCCCACCATTGTTCATATGAAAAAAAAGTTTTCATATACATCAAAACTAAGGAGTTTGTAACCCCTCCTAATAAAATAATGGGTGATTAGTCCTATATAAAATTAAACAGGAATCTCAAATGGTTTCATTCTCAGCATCAGTGTCAAAAACCATTTTAATTACTAATAACTTATTAGACCTGGCGTTAAATTTTAAACTTTATAATATTTTTAACTTAATTCACAATTAAAACCATTCACACAAGAATATAATCAACAAATGGAATAAATAAATAAATAACCGATAACTCTCGGTAACACTTACAACCATATCAAATGCGCATAAAATAAATTCGCTGTTAATAAAATAAATGACAGCAATTGGGCAACATACCCGAATATATTTACAATACCTCACAACTATATCGAAAAGAAGGAAGCGTCTAAAAGAGTCCCTGCCAACATCCACAGCTGCAGCAGCTACGTCTGACTCGAAAGAATAGTCATCTAAGTGTCCCCGAGTCTGGACACCTAAAAATTATACAAAAGGGAAGAAAAAGAAAATAGATACAGGTCAGAGCCCGAGTTTTGGAAAACATTTTACCAAGTTCTTAACTTTACTTTAATATTAAAGTATGATACTCTCCATATTTAAACTGGTGTCGCACTCACATGAAATACCCCTCACCTCTCATCTAATAGTTCACATCTAAAGCTTGTATTTTTAACCATCCTAGTTATGCAACCCAGCCAAACTAGCATTTCGCCAAAAATCTAACCACCATACTTTATCTCAACAACCCGCATAGGTAATATTCTAAGATTTCACCCAAGCTTATACAATTATAATCTCTCGCTTCTCATATAACCATTCATTTTAATTAACCTTCACTAGTTATTACCCCATTCTCATTTTAGGGTTATTATTTCATATATAATATTCTCATCTTTATATACTTTTCACATATTTTTATTTTGGATTTTATACTCCCGGATACACCACAAATTAACTTACATTTATTTCATTGTTTTAGTCTATATATATAATATACTATACACATCTAGTGTATATATACCACATTCTTTATCTTAGTCCATGTATATATATGTTTTCACATCCCATATATATATATATATATATATATATATATATATATATTCTATACCCATCAAGTATATCTATACTTATATATCACACACTATATAAGTATAATAACCATCCCTTAGAGCTATAACTCAATGGATGTAGTCTCTCAATTCTATCATCTTCGAGGGAATTACTCACACATCAACCTGGGTACCAGCGGTCGGAATCTCACATCGAGTTGGTATAAATCAAATCTTAACGTAGGGGAAGCGGTCATAGTTCCTCACTAGAAATAAGACGAATCATACCCAAGACGTCTTACCCTGAACCTCACACACTGCTAATACGGGACGACTATGACCTGGGGACTATATGCTCCTTCTCCTCAAGTCAGGGCCTCACCCACATCGCGTAACTTTCCATGATATCACTAGAGGGGTATGCTTCACATAAATATATTATTCACACATAGGTATATTTAAAATCTATATATATATATATATATATATATATATATATATATATATATATATATATATCCGACTATTTATGCCTATCACTCGTGACATTAGCCTATAATCCCGAATATACCAATTCATATTAATCAACAAGTATACACACAACTCATTTTAATCCCATAAGTATTCACTCACTTACGATACAATTCTTAAATTTTTTATTTTCAAATAGTAGCGTATCATGTCTAGCTAGTATTCTTATATCATCATATTCGCACCTTAGGATATTACTCATACATATTCGGCATATATATATTTTACCCATATATGACCGACATATATATTCTACACGCATAAATATATATGTACAAACCCTTCGAATAATTTCTCGAGTGTTGCTCATCCCAAACATTACTAAATTTAAACCCCGAATATTTTCCACTAACCCGAGACTTATACATCCCCCATTTACTCTTTTAGAGGTTCTCGCACTCTATTTAGGATCCCCTAACATTTATCTCCAAAAGGAATTCGTCTCCAATCCTTTTTAGGCCAGTAAAATACCTTTCTAATTTTCTATCAAAGTCGGACCGATCTAGTGGCCAAGAAAAATGAATTGGTTCGGTGATAAACGAACAGATCCAATAACCCTAAAAAATGAACCAATACGATCCCTACAGTTTTGAAAGTTCATCTTCTCCGACTCCAAAAATTCATTCTAAAACTCATCAAACTCAATTTCTAGGGTTTCTAACATTACCAACATCAATATATATGTCTACAAATTATGATTTACCCAACACACCAATCAATTTATGGGATTCTTCAATTTATTCAAGAATTAAACCCTAATTCTTATTAAACCCACCATTTTCATTTCTTCCAATTTTCTCACCAAATATTATACCATTAACATGGATTTTATCTCATATTTCATGTAAGATTATTATCACATCAAAATCATATGAAATCATCTTCCAAAAACCCCTTTTTGTGCAAGAATCCCAAACCCAAAATCTTATAGTTTTTCATCACCAACTATAATATGATAAATAAACACATTTAAATCATTAAAGCAAGTTAAACACTTGCCTGGTTGGATAAATATGAGGATCTCATGCCGGAATCCACCGGAGTTTGGCCCAAAATCTTATCTTTTTCTCCCTTTTCTTTCTTATTTCTCTTCTTTATTCTTTCTTCTTTCTTCTTTCTTTCTCTTTCTTTCTTTCTTTCTTTCTTTCTTTCTTTCTTTCTTTCTCTCATGTCTTATAAAAAGAAATTAGGGTTTATCCCTTATTAAACCCAAAATTTACTCGTATACAACAATGTGAGTCCCTATTAATCCAAAAAGGTCCCGAAACCTAAACACTATCCCCGGGTACTTTATTCTGACTATCTCAGCCCTTCTGAGACCAACCGTGCCCTGAAAATTCCCATCCGAGTCACTTAACAAAAATTCGCATCTTAAACCCAAAACATCTCTGCACGTGTTTTCCTCATAAAATAACATCACCTGTCTCTTTTATTCACCCGCGACCTGAAATTTAATTAGCCCATCTGATTTACTTTAAATTCTTAGATTATTAAATTACACCCACTCATGTAATTTAATTATCCATAAAAGTACGGGGTATTACAGAGTTGTTTTTCTTCCCATATCCTCTCTGTTATAAAAATTTTTCTGGCATGAATATAATCACGAACTACACTGACTTCGATTTTATAACGGAGAATATGTAAATGCAATCGAAGTTATCCAAATAAAAACATAAAAAAGAACTGTATCTCCTCATTATTCATTAGTCTAATATAATCTTAAGTCTTATAAACTTTGAGAAAATAATGTAATGCATGCTCATAGTTTGTTGCACTTTACACCACAATACACGTTAAGTTGATGCCATTTTGTAAGGAATGACACAGATGTATGATCTTATACAAAGTGGTTAAAGCTTCATTAGTCTCATGAAATAATGTCTAAAATTCTATTGTGTATGTGAGATATATCGTTTCATGATTTGGAGAATGTTAAAATAATTTATGATATATAAAAAATCATTAGTGAAAAAGAGGTTAGGGATACAACTTTGATTGTGTGATGTCTGCTTTGAGAATAGGAAATAACAATACATCTTTGTGTTTGATCAGAGAAAAAAAAAATTGATCTTAGAATTGTCTCAAAAGTTACAATTTGTCCAAAATTGGGTTACCCCAATTATATGATAGTTTAAAGGTTTTAACCACAAATTACTAAAATTTGAGGTGGGGCGGTAGTGGAAAACTTTCTTTAGAGGATATCAGAGATTTCACAAGAGTTGAAGCTTTGTGTTCTTTGTTTTATCATTTGTTATCTTAATTTAATTCAATTTTTAATCTTTCTGTTAATGGTATTCACTTTTTATTTCGCATCAGTGGGATATGATATTATGTTCTTGGTAGATAAAACTCATCAACTTATTATCCTTTAAGATAATATTTCCTTGATTAAGAATATTGGCATTGTCTCAAACTTTGGGTAAGTAGGTTAAAATATGCTTCTATGATTCCTTGTTCAAAATTTATATAGGAGTATTCCTCTAGTTCCATATCCTTTTAGATATCTCCTTGTAAACCATTTTTTAGAGATTAGTTATATAAGAATTTGATTATCTTATTTTAAATATCAACTTCATGCTTTAGTTTTCTCACAATTTCTCATTCATTCTAAATATTGTGCTGAACTTGCCTTATGATTTGTTTCCTTATTTTTTATGTTGAGAAGTATGATGATGATAAGTGGAGAGATTATGTGTGGGGGATGTCTTATTAAGTAGGATCATTTATAAAAGTATGCTTGATAAAATGAAAAATATGACCCTGCATTATTACCTATATCTTTTGTTAATGGCACTAATTTGTGTATACCGATTGATTTACACATTGGTATGTTGATAACATTTCTTCTAGTATGTGTAGGAAAATAGTATTCAAGCGCTCTATTGAATATTTAAGAGTGTCTTATTCTTTATAAATTCATGTAAATGTGGCATACCTCATGTGCCTTTATCTCGGCTTCTAATACGTATCAAGTTTCATTTATTTACTAATGTCTTGATTTTTTGTTTTGTCGTGAAATATACAAAGGAGAATATTGTAAGAGTATAGCATACCCCTTATTCCATCATTTAGATGGATTGCCTTATTTCAGTATTTTATACACATGTTGAGTGATATTCAAGAGGTCTTTATAAAGCTTTATTAATGGTCAAGCTCTTAAACGATACTTTTTTCTTTCCATTCAATTTAGGATGAAGGTAAACGTGACCTAGCAGCTTTTATGGCTAGGAAAAATAAAATTTTGAATATTTTTCAAAATCATGTAGCATGTTTTTGTGTGTTTGTTATCACCAAGTCATAGTATTTTTGTATATGAAAATATATGTTGAAAGGGATTCGAGTGAAGTCCTAGAACACTTGTTGTAATGAAGGTTTACCTTTATGGGTTGTGAATGGTCTGAGATACTTTGGCAAAACCCCTAGATGTATCTACGACTTCCTTTGTTGTAGTGAAGAAAGACTTTGCTTCAGTAAAATATCTCGTGAGTCATTCCTTTCATCTTATTTTGTAAAAAAACCTGGTGGATATCCCATTTAGCATCGCCAAAAGTTCTCATCGATGAAGACCTTTGTTTGTTGTAGCGAAAAAACAGTTACCAGAATCATTTGTCAACAAATAAAAGATCTTATGTTGAATATTTTCATGAAACACTTTTTATTGGTGATACTCTTTAAATTACTCGTTTCTTCCCTGTCGAGATAAGTGGGAGCATGGTTTTTCTTGGTCATATATCCCATTGTACATTTATCATTCGTAAGCTTAATTTTTTTAATAGATAATTATCAAAAGAATCTATGCGTGTTTGTATTCTTCATTTTATGAACCTAAAACATTTTGGGGAACAAACACTAGTTCATCATTTTTATTCATTTTCCTTCTTGATGGGCTGATACTCTCACTGACATTACAGAGGTCTCTTGATTACTAGGAATTGGTGAGAAAAGGAAGAGGTGTGAGTTAGTATCTTATGTGGACATAAGACGTTTATCCCATATATAAGTCTTTACCAGTTTTTACTGAGACTATTGCTTTGGCCTGAGGGTTTTTTGTTAGTGAGTTTTTCCTCGTACATCCAGTTTTATGGCTTGACTTACTTTTGAACATGATTTATATGTAAAGTTCTAAATTAATATTAAATTTTAACTTGTTTATTAATTCATTTGTAAATCTTGTGGCATGGACCTTTAAGTTGTACTTATTGTTTTAGCATTTATAAAAAAATTAGAATAAAAATTTAATTTAGTGTGATCTTCACTCTTGTGTATAATGATCACTTGATTAGATAAACACTAGGTCTGTATATGGAAAAATTCTATTTATTGGCATGACTATCCTTATGGATATAAATATTAGTGAATGGACCAATAATGAACACATCACTCCTTACAATGAAAGAATATCTTATGTGTTGTCATAATGATTAACTCCAAAGAATTCATATCCTCGAAAAAGGATAATTACAGAGTTAGTTGCTAATTTGTATTGTTTTGAGAATAACCAACTAGATCTTGATTCACATGGTCAAGTTATAATATTAAAAGTAATAATACACTCCATTTATAACTTGTTCAAGATATTTTGATGAAAGGATTGGATTGTATGATAATCGATAAAATAAAGGTTCAAAACTATCATTCCCATAAAGACAAAATCATAATGTGGGTCTCCATAAATGTCCTTTACAATTCTTACTTAAATAAATAAAGATTTCAATTAATTATGATTGGAACAAATCATTCTAATAGTGATTAATTAATCCAAGTTGTGATTATTAAAATTCACGCTTTAATGAGCCTAACGTGTTACATACTATAGGAGAGTTACCACAAGAATAAAAATTGTCAGGGGTAATTAGTGTAATTACAAAATATTCAAGGGATGTTATATATAGTTATTTTTGGCATGTCTAAATTATTTAATAATATATATGTGGTGATAATTGTGGGACTGATTTGAAGTGAATGATAAAAACAATTCTTTAAAGCATGTGCAATAGTATTGTATAATTTTAGTATAAATCCTATGTATAAAGTATATATTACACCAAAATTATACACTATCTTATTTGGAACTCCAATGGTTTCCATTCAACGTAAAGTATAAAAAGTCAAAGACCAATAACATATAAAACATGTAACATATGTAAAAAAATTGAAAAAAATAGAAAAAACTGAATAATGAATATGGATATTGTTTAATAGATATCGACGAATGTTTTTTGACAATATAATTTTTATAATAACTGTATATGTATTATAAATGATATATCATTTTAAATTTTTAGATGAGAGATAAAGATTATGGGACAGTGTATAATCAAGGCTTATTTTACCCCTTCACTCTACACTTTGTTGAGTTGTCACGTGTTTTTACACTACTATTGGAGCATAAAGATTATACATCTAGTGTAAATTTTACACTAAATCCTTATACACATAGACAATTTCCAACAACAATGTATAATTTTAGTGTAAATCCTATGTCTAAACTAGGTTTTATAATAAAATTATGCATTTTCTATTTTGCACTCTAATGGTTTCCGTTCAACTTATATTGTACAAATTGAAGTTACCAATAACACACCAACAATTGTAACATAAGTAAAAATTAATTTAAAAAAAATAAAAGATAAAGTATTGAATATGGATCTTGTTTGATAAATCTCGATGAATTCTTATAAAAAATAGAACTTTTATAATAATTGAATATTTAAAATAATAGGTATATCATTTTAAAGTTATAGATAGAGATAAAGATAATGTTGAAATTTATTTTTTGTTGAGTTTTCATGTGTTTTTACAATTCTTTTGAAGCATAAAAATTTATACATAGTCTAATTTTAGCACTAACTCTCTTTTTCACTACTACAGGATATGCTCATAGTTTCTCTTGACTTGTCTTTTGTGGCCTCATTGATCAACTTCTAATGGATCTCCCAAAGAGCTTTCAAATCCTTATCATGAAATTAAGCCTTATTGTAAGTCTACGTGAACTTCTTATGTTTATCATAACTCATTAGGTTGGTCTCTAAGCCACTGTATCTCTATTTAATTCCATTATTACCAACCTTAAGTTTCAGAATAGGTCAACAAAAGAAATTCAAGAAAGAAAAAAAGAACAAAATATAGCATTATACCTTCTCAAATTCATCAAATGGGTAGCATCTATGTGCCTTTAGTGAGATTTATATTCTTGAAGTCTGTCATTATTGTGTGAGAGGAAGATTTGTGGTAAGAGAGATTATTTTGTGTGCGGAATAAATAAAAAGTGATTCCATTTGTAATCTTCTTCTATTTAGTGACATGGATCGCCTGTGAACTTAGTCAATTTGGTGAACTACATAAATTTTTGGTTCTTTCATATATATTTTGTTTTCTTTATTTGGATAGCTAATTTTGTTGTGCTTTATTTATTGGTCACAGAGCCTTAGTAAAAAATCATTAGAGAACAACTAAATTTAATCCCCAAAGTAATCAATTTTTTGTAGGATTTAAACCTTAACTTTCACCCACAAAGTTCTCTATTGAGTCACAAGATGGAGATGATCCAATATCCAACTTTTTGTGGAGAAAGCACTATTTAAATAAATTTTCAAATCCAAGAGTCTCAAATGGGGCAAAACATCTCACAAAATATTTAACTAAAGATACCTATCAAACTTGGATACCAAAATTCCACAGGATAATATTAAATCAACCAAAATAAAGTAATTAAACACACCATGAGTAAATCTCCAATCGAAATCAAACTTCTAAAGAGTTTGGATGGAGACAAACTCTATATAACTTTACAAGGTTAACTTGGACATTTGGCAATAGAGGAACTCTCTTAGGCTAAATAAATGAGGACACGAAGAGATGCATGTCATCAAGTAGCTTTTATCATTGCTATTAAATGAAGTTTCAATAGCAATATAAGTGAGGAGGTGTAAATGTAAAAGGATACACTTACTTATAGGACTCTGTAACCTAGTTGTATTGTCTAGATAAAAATGATCATCTCTCAAGAATATGTTGAATGTTTGTCCAATAGAAAATGTACTAATTAATGGTATTTGATGGTAAATTTGACTATATGGAAGGCTTTAATAGTACATTTACAGATAACTAAAACTAGGCAGGTAAATCGATCGTGTGATAACGAACTCTTGTACAAAAACTCAAACTATAAATAATTTGTTAACATATTCATTACAAATAACAAACTCAAACCTGGACCGTTATTGTTAATGAGTCACAAGGCTGTTAGAATTTACGATATTTTATTGAGTTGACAAAATCAAATTTTGGTCAACTTTAAAGATTAATTTAATATGGGACCCATGTGTCTTTCGAGGAGATTCGAAGTGAATAGGCATTCTCCTTAATGACTAGTATAATATGGTATACTCACATGCGTAAAACCATAAAGTAATGAATGAGACATTGTAGCACAAAATATCCACTTAGAACATGGAATTTCTTTGAAGTCTTACGTTAAATCTCTTGTCCCCATATAAGAAGAATGTGAAAAAAGGGTGTGGTATATTACAACCCATTTTGGCTTAAAGGTTTGATTCCTTTGGTGTATCCCTAGTATTTGAAGGAGGGAGGAGTTACATGCGCTTGGGTTGACTTCCAATCCCACATGCGCGCATGAGCCGCTTTTATCTTGACTCGATCCAATCCAGATTGACTCGGCTTGTGCTCGTGCTCGTGCTTGTGGGCCTTGGGCCAAAGTCTTGTACTTTGATCTTTCACTTGTCCTAAGTCTGAACTTTTTGGGCCAATTTTATTAGGCTTTCTATTTATTTCTAAGTTTATTTTTGGTTTATTTTCTAGCCCAAACTTTATTCCGTTTTTTGACTGTTCAGATTTTCGTTTTACTTTTTATTATTTCTATCCCAACAATTGTGACTGTTGGAATAGTTTCCAATCGATTTTTGATTTCCACTTATTTAGCATATATATATAATTGGTTTTGTCAATCATTTTTTAAGTTCTCTAAAGGCATTTATGTCTTAAGTCAGTATGATCAGTCCCTATAAAAAGAGAGTCTACTGTGAAACCCCGCCTAATAAAATACCGGGTGATAAATCCTATACCAGATTAAAACAGGAATCTCATATGTTTCATTCTTAGAATCACTGTCGAAAACAAATTTAATTACTAATAACTTATTATGTTGGAGTCAAAATTTCATTTAACTAATCTTTTTAATCAAACCAACCAAGTAAAACAATCACACAGTTTATATACCACAACTGAAATGAAATAAGGTAACCGAACTCTCGGTACAAAATAATACAACCAAATCGAATTAACGAAAACTAAATTGCGATAAAAGAATAAATGAATAGAGTTGGGTTATCAGCCCGAGTGTTTATACAGTACCTTGTATCAAGATCACAAGGATGGAAGCATCTAAAATAAGCCAGATTGCATCCACAGCTACTGCAGCAACGTCTGACTCGAAAGAATCATCATCCAGGTGTCCCTGTGTCTGGACACCTAATACATATACATATATATCAAAAGAGAGGAAAAACAGAGAAACGGGTGTAATACCCCGTATTTTTATGATATTTATTTATGGGATTAATTAAATTAAATGTGAATTAATTGAGAATTAATCCGGATATAATACTAACGAGATGTGAGTTGGTATTTGATTATATTGGGTATATATGACGATATTTGAATATTGAAAACTATTGAATTTGTCGTGAGATAGAAATACGGCAATTTGGAAATTTTGTTGGGACGCGTGTTACAGTCGCGTCAGAAATATAATATTGTTAATTAAAAAGTGAATTTTATTTTCTATAAACCATATGGTCATTTTGAGTGCGCCAACGCGTCCGGAAGGGCCGAAATAGTCAGAAAACACTAGACGGGGGTTTAGTTTGGGTCCCGGGGCATTTTTAGGCCATACCGGCAACGTATAAGGGTAGTTTGGTAATTTTGGAATTTTGGGAATTAAAACCCATGAAAATTAGGAATTAAAATCTGACTTAACCTTTACCCACTAAGCCCACTAACTACACTAATTGACTTAATGGGCTACGGGAGTTATTGGAAATAGGTTTAGGGTTTCCTAAGACAACCTTTAGCCACCATTGTCATCTTTAGAGAAGAAGTTGTAGAGAGAGAAAGAGGATAAATTCTGCACAGAGAGAGAGAACAATTCAATCTTCAACATCAAATTCAGAGATATATCAGAGGCAAGTGGTTTAATTACGTTAATTGCATTGAATGTTTCTTCCATGCTTAGACATTTCTGAAAATTTCATTATTTTTGGGAGATTGATGAAAACCCATTAAATTGGAATTAGAAACTTACTTTTTGATGAGGAATCGCATGTAGAATTGTATTTAGGTGATTATTCTGATGATAATATATTTTGTATGAAACAAAACGGATTTAATTATGACCATTGATGATCTTAAAAATTTCTAGGGTTCATGTTCTTCAGATTGGGGAAAAATGTAGAGACTTGATAATTGGGTGATGATTAGGATGAATTAACCCCATAAAAATGTTATTATATGACCTAAGTATGTTTAGGAATGATTAGAAACCTTGAACAATTGTTGGATTGATGTTTCAATGTGATTAGAGGTGAAGAAAAGTTGGAAAAATGAATTTGGGAAAATCTGGGCTCGAAACTGGCCTCTCGTTAGAAGACCTGCCCAGGTCGTTCGAACGAGCTCGTTCGAACGAGCTTCTAACGAGTTGAATTTTGACTTCTAACGAGGGGTATGTTCGTTCGATGCCTTCGTTCGAACGAGATCTCATTAGAAGGCCCACTTCGTTCGAACGAACTCTCGTTCGAACGAGACTTCTAACGAGCTGACAGTTTAGGCTTTTTAGCCTGTTTTGATTTCGCGTGTCCCATAACCTTGTTTAAATGTAGGGATAACATTTCCTTGATGATTAATTGATATATTTGGGATATTTGGGATATAATGAGGAGTAAAACATAGAAGGTGATTTGAACCAAATGGAAATTATGGATTAGGATGTGAGTGTCTATTACGACGTGAGAACAATTGACGGCTTGAATAATTATATTAACTGGGAACATGTAAATTGTGTAACATTATATGTCGGTACGAGAATGAGAAGTGTACCACAAATAAAATATGGTGATTTCTAAGATGTGTGCATACTTAGTATATGTATATGATTTTATGTGTATGACATACCTACCATACTTGCTATCACGGGAGGTTTACGTTCGCTTAGAGCCTTCTAATCCTTGTGTTGCCCGGATTTAGATTGGTACCTAGAGAACATAGGTCAGAGAAGGACTTATTGGGATGTTAATAAGTCTGCTGATCGTGGGAGCGTAGGTATGTGCGTGGCCCATGTGATGTAACTGTGTTCGCCTCCATTGTTTGTGATTGTTGTTATCTGAGAATGATTCCTGAGAGATTCGAAATGCGTGATCCATATGTACGTGATGTACCGGGATCGATAGCAGAGTATGTGTGCACCGCAGCTTAGTCTCAGGGTGCTTGTATTGTATAATTATGACGTGAATAATATACACTTAATTAATGAGATCTTTCATGTGGCATTGTGTGTGTAAATACGGAAACGCCTTGAGAATATATAAAGTGATAACCTGTATTGTATTGTATGGTTAATATTTGAGAACCTGAATTTAAGTAAAGACTCTATTGAACTGATGATGTTAGAATGCATAATGGGAAATCGAGTAGAAGGTAGACTTATGACGGTTTAGTTAGTCATGAATATCACTTCGATGGGTTTTATACGGTAGGAGTGCACATTTAGTTGAGAGGTGAGTATTTCATGTGAGTGCACGCCCTAACATGTATTTTGCATTCATTGTTTTAATGTTATTAAAGCACTTGCTATTTTAAAATACTCTCCACTTTCGGGCTCTGACCCGTTTGCTTTCAAATCTATTTTTTTGTAAAACCATTTTAGGTGCCCAGCCACAAGGACACCATGCTTAGGATTTTCATTCAGGTGACGAGCTGTAGCTGTTTGTGGAAGTTACAAGACTTTGTTAATAGACGCTTCATCTATCTTGATTCTATATTCAGCTTTTATCAGTTGTAGGGCATGTCGCCCATTTCTATTAGAAACATTCCCTATTTCAGATTGTCAGACTTTTGGCATGTAATTAATTCAGGATACATTGTTTTACTTATTTCAGTTGTGGGATTGTTGTGAGGAGTTTTCCTCCGGACTTATTATTTTGTTGGTTATTCTATTTCTTCGTTATGGTGAATGGTTGTTATTCTTTCATTATTATTTTACTGTATGTTAATCAGACTTAATTTAAAATTTGACATCTTACTTTTAAATACTAGGTGGTTAGAAGTTATAAACATATTTTCGACAGTGATGCTGTTAACTGAGCCAACTTGGCATTTTGATTTGATTTAATAAAGGAGTAGCTACCCGGTATTTAATTAGTCGGGGTGTCACAGGTTGTATCAGAGCATCAGGTTCTAGTGTCCTTTAGGATCTGTACGGATTATTATGTTTCCGCTGAGCTTTCCTTGATGTAGAGCCTTATATTTTAGGACTGCTGTATTCTTTTATATATGCGACGTTCTTCAGCTATTTTAAGTTTATAACTGTGAACTTATAGACTTTATTCTTGTTTCAGATGCCTCCACGACGTGCACAACGGGTTCCCAGGGATGCAACGCCAGAACCACAGCCCGCACCAGTTCAGGGCACGATGAATGCCGTCGAGGTTGCAGCCATTGTGGCCCAGGCTGTAAATGCCGCACTAGCCGTAGTTCAGCAGGCACCACCTCAGGCGCCAGCAGCCGCACCAGTTCAGGCACATGCATTCCCGTCTGCTTGGGAATGTGTACGTGATGCTTTTCAGAAAGCACACCCATCGGAGTTCGCAGGTAGCTCCGATGTTGTGGTTTCGAGCTAGTGGAGGAAAGACATTCAGCGGCACTTGAGGATGTATGAGTGCACCGATGTCCAGAAGCAGATACTAGCTACCTTTAAGCTAGTAGGGTCTGCACTACCGTGGTGGGAGTCTATTATCACCGTGGAGGAGAGAGATACTCTCACGATCCAGGAGTTTTGGGTGCGGTTCGATCGCAAGTACTTTCCATCGGCTGTTTACACGGAAATGAGGAGGAAGTTGATGAATATTAGGCAGGAAGGTAAGACTGTGGCCGAGTATGAGGCTGAATTCACAAATCTGTTGAATATTGTTCCGGATGAGATACCGACAGAAGAGAAGAAGATACAGAAATTTACAGACGGGTTGACTTGGAGGATCCGTCAGCATTTGTTGGGAAATCTATCGTTGGCCACTTACTCTGATGTGGTTAACGCTGCACTGTTACACTGCCAGGATCACCGCTTTCACATGGCTGAGGGCAAGAGATCGGGAGAGTCCAGCCATCAGGGCAAGACTGGAGGACATGGTGCCAGTGGGGCACAATCTGTTCAGGGGCAGAGACAGGGTGACCAGGGTTCCCAGCAGGGGGATCACAAGAGGTTCAGATCAGGAAATTTCAGGCACGGATAGGGAGGTTTCCGGCAGGGCCATCAGGGTCCGAATGGCCATCAGGGCCAGCAGGGTCAGATGGCCAACAACAGTTTCAGCAGGGCCAGCAGGGCCAGGGGAGGAACGGTAACGACCACCAGGGCCGGGGGCAGTAGGGACAGAGAGGGGGAAACTTCCCGGGGAAGTGTTACGTTTGTGGCAAGACTGGCCATAAATGCCAGGACTGTCCTGATAGGGGCAGGGCCCCGCAACAGCAGCAGGGTGCTCGACATGAGCCACAAAGGCCACTTTTTCCACCTGCCCTCCCAGCTCCAGCCTAGGTGCCAGCCCTACCAGCTATTCCAGCAGCTCCAGTGCAGCAGGGGCAGTTACAGTATGGACGTGTCTATAACGTCCACCAGGCAGCAGCTCCACAGGCACCACCCGCGATTGAGGGTATGTTTCCTATCCATGGTACTATGGGTCGGGTTTTGTTTGATACGGGGGCAACGCATTGTTTTATAACTACACATTTTGCGAAAGCCTTAGGGTTGTTAGCTACAACAGAGAGCACAGTGACGTGTGTAAACTCACCATTGGGGAGTGGGTCACTTATTTTCTTTATATGCCGGGGAGTGGGGGTAGAGATTGGTAGTTTGGTATTACCTGCAGACATGTTGGTATTAGATATGCATGAGCACGATGTGATTATCGGTATGGATTGGCTCGCAGCTTATAGAGCCATGATTGATTGCTTCAGTGGGAGCATTGTTTTTGCCATTCCGGGGCAAGAGATGTTTGTAGTGGAAATGCCTCGCCTAGAGGGACGCTCGACCGCTCATTTGTATTACATAGAGGAGGATACCTCTAAGGAGGTTGTGATTCCTTTAGATTCGATCCCAGTTGTCAGGGAGTATTCCAATGTGTTTCAGGAGATACCAGTCCTACCCACCAGTCGAGAGATAGACTTTGTCATAGACTTATTGCCAGATATGAGACCTATAGCACGCGCACCGTACCGTATGGCTCCGGCACAGATGCGAGAGCTACAAGATCAGATAGAGCAGCTGTTGGGTCAGGGCTTTATTCGCAGGAGTACCTCACCTTGGGGCGCTCCAGTTTTGTTTGTAAAGAAGAGAGATGGTTCACTGAGATTGTGTGTGGACTACCGGGAGTTGAACAAGGTCACGATACGGAATAAGTATCTGTTGCCTCGAATCGATGACCTATTCGACCAGTTGAGAGGAGCTTATTTCTTCTCGAAGATTGATTTGCGATCGGGATACCATCAGTTGCGTATCAGGGAAGAGGACGTCTCAAAGACTGCGTTCTTAACGAGATATGGTTCTTACGAGTTTCGGGTTATGCCTTTTCGCTTGACCAACGCTCCAGCAGTGTTTATAGACTTGATGAATAGGGTGTTCAGAGAGTTCCTTGATCAGTTCGTCATCGTCTTCATTGATGATATTCTGGTTTACTCCCAGATAGAGGAGGAGCACGCCGAGCATTTGAGCCAGGTTTTGCAGACGCTACGTCAGAACGAGTTGTATGCAAAGTATGAGAAGTGCGGGTTTTGGCTGAAGGAGGTTCAGTTTTTGGGGCACATTATTTCCGATCGGGGGATATCTGTTGATCCGGGGAAGGTATCCACGGTGAGGGAGTGGGGACAGCCCACGACACCAACTGAGATCCGTAGTTTCTTGGGACTAGCAGGATACTACAGGAGGTTCATTCGGGGATTTTCGAAGATAGCAGGTCCTTTGACACATCTGACCCGTAAAGGTGTGCCATTCATCTGGAGTGATGCCTGTCAGTTGGCATTTGATGAGTTGAAGGACAAGTTGACCTCAGCACCTGTGTTAGCATTACCGAGACCGGGAGTTGAGTATCTGGTTTACACCGATGCGTCCTTGCAAGGACTTAGAGGTGTATTACAGCAGGAGAGTCAGGCCATAGCTTATGCTTCCCGTAAGCTTAAGCCTCACGAGAAGAATTACCCCACTCATGACTTAGAATTAGCGGCAGTGGTATTTGCCCTACGGATTTGGAGACATTATCTTTTGGGGGAGAAATTTCGATTGTTCACATACCACAAGTCCCTACAGTACCTATTCACACAGAAGGAGTTGAATATGCGGCAGCGAAGGTGGCTTGAGTTTGTGAAGGACTATCAGTTTGATATCCAATATCACCCGGGGAAGGCTAACGTGGTAGCAGACGCGTTGAGCCGTAGGCTAGTAGATGAGGTGGCAGGGGTGTGGAAGGCCAAGTGGAAGGAGTTGGGACACCAGGATGCAGTGGCCCGATCATCATGTCTGTGATGACCGTTACGCCGTAGATTATCACGAAGGTACTAAAGGCACAGGCAAATGACTCGTTCTGTCAGGAGCAGATAGTTCGATTACTAGCAGAGGGAGCCGAGTCCTATACCATTAGCTCAGACGGGGGATTACGCTTCAATGGGAGATTAGTAGTTCCGGAAGGGGAGGAATTGCGACACGAGGTGATGGCAGAGTCGCACGACTCACGGTTCGCGGTACATCCCGGTGGGGACCAAATGTACCAAGACATGAGACGACAGTATTGGTGGAGCGGGATGAAGAGAGATATTACCGTGTTTGTTTCTAAATACGCCACTTATCAGCTAGTAAAAGTGGATCATCAGAAACTGACAGGACTTCTACAGCCATTGGAGGTCCCGATGTGGATGTGGGAGAGCATATCCATGGATTTTATCACGGGGTTGCCTACGTCATAGAGGGGTCACGACTCCATTTGGGTAATTGTGGATAGGTTGACCAAAGTCGCTCATTTTCTACCCGTAAGGACCGACTACACTACGGAACAGTATGCCCAGCTCTTTATTGCAGAGATAGTGAGACTTCACGGTGTGCCCCTAAATATCGTGTCTGACCGAGACAAGATATTTGTTTCACAATTTTGGGAAAGTTTTCAGGAGGCCATGGGCACGGAATTGCGGTTGAGTACGGCGTATCACCCGCAGACCGATGGGAAAATCGAGCGTACAAACCATATGTTGGAGGACATGTTGCATATGTGCATCATCGATTTCGGGGGTGGATGGGAGCAGTATCTTCCACTAGTAGAGTTTGCTTACAACAACTCGTACCAGTTCACCATTGGCATGGCTCCATTTGAGGCGTTGTACGGTAGACCTTGTCGTTCCCCAGCATGTTGGTTGGAGGTGGGAGACAACAAACTACTAGGGCCGGAAGTAATTCAGGATACTTCGGCAAGGATAGAATTGATACGGAGTCGCATTCGAGTAGCTCAGGACAGGCAGAAGAGCTATGCTGATGCGAAGAGGTCCTTCAGGGAATTTGAAGTGGGGGACTAGGTTTTGCTCAGAGTATCTCCTATGAAGGGGATTAAGCGTTTCGGGAAGAAAGGGAAGTTGGCACCGAGATATGTGGGACCATTTCCTATTATTGAGCGGATTGGACCGGTTGCGTATAGACTTGGGTTACCGGAGCATTTGCATCGGATTCACGATGTGTTTCATATTTCCTCGCTAAGGAAATATCTTAGAGACGATTTGGCTCATTCTCACATTGCTTTGGAGGACATCAATCTCCAACCTGACAGCTCCTACGAGGAGGGGCCGATTTCTATTTTGGACCGAAGTGAGCGAAAACTGCGGTCAAAGATAGTTCCGTTATTGCGTGTTCAGTGGCGACATCATAATGTCGAGGAGTCCACATGGGAGCACGAGGATGAGATGCGCGAACGTTATCCAGAGTTATTTCTACCAGGTACCTTCTAGTTCTGAATTTTTGGGACGAAATTTTGTTATTAGGGGGGAAGTATGTAATACCCCGAATTTTTATGATATTTATTTATGGGATTAATTAAATTAAATGTGAATTAATTGAGAATTAATCCGGATATAATACTAACGAGATGTGAGTTGGTATTTGATTGTATTGGGTATATATGAGTATATTTGAATATTGAAAACTATTGAATTTGTCGTGAGATAGAAATACGGCAATTTGGAAATTTTTTTGGGACGCGTGTGACAGTCGCGTCAGAAATATAATATTGTTAATTAAAAAGTGAATTTTATTTTCTATAAACTGTATGGTCATTTTGAGTGCGCCAACGCGTCCTAAAGGGTCGAAATAGTTAGAAAACACTAGCCGGGGGTTTAGTTTGGGTCCCGGGGCATTTTTAGGCCATACCGGCAACGTATAAGGGTAGTTTGGTAATTTTGGAATTTTGGGAATTAAAACCCATGAAAATTAGGAATTAAAATATGACTTAACCTTTACCCACTAAACCCACTAACTACACTAATTGACTTAATGGGCTACGGGAGTTATTGGAAATAGGTTTAGGGTTTCCTAAGACAACCTCTAGCCACCATTGTCATCTTTAGAGAAGAAGTTGTAGAGAGAGAGAGGAGAAATTCTGCAGAGAGAGAGAGAACAGTTCAATCTTCAACATCAAATTCAAAGATATATCAGAGGCAAGTGATTTAATTACGTTAATTGCATTGAATGTTTCTTCCATGCTTAGACATTTCTGAAAATTTCATTATTTTTGGGAGATTGATGAAAACCCATTAAATTGGAATTAGAAACTTACTTTTTGATGAGGAATCGCATGTAGAATTGTATTTAGGTGATTATTCTGATGATAATATATCTTGTATGAAACAAAACGTATTTAATTATGACCATTGATGATCTTAAAAATTTCTAGGGTTCATGTTCTTCAGATTGGGGAAAAATGTAGAGACTTGATAATTGGGTGATGATTAGGATGAATTAACCCCATAAACATGGTATTATATGACCTAAGTATGTTTAGGAATGATTAGAAACCTTGAACAATTGTTGGATTGATGTTTCAATGTGATTAGAGGTGAAGAAAAGTTGGAAAAACAAATTTGGGAAAATCTGGGCTCGAAACTGGCCTCTCGTTAGAAGACCTGCCCAGGTCGTTCGAACGAGCTTCTAACGAGTTGACTTTTGACTTCTAACGAGGGGGATGTTCGTTCAATTCCTTCATTCGAACGAGATCTCGTTAGAAGGCCCACTTCGTTCGAACGAACTCTCGTTCGAATAGCCTCGTTCGAACGAGACTTCTAACGAGCTGACAGTTTAGGCTTTTTAGCCTGTTTTGATTTTGCGTGTCCCGTAACCTTGTTTAAATGTAGGGATAAAATTTCCTTGATGATTAATTGATATATTTGGGATATTTGGGATATAATGAGGAGTAAAACATTGAAGGTGATTTGAACCAAATGGAAATTATGGATTAGGACGTGAGTGTCTATTACGACGTGAGAACAATTGACGGCTTGAATAATTATATTAACCGGGAACATGTAAATTGTGTAACATTATATGTCGGTACGAGAATGAGAAGTGTACCACAAATAAATTATGGTGATTTCTAAGATGTGTGCATACTTAGTATATGTATATGATTTTATGTGTATGACATACCTACCATACTTGCTATCACGAGAGGTTTACGTTCGCTTAGAGCCTTCTAATCCTTGTGTTGCCCGGATTTAGATTGGTACCTCGAGAACATAGGTCAGAGAAGGACTTATTGGGATGTTAATAAGTCCGCTGATCGTGGGAGCGTAGGTATTTGCGTGGCCCATGTGATGTAACTGTGTTCGCCTCCATTGTTTGTGATTGTTGTTATCTGAGAACGATTCCTGAGAGATTCGGAATGCGTGATCCATATGTACGTGATGTTCCGAGATTGATAGCAGAATATGTGTGCACCGCAGCTTAGTCTCGGGGTGCTTGTATTGTATAATTATGACGTGAATAATATACACTTAATTAATGAGATCTTTCATGTGGCATTGTGTGTGTAAATACGGAAACGCCTTGAGAATATATAAAGTGATAACCTGTATTGTATTGTATGGTTAATATTTGAGAACCCGAATTTAAGTAAAGCCTCTATTGAATTGATGACGTTAGAATGCATAATGGGAAATCGAGTAGAAGGTAGACTTATGACGGTTTAGTTAGTCATGAATATCACTTAGATGGGTGTTATACGGTAGGAGTGCACATTTAGTTGAGAGGTGAGTATTTCATGTGAGTGCACGTCCTAACATGTATTTTTCATTCATTGTTTTAATGTTATTAAAGCACTTGCTATTTTAAAATACTCTCCACTTTCGGGCTCTGGCCCGTTTGCTTTCAAATCTATTTTTTTGTAAAACCATTTTAGGTGCCCAGCCACAAGGACACCATGCTTAGGATTCTCATTCAGGTGACGAGCTGTAGCTGTTTGTGGAAGTTACAGGACTTTGCTAATAGATACTTCATCTATCTTGATTCGATATTCAGGTTTTATCAGTTGTAGGGCATGTCGCCCATTTCTATTAGAAACATTTCCTATTTCAGATTTTCAGACTTTTGGCATGTAATTAATTCAGGATACATTGTTTTACTTATTTCAGTTGTGGGATTGTTGTGAGGAGTTTTCCTCCGGACTTATTATTTTGTTGGTTATTTTATTTCTTCGTTATGGTGAATGGTTGTTATTCTTTCATTATTCTTTTACTGTATGTTAATCAGACTTAATTTAAAATTTGACATCTTACTTTTAAATACTAGGTGGTTAGAAGTTATAAACATATTTTCGACAATGATGTTGTTAACTGAGCCAACTTGGCATTTTGATTTGATTTAATAAAGGAGTAGCTACCCAGTATTTAATTAGTCGGGGTGTCACAACGGGTCAGAGCCCGAGTTATGAAAATATTTAGCAAGTGCATCAAATGCTATATCATTAAAATATGAAATCTCTCATATTTAAACTGGTATCGCACTCTCATGAGATAGACCTCACCCCTCCTCTAATAGTTCACACCTATAGCATATATTTTAAACAACCCAGTTAAGCTAACATGCCTAACTAATCTCTTTCACCCATCCTCTAAGTCCTCATAACTATCACCTACCCTGCGTGATATCGTATATGTTATACCGTAAGCTATCACCTAAGCTTTAGTTGATGTAATCATAGATTAGCTATATATATATATATATATATATATATATATATATATATATATGTCGTTCATATTTCGAAACATCCACTAGTTTAAAATTCTCACCTTAATATACGAATCACATCTTTATAAATTCGGATATTAATCTCCCGGAAGAAGTATAAACTCTTATTCATTTTACACTTTACATAAGTCTAAGTTATATGATTTCACATATTTATATATGAGAAATATACCATACACAACAAGTATATTTATACCTATATCACAACCATAAGTTTAATAACCATCCCACCAAGCTATAATTCGAGGATGCAGTCTCAAAGTGCTATCATCATCCGAATATGCTCAACTTAACCCAGTACCAAGTCAGACTTACTCACGATCATCGTAGGAAATACTAAATACTGGAGGCAATCATATTCCCTCCTAAAAGTGGAATCATTATTGCACCCATATGCAGGACGATATGACCTGGGGACTGTACTCTCCCTGCTCCTCAAGCCAGGGGATTCACCCACATAGCGCAACCTCCCTGGATGGCACTAGAGATATATGTATTCACGTACTAATATATTTATAACCAAATCATATATATACTGTAACAACCCCCGTATATATAATATATATCATTTCTCAATATACCCTGGCTATAATTGCCAAACTCTCATAGCGATAGCCAAAATCCCGAATGTTCCCATTCGTAATAGTATATAAATATTCACACACTTAAAATACTAGACCTATAAGTACTCTCTTACTTAATATTTACTTACCTTAGACACTTTTAAGGATTTATATATAATCCCGAATATACCAATTCGTAATAATTAAATAATTATACTAGCTACTTATCTTAATTCCATAGGTATCGCATCACCTATAATAATAATCGTCAATAGACGTACCAGATAGTCGCTCAATCCTCTTTAGCCCGTATCCTAAATTCCATCCTAATCGCATCCTAGGATTTACTCAAATGCAATTGGCCCATATTTATTCTACACATAAATATATAACTACACATTTGCCGAACACTTCTCTCGAATGTCACTCCTCCTAAACATTCGTTAAATCCATACCATGGATTATACACTAAACTAATCCAAAGTTCTCTCTTTAACCCCCAATGTTTACTCACCCTCAATTCCATTATCTAGGAGTCCTAATATCACTTCTAGAATCCCCTATAATAAACTCCAATTTCTAATTTAATTTCCCCCTAAGCTTAAGGAAGAAAATTACAAAAATCTGACAGGACCGAATCTATTCGCCTTGACCCCGAATCGATTCTCCCTAACCGAATTGATTAAAAAATGTTCTACTTTCTTACTATGTAAGACCGAATCGATTCGGCTTGTCCGAATTGATTCGCCTTACGAAAATCCAAAATCTGCTACGGGTTATCATTTCTGTAATACCCCGTGATTTCTAATGATTTTAAAATGGGTTATATTTCAAATTAATGGATTAATTGGATTTTATAATTAATTAATTCATTTGGGTTTTATCCGAATGGTGGATATTAAAATTTATGATTCTGAATATTACTTAAAGATATTTAGGTAATATATGAATGTGATGATTATTGATAATTGCTGTGAGATATAAATTCGGTAATTTGAAATTTTAGTCAGACGAGGTATGGGACGTGTCGGGACTAATTTGTTAAATTAAAAAGGAAATTTATTTTATATCAACCTTATAGTCATTTCGACTGCGTCGTTGCATCCGGAAGGTTTGAAATAGTCAGAAAAGTCTATTTGGATGTTGGATTTGGGTCTCGGGTCCTTTGAAAATGAATAGACAACCCAAAAGGGCATTTTGGTCATTTTTATAGGGGTGAATAGTGATTTCGGATTTTGTCCTATTATAAGTATTTGAAGATTAAGTGTACGTGGGTTATTCATCTCATCTACACAAAATAGAGAAGTCATCTTCCTAGAGAGGGTAAAAGGTTGCTTGGGAAGAGAAGAGTTTACTTGGGAAGGAGAAGAACTAAGAACCAAGGGTCACCACCACCAACCACTACCGGAGGTTGACCGGAGTAGGGAGAACCACCTGAGATATACTACACCAAAGGATCAGACCTTCATTAGAGGCAAGTGTTTGATAATGGCAATCTAAGTTTGTATATTGTCCATGTTAGAATAGTTATTAAAAGATATGATTTTTCATGTTTGGAAGAAATAATGGAGTTGTTAAATGGATTTCGGGAAACTAAAAATATACAGGAATCAAACTCATGTTGTAGGTAGTTAGTAATCCACGAAATAATCATGTATCTGTTGAAGAAATTATGAAAGCCATTGATGTGTTCTTAAAGATAATATGTTGATAATTTTCTGGAAAAAGTGGATATAAATAAGATTTTAATTCAATCTCTTGATGATTCTAGGATGTTTAGAGCATTAGAAATCATTCATATATGTTGATTTATCATGTAGTAAGGATTATAATTCATTTGGGTTGTTAATATGAAGGTTTGAATGATCAAAAATGGCTAAACCCGTAATTGCAGAAATGCAGAAAAACTGGACTAATACCTGGGCGATCGATCGATCGACCCCCTACCTTCGATCGATCGACCTCCCCAGGATTGTTAAAGTTGTTTCTTTTTAATGTTGATTCTTATCCCAAACCTTTTGTATATCTTTGGTGATTGTTAATTGGATATTATGGGACTTAGAGAAGACCAGTAAGCCCTAGATAAGATTTGAATTAATTTGATTGGGATTTAATTGATTAGAATAATGATAATTAAATTAAAGGAAATTCGGTTACTAGATTAATTTGTTGGATTCTAATTGGTATGAATGAGGATTTAAGATAGGACCAGTAGGGGTGATTAAATATAACACCTGGGTATCCATAAGTTTACAAGAGGGTTTAATCATAAGTGAAAGAAGATGTGTTTATAAGAGATTTGAAACTATCGGTTTTAACACTAATTAAAGGGAGAGTTTAATTCGTAGTACTTCGGGAAAGATGAAGATATGGACCAGTAGGGTATTAGTGACTTCTTACTGAATATATGTTGAGGAAAAACCTCTTTGAACCTTGAGTATTGAGTGAGGCTCGGGGGTTAATTAAATTAAGAAGTAAAGTTATGATATTTTAATACGTGGGATTTAAAGAGATATAATGCTACATATGTGAATCATCTAAGGGTAATATGAGTACCTTGTTGATAGTATATTATTGGTATGATAATGCCTATTTGATTGATTGATGATTATGTGTATGACATACCTATCTTACTTTCTATCAACGGGAGGTTTGCGCGTGAGGGCAGTCATATCCTGAAGAATCCATGGGATCTTTGATTTGTCGCTCAAGAACATAGGTCTATGAAAGACTTATCGGGGAGTTGATAAGTCCACTGACTATGGGAACGTAGGTATGTGCGTGGCCCATGGGTATGAGAACTATGTTCACCTCCAATTTGTATGTTGTTGTTTGTGGTTCGAGGAATCCTTATTGAACCATTAGTCCCCTATTCGGCGACCAACGATATTGGGACATGATAGCAGAGTAATGCATTGCACCGCAGCAGTGACTCGGAGTGCCGTATTATATATGTGTATATATATATAATGAATTAAATGAATGAATGGATATATTTTGTGGTTAAAAAATCTACTGTATGATAATTGCAGATAACAATGAATTGAGAAAAGAATTGAACTAAGTTAATGAATAGTTATTAAAGAGATTAATTCATATTAATGAGAAATGATTAAGGTTAATGGGAAACGATTTATATAGAATGTAAATGAATGATTATACAACATATGGTATGGGACAGGGTTATAATCTGGGATGAAATCATATTATGGAAATCAGTAATGAAGAACCATTAACTAGGAGGTTAATAGGAAACGTTAAGTGTGCATTCTAGTTGAGAGGTGAGAATAACAAGTGAGAGTTGGATACTAATATGTACATAATAATGCTTTATTGCACTTGTTAAATACTTGTTGTTTTCAAAATCATTTTCATAATCGGGCTCTGGCCCATTTCCTTGCATATTTTCTTTTTTATTGTATCTTCTATATCAGGTGTCCAGCAGCATGGACGCCAAACTTAGCGGATTATGACGAGCTATGGAGCTATGGAGTTTTTCTTAGCCGCCTATCTTCATTTGATTTACAGTATTCTTATAGTTAGGGCATGTCGCCCATAGGATTTCATTTATCACTTTCTATCGGAGTCATAAACTATTGTGTTCATGTCATTTTAATACATTTGTTATTGTTGGGATTACTGTAATGGATTAATATTATTTGGGAATGTTTACTCCAATTGTATTTAAATTCTTTTGTGTTATCTATTCAGTTATAAGTGTTGTAGAATAAAATGTGTTGTTTTATTCTTAAACTAAAAATGGATTTGTTGAAATTAAAATTTGAAAAGTTTTTAACACCAGCTTAATTGGGTATTGGATGAGTTGTAAATGTTTTCGACAGTGATGCTAAGAATGAGCCTACTGTATATTCTGTTTTAATTTAGTATGGGGCTGGCCACTCGGTATTTAATTAGGCGGGGTGTTAAATGTGGTATCAGAGCATCAGGTTCTAGTGTCCTCTAGGGTCTGTATGGCTTATTGTTTTTTCAGCTTAGGGTTCTTTGATGTAGAGCCCTATGAGTAGTATTATTGCTTTTCTATATACTCCTGCATTCTTCAGCTATTTTGATTTATCAAATAATGATAGTGTTCTCTTATTTCAGATGCCTACTCGACTTGCACCTTAGCCCGCCCCAGCTCAGGGTACGATGACTGCGACCGATGTTGCTACAATTATCGCATAGGAACTCAATGCAGCTCTATCTGCTGTTCAGCAGGCTCCAACACAGGCACCAGTTGTGCCACTCGCGTAAGGTCAAGTGTTTCCTACTGCATGGGAACGAGCGAGGAATGCCTTTCAGAAGGCGCACCCACCTGAGTTTTAGAGAGGATCAGATGTTGTGACTGCTAGCCAATGGAAGAAAGATATCCAATGGCACTTGAGAATGCTCGAATGCATTGAGGATTCAAGCTAGTAGGGGAAGCTTTTCAATGGTGGGAAGCTACGACCACTATGGAGGAGAGAGACACAAGGACTATCCAAGACTTTTGGATACGGTTTGATGGGAAGTACTTTCCTTCCGCCATCCAGATAGAGATGAGGCGGAAATTACTTGATTTGAAGCAGGGAGAGAAGACGGTGGAAGAATACAAGGAAGAATTACAAGATTAACTAATTTGGTACCAGCAGAGGTACCCACTGAGGAGAGGAGAATTCTAATATTCACTTATGGGTTGAACTATAAGATTCGCCAACATTTATTGGGGAATCTTTCACTACGTACGTATGCAGATGTACTTAATGCTGCAATGCTTCACTTCCAGGATAACCGCTTTCATGTTCAGGGTGTTAAGCGGGGGTTTGGGTCAAGCCAGCAAGGCAAGACTACTGGGTGCAGTTCTAGTGGAACTCAGCTAGGGCAGAGTCATCAGCGTCAGGGTGAGCAGGGTTCCCAGACTGGGGATTATGCTAAGAGTTTACGATCTGGAAACTCTCTATTTGAGGATAGAGGTAATGGGGAATGACAGCAGGGCCATCAGGGCCAGAGACAAACTCATCAGGGCCAACGAAAAGGAGGTAATGGCCAGCAGGGATGGGGCCAATAGGGGAAAAGTGGTGGAAAGTTTGCAGGAAAATGTTTCTTGTACGGCAAGTATGGCCATAAACAACAAGATTGTCCTGATAAAGATAAATTCCCTCAGCAACAAAATGCTCGATAGGAGCCACAGGTACCAGTGTTTCCACCAGCTGCTCTTCTAGCTCCAGCTCCGGTGCTAGCACTACCTCCCATTCCAGCGGCACCCGCACAACAGGGTCAGTACGATCGTGTATATAACGTCCATCAGGTAGCAAATAAACAACCAACACCCGTGAATGAGGGTATGTTTTCTATCTAAGGAATTATTAGGCGTATATTGATTTTTGTAGAAATTAATATTGTGTGGGCAAAAGGGTTGCTAAACTTAGCCTATAGCACTGTTATTTATGTAGACTCACCGAGGGGTTACGGACACCTATATTTTTTCATGTCATCACGTGGGTATGATTTTTATCATGGGATTACTTACTTTAGACATGTCCGAGCATGATGTGATTATCGGCGTGCATTGACTTGTGGTATATGAGGGCGTATGTACTACTACTATCCAGCATCTTGTCTTCTATAAGAGAGTAGATGAGTAGAATCTATTTGAAATCGATAAAACATATTTTTTTTTATAAACCTGATTTTTTTTTAAAATCGATAAACCTGATTTTTATATACTATTGACTAAGGACCTGAGGAGTTTCGATGACCGACTACTTTAGGTAGTAGTGTATCGAGGGGGTTCCTTGTTTGGATTTTGCTTGCGAGACACCCCACGCATGAAACTACTAAACCGTTGGGAGTCGAAATAAGTTAGGTCTTTGGGATATGAGTTTATGACTTTTGCGATAAATCTTATAATGAAAGTGGTACCATAGGGTGTATGGGCGCCCTCGATGGTTGAATGGTAGTAGTTTACAAAATTTTGAAAGTATAAGGATCATTTTGCGAACATGGTTACATCGATGGTATAGGGAAGATTGAGTAAAGATTAAATTCGATTCACTTGAAAAATTATGGTGAGGTTGGACGTATAACATCAATAGGGATTTTTGATAATGTACTGTATGGGCGGTACGTCTTAGGTTTCTTATGATGTGAGATTTATACTCTAAGATGACCTTACCGATATGATTTATATTCCTGAATTTCGGGACGAAATTATATTATAAGGGGGGAAGTATGTAATACCCCATGATTTCTAATGATTTTAAAATGGGTTATATTTTAAATTAATGGATTAATTGGATTTTATAATTAATTAATTCATTTGGGTTTTATCTGAATGGTGGATATTAAATTGTATGATTCCGAATATTACTTAAAGATATTTAGGTAATATATGAATGTGATGATTATTGATAATTGTTGTGAGATATAAATTCGGTAATTTGAAATTTTAGTCAGACGCGGTATGGGACGTGTCGGGACTAATTTGTTAAATTAAAAAGGAAATTTATTTTCTATCAACCTTATAGTTATTTCGACTGCGTCGTTGCATCCGGAAGGTTTGAAATAGTCAGAAAAGTCTATTTGGATATTAGATTTGGGTCTTGGATCATTTGGAAATCAATAGACAACCCAAAAGGGTATTTTGGTCATTTTTATAGGGGAGATGAATAGTGATTTCGGATTTTGTCCTATTACAAGTATTTGAAGATTAAGTGTACGTGGGTTATTCATATCATCTACACAAAATAGAGAAGTCATCTTCCTAGAGAGAGTAAAAGGTTGCTTGGGAAGAGAATAGTTTACTTGGGAAGGAGAAGAACTAAGAACTAAGGGTCACCACCACTAACCACCACCGAAGGTTGACTGAAGAAGGGAGAACCACCTGAGATATACTACACCAAAGGATCAGACCTTCATTAGAGGCAAGTGTTTGATAATGGCAATCTAAGTTTGTATATTGTCCATGTTAGAATGTGTGGGTACCCTGAATTTAGCATCATAAGGCCTGGACGAGTAGCCTCTCCTTAGCGGCCCAAAGCCCAGGCCCATCACCTCTTGTACTCATCCGATTACCCCACGATCCCATGAAGAGAAGTTGTAAGGGAGCGCGATCCCATGTAGGGGAGATGGCTAATAAGGAGGAACCCGTCACCCCCACTACTCCAACATATACATGTATAAATTAAACCCTAAGTCCGGGGCAAAGGACAAGTTGTATTCTCTGTACTTATTCTTCAGAATATAGAGAAATAACACTGACTGAACCACCGTGGACGTAGGCACATATTTGCTGAACCACGTATACCCGTTGTTGTGTGATTGGCATCTTATTTATCTTTTCTTGATTGTTACCTCTTTCATATTTATTTGTGTTGCATAATAATTGTCACCACAATTGGCGCCGTCTGTGGGAAGCGTTTATCTTTCCCTGAGAAGAGCCCACTCCGAGAAAAAATCTAAGATGTCTGGTCACAGCAGCAACGCTCCTCAAGCGGGAGATATTCAGGAGCCACCCGCTCCTCGCAGGATTAGGTCTGAAGTCCGACGTTCAGATCAAAGGGCTCGCTTAGAAAGGCCAGCCTCGGAAGAAAGTCAAGGACCAGCAAGGTCCACTCAGATATCCAGATTGATCGATGCATACGAAGCAAGGCTCCATGAACAGAGGGAGTCTTCTCGCAGATATGAGGCTGAGAATGCTCGCTTGAAAAGAAGACTGGAAAAACTGGAGAAAGAACTACATCCTGATACCAGGAGACGCCCCTATCGCACTCCTAGCCCTCAGGCGAGCAAATCTCGCAGCCGAGGAAGGATCCCTAGGCGGAAATATCAAGGGTTCGAAGGTGGTGACTCAGACGACGACCTCCGTGAGCAACTGAGAAAAGCTCGCCGCTATCAGAGCCCTGCTCGCAGCGACGACAACATACGGAACCTAGTCCGCAGAGAAATGGACCAACATCCAGCTCACCGCGGCACCAGGTCGACCAGAGAACTCGCCAGGAGAGCCCTCAAGACCCAAATGAAATCGCCCTTCACGAGGGAAATTGAAGAAGAAGAAGCTCCCAAAAAGTTTGCTATTCCAAGGTTCAAGATTTACGACGGGAAGACTGATCCCATTGATCATGTCAGGCAACACCGGCAGGCTATGACCCTCTGGAATCACCGAGATGCACTGATGTGCCGTATTTTTCCCTCGAGCCTTCATGACGTGGCCCAGAAATGGTTCGAGAAACTCTCTCACCGATCCATCAGAAATTTCAAATCCCTGGCCGAGCTCTTTATGGCCGGGTTCATCACCAGCAGCTCCCATCCCAAAAGGATGGATGCTCTATTAACAATGAAGAAAACGCCTCAGGAGACACTCCGAGACTACGCGAAGAGGTACTGGGAGTTACTCAACGAAGTCGAGGACTGCGCGGAAGAGGTGGCAGTGGCTTCCTTCAAAATTGGGCTACCTAGCTCTTCCCTCCTTTACCAGTCCTTGATAAAGAAGGAAGCAACCACCATTGATGACCTGATGGCCCGGATTGAGAAATACACAAAGGTGGAAGATGTCACCCGCCTTAACGTAGGAGAAAACGGTCGAGCCAAGCTCGCTACCAAGGGAAGTGAGAAAGTTGATAACAAGAAAAAAGGAGGAAAGAATGAGAGCAAGAATGGCTCCAAGAACGGGGGGAACCCTGACGTCGCAAAGTCGTTCCAGGCGATCAACACCGTCTTCAAAGAACCAATTTACAAAATTCTCGCGAAGATCAAGGATGAGCCGTTCATCAAATGGCCCCGGAAAATGGGAGGAGACCCATCGAAAAGAAACAATGCACTGAGATGCACCTTCCACAAAGAGGGAGGGCATAAGACCGAGCACTGCAAGGCTCTTAAGTCCCACCTCGAGGAGTTGGCCCAATCTGGACATTTGAATGACTTTGTGGAAAGGAAGGTAGAGAGAGTGACTGTCCACAAGGAGGCAAAACCCAACAACGTATTGGAAGACGACGCCGGACACGAATTCGCAGTAATCCATGGAGTATCCGATGTTAAGCAAATCCAGGGTAACTCAGCTCGAATGGAGGTAAAGAAGCTGACAGCGGTAATGCAAGCTTTTCAGATTGATCCAGCAAAATCACAGGCAGGAAAACGTCGGCGAGCAGAGGACATCAACTACAACAAGCATATTGTTTTCACGGATGAAGATCTTGTGGGAGTGAGGACCCCACATCACGATGCCTTAGTCATTACACTCAGGATAGCCAACTTTGATATCGACAGGCTTCTCGTCGATCAAGGGAGCTTATCCGAAGTAATGTACATCGACCTGTTCAGAAAATTGAAGTTGAACATCGCCGACCTAAAGGGAACCACTGTTCCTCTGGTCGGCTTCGCTGGGAAAATGACCATGCCTCTGGGCAAGATAGTACTACCAGTGCTCGCTGGAAATGTTTCAAAAATGATCGAATTCTTGGTGGTCGACATCGATTCACCATATCAAGCCATCCTCGACAGGGGATGGCTTCATGCAATGAAGGCAGTCTCCTCGACCTACCACCAGAAACTCAAATATGTTACCGAGCGGGGAGTGATGGAGATACATGGCAACCATGCGATGGCGAGAAAGTGCTTCATAGCGGCCATCCGACCAAAGCCAGAGAAAAAAGCCGTTCAAACCAGCGAGAAAGTGGAGGAAGGTGCAATCCCTTCCAAATAGAAATTAAAATATGGAAGGCCCGGAGTGGAAGAGACCAGCTCCTCCCCTCCGAGCGTGTTGTAGAGGACCTGGTAGAAGTAATTGCTAAAGAAGGCGACAACAACAGAGTCTTCCTGATCGGGACCTCACTCACTGACCAAGAGCAAAAGGATTTGTTAACCTTACTCAGAAGCAACATAGATGTTTTCGCTTGGGAACCCTATGAGCTTCCAGGAATCGATCCCAATATGGTCTGCCATCGGTTGCACGTCAATCCCACATTCAAGCCGATAGCGCAGAAGGCACGACGAACTGCTCCCGAGAAGGCCAGAGCAATAGAAAAAGAAGTCGAAAACTGCTAGATGCAGGGTCCATACAGGAAGTGCAATTCCCCAAATGGTTATCCAACCCAGTGGTAGTTCCAAAAAGCAACGGGAAGTGGAGAGTGTTTACAGACTTCACTGACCTCAACAAAGCCTGCCCCAAGGATAGCTTCCCTCTTCCGAAAATAGACCAACTAGTAGACGTCACTGCAGCTCACGAAGGAATGAGTTTCCTGGACGCATACTCAGGTTATCACCAGATTCCCCTGTATGCCCCAGATCAGGACAAAACGGCGTCTATCACGACGGTTGGTTTATACTGTTACAAGGTCATGCCTTTTGGGCTAAAAAATGCAGGGGCAACCTATCAGCGGCTGGTTACTAAAATGTTCAAGAATCAAATGGGAGACACAATGGAGGTCTACATCGACGACATGCTTGTCAAGAGCAAGGAGAAGGAAAATCACCTCTCGGACCTGTCAATTACCTTCGAAATCCTCAGGAAGTACCGAATGAAACTCAACGCAAGCAAGTGTTCCTTCGGTGTCCAGTCAGGAAAGTTTCTTGGGTATTTGGTCAGCGAACGAGGCATAGAGGCTAATCCGGACCAGATTGATGCAATCAAAAGAGTGCAACCTCCTCGCATAATCCGCGATGTACAGAAGCTCACTGGAATGCTCGCTGCTCTAAATCGTTTCATTTCTAAATCCTCCGAGAGATGCAAGCCCTTCTTCCGACTCTTAAAAGGCAGCAAAACGGTAGAATGGACCCCAGGTTGCTCACAAGCATTAGACGAGCTCAAGTCCTACCTAAGCTCCCCACCACTGCTTGTCATACCACAACAAATGGATTCTTTGTACCTCTACATCTCTGTATCCAGCCATACCGTCAGCTCAGCGCTAATGTGTGAAGTTACAGGGATCCAACATCCAGTCTATTATGCGAGCAAAACCTTACTAGACGCCGAGCAGCGCTACCTGCCATTGGAAAAGCTCGCATTCGCCCTAGTAATGTCCTCGAGGAAACTGAAGCATTACTTCGAAGCTCATACGATCATCGTCCTTACATCACACCCCCTCAAGGCTGTCTTAAGGAAGGCGGATTTGTCGGGCAGACTGTCTAAATGGTCAGTCGAGCTCGGTCGATTTGACATCCAATTTCAACCAAGGACAGCTATCAAGGGTCAAATCCTTGCTGACTTCATAGCTGAATTCACAGGCGAAGAACCCTTCAACCAACCTAAGCCAACAGAGCAAAATAACTAGGCTACAGGGGGAAGCTGGAAACTATTCGTTGATGGAGCCTCCAACTCAAAGGGGGCAGGAGTAGGAATTGTCCTCATCACTCCAGAAAATACAGTCCTCGAGCAAAGAATTAGGCTGGGATTTACAGCCTCCAACAATGAAGCAGAATACGAAGCCTTAATAACAGGTCTCCAAAGGGCGCAAACTCTGGGAGCAAAGCATTTACAGGTATTCGGAGACTCGCAACTAGTTTCCAATCAGATAAGTGGAGACTATAACGCGAAGGATGAGAGGATGGCAGCCTACCTCTCCTTGGTAATAAACTTAATGATGAACTTTGAAGAAATCAACATCCAACAGTTTCCCAGGGGGCAGAACAGCCACGCTGACGCCTTAGCAGCCCTGAGCTCGGCAGTTGATTCCAGCCTTAAAAGGATCATCCCTATCGATTTCCTCTGCTGCCCGAGCATTTACCCCAACTGCGAGTTGACCAAAGCAAAACCAATACTCCAATTGGAACCAGCCCCCAGCTGGATGGATCCCTTGAGAGACTGTTTGAAGAACGGAACGCTCCCAGAGGATAAAAGGACTGCCCACCAGATAAGAGTCAAAGTTGCTCGCTTTCACTTATCCACGTGAGGCGACTTGTATAAGAGATCTTTCTCCGGCCCCTACCTTAGATGCGTCCACCCAGGCGACGTCAAGACAGTGCTTCACGAGCTTCACGAGCTTCACGAAGGAATCTTCGGGAGTCACGTCGGAGGAAGTTCTCTAGCCTTTCGAGCAATGAAGGAAGGTTATTGGTGGCCATATATGCAAAAGGACTCCGCAGTATATGTCCGCAGATGCCTAAAATGCCAGCTTCACGCCCCCATGGTCCACCAGCCCGCCAGCGAGTTAAAATCCCTGACCAGCCCCTGGCCTTTCGCCCAGTGGGGAATGGACATCGTGGGACCACTGCCCACCGCTGCCGGCAATCACAAATACCTATTGGTCGCAACTGATTACTTTACCAAGTGGATCGAGGCAGAACCACTGGCGAACATCCGAGATGCTGACATGATGAGGTTCATATGGAGAAATATAATCACTCGATTCGGGATCCCCAGAACCATCATCACTGACAATGGAACACAGTTCGAGAGTGGCCCTTTTCAGGACTTCTGCGACCAACACGGGATCAGGCACCACTTCAACTCGGTGGCTTACCCTCAAAGCAACGGACAAGCTGAGGCTTCCAACAAGACAGTGATCGCTGGATTGAAGAAGCGATTAGAAAAAGCCAAAGGCGCGTGGACAATCGAGCTACCGCATATCCTATGGGCGTACAGAATGACTCCTAGGCGAGCCACTGGAGAAACGCCATTCTCACTAGCATATGCTATGGAGGCAGTCATCCCACTAGAAGAAGGATTGCCTACAATGAGATCGAACCTTGTCGAGCAGGGTCAGAATGATCAGGCTTTGCTCGCTGAACTCGACTTGGCCGACGAGCGTAGGGAACTTGCCCTAGTAAAACTAGCGAGCTATCAGCAACAGCTCGCAAAGCACTACATCAAAAGGTTCAATCCGAGGAAATTCGAAGTTGGGGACTATGTTCTAAGAAAGGTCCTGGGCAACACAGTGCAGCCATCAGACGGTAAACTGGGCCCGAACTGGGAAGGACCTTATGAGATAATTAGAGACGATCTGCAAGGTGCCTATCATTTGAAAACGATGGAGGGCAGAGAGATACCACGAGCATGGAACGCAGATAATCTCAAGAAATTCTATTTTTAGGAGTTCTATTGCTAGATCTTTTATTGTACTCATTATGGGAAAAGACAGTTTATTTTTCAATTCACCAATGAAAATCTCTCAGTTGATCACTCTCTAAAAAGTAACAATTATATCTTATTCCACATCCTTTTCAAATCACAGGTATAATGGTTGGCATAGCAGGGGAACACCCCTCCTCAGGTCATCATCATGGAGCACGACAGACCTCTTAGCATTGCCCATGGCAATATATGAAGCCCTACAGAGTATTCTTAGGCATCAAACCTACTTTGGTTAAACAAAATCCTGACCGGATAAAGACATCCAATAACAGGTGTGTCGCCAATTGCCCTACTTAGGCCTAAGGGAGTGTGACGACACGACCTAAAAGGTAAAGGAAGGGCACAATGGTATTCTTAATACTGGACTGGGCGGACACTCACATGACAAGATAAAAAGGATTGTGAAGCTGCAAAAATATAAAAAGATTGGATGAACACGTTTAGTCGGCAAAATCGCCCAAAACTCGAACTTTCCATTAATCTTTTATATTTACAAACAATAATAGTACATGTTTAGTCGGCGAAGCTCACCCAAAGCATTTACAATTATTAAAAAACAAAATATCAAGGAGGCGGAAGCCTCCGAGCAAGGTAGTCAGCAACTTTAGCTCTCCTCCCATCATCAGGAGTAGGATCGAACTCCTCCACGACCTCATTTGCGTCCAACTCCAATAGTCACCGGGGAATAGCATCGATGGGGATCCATCGATCATCTCGCCTGAATGGATTAGACATCAGAGTAGAGGAAGACATCTCGTGCCGATACCACAACCTCGAGTTCCTCGGGACCTGCAGCTCTTTGAGAGCACTCAACCACCCCCTGATGAAGGAGAGCTCCTCGAACTCTGATAATCTTGTGGGAGCATCCAGCCAGCCCTGATCATAGCCATCAGTCCACACTTGGCGAGGGCCCTTCTTGAATAGATGCCGCAGTCGGGTAACGTCCCTCTGGAGCCCAGTAGCAGTCACATAAGCTCGCCGAACATCGCCGCGCAGCTCCTCCATTTCCCTCTCACGCTGATCCTCGACTTCCCTATTCCTACCCCTGGTACTCCTACCAGCACGCGGGAGGGGAGGCCGAGCAGCATGCGACGAAGAAGAGCCTTTTAGGACTGCCGAAGCAGTGCTCGGCAAATGCTCCTTAAGCTTCGAGACCTCCCGCCTCAGGTCTTCATTCTCCCGCTGCAGAAACTCCACTACTTGGTTGATCTCGGTGGCCTCCAGTAACTTCGCTCTCAGCTCGCTAACTTCTTCTTGCACTGAAGCACCGATCTCTTCCATTTCCTGGAGCATGTCCTTCAACTTGGCCACTAGCTCAGACTGATCCTTATATTTCTAGTTCCTTGACTTAGCAAACCTGTAAAGCCTAGCAAAGGCCTGGCAAACTGCAGGGCTTGCATTAGGACCAAGAGTCCTACCTAGTTGGGAGGTAACAGGAATATAGTCATCCACATCAACCAACTACAAGTAAAAGAAAGAGAAAAAAAAGAGATCAGCATAAACAAAAATGAAGTCTTTTCATTGATAATGAGCGAGGTTACATCAGATCAAAAAAGAAAAAAGTTACAAAGAAGCCCTATCAATTAGTAACCTCGGTGGATGGACCTTTGTCCTTATCAGCATCAGCAGGGGCATTACACTCTGCAGGGGTGTCCACTGCCCCCTCGACCAAGGGAGCATCAGTAGGAGTCGCCTGAGAAACAGGATTGGTGCCTTCAGCAGTTGGGGCTGGGTCCTCATCAACGACTGGCTTTGGCCCTGGGTCATGCTCGTCAAAGAGGGGGGATGCAACGTCCACCCCAGCAGCCACAAGAGCCTTATTCCATCCTTTCTTGAAGTTCAGACGGCTGATATAGCCTATCTGAACCTCAGCGTCCTCATACGCAGCAGTCCAGCCAGAGTTGTACGAATCTTCCTTAAGAGTGGCCGACTGGGCTTTTTCCGCCTCCAGCTGCTCGGCCAGAACCCTATTCTTCTCTGTCAAGTCTAGCTTGCTCGAGCACACCAGATCGTACGCCTTCCTCAGCTCGCCAAGCTCCCTGACAGCATCATCCCTCTCGCGAGCAGAATCAGCAAGGGCCGAGGCAGATGAAGCTCGAGCTGCATCAGCAGCCTTCAGATTGGCCTCCAGCTGAGAACCCCTGGCTACCAGAGTAGACTTCTGCTGCTCCAGCTCACCGTTCCTTCTCACCAACTCGTCGTGAGAGCGATAGAGCATAGCAAAGTCGGTCACAAACTGCAAAAAACAAGGAAAGGATCAGAAAGAAGAAACCATCAAGCTGATTAAAAGAAATTGAGAATTATAAGAGAACTTTACCAAGGCGAGCCTCTGGCTAGCCTGCAGAGCCAACTGATCGGACCCCAACGCCCTCTCGCGATCTGCAGGAAGAACTGCTCTCTCGAGCAGCGCAAGGGCAACCTGAGGAGAGGCAGCCACCGAAGCCCCCTCGGGCAAAGCAGACACTGGAACCAGGGCTTGACCCGTCTTGGTCCTCGATTCCACCCTCCTCCTCTCCTCCTCTTTTTCTCTCACTCTTATCTTTTCTCCTCCACCTTCTTCCTCTCCTCCTCCTTTTTCCTCTCTCTCTCTCTCTCACCTACTCCTCCTCCCTCCTCTTCTTCTCTTGCTCTGAGAAGAAGGCCAGGAACCAGTAGTTATGGCCCTAGAGGCAGTCTTCATTTTCTTGGACCTCTGTGCAAGGAGCACATCATCATCATCGTCATCTCTGATCAAATTCTTCCTGGGAGGCATCTCTTCAGAAGAACTGCTGGTAGTGCTCGACGAGTCTTGAGCCTCAGAATCTCCTTCAGAAGAACTGCTACTGTCAGCACTTCCTGCACCCAAACTACTCACAACGCGTGCAGGATCACTCTCTGAGCTGCTCACTTCTTCGTCCAACTGGATGGGCTCAGCCGAAGTCTCTACGAAAGAATCAAAGTCTGGAACACTATCCACAGGTCGAGCTATGAAGCTGGAGCCTGTGTTCTTGTATTCAAGCAAAAAATCAGCAGCCCTAGGATGCTCGCCATCAACCAAAGACTCCCTAATATTCCAAGCTTTCACCAGCTCTGAGATACGGACCTCGCTGAGAGCAGGCTCCAAATTCTTTGTCCTCGCTGTGAAAGAAAAAGAAAAGAGAGGTTAGAAAAATCACAAGTCAGCAAAGATTGAAGCAATAATACAACATCTACCTGTATATTCTTCCCCATAAAAGGGAACAGTGAACCTCTCAGACCTCGACCCTTCAGAATGGGGGGAGAATTGCCAATTCCTAACAAGAAAACCTTCTTGCCAATAGTCCTTATGGGAATCAGGTAAATTTACTACCAATACCCTATCAGGACTCCTAGCCTTAAGGTACAAAACACCCGAACTCGTACAAGAAAAGGAGTAACAAAAGCAGACATCGGCAAGCCCTAACCTTGTGCCGTATAATTGATTTATCCTATGCACGCCGTTCACTATTTTCCATACATTGGGCGAACATTGTGCAGGCACAATACTAAAATAGCTAAAAAAATGAAGAAACAGATCGTTAGGGGGAAAAGTAAGTCCCCCATGGGAGAGCAACAAAACGTGAATCCAATGCGCATTCTCTATATCCCTAACGTTCCTAGGAGGCGAGGCGCAACACTCAATCTCTACCCACTCGGGAACGTTGTAGAATTTTCTAAACTCAATGACTGACATATTCCCAATCTTCGCCATTGGAAAAACACAAGAAAAACTATAAACTCGAGAAAAGGGCACGAGAGACTTACAAGACAGAAGATCGGGTCAAATGGCGAAGAAGCGATGAGAGTGGAGACCGAAAACAGAAGGTACAAAGCTTAAGAGTTCTCAGAAGATAGAAGATTGCTGGAAAAGCTGAAGCGACGAAGAGAAAATGTGTCTTACTCCAACGAGCCTTCAAGTCTAATCATAACGCACGGATAGCGAAGAGGGTGCCGCCAAAGCAGCTTCACAGTTTTCAAAGAAATCAACCATCATAGCTGATTATTTAAATTCATTGGACCTGTAAAAATGGCCCAACAAATTTAGGGGCAATTGTGGGTACCCTGAATTTAGCATCATAAGGCCTGGACGAGTTGCCTCTCCTTAGCGGCCCAAAGCCCAGGCCCATCACCTCTTGTACTCATCCGATTACCCCACTATCCCATGAAGAGAAGTTGTAAGGGAGCGCGATCCCATGTAGGGGAGATGGCTAATAAGGAGGAACCCATCACCCCCACTACTCCAACATATACATGTATAAATTAAACCCTAAGTCCGGGGCAAAGGACAATTTGTATTCTCTGTACTTATTCTTCAGAATATAGAGAAATAACACTGACTGAACCACCGTGGACGTAGGCACATATTTGCTGAACCATGTATACCCGTTGTTGTGTGATTGGCATCTTATTTATCTTTTCTTGATTGTTACATCTTTCATATTTATTTGTGTTGCATAATAATTATCACCACATAATGGTTATTAAAAGAGATGATTTTTCATGTTTGGAAGAAATAATGGAGTTGTTAAATGGATTTCTGGAAACTGAAAACATATAGGAATCAAACTCATGTTTTAGGTAGTTAGTAATCCACGAAATAATCATGTATCGGTTGAAGAAATTCTGAAAACCATTGATGTGTTCTTGAAGATAATATGTTGATAATTTTCTGAAAAAAGTGGATATAAACATGATTTTAATTCAATCTCTTGATGATTCTAGGATGTTTAGAGCATTAGAAATCATTCATATATGTTGATATATCATGTAGTAAGGATTATAAGTCATTTGGGTTGTTAATATGAAGGTTTGAATGATCAAAAATGGCTAAACCCGTAGTTGCAGAAATGTAGAAAAACTGGATTGATACCTAGGCAATCGATCGATCGACCCCCTGCCTTCGATCGATCAACCTCCCCAGGATTGTTAAAGTTATTTATTTTTAATGTTTATTCTTATCCCAAACCTTTTTAGATCTTTGGTGATTGTTAATTGGATATTATGGGACTTAGAGAAGATCAGTAAGCCCTAGATAAGATTTGAATTAATTTGTTTGGGATTTAATTGATTAGAATAATGATAATGAAATTAAAGGAATTTCGGTTACTAGATTCATTTTTTGGATTCTAATTGGTATGAATGAGGATTTAAGATAGGACCTTAAGGGGTGATTGAATATAACACCTGGGTATCCCTAAGTTTACAAGAGGGTTTAATCCTAAGTGAAAGAAGATGTGTTTATAAGAGATTTGAAACTATCGGTTTTAACCCTAATTAAAGGGAGAGTTTAATTCGTAGTACTTCGTGAAACATGACGATATGGACCAGTAGGGTATTAGTGACTTCTTACTGAATATATGTTGAGGAAAAACCTCTTTGAACCTTAAGTATTGAGTGAGGCTCGGGGGTTAATTAAATTAAGAAGTAAAGTTATGATATTTTAATACGTGGCATTTAAAGAGATATAATGCTATGTATGGGAATCATCTAAGGGTAATATAAGTACCTTGTTGATAGTATATTATAGGTATGATAATGCCTATTTGATTGATTGATGATTATGTGTATGACATACCTAGATTACTTGCTATCAACGGGAGGTTTGGGCGTGAGGGCAGTCATATCTTGATGAATCCATGGGATCTTTGATTTGTCGCTCAAGAACATAGGTCTATGAAAGACTTATCGGGGAGTTGATAGGTATATGCGTGGCCCGTGGGTATGATAACGATGTTCTCCTCCAATTTGTATGTTGTTGTTTGTGGTTCAAGGAATCCTTATCGAACCTTTAGTCCCATATTCGGCGACCAACGATATTCGGACATGATAGCAGAGTAATGCATTACACCGCAGCAGTGACTCGGGGTGCCGTATTATATATGTGTATATATATATATATAATGAATTAAATGAATGAATGGATATATTTTGTGGTTAAATAATCTATTGTATGATAATTGCAGATAACGGTGAATTGAGAAAAGAATTGAAGTAAGTTAATGAATAGTTATTGAAGAGATTAATTCATATTAATGAGAAATTATTTAGGTTAACGGGAAATGATTTATATATATAATGTAAATGAATGATTATACGACATATGGTATGGGACATACGAGGTTATAATCTGGGATGAAATCATATTATGGAAATCAGTAATGAGGAACCATTAACTAGGAGGTTAATAGGAAACGTTAAGTGTGCACTCTAGTTGAGAGGTGGGAATAGCAAGTGAGAGTTGGATACTAACATGTACATAATAAATGCTTTATTGCACTTGTTAAATCCTTGCCGTTTTCAAAATGATTTTCACAATCGGGCTCTGACCCGTTTCCTTGCATATTTTCTTTTCTATTGTATCTTCTATATCAGGTGTCCAGCAGCAGGGACGCCAACCTTAGCGGATTGTGATGAGCTATGGATCTATGGATTTTTGCTTAGATGCCTATATTCATTTGATTCACAGTATTCTTATAGTTAGGGCATGTCGCCCATAGGATTTCAGTTATCACTTTCTATCGGAGTCATATACTACTGTGTTCGTGTCATTTTAATATATTTTTTATTGTTGGGATTACTGTAATGGATAAATATTATTTGGGAATGTTTATTACAATTACATTTAAATTCTTTTGTGTTATCTATTCAGTTATAAGTGTTGTAGAATAAAATGTGCTGTGTTATTCTTAAACTAAAAATGTATTTGTTGAAATTAAAATTTGAAAAGTTTTTAACACCAGCTTAATTGGGTATTGGGTGAGTTGTAAATGTTTTCGACAGTGATGCTAAGAATGAGCCTACTGTATATTCTGTTTTAATTTGGTTTGGGGCTGGTCACCCGGTATTTATTTAGGCGGGGTGTTACAATCTTCTCCAAAACCCAAAAATCATCTAAACCTCCATTTTTGTGGTTTCTAATCTCAACCAATAACACTATAACCATCCTAACACTAATTTATAACTAACACATCAATTAATTTATGGGATAGAACAATTTCTCTTGGATTTAAACCCTAAAACCAATTAAACTCCCTTTTATCATTTCTTTGCATTTCTAACCATTTATACACACCATTAACATGGGTTTAACACTAGAAGTCATCAAGAGTTAACAATACATCAATTTGTAAACTCAAAATCAATTTTCCCAAATTTATTTCAAGGGTTTCAACCCAAAAATCATATAGTTTCCAAACTATAATATGATATACACACACTCAAATGAATAAAGCAAGTAAACACTTGCCTCGTGGATAAAATCCGACAACCTCGAGTCGAATCCCGCGGAGTTTGTCCCGAATCCCCTTTCTCTTCCTCTTTTCCTTCTTCCTTTCTTTCCTTCTTATTTTATCTCTTTTATTTCTTTCTATCTCTCTCTCTCCCATGTCTTATAAGATAGAAATAAGGGTTCGTCCTTTACAAAACCCAAAAATGACTCGTTTACTCAATTGTGAGTCCCTATTAGTCCAAAAGTTCTCGAAATCCAAACGCTACCCCCAACTACTTTATTTTGACTATCTCACCCATTCCGAAACCAACCGTGCACTCGAAATCTCCATCTGAGTCACTTAACTAACATTCACTAATCGAACCCAACACTTCTCAACACATGTTTTATCCAACGTGAAATAATTCCCGTCGCTTTACCCAATTGCGCCATGACATAAAAATATTCCGACTCGTTTACTTAATCCCAAAAGTAGATGTAACACATCGGAATTAATCTAACACTTAATAAATCCCAAAACTACTATTCACCAAAATTCCTCTAATTATCACATTACTAACGTTTATGTAATTTATGTAGCTATAAAAGTATGGGGTATTACATACTCCCCCCTTATAAATGAATTTCGTCCTCGAAATTTGGATATGACTTGTACCCCCAACCTAGGATCGCGAATCGCACTACATCCTAGTACACCAAAGTTGAACGGTGCTAAGAAAATGGTATTCTACCATATACTTATGCAGGGTACCCACCTATATCAAGGCTTATACTCTGACTCACTAGCTTAACAACAAGCTTAACTGAATCTCTACATGCTAAAACACTACCTTGGTCGTGAGATTAACTCTAACAACGACAAATCGCACATGGTTCTTCTATAACAGCATATAAAGAAAATGAGCTTATAATCACATCTCTAACATACCGATCCTATTGGAAATCCACCACTCTCGGCGTCCGTTAGTCTACATTAGGAAAACTACACTAGGGCTTGACTACTCCCGTCAGTCTTATCGCTTATCTTAGGTGTGTTAACTCTTGTCGAACCTATATAATTGTATTATTGCATACCTACTATGAAATTCCATCCAACACACTCCAATTCCATTTATAACTGCCCCAAAGCATATTCTTCAGCTTAATATACTACACCCCTTCTATCTCAGATGGTACATAAAACCAACTTACCAAGGTGCCCACACGCCCTGTAATTCGTGCATGTTTGCACAACTATTTCAATCGTCACACACGTAACACTCTCTGTAAAAATGGGCCTCACTTCCTCGTCCTGTTGCTAATACCCGAGCAATCTCAATAATCTTCACGAGATTCCATTCTTCCTATACCTGGAAATTTAATCCTTATCAAGGTTAACCACCAACCTTCTCGTGGTTAACTCACTACAATTTTCCTATATCAGCGCCACCTGTCCCCACTGACCTTATTTCATGGTAGTCCTATAATCGATGTGTTTTCATGCACACATGAAATAAGTACTATACTAACAATATCCCTAGCGGCCAAGACCTTTCTTAACTCCCGACATTAGGTCGGTTTCATGCGTGGGATGTCTTGCAAAGCGAAATCCAAACCAGGAACCCTCCCATTACACTACTACCTCGAATCATCGGTCATCAAGATATAATGGCGTAAGGCACACAACAGGGACGTTCAAAATCCTACCTCATAACCTCACTAACGCGTTTCTTTCTCTATGTCTTTCCATTTCAGCGAAATGGAAAGTCTAACTAATCGGGGCGCATATAATATGCACAATTTTGTGAACATAACACACAAACATATTTCCTCAGTACTAGCCTCTATATCACGACATGGATATAAGCCTCAAATCAAATTCCTTAACCTTACCTCACCTATTCACTTACGGTGTTAGAAACATTTTAGTGCTTTTCCACAACACTTCTGTTTCCATTAGCCCCTAATCATCACATGGCTCTCAGCTAATTTGTCATCAAAACCAACATCCTAGCATCTCAATAACATCTCTTCACTACCAACGTCGTTAAGGTTCATGCGTGGAGTGTCTCGAAAGTGAAATCCAAATATGGAACTCCTCCGATACTCTACTACTTAACTTTATCGGTCGTGGAGGTATGTCAGTGTAAAACATACAACTGGGATATTCCTGGCCCGTCTATTAATAAAATATGGTCAAAACTATTACTTCTCTTAAGGAGCCAAACCATAAAGCGCTTGTACTAACACTAAGTCTTTTGCGTGAACAACAACGAGCTTAAACTCACAGCTTAACAGTAAATACTGCATACCTTAAATCACATCTATAAGGTCCCCATGCACTAAAATCATGCTAGTGAAATATAAACCCATCGAAGTTCCATCAAAACATATAATAATGGCGATTGCAACCCGTATCTGGGAAAATTATCGCAAAACGACTACTTCCACCCTTGAACCATGAATACAATAGCCTTGAAATCATTAGCCTATTATCCCTCCAATTATACAAGAACATATTATACTCAGAATAGTACTATACTCGTACAACATACACAAGACGAGTAGTGAAAACCAAATACAAGTTCAAAATATCAACACCCGCTTCCACAACGAATGAAGAAAAATGGAACCCCGTTATTGCAAAAAAACATATAGATATACCCTCTATAATATTACCGATACTACCAATAAACTCGATTCACACACACGAATCTAGGGCTAACAAAATACTGTGACTCAATCTTGCCACACAAAATATACTTCCTTCATACGAGGTGAAATTTATAATAAAAACTTTGCCAATCACCTTGGCTACTCCAAATGGTTCCCAGACATAGTACACTTGTCTTTCGAACCAAAAAATACTTTAATCAATGTCCATCTAGGCACCCTGCTCTTGTACTTTAACTCACACCGGGTAAGATCAGAGCATTGTCTGTCCGTTGATGAGATTGTTCAAACATCTGGTGTTAGATTATGCTCAAGGTGTAAATTTTGTCACAGCAATGTCGAATCTCTTGTCCATGTATTTCTCCAATGTCCAAAAATTCTTCCAGTTTGGCAATTTTTCTCTAATTTGATGGGGGTTAATTTAAACTTTTCAAATATTTCTTCTATGCTCATGAGTTTATGGATGAAGGTAGGGCCCCACGATTATGTCAAGTTCTTAGGCAAGTGTCTTCCCATAATGGTGTGTTGGGAAATTTGGAAAGCCAGAAATGAAGCTTTCTTTGATAGTTCTACAGCCAATGACAAAGCAGTCATTCATCATGTAAGCTCTTCAATTCCCAATAATTGCAAGGGGTTTCATTTAAAAATACATTATCCCATTTTGATAAGGGGCTTCAATATACCTTCAACATAATCTATAAAAGGAAAACGAAAGTTCCTACAACTATAAAATGGAAAATTCCCTCAAATTCTAGACTTAAACTAAACATTGATGGGGCTTCAAAAGGCAATCCAGGTAGAAGTGGTTCAGGAGGAATTCTTAGGAATGATAATGGTGAGTTCATCCTTGCTTTTGCAAATCATGAAGGCATAGCTACAAATTCAGTAGTGGAAATAAAAAGTCAATGGCATGGAGTCAAGTTGTGTTTGGAGTTTAACTACAAATTTGTGGATTTTGAATCAGATTCTTCATATGTTGTAAATCTTCTCAATTACAAATGGAAGCCTCCTTGGAAGATGATCCGTTATGTTGAAGATATTCAAGCTGCCTTTAAAAATTCCAGTTTCAGCTTATCTCACAGCTTTAGGGAATCAAATATGGTTGTTGATGCCTTAGTTAATCTGGAGTCAACATTCCATCCTTTTCAGTCTATCACAATTTCGAGGATCTTCCCGCAGTTGCTAGAGGTGCTCTCAAGCTCGACAAGTTAGGTTTCCACTATATCAGATATGTTTAATCTTTGTAATGGGGTTTTTATGAAACCCCAAATTTCCTTTAATCTTCTCATGTACTGCTTTTTCTTGCCCTGGGAGAGGCTTTTTCTCCTCTATTTCATAATAAAGTGCTGAGGGTCCTATCCCTTTTTTTTTAAAAGTAAGATCAGAGCATGTGGTTGTACGATCCACATCACCATATTTTCTATCTCTGGCCATCCTGGCCATGTTGAGGTTATCAGTATCTTGGACTCTATAGCCTCAATCTTGACAATCATCCTCATAGTTCCCTTAGCCCTTCCGACTAAAAGGAAAGATGCTATCGGCTTCAACGTCCCTGGTTCAATGAATCCCTAGGTGGATTTCCACCGGTGGGTCTCATGAACACAAACAATTCCAGTCTTTACCCTTGGACTTAATTATTCAACTCATCCATCTCCTCTCTCGTGGAAGCATTAAGGTTCCCTGTATAAGAGGCATGACATGGACCTCATATTCATTATAAATCCGAGTAAAATCTCCATAAGTGTTAGCAACACTTACTAGTGAGCTTAACACTAATTTATAACTAACACATCAATTAATTTATGGGATAGAACAATTTCTCTTGGATTTAAACCCTAAATCTAATTAAACTCTCTTTTATCATTTCTAACCATTTATACACACCATTAACATGGGTTTAACACTGGAAGTCATCAAGAGTTAACAATACATTAATTTGTAAACTCAAAATTAATTTTCCCAAATTTATTTCAAGGTTTTTAACCCAAAAATCATATAGTTTACCAACTATAATATGATATACACACACTCAAATGAATAAAGCAAGTAAACACTTGCCTCGTGGATAAAATCCGACGACCTCAATGTGACAACCCGCTCAAAATAATAACGGGTGGCCAGTCCTATACTACATTAAATCAGGTACCTCAGATGGCACAGTCTCAACATCAACTGACAATACTAAATAATATAAGGCTAATTACTCGAAACCATTAAAAGCGGATTGTCAAAAATTAAAAATTTTATTTAACACCAAATAAAACCAACCATGCAACCATTTACCAACAATGCAACATCTAACTATGATGAGTGATACAACAAACTCTACAATATGTAAAGAAATAAATAAAAGAGTACAACAAAATGTACAAAGTAAAAATACCCGAATATGCTGTCGGGTCACAGACAATACAATAATCTGAGAGAGAGAATATAAAAGTGTCAATCTACAACACTGGAGTATAAACCTGATATACAAAATGAATCTTAATCTAAACGTATAAGAGACGGGAATCTACTAGAACAAAGTGCCGCAACAGCCCGCTACTGCCACAGCTCCACGATTACACTAGATGGATAAACCCCAATGGCGTCCTTACGGAGGAACACCTAAAGTAATACAATATATACATAGGAAGAGAAAATAAAAACCGGTCAGAGCCCGAGTTGAAAATATTTTTTTTAGCAAGTGCATTAAAATGCATATTAATTATAAATGCATTATGACATGATTAAGGTGGAGTCGTGCTCTCCATAAAAGTCCAACTCACCTCTCAACTAAAGCGCGCACTAACGTATGTACGTGATCTCCAAATGAATGCCCAATTCTATTTAGGAAAATGAATCTAACTATCTCCCAATCTACGCTTATCTGAATTCCATCTAAATCATATACTTTAACTTTTAATGTTATAGTTCCCCTTTTTATTCATTCATTTACTCAACATATAGAGTTTACATAACCATTCATACCAACATATTCACATTTCATAAACATTCCTCTTTTACTAGAAGTTCTCGTATTCTAGTTATGCCATCAGTATACATATTATTATATGAGTTATTAGAATCTAAGTGCTAAGGACTAAACTTCTCCCAATTCTCAATACTGCATTGTGTTTCGTGCGTGGGACGTCTCGCAAAGCGAAATCCAAACAAGGAATCCCCCCGATACACTACTTCTGGAAGTATTGATCATCAAGATTCATTATGCCCTCAATGCATGATGCATGTAACCCAAATTCTCATTATTCCAATTTTAATTATTATTATTCCCAATTCTCAACAGTACTCGCGTTTCGTGCGTGGGATGTCTCGCAAAATCGAAATCCAAACAATGAACCCCCCGATACACTACTCCTGACACTGTCGATTGACGAGATATACTATATATATAATTATGAGCATTAAGGAATAACTTCTCCTCACTTCCCAACATTACACTGAGCTTCATGCGTGGGACGTCTCGCAAAAGAAAAATCCAAATAAGGAACCCCCTCGATACAGTACTTATTGGCAATGTTGGTCGTTGAGGTCCGTTATGCCTTCGATACCCGAATAACCAATCACATCCATAATATAATAACCATCCAAATGAGATATAACTCGAGGACAAAGGCTCACAGTGCTATCATCTTCCAGTTGCCCAAACCACGTAGCAAACTGGGAACCACCTAGTGGGGTTCAACGGCACCCACCTCGTGATCAACTCACGCACACAACATCCCGGGAAGCGGTCATATCTCCTTATCGAAAAGTGAGAACGACACATACCCACGACTTCTCACCTCCAAAATAATAATGTATATCACATAATAATCACCATGGACGACTATCACCTGGGGAATATCCACACCCTGCTCATCGAGCCAGGATGCTCACCCTCATCACGGGCAACTTCCCAATGATAGCAAGGAGGGGGGTATGCTTCACTATATATATATATATATATATATATATATATATATATATATATATATATACATATAGACACACACACACACACACACACCATCACATAAGGTATACATACATCATCACATCGTATAAAGATATACCATCATATAAGGTATACTTACCACATCATTTACGTATTCACAGTACGCTCTTAGGCGAAGTTGAAATCATATTATTATTTAGTATATTTCCCTCTTGATATACTAATCGTCAATTCTCACACATCTTCCCCCCTTAGTATACACTATACTATTTCTCACTTGAAGCTCACATATCGCTTCTATTTGAATTGTCTCTCAATTCTATTTAAGTTAAGGATATTCTTTATCCAAATGCACCTCAATTAACATTTCTCATTGTGTGAGATGTCTCCCAAATAAATCATCGTTAAGCATATTTCGATATCCCTATGCACATCAATTAACATTTATAATTCACAATCCATAATATGGTTCAATCAATCATATGAACCATTGAAATTATCCCATTTGGGATTTGATTCAAAAATCCAATATCTCTAAGCTCGTTATCATTATTTCATATAAATTTAATAATTATCTCCAAATAGAATTTTCAATGATAGTGGGCTTCCCCACTTAGATTGTACCAAAATCTCTAATCGGTATTCCTCAATTTAAGTAGATATGACTCCAATAATTTCTTATAAGGAAAACTCTCTAAAAGTCTCCAAAATATGCTTCATATAATTCCTATTAAGGTTCCCAATCTATCACCTCGAACGAAACGGAAATGAAAGTCTCCCTAGAAAACATCTATAAAAATTCCCTTGTTTTTGAATTGATTCGGCCTGTCCAAATCGATTCGGCCTTTCCGAATCGATTCGGTCCAATCGACCTGAGAGTCTATCACATACCGAATCGATTCGCAAGGGGCGAATCGATTCGGCCCTAAAGACCTGTAGGTTCTGCAACAAACCGAATCGATTCGGAAGGGGCGAATCAAATCGGTAAGCTCAGCAAGCTACGAAATGGGCTATTTTCTATATAAACCCAAAATACCTTAAAATCATTTTAATCATCTTCCAACCATTTTTATCCAACCCAATCACATATATAACATTAATATTCATCCAAGAACACATTCAAACTAATTTATAACCTCAAATCCATTTCTACAAAACAAATCGAAGATTATACCCAAAAGTTAGGTTTTGATAAACTAAACCTAAAACCCAAAGATTTAATCCACAAATCATGCAATAAATGGTACACAACAATTATTTAGAAAGTTTAATCACTTGCCTCAAATTCGTAGGGTCTGAGTCTTCCTTGAGATCGTGTAATGGCCGAAAATCTCCACTTTCTCTCTCTTTTTCTTCTTCTTTCTTCTTCTCTCTTTCTTTCTTTCTATTTCTCTTTCTCCCTAAGGAGAATAAATCTCCTGTAGGCTTTTTAAGCCTTATCTCCTAATTGTACACATCTTTAAATGATAATACACACTTTAAATGACTGAGTAACTTTAATTCGAACCAAACGAACTTAAATTATTTCGGAACCTAAATAGACCCGAAGTAAAGTCATTTCGACTTTCTCGACCCTTCCGGACACAACTACACCCTCAGAATTGCCATCCGACACACTTTCCAACAATTTCAAATTTTGACCTCAAATGCCAATTTAATTATTCTCCAATAAAAAATGATATTTATTTCTCCAAAAATAAATAAATATCCGTCCTAAAACCTCGGGTTGTTACAAACTTCCCCACTTACAAAAATTTTATCCTCGAAATTTAGCTAAGCCTAATTCTCTAAAGCTCAACTACTTCCTGACACACTCCTCCTTACCAAACTATACCTAAACTTCTAACTTCCCATGATGAATTATTTTAATTTGTTTTAAGTTTTATAAAACCAAATCATTAACCACTAGGGTGCCCATACACCCTTTATTCGAGCTTTACTCATACCAATCATAATGAGGCTTCAATTGCCTCCAAAATTCCACAATTGTAAAGATATATAAATAAAATACTAGCATATTAATAGAGTAAAAATTTTGAATGGTCCAAAGAAACAAATCCTCTCAATTCCTGACATTCACCACTTTCGTGCGGGGGACGTCTCGCAAAAGAGAAATCCAAACAAGGAACCCTCCCAATACACTACTATGTAGCGACGTCGAGGATTGAGAGTTTGTTAAATCCAGACTAGAGTTTGAAAATATTTTAGTGAAAAATCATTTTGATATGGCCCAAGGCCGAAGAAAAGTTTGATTTTGAAAACAATTTATTTTGAAAAAGATTTATGTCTTATGATACATATATAAAATGCCTTATTACCATACACAAGGTCTTGTCAATCATCATACATATAACAACATAACATATAGCTCACAAAAATTAGCATAATTATGAGCTAAATTTTTCCTGCGTCCCAATAACCACAATTTCTAAACTCTTTTCAGTAATGATATCTCATATCATATTAATATATTGCAATTTATTAGGCTCTTCCATATCTGGAATACAACAATTTATATAAATCTAACATGACTATATAAAAGAAGATGTAGCTTTATCATCACTACTTATCACATAATAACCATTCTTACATTTATAACAAGACTATAGCTCTCTTTGAGCGCATCACAAAATTATCTATTCTCTCAAAAGATAATAACATAAGAGCCTCACTTGCTCAAAACTCCCTTTCGGGTCATTCCATACATGATAGGGTTATAGCACTACCCTCCCAGAAATATCTCCCATACGATATTACCAAAACTTCATATATTAATATTCCTATTCACAAAGGAAAATAACTTTGCATCATACATCTCTAGTCCGATTGCCCATCCTCATCATTGGGCTCCCAAACAAAGTCCCATGGCCTAAAATGACCTCGAATCTGCTGTAGGGGTTACACTTCCAAAACTTCATCAAAACGTGGTCCTTTACCTCTTTTAGGACAATCTTTCTTTTTATGACCTATTTCATTACAAAAGAAACATCTACTCGCACGTCCTCTCGACCCACCTTGAGGAACAAAACGATGTTGAGACTCTCTATAGTCCGACTTGTACCCACTTGCATTACTGGCACTCCCTTCGCCAAACTTACTGGATGAAATCGAATCTCTAAAGTTCTTACCCTCTTGCAAACAAAGACGATATTCATGACACTTCAACAGTGCCTCATTCACTACCTCGACGAAAGTCACTAACATGGGACTCTCTAACAAATGCTGCCGAATTCTCCAATCTAAACCTCGAACAAACTTCGATATACACTTCTCTTCCATATTTACCTCATCAGGTACTAATTTCGCCCATCTAGAAAAATCTCCTTCATATTCTGCCACCATTCGATTACCTTGAAACACATCCATCAATTCCCTCTTTATTTCCTTCTGAACTGGGGAAGGGAAATACCTTCGATCAAAAAGTTCCCAAAAATTTGTTATAGGCAAAGTATCTCTTTGTTCTGATGTGGTGACAGACTCCCATCATTGGAGAGCTGCACCCGATAGATTAAAGGTGGCTAAAAACTGCTTTTGCACCTCACTACACTCAACCATACGGAGGTGCCTTTGCATACTATTCTTCCATTGACTTGCAACCATTGCATCCACTCCCCCTACAAACTCGGGAGGATGCCCCTTACTAAAATTTTCCTTCAGTCTTTCCCACAAGGACAATTCTAAATGGGTTTGGGCTGCTTGAGCAGCAGATTGCTGAAGCATCGTAGAAATGGCAGCAGTTACTGCTTGTGCCACAATATTGGCAACTTCATCTGTAGCATGTTCTTTTGAGGCATTAGGGGTTCCATATTCTCAGATCATTTGTTTGCCCTAACTGAACGACCTCCCTTCGGTGGCATCCGAAACAAGAACAAATGTATCAGAACGCCTTTCAAATGTTTTCAAATTACAAAAGAAATATGGACATGTGAATACAACAGTCCTAATACTAAGGCTCTACATCGAGAACGCTTACGGAATATCGTAGTAATGCACACAGATCCTAAAGACACTATAACATGATTCTCTGATACCATCTGTGACAACCCGCTCAAAATAATAATGGGTGGCCAGCCCTATACTACATTAAATCAGGAATCTAAGATGGTACAGTCTCAACATCACCTGACAATACTAAATAATATAAGGATAAATACTCGAAACCATTAAAAGCGGATTGTCAAAAATTAAAACTTTTATTTAACACCAAATAAAACCAACCAAGCAACCATTTGCCAATAATACAACATCTAACTATGATGAGTGATACAACAAACTCTACAATATGTAAAGAAATGAATACAAGAGTACAACAAAATGTACAACGTAAAAATACCTGAATATGCTGTCGGGTCACAGAGAATACAATAATATTATAGAGAGAATATAAAAGTGTTAATCTACAACACTAGAGTATAAACCCGATATACAAAATGAATCCTAATCTAGACGTACAAGAGATGGGAATGTACTAGAACAAAGTGTCGCAATAGCCCGCTACTGCCACAGCTCCACGATTACACTGGATGGATAAACCCCAATGGCGTCCTTACGGAGGAACATCTAAAGTCATACAATATATGCATAGGAAGAGAGAATATAAACGAGTCAGAGCCCGAGTTGAAAACATTTTTTTTAGCAAGTGCATTAAAATGCATAATAATTATAAATGAATTGTTACATGATTAAGGTGGAGTCGTGCTCTCCATAAAAGTCCAACTCACTTCTCAACTAAAGCGCGCACTAACGTATATACGTGATCCCCAAATGAATGCCCAATTCTATTTAGGAAAATGAATCTAACTATCTCCCAATCTACACTTATCTGAATTCCATCTAAATCATATACTTTAACTTTTAGTGTTATAGTTCCCCTTTTTATTCATTCATTTACTCAACATATAGAGTTTACATAACCATTCATACCAACATATTCACATTTCATAAACATTCCTCTTTTACTAGAAGTTCTCATATTCTAGTTATGCCATCAGTATACATATTATTATATGAGTTATTAGCATCTAAGTGCTAAGAACTAAACTTCTCCCAATTCTCAATACTGCATTGTGTTTCGTGCGTGGGATGTCTTGCAAAGCGAAATCCAAACAAGGAATCCCCCTGATACACTACTTCTGGCAGTATTGATCATCAAGATTCATTATGCCCTAAATACATGATGCATGTAACCCAAATTATCATTATTCCAATTTTAATTATTATTATTCCCAATTCTCAACAGTACTCGGCATTTCGTGCGTGGGATGTCTCGCAAAAGCGAAATCCAAACAAGAAACCCCCCCGATACACTAATCCTGGCACTATCGATCGTCGAGATATACTATATATATAATTATAAGCATTAAGGACTAACTTCTCCTCACTTCCCAACATTACACTGAGCATCGTGCGTGGGACGTCTCGCAAAAGCGAAATCCAAACAAGGAATCACCTCGATACACTACTTATTGGCAATCTTGGTCCTTGAGGTCCGTTATGCCCTCGATACCCGAATAACCAATCACATCCATAATATAATAACCATCCAAACGAGCTATAACTCGAGGACTCAGGCTCACAATTCATTCATCTTCCAGTTTCCCAAACCACGTAGCAAACTGGGAACCACTTGGTGGGGTTCAACGGCACCCACCTCGTGATCAACTCATGCACACAACGTCCCGGGAAGCGGTCATAGCTCCTAACCGGCAAGTGAGAATGACACATACCCACGACTTCTCACCTCCAAAATAACACTGTATATCACATAATAATCACCATGGACGACTATGACCTGGGGAATATCTACACCCTGCTCATCGAGCCAGGATGCTCACTCTCATCGCGCGCAACTTCCCAATGATAGCAAGGAGGGGGTATGCTTCACTATATATATATATATATACCATCACATAAGGTATACATACATCATCGCATCATATAAAGATATACCATCATATAAAGTATACCTACCACATCATTTACATATTCACAGTACGCTCTTAGGCGCAGTTGAAATAATATTATTATTTAGTATATTTCCCTCTCGATATACTAATCGTCAATTCTCATACATCCTCCCCACTTAGTATACACTATACTATTTCTCGCTTGAAGCTCACATATCGCTTCTATTTTAATTGTCCCTCAATTCTATTTAAGTTAAGGATATTCTTTATCCAAATGCACCTCAATTAGCATTTCTCATTGTGTGAGACGTCTCCCAAATCAATCATTGTTAAGGATATTTCCATATCCGTATGCACATCATTTGGCATTTATAATTCTCAATCCATAATATGGTTCAATCAATCATATGAACCTTTGAAATTATCCCATTCAGGATTTGATTAAAAAATCCAATATCTCTAAGCTCGTTATCATTCTTTCATATAAATTTAATAATTATCTCCAAATAGAATTTTCAATAATAGTGGGCTTCCCCACTTAGATTGTACCAAAATCTCTAATCGGTATTCCTCAATTTAAGTCGATATGACTCCAATAATTTCTTATAAGGAAAACTCTCTAAAAGTCTCCAAAATATGCTTCATATAATTCCTGCTAAGGTTACCAATCGATCACCTCAAACAAAACCGAAATGAAATTCTCCCTAGAAATTATCTCCAAAAATTCCCTTGTTTCCGAATAAATTCGGCCCCAACAGCGAATCGATTCGTCCTTTCCGAATCAATTCGGTCCAATCGACCTGAGAGTCTGTCACATACCGAATTGATTCACAACGGGCGAATCGATTCGGCCCTAAAGACTTGTAGGTTCTGCAACAGATCGAATCAATTCGGAAGGGGCGAATCGATTCGGTAAGCTCAGCAAGCTAAGAAATGGGCTATTTTCTACATAAACCCAAAATACCCCCAAAATCATTTTAATCAGCTTCCAACCATTTTTATCCAACCCAATCACATATATAACATTAATATTCATCCAATAACACATTCAAACTAATTTATAACCTCAAATCCATTTCTACAAAACAAATCTAAGATTATACCCAAAAGTTAGGTTTTGATAAACTAAACCTAAAACCCAAAGATTTAGTCCACAAATCATGCAATAAATGGTACACAACAATTATTTAGCAAGTTTAATCACTTGCCTCAAATTTGTAGGGTCTGAATCCTCCTCGAGATCGTGTAATGGCTAGAAATCTCCACTTTCTCTCTCTTTCTCTTCTTCTTTCTTCGTCTTCTCTCTTTCTTTCTTTCTTTCTTTCTATTTCCCTCTCTCTCTCTAAGGAGAATAAATATCCCTGTAGGCTTTTTGAGCCTTATCTCCCAATTGTACACATCTTTAAATGATAATACACACTTTAAATGACTCGATAACTTTAATTCAAGATAAACGAGCTTAAATTATTCTGGAACCTAAATAGACCCCAAGTACAGTCATTTCGACTTTCTCGACCCTTACAGACACAACTACACCCTATGAATTGCCATCCGACACACTTTCTAACAACTTCAAAATTTGATCTCAAATGCCAATTTAATTATTCTCCAATAAAAAAAATGATATTTATTTTTCCCAAAATAAATAAATAGCCGTCCTAAAACCTCGAGTTGTTACACTCAAGTCGAATCCCGCGGAGTTTGGCTTGGAATTCCCTTTCTCTTCCTCTTTTCCTTCTTCCTTTCTTTCCTTCTTCTTTTCTCTCTTTTCTTTCTTTCTCTCTCTCTCTCTCTCTCGTGCCTTATAAGAGATAAATGAGGGCTTGTCCCTTATTAAACCCCAAAATGATTCGTTTATTCAATTGTGAGTCCCTACTAGTCCAAACGTCCCCGGAACCCAAACACTACCCCCGGATACTCTATTATGACTATCTCGGTCATTCCGAAACCAACAGTGCAATCAAAATCTCCATCCGAGTTATTTAACTAAAATTTACTAATCGGACCCAACACTTCTCAACATATGTTTTCTCCAACGTGAAATAATTCTCGTCGCTTTACCCAATTGTGACATAACATAACAATATTCCGACTCATTTACTTAATCCCCAAAGTAGATGTAACACATCGGAATTAATCTAACACTTAATAAATCCCAAAACTACTATTCATTGAAATTCCTCTAATTATCACTATTTTTATTTACTGTAATAAAACTCCATAATTATTGATTGTAATAAAACTCCATAATATTTTCATTGTTAATTAATTATAGATTTTTTTTATATTTTTGTGCAACATAAATTATTACTACAAATTTCACTATTTATAAAGAAATTATAATCAGTGCTTATTAGTATAAACTGGATGAAATTATGTGTTATAACATAATTCCTATTAATTCAGTAAGAATAATTTAATTTGACTGCAGATGAATTATTTATGTTAAACTCAGTATTTGTTTGCAAGTTCGCATATATTAAAAAATAGTGCCATTATTTTAATATAATTTGTCCAATCATATATCCTGTCATAAATGCATATTATTTCTCTTTAAAATAGGAATGACATCGATTTTTGTATTACCCATTGTGGTTGTACCAACTAATGTTGGACATGATGAAAAATCAAAAAAACTTCAGCGGGATTGATTTCAAACAATAGCAACATCAATTTTTGTATTTATAACAACTTTAAGCTTGACTAAATTAATTAATGGATAGGCACCAACTTTGAATGAAGGCGAGACTGATAAGCAAGTAAGTGTTGCAGTTAATGCAAGGAAACTTGTTCATTTTATTATCAAAAATCATATCCTCAACAATCTATAAAACACATTATATAATGTGTATAGCCCTCTTAAAACTGGAAAAGAGGCGTGGTAGTCTTTGGACATAAAATACAAGATAGAAAATTCCGGAATGAAGAAATTCGTTGTCGATAGATTCTTGGATTTTAAAATGGTTTATTCAAATACTGCAATTAATCAAGTGTAAGAGCTGCAATTGATTTATCATATTTTTTTCTGAAAATTGGAAATAAATGAAGCATTCCAAGTGGTTGCAATTATTGAAAATTTTCCATAATCTTCCAAAGACTTCAAAAATTATTTAAAATGTAAAGAAATGGGGCTTGAGGACTTTATTGTGAGATTAAGGATTGAAGAGGATAATCGTGTATCCGAGAAGAAAATTGAAAATCCTATGCAATCCAAAGCACATACTATGGAAGAACGGAAAAGTAGCAAGAATAAGAAAAAGAAGCATGTGAACCAATGTCGACCATACAAAGGGACTAAAGGTGGAAGATTTAAAAAGTTTGATGGAAAATACTTTGTGTGTGACAAGCCGGGACATCATGCTTAAGATTACCATTATAGAAAAAATCAAGGGAATAAGAAACATGATTTAGCACAAGCCAATGCCACTAAAGTTGAGAACATTTTTGAAGATGTTAATTATTTGAGACTTTCGACCATGGTTTCTGAACTCAACATGGTTGGAAACACTAGGGGATAATGGATGGACATCAGGGACACTCGTCACATATGTTCTGATAAGAATTTGTTTACTTTATACTAACATTTGGATCACAAGGAGCAACTTTTCATGGAAAATTATTCTACTTCGAAGGTTTAACGGAATAGAAAAGTTATAGTCAAGATGAATTTGAAGAAAGAACTTACTCTCAATGATGTGCTTCATGTCCCAGGCATTCGAAAGAACTTTGTTTCAGGATCCATGCTTAGTAAGAAGGGATTTAAATTCGTATTTGAATCTAAAAATTTTGTAATTACTATGAGTGGTATGTATGTGAGGACAGGATATTTGAGCAATGAACTCTTCAAACTCAATGTAATGACTGTAATTACTATTAATAAATAAGAAAGTATCTTCTACTTATTTTCTCGAGTCTTGTAATGTATGGCATGGTAGATTAGGTCATGTTAGTTATGATATTATTTGTATATTAATTCATTTATACTTAATACCAAAATTTAATGTTGACTCAAATCGCAAATGTGAAACATATGGGGAATTGAAGCTAATTAAAACTCCTTTTAAGAATGTTAAAATAAGTACAAACCCTCTTGAGTTAATTCATAATGATATATGTGATTCAAAATTAATAGAAACTAGAGGGGGGAAACATCTTATTACTTTTATTGATGATTGAACAAGATATTGTCATGTGTACGTGTTTAGAAGCAAAGGTGGGGTAGAAAATATTTTCAAACATTATAAAACAAAAGTTGAGAATCAACTTAGCAAAAAGATTAAAGTAGTTAAGTGTAATAGAGGAGATGAATGTGATTCCTCTTTTGAATAATTTTATTCAAAACAAGTAATTATTCATCAAACTACCGCTCCTTACTCACCTTAATCTAATGCTATCGTGGAATGCCAAAATCAAACAATAAAAGATATGATAAATGCTATTTTGATAAGTTAGGGTTTACTCAGAATTTGTGGGGCAAAGCTTTTCTTTCTGCAAATTACATTCTTAATAAATTACCTCATAAGAAAACACAAAAGATACCACATGAGTTGTGAAAAAGTCGAACACCTTCTTACAAATACCTCAAAGTGTGGGGTGTCTCGCAAAGTTGGTGGTTTCTAATCCTAAAAAGATTAAAATAGGATTAAAAACTATTTTTTGTACTTTCATTGGTTATGCAATTAATAGTAGTGCATATAGATTTCTTGTACATAAATATAAGATTCCTGATATATGCGTAAATACTATTATTAAATCTAGGAATGTATATTTTTTTGAAGATATGTTTCCTAATAAAAAATGGTTAATGCAAGTTCTTATAAAGGAAATTAAGACACTGTATCTAGTAGTCCATAAGATAATGTAGAAAATGAATATATTGAGAAAAGTGATGACCTCGAACCTAAACGCAACAAAAAGATAAAGACTTCAAAGTCGATTGGTCCAGATTTTCTAATGTATATGTTATAAAGTGAGCCTAGTAACCTCACAGAAGCGATGTCAGCTCCAGAAGCCCATTTCTAGAAAGAGTCAGTGAAATTGAATCCATCATGCAAAACCATATGTGGGAGTTGGTTAAACTTCCACTACGAAGTAAAACTCTTGGATTCAAGTGGATATTCAAGAGAAAATTGAAATTTAATGAATTAATTGAAAAATACAAAGATAGACTTGTAGTTAAAGGCTATAGAAAAAGGAAGGATTCGATTATTTCGATACTAAATCACCTGTTACGAGACCAATGTATACTCTAATGTTAAGAGCTATTATAGCGTTACATAATCTTGAGATACATCAAATGAATATAAAAACTACCTTCCTAAATGGCAAGTTAAATGAAGAGATATACATGGAACAACTAGAAGGGTTTCAAGTTCTAGGAAAAGAAAAAAGTGTGTAAACTTGTTAAATCCATTTTTGTATTAAAACAAGCACCTAAAAAAATGGTATGAGTAATTTGAAAACATAACGATCCAAAATAGATTTATAATAAAATATTGTGATTATGTGTTTACATTAAAAACAAAAAAATGATTATGTCATTATTTGTCTCTATGTAGATGATATGCTTATTATTGGAAATAATAAAAATATCAATAAATCTATTAGGAGAATCTTGTCGAGTAAATTTGATATGAAAAATATTGGTATTGTTGATATTATATTAGGAATTAAAATTTCTAAAACATTGGATGGACTTATCTTGTCTCAATCTCATTATATTGAGAAGATGCGTGATAAGTTTGATATATGTAGTGATAGCATTAATAAAACACGTATTGAACAAAAGCTTTATTTATATAAAAATATTGGAACTGGTATATCGCAATTGAAATACTCTCATATCATAGATAGTTTAGTGTATGCCATGAACTGTACTCAGCCAGATATTGTTGTCTCATTAAAAAAATTGAGTAGGTATACAAGTAATCTAGGTGATAATCGTTGGGTAGCTATTACAAAGGTTCTTAAATATTTAAGATATACTCTTAATAATGGATTGCACTAACACTAGATATCCAACTATAGTTGAAGGATATAGTGATGTTAATTGGATATCTAATTCAAAGAATTGTAAATTCACAAGTGGATATGTATTTACATTTGTTGGCGATGTGTGTCTTGGCAATACTCAAAACACACTTGTATTGCTAGTCCACTATAAAGCCTGAATTTATAGCTTTGGATAAAGATGGAGAAGAAGCAAAATGGCTTCAAAACTTTTTAAAGGATATTCCAATGTAGCCAAAATCGTGCCTATAATTTGAATACAATGTGATAGTTAATCAACAAATGGCGAAGCACAGAGTCATATGAATAATGGTAAGCCTCGACATATATGTCAAAGACATAATAATGTTAAACAACTACTCTCTAATGGAATTATTTCCATTGAATATATTAAGTCCAAGGATAATATAGTGGATTCATTAACGAAAGGATTGAATAGAGAGAAAGTTTATAGTTTATCGATGGGAATGAAATTAAAGCCTATAAAATAAAGATTTGTCTTAATGGAAACCTCACCTAGCTGACTGTAGATCCCAAGATCTATGGTCAAAGGGACAATCGAATCTTGACTAACTCTTTAAAGAGATAAATGATGACTCGTGTAAGGACATAATTTTATAAATGTCTGTCACAATTTGAGTATTTTGTATACCTCTACAAGTCGTCGAAGAATTAAAGAAGTTTTCATCTACAAAAGACGAATCCAAATTACAAGTGGTCTTCAAAATTCAAGCCCAATAATATAACATTTGGTAAGATAATGTTTAAAGTTTCATTTACATTTCATATTAAAGTGTTGGGATATTTTTATCAAATATTTTCTAAAGATTTTGTTCTCGGACACCTTTTCGTAGAAAAATCATAACTAATTAAAAAAATCAGAAAAATACGAAACTGGCGGCCACGCATTCGTATCGAAATTATCTACAAGCATGTATGAAATCTCATTTGATACGTCATTTGAACGAACTGCTTATGTCATTCAAACGACATAGATATCTCATTCAAACGAGATTGTTTTTGTTCGAGCGACCAGACTTTTTGACTGACAAGTTGCTGACAGCTTGATCTCTTTGACCGCCTCAAATTTTCTTATAAAAAGAGGGTTAGTGTGTGGTTATATGTGTGGAGAACACTTTTGAGTGTTTTTACCCAGAAACAATTCTTAACATCTTTTGGTGTTGTTTAGTTCTCCAACAAAAATTTAAGGGTTCAAACTTTTGTTTTGTTTACGATTTACAAAAATCCCAAATACATTTGTGTTAGTTGTTTTATGGAACCCAAGAACATATTTTGCCTTTGTTCATTCTTTGTGGGGAGATCTCTGCAACCGAAAGTTGCATGCTATTGTGGAGGGAGTCTTTGTGAAGATTTTAGAATGCGTGCCTGGAGTGCGCGTCCTGGTGGTATAGCTGCGTGCGAACCATTGTTGATTTATTTCTGGCCGTTGCTTTGGAGGTTTGACGAAGACACCATGTGTTACTCTTGTGGGAGATAGTAAGATGGTATGTAAGTCAATGGTCTTCTAAACTTGTCAGATTTTTAGAAATAAAAGGTTTTGCCCTTCGGGGGTTTTTTCTGAAATTTTGTGTCGCATGCTATATCTTATTTGGTTTGATACGTAGTTGCATGTTTAGGGGCTGAATTAATTTGGTTTAAAAATAGACTCTAATTAAATAAGTGTGCCAAGTTAGAAATTTTTGCATTTAATTAATTATCACACCGTCATATTCTACAACTAAAAAACTTATACCTATTCATATGATAAAAGAGTGTTGCCTACAAAGTAAGTAAGGATAAGCTTATATTTTAATGACTCGTATACTTTTAAAATTAAAGTGGGGTGTAGTAAGATATTTTTAATAGGAAGTCAACTATGTGAGTGTGAAGAATCCACTTCTATGAGAGCTTCGAAAGGCTAAAATTCTCTAAAGCACAGATGAAATCAAGAATTGTTCATGGCCAAAATTAACACAACCTAAAGAACCAACTTTATTCAAAAAATTACTATGTGAAGTCTATTGACATGATTTACACAAAACACTGAACATGTCAAGACATCGTGTTCACTAATCGCTAAGTAAATTTGATAGTCTCTCACTAAGAATTATTCAAGATCAAAAGTTGTCTCTCCCGATAGTGGAATTTTTCTATAGATCTCTCTTAGTATATACATAGTTTTATGTTTATCCAACCAATTTTATTTATGTGGGGGATTGTTAGAATTTATGGCATTTTATGGAGTTGACAAAATCATATTTTGGTCAATTTAATATGGGACCCACACGTCTTTTGAGGTGGCTCAAAGTTCTAATGCGTTTTCCTTCGTGAGGAGTATACGGTGGTATACTCACATATATAAAATCATAAATTAATAAATGGAAAATTTATCTCAAAATACCCACTTGGAACATGGAATTTGACTGAAGTGTTATATAAAAGATCTTATCCCATATAGGAACTATGTAAAAAATGGGTGTATTATATTATAATGCATTTTGACATAAAGGCTTGGTGCCCTTGGGGTATCCCAACTCTTTGAAGGAGGGAGGACTTATACGACCTTGGATTGACTTCCAAACTTCGCCGCCCGCCCAATCCGGCTCGGTTCATGGTCGTGCTCATGGTCTATGGGCCTTTGGTTTGGTCTAAGTATAAAAAATTTGGGACAATTTTATTTGGCATTTTATTTACTTATGAGTCCATTTTTTGGTTTATTTTCTGTCCCAAACTTCATTTTGTTTTTTACTGTTCAGATTCTTTCTTTACTTTTTATTATTTATATCCCAACAATTGTAATTGTTGGAATATTTTCCAACCGATTTTTAATCGCCACTTATTTAGTCTACATAAGTGGTTTGGTCATTCATTTTTTAAGTGTTTAAAAAACATTTTTCTATATTAAGTTAGTACATTTAGTGCCTACAAAAAGAGAGTCAACCATTGATGATTCACCAAAAAACTTGCAATTTGAAGTGCTACTATTTCATGGTGTGATTGTTGTATCTTGGGAGATATTAACCTTCAAGTTTGTAGAGAACTATTACGAGACAAATATCATCTTAAGATTAGAGTGTCCAACACGTGCCAAAATTAATAAATTCTACATTTATTGACCCTAAAATTTGTGTGTTTTCCAGGTTATTATGCTTGAAATAATTACTAATTTATATATTATGTACAGTAATTAAAATATCATTTTGGATAACAATTTAAACCATAGGGACGCATTAATTAACTAAATTTCTCCTAAAAATATAATATATTTAAGTCCTAGATCCTGAATTTCTAATGTTAATAGTAATAAGATCCCAACAACAAAATGTTTCTTTGACATATTTATATATATAACAAATATGGCAAAATATATAAAAAAAAAAAAAAAAAAAAAACACACTTATCAATGATGATAGTGTAGTATTGGGGGATTTTAACTGGTCCAAATGGGTATAATTGAGTGTAACAAAATTTTCAAACCCTAATCATTATTTTTGTGGGAATATCCTGTCGATCAAATATTGATTCAAATTCGATAAATCTAAATCAAATAACTTATAGTTTTACATTGCCTTGTGTCGTGTGTTGTTTTGATATCTATTTTATTACTTTAAAATGGAATCCCTCCATTAAATTTAACTAAAATTTTAAGGTGTGCACGTATGAACCTTTTTATTTACTACACTTCTGTTGCCCAGATTATACTCAAGAGGGGGGGTGAATTGAGTTTTTACAAACTTTAATGTCAAATTTATATTTCAGAAAAATAGTAAATTTAAATCACTTAAACAAATTTCAGATTTATAAAACTATAAAGAATAAATCCAACAATATCAATTAAATGCAACTAACTAATTTAAGCAACTAGAAATGCAGATTTTAACACTCTAGAAATATTAGATTAATTTTCGTATTTAATATTAAGTGATATTCTGAAATTAATTTATTTAGTTCAAAAAATAATTATTTTAATCTCAAAATTAATTTAGTCAAATTTCGGAATTAATTTATTTGCAAGATAGTGTGCTGAAAATATTAACTCAAGCAAGCATACGCAAATAAATAAATATAAGTGCGGAAAATAAATGACACCAAAATTTAACGTGGTTCGGCCAAATCCCGGCCTACGTCCACGCGCCTAGAGCCCCTGTCTCCTTTGCGCTTCACTAAACCTGATCCACTTGCGGGTAGGATCAAACCACCGCATACAAATGTTTGCAAGCTAACTCCGAGCTTCAAACCCCATGGCCCATTTACGGGTAGGAACCAATTACCGGTACAAACCGAAGCTTCAACAAAGCTTCACAACAAATCTGAATTTTTTGTGGTACAGAATAAAATACTGAAACTCCTTAAAATACAATTTGTAATCTGAGTTTGTCCTTCTTGAATCAGACTTCAATAAATGATGTTGAAGTAGGCACAAGTCTTCTTCTTCAATGATTTGAGCAGATGATAAAATTTATTGCTCTCTTGAATGTGTAGTTAAGTAGTAAAATAAATGCTCTCAATAATATTTCAAGTCAGTCTCATATTTTTGTTCTTGTTCTGCTTATCTTCAAAGCAGCTCACACAGCTTTAAATGTGTATTCAAAAACTAGCTGTTAGACACAACATATTGAGCATTAAATGCTCTTGATGTACTGATTTTTGCTGAGTGTATGATCTGTCTTCCAATCTGATATCCACATCTTTATTTTGATTCTCTATAAAAATATGGCCGTTTGTAGAAGATATGGAATTTTGGTCTGAGACTGCATTAAATGCATCTGATTTTCTGAGATGAGAGAGGACAAAAAAAATCTCCAAGATTGAACTGCAAATCTTTATTTTGCTTCTCAATAAAATGGCTCTGCAAAACTATGTTAGTCCAAGAGATAATATCCAAAAGATATATTAATGTGGAACTGATGTGTAAACAATAATCATTTTGTCAAGATAGTAAATGGCACAAAGTAAGTATATGTACTAAAAAATATTTCCCACACAGATATGAAAATTTTTCAGAACAGATATGAAAATAAATTTTTGACAAATATATATAAAGATAGTTTCGGACAGAAATATATATATAAACAATTCGGACTGAATTATATATTCAAATGGATTTTGGAACAGATATATATAAAAGATTTCAACTGAAATATGTGTATTAATGAATTTCTGAATGGATATAAATGTTAAGAGCAGTTCGGACTGAAAATAGATCTCGGACAGAAAAAAAACTCTGAGAAAAAAAAAACCAATTACCAAAGCTCAATCACAATGATGGCATAGCCTTAAGTTTAGCTTGAGTGAGTGGATGGGTAAGACATTTGCAAGGGAAATGACAGGACCCATGTCCTTCATTTAGATAATATAAGTATGAGAGGTCAAAAGGACAATCTCTAGTCAGATATTTTATAAATTGAATTCGGACAGAAAAGTAAATTTAGAACAGATATTTATAATGCTAATTTCGGATGGATAAAAAAAAATTATTTCGTACAAGAAAAATATATATATATTTCGAACAGAAAAAAAATTGATTTCGGAGTGCACAAAAATGAATCTCATCAATTCAAACTCCGGTACAGGTACAATACAACGGACTGAAATATATATATATTGTAAAAACATATTTCGAATTTTGGTCAAAAAAAATATTAACAGATTTCGTATATAAAAATTTTTGGATAAAAAAAAATTATAACCGGCTTCACAAATAACAGATTTCGTTGTAAAAGAAATTTTTCGGATAAAGAAAGAGCAATATAGATATAAGAGACTTTAAGGCTCATAAATGAGCTGACATTTGTGGGGCCCAATGGAAGACCCTTTGAATACACTTCCTTCGTACAAAAAAAAAGACACGCAAACTTTGCAATTAATGAAGCCTTTGTACAAAGAAGATGTAACTGGTAGCATTTCAAAACAAAATTTTTGGATAAAGCCAAAACAGATATTAATGTTTCAAACAGGTAACCTACCTAAGGCATCTCCCACCTAAGGCATCTCCTAAAGCAGGCAATAGCTAATGATTACATCTACCAAAACAAATGGCAAGGCATAAGAAATGAAATCAAAGCAAAAAAAATATCGAAAATACATTTCAGTAAAAAAAATATTCCGAAAATTTTTTTGAATAAAAAAAATTTATATTAAACAAAGTTGCACCAATTTTACTAAAAACTTGTTTTAAAAAAAATGTTTTGGCTCACAATTATTAAGTCACACAATAGAAGTTATATATCAAGATATATGCATGTGTGTCTAATGTGTCAAGTGCAAAAGTGCAACATGCGTGAATACCTTTACTCAAATATGTCGTTGAGTAGAGTCGAGGAAAGATTATACAATAATGAATATATATAGAATAACTTAAAAAAAATGTTTGGAATCATCAAAATCAATATATTAAGTTAAACTAAAATGTACATTAATTAAACCAATTTAATTAGGGATAAAATACATTTTCGTTAACAATTTCTAATGTTAATAGTAATAAGATCCCAACAACAAAATGTTTCTTTGACATATTTATATATATAACAAATATGGCAAAATATATATATATAAAAAAAAAAAAAAAAAAAAAAAAAAAAAAAAACTTATCAATGATGATAGTGTAGTATTGGGGGATTTTAACTGGTCCAAATGGGTATAATTGAGTGTAACAAAATTTTCAAACCCTAATCATTATTTTTGTGGGAATATCCTGTCGATCAAATATTGATTCAAATTCGATAAATCTAAATCAAATAACTTATAGTTTTACATTGCCTTATGTCGTGTGTTGTTTTGATATCTATTTTATTACTTTAAAATGGAATCCCTCCATTAAATTTAACTAAAATTTTAAGGTGTGCACGTATGAACCTTTTTATTTACTACACTTCCTTCCATCAGCACTTGCATATCCGTAATGCAATCCATTCCAAAGCAGACCTTACATCTTCCTTATCCCCTCTAAACATTCGTTCTAAGAAAACCATACATGTCCTTAATCCCCTTAAAACATAGCATATAATGGAATCTGTAAAGTTATCTCTAGCTTATATATGGTGGGTTCATTATCAAATGCAAATCCTCATTATTGGCACTCATTTTGTTGTTAAATGTGATAAAAATATGCTTCAAAACTCACTTTTCATCTGTATTTCCCCTATTATTTCTTGATCTCACTGTGAAAATGAAAATGTACTTGAATAGGAATATGCATCATTGTAAGAGGAGGCATCTGTAGGGAGTTTTTTCCCGTCCCCCGCTAAGGTAATTCATTTTCAGTTATTTTGTTGTAGTATTTTGTTATTTGATTGATTGAATATAGGTACGATATTTTACTTATGGTTAGACTTTTAAATAAGAATGTTGCATATAAGTTGGTTGTTAAAATGTCAACATGAACTGCTCTTTCTCTTATTTGAAACTTATCTTAAATTTGAAATATTTTAAAGGTGTTCTATTTTATTTCAATTATTCTTTGTGATTAATGTCGAGGTTCACGAAATTTTTCCCCCTAATGTTGGACAGTGGAGAATTTGAGGGCAATGTTGCATATTATTTGTTTGTTTAAAGTTCAACATGAAGTTACATAGATATTCGTATGCTTATGTACCAATTTTTATGATACTTATGTTCAATCTCAAATATTTTTACTAATTTTTATTTTTCTATAGCAATGCTATTTTTATTTTCACTAAAGAGTAATTGTAGAAGCCCCAACTGGTTAACTAATTTCCATTTGAAATAAAATTAATCTTCACGTGATTTGAATGGGTATTTATGCATTTTTTAATCATTGTTAATGAATAAAATTAGTGTTCAGTCATTTTGGAAAGTGGAGAATTTTGGGGCAATGTTGCATAATAATTTTTTGTTTAAAGTTCAACATGAAGTTACATAGATATCCAAATTCTTATTTTCCAATTTTTATGAAACTTATGTTTAATCTAAAATATTTTTACTGATTTCTACTTTTTTTACATCAGTGTCATTTTTATTTTCACTAAAGAGTAAATTCAGAAGCCCCAACAGGTTAAATAATTCTCATTTGAAATAAAATTATTCTTCACGTGATTCCAGTGGGTATTTATGCATCTATTTTTTTAACCATTGTCAATAAAGAAAATTAGTGCTCATTGTTGCATATTATTTTTTTGTTTGAAGTTCTATATGAAGTTACACAGATATCCCTATGGTTTTCCTCATATTTTTTTAAAACTTATGTTTGATCTAAAATATTTTTGCTGATTTATATTTTTTTACATCAGTGTTATTTTTATTTTCATTAAAGAGTAAATGCGGAAGCCCTAATAGGTTAACTAATTCCTATTTGAAATAAAATTAATCTTCACGTGATTCCAATGGGTATTTATGCATCTATTGTTTTTAATCACTGCCAATGAATAAAACTAGAGGTAATGGAGGTATTGTGACAACCCGCCTATTAAAATAAGAATTGGCCAGCCCGATACTCCAATAAATACAGGAATCATAGATGGTCCATTCTTAGCATCACTGTCGTCAAAATAATAGTACGATATAACCACCAATTATTTTAAAAAACGGACTGTCAAAATTTAATTTATAAGGTTCAAAAAAATGAATTAAACAATACAATTTGAAAAGAAGGTGGATATCAAAAACAACGAGTAATTGTATAACAATTAAGCATAATAAAATAACCAAATAAGTTGTCGGTTAATAGATCAATACAAATACGTTACACCGAGTATTAAAATTAAATATCACATTATATTTAACAAGTACAACACTGGGGCAACACATCCGAAGGTGTAAACTGATCATATCTAGATTACAAAAAGATGGAAGCGTCTACAACGAATAACCCACAACATCCACAAAGTATTATAGCTCCAGGACACATGGCTGGAGAGGCAATACGGGTGTCCTTCCGGTAGAGCACCTGGGCGAATATAGAATTCATGCAAAACAAAGAGATACAGGAGGCTCACGGCCCGGTTTAATATGATTACCATGTGAATAAAATGCATGAAAATTATGAAAATTTTATCATTAAACATGAACTTAACTCGCTCTCACAAATAATGATAAGAATTCTCACCTCTCAATTTAAAAGTACAACCTAGCGCAATATCAATAACACTATTCAATGTTCACAAACGTATGAGAGGAATATCCAAGTTTCACTTAATGAGATTTCATTTTAGTTCTACACAAATTAAATGCACGGTTCCTTTTTCTCTTTAGGAAACATATATAGAGCAATTTATTTCTCAAAATGCTTCATTAATTTAATTTTACATTATATAAATCCACGTTTCCCATTTTCTTTCTAGGAAACGTATTTAAAGTAATTTATTTCGTAAAGTGCTTTGCCATCAATAATGTCCCACATTATTATGAATAGTTATATTTCACATCATATAACGATTCTAAGATCGTCCTTCCGAGTTTCCCAACTAGACGCCCCCCTAAATGACTATCATCTTCCAGAGCCTATTAAACAAGGCAACCTGGGCATCCTACTTTGCGTGACGTCGAGAAATGGCCATATACCTGCGCCAGTGAGTCATAAGCACACCTGGAATTACCTCACTTCGCACAATAATCACATAATATATAATAATCGGTCTTATGGTCGAGGACTATATTCACCCTGCATTTACTAGCAAGGGGACTTCACATGATGCGCGTACTTCCCCTATGATAGCATTTAGAGAGGTGTGTATATCCAAATTTTATCATTTACAAGTATTGCCCATTTAAAACATTCACTTTTTACATTCTCAAAATCATTTAGACTTAATAATTACATGATAAATTAAAATGTGCATTTCTTATTTTTGGGTCATATTTTATTAATGATATAGACCACAAAGTACAATTATCCTCACACTAGTCTCCAAGAGTTCAAAACAGTACCATAAGCCATCAAGGGTAAGTTCTCCACAAGATTAGTCTCCCAAAAGTCCTAGACCATCTCACCCAATTATCCCTTAATCCGAAGCTAGCTCACTAGATGAAACGACGCTAACGCCTATTGAATAGCCCCCGAATTAAACCCATTTTACCCCCATATTAATCAAGGGTATTAATCTCCCTAATATAAACCTCTAATACTATTTATTACTTCCCAAGAGAAGGTTCCTAATCCTTAAATCTAAAAGAAAAGGAATATAAACTAAGTTGGAAAAATATCCTAAAACTACAGCAGTTCCGAATCGATTCGGCCAGGGGGAATCGATTCGGTCTCGAAAGTGAATCGATTCGGATAGGCCGAATCGATTCGGTCAAGAGGACCCAACATTTTGCATATCTTCGAATCGATTCGGATAGTCCGAATCGATTCTCCCCACACAGACCTGTAGCCTACCCCTTTAGCAAATCGATTCGCTAGGGGAGAATCGATTCGCCTGGGCCAGAATGCCCTGTTTCGGTTATGGGTTTTAGGAACCCTAAATTCTCAAAACTCAAATCTCTCTCTTCAAATCTTAACATCATCAACTAAAAACTTATCCAATTCATTCCTACACAATAACTAACTAATATTTCCAACTCCAATCAAATTTAAATCAAAGATTAAGTGTTTTAAATACTAAAATCACCAAAAAAAACCATTAATGGTTAAAAATCCAAAAAAACATAACTATATGTGAAATTTACCCACATTAAATCATACACTAGAAAGTTAGAAACTTGCCTCAAGTTGTAGTCTCGGATTCTCTTCCCGTAGCAACGATTTCCATCTCCAATTCTTCAATTCTCTCACTTCTCTCCATTTTCTCCCAAGCTCTCTCTCTTCTCTCTAACTCAATCTAAGTTTAAAACATATAATTGGGGAAATGAGAGGGTTTGGGAGATTTAACCGTCCATTTAACACTTGTTCCCATCTTTAAAATGTTAATACACCATTAAAATGACTCATAACTACATAATTGAGTCATAACCTATCAAAAGTGCCCGGAACTCAAAAATACAATATTGCACTTATTTTTACTGTCTCACCTAATTCAGGACTAACCGCAGCCTCAAAATTGGCATCCAGAATATCGTACAATTATTTCATGTTCCGACGTTATATAAATTCATTAATCATAACCCAATTAAAATATATGCCATAACCGTCGCTTAATGCACAAGGATGCAATAAAACATAACATACTCCTATTTACCTTCTCTCAACGGTAAATATGCAAAACTCAGTAAATATTATCTCTAAAATCACTTAAAATAATATTTACTCTAACTTCCATTATTTTATATAATTATCTCAAATGGCAAAATTATATAAAATCAATTACCCAAAAGTAAGGGTTAATACATACTCCCCTCCCCCCCCCCCCCCCCCCCCTTATAAGGGAATTTTTCCCTAAAAATTCAGGCATGACGCATAAAAAGACTAGGGGCACATTTCTCAATTATTCTCTCGTTCACAAGTAAATTTTGCTATACTCTCCATGATCTAAAATTAATAACCATTTGTTCTTAGCATGAACTATCGGGCCTACCTTTTGAACAACAAGCAAAATCTACCTAACTCGACGCAAGCCTATCTTTCTTCACAAAGCGTGTTATATCCTCAACAACAAATGCCCGCATTAAATTTGATTCTCTACCTTAAACCTTACAAGACTTCTATTCACGTCGGCATAGACTTCTAACAATCTTAGGCAATTCGTATGCGATTTCGAATGAACTCAGTCTTTGAAAAGATGACTTGGATCATTCTAGATCTAAGAGCTTATTTCCCTTTTCTACCGACCAACAAGTGTGATCTACTCGTCTTACTATACGATGTTACCTATGATACCATACCCATTATGGATTACAGATTTAACCAAAAGATGATTTTGCTCTCATCCACCAAAAATAAGTATACACATAAAAAGTATGTCCTCCAACATACGTTGTTTCTCCCTTCTTTGACCAATTATTTTTGGGTTGTAAAAGGTACTCAACCTTAACCGGTTTTTATTGTTTCCTGGAAACTTCTTAAAAAAAATGGGATATGAAAATCTTATCTCGGTTTGACCCTATATTGATAAGTACTCCATAAGGTTTCATAAACTCCATATTATCCTCCAACCGTACTCATGCCCGCTTTACAACATCGGTAATCCAGTGATAACAATCCATGCATACACTCTCCCATTCTCATACCGGTATTTTTAACAGTTGCATCAGTCCAATCGGTTACCGGTAGTTAACATTCACCCGTCGACAAGTGGTGCATAGGGAGACAAACTCTAAAACATCCCTTATAACAACATCTTCCTAGTTGAGCTCCTTCCACTTGGCTTTTCATGCCATCGCTAGTTTCCCCACGGTTTTCTACTTAGCATATTCGCTACCACCCTTGCTTTTCCTGGGTGATAATGACTATCCAAATGATAGTCTTTTACAAAATCCAACCACCGATTTGCCGTAAAGTTTTAAGTTCGTGAAAATACTTAAGTTCCCTCCCACAAAGTAAATGCCTCCACATCTCTAAGGCGAACACTAGTTCGGCGTGCTTTTAATCTTACATGGGATAGTTCTGCTCGCGGGGTTCAAGCCACAAGATATACATGCAATGGTCCCATGTTCCACACCGCCCCATAGGCCTTACATCCTAAGAATCTTCAGGTTGATGTGTTATCCTACCCACGTGAAATAAGTACTATAATAACTATGTCCCCTAGTGACCAAGACCTTTCTCAATTTCTGACATTCACTCAGTTTCATGCATGGGACATCTCGCAAAGCGAAATCCAGACAAGGAACCCTCCCATTACACTACTACCTCGCTTCGTCGGTCATCAAGATATAATGGCCTAAGGCACCCAAATCGGGACCACTAAAGATCCTAACTGGTAATCCTACTAACGTGCTTCTATTTCTATGTCCCGCCGTTTTGGCAAAATGAAAATCTAACTAATCACGGAGCCTCTTTTTTGACAAATATTATGAATCCTTTTTCCCAAAATTATATATATATATATATATATATATATATATATATATATATATATATATATATATATATATATATATATATATATATATATATATATATCCTTTTAATTTTCCTTTTAATCACGATCTAACTATCAGCCTTAATCCGACTTTCTTATTTTTGTCTCACCCACATCTATCAGGTGAGAAAACTATTTACAGTGCATCTGCACCGCACATATACCTTTTTTTTAGCCTTGTAATCAATCACGTGACTCTCATCTAATTACACCAAAACCCACATCCTACTATAAAGTAACATCTCTCCACTCCCAACGTCGTTAAGGTTCATGCGTGGAGTGTCTCGCAAGCGAAATCCAAACAAGGAACCCCTCTGATACACTACTACTTAACTTTTTTGGTCATGGAGATATAGTAGCATAAAACAAGTAAAATAACAATTCATACATACTTTGAATCATCACTATAAAGTCCCAACCCATATCCGGGAGAGATAATATAGAATAACTAGTTCGACTCTGGAACCGCGGATATGAAAATCTCACAATCATAAACCTGCTATATCTCAAATCAGAATATTTTACACTCGCATAACAAAAACATAATGAGTATCACAATCCAAACAAAATTTTGAGATATCATCATTCCTTTACAACGAATGACAAAAATATATCCTCAACACCACAAAAAAAACATATAGATATATCCTCTATTTTAATATCAATACTACCACAAAGCTCGAATTACACACCCAAGTCTAGGGTTAATAAAATACTGAGGCTTAATATTACCCCACGTAACACACTACCCTTGTCCGAGGTGAAACTCACAACAACACTCTTTCCAATTACCCTGGCTACTCCCAAGAGTTCCCAGATACAACACCCTTGTTCTATATGTACTAAAAACTATTCCAATCTATACCCTATCTAGTCCTTCTATTCTTGTCCTTTAACTCCTACCGGACAACACCAAAGTATGTCGTTGTACGTTCCTACTCATAATTATTCCCCACATCTGGCCACCCTGACCATGTTAAAATTTTCAGTATCTAAGACTCCATAGCCTCGATCCTACCAATCCCCTTCGTAGTTCCCTTAACTCCTTCAGCAAAGTAAAACATGCTATCGGCCTCAACTGCCTTATTTTCGTGAATCTCCATGGGTAGAAGTTCACCAATGAGGTTTTGTGAACACGACTTCTTTATAAGTGTTGACAACTTTTACTAGTGAGCCCATCATTTCATTAAAGGACTCTTCCTTCCTTGTACCTACCTTACTTCGGTGCAAGGTTTCCTTAACCATATATCTCTTCATTCATTGTCGGCCTCTAAGCGATCCTCCTGTGAATACTTGAAAAGTTGCATTCTCTACATTTTTAATACTTCATAGGAACTTACTGTTAAAGTCGTCCATGAGGTTTCTCTACGATCAAATCTTCCTGCTCCATCAAATATGGTGACTATCGTACCCACCATTTCGACCTTACTCCAACGGGGGAAAATTTTTCCTTTATTTTTCACATCTGGGTATTCTTATACCCCTCTCTAAGCCCAACTTCTGAACCCCATACTTCCACTCAATACAGCAACACTGCCTCCGCCTGACTTAACTTCAACGCATGGTCCTTATCAAGGGCATTTCAAACTTTTTCCAATTTAACTTCACTGAGTAATCTAATTTTATTACCACCCTCTTCTTGTAGCGGTACTTGGGGAAATTATAGCTACTATATCCTTCTAGTAATTGTAGCAATCTAAGAAATTCTACAGAGGGATACCTTCCAATGCAATCCTCATCCTCGTCTTCGATTTACAATTGTAATTAAACTTCGTCTCCTTGTGCCCTTATAACAACCTTCCCTGGTCTCCCTTTAACTTCCAACACACGAATCTCTAGCAATTGCGCAAAAGATTTACTAAAATCTTACATTTTGGCAGGAGAACGAAATCTCACAAGAGAAATTAACGATCTTAATCCTAAGGCTCTACATCAATTCAAAAGCAACGTAGAAGGCATAGTACATCTGCACAGATTCCTAAGAACACTAGAACCTGACGCTTTGATACCATCTATGAAAACCCGTCTATTAAAATAAGAGGTGGCCATCCCGATACTCCAATAAATACAGGAATCATAGATGGTCTATTCTTAGCATCACTGTCGTCAAAATAATAGTACGAGATAACCACCAATTATTTTAGAAAACGTACTATCAAAATTTAATTTATAAGGTTCAAGAAAATCAATTAAACAATACAATTTGAAAAGCAGGTGGATATCAAAAACAACGAGTAATTGTATAATAATTAAGCATAATAAAATAATCGAATAAGTTATTGGTTAATAGACCAATACAAATACGTTACACCGAGTATTAAAATTAAATATCACATTATATTTAACAAGTACAATACTGGGGCAAGACACCCGAATATGTAAACTGATCATAGCTAGATTACAAAAAGATGGAAGCGTCTACAACGAATAACCTACAACATCCGCAAAATGTTATAGCTCCAGGACACATGTCTGGAGAAGCAATACGGGTGTCCTTAGGGTAGAGCACCTGGGCGAATATAGAATTCATTCAAAACTAAGATACAGGTGGGTTAAGGCCCGGTTTGATATGATTACAATGCATGAAAGTTATGAAAATTTTATCATCAAACATGAACTTAACTTGCTCTAACAAATAATGACATGAATTCTCACCTCTCAGTCTAAAAGTACAACCGAGCGCAATATCAATAACACTATTCAATGTTCACAAACGTATGAGAGGAACATCCAAGTTTCACTTAATGAGATTTCATTTCAGTTCTACACAAATTAAATGCACGGTTTCTTTTTCTCTTTAAGAAACATATATAGAGAAATTTATTTCTCAAAATGCTTCATCAATTTAGTTTTACATCATATAAATCAACATTTCCCTTTTTCTGTCTAGGAAACGTATTTAAAGCAATTTATTTCATAAAGTGCTTTGCCATTAATAATGTCCCACATTATTATGAATAGTTATATTTCAATCATATAACGATTCTAAGACCTTCCTTCCGAGTTTCCCCACTGGACGCGCTCCTAAATGACTATCATCTTCCAGGGCATCTCAAACAAGGCAACCTGGGCATCCTACTTCACGTGACGTCGAGAAATGGCCATATACCTGCGATAGTGAGTCATAAGCACACCCGGAATTACCTCACTTCACACAATAATCACATAATATATAATAACCGATCTTATGGATGAGGACTATATTCACCCCGCATTTACTAGGCAGGGGACTTCACCACATGCACATACTTCCCCTGTGATAGCATTTAGAGGGGTGTGTATATCCAATTTTTATCATTTATAAGTATTCCCCATTTAAAACATTCACTTTTTGCATTCTCAAAATCATTTATACCTAACAATTACGTGACAAATTAAAATGTGCATTTCTTATTTTCGAGTTATATTTTATTAATGATATAGACCACGAAGTACAATTATCCTCACACTAGTCTCCAAGAATTCAAAATAGTACCATAAGCCATCAAGGGTAAGTTCTCCACAAGATTATTCTCCCAAAAGTCCTAAACCATCTCACCCATTTCTCCCTTAATCCGAAGGTAGCTCACTAGATGAAACGATTCTAACGCCTATTGAACAGCCCCCAAATTAAACCCATTTTAGCCCCATATTAATTTAGGGTATTAATCTTCCTAATATAAACCTCTAATACTCTTTATTACTTCCCAAGAGAAGGTTCCTAATCCTTAAACCTAAAAGAAAAAGAATATAAACTAAGTTGGAAAAATATCCTAAAACTATAGCAATTCCGAATCGATTCGCCCTGACCGAATCGATTCGATCTCGAAAGTGAATCGATTCGGATAGGCCGAATTGATTCGGTCAAGAGGACCCAACATTATGCATATCTTCTAATTGATTCGGATAGTCCGAATCGATTCTCTCCACGCAGACCTATAGCTTACCCCTTTAGCGAATCGATTCGCTTGGGCCAGAATGCCCTCTTTCGGCTATGGGTTTAAGGAACCCTAAATTATCAAAAATCAAATCTCTCTCTTCAAATCTTAACATCATCAACTAAAAACTTATCCAATTCATTCATACACAATAACTAATTAATATTTCCAACTTCAATCAAATTTAAATCAAAGATTAAGTGTTTTAAACACTAAAATCACCAAAAAAAAACCATTAATGGTTAACACACCAAAAAAACATAACTATATGTGCAATTTGCCCACATTAAATCATACACTAGCAAGTTAGAAACTTGCCTCAAGTTGTAGTCTAGGATTCTCTTTCCGTAGCAACGATTTCCAGCTCCAATTCTTCAATTCTATCACTTCTCTTCATTTTCTCCCAAGCTCTCTCTCTTCTCTCTAACTCACTCTAAGTTTAAAACATGTAATTGGGGAAATAAGAGGGTTTGGGAGATTTAACCGTCCATTTAACACTTGTTTCCATCTTTAAAATGTTAATGTAACAACCCTTGCTTTTAGGAGACTAATTTTATATTAATTTACCGCATAAGGTAATTATATAAAATGATGGAACTGGAGTAAATATTAATTTTAGGAGTTGAAAGTTAATATTTTCTGGATTATTGCATATTTACTGTATGTGAAAGTAAATATCATCTTGGGGTATGTTTTATAGTGTCATGTGTTTTAAATGACATTATGGTTTAAATGAAATCGGAATATAAAATAATTTATAAAATTGTCGGATGCCAGTTTAGAGGGTGTAGTTAGTCTCGGAGTGTACGAGACAGTCAAAATAAGTGCCATATTGTATTTTTAGGTTCCGGGCACTTTTGACAGGTTTTAAATTAAATGCGTATTTGGGAGTCATTTTAATGTGGTATTTACCATTTAAGTTGGGGACTTTAGACTTAAGCCACGATTTAAGTCTCCTAACCTTTTCCATTCCTTCCATTATACACCACAAGCCCAAGTGAGAGTGAGAGAGAGAGGGAAGAGTGGAGAAATTGGAGAGAAAGAAGAAGAGAGAGAGATTCAAGCTTGGAGATTGCATCTACCACAAAGAAATCTGAGATTTCAACTTTAAGGCAAGTTTTCTACTTGCTAATATATGATCTAAGATGGATAAATTGTATGATAGTTGTGTGTTTAGTTGATTTGAGGAAATTATTGGGTTTGTATATATATGTAGGTGTATGTTGATATGCAAGTGATTAAACCTTGGATTTGTAGGATTAATGTGATTTAGAGAGTAATTGAAGTTTAATATTGTTGTGGTTATATGTATATGAGTGGTGATTTGGGAAATGAGATTGGGGTTTAAAAGTATTACTTGGGTTTTAGTTTTTGGAAGAAAAATGGGTTCTAGGTCTGCTATGACCGGTCGATCGCGGTCCCAGGACCGGTCGACCGGGCCTTTAGGGGAGGCCATACTGCTTTCCCACAAAGGCATAAAAATTGGTGTGCAGTCGACCGCGGTCCCCTGACCGGTCGACCGACCCCTTTAAATCGAGCTTTCTGCTTTTCTTCTTAAGGAAAATTTTGAGACGCGGTCGACCGCGGTCTCAGGACCGGTCTACTGGTCCCCTGTTTTTCACCTTTAAACCTTATTTTGTTTCCTAGATTTATTCTCTTCAATAGGGAACTAGGAACCTTCTTGTATGAAGTAAATTTAGAGTTCTAGAGTCCTAGATGAGTTGGGCAACTATCCTAGATTATAAATACGTTATGTGGGGACTTTTCCAGGGATATGACAATTGATGTTAGGGCATTCTTTTCTTCTAGTAATGATTACAAATCAAGGATTTGTAGTATTATGTTCGGGAGACTTTAAAGCTCAATTGAGTTATGTTGACCTTGATGGTTAATAGTATAACACCATAAAAGAGTGTTAGGTGAATTAAATTGGGAGTTCACTTATTCTTTGAGGTTATAATGACGATACAAATTATCGTATGGCTCCAGATAAAAAGGTGAATTATTTACAAAATGTAAATGATTATGGTTTCGGATAAAAATGAAACATACATATGAATAATGGTGAATGAAAATGAAATGGAAATGGTAATAATGATGGTAAATGATAATTTACTTAATCATGAATATGGTAAATGCTAATTTACTTAAACACACCTCTCTAAATGACATCATAAGGGAAGTTCGCGCGCTTGGTGATGCCCCCTAGATAATGAATGCTGGGTGGATATAGTCCTAGGCCATATGCGCGATTATGTTATGTTTTCTGCGCTGGTGAGGAGATTTTGGGTGTGGTCTTTACTCTCCCACAGGCATATGGCCGCTTCCCAACGTCTTGCGTTATAGGTGCCCAGGCTGCCTTGTTTGATAGGCCCCTGGAAGATGATGGTCATTTATGGGCGTGCCCAGTGGGGAAACTCGGAGGGGCGGTCTTAGAATCGTTATATGCATAAGAATATAACCATTCTGAATCAAGTGGGACTTGATGTATGATAAATGTCATAAAGAACATATGATAATGATGATATTCCTTATAAGGAATGGAATGCCACAAAGGGCATATAAATATGATTATAATTCCTAATAAGGAATGGAATCATGAGATGAATCAGAGTATATAATGGAAGTTTTTAGATTAATGTTAATTATTCTTATTTTCTTGCATAACTTAATTAAATTTCTTGATGAATTAAAATGTGTTAGCTTATGCTTTAAATTGTGTAGGTAGATTCATATTCCTATGTAGTCATGATTTACCATTCATAACTGTCATACTTTTTACTCATCTGGTGATCATATAAAACGGGTCCCTGACCCGTTCATATTTCTTGTTGTGTATGGATCTTGTATCCGCTCAGGTGCTCCGCCGCAAGGATGCCTGATCTGATTTCCTATCCCGGTGTTTTTGGCCAGCTGTGATGCTTTGTGGGTATTACGGGATATATTACCATAGAAGCCATCATACTTGTTCTCTAGTCAAGATCGGGTCTTTTACTCGGGCGCGTGGCCCAAACGGTTGTATTTGCTTAATGTAATGTATTTTGTAATTTACATTAAAATGTTGTTTCACATGGTATGTACCTGTTGATCGACAACATATTTGGTCCTCTTATTGTTTTACTTGTCATTATTGTAATATATATTCTTGGGGTTTCCACCTTCTTTTTAAATTGGGTTGTTTAAATTCTTTCTTTAACTTTAAAACCATAATTTTTGGCAACCTGTTTTCTGAAATATGGAGTGGTTATCCTGTATACTTTTTATTTTTTTGTGACGCTGAGAATGATTCCATCCATGATTCATGTTATATTGAAGTATTGGGCTGGCCACCCCTATTTCAGATCACGTTTTGTCACAGATGGTATCAGAGCATCAGGTTCTAGAGTCCTTAGGGGTCTGTGTGAATGCTTTACGTTTTCAGCGTTGCTTTTGATTGGACGTAGAGCCTTAGGATTAAGATCGTTGATTTCTCTTATGAGATTTCGTTCTCCTGCCATGAGGTAAAGCCTATAGAATCTGTTGCCTGTTCGTGTGAGATTAGTAGGTCGATTGAATAAGGGCATGAGGGAAGGTTGTTGTGAAGGCGACGCGAGATGGAATTACTAGGAACTGTAAGTTGTGGTCGGGGATGAGGACCGATTTGGAAGTCGCTCCTTTTTGTGGCATTTCTTATCTTTCTAATGAGACTACTAATTATGATAGATCTTGTTTTCCAAGTACCACTAGACGTAGAGGGTGGTACTAAGCTTGGGATTCCAAGCGACGTTAGATCGAAGTTGAGAAGAGCTCATGATAAGGGCCACATGTGAGGTAAGAGGGAGGAGATGCATCCTCATTCAGTAGAAGTGTAAGGTCCAGGAGTTTTGACCTAGAAGAGGGTATAGAAGTGCCCCAATGAAAAGGATGGAGGAAAATCCTTCACCTGAAGGAGTAGTGTTGAAGTGGTGGGAGCATAGTCACCATATTTGTGGGTGCAGGAAGTTTTGCCCATGGAGAAACCCGGTGGACATTGTCAACAATGAGTTTCTCTGGGATAACTGGAACAAGGAGAAGGTAGATCCTCAAATGTTCTCGCGAGGCTCGGTTAGAGGCTGACATGTGAATAAAGAGTTGTACGGTTAGGGAGGCCGTGCACCAAAATAGGGTAGGTATAAGGAAGAAGGATCCCTTCAGTAGAATGATAGGCTCCAGGATAAGTGTCGTTAACACTTCTGAAGGAACAGTGTTCATAAAACCCCGTTGGTGGATATCCGCCTGGGGAGGTTTCATTGAACTAAGGAAAGGGAGGCCGGTAGCGTGTTCTCTTTTATTGAGAAAGTAAAAAGGGACTGCATGGACAATTATTTGGAAGCTAGGGGCGAAATAGTGGCTATGATGTGGAATGTAGGACCACTCATCTTGATTTTGTTGATTGGAGAACAAGTGCAAGGATAAGGTGCTTGGTTGCGAAGTTGATGGAAGTAATATTGGTTCGAATAAGACTCGAGTACGGTGTGAAAGAACCATTTAGATCGACTCGGGGTGATTGGAAAGAATGTTGGTGGGAATTTCACCTTAGTAGGGGGTGGTACCTTCCTTGAGATAAGATAGAGTAGTATTAGGTTTACTCTAGATTTGGGTGTGCATATTGAGTTTGTGGTAGTTTCGACGCTACTAAATAGGGTAAATATATGACTTCCTCGGTAGGGAAGTTTTATATTTTTCTCACTCGTTATGAGGCGAGTGATGATATTTTGAATGTATATGTGATGTATGTGCTACTTGTATTATACGTATTATACGATTATAAATATATCGGTTTGATTGGGGTGATAGCAAGCAATTAAATTGCGAGGCTATCTTTCTTTTAGTTTCCAAATGGAACTAGTTGTACTATAATATCTCTCCTGGATATAGGATTGAGACTTTATAGGGGTGGTTGAGGTAGGTAGGAGATTTTAGTACTTTTTGTGTTATCTTGTTTGAGTGTTTAGTTATTTTTTTGCATTGTATGTGATTGTTATGCCTTATCTCCACGACCGACAAGGTTGAGTAGTAATGCATAGGAGGGGTTCCTTATTTGGATTCTGCTTTTGCGGGACGCTCCACACGTGAACCTCAACGATGTTGGAAGTGGAGAGATGCTGTTCTTTTTCTTCTTTTATTTTATTTATTTTGTGGATTGAGAGTTGGGTTGAAAGGCTTAGCCGAGAATCACGTAGTTGAGTGATTCAGGGCTACTAAAGTGCGAGATAGAAGCACTGAATATTGTTCTCTCCTCTGATCGATGTGAGGGAGACTGAGTTATGAAGTCGAATTGAGACTTCCGGTTATGCCTTGACGAGAAGGCTATTTAAAGAGATGTATATATGTTATGGGATAAATATTTGTAAGACTTTACTGAAAGTAAATTTCCTATTAGTTGAAATCCTCAATTATTTGAATGGTAAGACATAGGAGTAGAATCTTATTAATAGAGTTGAGGGTTAGAAAATTTTTCCGGTCCCGATCATATGTCTTAGACCGTCATATCTTAATGACCGACGATGAGAGGTAGTAGTGTAATGGGAGGGTTCCTTGTTTGGATTTCGCTTCGGCGAGACATCCCACGCATGAAACCGAGCAAATGTCAGAAATTGAGAAAGGTTTTGGGAACTAGGGACTTACTTAGTATTGTATGTATACAACTTAGATAGGATATATATAGATAGACCTTAGGATTATTAGGACGTAAGGCCTTTAGGGCATGTGACGTTGAGTTAGAAAGGCTATAGGGAGTTGGCCACGATTAGGTTGTGGGTTAACACTAAGAGGGATTAGATTCCCAGAAACAAGAAGTATGGAAATATCGAGAGATTTCGAAGGTTAGGCCAAAGGAGATGAGACCTCTCTTAGTTAGAGTGTTACTTTGGTAACCTAACTTTCGGGGAGTAAAAGGATGAGTTGACTTTCACTCCTGAGCCCATGTTAGTGTGCTCGAAGGTGGATTTAATGAATAAGTATCTGCCAGGATGGGGAGTAATAATACTGGAGCATGGACCCATTGTTTATGCGTCTCACAAGCTTAAACTTGTGGGAAGTATTATCCCGTGCTTGAACTAAAATTCATTATGGTAGTGATCTCCTTAAAGAGATGGAGGCACTACTTCCTGGGTAATAAATTTAGTCCTTCTCGCGAGCAACAAGTTGTTGCAATATGTTGTGGGAGGAATAGAGTTGGTGTATGGAGTTCATAAAGGACTATGGATTGGATATTCGCATTCACTAAAGGAATGCGATTTGGGGTAGTAGATGCGTCAAGTAGAGAACCCATCAGAAAATTTGTGATGGCACGGAAAGCCAAATAGAAGGAGCATAACTAGGAAAACTTTGGAGCAAGAGCATTCTTGTCTGTGACTGACCATATCACCCACTCGTGTGAAAATAGTGGTGGTGGAACGAAGAAGGGTATATTCATAGACGTTTTTATTGATTTGCCGACACTGAACTTTTGACGATCCTAGTACGTCCCGCTCTTTACGGAGGGGTGGTAAAACCGTGTGAAGTGCCTGACAATAGTGGTGGACCGAGACTAGATATTCATTTCGAAGGTTTGGTAAAGTTACCAGGAAGTAATGGGAACCTTATGGAAATGGCGTATATATTACCACCCTAAAGTTGATGGGTGAATGGAGGAAGTTAACGTAAGGCCGAAAGGCATACCTTAAAGGTACCCTTAGGCTAAATAGACGGACGGGGGAAATAGCTTGTATGGATTGAAATTTTCGTACAATAATTTAGATAATTTTCTACGGCATGGCGCCGTGAGTGGCCTTTTGTAGCCGGGTGAGTAATTCGCATACTCGTTGGATGAGACCAGCGAACAATAGGTTCCGTGGACTTGGTGGGGTCCCGTATCATTTCCTAAATGAATGGGCTTATTGAACCATATACTTTAAAAAAAAGCTCCGCTTATACGAAGAGTAGTTGTGCAGTGTTGGGGTTAAGCAACTTAGCGTTGGTGTAGGTATACCCCAAGGAGGGATGTAACATGACTAAGGAAGTAAGGTAGTTTGCGCTGAGTCATGTGGGTATCGTCTTCCGCCTTAGGAAGGTGGGATCGATAGTTCGTGAGGAACGCTTTGGGTCATGTGGAACACGGAGAATGTAGACTGAGATCGATAGTGACTACCTTAGTCCGAGTCCATTTGGCACGCCACAATATTGAGGGGTTGTGAAAAGTGATAGAATGATAGTTTAGGATAATATACCCTTTATGCGATTAGGGTATGCCCAAATTTTGAGGGAAAAATTCCCTCATAAGGGGGGGAGTATGTAACAACCCTCACTTTTAGGAGACTAATTTTATATTAATTTACCGCATAAGCTAATTATATAAAATGACGGAACTAGAGTAAATATTAAATTTAGGAGTTGAAAGTTAATATTTTCTGGACTGTTTCATATTTACTGTATGTGAAAGTAAATATCATCATGGGGTATGTTTTATAATGTCATGTGTTTTAAATGACATTATGGTTTAAATGAAATCGGAACTTGAAATAATTTATAAAATTGTCGGATGCCAGATTAGAGGGTGTAGTTAGTCCCGGAGTGTGCGAGACAGTCAAAATAAGTGCCATATTATATTTTTAGGTTTCGGGCACTTTTGACTGGTTTTAACTTAAATGCGTATTTGGGAGTCATTTTAATGTGGTATTTACCATTTAAGTTGGGGACTTTAGACCTAAGCCACGATTTAAGTCTCCCAACCTTTTCCATTCCTTCCATTATACACCACAAGCCCTAGAGAGAGAGAGAGAGAGAGAGAGAGAGAGAGAGAGAGAGAGAGAAGAGTGGAGAAATTGGAGAGAAAGAAGAAAAGAGAGAGATTCAAGCTTGGAGATTGCATCTACCACAAAGAAATCTGAGATTTCAACTTTAAGGCAAGTTTTTTACTTGCTAATATATGATCTAAGATGGATAAATTGTATGATAGTGGTGTGTTTGGTTGATTTGAGGAAATTATTGGGTTTGTATATATATGTAGGTGTATGTTGATATACAAGTGATTAAACCTTGGATTTGTAGGGTTAATGTGATTTAGAGAGTAGTTGAAGTTTAATATTGTTGTGTTTATATGTATATGAGTGGTGATTTGGGAAATGAGATTGGGGTTTAAAAGTATAACTTGGGTTTTAGTTTTTGGAAGACAAAAGGGTTCTAGGTCTGCTATGACCGGTCGACCGCAGTCCCAGGAACGGTCGATCGGGCCTTCGGGGGAGGCTGTACTTCTTTCCCACAAAGGCATAAAAATTGGTGTGCGGTCGACCGCGGTCCCCTGACCGGTCGACCGGCCCCTCTAAGCCGATCTTTCTTATTTTCTTCTTAAGGAAAATTTTGAGACGCGGCCGACCGCGGTCTCAGGACCGGTCAACCGGTCCCCTGTTTTTCACCTTTAAACCTTATTTTGTTTCCTAGATTTATTCTCTTCAATAGGGAACTATGAACCTTCTTGTATGAAGTAAATTTAGAGTTCTAGAGTTCTAGATGAGTGGGGAAACCATCCTAGATTAGAAATGCGTTATGTGGGGACTTTTTCGGGGATATGCAATTGATGTTAGGGCATTCTTTTCTTCTAGTAATGATTACGAAGCTAGGAGTTGTAGTATTATGTTCAGGAGACTTTAGAAACTCAATTGATATATGTTGACCTTGATGGTTAATAGTATAACACAATAAAAGAGTGTCGGGTGAATTAAATTGGGAGTTCACTTATTCTTTGAGGTTATAATGATGATATAAATTATCGTATGGCTCCGAATAAAAAGGTGAATTATTTACAAAATGTAAATGATTATGGTTTCGGATAAAAATGAAACATACATATGAATAATAGTGAATGAAAATGAAATGGAAATGGTAATAATGATGGTAAATGATAATTTACTTAATCATGAATATGATAAATGCTAATTTACTTAAACACATCTCTCTAAATGACATCATAAGGGAAGTTCGTGTGCTTGGTGATGCCCCCTAGCTAATGAATGCTGGGTGGATATAGTCCTAGGCCATATGCGCGATTATGTTATATTTTCTGCGCTGGTGAGGAGATTCCGGGCGTGGTCTTCACTCTCCCATAGGCATATGGCCACTTCCCAACGTCTTGCGTTATAGGTGCCCAGGCTGCCTTGTTTGATAGGCCCCTGGAAGATGATGGTAATTTAGAGGCGCGCCCAATGGGAAAACTCGGAGGGGAGGTCTTAGAATCATTATATGCATAAGAATATAACCATTCTGAATCATGTGGGACTTGATGTATGATAAATGCCATAAAGAGCATATGATAATGATGATATTTCTGATAAGGAATGGAATGCCACAAAGAGCATATAAATATGATTATAATTCCTAATAAGGAATGGAACTATGAGATGAATCAGAGTATATAATGGAAGTTTTTAGATTAATGTTAATTATTATTATTCTCTTGCATAACTTAATTAAATTTATTGAAGAATTAAATTGTCTTAGCTTATGCTTTAAATTGTGTAGGTAGATTTATATTCCTATGTAGTCATAATTTACCATTCATAAATGTCATACTTTTTACTCATCTGGTGATCATATAAAACTGGGCCCTGACCCGTTCATATTTCTTGTTGTGTATGGATCTTGTATCCGCTCAGGTGCTCCGCCGCAAGGACGCCTGGTCTGATTTCCTATCCCGGTGTTTTTGGTGAGCCGTGATGCTTTGCAGGTATCACGGGATATCTTGCAATAGACGCTGTCATCCTTTTTATCTAGTCAAGATAGGGTCTTTCACTCGGGCGCGTGGCCCAAACGGTTGTATTTGCTTAATGTAATGTATTATGTAATTTACATTAAAATGTTGTATCACGTGGTATGTACCTGTTGACCGATAACATATTCGATCCTCTTATTGTTTTACTTGTCGTTATTTTAATATATATTTTTGGGGTTTCCACCTTTTTTTTAAATTGGGTTGTTTAAATTCTTTCTTTAACTTTAAAACCAAAATTTTTGGCAACCCGTTTTTTGAAATATGGAGTGGTTATCCTGTATAGTTTTTATTTTTTTGTGATGCTGAGAATGATTCCATCCATGATTCATGTTATATTGAAGTATCGGGATGGACACCCCTATTTCGGATCACGGGTTGTCACGGTTAATACACCATTAAAATGACTCATAACTACATAATTGAGTCATAACCTGTCAAAAGTTCCCGGAACTCAAAAATACAATATGGCACTTATTTTGACTGTCTCACCTAATTCAGGACTAAACGCACCCTCAAAATTGGCATCCGAAATATCGTACAATTATTTCATGTTCCGACGTTATATTAATTCATTAATCATAACCCAATTAAAATATATGCCATAACCATCGCTTAATGCACAACGACGCAATAAAACATAACATAATCCTATTTATCTTCTCTCAACGGTAATTATGCAAAACTCAGTAAATATTATCTCTGAAATCACTTAAAATAATATTTTCTCTAACTTCCATTATTTTATATAATTATCTCACATGGAAAAATTATATAAAATCTATTACCCAAAAGTAAGGTTTGTTACAGGTATCTATATCTATTATTTCTTAATGAATCAACATAGAGAATGATGAACAATATAAATTGGTATATGAAAGCCTGCAAGTTTAAGTCCACTCCTACATATAATGGAGGAAATTGATGTGTTCTTAAATTAAATTAATTATAAATAGTGGTCCATTAATTGTGGTAAGATAACAATCAATTTTATATGTCCTTGCTTCAGGAGGTACGATTCCTGTATAATTTGTATATTTAAAGTGCATCCTGATAATGGAAATTTTTCATTAGTATTATGAATTCAACAAATTTTCAAGAGTTATTAAGTCCAACATAACCAGAAATATAACTTTGAAAACTAAAAAAAAGGAAAATTTTAGTCTCTTGTAGCATCTAGCACTATCAAATAATTCTTTATATATATACTTTTATGAATAAAAGACTTTTACCCCTGGCATTGGGTATCTCGTCCTCTCCATAGAATGAAGGAAATTGATGTGTTCTTGAAATAAATCTATTTTAAATAGTGGTCCCTTAAGTGTGGTAAGATACCTAACACTTTTTTATGTCCTTCCTTCGGGAGCTATGGTTGCTCTATAATTTGAATATTTTAATTGTGTAATGATAATGAACAATTTTTGGTAGTATTATGAGATAACCAAATTTTCAACAGGCCTTAAGTCTAACAAAAATATAAATATAACTTTGAAAACTGAAGTAAGGGAGTTTGAGACAATAATTATCTTATTTTTGTTCATTTAACTATAATTCTTAAAATTCCATTTTATTTTTGTAGGAACAATATTGGGTGAAATGAACGAAAAAATATAATTCAAGCGAACTAAATATATGATCGAAAAGATATCAGAGACATTGATAACCCTACCCCGCGGGAGTTACATTCCCAATCAAGGCTCCAAGAAAGGGAACTTGATGACTTTGACAAGTACTCAAAGAACAAACCTGAAAAGACTAGGTTCGAGAAGCTTTATGATATTTTCAAGTACCTTGGTAAGGTGCCCACAATAAAAACGTTTGACAAAGACGAAAAAATTGTTCGATCAAAGAATAGGGACAAGTTTAGAGGAAATTCATAAGTCTTTACCGTTTATTATGCTTCATCATGATGGAGACACAAAGGCCCTGCTGAACATAAAGATTTGTTGATCATTAAAGAAGGATGATAAGGATAATTTAGGATTAAACATCTGCGGTTTTATTAACATTGATCATGAGATGGAATAATTTTTACTCTTTTTGGGAGATGTGGTTTGTCTTTTTATATGAGAATAATGATTATAACCAAGTATATTTCCATTTTTGCATGTATTATATAGTGTTGATAGCATTTAGCTTCAACATATAGGACATTAAGTAAAGTAATTTTGAATAACATTTATAACTTGAGATTTATGGTGTGTTTCTTTTGATGTTTAGCATTCAAATAATGAAATATCCCATGCCCTATAATACGTTATATCTACCTTGTAAATTTTCAATGCTATATCTTCAACTCCATTTAGTGCATTTGGGTGATGCCATCATTTGTTTTTATGTAAGAACAATAAAAAATGAAATTCATTTACCACCGACCACCAAGTACCATATGTATCCATGATTTTACCTACGCTACCATGTTCAACATAATATGGTTAACAAAAATTATATTCAATTTCTCATATGTAAATTTTATTTAATTGGAAAATATATTCCAATTTAATATTTCCATTCTCCAACCACTGTAGGTCGCATTTTAAACGACTTTTCCTTCTTACATAGGTATGTAACAATTGTATCTAATGAGTTAATGAAATATTACGACTTGATATTTGGCATATTTATTGACTTATAATGAACTAAGGACTAATTTATTAAGCTAAATACTTAAGTTATTTTATTCATGAAGTTCTCATCAATTATCTATTTTATTACGTTAAAATGGAAGCTTTCCATTTAAGTCATCAATATGCTATAGCTTTCACTTACAACAAAAACTCATACCATTGCATTAATACTTCTATTATGCTTTATCAATAACAATCTCATAGCATTAAATAGATATTATTTTATTATACTCGTAAGCTAAATACTTAAGTTATTTTATTCATGAAGTTCTCATCTATTATCTATTTTATTACGTTAAAATGGAAGCTCTCCATTTAAGTAATCAATATGATATAGCTTTCACTTACAACAAAAACTCGTACCATTGCATTAATACTTCTATTATGTTTTATCAATACCAATCTCATAGAATTAAATAGATATTATTTTATTATACTCATACAACAAAATTGAATCATATAAAGTGGAAACGATTTACTTAAACAATTTCGCATTTTTGCCAATGTACATTCCAAAACAAATTTCAATCTTAATTGAATAATATAACTTCTGCATAGAAAATATGTGATGTTTGTCTCCCTATATTTAAGATCATAAATAATCCAAATTGTTCCCTATATAGATGGACCAAGCAGCGAGATGTACAATTGCTAGATTACGTCATAGACCCATTCGAGCTGAGAGGCTTGCTCGACCCCCACATCAATTACAACTTTTAAATCGCGACAGAGGACAAGTACTTCGACCTTATCCCAAACCCATGGTCACCCACTCATTAAGTGAGAATAATCATCTTGACAATCACATATCCATGAAAAAAAGGATAAGATGAACCCACTAAAAATAACTGTTATTACCTCCCATTTTATTGTTCAAGAAGATGGAAATGTTGTAAGTGTAACCCACATTGGTAACCAATTTTCTGCTTCCCCTACTAGTAGTAACTATTGTGGCTATACCATTTCCTATGTTAGGAATGCACTCGACATCATAAATGATTTTCATAACACATTAGTTTTTTAACTATTTACATGTACACTAAAATTATTACCCTTTATAAATAATTTTTTTGTTCCCAAATGATATGTTGATATGGATCATAACCACGACTAATTTAAACATTACTAATACTATATATAGGTGATATGGTATCCACAAATATTTCAAATGAGTTACATAGGAGTCGTGACATATTTATAAACAGTAAGCCTCACATTTGGACTCTTTAAGTAAATACTTATGCTATAAAGAATAACCCATATTTAATTACATTGCGAATAATTAATAATGTCTGCCATTGTTTAAGGAAGTATCTCCACCCATGGATTTTGAAGAGGCAACACACACTTGCCCAAATTGTTCAGAAATCCTTTGGTATGAATAGATAAATGACAAGTGTAAAAAATCTAGGAATCGCAAATTTTCATTGTCTTGCCAAGAAGGCAAAGTGAAACATACCCTTTTAAGGGACCCACCCCAATTTTAAATGATATGCTAACATTTGCAAACCAAAATAGAATATCAAAGTTTAAAGATAATATTAGAGAATACAACTCGATGTTTCTTTTACATATATTGGTGCTATTGTGGACAGTCGTATCAACAATGGAGGTGCACCGCACACTTATCGTATTAGTGGTCAGAACCACCACAAGATTGGTTAACTACTCCTCATTTCAAAATAATGACTAATATTTTCACAGATAAATATCTACGATACTGAAAATGAGTTAAATAATAGAATCATGTCATTAGGTGGCGATATGAATTCATTAAGATTATACCCTGATGTGGTCTCAAACTTGGTGAAAATTCTTGACGGACATAATGAGCTTCCTAAAGCATTCCGTATGGTGCACCATCTCTTCAAAGAATCAGATATCATACTCATAAGAATAAGATTGGTTGGACAATGATTGATGGATCCTACGGTATACAATCTACTGTGCTCGTCGAAATTTACTGCATTGATTGTCGATGACATAGGTAAAGAAAATGTTAGCAGATATGTGGTTGTTGACCATAAGTCCAATGGATTGCAAAGGATTAGCGATCTTTATCCTTAATTTATGTTCATTAAGTATTCTTTATTATTCCCATACGGTAAATATGGGTTCGAATTGGGTACTAAATGTCAAAATAATATGGGCAAGCGACGCACTAAAATAATTGCATCACTATGAGAGAGTACTATGCATTCAGGCTCCAACAAAGAAAAAATAAATCTAAAACTCTATTAGTAGGAGGAAGATTATTCCAACAATATGTTGTCGATGCATATACATGCATAGAAGAAGAAAGGTTATGATGGGTTCGCTCTGACCGAACAAAGTTATGAGCGAAATTATATAAAGGGATTACAAATGTCATCCTATAAGGATATTCAACTTCGGCATCTGTTGGGACATGTTTTGTTGTTCCATCATCCTTTATAGCAGGACCATGATAAATGGCGCAAAATTTCCAAGACGTAATGGCTATTTGTTGATGGTTTGGTAATCCAGATTGGTTCCTCACATTCACGATAAATCCAAAATGGCCTGAAATACAAAGTTTTTTTTAGCTCAACTCGGTAGCTTCAAAATAAAAGACCCGATATTGTTTCAAGAGTTTTCAAAATCAATTTTCATAATCTTAGGGAATACTTGATAAAGCAAAGGCATTTCATCTTAGTATTAGGTTTTCAAATTTTTATTTCTTTTTACACGAACGAAAAATGTCAGTATGTTTTTTTATGTATATACCGTACTAGGAGACGATTTATATTTTAATCCATATTCCATTTTTTAAATAAATATATACAATTGAATTCCAAAAGAGAGGCCTTTACCATGCACATGTACTTCTATTTTTTCATCCTAATGATAAACAACCAACACTTGCCAAAATTCCTGATTATAAAAGTGATCCAATCGGATACGGATACGTAGTTATTTTACAGTTTATGATTCATGGGCCTTGTGACCATGCCAACATAAAATCTCCATGTATGTCAAGGGGAAGCTGCACGAAACATTTTCTAAAAAGATTTTGCGATTGAACAATAATAGATGAAAATGGGTTCCCTATATATAAACGTACGGATAATGGTAACCATGTTGAGAAAATGGGGGCCAAGCTTGATAATAGATTTGGGTCCCTCATAATATTGACTTATCAGTCAAATATAAGGATCATATAAATGTTGAATGGAGCAACAAGTCAAGGTCAATTAATTACCTATTTAAGTGTATCAATAAAGGTAACTAGAATGGTCTTAGAGGAAAATGCAATTAGAAGAGATCATAATGAGAATCAAGAGGTCCAAGAGGTTAATGAGATAAAAACGTTTTTGGATTGTCTCTATTTATCTGCATGCCAAGATTGTTGGAAGATATATCAATTTGACATTCAGTATCACAGTGTTGGTGTAGAACGTCTTACATTAAATTTAACTGAGGAGTAAGTAGTTACTTTCAATGACTCTGACAATTTAGACACGGTCATTGATAGAATTGACATTGATAAGATTATGTTCACAGAATGGATGGATACAAATGTCAAGCATGAAGATGCTAGACAATTAACTTATGCTGAGTTCCCTACGAAATGGGTATGGCAAACACTGGAGAAGTAGTGGACAAGAAAAAAGTCTGGTATATGCCTCGATCGTATCGTATATGCACATCTAGCTTTAGGTGAAAGATTTTACCTTTGACTTTTGTCAAACGTAATTTGAGGAGCTAGAAACTATGATGAATTTAAACTATGAATGGAATTGTGTATCCAACGTGAAATGTTGCATGTTACATTGGTAAGTTGTTGGAAGATGACAATAAATGGAATGACGCCTTAACCTAGGCTTCACAGTCAGATACATGGAATTAATTACGTGATCTATTAATGATCATTTTGTTATTTTACGTGGTAAGAGATCCTCTAAGGCTTTGGGAAGACAAATGGGAAGTCTTATTAAAAGACATTCTTTATCGACAAAGAAAATATTTGAATTTTTCCAAACTGATGTTGATTGAAACACAATTAAAGAACTATGCCATTTATGAGATTGAAGAGATTATGACGATAAATGGGAAGAGTCTAAAGGAATTACCACCACTACCTGTTCCAGATCAATCATTAATTCGTGAACATGACAATCGTCTATCAAGGGAGGATCTCTCATACAACACCGATCAGTGTTAACGTGAACACATAAATATTTTTAAAAGTTTAAATAGATATAAACTCAATGTGTACAACATTGTACTCACATCAGTATACGAAGAAAAAGGAGGCTTGTATTTTGTTCCAGGCACAGGTGGAATAGGGTAAACATATTTATACGAAAGAATTATTTCCCATTTAAGTTTAGAAGGAAAAATAGTTCTTACATTTGTTTCCTCAAGGATTGCCTCTTTGTTTCTACCAGACAATCGTACAACCCATTATAGGTTTGTTATTCCTATTGATATCAATGTTGATTCAATCTATCATATTTACCAGGGGACACAACTACAAAATTACTAAAAAGGACCAGTTTGATCATATGGGATGAAGCGCCTATGGACTATCGCCATGCGTTTGAGGCCGTTGACCAAACATTAAAATATATAATACAATTTGAAGGCAACAACTCCTCTTATAAACCTTTCAGAGGAATCACTGTGCTCCTAGGAGGAGATTTCAAAGAAACATTACCGGTTGTGCATAAAGGAAGGAGAGAAGACATTATAAAGGCTTCTCTTAACAAGTCAAGCATATAGTAATCATGCCCAATTTTAACCTTAAATCAAAACATGTGTATCCAAGATTAAACTTCCTTTAATGAATGGGTTCTTATCCTAGGTGATGGGAGATTACCTGTTACAAGTTTTGATTACGATAAATATCCGTATTGGGTCAAAATACTAGATGAATACCCTATCCCTAATTCGGATGACCCCATTGGTGATACTGTATCCAATACGCATCAAAATTTTCTTGAACGATATGAAGAACCCGATTAGTTGAGATTAAGAGAAATTTTAACGCCTAATAATCAAACAGTGGATGACACTAACGATTTTATTATAAATTTAATTCCAAGGGAATCTAAAACATATTTAAGCTCTAATTTTTCTTGTAAACTTATGAAAAGAATTCCAGACCAATATAACATGTTTCCTACTGAGTTTCGAAATACTTTAAAATTCCTCGGAATACCAAACCATCAGTTGTAATTGAAGGTAGGTTCCCCAATTATGCTTCTCCAAAACATAAATCAAGTAGACAGGTTTTGTAATGGAACTCTATTAATTGTTGCTTAGCTAATAATGGTGATTGAAGGAATAATCATAATAGGATCTCATATAGGAACAAAAAATTCCATTCCTAGAATAATAATGCCTGCATCCGATTCAAAATGTCCTTTTATTATGTGATGCAGAAAATTTCCTATTTGGGTTTCGTTCTCAATAAATATCAACAAAAGCTAAGGTTAAACACTTGACTACGTTTTCATTTATCTTTCGAAGCCAGTTTTCAGCACGGGCAGCTCTAGGTGGTTGCTTAATGAGTTAAATATTGGGATGGATTGAAGTTTTTTTTATTAAAAATGACAACCCAAATCATTATAACTACACAAAAAATATTGCCTACCATGAAGTACTCGATTGCTCAACACTGGTAATCTTTACATAATGCAATTTAACTGTTTAACTAATATATATATATATATATATATATATATATATATATATATATATATATATATATATATATATATATATATATATATATAACTTATTATTTTACTCCACATAAGTTAACTATGATGTTTCTTTAGCTAAATAATAGACGGAGTAAAAGAATGCAATACGATTAGAGAGTTGCAGAAGGAGAAAGATTATTGGACACTAAATGTACTTATGACTCGAATATGGGAGTCAAGAAATCTCAAAAAGAATGACGAAAAAATTTCAGATGACATGTTACTGATCGATGGAAACGTAATATCTTCAATTTTCTTAGTCAACGTTTATTGTTTTCATAATTAATTCAATACTTATTACCAAATCTCTATTTCTTTGATTTATGTTTTAATTAAGGGCCATTTAATGTTTAGGGCATATTTGTTCACAATAATTGGGGCTTGGAGTACGCTAGTTTGCATTATAGTTGGTTCGGGTTCAAAAATTGATTACTTTTTCAAACAAAACTACTCTTTTACTCATTAATACATTAATACACATTAGTATAAGTATATATTAGTGTATTAAAAATTAATTCTACATTATTTCTAATTTTTTTTATTAAATGTTTTTATAAAATCGAAAAGTTTTATAAAATAAAAAATATATATATAGTTTTTTTTATTAATAATTTTTTTATAAAATGAAAAGGCTTTTACAACTATTTTAAAAATAACTGTTTTAAATAAAACTACCTATTTTAAACATATTTTTTACTATTTTAATAACTATTATTAAAAATAACTATTTGAACAATAATTTTACTTCAACAACAACTTTTTATAACTCCTTTAAAAATAACTTTTATATAACTATTTTAAAATTAAAATTTTTAACTATTAAAAAATTATTATTAGATCTGTTATAAAAATATTTTCTTAATTAAAAATAGTGTTTTCATAAATGTTTTAAAACAATTTTTTATGACCGTTCTAAAATTCTTATTTATTAAAATTAACTTTTAATTTTTTTTAATTTAAAAAAAATAGTTATAAAAACTTTTTTAAAGTCTATACAATCACATAATTATAGTGTTCTTAAAACTTTAAAAGTTTAGTGGCTATTATTTGTTCTTACAATACTTCCTTTTCTTTTGCACCAAATACTGTTCTTGGCACTCGAACATAATGACGTGTTCAAGTTAATGTATTATTATTATTCTTTGGATATCCCCGTCTAACGTGTTACATCTATTAAAGATTTTAGTTCTTCACATGTGCATCTCAGTTGTTGTATGTAAAAATTACACTCCCACGCAGATCAATAATGAATGTACACCTGTCCTTCAACATGGCCGACCAGCCACCCTAATCGACCTTAGAGTCTCTTAGTCGGCCAGAATGCCGACTAACTCTAGAAGCCCAACCAACATGAATACTAATAGTTACTCGGATGTGATTCCAACTAACGTTGAATTTCAAGATTTTCATTTATTGTACACAGATGTAAATGCCTATCAATATAAAAGCGTTTCATCTAAGGCTTTACACCATTATAAATACAAGATACTCCCTCAGCTGGAGGGACGACTCGAATCACTCATGTGCACACCACACTGAGTTATTGTAAACCCTACTGAATAAACACTATAGTGGACGTATGTTATTTTACAACTGAACCACTCTAAAAACCTTGTTTATTGTGTGTGTTGTTTGAGTTACTTATCTTATTTTTACATGTGATTAAATTCAGACTCAAGTTCATTTTTGGACATCAACAGATTGGCGTAGTCCGTGGGAACGTGTGTCTGTCACCGTTCTCTACCATTTGTTTCATTTTTTACCTCTAAAGAAATGAATGATCTTGAAAGCGCTCAACATGAGAATACTCCCATCATCCCATCTTCTCCTCCTAATGTAGCAGACTTATAAGGAATTCTAATTTACCTAGCTAAAGGTCAAGAAGACATGTAGGAGTTTATCAAGCAATTAGCCCGCACCATGCAATCTAAGTCCTCCAACTCTAGATGGGAAATTCCACCACCTCCATCTAGACATGAAATGAGTAATCATTATCATTCTTCTCACGGTAGGTAATATTGTCCTGGTATAACTTCTTCATTTCGGTCAACGGATTACTTTAATGGTGGATCTTTTTCCAAAGAATGACTAAGTGTCTTGGAAAATATAAGCAAGGAGTATGCTTTTGATCGCCTAGGCCCCCTAGTAACTAGAGGACATTTTAAGGGACATGAACATCATCATGCATATAGAGAAGGGTCCATAAGATATAGAATCAGTATAAGGGGCTCTGTGCATGCCGAGCAGACCTCTTAGGAGGAGAGTACAGTGCATAGACACAGTAAAGCTGCTAGATCTACTTTGTCTAAGTCTAAGCCAGAAGAACATTCTTGGATAGGATCCATGCAAAGATTGGAATATCGGCTAGGTGAAACGGAATCAATTACAAAGTAGTTTCATAAAAGTATCACCTTTCATCTAGGAAATTGTGTAATTTTCCACACATTCCAAGTTTAAGCCACCAGTTGTTACTCCCAAGTATAATGAGAAAACTAATCTAGTCTTACAGATAGAGTAATATTAAGTTGTTGCTGACATCTACTCAGTGCTTGATGAGATGAGGTGTAGAGCTTTCTCTAGCTCTATCACAAGTTCTTCTCTCAGATTTGGTATAATAATCTCCCAAGAGGTAAAATCTCTATTTTTCAATAGTTAGCTAAATTGTTCATTGATAACTTTTGTTTTGGGGCTAAGATGATTAAGAGTGTCACTCACCTCTTGATCATGCGATAAAAGCTCAAAGAAAGCACCAGAGAATATATTACGCATTTTAACAATGAAAAACTAGAGGTGGTTGCCTATAAGGAGAAAATAGCCATTGCAACATTTAATTATAAGTTGGTTACTTGCTAAATATCTATACTATGATTTAGCAAAGAATCCACCCAAAACCATGACATAACTAATTGCTAAAGATGGGAAAATAATGAACGTTGAGGAAGTTATGGCAGCCAAGGAAGCTCCTGAGACCAAAGGTGAGGGAAAAAAATAATTATAATTCTTTCAAAAAGGTTCAGAAGGATAAGAAGCTAAATCGGATAAAGAATTATGATGAATATATCCCTCTCAATAAGGGTGTTCATTATATCCTAGAAGATCTCAAAGGAAATAGAGGACTGTATTGGTCTGGAAAGTTGAAGACACCTCCCAACAAGAGGGATAAGTCCAAATACTGTGATTTCCACGGGGATGATGGAGAGAACACAAATAGTTGCATTACACTAAAGAATAAGATTGAAAATCTTATTCGGCATGGAAAGTTGAGAAACTTTATTGATCAAAGTGGCAACAGAAATAATCGAAATAGATCTAAATCCCCATCTCGATCAAGGGAGATAACAAGAGAGCAACAAATGATGATTTTGAAAAAGATCCAGATTTATTGAAAAAGCCTAATGAGCAAGAGGTGGACGTCGGCATGATATCCTTTGGGTGGCACTTCATTACAGGTGGTGATGCTAGAGGAGGAGATGGTATAGCATAAAGGAAATCTTATCTGAATAAAGTCAATGCCTGTCAAACTATCAGACAAATTAATATGGATGAATTCAGTGATAGTCAGTCGAGGAAAGTCAATAGAGATGGGCTAGTAATTGGATTTTCTAAAAATGATCTGAGTGGGGTCCTTTACCCTCATGACAATCTATTAGTTATCACATGCAGAGTTCACCATGGAAGAGTTGCAAGGATATTGGTTGATAATGGTAACTCGGTTGATGTATTGTTCTATAATTATTTTGACACCCTAGGGTTAAAGATCAGCAAGCTAGAATTGTACCATATACCTCTAATTGGATTTGCAGGAAATAAAGTATACTCATTGGGAACCATCAAACTGGAAGTCTTAGTCAGCACCTAGCTAGCGAGAAAGAGATAAACAATTTTCTTCTTTGTGTTAGATAAAAATATCTTATCAACATACAATATCATCTGGGGAAGAGTGGGAATTAAGGAATTAGAGGCTATGCCATCTACAGTGCACCAATGCATGAAATTTTTAACAAATTATAGATTTAGCGTGGTAAATGGAAGTAAATATGATGCCAGGGAATGTTATTATACATCAGTCGATCAACAAGAGATGCAGTTGAAGAGCACAACCACTTTCCACATTAACACTATAGATTCTTGGGAGGAACAAAATCTAGTAAAGAGGAAAGCTATGGAAGAAATTAAAGTTATACTTTTGGATGATGAGAAGCCAAAAATATCCACCCCTATCGATTCCAGGTTATCTCCTTCTCTAAAATAGGAATTGATCACATTCCTTAGAGAAAGAAAAAATGTTTTCTCTTGGAGCCATGAAGACATGACAGAAATTGATCCCAACTTAATGTGCCATGCGCTTAATATTTATCCAGGCTCAAAGACGATCAAGAAAAGGCAAAGAGTCTTTAGTCCCGAGAGGAATACAACAATCCAGGAGGAAGTAGAGAAACTACAGTGAACACATTTCATTGAAGATATAAACTACCCTAGTTGGTTGGCTAATGTGGTGATGGTCAAGAACAAAATAACAAATGGTGTATGTGTGTAAATTTTACAGATCTCAATAAAGCATGTTCAAAAGATCATTTCCCTTTACTAAGGATTCATAAATTGGTCGTTGCTACAGTAGGCCATGAGTTACTCAGTTTTATGGATGCTTATTCTGGTTATAACCAGATGAAAATGAAGCCAGAAGACAAGGAAAGCACCTCCTTCATTACCAACTGAGGAATGTATGACTACAACGTAATGCCCTTTGGGTTAAAGAACACTGGAGCTATATATCCGAGACTAGTGAACAAGGTTTTTTAGGATTAAATTGGTAAAAACATGGAGATTTACATAGATGACATTGTCACCAAAAGCAAACATGTTGTCAACCACATTGCGAACTTAACTCAAAACTTTGATTAATTAGAAAAGCAGCAGATGAAGCTCAACCCAACCAAAGGAATCTTGGGAGTACATGAAGGGATGTTCCTAGGGTAAGTTGTTAATTAGAAGAGAATAGAAGAAAAATATGACAAGATTAAATCCTTGCTTGAAATGCAGTCCCCGACCAACAAGAAAGAAGTTCAAAAGCTGACAGGAAGAGTAACTGCATTGAACTTATTTGTCTCCTGAGAAACTGATAGGTGTCTTCTATTATTTAAAGTGCTCAGAAAGACCTTTGAGTGGAATGACGAATGTGAGAAAACCTCCCTGGAGTTGAAAAATACTTGGATTCTCCCCCACTCCTTTACCGATAGGTTTTGGGAGATAAATTATATTTATACTTGGTTGTTTCTGAGTTAACTATTAGTTTAGTTCTAATTCGACTAGATGGTGGAGTCTAGAGGCTAGTTTATTACACTAGTAAGGCATTCCGAGAGGAAAAATTAGGTATCCATGCTTGGAGAAGTTAGACCTTGCTTTATTGAAGCCTATAGGAGGATGAGGCCATACTTTCAAGCACATGCCATTATTGTCTACACTGATTTGCCTTTGTGACAAGCATTGCACAAATCAAAAAAGTTTGGAAGGCTAATGTCTTGGGAAGTTGAATTGGGAGAGTATGAAATTGTTTATGAGACCAAAATTACAATTAAAGGTCAAAAAGTGGAAGCCTTTATCGCTGAATTCACATATATAAAGGAGCAACATAATCCACGTTTACTAGCCAAGATACCTTTTACGGAAGAAAGCTTAGCCCAAAAGCAAATTGAGATTTTGATTGACTAACTTGACTTGTCAACTGTTCAAGAACGATTAAAATAAATCAAGAAGGTGTTCAATCATGGAGTACTAGTATAAGAGTACTTCTCTGATGACATTCCAACTTGGCAATTATTTATAGATGGATCTCAATGTGCTACTGAAAGTGGAGCAGGTCTTATCATCAACACTCCGGATAACTTGGATGTGGAATATGCTCCGAGATGCCAATTTAAGGCTTCCAATAATAAGGCCGAATATGAAGCTTTGATCACTAGACTGGAATTGGTTTCATCACTTGGCGCCGACCATGTATTGGTATATAGTGATTCACAACTGATTGTTAATCAAATGCACCAAATTTATGGCGTTAAAGGGGAGACTATGATGAGATATCATAAAAAAGAAATGTCAGTCAATCCATTGATCACTTCAGTCAAAATAGTGAGGATTCCCAGACTTGATAATGCCCGAGCAGATGCTCCTGCTCGACTTGCTTTAGCAACTCCAATAGATCTCAGACGAACAATCCTAGTGGATATTATTTCCCATATAAGCATTGATGGGATGAAAATCAACGTCATAACTGTGGAGTTAGGAACTTCGTAGCTGGACCCCATTAGAGATTACATCGATAGAGTAACACTGCCTACTGACCAAAAGGAAGCTAAGAAGATAAGGTACAAAGCATCAAGTTATGTGTTAAAAAATGGTATCCTGTAAAGGCAAGGATACATTATATCCCTACTCCACTGTGTTCATTCGAATGAAGTGAATTATTTAATAAAAGAGGTGCATGAAGGCTCATGTGGGGCACACACAACTGGGAGATCTCTAAAATAAAGGATAGTAATGCATGGTTACTACTGGACGATGATGAAAGTAGACTATATTACTTTCACTAAGAAGTGCGATAAATACAAGAAGTTTGCTACCATTTGCCGAAGACTAGGAGAAAGCCTAACACCCATCACTTCTCCATAGCTTCTCTCTATATGGGAAATTGACTTGGTAGGACCATTGTTAACCACCAAAGGAAGATTCAAGTACTTGGTTATATCTGTGGATTATTTTACCAGATGGGTGGAAGTTGAGCCCCTGATTTGTATGAATTATCAGAGAGTGTTCCAGTTCATATGGAAGTATATCATTTACAGATATGGCATGCCCTATGCCTTCATCACTGATCATGGAACTCAGTTTGATAATGAAGAATTTGAAGAGTGTTTTATTTAATCAAGCATCCAGAAACTTCATTCGGCACCTGGGCATCCATAATGCAACGGCCAAACAGAAATCACCAATAAAACCTTGCAAGATGGGTTGAAGAAAAGGTTGGATGAAGCTAAGGGAAACTGGTTCTATAAACTCCACAGTGTCCTTGGGAATACAAGACTACTCCAAAAACAACAATAGGAGAAACTCCATACATGATAGCTTTCGGTACCGAGGGAGTAGTACTTTGGAGATGGGTTTATCCACTCATATGGTATTGAACTTTGATTCACCTAATACTGACCTCATGAGGCGATTAGATTTAGATATGATAGAAGAAGTTCGAGAACATACTACTATTCAGATTGTATCCTATCATTAAAGGAAAATAATGTTTTATAATTGAAGGGTCAAGCCAACCAACCTGAAGCAAGGAGATGTAATACTCAAGAAAGTAATCCAGAAGAATAACAAGCTGGAACCTAATTGGCATGGTCTATACTATATCTAAGCGGTTATCCTAATAGGAACTTATCTATTGGAGACTTTAAAAGGAGAAGAATTCAATAATCCTTGGAATGCAGACCATCTGGGAAAGTATTACATTAATTTAGTTTGAAAACTTTGTCCTTAATGTAATTTCTTATTCAAGTTAATTAAATTTTAGTCTCGTTATACATCCTTCTTTTCTTTTATTTTTCGGAGTATGGTGGCTACACACCTTAACTAAAATTAATATGAGCAATTTTAATTCAAAGTTTTAAAAACGTTCTCCTCGCCAAAAAGGGCATGGTTCAAAATTTTCTAACTTCATAAAAGTTTTCAAAAAGCTCCTTGTTGAAAGGTGCATGGTTCAAACTTTCCCTACTTCAAAAAAGTTTTCAAAAAGTTCCTTGCCGACACAGCATGGTTGAAACTTATCCATAAATTTATCAATTTCAGAAAAACTTCATATATGATTTGTCCTCGGTAAGTCAAGAATAAGAAGTCAGTAAAATTTCTTAAGTAGAAGTTTTACCCAACCAGGTTAAAATACTAGAATAATGATACATTCCTAATACACTTGGCCGCCACTGATAGCTAATGCTATAACTTAGTTCAATAAATCTATTTACAGTTTTATCTAAGTGCATTAGTCGAATCTGAGGATGTATACATGATTCAAACATGAATCATATATTAAATATTTGAGAAGGTTATTTTGCCTGTAAGCCGATTAACTAATCTTTATATAGTTTACCTAGTCGAAAAAAAGATTAATAACAACCATAAGCTTAAATAAAGTAAATTCAATCAAAATTAACTTTATTTCATTGATGAAAATGCATTACAATGGCCATAAATAAGCAAAAATTATTCATTATACTGGGCGCTTTTCTTGTGCCTTATCTATTCCTGCAGGAGGATCGTCAAGAGTATATGGAGAGTTGATTGTGTTGAAATATCTCAACATCTGCCTATTGCTGCTGCTTGGCCTATTAAATAAATAAGGAAGATGAGCTATCTCACACTCGTCATGAAGGCCATAATCTCATAAACACTTAGTTATCAGGCATTGGGGCATAGAATTGGTAGGAATCCATGTTGTATCCAATTTAATTGGAGGCTTGTCATAATCCAAGAAACCTGGATCATTCTAATGCCACAAGTAACTATTCTGTTTATACTTTAGCAAAGTCAGCAAATTGGTCCATACCATTTTATAACCCTCATGATTGCTTTGAGCAAGGTGATCATCCATGTGGGCTAAGGCCTCATTGTAACCCTTTATCCAAACTTCCCTAGGCTGTTTGTGGAATTGGAAGGTCAACCTCTCCACCTGATTTTGAAATTTCTTAAGAACACTATCTTTATCTTTCAGTTGAGCAGCTTGGTCAACAATAGCACTATCATTGACTTTCAACTGGGCATCTTGATCGGCAAGAGTTTTCTTAGTTCTTTCTTCCTCAATAGTTGGTCAAGCAATCATTCTCTGCACATAATTTTTCCCAAGTTTAGTCTTTTTCTACTGCAATGCTTACAGTTCTTCCAATAATATTGCATTTTCATTCTCTAAAAATGAAGCACCTTCACCAGGACCGATGGTAGATGATTTCTTCAAGCTGTTAAGTTCATCCCTCGGGAAATTATTTTCTTTCTCTAGCAACGCAGTAATTGAGTGAGCACTATCTAGATATTGTCCCAAAGATAGTTCCCTCTTATTTAGAGTAGAAGTGATTCCATTCAACCCTTTCAGTCAGCTTGAACCTGGGCATAGGGGCTGATGCAACTATGTCAGCAGGAAGTGTTCTAGACTTAATTAACCCCCTGGCCAGTTCAGGGTTAACATCAACAGATGTTGACCTAGTGTCAAGGTCAACCTAAAATTTTCTCACAAACTCTCGGTAGTAGATGGATTTCTATGCATATAATGCTTACTACTCGGCTGATGTCTTCTGTATCTATTTTGAAGGATTAGGCAAACCACTATTTATCCTCTTCAATTGGTGCTCCTCAGCCCGAGTCTCATCAGAACTAATAGGCCTCTTGTCACTAGCCTTAGACTTCTTTTTTCTAGCATCAGCAGCCTTGGGGGTAGGAGACAATGGAACACCCATCAAGTTGGGCATGTTCCTCTTAGTCATAGCTATAGAAAGAGAAAGAGGAATCTCATAAACGTTCAAGCACTCAACTGAGAAAGAAGTTCCTCTTGGGATAAATTCATCCCCTATATATTTAGTGGCTGAGGAAGTTGGCACACGATCCTCCACAAGATTGAAAGCAACTGAAGGCAAAGTAAGAGTAGGTCGAGAAACAAATGAAGTAATAAATTGTTTTTACTTCAACAACAATGATGTTGCCCTAGGATGTTCCTCTTTAATTCACTGATTTAATCCCCACATGAGCTTAAGATCGTCAATGTTGATATATCCTTCTTTGGGGCGCCTCTTCTTACTGTCCTCTGCATTAGAAAGGAAAAGGTAAAGTTAATTGGGAGACATTAGAAATGCATAAAAAAAGAGGAAAACCCAATTCATAGAGTTACAACCTATGCCAGGTCCTGATTGAGGACAGCTGGGACCATTATAGGCCACTCCATTAGGGACGGGAGTATATTTCTAGTTCTTGATAATAACACCATAATCCCAATAATCTTTATTGGAATATGGTAGATTTACTACTAAAGCCCTATTGGTGTGCCTAGATTTCAAATAATAGGTACTTTCCCCAATAATACCCCATTTGTAGCAAAACATAAATTTTGAAATCCCAATACGGGTCCCATAGAGTTTGTTTAACCCATGGACCCCATTGATAACCCTCCAAATATCGAGTGTTATTCTTGTAGGGACTATATCAAAGTATTGGCAAAATTGGAGAAAAAAAGGGTTTGGTGGAACGGTGATGCCACACTCAGCTATAAACAAGGTAGGGATCCAATGACCCTTAGGAAGGTACTAAATATCTATAGGACCCCTGGGTATCTCTAAATCTACCCATCTTGAAATTTTTCTCTTCTCTAAACTCATCTAACGAGTTCCCATCTATGATATGAACCATGGTGGAAATAGAGAAAAAGATGATAAAACTGAGGAAAAGGAAAAGGAGGCTTACATGGAATGAAAGATGGTGGAAATAGCTGAAGAAGAAAAGCGCAGCAAATGATCGCATAGGAAAAATCTTTAAGGCAAAGAGAATTCTAAAGTTCAGAAAATTTCAGGTAGAAAGAAAGGAGAGAAATTTCGTACCTATTTATAGGTTGCCTCGAGAAATGGGAATGAAATGATTAACTGAACGAACCGTATGGCTATTTCCATCTGCACATCTCTCGAAGCATCAAAAGACGATTGTGCCCTTTGGCAGTTCAAAAAAGTTTGAATTATTTATAAAAATGACATCATCAAACTGTGCGAGTAGAAATTTTTACATGTATGGGAGGTCAGTTGTCGACCAAACACTCAAATAGTATGCCGAGCAACTTCCTAGGCTAAATACTCCATACTTTCACATAAGCATCAAGCATGGAGCATTGGGGATTTTTATTTTATGTAAAATTTACACTTCCATATGGACCAATAATGAATGTACACCTGTCCTCCAACGTGGCCGACCAACCACCTTAATCGACCTCAGAGACTCTTAGTCGGCCAGAATGCCGACCAATTTTAGAAGGCTAATCAACAGGAATACTAATAGTTACTCGGATGGGATGCCAACCAACACTGAATTCCAAGATTTTCATTTATTATACACAGATGTAAATGCCTCGCAATATAAAGGCATTCCATCTAGGGTTTTACACCATTATAAATACAAGATACTCCCTCAGTTGTAGGGACAACTCGAATCACTCATGTGCACACCATACTGAGCTACTATAAACCCTACGCAATATAAACAACAGTGAACATACGCTATTTTACACGTGAGCCACTTTAAAAATCTTGTCTCTTGTGTTTGCGATTTGAGTTACTTTTCTTATTTTTATTTATACTTATAAAGTTGGAGTCAAGTCTATTTTTAGACATCAACATCAGTATTATTAAACTTTGGGTCATTTATCGATTTTAGAAAAATGACTTTATTTAAAAAATAATTTTTTCACAATTCTTTTTGATAAAACTATTTTTAGAACAATCATAAAAAAATTGAAACAGTTATGAAAACGTTATTTTTAATTAAGAAAATATTTTTATAACACATTTAAAAATCTTTTTTCAACAGTTAAATATTTTATTTCCAAAACTGTCATGAAAATGTTATTTTAAATAATTTTTTTTAAAACAATTACAAGAAGTTATTTTTGAACTAATGTTATTTTGAATTTTTTTTAATAATAATTATTAAAACTTAAAAAAACTTTTTAAAAAAGTTAGTTTTATTCAAAAATAGTTATTTTTAAAAGATTTGTAAAAGCCTTTTAATTTTATAAAAGAGAGTTAATAAAAAAATTATATAATTTTGTTTTCATTTTATAAAACTTTTTCATTTTGCAAAAAACATTTAATAAAAAAATTATTAAAAGCAATTAGAAATAATGTAGAATTTATTTCAATACACTAATATATACTTATACTAATGTGTATTAACGTAATATGGGGTAAAATAGTCTTTAGTTTGAAAAAGTAAGTCAACTGACGGTCAGACTAGTCCACTAACAATTTCTGTTGATTTTGAACCCTAACCAACTATAATGCAAACTAGTGTACTCCAAGTCCCAATTATTATGAAACAAATACACCTTAAACATTATGTGTGTGTGTGTGTGTGTGTGTGTGTATTAGCATGTAATCCGGACGATGCGTGGATGTATTATAATATTATTTATATACTATAATTTGAAAAGACATAAAAAAACAAATAAATAATCATTATAAAAGAAATGCTTCGAAATAAAAAGTTTACAAGAGGATCAATAAATCATAAATACAAAGATCGCAGTGAACAATCCAAACCCAGATAATGATATAATTAAGTTTGAATAAACAAACACAGAAAACGAATCTGACACATTATTAAGTAAGTTGTATACGCATATAGCTAAAGGAGGTAAATACATTTGGTCATATAAATCACAATTTCTCAAAGATTCATAATCGTCCAAAAATCCCTACTGTGATGATTAACATTCCACATTCATAATGTCATAGAGAAATATTGGAGATGTATATAAAGTTAAATATAGAACTTCAACAGTATATTACTTGAGTTGTCTTTACTTTAGGATCAAAATACTTTATTTTCACCTACATAGTTATGCCAATGTGTGTTTTCCCTCAACATACTATTAGGATTTCAGAAGACACAGAAAAACGTCAAGGAAATAAATAAAATACATGTACTAAAATATATTGTACTTTTAGTACATTTTTCTTTTCCTTTCAATTGTACTTTATGAAAGTATACATAACATTAGGTTCACTGGCCAACCTTTTTTTGTACCATATCAAGAGAGATATACAATTGCATAAGACGAATGCTATTTCACAAAGCTAGTACAAAATATAACCTTTTTTGCCCACTTGAGCAATTACAATATTCTACACACCATTCACATATAAAAGGTATCAAACTAAGAAGAAAAGAGTAGCAGGAATGGAGAGAAAAATAGAGAGAAAAACACTTGCATCGTATTCTCTTATTCACTTCTTATTTACATGAATCACACCTCTATTTATACACATACATTGACAGCTAATAACACTCCAAACAAACCTTCTAACTAACAGATATAACCAACAGATTAAAAACAAATCAGGTAACTGACTAACAGACTAATAAACTAGATAACTAACAGATCTTTACTGAATTTTGGCTTATATTTTAATGCTCCCCCTCAAGATGGAGTGCAAATGTTAATAACACCCATCTTGGAAAGAATATTGGAGAAGAGATTGTAGCCAAGAGACTTAGTAAAATATCTGCTAGTTGTCCAATTGAGGAAACATGTAATGTTTTCATAGTTCCTGCCAACAATTTTTCTCTAACAATATGACAATCTATATCTATACGTTTTGTACGTTCATGAAAAACTGGATTGGCTGCAATGTGCATGGCAGCTTGATTATCACAAAAAAGGACAGCGGGTTTGGACTGTGGTGCAAATAATTCTTTCAACAAGTGTTGCAACCAAGTAATTTCACATGTTGTTGTTGCCATAGCTCGGTATTCAGTCTCTGCTGTAGATCGAGACACTGTATTTTGCTTCTTGGATTTCCATGAAATGAGTGATTGTCCAAGATATACACGAAAACCGGTGATAAATCTTCTAGTATCTCTGCATGCAGCCCAATCTTCATCACAAAATGCCTTCAGTTGTAAGTCATTTGCTGATGGGAAGAATAAGCCTTGGCCAGGATTGCTTTTGATGTATCTCAGGACATGATGAGCAGCTGCCAAATGAACTTCGGTGGGATTTTCAACATATTGACTTAATATTTGAACAGAAAATGATAAATCAGGCCTTGGAATGGTTAAATAGAGAAGTCTACCGACTAATCTCCTGTAACAAAGTGGATCTGGAAGAGGCTTTCCTTCTATTTTGGATAATCTCAAATTCTGGTCCATAGGACATGAGGCTAGTTTACATGCCAAATAACCTGAATCAGACAATATTTCAAGAGCATACTTTCTCTGTGAAACTGTAATGCCTTTTGTGGATCGAGCAATCTCAAGACCAAGAAAGTATTTCAAAGGACCAAGGTCTTTGAGTTTAAATTGGGAATGAAGAAATTTCTTTAAATCATCTACAACATTATCATCATTACTGGTAATGATTATATCATCTACGTAAACCAGTAATGCAATGAATGAATTATCTTTCTGTTGAGTGAACAAAGTATGGTCAGCTAAAGATTGTATAAAACCATGAGCTATCAAAGAAGATGAAAACTTTGAGAACCATTGTCTTGATGCTTGCTTGAGGCCATATAAAGACTTATTCAGTTTGCAAACAAACTGAGAGGTAGTGAAATTATCTTGAGCAGAAGGTAAAAACTCCCCCTAAGCAGATGATCCCTTCGAATGGCAATGGAATCCAGGAGGTAAAGACATTTACACCTCTTCTTCCAAGTCTCCGTGCAAAAAAGCATTGTTGACATCCAATTGGTGTAAAGACCAATTTTTGGATGCAGCTATGGCTAAGAGAACCCGTACAGTGACTAACTAGGCAACTGGAGAAAATGTTTCCAAGTAGTCCAGTCCTTCTTGTTGTGTATAGCCTTAGCAACTAATCGGGCCTTGTATCTTTCCACAGAACCGTCTGATTTATATTTGATCTTGTAAACCCATTTACATCCAACATCTTGCTTATTTGGAGGTAAGTGAGTTATATTCCAAGTTTTATTATCTTCCAAGGCTTTAATTTCATCAGCCATGGCTTCACACCACTGAGTATTTTGAATGGCTTGTCTAAAAGATGTTGGTTCTTTTTGTAAAGAAATTGAGAGTGCAAATGCTTTATGAGCAGAAGAAATATTAGAATATGATAGAAAATAAGATATTGGATATTGAGTATCTGAGATAGAACCTTTACTCAAATAATCAGATGATGAAGTCTTCTCCGCAGCATGAGCTAAGTTACAATGATAATCTGCAAGATATGAAGGATTTTTATGAACTCTAGTGGATTTTCTAATTTTAGGCTCTGGTGTTAATGAATTTTGCTGAGAAATAGTTGGAACAGGTATGTGATTTAAAGCTGTATTATTTGTGGATTCATTCATGGAGTTGGGAAGATTATTTTGAACACTATGATTTGTAGGAGATGTGAATGTATAAAAAAAAATAAGATCATCTATTTGAGGATTTGGTATGACAACTGACTGAGTGGAAAGATTATGTCCAGTTCTGAATGAAAAAATAGACTCACGAAAAATGACATCTCTAGAAAATAATATGGAATTTGTTTCTAAATCATAGAGTTTGTATCCATTTGTGCCATATGGATATCCAAGAAAAACACATAGATGAGCTCTAGGTGCAAATTTAGAGCGATTATGAGATAAGGTTGATGCAAAACAGAGACTACCAAATACTCTAAGATGAGAATAATTTGGTGATTTTGAGAATAAGACCTCGTATGGTGTTTTATTGGATAGTAGAGGAGAGGGTGTTCTATTTATTAAGTAAGCTGCTGTGAGAACACATTCACTCAAGAATACAAGAGGTAAATTTGCATGGAATCTAAGAGATCTTACCACATTTAAGAGATGTTGGTGTTTACGTTCAACTACACCATTTTGTTGAGGTGTAGCAACATAGGTTTGTTGATGTAAGACTCCCTTAGAAGAATAAAATTCTGGCATATCAAACTCAGCTCCTCTATCAGTCCTTATAGTTTTAACATGAATATCAAATTGTGTCTCTATGAGTTTAAAAAATGACTGAACTAGAGAACGAGTGTCAGATTTATTTTTCATTAGATATACCCAAGTACATCGTGAATGATCATCCACAATTATAAGAAAATATCTAAAACCAGTGATGGACTCAACTTTGAAGGGACCCCAAATGTCACAATGTATCAAGTCAGAAATTTTATTTCTGATGGAATGACTAGTATTAAATGGCAATCTTTTATGTTTTGCCAATGGACAGATATTACAATTAAAGTTTGAAGGAGTGTGTATATCTCACAATAATTTTTGTAGTGTTTGAATCATATTGAGAGAGGGATGACCTAGCCTAAAAGGCCAAAGATCAAAAGAAGAAAGGTTTATAGAAGAAAAAACACTAGATTCCTTAACAGATGCTTGCAACAAATATAGCCCAGCTACTTGTTTAGCCACTCCAATCGTCTTCCATGAGTGTAGGTCCGGTATGAAACAAGAATGAGAAAGAAACAAAACACAACAAGAATTTTCTATGAGCTTTTTGACTAAGATGAGATTAAAAGAATAAGATGGAACATATAGAACATTATGAATAACTAGTGTGTTTGAAAGTTGCACAGTTCCAACATGCGTGACAGGGACACAAGTTCCATTTGGTAACTTTACTGAAGTGCTTACAGCAGAGGTAATTGTAGTGAGATATGAAATAAAACTAACCATATGATTAGTAGCACCACTATCAATTATCCAGTAATTTGATTGCTTGGAAACAAAATCAGGTGAATTAATCATATCTGATAAACTCAAAGAGTTTGAAACAGAAGATAAGTTGCTCATAGCATTCATTGCAGTAGACTGAGTTGTTTGTAGGGAAGGTTGTAGAGAGGAAAGAAGTTGTTGACACTGTTCTTTGGTGAAAGGGAAGTGGCGAGTTGAATCTGAAGCCATGGATGCTTCATCAAAACCAGTGGAGGATAATGAAACTTGATTTACAAAAGATGTTTTGGTTCTTAGATTCTGACGATATCCAGGTGGATATCCATGTAACTTGTAGCATTTATCAACTGTATGCCCAGCGAAACCACAATGAGTACAAACTGGCTTAGGACGTTGCTTTTGATAATTCTTGATCGTTGCGTTAGGTACATTAACATTCTTGCTGAACAAAGCAGCAGTTTCAGTCATCAAAGATGATCCCATCACCTTTCTTTGCTTCTCTTCTTGTAAGGTAAGAGATAAAACTCTGTCAATGGATGGCATTGGATCCATTAATAGAATATATCCCCGAATGTGTGTAAAAGAGTCATTTAGACCCATCGAAAATTGAACAACATATTCCTTTTGATGTTGATCAATTACTGTCTTTAAATCACCACAAGAACATCCCGGATTATAAGAACAACTAGGAATTGGTTTTACAGTGGAAAACTCATCCCATAGAGCTTTCAATTTCGTGTAATGGGAACTTACTGAAGATTGATCTTGAACTAATGAAGCAAGATCCTTTTTGAGTTGAAATAGGCTAGGATCATTACCTTGAGTGAATCTTGTTTTTAGATTCCTCCAGACTTCTTCAGCAATAGAAGTGCTGATAACACTTGCAATAATTTATCTTGTAAGAGAATTAAGAATCCATGAGAGGACCATGTTGTTGCAGCGAAACCATAGAATATAAAGTGGATCAGATTGATTTTGAGGTTGAGAGAACGTTCCATCCACGAACCCCGCCTTATTCTTGGCATTGAGAGCTATCAACATTGATCTGCTCCATGTATAATAGTTCTCACCATTCAAGGGCTGAGAGACCAAGATCGAACCAGGGCTTTCTCCATGATGAAGAAAATACGGATTGGAAAAATCCTCAAGCATAGAATTTTTGGACATATAAGTGTTTGAAGAACTCATATTAGAGAAAAAAAAATTATAGCTCTGATACCATATCAAACTAAGAAAAAAAGAGTAGCAGGAAAGCAGAGAAAAATAGAGAGAAAAACACTTGCATTGTATTCTCCTATTCACTTCTTATTTACATGAATCACACCTCTATTTATACACATACATTGACAGCTAATAGCACTCCAAACAAACCTTCTAACTAACAGATATAACCAACAGATTAAAAACAAATCAGGTAACTAACTAACAGACTAATAAACTAGATAACTAACAGATCTTTACTGAATTTTGGCTTATATTTTAATAAAAGGAAACCACGAAAATAGAACACTCGTACTACCATTTCCTCCCGTGATTTTATTATCTCCTTGGCAATCAAGTTGGTTTCTTCTAAACTTGATGGGGGGATTATTTCTGTTATTTCAGTTAGTATTTATCCCTTTGGAGTATCTGGATCTGGGTCGCGTAGTTCACTTTCATCTTCATGAACAAACTCACTTTTTTCGATTCGGATAATTGGTTATTTTCTTTGAACTAATATTAGCTAATAGTTAGATATACAGCAAAGTGAATTACGAAAGTTATTGAAGAAAATTACCTTTGATTGAACCTTTTGTGATCAAATGATAACAAAAGCCTTTAATATATCTGAAGGTGTAAAGAGATAAATAAAAATGAGATGGGGTTCTAGTCTAAATTATGGATCTGCAATTGAAGAAAAATACGTACACATATTCCATTGCAAACAAAATAATTTCAATAATCAATTGCAAAAAACACACAAAAAAAAAATGAAAACATTCCACAAAACTTACAAACGCACCCAATACCATATAGGCAAACTCCATCAAGTTCTTATCTAATGATTGCCCCAAACTCCGTTGTTTCCTCCAACATAGGTCATGCCAAAATCTCATTTGTAATCCATTGGAGAATTAGTGGTTACTTTTTTTTCCCTTTTTTTTTAATTAAACCAAAACCTTTACTGATTTCTAAAAAGAAATCACAAATAAAAAAGTTCAAGTAAAATGTCTCAATAATGAAAACAACGGTCACAATGTACAATATGGCTTTACACCATTTAGAACTGCCCAAACGGGATCTGATGCCATAGAAGGAATAATCTTACAAACTTGTAGTGGCAAGATTAAGGAACTATGGGACCTACCAAATCTGTTACAACCCTCAGGTATGGAAAATAGGTTGATAAGTGAGAAGATTAAATCACAAAAAATGCCGGTAACGCATCTTCATTGCAAACAATTTGTCGATAATATGATCGTTGATGATCGTCGATAGGGTCTTCTCGAGAGGAGACAGTGAAGATTGTAATTCCTCGGGCAATTTTCAAGAAATCTATAGAATTGAACAAAGAGTTATCTTTGGTAAATCAAGTTTGAATTTATGTTGTCAAACTAATTTTGTAATTATGTTCATGTGTTCATTATATATAAGATAAAGTATATGTAAAATAAGTGTACCATATCACATATGTTGTTGTGATTCGTACCTTTGAGCAAATTAAATGTTTAGAGGATCATTCGGCCTAACCTTGTTGCTATGCTCCTCACTCTTTGTTATATAATGCTTGAACGTAAGAAAGATACTGGTCTGCAATAAAAAAAAATATATGAATGAAAATGTTAGTTAAATGATCAAGAGAGACATAAAGATATGACATCAATCTGTAAACGAACAGCAAGGATGAATAAGCTTCAACTTTAGCATCAAACATAATTTATAGCTTGAGTGAAAATCCATGTATCCAAAGTTAGATAAGTCCTGGAAAATTAAGAACCGTTTTGTTTAGATTAGATGTTTCCCCTTAATTTGAGTTTTGAATAACTTTTACGACTGTAAAAACAACCAGCCCGTGAATATCATTCATTTTTTAAAATGTTTTGTCATTCAAAACAAAAAACTATAGGTTACACAGGGCAGTTTGCATCAAATACGTTTCTCTAAGGAGGAATCACAGTTCATTTACAATTAAAAGGCAAACAACACAAACTACGAAAATGATTTAAAAATTAGAAATGCAGTGTTAACTAATTAATTTTCTACAAAATTATTGAATTCGTTTTGGGATGTGGTTTATATTTTAGCAAACGTTTATTCAAACAGTTTATATGCAAAATTATTGAATCCATTTTCAGATATAATAGGGAGTGATTGATACGATTTTTACGTATTATTAACTAAAATGTAATTAAACAAAAAGAATAATAGCACTTCAATGTTAACTAATTATTTTTCTACAAAATTAATGAATCCATGTTCAAAAATAACAAAATACTGAGATTTGATATGTTGTTTATACTATAACAAACGTTTAATCAAATTGTTTATATTCAAAATTATTATTTACATTTTAGGAAGGAACCAAATATTGAGATATGCCAGGTTTATTATATTCTAACAAACTTTTATTCAAACAGTTCATATGCAAGGAAAGAAAAAACATTTTCATAGTATAATAGATTGAAATTTAAATATGGTTTTACAAAACAAATAAAAACAATCGAAGCCTCTAATTCAAACATGATTTTGACACGAAACCTCAGAATCAAAAATGATTTTGATAAAAATATTAGGCAAGATGATTGGAAATAAAAACACGTGATGGAATTATGATATTTTGAATAATTACCTTCACTGCAAATAAAAACACGTGAGGACTCTTCATATTGCAAGAATGTGGAAAGGCCTTGTATGGAGGGAGAGAAAAAGGTTGAAGACAAAAGGGGGACGGAGTTAACTCCTGACCTTCCTATTTTGTTGTGAGAAAAATCAAGGGCAACCTACGTGAGTTTTAGAATTAAAGTAGATGTATGAAGAGCAACATTAAGTGTCATTTGTACCTCTAATACTATCACACACACACACACACACACACACACACACACACACATACACACACACACACACACACACACACATATATATATATATATATATATATATATATATAATGTTCCTATGCGGACTAGTCTGCATTTTAAGAATGCGGACCGGACATGTGTCACTTAACGGTGCACCTAAAAATTATCGCCTAAATTATAGGCACACTCTTTCTCTTTTCTGGGTTCACCGCCAGGTGACATATGTCCGGTCCGCATTTTTAAAATGCGGACTAGTCCGCACAAGAGCAAGATTGTATATATATATATATATATTGTAACAACCCAGGTTTTCGAGCTACTATTTTATACTATTTTGCCAAATGGGCTAATTTTATAGAATGGGGGATGTTGGAGTAAATGTTATTTCCCGTGAGACTTAGGGATAATATTTACTATGCTTTGTCTATTTACCATTATGAGAAGGTAAATAGTGTTATATTGTGTATTTTTCGTCGTTATATGTAAAACGACGGTTATAACCTGTACTTAAATCGGGTATCATTAGTGAATTTAAAATGAAATTGGAACGTAAAAATAGTTCACACTCTTCCGAATGCCAAATAGGGGGTGCGGTCGTTTTTAGAACAGTCGAGTTGGTCGAAAAAAGTGCCACGTTATATTTTTGGGTTTCGGGCATTTTAAGGGGTTATGACTCAATTAAGTGGTTCCGAGTCATTTTAGTGGTGTATTAGCATTTGGGAGTGGGGGTTTATATTTTTAGACCCTTATAAGTCCCCCATCCCTTTTTCTTTCTTCATTTGTGTTAGAAGCCAAAGGAGAGAGAGAGAGAGAGAGAGAGAGTTGGGAGAAAGTAGAGAGAAGAGAGAGAAGGAAGATTTGGGCCGGAATCCGTCGCTACCGGAGGTGTTCAGAGACTACGAACCTCGAGGCAAGTTTCTTACTTGCTAGATATTGATTTAATGTGATAAAATGCATGTATAGTTAGGTTTTGGAGATTTAACCCATAAATGGGTATTTGTTGATTTTGGATGTTTAAACCCTTAAATCTTAGTTTTAATTGGATTTGAGGAGTATATATTAGTTATAAATGGTGTAGGATTGATTTAGGTCGAATTGTTGTTGTTGATGTTGGGAGAAATCAAAGTTTTGGGGTTTTGGGATTTTAGGGTTCTTACACCCCGTAGCCCAAATTGGGCAAAATTCTAGGACCGAATCGATTCGGCCCTAGGGGCGAATCGATTCGGATAAGGAGAGGGTTACAGGTCTTGCAGACCGAATCGATTCGGATTTTAAGCGAATCGATTCGGCAATTGCAGAAGGTCAGTTTTTGCTCACTGAATCGATTCGGCTGTATAGCGAATCGATTCGCAAGGGCGAATCGATTCGGCCCAAGGGGCGAATCGATTCGGTTCCCCTGTTTTTGTGAGATTTTCTTATTTTGATTTTTATCCCCTTTTCTTTTAGGTCCAAGGTTTAGGGACCTTCCTTTGGGAAGTAATGGGGAGTCCTAGAGGGTTGTTATGGGGTAGACTAATGCCCTAGGATTTAATGGGACATTTAGGCTTACCCGATGGCTAAGTTGCGTAGGTTGATATCCGAATGATTTAGGAGAGTTAACCTAGAGATAAATTGGAAGTTAAAATATTAGGTTGATCTTTTGGGAGACACTCCATTATGGAGACTCACTTTGAGGGTTTATGAATTATATAAACTATTCGAGGCTATTTTGAGGTTAGTGGCACTTGGGGTCTTAGGTCATTAATAATAATATGACTTAATAAGAATGAAATGCACCTTCTAAGACTTGGTGCTAAATGGCTAAATGGATGATTTCTGGAAATGTAAAATATGAGTTTTCAAAATGGAAAAAGTAATGTTTTTCATAAATGTTAATTTATGGATACACACCTCTCTAAATCGCTATCATAAGGGGGAGTTGCGCGCGTTGTGGTGAAGCCCCCTGGCTAATGATGCAGGGTGGATATAGTCCCTAGGCCATGTGAGCGGTTGTTTACATATATATTTTCTGCGCTGGTTAGGAGATTCCGGGTGTGGTCTTGACTATCCCGCAGGCACATGGTCGCTTCCCGACGTTTCGATAGGATCCCAGGTTGTCTTGGAGGCCCTGGAAGATGATAGCCATTTAGGGGCGCGCACAGTGGGGAAACCCGGACGGGCGGTCTTAGAATCGTTATATATATATTTATGAATATAACTATTCTAAATCAAGTTGGACTTGATGTTTTGATGAAAGTGCCATGAAGAGCACGATTTAAGGCCATAAAGAGCCTATGATGATGATCATATTCCTGTTAAGGAAGATATTTTTACAAAGAGAACAATTGTGATAAATGCCTATAGAGCATGAAAAGTACGATTATATTTCCTAATAAGGAACAAATTCACGAAATGAATTAGTATATGATGAAATTAATTTGGTAAACACTTGATAAAGTGTTGTACCATTTATATGTATATTCCTAAAGATAGAATTAGGAACTATGCCATTAGATGATGGATGAGTTTTATTTATTTTTCTTTGTGTAGCTGTAGATGTGATTTCCCACACTTATGCACACACATGTATTATTTATTATCTCGTGCTTAGGGTCTGATGGATCGCGACGATCAACCTTGCCTAAATAGTAGTGTATCGGAGGGGTTCCTTGTTTGGATTTCGCTTTGCGAGACACCCCACGCACGAATAGGGCATAGTGTTGAGACTGGGGAGAAGTTAACCTTTAGTACTTAAATTATTTAGGACAGGGTCTAATGTATCTCGACGATCAACCTTGCCTAAGTAGTAGTGTATCGGGGGGGTTCCTTGTTTGGATTTCGCTTTGCGAGACACCCCACGCACGAATAGGGCATAGTGTTGAGACTGGGGAGAAGTTAGCCTTCTGTTCTTTCTATAACCTGAGCATCATATATATTGCGCTAGGTTGCTGCTAGAATGAGAGGTGAGGAATATTATTGTTACCTGCGAGTGATTTACGCACTTACCTGCCATGCATTTTAGTCACATGGTAATCATATCAAACCCGGCCCTGACCGGTTTCTATATTTCTTTGTGCTGCACTTTCCTTGTCGTTACAGGTGCTCCTCCGCATGGACACCCGTATTTACATATTCCATTCCTGTTGTCTTGGAGCTACAGCATATTGTGGATGTTGTAGGATACTTGTAGTAGACGCTCCTTTCTACTGTACTCTAGTTATGTTCAGTATATTCATTCGGGCGTGTGTGCCCAAGGTATTGCACTCATTTATTATATTGTAAATATTGATTGTAATACTTAATATATCATTTTGTATTGGTCTGTGCACCGACAGCTTATTCGGTGATTATTTATTGTATTGTCATACTTTAGTCATCGATTTTTAATACCCACCGTTTTTACAAATGGGATTGTCTAAGTGTTTCTCTTTACTTTTAAATTTTTTGTATATGACAATCCGTTTTCTAAAATGATTGGTGGTTATCTCATACTATTATGTTAATCGACAGTGATGCTGAGAATGGACCATCTATGATTCCTGTAATTATTGGAGTATTGGGCTGGCCACCTATTATTTTAGTAGGCGGGTTGTCACACATATATATATATATATATATATATATATATATATATATATATATATATATATATATATATATATATATATATATATATATATATATAAGTAAAAGACTACAATATGGTTAGAGAGTTACGCAAGGGGAAATATTATTGGACACTAACCGTACGTATGATTCGAACATTGGAGTCAAGAAATTTTAAAAAAAAATGCCGAAAAATTTTAGACGGCAGATTGTTGATCGATGAAAACGTAGTATCTTCAATTCTGTTACTCAACGTTTATTGTTTTCATAATTAATTTAATAATTATTACCAAATCTCCATTTCTTCGATTTATGTTTTAATTAATTATAATTATTTAGCTCTTTCTCTTGGGGTGATGTCATACATGGAAAACTTGCCCAAATGACTTATTCAGTATAAAATGCGTTCAAGTGTTGGAACTCGTCATTTTTCTATACATGGTGGACGTAAAAGACTCGAAATTTATTGTATGTAGATTTATTTCAAAATGCTAAAGTATATTTTGTTTTTTCCAAGTGATGGTTTAATTATTTGGATAACGATAACATGTGCCTTAAGAGCACATGTTTTGAGCCTCAAAATAGTAAGTATTAAAGTTTTACATGAGTATGTGTTCCATAATAAATGCATATCGAAACTTTATTCCTACAATTTTTAAATTCTTAATGTGTATTCTTAGGACTCATGTTGCCATGACCCTAATTATTTAGTCATTCAATCCTAATGGAGAACATTATTCCACTATAAATAAAGTAGACATTGTTTTGTTTAACTTTTAAGGAAAGTTTAGATGGACCACCATCTAAACCGCCTAGAGACCGCATCCTCTCTCTCTCTCTCTCTCTCTCTCTTTTTTAAAGTTATTTATTCTTTTGCTTATAACAATTAATATAAAAATAGTTTTTTGTATGTAAAAAAAAACAGTTTTCCTATTACTAAAAAAACTTTTTTATAAAGTAAACAGTTTTTTATTAAAATAAAAAAAATTATTTTTTCATAAATAAAAAAATTTATCTTTATTGACATGATATCGCGATTGATTAGTGTCGTTGACGCAGACCCACATTCCCGGAACCACATCATTTGTTGAATGTGGGTCCGCGCCAGCGGCACTAATTAATCGCGATATTTTTAAATATCGCGATTAATTAATGCCGCTGGCACGGACTCACGTTCTCGGACATACATCATTTGTTGAATGTGGGTCCGCGTCAGTGGCACTAATTAATCGCGATATTTAAAAAACGCCAACGACACTAATCAATTACGAATCTAAGACATGAAATTAAACATTTTTTTATTAAAATTTAAAAAATATTTTTAAAAATATTATTTTTAATTAAAAAAAATTGTTTTATAGCGTTTTTTATTAGTAAACATATATATTTTTTTTAATTTTAATAAAAAAATCATTCCCAGGCCCACGTCATTTGTTTAATGTAGGTCCGCGCCAGCGGCACTAATTAATCACGATATTTTTTCAATTAAATATCGCGATTAATTAGTGCCGTTGGCGCGGACCCACATTCAACAAATGATTTTGGTCCGGGAATGTGGGTCCGCTCCAGCGACACTAATTAATCAAGATATTTTTTTAATAAAATATCGCGATTAATTGGTGCCGCTGGCCACATTCAACAAATGATTTTGGTCCGGGAATGTGGGTCCGCTACAGGGTACTAATTAATCACAATATTTTTTCAATAAAATATCGCGATTAATTAGTGCCGCTGGCGCGGACCCATATTCAACAAATGATTTTGGTCCGGAAATGTAGGTCTGCTCCAGCGACACTAATTAATCGCGATATTTTATCAATAAAATATCGCGATTAATTAGTGCCGTTGATGCGGAACCAATCAAGCAGATCACTAATTAATTGCGATATTTAATAAATAAAAAAATGGTTTAATTTTAATTAAAAAAACTCTTTTTTAATATTAATAGGAATTTTTTTATCAATTGTTAAAAATAAAAGAATAAAAAAAAAAAACTCAAAAGGATAAGAAACTTATATATTAAAAAAAAAAAAAAAAAAAAAAGAGGGCAAATGCGGTTGACGGTCCAAATGCGGTTCATGTAGAACTGCTCTAACTTTTATGCTAGTTGCATGGTAGTGTGTAAGTAAAGCATTCACGAGATGCCCCCCCAGCCAACCAATGAAGATATGATTAGTTCACATATTTGACACACCCATGCAAAAGAACAAAAAAGCTTTCTATCTTGAAGGCTGCATTTATTGTCGACAAGGGTTTGCATTCCACTTATAGGGACAAAGCCATTACAGCAGACTATTATACTATATGCTGGCGGCCACATCATTTAGTTATAAGTTCGTCGTTATTAATTAAGCCGCCCATAGACGTTCGAGCACACCAGTTTTGACGTAAATTTTTTTCCGACTTTATTAGTTCTTTGAAGAAGCTGAAAAAAGGCAATACAAAAACATAACATCGCTATGGATTTCACAAATGGGCTGCCAAATGATGAACAATATTTAGAAAGCATAAAAAAAGATGAACTATCTACTCTTCAGAGCCGAAGATCGGCTAATTACAAGCCAAATATATGGAAATATGATCTTCTTCAGTCTCTTATAAGTGAATACAATGTGAGTTTTCATTATTTAATGACAAAATTTTAGGTAGCCAATACATAAAATATAATTCCTCAACTTGGCAATTACTGGTTAGGAAAATGCATAGCGTACTCAAAAATGTTAGGTCGACACAATTGACGTGTTGCACCTTTCTTCACTTATGTCCCAGCTCCACTAAGTAATCTTATGGAATCCGAACACGAGTCAATACAAGTGCGAAACGTCAAATGTGTCACACTTTCTGTTGGTATAGCATTACTTTTACTAGTTAAAGTTTAACTTATTATGTTCTTTATTCTATATGTAGATTTTCAGCTTATCTATATTTGATTAGATGTTGAATTGTCATGGATTTTTTTTCTTATAGAGATGTAGGGCCTGTCTTTATCATGGGTTGTTGCAAAAGTCATCACAAGTATATTTTCCTTTAAGAGTAAATTACATTGGACGCCCCGAACTTCTAACCTTGTAACGTCTTAGAGTTCAAACTTATTTTTGCTAGATTTAAGCCTCTAAATTACGTTGAGTTTGCAACATTGGCCCTTCTCTCAACTTTTCCATTAAATTTCAAGAATTTAGTTCACTAACTTGTATATCAGGAGAAAAACCTCTTTAATCATTACCCATATTCAAATTATATGGCTAAAATAACTCCAAAGCATACTCAAATACATCATTTATAAGGTATTAACATGTTTTTATTTAAGTTTTATTATTCCAATTACGAGTTTGGATATGAGTTCAAGCTATTTGGGTATATGGTTTAGCTATGGGGGTGATAAAAGATATGTTTGGGCTGATATACTAGTCATGTGGATCAATTCCATTACATTTAAGGAAATAGTTGACAAAATGATCACCGGTGAAGTTTAACATAGTTTAGAGGCATCAATCTTACAAAAAAAAAAAAAAAGCTCGAGGGACAAAACATTATAAGGTGCAAATTTTAGGACTCCAAAGTGTAATTCTTATTACTTTACTACGTGGTCTAAGATTATTGTTCATTATACTAGCATATATGTTAAATTATATATGTGCCATTATTTAAAGAAGGAAAAAAAAAGTCCATTTTAAACCGTCAAACTTTTTCAGAAAATTTAGCAGTTACTAGAAAGATCTAACTACAAAACATAATTGATTATGGTGTATTTTGCTACAATGATTTTCAAAGACATCTCTTAACATGGGACATCTTTAAAGGAAATAAAATAGCTAATTTAGAATGAAGGAAATATGTAATATGCATGCTTCCTATAGTTGTATTACAACAATATGTTTGTTTCACTTAGCTATAAAAGCGAAGAAAGGAAGTGCATGCTAAAGTAAAAAAGAATACTGAAAACTAAATTATATCGTCAACGTGGCCTAACATGGACTTTTTTCAATATTATTGTGCAGGAAGACACATATAAAGGGCAGGCCCACAAGCTGAAAGAGGAAGTGCTTGAAAGCATATTTGTGGAAAATTTGGACCCATTGGCCAAGTTAGAGCTTATAGACAGCATTGAAAAACTAGGTTTGGCCAGCCTGTTTGAGGAAGAGATCAAAGAAGCTCTAAACTTCATATTAGCTATTTGCAACAATCACCCTAGCATAAAAGAGGATCTCTATGCTACATCATTGTGCTTTAGGATCCTTAGGCAGCATGGCTATATTGTTTCCCAAGGTACAACAAAATAAACTCATTCATGATTTTGTTTATAGTTCTTATTGAAATGCAAAATAAAACAGAATGGTATTTTTTTTCTTGTATCAAGGGTTGATGAGAGTAAGTTCCTTATTTTAGAGTCCATTTTCCTTGTCAAACTTTATCCAAATTTTGTCACATTTTCAACAAATATGAACACTTTGGGAGTGCTTGGGAGAAACTTAGGATAAATATGTTTAATTCAATTGGTTTTCTAAGAACTTTGTCAAAAATTCAAATGATTTAAACCACAAGATGCTAATTTGAATCAAATTTCAACAGATTTGTATGAAAAAGTGAACTAACTCAAAAAAGCTAGTTTAAAACCTTGTTATATCCCTTGTAAAGAGATGAAATTTGGACAAAATGTGATTTTGAAGTGTAAAAGTTAAACAGTTTATGTTTGAACATTTATAATTGACTCGTGCACCTCATTTTTTATTTGTCTCCCTTATGTATCAACTATACATTGATTAGTATGTGAAACATATAGGGGCTATAAAACACTAGTAGATGTCTTGTTAACACGTTAAGATCGGTTAAAAGACTTGTATCTGCAAGAGTTGGTTTAGAGTTATTGTTTAATTATGTCGGACTTTGATGTGAAAAACAGATATGTTTATAGGATTCATAGATGAAACCGGAAAAATCAAGAAAAGCACACGCTTAAATCTCAAAGCGACGATCGAGCTCTTTGAAGCATCCAATCTCGCCATAGAGGATGAAAAGATTTTGGAGGAGGCAAAAAAAAATTCTTGTTGGGACCTCAAGACTATCAATTTAAACATAGATGATAAACTGTCAAAACGAGTAGCTCGTGCTTTGGAGCTTCCATTGCAGTGGAGAGTGGAGTGGTACAATGTGAGGAGACACATACATGAACACGAAAAAGTGAATCATACAAACTCTATTTTGATGAAATTAGCAAAACTCAACTTCAACATGGTCCAAGCCACACATCAAGGTGATCTCAAAGAGATCTCAAGGTATTCTCAATATAAGCTTACAAACATGGTACAAAAAATGTGAACTTCACATTAAGTTTGGATATTAGAATTGTCAATGAAAACGTGAGAATATATTTATTGAAATATCTTAAATAGTGACTAACATATAAAAAATGATTGAGTTATCCTACTTAAATAAAAAGTTCATACCCAGTGTACGAGGCTCTCTTTTCACTGCAGAGTCTGAAAGAGGTAATTATTAGCTGACCTTACCACGTATTATTTTATAATGTGAAGAGACCACTCTCAAATCTCGAATCCGAGATGGTACTTGCCATTGCTCCAAGTTATCCTACTTAGACAATAGCATTTTATTGAATTGCTATTGTGTGTATGTGTGCATTTTTATATATTTTTATTTTCGACATGTCATTTCATATAGGTGGTGGACAAACCTTGCCAATAGAGGGAATTTTAGCTTTGCAAGGGACAGAATAGTTGAAAGCTACTTGTGGGCAGTGGGAGTCGCATTTGAGCCTCAATACGGAATTTTTAGAAAAAGGCTCACCAAAGTCATCAAATTGATAGTATTAATTGATGATATTTATGATATTTATGGTTCTTTACAAGAATTAGAGCTATTCACTAGCGCTGTTCATAGGTCTGTGTTCACAAATCTTGTGCCCCCCCCCCCCCACACACACACACCCACACACACACACACAAAAAAATAATAATAATAATAATAATAATAATAATAATAATAATAATAATAATAATAATAATAATAATAATAAAAGTAAACTTTCATTTATTTTAAAATTTCAACTAACATCTTAATTTTCAGGTGGAATAATGACGGAACTCAAAATCTACCACACTGTATGAAGATTTGTTTACAGACACTTTATGATACTACTTACGAGATTGCCTCCGAAATTGAGGAAGAAAAGGGATGGAATCCGGTGTTACCTCATTTACAAAAAGTGGTATTTGTTCATTTTTCTTTATCTTGTGAAAATAATTAAGGACAATTATGATATCTCTTTTTTATGTATATATATATATAATTCAACCAAAGTTATGGGAGATGATCTTCATAGTAAGAAGGTCATTTTGATCAAAATATTCATAAAAAAATTCGGCCAGAAAGTGCGTGAGATAATTGTCAAAAAATTGTAGAAAATCCATATATTTCTCAAATTTGCATTTCACGCACTTTCCAGTTAATTTTTTTTTAAAAAAATATTTTGTAAATGATCTCTCCACTATGGAGATCATTTCCACAAAGTCTGGTAAAAAAATAAATTTATTACTATTTTAAAAAAAATGGCTCGTTCGTTAGGTCCTTTAATTGAGGTCCGCATTAGAGACTTTATGTATGTATATATAGATAGGATGTCTATAAAGCGGACCTTAATTATCGTTTTCTCGGTCAATTAATTGAGGTCTGCTATATATATATATATATATATATATATATATATATATATATATATATATATATATATATATATATATATATATATATATATATATATATATTATTTGGGGAAAGTGAAAAAATAACTCGTGTCACACATTTGTTGTAATAATGACAAATCATTTTTTTTTAAAAATTAAAGACAACCCATTTTGGATATAGAAAAACCTTGAATTATGCATTTTGTGGTAAACTCCCTATATAGTGAACTTTGGACGCACTTACGGTGTTCCACATTGTGCGGGGAGAGGACGGGTGCATTGCAATATAATATTTCAAATTGAATAGAAAAAACTACATAATTCAGAGGAGTTTATTATCACATATACCTCATATTAAAGATTCTCAACATGTTAGTATTAAATTTCATGCCACAAAATCCTCCATGTTGTTCGAAAAAATATTGTCCATCGTAAAAAAATTCAAACATATGAGATGTCACTGAAATTGCTCAAAATAAGACAGACAAATGTGAAGTGAACCCAATATGAATAAAAAGTTCAGGTTACTTAATACTCACACCTGAAGTTTTGCATAATATCTATTGGCACCAAAAAATATTATAAATACTCAAAAAAATCATCCAAGGCTACCTATAATATAATGTGAAATGTTAATTGTCAAAATTAGAATATGTGAACAAATAAGGCTTAAACGCCAAATAAACTTATTATATAGAGATCATTGCCTTGTCATTTGATTTATGTTTCTAAATGAATTTGTTATCAGTGGGCAGATTTTTGCAAGGCATTGCTTATGGAGGCAAAGTGGTACAATAAGGGTTATACACCATCCTTACAAGAGTATCTAAATAACGGGTGGATATCATGCTCGGGTCCTATACTATCTCTTCATGCATTTTTTTCTGTAACAAATATGGTAGGAAAGGAGCTCACAAATTCTCTTCAAAATAATCAGGATCTTGTATACTATTCCTCACTAATCATTCGACTTTGCAATGATCAAGCGACCACAGTGGTGATTTCTCTTACTTTTAGATAAATTTCAGGGTAATTTCAAACATTCCATTTACAAGCCCTTCGATTGATAAAATAAGGCATGAATTTCATTATTTATTAATTTATTTAATAAGTAACAATCGAAATAAAGTAAATATGAACGAAGTTCAATATGAATAGTGAAAGTATTTTGGCCTTTTTATTTCTACATAAATATTATCTTAGTCAAACATGTAGTTAGTATCAATATTAGAATTTGGAACTTTTAGATCAATAAATGTTTTGGGCTATTAATAAATTAACGAGAGCCATAATATTCTCAAAAAATATAGGGGTAGATTTGATATTTTGTCAAACCACATAGAGACTAAATGATTGTGTTTCTTTTTATTGGTATCTAACATAATTTTCTCGAGGGTGGGTAACAGATTTTGGAAAATGACTAGAAAAATAGTTCATTTTGTGGATAGTAAATTGATTAGAATATTGGATTGGCTTAATGAGATATTCTTTTAGTTTTTCCATTTTCATGGAATTCAATTATTACACACCTCAAAAGAATTAGATCCCATGAGAAAACAAAATAATATGAGAATGCTCGCTAAATTTCTTCTGGTTTGTCTCATTTTCTACCCTTTATAAATATAAATTATATTTCTACTTTTTCTAACTTCGTACTCACTTGCAACTTTACTGGATGGATAAAGCTAGGCATACCCACTTTCCTACTCATTTCCTATACCCGCCTGAATAAAAGTGTTATACCTTATTGTTGTGGATCCCGCTAGGGCAAAATGTACAACTTTTGTTGCCTTGTCTTATTAGGCGAGTAGAAAAGTGGGTAAGTGTAGTGGTACTCTGGAATTATAATCATTTTGCAAAACTATTGTACTTTTTTCCATAGGCGGAGCAAGAAAGAGGTGATGCTCCTTCATCAATCATATGTTTTATGCGAGAAGAAAATATCTCTGAGGTTGTAGCTCGAAAATACATTAGAGGCTTAATTATGAATGCATGGAAGAAACTCAACAAAGAATGCATTATCCAATTCCCATTACTGCAACCGTTTGTGAAATGTATAACAAATACAACGAGAGTGGCACATTTCATTTACCAAAATGGAGATGGTTTTGGTGTTCAAGACCATGAGACTCGAGACCAGGTCCTATCACTATTGATTGAACCCCTTGTGTATAACTAAATGAAATTGGAGTTATGCGCTTTGTAATTTGATCCAAACAAACTTCAGTCGTTGTTTGGGGAAAGAAATGGTTCAAGGAATTTACTTATTTCACATGTTTCTATACAAATAAATCATTGAAATATGGTGGACTATTCAATATATTGTTGGTGTACATTTATTTACTCGATAAAGTTATAAGACTCAAACATAACACATAGTTTAAGGGTTGGGTGTTAAAAATAGTGGACCTACATAGACATATAATTATACATGTTGTCTATCAATTCAGATTAAGCGGTGTTAGTTAGACCCGTTTAAGCTTTAATAGTTTTAAAATGACACAAGTCATGCATAAACTTTTAATAAGACGTTTGGTTTGACATGTGGATTACAATGTGCATATAATTATTACGATGAAATGTTTATTATTGATTAGTTTATTTATAATATGTTGAGACCAATTATTCATTGGTTAATATATATATACACACACACACACACACACACACACACACACACACACACACACACACACAAACTTAAAAAGTACCGTAAATCAAGTATGCCATTTTTTACAATTATAACCCTTAAAAGAAAATAAATCTCCAATATACAATTACTAATAATCCCATATACACATCAATCAACCACACCCTTCACATTCCAATCACACATCTTGATTATTCCCCCCACCCCCACACCCCGGGTTAGAGTTATGCCCATTTTTTATTATTTTTACATTCAATTTTCCACCCTTCATATTCACATGCTATGCATATCAAGCGTGTAATACATAGTTGATAAATGGAATATTTGTGTAGTCCAATTGAACATAAGGTAATCACATTGATGATCTTGTTTTAGTTTCCTTTCAAAAGTGGGTTTTTAATCTAATTCGGGACGAGACTTACATGTGAGCTCTCTCTTCTCAGGTCTCATTAACTCTTTTTTGTCTTCAATTTGGAGGATACTTACAGTAGAGACTATTTTCATATTATCATTAAATGTAATTTTTACATTCTAATAATTTATATGCCCCTTATGTTATGTTGTATGTATAGTGTTCGTTCAAATGCTAAATAAATTGAGAAGGATTTTTTTAATATCTATTTAGACTACTTATATAATTCACATACGTATGTTTGATCAAATTCCACATGTCTACATATTCTCTATATTTATCTTCCCGTGATAAAAAAAAGAGGTATATATTTTAGTTTTTCGTATTGGTGGTGTTTTTTCTAGGAATTTAGATATTCAATTACTTTAATAATGGACAATATATTGCATGTATTATTAATGGTATGTTTATGTTATGTGATCATATTACATGATTATTTCTTAGGAGGATGTATAACTACAAATATATTTCAAACATGTGTGAATATACAATTCTTCTGACACATAATTAACTAAAGGTAGATCTAAAGGGTATAATCGGAAAATTAATTAGTGTATTATTTTGTATATTTTATGTCAAAATCTAGGACTTATTAGGAAAATTATATCATATTTTGTGAGTTATTAGAGGCATTTTAGTAATTTAGAAAGATAATGAAAGTCTGAAAAGAATTCAAGTTAAAAATATTTTTTTAGCAACCTTTGGGGATTAATTTATAATTTTAAAAACTTTATATACCTAAAATTAATTTTATATTTTTATTTGGATAATATAAAGTTCTCCCCGAAATTTGGTTAAATTTCGAGTTCAAATAAGCAAGCTATGAAGTTTGGGGACTAAAATGCAAATAGCAGTAATTTTATAATTTTATAAAATATTATGAAACTAAATTTGAATTAATTTTATTTGTTTTTCATTTTTACAGGTACCCTTGAAAAATGGTGAGTAATGGAGGTCAATTGGAGAAGTTATGAAGTTTGGGATTTGAAGTGTAAATAAAAGAAAAAGGGTTAAAGTCCAAGGTTATATATTATTTTGGCTAATATATCAATAAAATAAAATCTTGGTGTAACGCGGGCCCCTTCAATTTTGACCCTACACGTTTAATTTGGTGATTTGACGTGACCTTTTTGGAGTTTGGACTTTGTAAGATGGATTGTGTGCTATGAATATAAGAAAAAACAACCTAACATGAAATGAAATTGGTAAATATTCTGGTTAAAATGATGATGTGGACACAAAATATAAGAAATTGACTAATGTCCATGTGAAGTGAAATGAACAGTAAAGTGAGGTGATTAATGGGTAATCATGCAACCTAAGATGGTTCTAAACCATAATTAACACAAGTTTTTGTTATGAACGATTTTCAAAAGAAAAACAAGTACTTTCTATATCACTAAGTGTGCATTTGTTCAAATGTTGTCTTCTAGGAATATACTCAATTGGATTTGGTGTGAGTAAATGAAAATTTTTGGTAAATGAAGTATTTTTCCTAAAGAAACACTATTTTATATAAGTATTTAATCGGGTACGTAAAATCGGAAAATAAATGTTATGTCAAGTAAAAAGGGAACTTTTATAAGAGGACTAGAAACATTATTTAGCCCAATACGATCGCACCACGTGGAGGACCCAATCAAGTTAAGGGTCCAAAAGCATTGACTTAAATGAAGATCCACAACAGGAGGACCCACTTTGTCCAGCTTTTAAGATCTCTCCCAAACATGTAGAAAAGCTATAGTTGAAGGGGAAGGATAGTTTAATTGTTCGACTACTTGGGAAAAATATTGCGTAAGTCACTATGAAGTAGGATCCCAACCTTATGGAATCTCTAAGGTGATCATAAGGTTGTGGATTTGGAGGAAGGCCATTTTCTTTTTAAGTTTGACATGAAGGAAGACTACCATCATGTGTTAACAGGAGGTTTATGGCTAGTTATGAACCATTATCTCACTGTGAGAAAATGGGAACCAAATTTTAATCCAAAAACTCTAAAGAAGCCACTACTGCATTATAGATTAGACTACCCAGATTGATAATGTAATGGTTTAAAGAAAAATCATTGTTTTAGATTGGTAGTAAAGTGGGGAAGCCTATCAAAACATAATTTAATTATGCATCATCTTCAAGAAGAAAGTATGCTAGAATTTGCATTTAGGTGGATTTAGTTAAGCCTCCAATCCCATGATATAAGTTGGATGGAAGGAAATATAGGTTTGAATGTGAATTTTTTTTTCTATGCTTCCATTATGGTCTCTCGCTTAGTCCCAAACTTTATGTCCATTAGAGGAGGTAACGATCATTTGGAGAAGGATACACCTAAGTTAAACAAAGATTGTGTTGATAACCAACAGGTCCAAACAAATAGTAATGAGCCAATTGGTATTCTTACAACTGGAAACAATGAGGAACCTTTTAGCTCTTGGATGCTTGTTAAAAAAAGGCAAAAATTTAAATACCACACATGTATCCAATGGTTCAAAGGATGCTATAAATAACAAAGTAAATACCAGTAATAGGTTTAATGCTCTCCATGTACCTCTTCCGACAAGGGTAAGAGAATAATGGTTTTGCAGGGAGTTTGCGGGCCTAAGGAAGCTATCAAAAATAATGGTATAATTGCCTTTTATGCATTCACAAGTAATGTCCATTGTCAAAAAATGAGTGAAAGAAATGTTTCTACTTTTAAGATGAATAAAAAATGTGGAAATAAAAAACCTTCTACCCATTTATAGGAGTATGTGGAGTAGGCGGTATAGTGTAGAAGAACTAACATTAGCACAAAAATCCAACGTCAACCAGCCACAAACGCAAAAGGGCATAGCAACGTAATTCTCAATAGGAACATTACGACATGGATTAAAAGGGAATATTTAAATAAAGATTTGATTCCAAGTACGAAGAGAATTAATCAAAGCAATGATGTTAATGGTAACCCTTAATAAGGAAGGGTGGGAAGGGAGAGAAACTTTAGTGACAGTGTAGTGAATTTAAATGTTCAATAGTTAATGAGTAATAAAGAGGATGTGGTAATGCTCAACCCGACTGAAATAGTAAAAAATAAAAACCATCCACCTCCTAGTATAAACCACACCACACCAAACACTAAATATCTATCGAAATCCACACACAATACAACCTTAACCCCAACAAAACTTAACATCAACCCATACCAACCAAATACTCCCAATAACACTAAACCTAATCACGGTAGATGATTGTAACTCCCCAATTTTCAATGCCCAGTTGATCAAGATCTATATCGATCATAGGAAGCGCTATACAATTTATATCATTCTCGGCATCAACGATAAAAAAACTACGGTAAAATAAAAATTATTCACAATAAAAACTCACCAAAGGATGATGATAGAACCAACTGAACTGAAATAAATGAAACTCTAAGAACTGAGTCAACTATATAAAAATCTCTTTGATATAAATCTCACCACTAAAATAAAAGAGAATATAATAACAACCGACTATGATCAAAACTCTTGAATACAAATGATTATTACGAGGAACTAGCGACTTTTACTCTATTGATACCAATATGAATCTCCATAACTGAATGTCTAACCACTCAGCTCCGCAATAATGTATATAATAATAATAATGCTTGTGGGAGAAAGATATTTATATATTTGGGTTAGAGCCTGAAATTTGCAAGAAACATCTTCAATAACAACAATGTAAATAATGCAACTCATTTAGAATAAACATGCAACCCTTAGACACTCACATGCAATTAATACATCACCTCTCATTTAGTGTAAGTACTACAACATGTCCCAACGCAAGGGATAAACTATACTAAAAGTATATATCTATAAACTTATAAGTAAACAACTGATAAACGAATGCAATATGGATGTAACTAATTACCCATGCACATAATATAACCCAATGCCCATATTTTAGTCATTTAGATACTCATGATCTCATAATATAACATTGTATGTTGTCTTAACATAATATAACATTGTATTTTGTCATAATATAACATTGTATGTTGTCTTAATTAAATGTCTTCATCACTAAACTATAGCGTATGTACAAAATATGATCCCGTAAAATCCCCACTCGTGTCACCCGAAAGAGAAGATATACACGATCTCAAAACAAAGCAAACACTTTAATAAAAGGGTTTTATTCAAAGTGTACATCACTGAAAAAATAACATATACACACATATATGTCTCAAATAAACCACACGAAGGCTTGTACTTTCTGGTGACATTCTTATGAATCTATGGGTAAACTCTTAGGAGTCTCTTACCTAATGGGTTTCAAAAAAATGCTTCTATGTTTCGTTGTCCAAAATTTATATAGGATTACACCTCTAAATTCATATCTTCATGGATATCTCCTTGTAAATCCTTTTGTTTAGAGATTAATTGTGTAAGATATTGATTATGTTATTTTAAATATATACTTAAGGCTTTAATTTTCCCATAATTGCTCATTAAATCTCAATATTATGTTAAACTCACAATATGATTTGTTTTCTTATTTCTTTGTTTTATTTCCTTTATTTATGCCATGAAAAAATGTGGAGAAGTATGATGATGAGAAGTGGAGAGATTATGTGAGGGAGATACCTTATTGAGGGGGAATATTTATGAAAGTATGCCCGTTAAAATGAAATATATGACACTGCATTATTGCATTATTCTTTTGATAATTGTACTAACTTTTGTATACTGATTATTTTACACATTGGTGCGTTGATGAGGTTTTTTTTAGTGTGTGTGGGAAAATAGTGTTCAAGTGCTCTATTGAAGATTAAAGAGTGTTTTATTCTTTCTTTATTCATGTAAATATGATCTAACTTATGTGCCTTTGTCTGGGCTTGTAATAGGTGTTAAGTTTTATTAATTTACATATGTCTTGATTTTGTGTTTTACCACGAAATATACAAAGGGAGATATTGTAAGAGTATAGTATACCCCTTATTCCATCGCTTAGATGAATTATCGTATTTCGGTTTCCAAAACACATGTTAAGTGTATATTCAAGAGGTCTCTAGAAAGCTTTATTAATGCTCAATATCTTAAAGTCTACTTTTTTTTCACTCCGTTCACTTTAGGGTGAAGGTAAATGTAATCTACAAGACTTAGATTTTGTGGCTATGAAAAATTAAATAATAAAATATTTTGCAAAATCGTGTAACATGTTTTTATGTCTTTGTCCTCACCAAATCAAAGTCTTTTTTATGGGGATTTGGGTGGATTCCCAGAACACTAATTGTAATGAAGGTTTACATTCACGAGTCATGACTGGTCTGAGATACTTTGGCAAAATTCCTATATGTATCTTTGATTCACTGCATCGAAGTAAGACTTCTCTTCGATAATATATCTCATGTGTCGTGCCTTGCATCTTTTTTCGAAAAAATCCCAGGTGGATCTCCGACCTAGCACCGCTAAGATATCATGCCGATGGAGACCTTTGTTTGGTGTAGCAGAACAACAATTACTAGAATATTTTTTCAACAAAAAAAAGATCTTGTGTTAGATATTTTCACAAAACACCTTTTGTTGATGGTACTCTTTAGATTACTCATTTCTTCCTAGCCAAGACAAGTGGGAGCATCGTTCTACTTGTTATATTTACCATTGTACATTTCTCTTTCATAAGGCTTTATTTTTTCAAGAGAGAAAATTATCAAAAGAAGCCAAGAGTGTTTGTATTCTTCATTTTAAGAACCTAAAACGTTTTAGGGAAAGAAGACTAGTTAATTATTTTTCTTCATTTTCTTACCCGGTGTGTTAAGATGCTCGTTGACATTATAGAGCTATCCTTTTTTGGGAATTGATGGAAAAAGGGTGAGTGCTCATAAGACATTTATCCCGTGTGTAAGTCTTTACCAGTTTTTGTGAGATTGTTGCTTTGTCCTGAGATTTTTTTTTTTGTTAGTGAGTTTTTTCTCGTACATCCAATTTTATGGCTTGATTTATTTTTCCGCATGATTTATATCTAAAGTGCTTAATTAATATTAAATTTTGACTTCTTGAATAATTCATTTGTAAATCTTATCGCATAGACCTTTTTATTTTAGCATTTATTAAAATTTTAGTATAAAATTTTAATTGTCATGATCTTCCATTTTGAATAGCCAAAAGAGCACTCTTGTGTATAATGATAACTTAATTATATAAACACTTAGTCTGTATAAGGGTAAAATACATTTATTAGCATGACTATCCTTGTGGATACAAAGATTAGTGAATGGACCAATAATGAATACATCACTCCTTCCAATGAAATAATATGTTATGTGTTGTGATAATGATTAATTCCAACGAATTCATATCTATGAAAAAAAGGATTATTACAGAGTTAGTTTCTAATTTTTATTGTTTTGATAATAACTAACTATATCTCGATTCATATGGTCAAGTTACAAGATTAAGAGTAGTACTACACTCCATTTATAACTTGTTCGGGCTATAACGATGAAAGGATTGGATTGTATGATAACTGATAAAATAAAGGTTTGAAACGATCATTCCCACAAAGGCAAAAACATAATATGGGGCTCTATAAATGCCATTAACGATTCTTACTTAAATAAACAATATTCTGATTAATTTTTGTTGGAACGAATATATCTAATAGTGATTAATTAATCCACATTGTGATGATTTAAATTCATTCTTTAGTGAGCCTAATGTGTTACATACTATAGGAGAGTTACCACAAGAATAAAAGTTCTCAAGGGTAATTAGGGCAATTACAAAATATTCAAGGGACATTATATATAGTTATTTTTGGCATATGTAAATTGTTTAATAATATATCTACGGTGATAGTTGTGGGACTGATTTGAAGTGAATGATAAAAAAAATTCTTTAGAGAGTGTATAAAAGTAGTGTATAATGTTAATGTAAATCTTATGTATAAATAAAATATTACACCAAAATTATACACAATCTTTTTTTCACTCCAATAGTTTCCATTCAACTTAAAAGTAGAATAACTAAAAGACCAATAACATGCCAACATATGTAGCACTTGTAAAAAAATTATAAAAAAAAAGATAGAATATTGAATATGGATCTTGTTTTATAGATATCGACGAATGTTTTTCAAAAATATAATTATTATAATAATTGGATAAGGAAGATAAAAGATATATCATTTTAAAGTATTAGATGAGAGAGAAAGGCGATGTGATAGTGTATAATCAAGGCGTATTTTACACCTTCATTCTACACTTTGTTAACTTGTCAAGTGTTTTTACACTACTATTGGAGCATAAACAGCAGTGTATAATTTTAGGCTAAATCCTATGTTTGAAGCTGGTTTTATAATAAAATTATACATTATCTTATTTTTCACTCTAACGCTTTTCATTCAACTTATATTGTAAAAATTGAAATTACCAAAGAACACACCAACAAATGTAATAAGTAAAAATTACTTTAAAAAAATAAAAGATAAAGTATTGAATATGGATCTTGTATGATAAATCTTGACGAATTCTTACAAAAAATATAGCTTTTATATTAATCCAATATGTAAAATAAAAGGTATATCATTTTAAAGTTGTAGATGAGAGAGAGAGAGATGATGTAGAAATTTATTTTTTGTTGAGTTTCCATGTGCTTTTGCACTACTTTTGAGGCATACAAATTATACACATAATCTAAATTTTACACTAAGCTCTCTTTTACACTACCGTTGGATATGTTGTTAATGTCTCTTCACTTGTCTTGTGTGGCTTCATTGGCCAACTTCTGGTGGTCATCCCATAGAGCTTCCAAATCCTTCTCGTAAAATTGAGCCTTATCGCCAGTCTACGTAAACTTCTTATGTTTATCAGAACTCATAAGGTTAGTCTCTAAGGAACTGTATCTCTAGTTCAATTCCATTGTTACCAACCCTAAGTTTCAGAATAGGTCCACAAATGAAATTGAAAAAATCAAAGAAGAAAAAAATATTGCCTTATACCTTCTCAAGTGCATTGAATTGGTAGAATCTAGGTGCCTTTGGTGAGATTAATATTATGTGAATCTTTTATTACAGTGTGTAAAAGTTATTTTTGAGAAAATATATTATTTTGTAGGAGAAGAAAACAAAAGGTGATTTTATTTGTAATCTTGGATCGCCTGTGTATGTAACCAATTTGGTGAACTGCGTAAATTTTGTGTTCTTTTATCTATTTTTTATTTTCTTTATTTGGATTGCTATTTTGGAGTGATTGATTTGTTGGTCACAGAGCCTTAGTAAAAAATTCTCAATAGAGAATACCCAAAATTAGTCCCTAAAGTAGCCAATTTTCTGCACAAAGTAACCCTTAACTTTCACTCATAAAGTTCTCTATTGAGTCGCAAGATGGACATGACCCAATTCTCTCATACCCAATTTTTCGTGGGGGAAGCATTCCATAAATAAGTGTTCAAATCCAAAAGTCTCAAATGGTGTAAGACACCTTACAAAATAAGTGACTAAAGATACCTATCAAACTTGGATACTAAAATTCTATTGAATAAAATTAGATAAATAAAAAAAAGGTAACTCAAATACACCACTGAATAAATCTCCAATTGAAATCAAACATGGGATCGAGCCAAACTCTACATAACTCTACAAGGTTAGCTTGGACATTTGGCAATAGATGAACTCACTTAGGCTGAAGAAATGAGGACACAAAGAGATGCATCTCATTAAGTAGTTTTCATCATTGCCATTAAATAGAGTTTTAATAGCAATATAAGTGAGGATGTGTGAATGTAAAAGTATACCCTTACTTATAGGACTCTTCAACCCAAAACGGCCAGCTTTTAAGAATATGGTGCATGTTTGTCCAATAAAAAACGTACTCATTAATGGGCTTTACCTTTAATGATAAATTTGACTACATGTAAGGATTTAGTAGTAAATTTTACTTAAAGATAGTGTGATAACGTATTTGTGTAAAAATAGTCAAACTATAAATGAATCGTTAACAAATCGGTTCCAAATAATAAATTCAAATCCGAATTGTTATTGTTAATGGGTCATTTGATTTAAAACGTTAAGACTTGTTAAGTAACTAAAATTCTCTAATAAAATATAATATATTTAAGTCCAACATTCTAAATTTCAAATGTTAATATTAATAGAATCTGAATAACAAAATTTTCATTTCTCCTTTATATAAAAAATATTACAAAATATATCAAAAATAAGTTATCAACAAAGAGAGTGTAGTATTAGCGGATTTAATGGATCCGAAAGGGTATAACCGGGTGTGTCAAAATTTTCAAACCTGAATCATTATTTTAACTAGTCTATCATGTTGATCCGATATTTATTCAAATTCGATAAATCCATTAACTTATAATTTTACGTCGTTTCGTGTCTTGTGTCGTTTTGATATGTCCAAATAAAACCGTCATGAGATATCCAAACAACCAAACAATGAAGAGATGATTAGCTCACATCTTTGACATGCCCATGGAAAAGATCGAAAAACCTTCTATCTTCTTCTTTTTTTACCAAAAACTTTCAATATTGAAGGCTACATTTAGTGTATATAAGGATTTGCATTCCACTTATAGGTAACAAAGACATTATGGAAGATTATTGTACTATATGTTTGCTTATTTCTTTATAGTTAAAAGGATAATAATTAGATAAGGTGCCACAACTTTAAATTGTTTTAAGTTCCTCATTATTAAGCCGCCGAAAGACATTCTAGCACATAAGTTTTGCAATACGAAATGATGAGCAATATTTAGAAAGCATCAATAAGGATGAATCATCTACCCTTCAAAGCCAAAGTTCTTCTAATTATAAGTCAAATATACGAATATATGAGCTTCTGCAATCTCTTACGAGTGAATAGAATGTGAGTTTTCATTATCCAATGGCAAAATTTTAGGTAGCCAATATATAAAGTATAATCATTCAACGTGGCAATTACTAGGTAAAGTGTAAATTCTTATGTTCATTATGTAGATTTTCAATTTATCTATATTTGATTTTATGTTTAATGGTCATGGAACTTTTTTTTATAGGGCCGATTTTTATCATGGTTTGTTGCTAAAGCCACTTCCATTTTTTTTATCTCCGGCACCATAACATGCTTTAAAATGATTGAACATTTTGTTTATTGTTGATGAAAAAATCTAGACTATCTCTAATTATTTGATCGCAAATAAATAAGAAATAATAGACACAAAATATTTTTAAAGTGGTTCGGCTCAAAGGGAAAAGCCTACGTCCACTAGTGTATATTTCCTTGTGTTTGTTCAGTTATCTCTTATTTCGTGTCCCATGGATGTAGGGATTACAATGTATTTATAGCCCCTAAGGGTGTACCAGAAGTGGAATATTAAAGGATGGAATGCCTTTATAACATATACATTTATATCTGTACAACGTTCATAATGTATACAACTAATGGCGCTTGATAACCACTGTTGGCCAGTCTACCTGGTGTTGGTCGGCATTATGCATTGTTGGTCGGCATTCTTGGATTCATTCTGATAAATAGGCCTTGCTAACTAGGATTAATGCCATGATGGATAACACATGTCTATTTTTTATTATTCCACGTAATAGGATATTTTTTGGTATCAACATAAGCCCCTAATGATTTATGCTTGAGGTTTTTATAAGAGCATGGAACATTTAGCTCTTAAAGTTGCTCGGGTAATAGTTTCAAATCTTAGTCGTCTACCGAATTCCCATACTTGTAAAGTTAATGATTTGATTATCGGCTCATAATGTGTATGAAACTTTTATAATTATCCATGGTTTTGATGAATCATTTTTGGGAAAATGTATTTTTTCTGGCTTTAGCCGTCAACAATTCAATCGACGCTTCCTTTAATCATTACCTTCACCAGTTTCGAGGCAACCTATAAGAGGCAAAAAAAACCACGATTGTCTCTTACCTCAAAATATTCTAAGTTTTTTCCTATTATCTCTTTGTGCGATCATTTTCCCATTCTTCAGTTCTTCCTGAATCCTTAAATTCTTGTAAGAATATTTTCTCTTTCCTTTTCTTCTTCTTCTTCTTCTTCTTCTTCTTCTTCTTCTTCTTCTTCTTCTTCTTCTTCTTCTTCTTCTTCGAATATGGTTTATTCTGTAACCTCTTTAGAAGAATTCAAAAATTAATGGAATATTCATTTGTGGGTAGAGTTGGAACTTCCTAGACTTCCCACTGATCTTTTTTCTTTGTCTGAGGGCCATTGGGTACCTTCCATTTTCATTACTGAGTGTGGGTTTACTTTTCCCCAAACCCATTTTGTCTTGAATTTTATTAGTACTTTGATGTCATTCCTTCTAGAATAGCCCCCAACACTTAGAGAGTGGTAAATGGGGTTTATAGGTTAAACCAACTCCATGGGACCCATATAGGGATCCCAAAAATTATGTTTTGTTACAAATGGGTCATAAGTGATACGGCATATTATTTAAAAACTAGGGTTGTAAACAAAGCTTTAGTTGTTAATCTTCCTGACTCCAATAGAGATTACTTTTATCAGGAAGTAATTGTAAAAAATTGGCAACATGCTCCTATGACTGGAAATGCTGAGTATTAAGGGCCTAGGTGCCCACCAAGTGGCAATGGGATATGCTGCATTTGTTTATTTATTTTTCTTTGCATATTCTTTTAAATGCTAATAATTATGTATACCTTGTTAACTTTGATTGTAGTTGATCGAAAAATAAAGTGTTCCAAAGAGAGTGATATAAACCTTAGAGAGTTGAAATTCATCTGGGGAATTCACCAAAAAATTGGGGAGGAGCATACCAGATCAGCCTCATCCCGTTGCAATACCAAAATACCATCACTTCTTCTGTTGCTCGACCCACTCTTATTGTGCCTTAACCCCTGATTGATCTTGATTAAGATCCCATCTCCACATCCTCAGTTACTATATTTGGCAGTGGTGAACTTATTGTTGCTTCCCCCTCATCTCTAGACTCATATTTACCTCTTACTACTGCCATGGGGAAGGGGAAGTTTCCTAACATTTTGGATGATATTCCTGTTACTGGTTCCTCTAAGTAGGCTGCTGATGGGGCCAAGAACAAAGAAGATGCTGGGAATAAGCCCCCAGCTTATAAGGAGGATGATGAGAAGAATTTCCCAACTAAGAAAGCTTATGAAAGTCATCTCCATAGGCTAAAAAGAGGGCTCCCTTCTTGGCTGGAAGAAGGGTCTTCAGTCAACATCGACCAACAAGATTTGGTTGATTTATTTTCTTATGTCTCACCAGTGGTCTTGTCCGTGGCTTGTCCAGATGACTAATAAAGTCTGGTACATTTCCAGGCCATAGGGGTGCTGCTTCTGCAATACCCTGATCAAAAAATTTCGAAAGGGCTGCTCAAATCCTGGCTATGGTAAGTTCTATCATCTTTTTTAAATTTTTACTCATTTCTTCGCTACTCTTTACACTAACTTGCTTTGTTTTCTTATTGCAGTTCTTGGTCGACCTCAAAAACATATTGGAGAAGGATGATATTATACGTTCTTCTTCAATTGAGATTGAGGATGCCTTTGATGAATTGAAGAAGTCATTTATTGACTCCCAATAAGCATTGGCTAATGAGCATAAGAAGTGGGAGTAAAAAATAAAGACTTCTAAAGATGATGTTGTTGATGATCGGGGGTAGGTTACTGATCTGTAGAACGATTTGGATGCTGAAAAAGCCAAGGTGGTTGCAGATAAGGCTAAAAGAGCCAAGGTCAGGGAATCTACTTTCAACAAAAGCTAGGATAAGGAAATTAGAGCTGCTTCTACGCAAATTGAATTTGTAAAGAAAAAATTCTTCAATGATCCCAAGAATCTGAACTATTCCTCAAACATGACCCAGGATCTCCTCCTAACACGAATGAGGAAATTGAAGATAATGGATGATCAAGTGAATCCAATTTGGTGATGGAATCTGTCGATCAACACCAAGCTACTGTAGTTTACTCCTCTAGTCCTCCAGCTGGTGGTAACCCTACCTTGTCTGCTCCTTCTTCTAATCATGTTGGGTCTACTTCAGATATAAAGAAGGTGTAGACTAATTGCCTAAGTAGCTTTTTTTTTATTTTGTAGTTGTAATTTTTCTTTTCTTCTATGCTGATGTACTTGTACTTAATAGTTTATCAATAAAAAGAACTTTTACTTCTAATTTGTCTATCTTTTCTCCTTACTTCACATACTGTTATTGATTAAAAACTTTTCTTACTCTTAATAGTTCATGGATAAATGGGATCAATTCTCCACAACTGACACCGATCTGCTTCAGAGATGCAATGAACTCTTCAAAGTTGGTCACCTGTCTTTAATCGAGGAAGAGCTATTAAAATTTCTTGGAAAAAATGATTTAAATCTAGACAATGAAGCCTACCTTCATATGAAATTCCTCCTTGATCGGGAAGTGGCCAATAATGTGGCTTACTATGAAATGATTGAGGAGCTGCAAAAGAATCATAAAGAATCCAAGGCCCTTATACATGCTTACTACAAATAAAAATATCAAGCTTTAAACGAAGGATGGGGTTTTGAGCAGAAAATGGAGAAATATGCTTCCCATTTCAGAAGACAAGATTTTTTGCTTAATCATGAAGTGGAAGAATCTAGGGTTATTACTAAGTTGCTGGAGGAGGAGAATAATATTTTGAGGGATGAATTAAATGTACTTAAGGATTCCTCTTCCACTACAGCTGCTACTAATGAAGGATTTTTATTATTGGAGGCTGAAAATGCTAAATTAAGGGAAGAAATGGAGTTACTGAAAAAACCAAATTTGTTTCTTATTCCCAAGAAAGAACTAAACCTGGAAGAGCTACTGCAGATGAGGCAGGGACACAACAGGCTCTTACAAATCAAGATGCTCAATTGAAAACCAAAAATCAAACCCTTACTGAAATGTCCTAGAATCTTCAAACATAATTTGATCAGCTTGTTACTCAGTCTACTCAGTTACAAGCCAAATATGGAGTGCTGAAGAAGTTGCAACACCAAGTTGATAGATTAACCTTCTAATTCCACAAGTAGCCAAGGAAATCTGGATAGAGGGATACGATGAAGCTTTAGGTCATTTTGATGAGAAGTTTAAACAAGCCCAGAATGAAGGTTATAAATGGGGCTGGACCAATTACTTGATGGTACTGAAGGTGGAGCAAAAAAGTCCTTTTTGGAAATGATATGATCCAGGGTTGTTGGACCTTGAAAATAATCCTTTTAGGTTGGATGTTAATTGGACTCATATCAATACCATTCCTTAGTGCCTGATTTCCAAGTATTTAGGGGACTATGGCCTTCACGATGAGCTGGAAATTATTCGTCCTCCTCAACTGTTAGATCGACCAAGCAGTGGTAATAGAAGGATACTCCAAGACTTTAACTTTATCAATTCTCCTTTCACCCTAGATGATTATCCAACTGGTATGGAGCTAGTATCTAAGGTTAAGGTAAAACGTCCCTTCGAATAATTTTCTATAATTCTGTTACGAACAAAAGCATGTAATGATCATTAAATTAATGAAATATATTTTATCAACTTGTCTTCTCAATCTTTGAATGTGATTTCCTTATTTTTTTTTCATTAGTTCTATTGACACCCTTAAGAATCAATTACCAATGAATACATAGGTTTTACTAGCTTACTTAGATTAAAATCTCAATTTAGCACTAGTTACCCATGTGTCTGCATAGGTTTTACTAATGCACCTAAATTTTTAGGTTTTCTGCATTAGTTAAAAGTGGTGTGACTAGGCATATCTGGAATATATGACTACATTTCTCTTAATGAATCTTCACAACTTTCTTCTTTTATTTTGCCCAGTAGGATAAAGATCTTATTTTATCCTTATCTTTGTTGACCAAGTTTCTTGAGGACTTAATATCCAGCTATACTTGGGTTTTTATCTGCTGCCGATCAAGTTATGTTTATGCCGAGCAACATCTTTCCTGAGCTGACTAACATATGATATCAATCAACTATTTGGTTATTGCGATGGACCTATTCTGAGTGGCGACCAATCAGTGGGGTTTTTGTAGTTTTTCTGACAACTTGATACTCGATATTAAAGTGCATAGCACTAGTACTCCCACCAAAACTCACAAAATATAAATGGAAGGAATCATCATTTTATTGATACTAAAATTTGATATTGAGCTGAGTACAATTGATTACTTCATTGGTAGTACTTCCTAAGGTGCTCGGCATGCCATGGATTCTTGAATTCTTCTCCCTCCAGAGTCACAATTCGGTAGGTCCCAGGTTAAACAACTACTAAAATACGATATGGATCATGCCAGTTGGCCTCAAGTTTATTGTTCTTATGGATAACCTTTTTTAGCACATAATCTCCTTCCTTTAGGTTAGTCAGCTTTATTCGCTTGTTGTAGAAATGCGTTGTTCGTTGCTGATAAGCAACGTTTCTCAAAACTGCATCTTCACGTACTTCTACCAACATAACCGAATCTAATATTCGCATTAGATAACTTAGAGGAAAGTTAGAGTTCAAAACTTTATAGGATGGAAGTCCTAATTCAGGAGGTATTACAGCTTCAGTCCCTAATGCCAGAATGTCTGGAGATTCTCCAGTTGTAGTTCTCGGGGTTATTCGATATGTCCACAGAATAGAATGTAGCTCATTGATCCAATTTCCCTTAGCATCATCAAGTATTTTTTTCAACCCATTGAGAATAGTTCAATTCGAAACTTCAGTTTTCCTATTACTCTGAGGATGACCTGGAGTAGAATGTACCTTTTGGTATTGGATTGGGCACAGTAGGTTTGATAACCCGAATATAATTATGATAAATCATGTTTAAATCATGATTAGCTTATGTGATATGAATATTATGTTATTAGTATATATATAATGTTAAGTAATTATGTTTAGTTTAATCCCACCTTCCTAAATCTTGAAATATCGAATTAGTTACAAATGTGAAATTTTAAAGTTTCGGTAGGAATGTTCCTGTTGGAGGCTAGTTTTGACCTTTATGACATAACAATTAACTTGAGGTATGAACTAGTTATTAGTAGATATGTGAGTTAGGTTTATAACAAAACAAAGATTTCATCGAACGGACATCCGAGTGGGAAGATATTGTCTTTTTACGAACAGGGGGTAAAGTAGTCATTTAGCCTTAAATGATATTTTGTTTTATGTAATGCCACATGTTATATTTTGATTGGACCAAGAGGGGGTGGACTTATGCCGACTTAAAACCCTTGAATTAAGATCTTCCTTCAGCATATTTCAGCCATGGAAGAGTTTTAACCTAACTAAAGAGAGTTTTGAAGTTTAGGAAGAAAGTGTGAGGAGAAATTGAAGAAAAAATTCATAGAAAAATTACGTAAAAGCCCCTAAGGTATTTCCATCAATAAATCATGTTTATTTTTTTGTATTACTTATTTAAATGATTTAAATAATCATTTGTTTACTGAAATTCCATGTCTTGATGTGTACTTATGGATAGATGCATGTTTAAGCAAACTTGAATGTGTAAACCCTTGAGATTGTTTTGTTTAGGAACCTTGTTTATTCAAACTTCCATATATTTCTCTATAATTACTGGAATTGATTAATTCCAATTGTAGATTAACATGGACTCACATGTGTATTAATTTTCCGAAAATTATGTTAAAATACCAGTAAATGAGTCTTTGGTGAGAGTTTGAAGTTCGGGTATGAAATTTGCCCTAAGGGTGAAAGTATGCCCGCCATGTGTTCGATGTTTTTCTTAACATAGTAAACGAACCTTAAAAATTATGAAACTTTAATTCTGTATTGTTCAATATGTTTAATGATGTTCGGTAAAATAACATAGAAATTTATGATGTAGAAAAATTATGAAAATTCTTGGAAATTGATTGAACGATAAAAGAGCCTATAGGGCAGATTTGCTATGTGGAAAAGAAATAGGCATATCTTGCTCTAGGAAACTCAGAATTATGTTCCGTATTTTGTGTTGGTAACATGATATGATAAGGATTGGATTACCAAGAATAATTAAAGAAGATTTGGGCTGTAATTTGAATATGTTAGATATCAGAACTTGAGTCTAGATGGGACTTCATTTATAATGAATGATTTGAATTGAATAATATGATGCTTATGAATTGAGTTATGATTGAAGTTATTCTTTGGACTATTAATACTCTTATGATGATACTAATATTGTAAGAATAATACGAAGGGAAGAAGAGCTGATTGAACAAGTACCGGATAAAGGCAAGGGAAAAGCCAGTTAAACTGTCAAGGTGAGTGTACTTATGATTTATTTCATATATAAATATGAATATAGCTCTAAGAGCGGATTTGTTTGAATACTTCGGTATTGAGGATTTTTTTGGATATTAAAATATTCAGGATTTGTTTGGGTCTCATGATCCAGGATTGGTTTGAATACTTCGGTACTCAGGATTTATTTGGATATTCAAATATCCAGAATTTGTTATTTCCAATGGGTAAAATTATTTGGATCTTATGATCCAGGATTTGTTATTGCCAACGGGCAGAATTATTTGGATCTTATGATCCATGATTTATTATTGTCAATGGGCAGGATTGTTCAGATTTTATATTCACATATTTGATATAGAATTGTTATTCTATTGCAGGGAAGGAGTACCTCACTAAGCTTAATGCTTATGGTTTATATTTTAACAACTTCAGGTTTGTACGCTGCCAGCTAGGATAATATATGATCGGTAACTTTGAGAGTTGCACCGTTAGAAGAGATGGGGTTTAAGTATGGAGATTTTATCATTGTCACACTGAAGATTTTGATATACTCACACATTGTATATATTGATTTAGTATGGATTGACATGATCATAGTTAATCGTAGTATTGTATAATCTATAATTATGACTGTGATGTTGACTTCGTTATGGCACAAGAACAATATTATGTTCATTATGCAAAAAAAAATATTGATAAAGGAATTAAATTTTCAATGGGCTCGAGATTATGATCCAATTATTCTAATAACAAATTATTAGTATGGATATTGGGTTTGGGGTGTGACAATTAGTGGTATCAGAGCGTGGTTATTAATTCTCGACGTGTGTGACGATTAGATGGCAGTATTTAGTTGATTTTATATTTATGAATTATTTATGTACTAACCAATAGTTTAGTATTATAAATTGTTTATATTGGATGTTAGAACTTTGTTGTATTACAGATAATTCCAGATGGAACCTGGGGATCGACAACATCGAGAAGAGGGAGTAGCTTCTCGTGCAGACAATACTGAAGAAGAGCAGAGTGTTGCTGGAAGGGCCAGATAGAATGAACAACCTACAGAGATTCAGATGATGGTGCAGGCAATGATGAGGATGAAAGAGCAACAAGAAAGAAATATGGCGCAAATGGAAGAACAACAGGCTAGATATTTAGAATCAAAGACTGTGGCCAGGACTGAGAAAGAGGCAAGGAAGGAAATGAAAAATTCCATGCATGAGAAGTTTTTAAAGTTGAATCCTCCAGAATATTCAGGGTTGGTTGAACCTACAGAAGCTGAGATGTGGGTCAGGGATCTAGAAACTATCTTTGCAGTTATGAAGGTTCCAGATAACTAGAAAGTGAATCTATTTGTGTTTAAGCTCAAAGGAGAGGCGAAATATTGGTGGGAAGCCAGCAACCATTTGGTGCCCAGGATGGAAGGTACTAATGTTATTACTTGGGCTGAATTTATTAAAGCTTTGTATGTTAAGTATTTCCCTAAGGTCTATAGGAGGGAGAAGTTGAGGGAATTTATAAATTTAACCCAAGGGAACATATCTATGAGGGAGTATGACGATAAATTTACTACTTTGTCTAGATTTGCTACTAAGTATGTACAGGAAGAAGAAGATAAATGTAGTAAGTATCAAAATGGGCTGATTTGGCCTATTCAAAATAGAGTGGCCACTTATGAGTTAGAAAATTATGCTTCTCTGGTAAACAAAGCCACGATAGCAGAAAGGAAAATGAACCAAGGGGCGGCAAGTAGAGAGAGTTTTAAGAAGAGTAGATTCGACGCATCTCACTCTAAGGCAGGTGAGGGTGGAAGTGTTAAGATGGAACCTCATAAATTTCAGAGAGGTGGTAGAGATAGTGGTAGAGGTTTGGGGAGATTTGGCAGAGATATTAGGGGTGGAGAATCTTCTAGTCTGGTTAGGAAGTCAGGAAAGGGTGAGGCACCGACAAGAGTTGTTACATGTTTCTTTTGTAAAGAGGAAGGGCATTATAAATCCGAGTGTCCTAAGCTTAAAGGAGTGGAATGCTACCATTGTCATCAAGTGGGGCATATTAAAAAGAATTGTCCGCAATTGGCAGAGACTCCAACAACACATAGTGAAGTATCAAGCAGAATGTTATCTCGAGGCAGTGCAGTGAAAAGTACGGGCAGAAGACAAGCTAATAGTTCCAGGCCAGGTGGATGAGTTTTTACAATGAAAGAAGCTCAGATTACTCCAGATGTGGTGTCAGGTACACTTTCTATTACTGATAGAAGTGCTTATGTTCTGATTGATCCTAGTTCCACACATTCTTTTGTGTCATATGCATTTTCCATATATCTGAATAGACCATGCACTCATTTAGAGGTGGGGTTGGGTATTTCCATGCCTATGGGGGATATGATTGTAGTTGAATATGCTTTTCGTGATTGTGTTTTGACTGTGGGGTCTAGAGATACAGTTATAGATCTACTTCCATTGGATATTTATGATTTTGATATAATTCTGGGAATGGATTGGTTATCTAAATATCATGCATCTATGGATTGTTTCTGTAAGGAAGTTGTTTTTAATATGCCTGGCGAGCCTAAATTTAAATTTGTGGGGGAAAGGAAAATTGTTCCCGGTTGCCTCATTTCTGCTATTCAGACGAGGAAATTATTGAGTAACGGTTGTGAGGGTTTTATTGCATATGTTCTTGACACTAGGAAGGGATCTTTACAATTAGTCGATGTTCCTATTGTACGGGATTTTCCAGAAGTGTTTCCTAGTGAGTTACCAGGGTTACCTCCAGAAAGAGAATTGAATTTAGTATTGAATTAGCACCGGGGACAACCCCTATTTCTATGGCACCGTATAGAATGGCACCTGCTGAGTTGAAAGAACTCAAAATTCAGTTGCAGGATTGCTTGATAGGGGGTTTATACAACCTAGTGTATCTCCATAAGGGGCGCTAGTTTTATTTGTGAAAAAGAAAGATGGCACCATGCGTTTGTTTATTGATTATAGACAACTGAATAAAGCTACAATTAAGAACAAATACCCTTTACCTCGTATAGATGATTTGTTTGATCAGTTACAGGGTGCTAAAGTGTTTTCAAAAATAGACTTACGATCGGGTTATCATCAGTTGAGGGTCAAGGAGGGTGATATTTATAAAACTGCTTTTCGTACTCGGTATGGTCATTTTGAATTTCTGGTGATGCCTTTTGGGGTGACTAATGCTCCAGCTGTATTTATGGATCTTATGAATCGGGTACTTCATCCTTTTGTTGATTCATTTGTGATAGTTTTTATTGATGATATTCTGATTTATTCATGTGATATGGTTGAACATGAAAAGCATCTCACAACTATTTTGAATCTGTTGAAAGATAAGAAGTTGTATGACAAGTTTAGCAAGTGTGAATTTTGGCTATCACAAGTTGTATTTTTAGGCCATGTTGTTTCGGGAGATGGTATATGTGTTGATCCTAAAAAGGTAGAGGCTATTGTAAAATGGGAGAGGCCCAATAACGTGACTGAGGTGAGGAGTTTTCTGGGTTTAGCTGGGTATTATAGGAGGTTTATAAAGGGATTTTCTTCAATTGCCTTGTCGATGACTAAACTAACCCGGAAAGATGTTAAGTTTGAATGGAATTCTGATTGTGAAAATAGTTTTGATGAATTGAAAAAGAGGTTGGTCACTGCCCCTGTTCTTACTATTCCACGTGGTGGAGATGGTTTTATTATTTATACTGATACTTCACACCAGGGGTTGGGTTGTGTTTTTATGCAGCATGGTAGAGTTATTGCTTATGCTTCTAGACAATTGCGTACACATGAACGTAATTATCCTACACATGATTTGGAACTTTCTGGTATTGTGTTTGCTTTGAAATTGTGGCGTCATTATCTATATGGTGAGGTATGTGAAATTTTTACTGACCATCAAAGCGTTAAGTATTTATTTACTCAGAAGGAGTTGAATTTGAGGCAGAGGCGGTGGATGGAGTTAATTAAATATTATGATTGTACAATTCACTACCACCCAGGGAAGGCAAATGTAGTTGCAGATGCTCTGAGTAGAAAGGCTTCGGGCAGGTTATCTTGTATTCGGTGTGCTAGAGTTGCCCACATCATGGAGTTGAGATTGATGGGAGTAGAATTGAAGCTAGCAAATGGGGGTAGGTTCTTTGCTCATGTAAGTGTGAGACCTTTGTTAGCTACCCGTATTCGTGATTTGCAAAGCCAAGATCCTTTTCTTGAGAAGAAATGGCAAGATGTCCGAGATGGTAAGTCTGAAGATTTTTGTATTGTGAATGATGGCTCTTTATTGTATAAGCAACGATTATGTGTGCCTAATACGGGTGGATTGAAAGAGGAAAATTTAGATGAGGCTCATAATTCCATTTATACTATGCATCCCGATAGTACTAAAATGTATAGGGATTTAAAGGAGCATTATTGGTGGAATAATATGAAGAAGGAAATACCTAATTTTGTTGCTAGGTGCCTTATATGTCAGCAAGTGAAAGTGGAGCATCAGAAACCTACTGGTTTGCTTCAGCCATTGCCGATACCGGAATGGAAATGGGATCATGTAACGATGGATTTTGTGGTTGGGCTTCCTCGATCTCAAAAGGGGTTAGATTCGATTTGGGTAGTGGTGGATAGATTGACGAAGTCCACTCATTTTCTAGCAGTCAAGACTACGTATACAGTTGACAGGTATGCTAGATTGTATGTTAATGAAATTATTCGATTACATGGAGCACCGGTATCAATTGTTTCAGATAGAGACCCTACTTTTACATCCAGATTTTAGGATAGCTTGCAGTGTGCTATGGGTACTAACTTGAAGTTTAGTACGACTTTTCATCCTCAGACAGATGGGCAGTCTGAAAGGATAATACAGATTTTGGAAGATATGCTTAGAGCTTATGTGCTTGATTTCAAAGGTAATTGGGATGAATATTTGCCTTTGATAGAATTTGCATATAACAATAGTTTTCAGTCTACTATTGGTATGGCTCCATATGAATCATTGTATGGTAGACGATGTCGTACACCGATATGTTGGGGTGAAGTTGGTGAAAGGAAGATAGAGGGTCCAGAATTGATTGAAGTCACCACTGAAAAAGTAAAGATTATTCAAGATAATGAGAACAGCTCAAAGCAGACAAAAAAGTTATGCGGATAAACGATGAAAAGATTTGGAATTCCAGAAAGGGGATTATGTGTTCTTCGGATATCTCCATGGAAAGGAGTTACGAGGTTTGGAAAGAAAGGGAAATTAAGTCCACGCTACATTGGACCTTATGAAATTCTTGAGAAAGTAAGGATGGCTGCCTATAAGTTAGCATTACTACCAGAGTTATCTCGGTTACATGATGTTTTCCATGTTTCTATGTTAAGAAAGTATGTAGCAGATCCTTCACATGTGTTGGTAGAACATCCTATTGAGTTAAAGGAAGACTTGAGTTATGTGGAAGAACCACTTGCTATCGTGGATAGGAAGGAACAAGTAATGAGATCAAAAGTAATCCCACTTGTGAAAGTTGTGTGGAGAAGGCATTCCATGGAAGAGTCTACATGGGAAAGAGAGGATACCATGAATATTAGTTATCTGTATTTTTTTTATTCGGACAACCAAGGTATGTCAATTTCGGGGACGAAATTTCCTAACGGGGGGATCCATGTGACAACCCGAATATAATTATGATAAATCATGTTTAAATCATGATTAGCTTATGTGATATGAATAATATGTTATTAGTATATATATAATGCTAAGCAATTATGTTTAGTTTAATCCCACCTTCCTAAAGCTTGAAATATTGAATTAGTTACAAATGTGAAATTTTAAAGTTTCGGTAGGAATGTTCCTGTTGGAGGCTAGTTTTGACCTTTATGACATAACAGTGAACTTGAGGTATAAACTAGTTATTAGTATATATATGAGTTAGGTTTATAACAAAACAAACGGTTCATCGAACGGACATCCGAGTGGGAAGATATTGTCTTTTTACGAACAGGGGGTAAAGTAGTCATTTAGCCTTAAGTGATATTTTATTTTATGTAATGCAACATGTTATATTTTGATTGGACCAAGAGGGGGTGGCCTTATGCCAACTTAAAACCCTTGAATTAAGCTCTTCCTTCAGCATATTTCAGCAATGGAAGAGTTTTAACCTAAGGAAAGAGAGTTTTGAAGTTTAGGAAGAAAGTGTGAGGAGAAATTGAAGAAAAAATTCATAGAAAAATTACGTAAAAACCCCTAAGATATTTCCATCCATAAATCATGTTTATTTTTTTGTATTACTTATTTAAATGATTTAAATAATCATTTATTTACTGAAATTCCATGTCTTGATGTGTACTTATGGTTAGATGCATGTTTAAGCAAACTTGAATGTGTAAACCCTTGGGATTGTTTTGTTTAGGAACCTTGTTTATTCAAACTTCCATATATTTATCTATAGTTATTGGAATTGATTGATTCCAATTGGAGATTAACATGTACTAAAATGTGTATGAAATATACGAAAAATATGTTAAAATACCAATAAATGAGTCTTTGGTGAGAGTTTGAAGTTCGGGTATGAAATCTGCCCTAAGGGTGAAAGTATGCCCGCCATGTGTTCGATGTTTTGCTTGACATAGCAAACGAACCTTAAAAATTATGAAAATTTAATTCTGTATTGTTCAATATGTTTACTGATGTTGGGTAAAATATCATATAAATTTATTATGTAGAAAAATTATGAAAATTCTTGGAAATTGAATGAACGATAAAAGAGCCTATAGGGAAGATTTGCTATGTGGAAAAGAAATAGGCATATCTTGCTCTAGGAAACTCATAATTATGTTCCGTCTTTTGTGTTGGGAACATGATATGATAAGGATTGGATTAACAAGAAGAATTAAAGAAGATTTGGGCTGTAATTTGAATATGTTAGACATCAGAACCTGAGTCTAGATGGGACTTCATTTATAATGAATGAGTTGAATTGAATAATATGATGCTTATGAATTGAGTTATGATTGAAGTTATTCTTTGGACTATTAATACTCTTATGAGGATACTAATATTGTAAGAATGATAGGAAGGGAAGAAGAGCTGATTGAAAAAGTACCGGATATAGGCAAGGGAAAAGCCAGTTAAACTGTCAAGGTGAGTGTACTTATGATTTGTTTCATATATAAATATGAATATAGCTCTAAGAGCTAATTTGTTTGAATACTTCGGTATTCAGGATTTTTTTTTATATTAAAATATCCGGAATTTGTTTAGGTCTCATGATCCAGGATTGGTTTGAATAATTCGGTATTCAGAATTTGTTTGGATATTCAAATATCCAGGATTTGTTATTGCCAATGGGCAGAATTATTTGGATCTTATGATCCAGGATTTGTTATTGCCAACGGGCAGAATTATTTGGATCTTATGATCCATGATTTATTATTGCCAATGGACAGGATTGTTCAGATTTTATATTCACATATTTTATATAGAATTGTTATTCTATTGCAGGGAAGGAGTACCTCACTAAGCTTAATGCTTATGGTTTATATTTTAACAATTTTAGGTTTGTACCCTGCCAGCTAGGATAATATATGACTGGTAACTTTGAGAGTTGCACCGTTAGAAGAGCTGGGGTTTAAGTATGGAGGTTTTATCGTTGTCACACTGAAGATTTTGATATACTCACACATTGTATATATTGATTTAGTATGGATTGACATGATCATAGTTAATCATAATATTGTATAATCTCTAATTATGACTATGATGTTGACTTCGTTATGGCACAAGAACAATATTATGTTCATTATGCAAAAAAAAATATTGATAAAGGAATTAAATTTTCGATGGGCTCGAGATTATGATCCAATTATTCTAATAACAAATGATTAGTATGGATATTGGGTTTGGGGTGTGATAGTAGGCAGCAAATTCACCATTGTCAAATTGTGTTCCATGGTCAGTGATAAAGGCATAGGGCAACCCATATCTATAAATTATATTTTTCCAAATGAATTGGTAGACCTTCTCATAAGGCATGTTTATCAATGATTCAATCTTAACCCACATCTCAAAGTAATCCACATCAACAACCAAGTACTTAAATCTTCCTCGGGTGGTCGACAATAACCCGAACAAGTCTATGCCCCATATGGAAAATGGCCAAGGTGAAGTGATTGGGGTTAGAGCAGCCTGCGAAGTTTTGTGAATGTTAGAATACCTTTCGCACTTGTCAAATTTTTTGGCAAAGGATACACAATCTGCTCGTATTGTAGTCTAATATTATCCCTGTGAACTGATTTGCTGCAATAATATTCTTCCTGCTATGTGGGATCCACAAGATCCTTCATGCACCTCATTAATCAATTTTTGAACCTCTAATGGTTGAACGCAATGCTGCAGGTTAACTGTGAGTCCTCTCCTATATAACAATCCTTTATCTAGCACATATTTAACTACCTTATATCTCAACTTTTCAGCATCAATTATGTCTGTTAGCAGAGTTCCTTCTTCAGTGGAAGCTTTGATGGGAATCATCGAAGATGGTCCCATGTCTACTGCAATAAAATTCATCATCAGGTCTTCATCTATACTCTTATTTTCTAGAAGCTCGATAGGAATAGTTTATCAAAGCTCGATTCTGGTTACTGAAGCCAACCGAGAAAGTGCATCTGCTCACGCATTGTCCAGTCTTTAAATTTTGCACATGTGAACTGCAGGAAATGTTGATATACTTTCAATGCTTTAGCCAAATACTTCATCATCAATTCTCCTTTATCTCCATACAATCTTAGTATTTGATTCACCACTAGCTAAGAATCACTGTGCACCATAACTTGCTCAGCATTCAGTGATTAGGCCAAACTTAAGCCCATAATAAGAGCTTCATATTATACTTCATTATTTGAGTCCTGGAATTAGAATCACACAACATATTCAATATTTATTCCATCCAGAGTGTTAAGTATTATACCTGCTCCACTACTAGTTGGGCAAGATAACCCATCAACATACAGGTTCCATATTAGGATAACACATGATGGAATGTTTATCTCCTCGCTTCCTCATACTTCCCTGATATCTTCTGAGCTCAAGAAGAGGAATCATGTAGGCCGATAGTGATTTCTCCTGACCTTTCTTCTAATGAAAGTTACTCGGGGATTGATTGTTGACATCCTCTTCTCCTGATTCTTATTCTTTTTGCACATCTTGTCGCTCGGGAATCTCGAGGTAGGTGAAGTCTGTAATAAAATCTTCGACAACTTAACCTTTTAAAGAATATCTTGGTTCATAAAAAATATCATACTCCCCCAATTCTACTGCTCTGTACATTAATCTTCCAGACTTCTCCTGTTTGTGAAAGGCTTGCCTTAGTGGCATATCAGTGTATACTACAATCGTATGGGCTTGAAAATAAGTCTTCATCCATTTGGGTGCCTCAATCAATGCCAATGTCAACTTCTCCAAGCATGGGTATCTGATTTTTTCTCCTAAAAAAGCTTTACTGGTGTGTAGTAGACTAGTTTTTTTAACTCCATTTTCTTCTCGGATTAAATCAGAACTTACAATTGATTCAGAAAAAGATAATCTTTCTCTTAGAATTAGTCGGGAAAGTAGGGGAGGTGACCCCAAGTATATTTTCAACTCCATAAAAGCTTGTTTGCATTTGTCATTCCATTCAAAACTCTTTCTCGATAATTTAAAGAATGGTATGCACCTGTCAGTAGCTCGGGACACAAATATGTTCAAAGCTGCTACACACTCAGTTAGTCTTTGCACATCATTCTTACAAGTAGGGGACTGCATCTCAATCAGTGCCTTGATCTTATTTGGGTTTGCTTCAATTCCCTTTAGATTTACTATGTACCTGAGGAACATTCCTTCCTGTACTCCAAACACGCACTTGGTCGGGTTCAGTCTCATATGGTATTTCTCCAGTTGGTCAAAAGTTTGGCTGAGGTCGATAATATGATCAGACGCTCTTTTGCTCTTTGTCAGTATATCATCCATATAAACTTCCATGTTTTTGCCTATTTGAACCTCAAAGACTTTATTCACCAATATCTGATAAGTTTCAGTTGCATTTTTCAAACCAAATGGCATAACATTATAATTGTAAGTTCTTCTAGGTGTAATAATGGAAGTATTCTCCATGTATTCAAGCTTCATTTTGATCTGGTTACAACCATAATAAGCATCCATGAAACTCTGTAGTTCATGGCCCGATGTAGCATCTACAAGAGAATCAAATCGTGGAAAATGAAAATGATCCTTTGGGCATGCTTTGTTCAAATTTGTGAAGTCTACACACATTTTCCACTTATTATTCTTTTCTTGACCATAACTACATTGCCCAACCAATCTGGATACTTCACTTAATTGATAAAAGCATCTTTTCGAATATTTCAAAGTTTTCCTTTATTTCTTGGTTCTTCACGGAGAAGAACACTCTTCGCCTCTGCTTTATCGGCTTGGCTTCTTTGTAAACATTGAGTTCATGTCAAAGAAAGGTAGGATCAATCCTTGTCATATCTTTGTGGACCCATGCGAACACATGTTTTCTCTGTCTAAGGAATTCCACTAGTTCCTGTTTAAGAACAGGATCCAACGTTCACTACACCAAATCCTCTGGATTGCCACGGTCATTGACCTTGACAAGTTGTACTTGTCAAGGTAAATTACCGTGACAATAATGGGGGTGACAACTTTTGTTATCATGGACTTGTCACGGTCATTTCATGATCTTTGTCCTTGACAAGGTTTGTCACGGTCAAAGACCGTGACAAATGTAATACCCCGTATTTTTTACGATTTAAATAATTATGTGATTAATTATTATTATGGGAATAAATATGCGATTAATTTATCGTGGTTGGATTAATTAAATTAAAATGTGAGAAATTAATTTGTTATTAATCCGGATTAAAATAATTATTAACTAGCGTGCCAAGGGTTAATACTTATTGTTGATAACTATTAAATATTACTGTGCGATATGTAATATGGAATTATGATATTTGATAAATTATCGGAAATGAGAAATACGGCAGTTTGGTAATTTAAGCCTGTCACGCGTGTGAGTCGTGTCGGGACTAATAGAATGGAATAAAAAGAGAATTTATTTTTATTAACTCGTATGGTCATTTCAAGTGCGCCATTGAGTTTGGGGGGTCGAGATAGTCAAAATAGTATACCTGGGTGTTTAGTTTGGGTTCCGGGACGATTTTAGGCCTAACCGGCACCCCGTAGGGGTAGTTTTGTAATTTGGATTTTTGGGCCAAACGAATGGACGAAAATTGGGATTAATTATATCAGCTAAGGAAAGTCCATTAGGGTTAAGAAATGATAGGAAGTTAGAACGGACATGGAGGGTGTGAGGGAGAACCAATTTCCAAGAGAGAAGGCTCATTTGGCATCACCTTGCACAACAGTGACCACCAACGTGTAGATCGCGAAGAGAGGAACGCGTATGTGCTAACATCACCAACGGATCAGACCATCATATTCGAGGAAAGTGTTTATTACTTGCATTCTTTTAGCAATAATCATGATCGTGTTAGTCTAGGTGGAATTAATCATGATTTATATGTTAATTGGGTGAAAATTGGAGAATTAAATTATGATTAAGGATTGGTTTAATTAGTGGATGAATTTCCATCATGTATGTAGAGGATTAATCATAGAATTTGATTATATATTGATGAACGAATCTGGGTTGATTAGGTTCTTAAATTGGAAATTTTGAAAACTAGGGTTCATGTGAATTAATTTGGGGGATTTATGTAATTATGATAATTAATGACGAATTAAGGATCCTGGGATTATAGAAATGATCTATAACCTGTTAGGGGTTGATGGGTAATGCTGATGAGTTGTTGGGAATTGAATATTAGCGGTTTTTAGGTTCAGAAATGGTGAAAACGTTGAAGTTTGGTGAAGAAGACGAACAGTGCAATCTCGCGGGATCTCGCGCGAAGTGGTTCAAACGAGATTGGGATCTCGCGCGAAATGGTTCAAATGAGATGGATATCTCGCGCGAAGTCATTCGAGCGAGATAGCATCTCGCGTGACAACCCTTCTGGTTTGAGCGACAGAGGGAATTTTTGGGGATTTCTCTCAAAGTCTAGTTTCGAGTTTATTGGGTTATTGGAGCGAGAGAAACTGCCAAATAGTAAATTTAAATAAGAGGGAATTTTGGGAAAGTATGTGAGAATTAATACTTTAATTATTTCGGTATAGAGAGAATGTACCTTGGAGATTACGAGAGAGAATAGTAATCTAATTATTTATACTATACATAGTAATGAGGTTAAAATACGTTTGAAGAGTATATATGTAGGTTGGAGAAATACCTATAATTTATAATAGGATGTGTGTATGCCTATTATGTAATATTATTATAAGAGCACTAATGACTGATAACTCGGGGGTGCAGAAACTCTATTGATATGTGTACTAATGGGTGATAACCCGGGGGAACAAAGATGGTTATTGTTAGGCACACTAATGGGTGATAACCCGGGGGTGTTGGATTAATATTGATATGTGCATTAATGGGTGCTAACCCGGGGATGCAATATTATATTGTTAGGCGCACTAATGGGTGATAACCCGGGGGTGCTGAATTATTATTGATAGGTGAGGATTTCCAGAATATGTGCACTAATGGGTCTTAGCCGGGGGTGCAGGATTAGTATATATATATATATATATATATATATATATATATGGACTTGTGAATATTGCTACTGTGTGAAATTAGTAGACTTGTTAATAATAATAATTGTTACATTGCACCAAGTGGTCTTAACCTAAGGGTGCATGATTAGTGAATATATATAGAGATGATGAGACTATATATATGTATGAGTGTAATTGGGTAACTTTCTACGTTCTGAGACTAGTAGATAAAAAGGAAAGTGAGAAGTAAAATAATCTTAGTGAATAAAAGATTAACCATTCAAACGGTGAATAATGAAACTTAGTATGTGAGATAAACTATCTGAATAACATATTGTATGGGCGATACGGGAATACTACTTGTGAGCATAGTTAGTATTAATATGGTTTCTAACTAGTTATACTGGGAGGTATAACTAGGGGGAGATTAGATGTACGTTAGGCTTGCACAATAGACGAGAGGTGAGAAACTCATGTGAGAGTTCGATAACTAACATGCGTATAAGACTTGTTTTAAGAACTAGTTTTAAATGCTTGCTAAAATATTTTTACACATCGGGCTCTGACCCGTTTCTTGTATCTCTTCTCTCTTTTGCTATGTTAAAAAGTTTTTCGACAGTGATGCTGAGAATGAACCAACTGAATATCCTGTTTTAAATTGGTAGAGGACTGATCACCCTATATTTAATTGGGCGGGGTGTCACAACAAACCCATGAAAATTTAAAAAAAATTATCACGATCAATGACCGTGACAAGTCTGTGACAAGTCTGTGACAAGTTTCTTTGTCAAAGACTTGTCACAGTCAATGACCATGACAAATCTGGCAAAACTTAAAAAAAATTGATGGGTAGTTTGGCGCCACTGCCACTGCCCAGGAGTATATTTGTACATATTATAGCAAAATTGTACCTGTTTAGATAGAATATATCCAAATGAAATAGAAATAATGCACCAAATCATTACATATATAATTCGATAACCAAACCAAAAGTAACAAATTAAAACAATACAAATATAATCCAAGTGTCTAGATAAAATAGATACAAATAATGTCATGTGGTAGGTCTGAAAAGGAAGTAAGACCACACAGAAAATGCATTGAGACACCCCTGAATATGCATCGCGCCGCATTATTTGCGCAGCCACAATGGGGCATTCTCCTTCTTGGTTATCACATGTGTGATGAGCACCTTGATCTCGATGTCTTGAAGCTCGCCTTCATGAACCAACATACCTTGGATGGTGTCCGGGTCCCTCAACCCCCTCCCTATCCGCGCGCCATCAAATACGTCAAGTATAAAGACGCTCAGTCAACCAATTATTGACATAATCTGCTCGATGGGTGCCAAGTAGGGGACTAGACCATCAATCGGTGAGTCTGAACGTGTCGACAATGAAACAGCGATGTCCACATCCTCGTCCTCGTCCTCATCCACCTCCTCCTCCACCACCTTATCCTTCCCCTTCCCCTTGCCCTTTCCACCCAACAAACGCTTCACGAATGAGAACATACGTTGGACCGTGACCTCCAACCTTGATAGCTTCGCGTCATGCGAGTCCACCTAATGAGCCAACCCGGTGTTACTCGTCTCCATTCCGATGATCCTAGATTTGGCCACCCACTAGATCACCCCACTTGTCCTCCCCTTACGATCAGCGCCAAGCACTTGGCTGAGTGTGTCCGTGGACAAAGTTGCCTTATCGGCATCGGACCGCGACTCATACACTTTATTAAGCTTTTCCTAAAATGACAAAAAGCACACGATTAGTTAAATAAGTAAATAAAAAAAATTATAACGTAATTAACAAAAAATAAACTGTCGGATTACTTACAATCGTGGCCCCGATGCTCGGGGATACCTCCTTATCCTTTCCCTTCTTCGTTCGAATTGCCACATAGGCATCGAGCCTATGCGGCCTACCCCCAGGGCCACTCCCCGTCCCCAGAAATAAAATAATGCAAAATTAACATCGGGACCGCAAATTAAAATAATGAAGAATAACATATTTATGTAATTATAGAAAAATAAAAACTTACCATCATCTTATGCTCCACCTCGGTGTAAGACGTCTGGTCGGATTAGTGCACACCCATCTTTTTTGCCCGATTTTCCCTCCCTGATTGGCGAGCGTCCAATTGTCAATCCTCGATCTCATTGTCAATGAACTTTTTTCATTGTGCCAATGAGATCGGTTCCTTCGGCGGGACGGACTCACACATTCTGATGATGGGGTCTCGGGTCTTCCCAAAGTACCAACCCCACAAATTTTTCTTTCATGTCTTGTGTTGTTCCCTCAACTGCTCCAAGACAGAATCGCGAAGTTCTGGGGCCAGGCTGAATTGTTCCCGTCTAACAAATATAATGTTAGTTACGAATAAATAGAAATATAAATTGAAATTGAAATATAAATATAAATATAAATATAAATACATAACCTGTAGTGTCGCCCAAATAGCCAACTTGAGCTCATTTGGCACCTCCCTCCAACTAGTGTACCCCGGGACGATAATCGTCTTTAGCAGCTCGAGGGATCTAGATAATATCCCCATCTTGTTCTCGACGGCCATTCCCAATTTGCCTCATTTGGGGAGCATAGGGGCCGAGGAGCCCTCGTCTCCCTCGCTACCGCCGGGCCCAGAAGACATCATCATTATCATCATCATCATCCTCGCCTTAATCCCTGAAGGAGACATTTTCTATAAAAAAAATATTGTTATTAGTACAAATTCAAAATGAATTAGAATAAGACATACAAACATTAAGTCTAAATAGTAAATGCGCTAATGTAATCAAGTAAAATTGAATAAAAAGCATTAAACCGATGTTTGGAATTCTTTTTATTGTTTAACTCACACACATATACAAAGGAAAGAGAGAAAGGTAAAAAAGAGTGAAAATGATCAAGTACTAATGAATTAAAAGCATTAAACCGATGTCCAATAATAATAAAACACTAGTACACGCGCTAAATTGGAATACTTATTACATATTAAAAAATTGTTTCAAATTCGAGTTATCATAATAAAATGGATTGATATTCGGTAGGAGCAGCCAAGTCATCCACACTACTGTTTAGATGCTTTGGCACATGTAGGACAATTGACCACAACTCGTTGTTGACATACTCTGAGTGAAACACTTGGATGACCTTTTGAAATGCACAAGGCTCATCGCCCACGTGTTCATTGCTCTGCAACTTGGACAAGTCAACCATGATAAAATTGGTGCCAGGATCAACTTTACAAGCATTTTTATCCTCAACTCTTACCCAATCACAATAAAATACAACCTCTTTGAAGATTACCTAATCCAATTCAAATATATTTCGAATTACACCATAGTAAGTCATTTCAGCTTCAACGATATTTTTATCTTTTGCGCTCGCTCGAAAGAAAGTAAGAGCCTTCCATGAAATGACTGAATTCTGTACATTTGTATTTTCCTCGTACACCCTTGCGCCGAATATGTAACCGTTCAATCGATACTTTTTGTACTCTTGTGCCATGAACAAGGGTACAGTGGCTAGACGAGCAAGCCTTGATGTCGCATCACCCGTCTTTAAGAGTTGAGAATAAAGATAAATTAATTAGGTTAGTTGTAAATTTTTATTGTAATGTAATGTTATATAACAACCATTTTCATTATAATTACCTCGTGTGACAACCACAGCCTAAAATCATTGTATAACTGTGCCATTGTTTTTTGTCTTTTATTATTCTTGCAGGCTTCATATTTTTTTTCATTCAATTAATGTGACAAACGTATTACAAAATTAATCATGTATAAAATAATCTAAAATAATGTAAGACTTAAAATAATTTAAACTTACTTTTTTCATTCTTTGATATCTTCATGTGTGTTAAATAGATAATGAGCTACTTGTTAATGTTGCAAACTCGTTAATTTCACTCATTTTCCAATCCCATGACCACCCTCATCGACGAACTCATTAATGTCATCAACGTTGGTCGCGTCAGGCATATATTCCCGAGTATAAATTGATGACTCCTCGGTGATGTATTCCTCTGGAAATAGGACACCCCAAATAACCATGTACTACATAACCGGATAATGTCCCATAAGTTGGAAAATAATGAATTTCCCACATCAACATAGCTTTCAGCGTAAACTCTTCTTTTCTAAAAGAGTCAAATGCTTGCACACCCTCTTCCTACAACTCATTTAATTCTTCTACCATAGGAGCCAGATAGATGTCGATATCATCACATGGTGCCTTTGGCCCAGGTATCAACAAAGACGTACACTGTGAAGGAGGGAGGTTGAGTGGGGCTAGGATCACTAGCCAAACGAATGTTACGCTGTTCTCGAGAAAAATCAGGATACTCATAACTCATCCTCCTCCAAGCTATAGAATCAATAGGATGACGCATGATATTATCCCCTACTTCTGCCCTAGCATGCCAAATCATTGCCTCCGCTATCCATGGTACTGTGAAAAATCATGTTAATATAGGCCCAATGAGAAAATATTTCAATACTTTTTTAGACACTTTTGAGATTGTGCCTTCGTTGCCAGTAGATTGGAGATATTTAGGTTCATCGCATACCGAAAAACGATCGAGATTTTCATACTCCATTTGGTATAGTATGCAGTCATTCACACAAGCATGAATCGATTTATACTTCATTCCCAAACCTTTCAAACTGTTCGTCATAAAATGATAGCTATTTGGAAGAGTATTCTCTTTAGGTAGTAAGCCCTTCACCCAATTCAGAATTCCTATTACACTATTTCCAGACAAAACGTATTGCGTCTTCAGACTGTGCAAACCAACCATGACATGTAAAGTTGTTTGATCTTTCTCAGAGCCAGAGTATAACGGTTGGGTTGCCTTAAATTTTAAACTTTGGTAGTTATCGTCAAGGTTTATCGTGATATCTTCATGAGCACCTAAACCTTGTACATCTTCAGTGACATCATTATCCTCCACTTCATGAACTTCGTACGCATCATCAACTAAATCCCCTAACATATTATGATCTACGTCATCCCCTTCTACATCTATCCTACTTGTTAAAGGTTGTTATGAAGGTTGTTCGGGGACAAACAAAACTTTCAATTCACCGTGAAAAATCCAAAATTGGTAATTATCTTTCATACCCGATATTAACAAATGTAGTTCAACTATTTTCCACTCACACACCTTACCATTCTTACACCTAGCCCGCGGACACGGAAAGTCTTCATCATTATAACATCTCTTTGCGTATTTTACAAATTCATTAGCACCTCTGCGAAACACATCCCTCAATATATTTGTCTCCCCCATCCACTCTTTGTATTTAGGATATCCCATCACAGCTACTACAAACAATCACCTATTAAAGGTAAGAAGCGTATATTCATGGATTAGTATAAACAAAACTTAAATTTATAGTATGTTTCAATTAATTATGTCTTATTTATATTTGATATGTAAATTACAATTTATAATAGTAATTCTTATTTCCTCCATCTCCTATAAAGAGTGAGTGGTCCTATCCCATTCAAAACCGCATATTTGTGTAATATACTTAACAGCTCATGCACATTGTTACGATTTGAGAAAAATTCGGCAGCATATCTCCATAGTTCTACAAGTACACGACATAGATTGGCAAGTGTGAGTGTTATTTCAATTGATCAATTGAAATAACACTTACACTTGACAATCTAGTATGTACTCAGAGAACATTAGGATACGACAGCAAAACTTCCTCCAAAAGTAACAACTGTAAGCCACTAAGAATATTATTATACAGAAATTATGCAGTCCCAAACTGTCCAAACGGGACAATTCGAAAGATCTCATTACATGAGTAATGACTCTCGAACAGGTATAAGGGCTATTGAATGCATACGCATAAGAACTAGAAGGCTAGTATCTATGTGCACTATGTGTAATTGTAGGTACGTTTCATTTAATTATGATAAGTCCGTGGTCGTTCCACTCTCGAACGGGTCGTGACAGAAAGTATTTTTAGAAAAAAGTCGAAAACTCCCCCTCCCCCCATTTTGACAATAATCCAGTGGTCATGCCACTTCCAAAATTAACCAACTCAACAAATTAAGATAATATATTTAGTTACGGATTTATTTGTGTGAATTAAATTAAGTATTTTTAAAAAATTTAACAACCAACTTCCATATACAACCACCTCCATCCAATATAATCCAACATCAACAACAAACCAATAAATGTGTATCCCGTACTCCATCTAATTCATCTACTAAATTAATTCAACAATAACAATTTCAAACCTAAATAAAAATAAAGAAATAATATTTATAATTTCCAATCAACATTAACAATTAATTTCAAGTCCTAAACTAAACATTAATTTCAAATCCTAAATCAACATTAATAATTAATTTTAAGTATTAAACTAAACACCAATTAATTTCAACACACACATATACACACACGCATACACACACCCTATCCCACCACCACCACCCCAGCACCACCACCCCTGCCCCACTATACACACACACACACACAACTGCATACACAAACACACACACACAAATGCCCTCCCCCCCCCCCCCCCCGCCCCACTACCCCTTTCCCCACTACACACACACACACACACAAATGCACACGTACTCACACACACCCCCATGTACCCACCACCCCTGCCCCCTCCTTCCCACCATACACACACACCCATGTATGCACACACACACACACCCATTTACATGCACACATACACATATACACACACACACACACGAACACATATACAGACACATACACACATATATACAAATGAAAGATAAAGAGAGAAGCAAAAATACCTGGTAGAGAGAGAGAAAGAGAGTGCAGTCGCTTAGAGAGAGAGAGAGAGAGAGAGAGAGAAATGGAGGGAATAGAAAGTGGTAAAAAAAGAAGAGGGAGGGTTTTTTTACTGGAAAAGTTATCATGGACTTATCATGGTCATTGACCGTGACAAGTTTATAAGATTGTCACGGTCATTAACCGTGACAAGTCCGTGATAACTCCACTTGTCACGGTCATTGATCGTGATAAAGGCTTGTCAAGGTCTTATCATGATCAATGACCGTGACAAAAAATGCATTTTTTTCGTCACGATTGCTTCTAATATTTGTCCCTTCACATATTTTGTTCACTATAAGAAAAATGAGTATTAGGGACGGTAAAAATCCATCCCTAAAACTATAAAAATCATCCCAAAAGAGTATTTAGGACGGATTTTGCAACGCCAAAAATCCATCCCTTATGCTAGGCGTCATAAATATTTTAGGGACGGATTTTACCGTCCTAAATATTAATTCATGGATGCTCTACATTTGGCATTAGGGACGAATTTTTTTGTCCCAAAAGGTGTTCCCGTGAAAAATTTCCCGCTTTTGGAAGAAAAGAATCACTTAATTGCATGTTTGGGTAAGAATTGCAAATATAAGGATTTGTTATCTCTAGAGGATAATAAATTAGAGATTTTGTGTTATTATTCACTAATTTAATCTGGGTTTATGTGGAATATTAATGGAGAATAATGAAAATCTAGAGTTCTTGAGGATTAGATGATTAAATCCCTTCTTGAATGAGAATTATAAGATTTTGTTATTTTGTTGACGTTGGAAATCATCCTAATACATCTAGAAATGGTTAGGAACAATTGGTTTAAAATTTGGTGAACAAATATGTAAGTTAATGGTAAAAAACGCAGCTGCGTAATGAAGAAGACGAATATGCAAAGAGGCGAACCGATTCGGTTTTTAGGCGAATCGGTTCGGTTCACAGAAAAATATAAAATTTCCATTTTTAATCCTAGAATTTTTAAAATGTTGTTGGGAAATTTTTTGGGACATTGTTAGAATATAATAAGAGATTTATTATATTGCAGTAGGCCTTGATAGGGTTATGGGATTAAGTCTTATCGAGATAAGTAAGACGACGATTAAACGGGATTAACAATAATGTAAGTAATTCGAGAGAATGAGAATTTAATTACGCAAAAGCGTGAATGAGCTTATTGTATAGACCATTAGGGTAAGGAATCCTTAGGTACTGAAATGGGATAAGGGGTAACTAGGGCCCTTAGAGTATAGAGTAATACTCAATTATATGCGATAGTGAGAATAATTGTAAATTGAATGTACGATGAGTATTCGAGTGATATATACTACGTACAACCGATGATCATTTGGTTGTATGAAAATCTACTAAATATATATAGGTTGTATGTGTACATATTAAATGATTGATGATATGTTAACATACCTACGCTGCCTGCAATCACGGAGGTTCCCGCACAGCGGACGATCCCACCTTGCCGATTCAAGGGAGGTCTTGATTTGTACCCCAAAACATAGAACTTAGGGCGGCTCACTATGTGTCCTGTATTAGTGTGTCCGACATGTCATTTGGATACATTAGGTATGTGCATAGCCTAACGGCTTAGAATTATGTTCGCCTCCACTATTTGTTATTTGATTTTAGGGCTCGAGGAGATGTACCGAGCCATTTGTCCCTGTTTAGTATGAGAGGTACTTCGAGTGATAACAGAGTACGCCATTGTTTCACGATGGTTCTTTTGAGAGACACCTTATATATATATATATACTAGGGTTAACCATGCCGATGGCACAATGATAACTTTGTTCCCATGATATTTTGTACCCGTGCCAATGGCATAATAATAAATTTGTCTCCGTGATAGTGCAAATATAAGCCATGTTAAAATTTTAAACAACCACCGCAATCTAAATTTTAAAAACACTGAGGATTATTTTGTTGATGACACGAAGAAAATATAAGTCATGTTAAAATTAATTCAAATATTGATTTTATAAAGTCAATTTTGTTGCATATTAAAATGGTCAACATCGGTATGAATACATAGGAGATTAAAAAAATGTTGTAGATAAAAAAATGACGTAGATTAAAATAATGGTGAAATAATAAATTAAATGGTCAAATTATAAATAAAAAAATGTTGTAGATTAAAGTCAAAATTCGCATTGTCAAATTAAATATCTACCCACACGATGCATAGGAGTTTGTTCTCAAGTCAAAATTTATAGTGTCATGTATAAATTTAATTTTAGAAGTATTTGTTAAAAAATAAATTAATGTCGAATGTATTGATATTCCTTTCGCGTATAAAATTATCAACTACTCTATAATGATTAGAACTAATAAATTTGAAGAGTAAGAAATATTAAAATACTTTAAACATGCCATCGGCACGAATACACTCTATTAATAAAAAAGAAAACTAAACTTTGTAGGAAACCAGCTTAACTATGTTTAATGCGTGATATACTACTGATAAATTTGTTGTAAAGATTATGGTAGAATACCCAAACAAAAGTATATTTATTTTTAACATATTTAAACCAAATAAATGTTTATTTGTAATAAATAATTATTTTTAATAAGTAACCATATCTAACACACCTTCATAAGCCAACAATCCTAACAACTCAATACATGTCCACAACTCAACACAATAAAACTACAAAAAAACCAAAATTTGAAACAATTATTATTCTGAAAATAGAGATGAATAATATAATAAACTGATAACTCTTTGAAAAACCTTTCTTTTACAACAATAGCAAGAAGAAATTGCTCAGTATATTTAATGCAAAAATTAAATACTAAAAAATAAGTAGCCAACATGAGATTCAGATTCCACAAATAACTAAAACATTACATTCACATGGGTCATGATTGACATATAATGAGAACATAAAAATTTATAGTGTATAAACTTAGTTGCAAAATATATAGAGACCTTAAAAAATCACAAAAATTCAAGATCTATAAAATTCAAAATCTGAAAAACGAAAACTAATTAAAAAAACGAAAATACATGTACATAGAAATTAACTAACTTAAACATATATACTATATTAATACATACACACAGCCACACCTTCTATCCAAATCCACTGGAAAACCCATGACTCTATAAACCTGCCTAAACCCATTGCTCCGGTGAGACCCAATAACTTCCATACCCAAGACCCAGTTGGTCTGACCCAAATACCCAGCAACTAAACCTGACAGCCCATACTCGGACCTTCCATACCCACACCCCAAACCAGCAAACCGTGAACCAGCTAAACCCATCTCCAAAACCACCTCTTGCTGATACCCATTTCCAAGTAGAACTTGTATTTCCTTATCCACAAGAACTCTCCCACAATAGAATGTCTCCATCCAAATATTAGCCATATTTGCCTTACACTACCCAATACCCCTTTTTTGTTACCTTATCTGTTTGAAATGAACACCAAAACTTCCTTTAAGATAAATACATCTACATAAGAAATTTCAAAAACTAAGGATTTAAAATAATCCCGCTCGAGGTATTTCCACCAAATGTGAGATGAAGAGTAGGCAGCAACGCAGAAAGACAACTGGGCATACAACGGATTCATAAACAGCGGGGCATAAACTGTTTAAAATAAATACATAAAAAATGTTGAAAAAAAACTAACGCAAAAAACTGCATATACTAAGATTTGGACAAAAACACAAACGATCCTAAAAAAAACTCAGACAATCCGGAGTTTTAGCTGTTTTTTTTTTGTTTAGATTTGTTTGTTTTGGGGTTCAGATCAACTGTTTCAACTATAACTCACCCAAAAATGAACCCAACATGTTTATGAACCCATCATGTTTATACGAAAATGAACCCAAAATTTTTATTGAGAAACCGAATAGGTTCGGTGTGTGATAATTGATTTAAATTAAATTCGCAAGTTTCCAAGTAACCCTTATTTAATGAGAGTCCTTAAACATGCATCTAAGGTGCGTGTGTCAACCCATAAATAAATAAGGAATGTGACACAAAAAATATGCTGAGACACAGAATTCAGGAAAAAACCCCTTTCAGGTAAAACCTTTATTTCACTATGAATATATAAGCCGCAACTTACAATTACATAGAGAAATTTGCAATGGATCAACACGCAGCCAACCCACAAAGACACGCAGTCTTGAACTCAGCAAGAGAATACACGCAACACCCTCCAAGGACTCGCAGCCCAAACAACGAAGGAAGAACCGCAGCTCTCCTCAATGACACGCAGCCATAAAACTTTGTAGAGACTTCCTCAGCAATGACACGCAGCCCTCGGTTGCAAAGATCTCTCCACAAAGGTTTGAACAAACACAAGGTTGTGTTCTTGGGTTGCCAACAAGATTCACAAAGATTTGTAAATTGTGTGAATAAAAAAAACCTAGAGTCTTGGGCTCAATAGGTGAAGACTTAGAGTATTTAGGACTCTGAAAATCGTCTTGAAAAGTCTAAAAAAAAAACTCCCCGAATTGGCTTTAAATAAGAAAACTTTGAGCGTAAAAAATCTCGAGCAAATCTGGCGAAGTTTATCCCAGGCGGACCGATCCGTCTTGGGGGCGGATCGGTCCGATTGACCGGATGGGTTCTTTTATTGCACGCTTCATCGATTCGCTTGCGGTCCGGGGTATACTGGATCTGCATCAAATGGACCGGTTCGGTTAGCCAGATCGGTTCTTTTATTTTAGGCGGACCGGTCCGGTCTGTCAGACTTGATTCCTCTTCTTCTTTTGATATTCGGATCCGTTGATGAATGTATGAATCTTGAATTTCTTCAACGGTGTAACGGCGTGCGACATAATAAATTGTTAATGAACAAAAATGTCCTTACAAATCTCCCCCTATGTCTATGCCGGTACATACATAAAAACAAAACATCCGAATTATCAAACAACTAAAAATACCTATACAAATCTACCCTTCCATGAACCCAAAACTAGAAAAGGTACAAATGAATAGTCTTCATCATTTGTTCTTCAAATCTTCAGGAATCTGAAATCTTTTCTCATCAGGGTGTGCAATTCAGAGATCATGAATGTAGTACCTACACACATGAGATAAAGAAAAAAAATACCAAGTGACGTATCGAGTTTGAAATGAGATAAACATAGATACCAATATATGATAATCATAAGCCAAATCTCAAAACTCCCCCAAAATTCAAACTCCCCCATAAAATGATAATTCTTTCTCCCCCTTTTTATGATGTCCCCAAATAGACATATAAGAAGAATGAATCAAACAAGCAAAATCGGGGTGTCACGGTATACAAAAAATACACAAACTATTTTTTATTTTTCAAAATTTTCATACAAAGATAGGATACCAATTTGAATAAATAGGATACAAAAATCACACCATGGATTTAGACACAAACAACCAAGTCATGGAAATGGAATGAATGGGTGTGAACACATTCGATAGCTAAATCAACTCAATCAATCATATGTGCACGATCCATACGTGTACTCTTAACGAATGAACATCAAAGGTATCCTTAGGTGTAAAAGTTTGTTGAATTTAGATGACATCGTCTTATGCAAATCATCAAATCAAAGTCAAATGATTTCCACACCAATAACGTCCAAAACTATATAGCGCATTTTTAAGAATTTCAAGGATGTGCAAACCCTTTTTAATTCTCCAACCAAACTCCCTCATATATATATTCTTTTAGAGGTAGTCTAAATTCTCAAACTTCGGAGAATTGGTGAAAAAACCTAAATGGCCCCTTTTTGGCATGAATATCTTTTTATTGCCTTTAAATTTTTTTCGGGCTCTTTTAACCTCTTTGGACATCGGATAATAAAATTCCTCAATTTTTTAGGTCCTTTTTAACGGTGGCTATTGCGCAAAGGATAGATGATTACCTTTCGCAGCCCCTCCCCGTTATCAAACAAATCACACAAACTCAAAAAACGGTTTTTGTATGCACAATTTCCTTATCAAAATTTTATCGCGCTTGGTTCGTTTTAAGGCCAGGATTGAAGTGAAAACACCCAACCAACATGTGATAAGACAAGCACAATAATCAGACAATTCCGTGCATGTGTGCAATAAAGGAAACATGAGTCAAACATGTAGGAAGTAACACTTAATTACATCTTAATGACTCCAAACATTATAAAGCACAAGGATGAATTGACCTATTGTCTCAAAATACTATTAAATAGTCACATGAAAAAAGAATGATGTTGTGACTTGGTCATCCAAAGTGTTCATCCATAAACGGTGACGAAATAAAAAAAATTGGATTTTTCAAAAAAATTATCAAAATAATATCTTTTTGTATTTTTCAAAATATTATAAAAAAAAAAACATACAAAATGATTTATACTAGCAATAGGAAAACAATGTCATCATGAAAAACACCCTATGCTAGTAAACAAGTCAAACCTCAATCATTAGGTGCAGAGGGGTTTTCCAAAGGTGGTGACAACTTATGAAAAACCTCCATCAATTCTTGTGAAGTTTTGACTAAGAACTTAACTTGCTCACCTAAATGTGGAAACTCTCTCATGTAGTCTCCGGGAGCATGTAAAGTATCATGTGAGGGTGCATGTGTGCCAGAAACACGTGTAGAAGAAAAACGTGACACATACCCCAAATTAAAGAAAAATTCCCTAAGGTGTCCTCTCCTCTTACAATGTGAGCAAACATAAATAGGCTTAGGAACACCTCTCTCAAAAACTCTAGGACGCACTCTCCTAATAGGAATGGGACGCCTAGGTGGGTAAGGGTGAGACACATGTGAAACTGTCACTAAAGTGGGAACCGGCTCGGGTGCTAATTGGGAAGAAGAAGCACCGTCATGACTTATTCCTAACTTCTCACCTTTACCCTTAAGAACCACCTTTTCAATCTTCTTAGGTGCGTTCTAAAACTTGATTTTGACCACCCTGGCACGTTCGAGATCACTCTCGAGTTGGGATACACGTATCGTCAGACTAGACAACGTGCTGGTCAAATCACACTTCTCCTTTCTCAAAATCTCCTTCTCTTTCTCCAAATCTAAAACCCGATGACCTAAATCCCTATTATACTTCTTTATTTTCAAGGTCTCGGTGTAAAAATCTCTAAAAGATCTTTGGAGCTCACTTTCATCTCCACTTTCACTCTCACTTTCTCCCTCACTTGAAGCGCTCAAACCATCACTATCACTTTCGTGTGCACTATTATGGGACAAGGTGGATGTGCTCACACGACTAGAAAAAGATACAAACTTCTCACCACTAGTCTCATCACCCTCACCTTCACTACTATCACTAAGTGTGGCGGGCATAGCTACTTTCTTTCCTTTCTTTCTAAGCCACGTAGGACACTCAAACGACTTATGTCCCTTACCCCCACATTCAAAACAAGTGACGTTCTAAAAATCTTCCTCACACTCCTCATCGAATTTATTCTCGTTTTCCCTTTCACCACTTTCTTTGGCCTTTCCTTTCTTTTTATTTTTCTCAAAAAAAATCTTTTTATTGGAAGAATTATTTTTGTTCATGTTGAAATTTTTTTTAAATTTTTTTGCAAACAAGGCCATATCATTAAAATCAAAATCTTCCTCAGAATCGGACTCACAAACTTTTTCTTAAAATGAGTCTTTAAAGCAATGCCATTATCCTTAGCCTTAGTGGTTTTGGGAAACATGTCAGTCTCATAGGTTTGAAGATCTCCTACAAGTTCTTCCAACTTAAGTGATTTCAAATTTCCCAAAGAGTTCAAAACAGTGACTTTAGGAATAAAGCGTTTTGGGAGAGATCTCAAAATCTTTTTAACGACACGCGTGTTATCAATCACCTCACCCAAATTAAAACATGTGTTAACAATGTCCGACAAACGTGCATAAAAAAAATCAAAGCATTCGGACTCAAACATGGTGATAGTCTCAAATTGGGTGGCCAAATTTTGTAATTTTGACTCTTTAACCGCGTTGTACCCTCATGTGTCAATGTAAAAACATCCCAAGCCTCTTTAGATGTGGTGCACGTCATAATTCGGCGAAACTCATCAGGTGAGACATCTCCAGAAATAGCACTCAGACCACGGGAATTAAAATTGGACAATTTATATTCATCTTCAGTCCAGGCTGACACGGGTTTTAAAGTGGTGATGTTATTAACAGTGACCGTGGGAGGAGTCCAACTATTTTCGCAAAGCAACCAAACACGCTCGTCAATAGATTTTAAAATCGATTTCATACGAGCTTTCCTGTAGGCATAATTAGACCCGTCAAAAATAGGCATCTGATTATATAAGTGCTCCATAGGAAAAAATGCGAATTTTCACAAAACTGATTTTTAAAAAAAAAATCAATATCACACGATTTTGCGGAAAATAGGATCACGCGATAAATTAGCGTACCCGCTCTGATACCAATTTGAGAAACCGAATAGGTTCGGTGTGTGATAATTGATTTAAATTAAATTCGCAAGTTTCCAAGTAACCCTTATTTAATTAGAGTCCCTAAACATTCATCTAAGGTGCGTGTGTCAACCCATAAATAAATAAAGCATGTGACACAAAAAATATGCTGAGACACAGAATTCAGGAAAAAAAACCTTTCGGGTAAAACCTTTATTTCACTATGAATATACAAGCCGCAAATTACAATTACATAGAGAAATATGCAATGGATCAACACGCAGCCAACCCAGAAAGACACGCAGTCTTGAACTCAACAAGAGAATACACGCAGCACCCTCCAAGGACTCGCAGCCCAAACAACGAAGGAAGAACCGCAACTCTCCTTAATGACACGCAGCCATAAAACTTTGTAGAGACTCCCTCAACAATGACACGCAGCCCTCGGTTGCAAATATCTCTCCACAAAGGTTTGAACAAACACAAGGTTATGTTCTTGGGTTACCAAAAAGATTCACAAAGATTTGTAAATTATGTGAATAAAAAAAATCTAGAGTCCTGGGCTCAATAGGTGAAGACTTAGAGTATTTAGGACTCTGAAAATCGTCTTGAAAAGTCTCAAAAAAAAACTCCCCGAAGTTGGCTTTAAATAAGAAAACTTTGAGCCTAAAAAATATCGAGCAGATCTGGCGAAGTTTATCCCAAGGGGACCGGTCCGGCTTGAGGGCGGATCGGTCCGGTTGATCGGATCGGTTCTTTTATTCTATGCTTCATCGGTTCGCTTGCGGTCCGGGGTATAGTGGATCTGCATCAAACGGATCGGTTCGGTTGAGGGCGTACCGGTCCGATTAGCCGGATCGGTTCTTTATTGTAGGCAGACCGGTTCGGTCTGTCAGACTTAATTCCTCTTCTTCTTTTGATATTCGGATCCGTTGATGAATGTATGAATCTTGAATTTCTTCAACGGTGTAACGGCGTGCGACATAATAAATTGTTAATGGACAAAAATGTCCTTACATTTATAAAGCCAAAAATGAACCCAACATATTATACACAGACGGTCAGTGCAAAAAAATGAATCCAAAAATACATACGCTGCTAAAAAAAACTCAGACATTCCAGAGTTTTAGTTATTTTTATGTTCAAGTTTGAGTTTTGGTTCCGTGCCAGTTATGAACTTCTACAGTTCAGTAAATACTCAAGTAAAGTGGTGAATGAACACTCGTCGTTGAGATTGTGTGGATTTTTACTGTTTTAAAACTCTTCAGCTTTAAAACTCTAGAGATATTCCTCTCCCATACTCCAAACTCTTCGGCTGTAGACTCTCACGTCTCTTTTCTCCTTGAGATTATGTGTAGATATATACAAAGTACATGTCATAACGATTTTAAGGTTACATGGATCAATTCTTGGTTGATTCTAAGCCATTTGATTCAAAACCCTCCCATTCAATCTTAGCCACCAGTTGATAAAGACCAAACCCACCAAATTTAATCTGAGCCATCAGCTGGGAAAGACCAAAATTCCCTCCTCCTTTATTATTATTATTATTATTATTATTATTATTATTATTATTATTATTATTATTATTATTATTATTATTATTGTTATTATTATTATTATTATTATTGTTGTTGTTGTTGTTGTTGTTGTTGTTGTTGTTGTTGTTGTTGTTGTTGTTGTTGTTGTTGTTGTTGTTGTTGTTATATATTCTACTTATATGTGATAGTAGACAGTTAGATAGTGTATATTTAAAGATTGAATTAAGTAGTGAAACTTAATTAATTGAAAAATGAGAATATAAGTGATATGATAATTTCAACTATTATAACGTATGAGAAACATTAACTAACATGTGACGTACTGAATGGGCAGTACGGGAATAGAGATGTGTTTGTATTAAAAAAATACTTAAGTGTAGTTAGTTTGGGTAGAATATCTAGGTGGGCTAAGTAGAAACGTTAGGCGTGCACAATAGTTCAGAGGTGAGGAAACTCAAGCGAGTTTACGTGAACCTAACATGTATAATCAATAACTGATTTTTATTTGTGATAAATACTTGCAAAATATTTTCAAAATATTTTGGATGATAACCCTTGCTAGAAAATATTTTCAAAACCTTTTAGGTGTCTAGCCACAGGGACGCCAGACTTGATTATTTTGTACGGGGACGTATGGCTGTAGCACTATGAAGGCTTGCAGGGTTTTGATTTGACGCATCATTCCTTCATTCCTAGTGTAGGACCTCTCAGCAGTATTTCAGTATTCTATTTGGGCGTGTTGCCCCAGTTAGACTTTATTTATTCGGTATTTCAGTTTCAGACTTGTATTATCAGTTAGATTTATATTTTAGTTTGGGATTTGAGCCGATGGTTTATTCGCCAAGACTTTATTTATCTATTTACTTGAGATGTTTTGTACTCTAGTATTATGTGAATGTTGTAATTAAGTTTTTCGCATATTATTAAGTGTCTGTTTAATGTAAGATAAAATTGGGTACCGGCTTAATTAACTAATAGGTGATTAGTAATTAATTTGGTTCTCGACGGTGATGCTAAGAATGAATCATTTTGTAAATCCCGTTTTATTTTGATAAATGACTGATCACCCGATATTTAAGTAGGCGGGATGTCACAAGGCTTTAGTAGTAAATTTGACTTTAAGATCTTGTGATAACGGGTTTTTATAAATAAATAAAAAACTCAAACTATATTTGTTAATAAATCGATTCCAAATAACAAACTCAAATCCGAACCATTACTGTCAACTAGTCATCCGACTTAAACCATTAAAACCTGTTAAGTAACTAAAATTCTCTAACAAAATATAATATATTTACGTCTTACTTTCTAAATTTCTATTGTTAATAGTAATACGATCCTAACAAGAAAATGTTTCTTTCCCATATTTATTTATATAAAGAGTTGCAAAATATATCAAAAATTAGTTATCAATAAAGAAAGGGTAGTATTAGCGGATTTAAATGGGTCAGGTGTATCAAAATTTTCAAACCTCAATCGTTATTTTAACTGGTCTATCGTGTTGACTCGATATTGATTCAAATCCGATAAATCCATTAACTTATAATTTTGCATTGCCTCGTGTCTTGTGTCATTTTGAGTTGTCCAAATAAAACATTCATGAGATGTTCAACAACCCCTAATAAAGAGATGATTAGTTCACATCTTTGATATACCCATGCAAAAGAACAAGAACCTTTCAATCTTGGGGACTGCATTTAGTGTAGATAAGGGTTTGCATTACATTTATAAATGATAAAGACATTACGACAGAGAATTATACTATATGTTTTCTTATTACTTTATGATCCTCTTTAATGTATTAATATATAGCTAATATGGATAATGATTAGAAAAGGTGCCACAACTATTAATTGTTTAAGTTCCTCATTATTAAGTAGCCGAAAGACATTCGAGCACACAAATTTTGATGTAATTTTTTTTGGACTTTATTAGTTCTTTGAAGAAGCTGAAAAAATGCAATACTAAAATAGAACATCACTATGGATTTCACAAATGGATTGCCAATTGATGAACAATATTTAGAAAGCATCCTCTACTCCTCAAAGCAAAAGATCTGCTAATCAAAAGCCGAATATATGGATATATGATCTTCTGTCGTCTCTTACAAGTGAATAGAATGTGAGTTTTCATTATGTAATGACAAAATTTTAGGTAGCCAATACATAAAATATAATCCCCTAACGTGGCAATTACTAGATAAAGGGTAACTTCTTATGTTCTTTATGTAGATTTTCAATTTATCTATATTTGATTCGATGTTGAATTGTCATTGAACTTTTTTATAGAGACGTGGGGACCATCTTTATCATGGTTTTTTGCTAAAGTTACCTTCATTTTTTTTATCTCCGGCATCGCAACATGCTATAAAATGATTGAACATTAAGTTTACAAAAGTTGTGTTGGGGTTCCTTCAGCAACAGTAAAGAAAAGGAAAAAGCAGGAGTCACTTTCAATATATTTATTTTAAGAGTAAATTACATTGGACTCCCTCAAACTTATAACCTTGTAATGTCTTGGAGCTTGAACTTTTTTTTTTTAGATTTAACGCTCTAAACTATATTAAGTTTGAACCATTGTCTCTTATGTCAACTATTCCATTAAATTTAAAGGAGTTAGTCCATATGACTTGTATATCAGCGAAAAAACGTCTTTTACCATTACCCATATTCAAACCTAACGTAAACTACACGTCAATGACTAAAAGAATCAAACAAACCCTAACTTTGAGAGATACTCAAAAGATGTCATATATTCAAGAATTGAAGAATACAAGAGGTATTTATATGAGAGGAATAACTTTGAGAATACAAGAGGTATTTATATGAGAGGAATTACTTTGAGAATACAAGAGGTATTTATATGAGAGGAATTACTTGCTAATCAAGTAATTAACTAAATTGACTAAAATTCCCAACTAAATATAAAAGAATGCCTAATTAGTCCCAAATATGCTTGAAAACTAATTAAGCAAGGAAATGCCTAAAAGAACTAAAAATAGAAAATAGAAACAAAATGTAAAATAAAAGGAAAATAACAACGGATTACCATGATTCTCCCCATCTTTAAAAAAGTTTGTCCTCAAACTTGAAAAATTGGAGAATCGCGTGAGAAGTTCCAAAAATGTGCGTGAAAGGAGACGCAAAGACTTAAAAGACCAAAAATATTTTCTTCAAAACTTGAGGAAAGGTTATTTTTTTAATTCTTGATTCAATATTCATCATCTTCCTCTTGCCTCTCTTGTCAACCAACAAAAATTAACTTACACCCGGGTAAAAAACCAAGTTTTGGTGGACAAACCCTAGTTCTTGAATTTGTTGGAGGGTTCTGTGACACCCTGCCTAATTAAACACCGGGTGATCAGTACTTTTTTACATTATAATCAAGGTGAACGGTTGGTTCATTCTTAGCATCACCGTCGTAAAAAAAAAATTCCAATTAAACACCCTAAATAATTAAGCTAAGTGTCAAAACCATTTTAGACATTACTTTCCAAATTTTATTTTAAAAACCAACATTTAAAACTTTACCTAATTCATAGTTAAATAATCACACAACAACTATTTTGGAACATATAATCCAAACAATTAAACATCCAACTGATTGATTTCAACATTTAAAACTTAAAGGAAAAACATCCTGATAATAATAAATCCCAAAGTGTAAATACTGGAAATAAACGAATCTTAATATCCAATAAAAGAACTGAATAATGGAAAAGGGCGACACATGCCCAACTGGATAAAATAATGCGAGGAGTAGAATAAAAAATGAGATCGTCTAAGCAAGAGGCCTGTAACTCCCACCTAAGCTGCAACGCTCCTTCCAAAGGATCCTATGCAGGACGCCCCTGTGGCTGGGCACCTGTAATATATACATATATATACAAGAGAGGAGATGACAGTAAACGGGTCAGAGCCCGATGGTAAAACAGTTTAAAATTTTAGTTTAGCAAGTATTAAAATGTTTACTGGCTAATGCAATAACATATTAGTAACGACACTCTCTTGAGAATGTCTCACCTCTCTTCTAGTGTGCACACCTATCGCACTGATCTTCCCAACAGTTTAACTTATCTTATCTTAAGTTGCTCGTGAGATTTCAAACCGACAAATTCAAATGTTTAAGAGGTTAAAAAAAATTTTGAAGCAAAGTTCTCAATTAAACCTTATATAATAATAAAGTTTCTCAGTAATATATCATGCTTTTCAAACAATTATACCCAAGTTGAATTAATTATTCATTTCTTACTTACCATAGACACAGCAGGTAGTTCCCAAATTCCAGATTTAATTATATATATATTCCAACGGCACCCCACATAACAATTATGGTGCGGGCATACTCTGTTATCCAGTCCCCGTATCACTCGTACTAAGGGAAATACAAGTTCGAAATCACTCTCGAACTGTATTAACATAAAACACATACAATATTGAGGCGAAGCATAGTTTCCAAGTCTCTAAGAGGTCAGCACATACCCTCACGTCTCTTAGGACCGTCTGACTATCGATCCGATAGCCTGTACCAATGATTCCTATCTTCTAGGGTACGAGTCAATATCCCCCATAAAGGTCCCGTTGAGATAAGACTGTCCCAACGCGGTAACCTCAGGGATAACATGTAGCGCGGGCATGATTTTTACACACATATAAAATATATGATCAATCACTGAGTCATATAGATATATAACTATTCACATTCATAAGTTAGGTATGACCATGACCCAACATTATATTATTCCATTCTTAGTACATTTTTATTCGATTATTTCTTATAACGAACTTATTCATTTTTATATTTGAAATTTAATTTATTCCAACTCACTTCTCATCTCTCGAAGTGTTTTCGTTAGCTAAGTAGAAATTCATTAAGCCCTCGCTTACCTTCTAATCCAACTCCTAAACATTTCTATTATTAAGTCTACACACACTAAATTTCTTAGGTATGAATCTTTTCCATTTACCCTTCATTTTCCCATTTCATTAAAGTTCCACTAAACGAGGTTTACCTTGACCCTACTAATCTTTTTTATGTTTCATTATGTCTTAATATCATTAGTCAAGATTTATTACGCATTTAATTAGATTAAGTCAACGTAAGGAAAAATCTAGTTTTTCCCTGGAGGGGCCGATCAATTGATAGAAAGGGGTCGATCGATCGAACAGTCGATCGATCGAAGCTCTTGGCTCGATCGATCGATCAAGCAGGTATGGCGAAAATTGCAGAATACCAGTTACGGGAATTATCATCCAAATCCAAGTTTTTAACCCCCAAACTCCCAGAAATTTGTACCACAATCATTATAATCCCAAATGAACAATATTCTACGTAAGGCATGTGAGTTTTCATCAAGTATCATGGATTAAAAGGGACAAAATTTATATAATTCTCATGAACCCTATAAATTTCTTTAACTTAATTCTTCTCATTCTTTTTCGAGAATTTCTACTTCTTACCCAATGTAAATTCGTGGTTCAACCTCTACATGGGAAGGAAATTTTCAAAATGATGCTTATATCTCTACAACATGCGATTTCTAACCTCCAACATAGGTTGTCTTTCATAAAAACTCATCCTAATAAACCCTAAACTAATATGAATGAATCATTAACTAAATTAAGCAAGATAAATACTTGCCTGGGATTTTTTGTTTCTGATTTGTGGATTAAATCAGTGTGGTGGTGATCCTTGTTGCACGATCTAATGTTTGGCGGTGACGGCGGTGCAAACGAAGGGATTCTTGGCCTATAACTCCTTGGTAAGCTCTTGCTTTCATTATCCAATGGCCGTCTTTTGTTTTTGGTTGTGTTAACCCTAGAAGACAACCCTAAGCATCTGATATATCCTAGAAAATTCGTAGGTTTCCAAGCCCAAAAATACAAAATGCCTAAAACTCCCTCCCGGGGTGTTAATTAAGCCTAAAAATGCCCCGAGACCCAAACTAAACCCCTGGGTACATTATTTTGACTATCTCGACCCTTCCGGACACTTTGGCGCACTCAGAATGACCATACAGGTGACTTATAATTTATTCACTTTTATTAATCAAAATTTAGTCCTGCACGACACGGGCGCATCCCGACTTAAATTTCCGAAATTGTCATTTTATTCACTCATGACATTTAATAGAACCAATTTTATGTATTACTTTGCTCATTAGTAATATTTAACAAGTTTCCAATAACTACTAACTCTCTTCACGTTAGTGATTAAAAATAATTAATTTCCGAATTTATATTAAATTAATAACTCACATCAAATTTAATAAATCCTCAAATTTCAAAAGAGCATAAAAATACGGGGTATTACATACTTCCCCCCTAATAACGGAATTTCGTCCCGAAATTCAGAAAATAAGGTATACCTGGTAAGAATAAATCTGGGTATTTCTCGCGCATATCTGCCTCGTGCTCCCAAGTGAATTCCTCCACATTATGATGCTCCCACTGGACCCGTACAAGTGGAACTACCTTCAACCTCAATCTCCTTTCGCTATGGTATAGGATAGCCACTGGTCTTTTCTCGTAAGACCTATCGGGCTGTAATTTAATCTCCTCAATCGCGATATGGGTATGGGCCATGTCATCCTGAAGGTATCGTCTCGATGACGAGATGTGGAATACATCGTGAATGCGATGTAAATGCTCTGGCATCCCCAATCTGTATGGTACCGACCCTATCCTCTCGATGATGGGAAATGGTCCCATGTACCTCGGGGACAATTTCCCTTTCTTCCCGAATCTTATCACTCCTTTAATAGGAGATACACGTAGTAATACTTGGTCCCCCATGTTAAACTCTCGGAAGAACCGTTTTGCATCGGCATAGATTTTCTTCCTATCCTGGGCTACCCGAATGAGACTCTTGATAATCTCAATACTCACGGAGGTTTCCTGAATCACCTCTGGTCCGAGTAACTTGTTATCCCCCACCTCTAGCCAACACGTTGGGGAACGATAAGGCCTGCCATACAAAGCCTCGAATAGAGCCATGCCAATCGTGAACTGATAAGAGTTATTATAAGTGAACTCTACCAGTGAAAGATGTGGCTCCCAACCTCCTCCAAAATCAAGGACACACATGCGTAGCATATCCTCCAACATCTGATTAGTACACTCTGTTTGTCCATCTGTCTATGGGTGATAAGCTGAACTCAACCTCAACTCTGTACCCATGGCCTCCTGAAAGCTCTCCCAGAAATGTGACACAAAGATCTTATCTCTATCTGACACAATATTTAGGGGCACGCCGTGTAATCTGACAATCGTAGTAATGAACAACTGAGCATACTGACCCATGGTATAGTCTGTCCGTACTGGCAGAAAATGAGCCACCTTGGTCTAATGGTCCACAATCACCCAGATAAAGTTGTGGCCCCGCTGTGATGTAAGCAAACCAGTAATAAAATACAAAAAAATACTCTCCCACTTCCACGCGAGTATTTCCAATGGTTGAAGAAACCCTGATGGTTTCTCGTGGTCCACCTTTACCAGCTGGCAGGTAGAACACTTGGACACGAACTCAGCAATGTCCTTTTTCGTCTCACTCCACCAGTATTGTCGCCTCATATTCGGGTACATCTTATCTTCCCCAGGATGCACCGTAAATCGGGACCCGTGAGACTGGGTCATCACTTCATGACGTAAGTCTGCTCCTTCTGGGACCACCAATCTCCCATTAAACCTCAAACCTCCATCAGAACTAACAGAATAGGACTCAGTACCCTCAGCTAAAAGTCATACAATCTTCTCCTGGAAAAATGGGTCTGCGGTATGTGCGTGTATTACCCTCGTAACAATCTCGGGTGTCACTGTCATAACAGATATGAAGGAATGGGCTACTGCGTCCTGGTGACCCAACTCTTTCCACTTCGCTTTACAGATGTCCGCTACATCGTCTACTGGACTACGGCTCAACGCATCAGCAACTATGTTTTCCTTTCCCGGATGGTACTGTATGTCGAACTGATAGTCCTTCACAAACTCTAACCACCTGCATTGACGCATATTCAGCTCTCGCTAAGTGAACAAGTACTACGGTAACTTGTGGTCTGAGAACAAGCAAAATTTCTCCCCCAATAAATAGTGTCTCCATATCCTCAATGCAAAAATGAACGCTGCTAACTCTAGGTCGCGTGTGGGGTAATTTTTCTTGTGCAGCTTAAGCTTACGGGAGGCAAAAGCTATAGCCTTCTCCTCTTACTGAAGTACTCCCCCGAGTCTCCGTAAAGAGGCATCGGTGTAGACCAGATACTCCACGCCTGACTTAGGTAAAGTAAGGACCGGTGCTGAAGTAAGCTTGTCTTTCAGCTCGTTGAAAGCCAATTGACAAGCATCGTCCCAAACATATGGTACCCCCTTGCGAGTCAGGTTTGTCAATGGACCCGTTATTTTGGAGAACACTCGAATGAATCTCCTGTAGTATCCGGCTAATCCCAAGAAACTACGCACTTTCATCGGTGTCGTGGGCTGTCCCCACTCCCTCACCACTGACACTTTACTCGGGTCAACTGCTATCCCTTGTTCAGAAACAACATGTCCCAAGAATTGCACTTCTCGTAACTTGAACCCACACTTCTCGTACTTAGCATACAACTGATGTTCTCGTAGAGTCTGAAGAACTTGTCTCAAGTGCTCGGCATGCTCTTCCTCGGTGTGTGAATATATTAAGATGTCATCTATGAAGATGATGATAAACTGATCGAAGAACTCTCTGAACACTTGGTTCATCAAGTCCATAAATACGGCTGGAGCATTTGTGAGTCCAAATGGCATCACTCTGAACTCATAGGACCCATATCTCGTCAAGAAAGCAGTCTTTGAAACATCCTGCTCCCTAATACGTAGCTGATGGTACCTTGACCTCAAATCTATCTTCAAAAAGAAAGTTTCTCCCCTCAGCTGGTCGAATAGATTATCGATTTGAGGCAACGGATACTTGTTCTGTATCGTGACCTTGTTCAGTTCCCGATAGTGCACACATAGCCTCAGTGAACCATCTCTCTTTTTCACAAACAACACTGGATATCCCCAAGGTGAGGTACTCCTACGAATGAAACCCTGTCCTAACAGTTGTTCTATCTGATCCCGTAACTCTTGTATTTCTTTCGGAGCCATACGGTATAGAGCACGTGATATCGGTCGGGTATCCGATAATAAATCTATGATAAAATCTATCTCTCGACTGGGGGGTAGGCCTGGTATCTCCTGAAATACATCAGAATACTCACGAATAACTGGGATCGAGTCTAAGGGAATCACAACCTCCTTAGAGGTATCCTCCTCTATGTAATATAAATGAGCAGTCGAGCCTCCCTCTGGGCGAGGCATCGCCACTACAAACATCTCTTGACCCGGAATGGCAAAGACAATACTCCCACCGAAACAATCTATCATGGCTCTGTAAGCTGCGAGCCAATCCATACCAATAATAACGTCGTGCTTATGCATATCTAAGACTAACATCTCTGCTGGTAATACCAAGCTACCAATCTCTACTCTTACACCCCGGCATATAAAGAAAATTAACGATCCATTTCCCAGTGGTGAGTCTACACACGTTACAGTGCTCTCTCTGTGGCTAATAACCCTAAAGCCTTCGTAAAATGGGTAGCTATAAAATAGTGTGTCGCTCGAGTATCAAATAAAACCCAACCCATAGTACCATGGATAGGAAACATACCCTCAATCGCGGGTGGTGCCTGTGGAGCTGCTACCTGGTGGACGTTATAGACACGTCCGTACTGTAACTTCCCCTGTTGCACTGGAGCAACTGGAATGGATGGTAGGGCTAGTACCTGAGCTGGTGCAAGGAGGGCGGCTGGAAAAAGTGGCCTCTGTGGTTCATTACGGGCTCCCTGCGGCTGTGGGACCCTATCACCCTCTAGACAATCCTAGAGCTTGTGGACAATTTTACCACACCCGAAGCATCGGCCCTTAAAATTTCCTCCCCTCTGTCCTTACTGATTACGGCCCTGCTAGCCATTACCACCCCTCTATTGGCCCTGCTGAAATCTCTATTGGCCCTGATGGCCCTGCTACTACCCCTGCGACTGACGATGTTGGCCCTGCTGTCCCTACTGATTAGACTGGCCCTGCTGACCCTGCCTAAATTCCCAAAATCCCTGCTTGGAATCACCTGATCGAAACCGTTTGGCAGGGTCCCCCTGATGAGAACTCTGCTCATGCTGACGAGTCTGCCCCTGAGATGTCGATGCTCCACTAGCACCACTACCCCCTGTCCTTCCCTACTGGTCGGACTCTCCTGCTCGCTTGCTTCCCTGTAGATGGAAGCGGTGATCCTGGCAGTGTAGCAAAGCAGCATTGAGTACGTCTGTGTAGGTACTCAGAGACAGATTTCCTATAAGGTACCGGCGGATCCTCCAAGATAACCCGTCCACAAACAATAGTATATTCTTACCCTCAGTGGGTGCCTCATCTGGCACTATAGTGAGAAGTCTTGTGAACTCTTCTTCATATTCAGCAACAGTAGAATTTTCCTACTTCAAGTTCAGTAACTTTTGCATCATCTCAGTTTGCACGGTGGATGGAAAATATTTGCGGTAAAACCGCTCCCAGAATGACTGAATCGGGATAACATCCCTCTCCTCCAAGGTGGTGGTGGACTCTCACCACTGCAAAGCGGTCCCCCACTAGCTTAAAGAAAGACAAGAACTATTTCTGTACGTCTGTGCACTCATACATACGCAGATGCCTCTGGATATCTTTCTTCCACTCGCTGACAATGATGATATCTGAACTACCCGAGAACTCAGGGGGATGCGCCTTCTGAAAGTCATCCCTAACCCACTCCTATGCATATGGAGGTTGTGCAGGTACTAGCGCCACTACCTGAGCTTGGGGTGGATCTTGCTGTACTACCGCTAGCGTGGCATTCACCGCCTGGGCAACGATGGTGGCTACCTCATTTGTGTTCATTGTTCCCTGAGCCGGAGCTACAGGCTACTCGGCTTGGGCACGCCTATCCTTTGGTGCACGTCTCTTAGGCATCTGAAATGTGAAGAAATTGATTAGTCTACAGTTATTTTCAAATCTCAAATAGTTGAAGATGTAATCATAAAAGCAAGAATACAACAATCCTAAAATAGGGCTCTATAACAAGAACGCTAAGCTGAAAGCAAAATAAGCCATACAGATCCTAAGGACACTAGAACCAGATGCTCTGATACCACATGTGACACCCCGCCTAATTAAACACCGGGTGATCAGTCTTTTATTAAATTATAATCAAGGTGAACGGTTGGTTCATTTTTAGCATCACTGTCGTAAAAATAACTTTTTCAATTAAACACCCTAAATAATTAAGCTAAGTGTCAAAACCATTTTAGATATTACTTTCCAAATTTTATTTTAAAAACCAACATTTAAAACTTTACATAATTCATAGTTAAAGAATCACACAACAACTATTCTGGAACATATAATCCAAACAATTAAACATCCAACTGATTGATTCCAACATTTAAAACTTAAAGAAAAAACATTCTGACAATAATAAATCCCAAAGTGTAAATACTGGAAATAAACGAATCACAATATCCAATAAAACAACTGAATAATGGAAAAGGGCGACACATGCCCAATAGGATAAAATAATGCTAGGAGTGGAATAAAAAACGAGATGGTCTAAGCAAGAGGCCTGCAACTCCCACCTAAGCTGTAGCGCGTTCCTTCCAAAGGATCTTATACAAGACGCCCCTGTGACTGGGCACCTGTAATATATACATATATATAAAAGAGAGGAGATAACAGTAAATGGGTCAGAACCCGATGGTAAAACAATTTAAAATTTTAGTTTAGCAAGTATTTAAAATGTTTACTGGCTAATGCAACAACATATTAGTAACGACACTCTCTTGAGAACGTCTCACCTCTCTTCTAGTGTGCACACCTATCGCAAAAATCTTCCCAGCAGTTTAACTTATCTTCTCTTAAGTTGCTCGTGAGATTTCAAACCGACAAATTCAAATGTTCAAGAGGTTAAATTTTTTTTTAAAGCAAAGTTCTCAATTAAACCTTATATAATAATAAAGTTTCTCAGTAATATATCATGCTTTTCAAACACTTATACCTAAGTTGAATTAATTATTCATTTATTACTTTCCATAGACACAGTAGGTAGTTCCCAAATTCCATATTTAAATATATATATATATATATATATATATATATATATATATATATATATATATATATGTATATTAAATACTCATATAATATATATATTCTAACGGAACCCCACATAACAATTATGGTGCGGGCATACTCTGCTATCCAGTCCCCGTATCACTCGTACTAAGGAAAATACAAGTTCGGAATCACTCTCGAACTGTATTAACATAAAGCACATACAATATTGAGGCGAAGCATAGTTTCCAAGTCTCTAAGAGGTCAACACATACCCTCACGTCTCTTAGGACCGTCCGATAGCCTGTACCAAGGATTCCTATCTTCTAGGGTACGAGTTAATATCCCCCATAAAGGTCCCATCGAGATAAGACTGTCCCAGCGCGGTAACCTCAGGGATAGCAAGTAGCGCAGGCATGATTTTTACACACATATAAAATATATGATCAATCACAGAGTCATATAGATATATAACTATTCACATTCATAAGTTAGGTACGCCCACGACCCAACATTATATTATTTCATTCTTAGTACATTTTTATTCGATTATTTCTTATAACAAACTTATTCATTTTTATTTTCGAAATTTAATTTATTCCAACTCACTTATCATCTCTCGAAGTATTTTCTTTAGCTAAGTACAAATTCAGTAGGCCCTCGCTTACCTTCTAATCCAACTCCTAGACATTTCGATTATTAAGTCTACACACATTAAATTTCTTAGGTATTAATCTTTCCCGTTTACCCTTCATTTTCCCATTTCATTAAAGTTCCACTAAACGGGGTTTACCTTGACCCTACTGGCCCTTTTTATGTTTCATTATGTCCTAATAACATTAGTCAAGATTTATTAAGTATTTAATCGGATTAAGTCAATGTAAGGAAAAATCTAGTTTTTCCTAGGAGGGGTCGATCGATCGATAGAAAGGGGTCGATCGATCGAAGCTCTTGGCTCGATCAATCGATCAAGCAGGTATGGCGAAAACTGCAGAATACCAGTTGCGGGAATTATCATCCAAAATCATCCAAATCTAAGTTTTTAACTCCCAAACGCCCTGAAATTTATACCACAATCATTATAAACCCAAATGAACAATATTCTATGTAAGGCATGCGAGTTTTTATCAAGTATCATGGATTAAATGGGGCAAAATTTATATAATTCTCATGAACCCTAAAAATTTCTTTAACTTAATTCTTCTCATTCTTTTTATATAATTTCTACTTCTAACCCAATGTAAATTCGTGGTTCAACCTCTACATGTGAAGGGAATTTCCAGAATGATGCTTATATCTCTACAACATGCGATTTCTAACCTCCAACATAAGTTTTCTTTCATAAAAACTCATCCTAATCAAACCTAAACTAATATGAATAAAACATTAACTAAATTAAGCAAGATAAATACTTTCCTGGGAATTTTTGTTTTTGATTTGTGGATGAAATCAGCGTGGTGGTGATCCTTGTTACACGATCTAACGTTTGGCGGTGACGGCGGTGCAAACGGAGGGGTTCTTGGCCTAGAACTCCTTGGTAAGTGACACGACTCAGAATGTGTCTCTAAAGTGTGTACTCTCTAGGCTCAAGTGCAAGCCTGTTGCTCAAGTAATAATCCGACAAGTCGGGTATCGATCCTCAGGAAAAAAGGACAACGGAGTTGTGACGACGGGATAAGACAGAAGAATCCTAACGTTGACTCTAAGAAGAAAGGAAAAGATTGATTTGGTTTTTGGGATCGATTAAACTAAAATGTAATAATGAAATTGTGATAAAAAAAAAATGCAACTAACTAAATTACCAAAATTATGAATGAAATATTGAATTGAAACTTTTTAAACTAAATGATAAGAAAACAAGATGGGAATACAATCTCCCAACCCTAGTGTAATGCAGTGACAACGTCAATCATAAATTTATCCGATTAATCTGACCCAGAATTTAGGACTCCCAAGCATTATGTATACGAGGTTCAAGCCCGCATCATACCTAATCTGAGGATGAGTAAATCAGTATCGCGGTAATTGCATTCAAATTGTACTCTAAATCATCACGAGTACCCAAAGGTAAACGAGATATAAAGATCCACAATTATTATGTAATTATGCGATACGATCAAGATCAATCGTTAAATTCATCGGATTAACGTTATGCACACGCATTAACACATCAGGTTGGGTTCATGCATCCCAACCTTTAAAACCTAGCCGAACATGTTAAATGGACTAATGCATGAACTATTAACGTTGCATGTGTATGAATTCATGATGAAACTAGATTGAAACATGTAAATATGTATTATGAATGCAACAATAAGTTGTATCGAATATGGAAACCAAACATGCAAGAACAATGATAAGAATCTTGAATCTTGAATAAAAACTTGAAAAACAAACCCGTAACAATTGAATCTTGAAGAAATTAATTCCCTTGATGTTCCTAGATGTTCCTCCCCTTTTCTCTGTATCAAAAACTGACTAAAACTATCCCTAATGGCTGCCTCTAGGTTGCTGCCTACGTTCCCTACTATTTTTGAAAGTTTTAACCTAAAAGGAATCTTGGGAACCAATCAGAATAAAGGAGCAAATTCGCGCATCAGGGAACCCGAACCGGTTCGGCCTGTACCCCGAACCAGTTCGCCCCCAAACCGGTTCGTCCTGGGGTTCGCGAATGAGTGCTGGCCTGGAGTGCTACACTTAGAATTTTTCTGGCTTTTCTTTTCTTCCTTTCTTGGATATTTCTTCAACTTCAACTGGGCATAAATCATCAACCGTAGTTCAGATTTGGGTGTCGTTTCTTCCAGTGTTCTCGTTGTTCCGAGATCTTCAACTTTACAGTTGACTTATCCTTCCGGATCGAGCTGAAAAATTACCGAATTGCCCTTGAACTTGCCTTCTTAGCTTTTCTTGCATCGTCTTGCTTTCTCTTTTGCATTGCTTGCATAATTAACCTGTAAAACCAATAAGAGAAGCACGAAATACGAAATACTCGCCAACGAAGGTTAGTAGCATAAATGTGAATCAAATCCATATATGTTACATCACTCGGGTTCACAAATGTACTGAAATTAGGGGAATAAATATACAATATTTATGCCCAATCAAACCCCCCTAACTTAGAACTTTACGCGTCTTGAGCAATGTAAAAGAATGAGAGCATGAGTTAAGGACCCTTCAAGGACTTTATTGGGATAGAGCGCCTCTTTCGCGGGCAAGCAATTGCATTTAGCGCATGAAACAAGCCTTTAAACCTCTAGGTTACCCTAGTAGGACGAGTTGTGTCTCGTGAGGGTTTGCAGTGAATATACCCACAAAATTCGACTCAAAGAAAATTAAAAATACGCAAAAATTGAGCAATTCAAACTTTTCCAGAAAATAGTCATCATTAAGTCATATTTACGAGTCTCAAACCGTAGTGTGCGTGCGAAGCCGGAAATATAACCGCCAATTTCGACCGATTGATCATTACGTTACTTATTCGAAAATTCGTTTTGATTTTAATTTCTCACGGAACGCTCTCACAAACGAATCTCTCGAATTATGGCATTTCTCTCGGCATGCGTGATATAAAGAGTAAATGTAATGGAAGCAAATTCACGCATACAAGTAGAAAGACGAAAACTTTATGGCGAAAGGATCTCATCAACGGATTACGATTTTAAAAACGGGAACATTGCCTTTATTTCGCGCACTTAGCGTCTTATATTATCTTTTGGTGTCTTAGCTCTCCACGCGGTAATCAATTTTTGCAATTTGGACTTGGTTAGGACTTTTTCGGGTTGAAGGTTGCATTGGGTAAAATGAAGGAGGTATGGAAGGTTGGAATTAGAAACGTCATTGATGATGTTCAATTGTGCTTTTTTCGTGCTATTGCTCATTTTTTCTTCTTTTTCAATTTTTTTTCTTTTTTTTTTCATTTCTTTTCTTGTTGTTTTTATTGATCATACTATTTTGTTTCTTGCCCCTTTATATGCACTTTTTGGATTTGAAATCTGAATTTTTCATTTTTCATAATTCCGGCTATTTTGGGTTTTTCGGGTTGTCAAACGAAAGGAAAAATTATTCGGCTCAATTTGGGTTGCAAAGGGTGATTTTTCGCTACTTTTTCTGGCCAACATTTTTGGGGTGACAAATGAGGGCCTACTTCATTGTTCAAAATTCCAATTGCGTTACCATATGCGTTTCGAGGTGAATTTAGGTTTAGAGACTAATTTGGAACATTTTTCAAGCCAATATTGCACACATTTTTTAAAATCGATCAAAATGAAAGGATTGAGATCCTTGACAACTTATTAAGCGCTAAAAAGAACCTTGAGTTAACAATTAACTCGAAATGATTTAAAAACTCGCAAAACGTGATAGGCTTGAATCTCACCGGGTTTGTTAATCTCCACATTTATTCGTTAAGTCGTCAATTTTCGTGCAATTTCCATCTTTGGTCAATTTCGGCTTTGTGTATATTGGATGTTTACAATTTGAGACTCCAATTTGACTTTTAATGATATTTTTGAAAATTTTGAATTCCAATTTTTATTTATTTTGAACAAAAAATATTTTTGGGTTTTTTCAAAATTTTATGATTTTTTTTTGGAAAATTTTGTGCATTTTTGAAAATTTGTGAAGTTTTATAAATACGCACTTGTGACCCCCCCCTAACTTAGACTTTTGCATTGTCCTCAAGCAAAAAGGACTAAAATCTAACTCAAAGCGAATAATAAGTGCGAAAAAATAAAACAAACAAATATTAAAATTCAACAAGACACTATATGACACTCATGCATGACTCAAAAATACAACAATAATCACCCCATACGCGTCGGGGGTGCGACGACCTCTCATCTCTCCACAAACTCACCCGACCCCACTCATAGGGTTTGATGTTCTCCTTGTCTCTCCCGTCCTAGGATTATAAGCTAACAATCAGAACAAGTTGGGACCTCGCCTATAGATAAAGGATAGACCGGGAGACTTATCGTGACTAACTGGAAAGGGATCCTCGTGATGCTGGCTCAATCTGTGATCTACGTGCAATGACTCGGAGGGAACACCTAGGTTTCTTTCAAATTTTAAGATGCATGGGTCGGGCTCTAAGTCTGATGACCCACAACTTTTCTCTTCACTTGCTTTCGGGGCCTCTAGTGTTGTGGGTGGATTGTCACAACGAAGGAATTCATCAATTTTTGCTTTCAATTCACTTTCGTCTAAGTGACTACATGAATCCAATAGGGATTGGACTTCAATAGTAATACTTTCATCCACCTGCCCGAATTCTCTTTCAAAATCTTCCATGCTCATGTCTCTTAGTTCTCTCTCTCGAGTAGTGCCTACGTCCTCTCTCACTTGCTCGATCTCCAACTCCACCAGTTTTCTCTCGTCTAACCCCTCTCTCTCTCTTTCAATTGCGATCACTACACACCTCTCCCCCACTTTTCTCTCATTGTCACAACTACCACTATTACTTGATGAAATAGGGCACACCCTTAACGGCTCTCTCTTGTGGGACCCCTTATTCTCATGGCTCGACACTAAGCAGGACCCTAGGGCATCTCCACAATCATTTTCCTCAAAGTACTCCCCTACGATCTCGTCTATGAAGCTCACCGCGTGAAGGTCATCTTCTTCCCCCGTATGTTGGGCGACATGGAAGATGTTGGTCTCTAAGGTCATGTTCCTAAAGGTGAGTTGCATTCGCCCATTCCGAGTATTGATGATTGCGTTAGCCGTAGCTAAGAAAGGGCGCCCAAGGATGATGGGAACATAGTTGCTTGAGTTAAAGGAGGGCTCCATGTCCCAAATGACAAAGTCTACCGGGAAGTAGAAAGTGTCAATTTGGACGATCACGTCCTCGACTATGCCTTTTGGAATCTTCACGGTTCGATCCGCTAATTAGAGAGTGACCTTTGTGGGCTTGAGGTCGCCCAAGTCAAGTTACCTATAGATGGAGTAAGGGAGGATATTGACACTTTCTCCCAAATCAAGTAAGGCATTTTCGATTTTGTTTTCTCCAATGATGCAGGAAATGGTGGGTGCACCGGGATCTTTGAATTTAGGTGGGAGATCATTGAGTAGAATGGAGCTCACATTTTGTGCTAGAAAGACATTTTTCTTTACCTTCATCTTTCTCTTTACCGTCAACAAGTCTTTAATTACTTTTCCATAAGCTGGAATTTGCTTAATGGCATCGAGGAAAGGTAAATTCAGCTTAACTTGTTTTAGCACGTCTAGCACGTCATCGCGTGGGTTTCCTTTATGAGCGGGAATCAACCTTCGAGGAAATGGTGCTGCGGAGGGTGGTTTCACTACCACCTCGGGCTCACTAGTGTCTTCCTTGTCACTCTCGTTCAAGGGGACATCTTCGGCCTCTTTCGTGCTGGGTGAAATCTCCTTGTCTTTTGTTGTGTCGTGTGGAGGAGGTGATAAATCAACGACTCTTCCACTACGAAGAGTGGTCACTGCTTGACATTGCTCCTGATGTTCAGTGGATGCGGAGCTAACACTAGTTTGACCTTGGGGAGGTCGTTGGCCTTGGGCAGGGAACTTTCCCTTCTCTTGAACACTTAACGAGGATTGTATTTTTGACAGATTTTCATTTATGTTGCCGATCAGACGATCATATTTGCATTGGTTACAGTCTGGCTTGCAATGAATTGATTCATTGTATCCTCAAGAGTTCTCCGCTATGGCGGGATATAATTTCCGTGAGGTGGTGGTGCTTGCACATGTCCTTGCATGTTTGGAGCTTGTTGAAATTATTGTGGTGGAGGAGGGGCAACATGTGAAGGAGGGTTCATTGCGGCATGTTGTTGCCCGTAGCTAAAACCGGGATGATTTTTCCACGAAGGGTTGTATGAATTCCCGTGCGGGGCACCGAAATTACCCTTAAAGCCTCCTATACCACTAACTTGCTCCTGCAACATTACTTTGTAGGCGGGTATCGTCGGACATTCCTCAGTTGAATGTCCCGCCTCACAAATCGCACACACCTTCACGACAGGGTTCGGAATGGGTCCAGCTGGTCCTTTTCCATATAACTCGCATAGGTCTCGCAATCCCTTCTCAATGGTGTCCAATTGACAATCCGTCATAGAATTCTTATCTACGTGGAATAGGTCGGACGTCGATGGAGCAGTGGTGGGTTGTCGATTTCAATTTTGAGCGTTCGGGTCAGAGGTATCCCAATATTGGGTAGTCTCGGTGACATACCTCATGTGAAGATCAGCATCGTGGGCATCTAAATCGACAAACGGACCACTTCCCATAGTTTCAATAAGTTGTTTAGAGTTAAGATTCAACCCATTATAGATAAAGGAGATGATTTGCGATGGATCAAATCCATGATGAGGGCATGAGGCAACTAACTCGTTGAAATGTTCATAACATCGATGGAATGGCTCGTTTTCATGTTGCCTGAACGCTTGAATTTGAGCCTTTATAGAGATTGTTCGATGTGGTGGGAAGAATTTCTTGAGAAATTTCGACCGTAGCTCATTCCAGGATGGAATCGAGCTTGGAGGTAGAGACCATAACCAGGCTTTAGCTTTATCTTTGAGCGAGAAGGGGAAAAGTTTGAGGTGAATTACTTCTTGTGTGCAGGTTTGATCATTTAGAGTATCACACACGTCCTCAAATTCCCTAATATGAAGGTATGGCTTTTCAGAATCCATACCGTGGTAATACGGTAGCATTTGGATCATTCCATTTTTGAAACGGAACTGCCCGACATTATACGGGAGTATAATGCATCCCGAAGTGACAGTGCGCTCGGGATATAAGAATTCTCTCAACGGGCGGTACGGAAGCTCGTCCTCACCAGTAGGTGAATTACTATGTTGCGACATCTCTCTCTCACTTGATGACTCGGTGCTCTCACTAGGTGTGCTCGAAGTGTGTCTTACGAATGAGAATGGAGTGTTACTAGAGACTGAGTGCGACGGTGTGGGCGATGGTATCCAAAACTGTGGGGCGTTTGGAGTGTGGGGACTATCAGGGTTATACTCAACAAGTGGATTTTCGTGAATGCTGGTTGGAGTATTATGGGGTGTGGGAGTGGTTTCAGAATTTTGCATTAAAGTTTAGTAGAGGTGATGATTATGAATTTTTTTTATTTTTTTTTTGTCAAAGCTTTGGATTGGCTAAATCTAATCCTAAGTCTACCTAGTTCCCCGGCAACGGCGCCAAAAACTTGACACGACTCAGATTGTGTTTCTAAAGTGTGTACTCTTTAGGCTCAAGTGCAAGCCTGTCGCTCAAGTAATAATCCGACAAGTCGGGTATCGATCCTCAGGGAAAAAGGACAATGGAGTTGTGACGACGGGATAAGACAGAGGAATCCTAACGTTGACTCTAAGAAGAAAGGAAAAGATTGATTTGGTTTTTGGGATCGATTAAACTAAAATGTAATAATGAAATTGTGATAAAAAAATGCAACTAACTAAATTACCTAAATTATGAATGAAATATTGAATTGAAACTTTTTAAACTAAATGATGAGAAAATAGGATGGGAATACAATCCCCCAACCCTAGTGTAATGCAGTGACAACGTCAATCATAAATTTATTCGATTAATCCGACCCGGAATTTAGGACTCCCAAGCATTATGTATACGAGGATCAAGCCCGCGTCATACCTAATCTGAGGATGAGTAAATCGGTATCGCGGTAATTGCATTCAAATTGTACTCTAAATCATCACGAGTACCCAAAGGCAAACGAGATATAAAGATCCACAATTATTATGTAATTACGCGATACGATCATCAATCGTTAAATTCATCGGATTAACGTTATGCACACGCATTAACACATCAGGTTGGGTTCATGCATCCTAACCTTTAAAACCCAGCCGGACATGTTAAATGGACTAATGCATGAGCTAATAACATTGCATGTGTATGAATTCATGATGAAACTAGATTGAAACATGTAAATATGTATTATGAACGCAACAATAATTTGAATCGAATATGGAAACTAAGCATGCAAGAACAATGACAAGAATCTTGAATCTTGAATAAAAACTTGAAAAACCAACCCGTAACAATTGAATCTTGAAGCAATTAATTCCCTTGATGTTCCTAGATGTTCCTCCCCTTTTCTCTCTATCAAAAACTGACTAAAACTATCCCTAATGGCTGCCTCTAGGTTGCTGCCTACGTTCCCTACTATTTTTGAAAGTTTTAAACTAAAAGGAATCTTGGGAACCAATCAGAATAAAGGAGCAAATTCGGGCATCAGGGACCCCAAACCAGTTCGGTCTGTACCCAGAACCGGTTCGCCCCCCAAACCGGTTCGGCCTGGGGTTCGCGAATGAGTGCTGGCCTGGAGTGCTACACTTAGAATTTTTCTGGCTTTTCTTTTCTTCCTTTCTTGGATTTTTCTTCAACTTCAACTGGGCATAAATCATCAACCGTAGTTCGGATTTGGGTACCGTGTCTGCCAGTGTTCTTGTTGTTCAGAGTTCTTCAACTTTCCAGTTGACTTCTCCTTCCGGATCGGGCTGAAAAATTACCGAATTGCCCTTGAACTTGCCTTCTTAGCTTTTCTTGCATCGTCGTGAATCCTATTTTGCATTGCTTGCATAATTAACTTGTAAAACCAATAAGAGAAGCACAAAATACGAAACACTCGCCAACGAAGGCTAGTAGCATAAATGTGAATCAAATCCATATATGTTACATCACTCGGGTTCACAAATGTACTGAAATTAGGGGAATAAATATACAATATTTATGCCCAGTCAGTAAGCTCTTCCTTTCCTTCTCCAATTGACGTATTTTTTTTAGTTGTGTTAACCCTAGAAGACAACCCTAATTATCTGATATAACCTAGAAAATTCGTAGGTTTCCAAGCCCTAAAATACAAAATGCCTAAAACGCCCTCCCGGGGTGTTAATTAAGCCTAAAAAGGCCCCGAGACTCAAACTAAACCCCCAGGTACATTATTTTTACTATCTCGAACCTTACGGACACTTTAGCGCACTCGAAATGACCATACGGGTGACTTATAATTTATTTACTTTTATTAATTAAAATTTAGTCTTGACACGACACGGGCGCGTTCCGGCTCAAATTTCCAAAATTATCATTTTGTTCACTCATGACATTTAATAGAACCAACTTTATATATTACTTTGCTCATTAGTAATATTCAACAATTTTCCAATAATTACTAACTCTCGTCACGTTAGTAATTAAAATTAATTAATTTCCGAATTTTCGTTAAATTAATAACTCACATCAAATTTAATAAATTCCAAAATTTAGAAAGCATAAAAATACGGGGTATTATAGGTTCCACTTAGGGCAGAGGGGTGGCCTACTAGCACTGGAGGAGTTTGGGCCAGAATGGGTTGAAACCCTAGGTTTCAAGAGCATTTTTGGGCATGCTTGGGTGGTGGTGGTGGTGGGGGGGGGGGGGGGGGGGGTTATGAAGTTTTTTGGGGTCGGAATGACCCCGGTGTGGTTTCTGGATAATGGTTTCAACCCAAAAAATAGGTTTTTGGAAGTTTCGGGTGTCAACAAGGCAGTAGGACACTTCTTCTGGTTTATTTGGTGCCGGAATGTGATCAGAGAAGAGGTTTGAAGGTCGATCACCTGCAAATGGATGTTGTCTGGAAGTCTGGTAATCTTCTGTGTTTGTCTTAAATCGTGCGGAGGCTATAATCAGGCCGCCAATGGCTATATTACAACATTAGGTCAACGGGTTTTCACCGGCTCTGTCGGCGGGGCTCTCTTGTTCATCCAGGTTTATTTTTTTATTTGAATTGCTCTGTTGCTGCCCTAGTTCGACCAAATAGTTATGGGACATAATTAGATGGTCTTGGCTGCCAAGGGTCTCGGATTGTATTAGATTAGTTCTTCTTGATGTTGACATTTTCCTTTTGGGGGGTAGAGGGGTGGTAATGGTTGCGGAAGTGTGGGTAGGGATGTTTTGGAGGCTAGGGTTAAGGTTTAGCAACATAGAAAATTGTTGCATTAAGATTTAAAATTGAACTTGTTGTTTTCTTGAAATTTCGATCAATTCCTTTATTCTTCGATTGATCTTCTCTTCCATTCTTGCCATTTGATCTTTAAATTCTTTAATCTTTTCCACTCGAGGTTTGGATTTTCTTGGAGCCATCGAGAAAGTAGCGTACAATTTTTTTGATACACTACACACCGTGTTACAAACTAACACACGAACACCAATGTTTGGAGTGACACCAGCTCCGATACCAATTTGACGTAAACTACACGTCAATGGCTAAAAGAAACAAACAAACCCTAACTTTTAAAGAGAGACTCAAAAGATGTCTTATATTCAAGAATTGAATCATGCGTACAAATGAGAATACAAGAGGTATTTATATGAGAGGTATTATTTGCTAATCAAGTAATTAGCTAAAATGACTAAAATACCTGACTAAAAATAAAAAATGCTTAATTAGTCCCAAACATGCTTGGAAACTAATTAAGGAAAGAAAAGGCCTAAAAAGAACTAAAATTAAAAAATAGAAATAAAATGTAAAATAAAAGACAAATAACAACGGATTCCTATCAAAACCACATGGATAAAATGACTCAAAAGCATACCCAAATCCATCATTTGTAAGGTAGTAACATGTGTTTTATTCATGTTTTATTGTTCCAATTACAAGTTTGGATATGGTTTGGAGTTATTTGGGTATATGATTTAACTAGTAAAATACATGTAAGATTTCCGTTAGATTTAAGGGAAAAGTTGACAAAATGGTCATTGATGAAAGTTTTATTGTTTACAGGATTACAAAAAATTAATTTGTCCAAAGGATTACGAAAAATTAATATATATATATATATATATATATATATATATATATATATATATATATATATATATATATATATATATATATATATATATATATATGAATATATATATATCACTAAATAAATAACGGTAATTAAAATTAATTAATTAACTACTACAAAACAGTAAAGGGAGATAAGAAGAACATACAGTTTGTGATTGAAACAATCACTTGTAGAATTTTGACCGAGTCGAAAGTTGAACTATCTCTCCTTAAGACAGAATTCGCTCTCGCTACGGTGCTGACGGCAAATTCAATGGGCGTCTACCTCCCAGGATGAAACGGTCAATGGCTGTTGCAAGAAGCACTTCAGTGCATCAGTCCCACGAACCAACAATAGCGAATTTCTCTCAAACAGTAAGAAGGGAACAAGGGCAGTAGTAGGAAATTCGGGTAAATTTTCTAATGTGTCAAATGGACTGCATATGGTCCCTTTTATAAGTGGTGAAGCGCTGTAACTCATGACTTTTCCCAGAATAGATGTGACTGTTTGAACAGTTGCACGTTTTAATTAATTAATTAAAAAATGACACCATTTTTTTAAATAATTAAAAAATGACAGTGTTCAGAAAATAAATTTTAAAGCACAAAGGTCAATTAAAATTTGTCCAAAAAATTTAATAATTGCTTAAGAACGACCCGCGACCAGGGCACGGGCCGGGAGGACGATCGGCGACGCGTGTGGACTTTTGGCCCAAGCCTAACACATGCATAGTGTAGACATCTCCCCTTGAAAGAGTTGGGATAGCCAAGGCTTCCAATCTTTAATCCCATAACTTGACTATATTAAGTCCAAGCATTTCTACTACTTTTCCAATGTGGGACAAACCCACTAACTTTGTTACACCATCTAGCTTATACTCAAATGGGTCACTTTAAGTTCAAATTTTTCATTCATTACTTCACTATTTTGACCAAGTGAGTATACCAAATTAATCTCCTTGCTACAAGGAACACATTGGTATTAAAACATGTCACTTTTAACATATGTGTCTTAATTAAAATTGACTCTAAAGTTTAACCAAATAAGCTGGCATTTCATAAAATATACAACAAGTTTAACATAGTTTAGAGGCATCAATCTTATCCAAAAAAAAGGTCGAGGGACAAAGCATTATAAGTTGCAAAGTTTAGGACTCAAAAGTGCAATTCCTATTACTTTACTACATGCTCTAAGATTCTTGTTGTGTTAAATTATATATGTGCCCTTAATTGAAGAAGAAAAAAAAATAGTCCAGTTAAAACAATCAAACGTTTTAAGAAAATTTAACAGTTACTAGAAAACTCTAAGGGTTCGTTTGGTTGTCAATGGGCAAAAGAGTGGGCATGGCAAAAAAAATTACCTAAGCTAATTCACATGAGGCTATCAAACAACCATTAGGCGAAATTAAAGTCAATTCAATTAATTTATTTAAAAACAATTTTATATTATATTAAAAAATGTTAAAAATAGTTTTTATAATATTTTTATATTACAGTTTAAAAAAAAATTGTAAAACATTTTCTTAACAATTTTTTATAATATTAAAATCAGTTTTTAAAATATTACAAAACAATTGTTAAATATTCACAACATTTTTTTTAACTATTTAAAATATTTTTTAATTTTGTTTTTAAACTTTAAAACTATTTTTATATTATATTCAAAACAGTTTTTAAAATTGTTAAAAACTATTTTTACAATATTTTTATATTACGGTTTTTCAACAAATTTGTAAAACATTCTCTTAACAATTTTTTTATAATATTAAAAACAGTTTTTAAAATATTACAAAACAATTTTTAAACATTCACAACAGCTTTTTTAAACTATTTAAAACGGTTTTAAAATTTTTTTTTAAAACTTTAAAAAAGTTTTTATAATATATCCAAAACAGTTTTTAAAAATGTTTTTACAATATTTTTATAATACGGTTTTTAAAAAAATTTGTAAAACATTTTCTTTACAATTTTCTAATATTAAAAACAGTTTTCAAAACATTAGAAAACAAATTTTAAATATTTATAACAGTTTTTTCAACTATTTAAAACAGTTTTTAAAATTATTTTTTAAAACACTAAAACTGTTTTTATAATATTTTCACAACAGTTTTTAAAAATGTTAAAAACAGTATTTACAATATTTTGTTAATACGATTTTTTAAAAAATTTGTAAAACATTTTCTTAACAATTTTTTATAATATTAAAAATAGTTTTTAAAACATTGTAAAACAGTTTTTAAATATTCATAACCGTTTTTTTAATTATTTAAAACAGTTTTTAAATTATTTTTTTAAAACATTAAAACCGTTTAAGAAGTTGGCAAATTTGTTGGCAAATATTTCCCACTCAAATAGGTAAGCAAAATTTGCCTACAGATCGTGCATAAGAGGTGTTGTACATTGACAAATAATGTCACGGCAAATAATGCAACCAAACGGTCAAAATGTGGGCAAATTTTTTTATTTGCCAACTTTTTGACATTTGCCTAAGTAAAAAAAGGCAATCAAGCGGACCCTAACTATAAAACATATCTGAATATGGTTTATTTTGCTACAATGATTTTCAAATACATCTCTTAACGTGGGACATCTAAAAGGAATCCTAAGTTGGAATGAAGGAAATATGTAATATCCGTGTTTGTAATAGTTGTCTTACAACAATATGTTTGTTTCAGTTAGCTATAAAAGCGAAGAAAAGAATCACATGCTAAAGTAAAAATTACTGAAAACTAAACCATATTGTCAAGGGGGGCTGCATGGCATTTCTTCAATGTTATTGTCCAGGAAGAGAAACATAAAGGGCAGGCCGCCCATAAGCTGAAAGAGGCAGTGCTTGAAAGCATATTTGTACAAAATTTGGACCCATTGGCCAAGTTAGAACTTGGGGAAAAATAGTTTTAGGTCCTGGCAAATAAATTTTAAATACTAAAAGAATTTTGATAAATTTTAACACTTACCACTAATTCTCTTCTTGTAGTAGTTCACGCTAGTGACATAACAAGTGAATTTAATAATAAATTATTCTTAAATGTCTAAAAATTTCCAGCAAGTGGCATAAGTAAATATTTCCTTTTTTTCATTTCAGACATGTCATTACATTTAGGTGGTGGACAAACCTAGCCAATAGAGGGAATTTTAGCTTTGTGAGGCACCGAATAGTTGAAAGCTACATGCAGGCACTGGGAGTCGCATCTGAGCCTCAATACAAAATTTTTAGAAAAAGGCTCAACAAAATCATCAAATTGATAGTATTAATTGACGATAATTATGGTATTTATGGTTCATTACAAGAATTAGAGCTTAAATTTATGATATTTATGGCTCACCAAAAAATAGAGTAATGCTATGTGTTCAAATAAATCATCCAAAATCTCTGTCAAAATGCATTAGATGCTTGTACATTGTGGTGAGACCCACATATGGTACAAGCATTTAATGCATTTTGAGGGAGGTTTTGAGATATTTATTTGGGACACATATCATTATTAAAAAAAATAGTTGTTTTAAAATTTCAACTAACATCTTAATTTTCAGGTGGAATAATGAGGGAACTCAAAATCTACCCCATTGTATGAAGATTTGTTTACAGACACTTTATGAGATTGCCTCAGAAATTGAGGAATAAAAGGCATTGAATCCGGTGTTACCTCATTTGCAAAAAAGTGGTATTTGTTCATTTTTCTTTATCTTGTCAAAAATAAGCAAGGACAATTATTATATCTTTTTTTTTGTATATATATATATACACACACACACGAAGAGAGAGAGAGAGAGAGAGAGAGAGAGAGAGAGAGAGAGAGAGAGAGAGAGAGAACGTCTCTGAAGCGGATTATAATTAACAGACGTCGATAACAGATCAATTTTTTAGAACAATAAAAAACATTCAATCAAACTTGTGGGAAATGATCTTCATAATAAGGAGACCATCTATAAAAATATTCATAAAAAAATTCAACGAGGAAGTGCGTGAGATGATTATCGACAAAATTCAATGACAAAAAATCCACATATTTTTCAAATTCGCATTTCGCCCATTTTCCAGTTAAATAGTTTGTAGATGATCTCTCCAATATGGAGATCATTTCTACCAAGTTTGATTAAAAAATAATTTTTTTACTATTCTGAATTTTTTTCTGTTGGGTCCTTTAATTGAGGTTCGCATTAGAGAGTCTATGTATACATTCGCATTAGAGACTTTATGTCTGCATATATATATGATGTCTCTAAAGCGGACCTTAATTAAAAAAAACGATCAGTGAATTAAGGTATGCTTTAGAGAATATATATATAAATAAATTTAGGGAAACTGAAAAATAACTCACTTTTGTTAGACATTTATTGTAATAAAGACAACCCATTTTTTTTTAAACGAAGGACAAACCATTTTGGATATAGAAAAAACCCTGAATTATGCATTTTATTGCAAACTCCCTATATAGTGGACTTTGGAAGCACTTGTGTTCCTCATTGTGTGCGGAGAGGTGGGGGTGTTGCAATATAATATCCCAAAGTATTTAATAGAAAAAACTACGTAATTCAGAGGATTTCATTATCACATATATCTCATATTAAAGATTCTTAATAGGTTAATATTAAGTTTCATGCCATAAAAATCCTCCAAGTTGTTCGAAAAAATATTGTTCATCATAAAAAAAATTCAAACATATGAGATGTCACTGAAATTGCTCCAAATAGGAGACACAAATTTGAAGTGATCCCAATATGAAACAAAAAGTTCAAGTTGTTTAACGTTTGGCCCCTATTTATCATGCGTAATTTGATACTCACACTTCAAGTTTTGCATAATATATGTTGGCACAAAAAAATATTATAAATACTCAAAAAATGCCATCAAGAGATATCAAAGACTACCTACAATATAATGTGAAACGTTAAGTGTAAAAATTAGAATATGGGAACAAATGGGGCTTAAATGCCAAATAAACATATTATTTAGAGATCATTGCCTTATCATTTGATTATAGTTTCTAAATAAATTTGTTATCAGTGGGCAGATTTTTGCGAAGCATTGCTTATGGAGGCAAAGTGGTACAACAAGGGTTATACCCTATACTTTCAATTCAAGCATTTTTTCCTGTGACAAATGTGGCAGCAAATGAGCTCACAAATGATCTTCAAAATAATCAAGATCTTGTATACTAGTCCTCACTAATCATTCGACTTCGCAATGATCAAGCGACCACGGTGGTGATTTCTCTTACTTGTAGATAAATTTCATGGTAATTTCAAACAGTCCATTTACAAGCCCTTTGATTGATAAAATTTCACAAGCACCCCTTGTATTTTGTAAAATAAACTTGACTATTCGGTCCAAAAAAAGAAAATAACAATGGCCTATATTCTACTTAGAAAAATAATGGCAACCCTTAGGCCCTTTTTAGTTGTGAAAAATAAGCGACCACTTCTAATTTTCATTTTTCATAAAAAATTCAAGAAAACTTGAAAATGCATTCATTTGGTACAAATAAATTATTGCTTTAAAAATGTAGTTCATAGAAAATAGATAGCTCAAATGTAATTTACACGAAGTTCAAGACTATAATGTAATTGTCAAAAGTGTAGGGTCCAAATGTAAGTTACAGAAAGTCAACGTGCCAAAATAAAATTTATAAAAAGTATTGGCTTAAAAATATGATTCTAAAAAATCCAAGGCCAAAATATAATTTGTATTAAATTAAGAGATCAAATAATAATTTACCCAAAGGATAAGGGTCTAGAAACAAGTTATAAAAAAATCAGGGTCAAAATGCAATCTTGGGACTTCAGAAAATTTCTGAAAACTTGTAAGTGGTTTTTTGATTTCCTGAATATTTTGGAAAATTATTTTCTAATATTTTATTTTGGAAATTTATCAAAACTTGAATGCATTTTTTAATTTCTATTTTTGTGAAGAAAAAAATTAGAAAGTTTTTCAAAAAAATAACATTATTTTCCACAACTAAACATGGCTTAGCTTCTTGGACACCCATGAAGGAACATTGGTAAAAAGGCAAGAATTGTATCCTCTATTAATTTATTGAATAAATAACAATCGAAATAAAGTAAAATAGAACAATGTTCAATATGAATAGTGAAAGTATTTTTGTCTTTTTATTTCTAAAGAAATATTATCTTAGTAAATCACGTAGTTAATATTAATATTAGCATTTGGAACTTTTAGATTAATATGTAAAGGTTAACTGACAGCGTTGTTTGAGTAATTAAGGTTTTTTGCCTATTAATAAACTCATGAGATCCATAATATTATCAAAAAATATAGGGGTATATTTGAGGTTTGTCAAACCACAAGAAGACTATGATTGCGTTTCTTTTTCTTTGTTTGTAACATAATTTTCTCTTACGGGGGGTGTAATAAAAATTGGAAAGTGATCAGAAAGATAGTTCATTTTGGGGATAATAAAATGATTAGAATATTTTATTGGCTTAATGAGATATTCTTTTAATTTTTCAGTTTACATTGAATTCAATTATTACCCACCCAAAAGAATTAGAGTCCATTAGAAAACAAAATAATATGAGAATATTCGCTAAATTTCTTTTATTTTGACTCATTTTCTACCCATTATAAATATAAAATATTTTTCTATTTTTTCTGACATTGTACTCACTTGCAACTTTAGTGGGACTTATCCTAAATTTTATAAATTTTTTTGGTTGGGAATTATAATCATTTTGCAAAACTCTTGTATTTTTTTCCATAGGTTGGGCAAGAAAGAGGCGATGCTCCTTCCTCATACATATGATTTATGCGAAAAGAAAATGTCTCTAAGGTTGTAGCTCGAAAATACATTGGAGGCCTAATTATGAATACATAGAAGAATCTCAACAAAGAATGCATTATTAAACCCTCATTTTTGCAGCTGTGTGTGAAATGTATAACAAATACAATGAGAGTGGCACATTTCATTTACCAAAATGGAGATGTTTTTGGTGTTCAAGACCATGAGACTCGAAACAAGGTCCTATCGCTATTGATTGAACCCTTTGTGTATAACTAAATGAAATTTGATTTATACTCTTTGTAATTTGATCCAAACAAACTTTAGCCGTTGTTTTGGGAAATAAATGGTTCAAGCAATTTACTTATTTCACTTGGTTTTATGAAAATAAATCATTGAACTAAGGAGGACTATTGAATATACTGTTGGTGTATATTTATTTACATGATAAAGATTCAAATACAACACATAGTTAAAGGGTTAGGAGTTAAAACTAGTGGACCCACATGGGCATATAATTATATATGTCATCTATCAAATCAAATCAAATCAAATCAAATCAAGTGGTGTTAGTTAGACCCGTTTAAGTTTTAATCATTTTAAAATGACAGAAGTCATGTATAAACTTTTAATAACGCATTGTGACACCCCGCCCAATTTAATCACGGGGGATGAGTCCTTTATAAAAATAAACAAAAATCGCATATGGTCCATTCTTAGCATCACTGTCGAAAACTATTTAATTTACTAACTACCTATGTTAAATAAAAGTCGGTGCCAAATTTTATTTTGTTATTAACTTAACAACATGCGAAAATAGAACTAAATTAATTTAACCAAACCATCCACATACAATAATAGTCTAAACAATCCACGATAGATAAATAAATTAATAAATAAGACCAAATAAACCATCGGTTCTCAAAAATATTAATCCAACTACAATTTGAAATAAATAAAATTGAGTCTCAACACAATCTGATAAATAAACTAAAGTAATGAAGAGTCTCAAAAGACAACACACCTAAAGGAAATACTGAAATAAAACTCCTAACTAGGAATGAATAAGCTGAAGCATATAAATCAAATCCTATAAGCCTCCACAATATTGAAGCTATACATCCCTAAAAAGATTCCTCAAGCTGAGAATCCCTGTGGCTGGACACCTAAAATTATTTTGAAAAATATTTTGACACGGGTTAGAGCCCAAGAAAACCTTTTGAAAATATTTAGCAAATAATTAAAATGCAATAATGTAAATATGCATGAACACTTTTCGTATTTAATTTGGTGAAAGATATAGCTCACCCCTCAACTAATATGCACACCTATCGCTTACCTTCTAACCGCACTAGTTATGCTACCCACCTAACTAGCCTTGGGTACACCTTTCCTATCTTGCTAATCTAACCCGAGTATTTCTTACTTTTATTTATAAGTTATTCTAGTCATTAACTTATTTAATCAACTCAACTCAACTCAACAAAGCATTTTCTCAATTATTTGGGGTTGGCTACATGAATCCTATTTTTTCATTCCATTATGTCTAGTGCAATATCTTCGGTTAAACCACATGACATCATGTCCTTTTTTATAATATCCCACCAAGTCAATTTAGGCCTACCTCTACCCCTTGTGTTACTATCAATACTAACTAAATCGCTCTTCCTTATAGGAGCATCCATTGGTTTACGCTTTACGTGTCCAAACCATCTAAGTCGATTTTCTCTCAATTTATCTTCTATAGGAGCTACTTTTACCGTTTCACGAATTTGTTCATTTTTTATTTTACCCTTTCGAGTTTTACCACAAATTCATCTTAGCATTCGCATCTCCGCCACACTCATTTTCTGCACATTTTATTTCTTGGTTGCCCAACACTCTGTCCCATATAACATGGCGAGTCTAATGGTTGTCTAATAAATTTTTTCTTTTAATTTCAAAGGTATACGCCTATCACACAAAATTTCGGTAGCACTTCCCCACTTAACCCGGCCTGCTCTAATCCTATGAGTAACATCATCACTAATATCTCCATCTTTTTGCATAATCGATCTTAAATAATGAAATTGATCATTTCTAGGTATCTCTTGACCCTCTAATTTCACCACATCTCCATTTGTCCTCCTATTATTACTAAAATTTCACTCCACATATTCTGTTTTAGTTCTGCTTATTTTAATTCCTCTTGTTTCTAAAGTTTCTCTCCACAAATCCAACCTAGCATTAATCCTCGTCTTAGTCTCATCCACTAAAATAATATCATCTGCAAATAGCATACACCATGGCACCTCATCTTCTATTTGTCCAGTCAACTCATCCAAAAAAAGAGCAAAGAGATAAGGACTTAATGCTGATCCTTGGTGTAGATTTACCATAATTAAAAATTCACTACTTTCTCCTACTGATGTTCTTACTGTAGTCATCGCACCATCATACATATCCTTGATCACATCAATATATCTGTGAGTCACTCCTCTTTTATGTAGAACCCACCATATTATATCTCTGGGTATCCTATCATACACTTTCTCCAAATTTATAAAGATCATATGAAGATCCTTCTTTTTCTCCCTATTCCTCTCCATTAATCTCCTCAATAAATAGATTGCTTCCATTGTTGACCTCCCAAGCATAAACCCAAATTGATTCTCAGATACTGTTGTCTTCAATCTCAATCTATATTCAATCACTCTCTCCCAAAGTTTCATTGTATTGCTCATTAACTTAATACCACGATAATTTGAACAACTTTATATGTCCCCTTTATTTTTATAAATAGGAACTAAAACACTTTTTCTCCATTCATCGGGCATCCTATTAGTCATTAAAATTCTATTAAATAATTTTGTAAGCTACGATACTCCATCCTCCCCTAAGCACTTCCAAACCTCAATAGGGATACCATCTTGCCCTAAAGCCTTCCCTGTTTTCATCTTTTTTAAAGAAATCCTAACCTCTGTTGTCCTAATTCTTCGGAAAAATATATTTTCTTCAGTCTCCCTAAGTTCCTTTATATCTAATCTACTCCCATTATCTCCATTTAATAACCTCTCAAAGTAGTTTTTTCATCTTTTCATAATTTCATCATCTTTGACTAGGACTCTCGAATCATCACTTTTGATACACTTAACGTTATTAAAATGTTTTGTTTTTGAGTCCCTAAGTTTAGCGAGTTTATAAATACTTTTCCCCCTTCTTGTGTTCCTAATTTTGTATAAAGATCATCATACGCTTTTAACTTAGCATCTCTTACCAATTTCTTAACTTCCTTTTTAGCCCATTTATATTTCTCAAAATTTTCTTCATTTCTATTTGTTTGCCATATTTTAAAGCACTCCCTTTTAATTTTTACTATATTTAATCAATTCAACTTTAATTACTTATATAACCTCCACACTAGTTATATGTGAAATGCATTCACACGTTATGTATTTATCCCGTATATAATTATTCACTCGTATTATATACTTACTAGCATACTACAACATTAACACACATGTCGCGCATAATAACAATCTTTTCGAGTTATAACTCACCGGATGCTTGTCTTTAAAATGCTATCAACCTAGATATGCTCACTCTAATCCAGTTACCATAAATCGATTAACTCAAACTGAAATAGGTAAATAAAATCGCAAATGTAGCGGAGGCGGTCATATTTTCTCGAGAGTGAGACTGAATCATACCCAAAATGTCCCACCTCAAAAATAAATCACATAATAAAAAAAATCACTAGACGATGTGACCTGGGAACTATACTCTCCCTGAATTCACTAGCCTAGGGATTCACCCACATCGTGCAACCTCCTACAATAGGACTAGAGGGGTATGTATTCACAAAAATATCTAATACCGATATTTAATATGCACACAAGTATATATATATATATATATATATATATATATATATATATATATATATATATATGATATCACACTATCCGTACATATATAATTAAATAAGATCCGACTAACCTATGCCTAACTCCCGTAGCACTAGTCCATAGCTCCCGAGTCTATTTTTTCGACTCTTAATTTAATTAATTACACACCATTTAAATAAATAAAAGTACATTTACGTGCTAATATAACCGGACTCACCTACTCGACCCGTATTTTATCATTTATGAATTTATTTCACTCACTACATTATTTAGGTTTCTCACTTTTTTCTCACCTTTCTAATCCCAATTATATCCATCCATAAACACTACGAAATAGGCCCCTTCTTTATTTTTTGTTAAATAAATAATCCTAGAATAAATCCCAATTAAATTAGGTCCTAAAAAAAAAGAAAAATTATCTGTGTTCAGAGGTCATCAATCAATCAATGACCCCGATCGATTGATCGATCGACTGACGAGGGCTCTTCTTCTCCTAGTGTGTTTTCCACCAATTTAAACCTTAAACCTCCAAAACATCAATCCAGACCTCAACCCAATAATATCACATGTTTATTGTATCCATAAACAGGTTCTAACACAAATATATATCATTATCACCGATTTTCATTAAAATTTCTAAGGTTCACGAATTGGGGTTTTCACATATTCATTAAATCACATATCAATTCGATTCCAAAAATCCTAATTCAATAACAATAACTTATGGGTTTCGATTCTAAATCATGTTCCAATATCATATGATAGTGTTCCCCCTTAATTAAATAATAATTTCACACTTAAATATTTAAATCCCACAAACCCAAATTTAACATGTGTCACCCTCCCAAAAATGAATTTTTTCAACACAAACTATGATATGAACATGAAATTATACTATTCAAATTAAAAGCAAGTTAATTACTTACCTTATGGAGTTTGTAGGGTCTGATTTCACATAGAAGACGATGAATCCGCAAAGGTACACCCAATTCCTTCTTTAATTTGGCTCCCAAAAGCTTCTCACTTTCTTCCTCTTCTTTCCTCTCAAATCTCAGGCTTTTCAATTTGAGTTATGGTTTCCTCTAATTCTATAACTTAGGTTTAAATCTCTTAATCCTGAAATTAGGTTGATGGGCCAAGCCCAAATGACCCGAACACCTCCGTGTGGGCCCGGTTGTGATTAAAAAGGCTCTAACATCCAATTACTACCCTCGGGTACACTATTTTGACTATCTTGACCCTTTCAAAACCAACCGTGACCTCGAATTCACCATCCGAGTCACCCTAGAAAAATCTCCTATCTCGACCTCATATAGTCTATAGTCGACTCCCAGTGAGATATAGTATCGTCACTTCACTATCACTCACTATGATGTAAAATATTTTTTTACTATTCACTTAGTAATTATATTTCATAAATAATAAAAATTACCTCTCCCAATTAATATTTGAATATCAACATAATAATTAATTCAAATAAATTACATCACACGTGTAATTTAAGTTAACCAAATTAATTAAATAATTATTACTCAGATATACGGGGTGTTACATGCATTTGGTCTAACATGTGGATTACAGTGTGCATATAAATTTTTACTATGAAACTTTTAAAGACCAATTCTTAATGGGTTTATTTATAATGTATTGAGACCAATTATCAATTGGTTAATATATATATATATATATATATATATATATATATATATATATATATATATATATATATATATATATATATATATGTATGTATGTATGTATGTATGTATGTATGTATGTATGTATATGTGTGGGTGTGTGTGTGTGTGTTTATTTATACTAACTTAAAAGTATCGAAAACCAAGTATGTCATTTTTTACAATTATAACCCTTAAAAGAAAATAAATTTCCAATATACCATTTCTAACAATCTCATATACCCATTAATCAACCACACCCTTCACATTCCATTTGTATATCTTCTTCTCCCCCCACTTGTTAGAGTTATGCCACTTTTTTTATTTTTTTCCATTCAATTTTCCACCTCTCGTATACACATACTTTGCATATCAAACATTTAATACATTGTTCATAATTGGAATATTTATGAAGTCCACTTAAACATACTTGCCAAATTAAGTTAATCGCAATGATAATCTTGTTTTAGTTTCCTTTTGAAGTGGGTTATTTAAACCAATTGGGAGGAGACTTACATGTGAACTTTCTCTTCTCGGGTCTTATTAACTCTTCTTTGTCTTGAATTGGGAGGATACTCACACTAGAAACTAGTATCATATTATCGTTAAATGTAATTTTTACATTCTAATTGTGGGTACCCCGTCCATTTATCTCTGCCCAGAGAAGTAACCAGACTAATCCCTATCAAGAATAGGGAGAGTCCGGCCGAGACTTTGGAACTCCAAAGTCTCGTAGATGGTCAAGTCAGCAGCGACCCATTCAAACCCAAAACCCTCTCAGGAGATATTCTAGGAATTATGGGCTAACGTGGAGGTGCACAGCACCCCCACTCTCTGAAGTTTACATGTATATATTGTATCCCTGGCTCGAGGTAAAGGGGCATGTAAATAAAAAGAAACACTCCCCTGGAGAAAAGAGAAATACAAGAAGAGAGCACCACCGTGGACGTAGGCAATTTACCGAACCATGTATATCTTGTGTCGTGTGTGATTGTGATCATTCTTATTTCTGTTCTTTATTATTTTTCTGGTGATTGTCTTTACTTATAATTTGTGTTGAGATTTATTGTCACCACACTAATATATGCCCCTTATGTTATGTTGTATGTATAGTGTTCGTTCAAATGCCAAAGAAATTGAGAAGGATTTTTTTTAAATCTATTTGGACTATTTATATGATTCACATATATTATTTTTTATCAAATTCCACATATATACATATCCTTTATATTCATCTACCCATGACAAAAAAGTTACATATTTTATGTTTTTTAGTGTTGGTGGTGGTTTTTCTAGGAATTGAGACATTCATTTACTTTCATAATGTATAGGATATTGCATGTGTTGTTAATGTTATGTTTATGTTATGTGGTCGTATTACATGATTATTCCTTAGGAGGATGTATAGCTAGAATTATATTTCACACATGTATGAATAGGTAATTCTACTAACACGTAATTAATTAAAGATAGATCTCAGGTGTATAATCAAAAAATTAATTAGCTTATTATTTTTTACACTTTATGGCCCAATCTAGGACTTGTTAGGCCCATACCCCACACTCTTGTTGAAAATACACCAAATAATCCAATACATCATCTCCAAAACCGTAAAAGGTTAAGGATTTGGTATTAAAGGGGACATGTGATATGTTTCATCCATTATGGATAAGGAGCCATATGTTCCGAATTCAACATAAGAGGGACTTTCAAGACTTGTGAAATTCACCAAAAATTTTCAACAAAAGAATGGAAAATGGAGACTTATCATATTTTGTGAGTTATTAAAGGCATTTTAGTATTTTAGAATGATAATGCAAGTTTGAAAGAATTCAAATTAAAAATATAATTAAGCAACCTCGGGGGGTAAAACTAAAATTTTAAAACTTTATAGACCTAAAATAGTTTTTGTATTTTTATCTCGATAATATAAAGTTCTTCCTTAAATTTGTTTAAATTCCGAGTTGAAATGAGCAAGTTATTAAGTTTGGGGACTAAAATGGAAATAGGGATAATTTTATAATTTTCTAAAATCTTATGAAACTAAATTTGAATTAATTTGATTTATTTTGTATTTTTACAGGTACCCTTGAAAATGGTGAGGAATGGAAGTCAATTGGAGAAGTTGTGAAGTTCTAGGGTTCGAAGTGTAAATAAAAGAAGACGGGTTAAAACCTAGGATTATATATTACTTTAGGCATTATATCAATAAAATTAAATCTTTGTCTAACACCTGTCCATGCAATTTTAACCCCACCCATGTAATTTGGTGATTTGTCATGACCCTTTAAGACTTTCAGCTTCATATGATTGATTGTGTGCCACTTTTGAGTAATCTAGAGGCCTTTGTGTAATCTGCTGGATTAGAATGGCCTAAAATCTAATTTGAAAAGGTTTTGGGTTGTTCGAACGAGTGTTTGGATCATTCGAATGAGATCCTAATCTCGTTAGAACCAATGTTGGTTGTTCGAACGAGATGCTTCCTACATTTGAACACTAGCTTCCAATGACCATTTTCTACCTAAAACTAACCACTCATTAGAAACTCATTCGAACTCCATTTGGATGAGATGTGTGTTGTCATTCGAACGACATCCATTTTCATTCGATCTACACTACAAAAATAAAATTTCTCCTATTCAATAATATTGTAATGATCTAGACCATTAGATTATGTAAGGTGAAAAATACTTTGATACCAATTGAAGAACGTAGGTTCCCGAAAAATTCAAACTTTTAAAATCACAAAAATGAGAGATGGTTCTTACAATATTCCAAATTTTAAATTTCTTACACAAATATCCAAAATTTCACTTTCTTCAAAGTTAAAATGAAATTAAACAAACAATTAAAATTTCTAATAAACATACTTAATTGAAGTTATATATTAGGCCAAACAAAACAAACAGGAATTTTGCCAAATTAATTAAGTTCGACTTGAATTAAATTAAACTAAACTTTACCAAAATTTAATTTTCACTAAATAAAACAAATGTTCTGATTCAAACTAAATTTTATCTTTTTAAACCGTAGCATGCATATACGTGATTTTTGTAAGATAAAATAAACACAATCGCAATGCCGTGATGTACGAGAAAAACTCACAACGGGGAAAATCTCGGACGACCCAGCCACAAGTCCACTAAGCATGGTTTTACAAGGACTTGACATAAAGACTTACTTCAATAACCAGTCTCCTTATCAAGCCTTGACGATTTCTTTTTCCTCCACCTCCGCCTAGTCGATAACTTAGGAATCCACCTTCGTCTCGGAGTCCACCGATGGGAAAAATCAATCGTCAACACACAAAATCCGCCTTCGTATGTACACCACGAAAAATAAACAGAATCCTCTCTAGGAAACGTTCTCTTTTTGGGTAGAGAATGATACCCGATGCGAAAATGACGATCTCAAAATAAAATATGTGAAGAAACTTGGATCATGAAACACAATGGGTGTAAACTATGTGATTTTTCAGAAGTTAAAGCATTAAAATCAACTACACAAATGGGACTTTTGGATAAAAAAGATTTCTCTCTCAAAAGTATAGCAAAAGGCTCTGAAAGTTTGTAGAAAAACTCCCTTCCCACACTTCTTAAAAGCACGGTTAAAAAGATAGCAGAAAGATGGTTAAAAACTAACAAAAAACTTTCAAAAACTACTGGTCGTTCGAATGAAATTTGAATGTCGTTCGAATAACTTTTTCGAACGAGATTTTAGAGATAAAACGCACAAATATCGTTTCAATAGGTCATTCGAACGTAATCGTTGAAACGATATTATCGAATGAGAAAAAAGAGAAAAATAAAAAGATCTCGTTTGATAGTTCGTTCGAACGACATTCAAATTTCGTTTGAACGAGATGAAATGTCATTCGAACGAAATTTCAGAAAATTTTATTTTTCTTAAAAAAAATCATTTTTAACTTAAATTTAGTAAAAATATGACACCCAAAATAAATTTCCATGTCTCTATATATATCATATGCATTCATACCTTTAGAGATCATGGAAAAACTTGAAAAGTTGATGACGTAAAACTTAGCACGAAAATCGGTAATGATGATATGTTCATTTTAGCCTTGGTTGCTACGTCTTCAAGTCAAACGTTGTAGGCTTGGAGGACATAGAAAACTTCTATCCTATGGCTCAAATAGTTATGCCTGGAATTAAGCCAACACTTACAAATTGACTCAATTAAAAATTTATCCTTACACATCTCCCCCTTTGACTATTTCGGAACAAAATCAAAATAAAAATCCTATGGCCGCCCATCAAGGTCATCTAAAAAGATAAAATCCGACCCAAAAATAAAAAATTACCGACGCTTGACTAACACATGGGATGAGAAGCTTTGCTTGCTTTAAAAAGATTGCCGTAAGGATGAAAACATGCGCACTTAAATACACCATCAAACGCATGTATATAATAACTCATTTATCCCCAATTGAAACAAATTCTCCCCCTAAATGTAATAAGGGATAAGCATAATGGAAAAACAAGTATATCATGCAATGGTGTATAGCGTTACAAGTACAATAAAGAAATGTCGAAATAAAAGAGCAACTAATTCACATAAAGATTAACAGATACCAATATCAACACGAAGCATACATGGACTAGTTAACAAAGCAAAGCCTCAAAAAATAAATGATACCTTATATATACATACGCAAAAGTTACCAATGACACACAAGCACATATACATAGGTATAAACACCACAAAATACACAAAATACATTAAACTTTACACACTCATATGGCGTAAGCGTGAGTAAATTACCATGTGGTAAACAGAGTGAAGGGGAGAGAACTAGAGACAAAAGAATTACGACCCAATCACTTAAAAATGGTTAAGGAGTTCTATTTGATTGTGAAAACTTTATCAATCTTAGATTTAGCCTCATGTGACAAGATAAGGTGAACTCAAAGAATAAACAAGCATAATGCATACAAACCTAGAATTTTTATGATTATACAAACCAATAGAGTCATGACAAAATAAGCATAACTAGGATACATTGTCATTGTGAAAATTCGTTGATATTTCCATCCAAACTCCCTCATAAATAGTAATTCTTTTCTTTTCTATTGAATGAACACACCAACTAAACTTTATGGGCCTTGGCTACTTTTTATAATGCTACACTTTTTAGGCCCTTTTTAAACTCTTTGGGTCTTGGCTACTTTTTACATTGCCAAACTTTTTAGACCCTTTCCATGCACCCTCATATATATATATATATATATATATATTATACAGTACAAAAAAATCTCACGTGCAACGGTTCTTACATGCACAAATCTTCCATAGTCATAGCAACATGTAGATGACTAAATTGATAGGAGAACATTTCACTTATCTAAAATATACATGAGAAGTTAAATTTCAAAGAGCTCATGCATTTGTGTGAGAGGCACATAATAAGAGAATTCATAAAGAAATATAAAGTCAAACTTCTCCATGATAGCATGATAAAGAACATTTTAAGAATTAAAATTCATAACCAAAATCTCTAGCCACATGGAAGCGGGGGAATGATATAGGACTCAAACACAAGTATATGCCACATAAAATGTGAAAAACTAAAATACACACAAAAAATATATTTTTGAGTTTTTCAAATTTTTTAAACAAAAAAAGAAAATTCAACTCAAAAGACAAACAAAATCTTTTTATATTTTCCAACTAAGGCAAAATAAATAAATAAATGAAATACAAAAGATACACATATCATAATTCTAGCACAATTTATATAATGAAGCATAACTAGAATATGACAAACAAATGTACAACTAGAAAAAATATATCATGAAGCACAAAAGCTAGTGTATATAGACAAAAGTAACACAATCAACCGTTAGATTTAGCAAGGGAGGAATGATGTGCAAGTAAATTAGAATTATGAACTCTATTATGTAAATCCTCCAAATCGAATATCCTAACCCTCGTGAGTGAAACATGACACTCTCGGGATTTGGTGACCTTGGGGACTCTACCCTTTGATTTTATAGGACAATTTCTAAGATAAAAACAAAACCTCCTAAGGTTCCCCTTCCGACCACAAGGTGTGCAAGTGAAAACACAGTATGAAGTATTACCTAAGGATTGATCTTTTCTAGTGTTCTTGGATGATTTTGTTAAAATCATAGTTTGGGCTTTATTAGCAGAAGCATTTTGAGTATTGAATCCAATACCACACATGTCATTTTTTATTTGGACGGTGTCTAAGATGTTATCTAAGTTCTCTGACCTACACTTCAAATCAAATTTGACCCGACTTGAGTCTTTTAATTTCTCTTCAAGCTCCACTATTCGAGGCTTAAGTAAACTCATACTCTCTTTAAACTCAAGAAGATCTTTCTTCATAGCCTCCATTAAACCTCTAAGGTTATCTCTTTCACCTTCAAAATACTCTAGCTTCTCACTAAGAGTTCTCTTACGTGATGTAAGATCTTCAATCAAAACACTCTCATCATTACGTGTGGCATGTTCTCTCATTTTTGCTTCTAACTTCAAGTTTTCCCTCTGTAATTTCAACGACTCTGCATACAACTCACAAAAGTCTACTTGAAGTTCACTCTCCTCTTCCTCTTTTTCATTCTCACTCTCTTCTCCACTCTTTTTACCATCTAACTCATGCGATTCACAAACTTTGGCCTAAAAAATGTTATATATTAAGCCATCGTGAGGATTTCTCATTATCGCTCACATGACTAGCCAAGAACACGGTAAAATTGTGCTCAATGGGGGAATCATGTACATCTTTCGGCTCACTATCACTAAGGGTGGTATTAAATGAAATTGGTCTCTGCGCCTCCTTCCTTAGTTTAGTGGGACACTCGAGTGCTCTATGTCCATAACCCTAACAACCATAACATCTATTTGACTCGTCCCTATTAAGGTCTTCATTATTATTTTTAGAGAATTTCTTAGCTTTATTATGCTTAGACTTATAAATCTTCTTATAATCATTTTTAAATTTCTCTTTATTAATCTTAAGAATTTTTCTAAACTTCTTAGGAAACAAAGCCATATAATCCGAGTCAATCTCAAACTCATCATCTGAAACTGATGTTTCCTCCTTTCAGGCTTTCAATGTTATGACCTTATCTTTATTCTTCTCGTCCTTGGAGGGACACATGTCAAGTTCATAGGTTTTTAAGTCTCCTACAAGCTCTTCAAGTTTTGTAGAGTCTAAAATGCCTATATAATTTAAAACAGTCACCTTTCGAATAAATCTATCTGGTAATGACCTCAAAATTTTCTTTACGACATGGATTTCGGGTATCTTTTCTCCCAAATTAAAACATGAATTCATAATATCGGACATTATCTCATAGAACTCATCAAAAGTCTCACTTTCTAACATTTTAATGGTTTCAAATTGAGTGGTGAGGTTTTTGAGTTTAAAATCTTTAACGACATTTGTACCTCCATGTGTGAGTTGGAGTATATCCCATGCCTCATTAGACATTTCACACGTCATAATCTGATGAAACTCATCCGGTGTGATCGCACTAAAAAGGGCATTTAAAACTCGAGAATTAGAGTTTGCTAACTTAAGCTCAGTCTCACTCCATATTTCTATGGTTTTAGGTACACAAACCTCTCCTTATAGACATGTTGGTGGGGACCAAACTTTAACTACCGATTGTCAAACCCTCTCATCTAACGATTTAAGTGCCGACCTCATACTCTCCTTCCAATACGCATAGTTAGAACCATTAAAAATAGGGAATTTTAAAAAAGGTATATTTTCCATATTGAAACCCAAAAGTGATCTTAACACGATAAATTGGTGTTTTAGCTCTGATACCAATTTGTCGGGTGAAAATTCTCTGATACCGCTTGAAGAACGTAGGTTCCTATGAAACACTATGAGTGTAAACTATGTGATTTGTTTGAAATTAAACCATTAAAATCAACCACACAAATGGGATTTTTGGATAAAAGATTTCCCTCTCAAAAGTATAGCAAAAGGCTCTCAAATGTTTGTAGAAAAAGTCCCTTCTCGCACTTCTTAAAAGGGTGGTTAGAAAGGTAGTGGAAAGATGTTTAAAAACTAATGAAAAACTGTAAAAAAAATTGTCAATCGTTTGAACAAAATTTGAATGTCATTCGTATGACTTTATCAAATGAGATTTCAGATATAAAACATACAAATTTTGTTAGATACCTCATTTGATCATGTCATTTGAATGACTTAATTCAAATGATATTATCGAAAAAGAAAATAGAGAAAAATGAAAAGATCTTGTTTTGACAGGTCATTCGAACAACATTCAAATTTCTTTCAAACGAGATGAAATGTCGTTAGAACGACATTTTCAAAAAAATTATTTTTGTTTTAAGAAATAAAAACCATAATTTTCAACTTAGTTTTAGTAAAAATATGACACCCAAAATAAATTTCAAAATCTCTGTATATATATCATATGCATTCATACCTTTAGAGGACATAGAAAACTTGAAAGGTTGATGATGTAAAACTTGGCAAAAATCGACAATGGTGATATCTTCACTTTAGGCTTGGTCACTACGTCTTCAACTAAAACATCACAGGCTTGAATGACATAAAAACTTCTATCTTATGACTTAAATAGGTTTGTCCTGAATTAAGCCAACACTTATAAATTAACTTAATTGGAAATTTGTCCTTACAGATTAAAACATGTGTCAACCTCCTATAGCAGCAGATCAACCTAGGGTTGGAGCTATAGGCATTTTAGGGATTTTTCCCTAAGGATTTTTAGGGTATTTAAGGAGTGTTTTGGTCTGTTTCACCCCACTTTAATCAAATATTCAATCTCCCTCTAAGACTTAGAGCTCTCATGGAGTTCCACCACCATCCACCACCCCTCCACCCTAAACCACCATATTTTTCTTATATTATACCACATTTAATCCTATAAAATCCACCTACACCATTTGTTGGTAAAGGTTTTGATTTGTGAAGAAGTTATTGGAGGATTTCAAAAGAGCAAATTAAGAATAAACTATGGTTTTTGAAGGGGTATTCATGGAGATTTCAAGGAGAAAACTAGTGGAACTTGGAAACATCTTTAAGGCCACAATAGAAGGTGCATATTTAAATGGTCATGTCTCATGAGTTTATGAAAATGTGCCTACAAATGGTCTTCTAAAAGTTTGAAAAAATGATGATATATCTTGAAGAAAATATGTGGCTTAAACATTTTACGAAATAAAAGATTTTTTAAAGAATATTTATATTGTTGTTTTAATAGAAAATTCTTAAAGCCTTCTTGAAGATGAAGTTTCTACGAAGTTAGACGTTTAATCAAGTTTTTGAGAAACAACTGCCTTTTTAGTCTTGAAAAATGTATATTTGCAAATGTTATGAAATTTCATGTGTGAATCATGTATACACCTCATTTTTATGGATTTTAAACTTAATATCCCTCTTCCCATATGTACAAACTTGAAGTAAATTGATAATGAGTTCATAAAAACGTTAATAAAGGTTGAAGTGAGTTTTAACTTGAAATAAGAGAAAGGGAATTTTTAGCCGGAAATATGTGCAATGAAATATTAAAAAAATGGTGAATTTGTGTTTTCAAGGACGCATGTGATATTGAGAGGAAAATGGGTGTTTTCTAGTAAAAATGGCCTTTAATAGACAATGTGATTTTGTTAAAGAACATAATGAAATCAAGAGACTTATAGCTTTAGTAGTGTGTTAACCTCTCAAAGTGACTAAGGTTGTTAAACAAGTGTTAACGACTTAAGAACATTGAAGAAGTTAAGTTACTAACTTAACTATGTTTTTAAAAAAATAACACTTATGAAAATGGATAAATTACAAGTTTGGCAATAAAAGGGTAAAATGGTAATTTTACGTAAAATGGAGCATTTTTATGAAATAAAAATATTAGAAAAGGTGTTACACAAAATGGTCCGAAAAGGAAGTGATCGAGATGAAAACAATGTAAATGTGTAAAAGACAAGAAATGGTGATTTTTAAGTATAACACAAATATGGGGCATAGTTCCTAGGATTTTGGCTTCGGCTAGTAAAAGTGGAATAATGTGGACATTTGTAAAATGTTAAAACACATTGATAAAGGAAACTCATAAGAGCCGGAAAAAATTAATAAGGTTTTGAAGTCCTAGGGTAAAAGACTTAAATAACTGCCCATAACATATGGTAGCGTAGCCAGTGGTATGGAGCCCGTTAAAGTACGTGATTATGTGCTAAATTTTGAGAAAAAGACAATGAGAAAAGTGAAACATGATAAGGAAATTGTTTTTTGTAAGAATATAATAAAAGATAACCTAATGTGAAATGAAATTGGTAAATTTTCTAGTTAAAAGGATAATGTGGACAAGAAATATGAGAAATTAATTAATATCCAAGTGAAAGGAATGGTAAAGTGAGGTGATTAATGGATAATCAAGAAACCTAAGATGGTTCCAAACCATAATGAACACAAGTGTGTTGTTAACAATTTTGAAAAGAAAAATAAGTACAATCTGTCACCAAGTGTGCGTGTGTTTATAGGTTGTTGTTAAGGAAAATACTAAAGTGGATTTGGTGTGAGTAAATGGAAAATTTTGATAAATGAAGTGTTTTCCCTAAACAAAGGCTTTTTTGTTTAAGTATTTAACTGGGTGCATTAAATTGGGAAATAAATGTTAAGTCATAGTAAAAAAGGGGTCTTTTGTAATATTCGTGTGATTTAATCAACCGAATCAACGTTTTGGAATAAATGGATTCATGCATTAGTGTGTATGTGTGTGTGTGTGTGTGTGTATGAATTTAAGTATGTGTGTGTATATATAAACGGTATTTGGGTGTGCACGTAGGTGGTACATTATAGACTCCCTTTTATGCCATTAGATTCTATGTTAAATTTTTGTATTTCCCACTAGGCATTCGGCTCGTTCTCTTTCCTTTGTTACGACAAGTTGTAAGCAATTTTGTGTTTTTAGAGTGTTATACAACTAAGTATTATTTTTATATTACGTTAGTAATTCTATATGCTTAGATTTCGGGGACGTTTCCCACGGGTCCGACACGTAGCTTGATATAAATTGGAATTACATGATAAATAAGTGAAAAAATAATTTAATAAAGCTGGACTAGCAACATTATTTATGTTGTTTCATTGAACTTCACACATAACGCCCAGGATGGATTGTATTAACCCACAAGTAACTTATAAATCAGGATCGGGGCGTTACACTTGGTCTACTGTCAAAGAGAAGGAAAAAGTGGAAATAAAAGTTAGAATCCCTTTGGCCCATATAATTTTAATTTCCAAACATAAAGGAGACACGACGCCATGTGGCAGGAAGCCACTTTTTACCCGTCAAAGCCTTATAACCTTTACACAATCATATTGCCAATAGCCGCTAGACAAGCCTCCCAGCAGCCCAATACGACATCACCCCATGGAGGACCCAAGCAAGTAAGGGTTACAAAACATTGAATTAAATGAGGATCCAAAAGAGGAGGACCCACTTTATGCACTTTTTACAATCCCTCCCAAATAGGTAAAAAAGCTACAGTTGATTGGAAGGATGGTTTAATTATTCGACTACTTGGGAAAAACATTGGGTACAAGTAACTATGAAGTACGATCCTAAGCTAATGGAATCTCTAAGGTGTCTATGAGGTTGTGAATTTAGAGGAAGACCATTTTATTTTTAAGTTTGACATGAAGGAAGACTACCTTCATGTGTTAACATGTGGTTTATGGATAGGCATAAACCATTATCTCACCATGAGAAAATAGGAACTAAATTTTAATTTAGAAGACTCTAAAGAAGCCACTACTGCATTATGGATTAGACTACTCAGATTACCAATAGAGTGGTATAAAGAAAAATCATTGTTTTAGATTGGTAGTAAAGTGGGGAAGCTTATCAAAATAGAATTTAATTATGCATCATCAGGGAGAGCAATGTATGCTATAATTTATGTTGAGGTGGATTTAGTTAAACCTCCAATCCAATGCTACAAGTTTGATGGAAGGAAATATAGGTTTGAATATGAATTTATTCCCTTTTTATGCTTCCATTGTGATCGGATAGATCACTGGTGTGATTTCTTCCCCACGGGAGGCAAGGTGACAGTGAACTCTAGCTTAGTCCCAAGCTTTATGTCCATTGGAGGAGATAATTGTCATTTTGAGAAGGATTAACCTAGGTTGAATAAAGATTGTGTTGATAACCAACAAGTCCAAACAAATAGTAATGAGCCAATTAGTATTCGTACAACTGAACACAACGAGGAACCTTTTGGTTCTTAGGCCATCTCCAGTGGACAATCTAAATGTATACATTTAGACTGTCTCAGTTTGCTGTGGGTCAAATAATGTGCACATTTGAGAGAGAGAAAGTCTAACGTCAAAGCATATTTGAATGGTCGGAAGGCATTGTGCAAGAGGGGAGACCACAACTGGGCGGGCAAGTTTTGGCCGCCCAGCCTGTGGGAGGATGACACTCTACCGCCTAGATCAACCCACTAATAAAAAAAAAAAATAGCCAAACGGTTAAATTTTAACGGCTATAAAAATTACCAACGGTAACATTTAATTTTGTATATATACATTATGCTCCCCTAAAATCATTAACACCAACACTAAGTTATTTTCTTTTACTTATCATCAATTCAAATAATTTCTATGGATACTTCTTCACAAAGACTACGCCAAGTTCTAGTCGGCTACCAAATTTCAATCCACACGACGAGGTGCTACTTTTTCTGGCATACGTTCAATATTCTATAGATGGTGTTGCGGGGACAAACAAATCACGTACAACCTTGTGGGAAAAAATTACCAACGAATATAACTCAAGCGAGAGTGTTATTTACAAACGAACCGAGAATGCATTGGAGGGAAAATTTTGAAAAATTAATGTCGAGTGTTTGTTGTATGCGTCGAAGTTATCCAAAGCTTACGAAAAGGTAAAGATAGTGGCCTGACGGAGGTTACATGGGTAATTACAATTAATATTCGTTTATTTTATTATTTATTATTAAAGCCAAAATTTACATCACTATTGCGGGAATATTTTTTCATATAGATCTCACGAGCTAAAGATAACTTGAATTATGACCACTGCTACGAGGTGCTCAAGGAATTGCCAAAGTATTCCATGTCAACCACCGATTCACAATATACGGATGAAGAAAATAATGAGAGCCCGCTTGATTCGAACGTCAATGAAACAAGAAAATTCAATAATGATCTTAGAAGACCAGAACGACGTAAAATTACGAAATGAAAAGGAAAGAAATGAGTGGCCGCCAACAGTGCATCTACACACACGTCCCTTTTAGAGAACTCCGAAGAATTCAACACACTTTATGACAAAAATTCTGCAGAATTCCAAACAATAAGGAGAACTCTAAATGAAAAGATTGATGGTTTAATTTCAATTCGCACCAAAGAGTACGAAGCTCAACTCCGACGTGATGAAGCTCAACTCCCATGTGACGAAGATCAGATTATTTACATGGATACAAATAAATTCACTCCCCAACAAAATGCCTTTAATGAGATGTGAATGAATCAGATAATGCAACGTCGGTCTCCAGCATATTGGAACTTCTTACAATAGATAAATAGATTTATATGGTTCTTTGTGTAATCGAAATTTATTAGTTATTAACTTTTGTACCAATGTTTATCAATGACTATTTTTACCAAACAAAATTTTATTTAGCGCGAAGAGAATTGTATACATAGTTAGAAATGGTTAAATGGATAGTAATGAAATTACTATCAAGTTGATGATTCTGCATGACGATTACAAATGTGTTCCAAAAGATCATCACGTAACTGGTTATGGGCTTCCTTGTTCCACATCTTTGCCTCCCTTACCTGGTACTCATAGTGGCCAGCGAGGTTGTGCCAGCTTAAGCATAGGGGTGGGTCACGTAAGGGCAGGTCAACTCGCCAAGTCCCATCACACAACTCCTCCTCGACAATCATATTGTGTAATATGACACAAGCCTTCATATATTCACGTAAGTCTTTATATTCCTAGAAAATTTTCAGGTTCCTGATAAAGTGGAATTGTTCTTATAAGATCTCGAATGCCCTTTCCACATCCTTTCGGGCTCCTTCCTAAGCTCGTGTGAACACTTTCTATTTTTGAGTGACTAGTCTCTTGAAACTCTTAATGATAGTTGCGATGGGTGGATAGATACCATCTGTAAGGTACTACCCTTTATCATATGTGTTTATGTTTACTTCGAAGTGCATAGGGGTGCGATTTCCTTCCAGAAGTTCTTCGAACACGTGAGATTTGGCAAGAACATTAAGATCATTACATGCACCAGGCATTCTAAAGAACGAATGCCAAATCCAAGTACCATAAGATGCCACTGCCTCTAAAATTATAGTGGCAGCATAGCAATGTCCTTAAAAAAATGTAAATACCCATTATTTGTGCCTCTCCAACTAGAGATGGTCTTAGATGCTTGTTAAAAAAGGCAAAAACGTAAATATCACACCTGTATCCAATGGGTCAAATGATTCTACAAATAACAAAGTAAATATAAGTAATAGGTTTAATGTTCTCCATGTACCTCTTCAGAAAAAGGCAAGAGAAAAATGGGTTTGCAGGAAGTTAACGGGACTTAGGAAGTTATCAAAGAGACTAGTACAACTGCCTTTTGTGCATTTATAAGGTCTATTATTAAAAATTGAGTGATAAAAATGTTGGTACTTCTAATGTGAATAATAAATGTGGAAAGAAAAAACTTTCTACCCATTTATGGGAGTGTGTGGATTAGGCGGTACAGTGTAAAAGAATTGAGATTGTCACAAAAAGCCAATGTCAATCAGCCACAAATGTGGAAGGGGATAACAATGCAAACTTGCTATAGTAATAGTACGACATGGACCGAATAGGGAAAATTAAATAAAGATTTTATACCAACTATAAAAAGAATTAAGGAAAGCCATGACATTAATCAGAACCCTTAATAAGCAAGGGAGGGAAGAGAGAAATGTTAATGACGGTGTAGTGAATTCAAACATCCAACAGTTAATGAGTAATAAAGAGGATGTGGCAATGCTCCATTCGGTTAAAATAGTACAAAATAAAAACCATCCACCTCGTAGTACAAACCATACCACACCAACTATTAAATATCTATCATCATCCACACACAATATAACCCTAACCCGTACAAGACTCAACACCAACCCATCCCGACCAAATACTCACAATAACACCAAACTTAATCACGACTGATGATTGTAACTCCCTTGTTTTCAATTCCCAATTGATCATGATTTATGTCGATCATAAGAAGCGCTACACAATTTATATCATTCTCAGCATCAACGATAAAAAAACTACAGAAAAATAGAAAACATTCACAATAAAAACTCAATTAAGGATGACAATAGAACTAAGTGAACTAAAATAAATGAAACTCCAATAACTAAATCCATTATATAAAAATATCTTTGATATAAACCTCTCAACTGAAATAAAATAGAATACAAGAACAACCACCTATGATCAAAACTCTTTAATACAAACACTACACCCAAAAAAATAATCTGACACGGTTTAAAACTGTGACAGGTCAAATCTGGTATGGTTTTGAACTATACCGGAATCGTATGTTCCAAATTAGACTTTTTTCTAGCAATATTTAAAAGTGTGTCAGATTTGGTCAAACAAGAACACTTTTAGCTCACTTTAAAATCGTATCAGAATTTGATATTTCTGGCACACTTTATAACTGTGCTAGATTGAGTACGTTTTGGTACACTTTTGGCACAGTTCAAGGCCGTGCCAAAATTTGATACGCTTTTGGCATGATTTTGAACAGTGCCAAATTTTTGGATCAAAGAAAAAAAGATTAATTATAAATAATATTACCCAAAAAAAAATTAACAACATTTCCATTATTTTTCGTACCTATTTTAGAATGTAAAAAATTCAATAATAATATAAAACTAGTATGAAAAAAATAGTACAACAAGATTACAAATAGTCCTCAACAACACTAATACACATCCAGATAATAATCCCACTAAAAATTAGTGTCTTAAATTTCATTAATACATGAGAAAATTTGAATTTTATCTCAATTCATGTCAATACATATGAAGTTCATCTTTAACTTTGCGGTCTTCTCTTCAAACAACACTAACGTATTTAATAACTCATTCATCAAGAAACACCAATTCGCCTTTACATGCACAACCATTGAACTTCCATTGAATTCCAACCCCTAAAACAAACAAACAAAATACAAAATCACTCATTAGTGAAATGAACACGCATAAATGAGTGATAAAATGATTACAACCCACTCACTTTTCTCAACTCAGCACATCTCAATCTGGTTTGAACACCAATACTCATCACACAAAGCATGATCTAATAATAAATTCACAAATAACAATACCTATAAATAATCAAAAGGAATTCCTATAAATAACTATAAATAATCAAACAAAACTAAAGTTAGTAGAGTATCATAACATAAAGAAATACAAATAACTTAGTGATAATATGGTCCCTCGTAATCTCATTGAGTGAGCGACAACCACTGAGCGCCATTGTTAGTTCCAACTCATCATATATAATTTGAAGCAGTTTTCTTACACCAGCCTCACCATTAGCAGCTAACGAAAACAAAATAGGCCTTCCAATCTGAAATTGTCACAAGATCACATAATGTTTAATGACTTGGAAATTGAAATTAATAACTCATAATCTTCTTAAAATAATACATTAGAAATGAGTCATATACTTACAAATATGCCGGATGCTCCAAGAGCCAATTCTTTGAAGGCATCGGTTACACACCAAACCCCGCCATCCAAAAATACAGGAACTCTGCCATGTGCCACTTTAACTACCTATAAATTTCCTCAAGGAAACCATACCATGTCAAAAAAATACAAGTCATGGATTAAATCTTTTGACTTTGAAAGATGTCCTCAGTATTGAGAAATTAGTGATCTGGGCTGAAGGAAAAGTGGAACACATCAACTCTAGGTTTAGATCAAGGAGAAAATAGTGGAAAATGGAAGAATATGATAAAATATGCTAAAAAATATAGTTCTATTAAGAACATATTTCCCCTTCCCTAATGTACTTTTCATTATCAAAACATTTTGTAAGGAAAAAGAGGCAAAGTCATGAGCATTCACTTATAACGACTATGTATGGACCTCATAAATTATAGAGGAATGTGTGAGGCATTGAGGGAAGGGGAGAAATGCATTAAAATACACAATCAATTATAACATAGTTCCATCCTTCAAAAAAGAATTATAACCTAGTTTCTCATTTCCTTGGTGTGTTTTTTTCGAGATTCAAACATACCATATAGTCCAAAGAAAAGGAGAAGAGGAAAAGTAAACAAAACTACAATGCTAATCACATAACTAGACATAAAAGCATAAGGTTACCTATAACCGGTTGATGTACTCACTGTATATGTATTAAAAATAACTTTCATTACAAGAAAAAATGTATAAGGAAAAATGGACACATCAAAGGAAGTAGATATACCTCTTCCATAACCATAATCCTAGCAGGGACATAATCAAGTTGTCGAGCCCCATGGTTTGACACGATAAGGCCTGCTACTCAAGCTTGTACCACTATTATAGCTGCATGATAGATCACATGAATAAGACATCATTAGGAAGTGCATTGAATGCGATCTGAAGGAGGAAGAGTTCTAATTTCTGATTAATAGTATATTTCTTACCATCCCCAGCAGTTAGTACACCCTTTACTAAGATGGGTAGTTTCGTGATTGTCTGAAGCCACTTCACATCCTGTTCAATATGTCATAGAGAAGTTTTTTTAAACATAACTTTCATAAATTGGTCGAGCAATCTTAGGCACCTTTGGTAAAAGGTGAAAATGAAATTGTGCAAGTTGAAAAACCCCGGTGAAAAATATTTCACGGCTACCAAATGGGGACTTAAGGTAGAAACAACCATAATACCTTCTGACTAAGAGACGGATCAACTTGATCGACAAAATATGAAGCTAGTCTCGAGTCATTAATCTACAGAATAACCCAAAAAACTTATCATTAGAAATTTTATTAATTTAATTGGAACACCATTGGTCTAGAATAAATCATTTATTTAAGACATTCACCTTATCCAACTTGCCAAGATCCAATCCCTAGTTTTTCAACGTCAAATTCGGTGGCAAAGTAAGTCTGCAGGATAACCCATTAAAGAACCCTTTTATAGCACCATAAAGTAATTATAGGATGAAATATAAATTTAATATTGAGTTTAAGTAATAGTAATTGAGTAGTAAAATGATTTAACAAGATCTTTTAAATTTTCAGTTTAAAATAAAAATTGTGATATTTTATCTTTGTGAGGGTTAACGTATTCTTGATATCATCTTCCCTTCGATTGAGCCTCGGAGTAACCAAAATAAGTGAAATTGCCTTGAAGCCAACTCTTTCAGCTCACTTTACAAGTTGTATAACATTCATGTCTTGTAAACCTAAATTATAAGTAGAAGATTGCTGAACAGGAAGGAGGTAACAAAATGACATTCTCATTTAAGAAAATCGTAACAATGTAATACCAATTTGGATAACATAAAACTAGTTATGAATTTTGAAAAGAAATTGGATAAATTATCTCTACTATTAAAAAATAGGAGGTAGAAAAATTAGAAAAAAAATACAAAAAAAAATTTAAGCACATTATTAGAGATGCGATACATTAGAGAGAAGAGGACAGTAAATAAGATAAAAATTTATTCCCATCATTTGTGATGTTCATCTTATTTATAGATAATGAAATATTTATGCCCAACAATTAGTGACGTACATCTTATTTGGTAATCACTTAAACACAAGTTAAATGAGAACATGTAAAGAAGAGTAGTACTGGGGATATGTAAATAATTGGCATAACTTAGGCTTCTTGTAAGAAAAATGAGGATCTTTTTTATACATTTTTTTATAAAGATAAATAGCAACAAGAAAACAATGGAAGTAGATGATGAAATCTGAAACTCACATATAGCTGAAAAAATCGAATGCCAGGTCCAGTTGAGGAAACTTCTTCAACACTAGAAGTAGCCCACGAGAACATTGTTTACAATTCAATCGTACAAATAACATAGTAGAAGTTGCAGTTATAATTGTTCAGTGTCAAAAGGGTAACTAGGTAAGACCAAATTGGTCATCATATGAAGCCAACGTTATGGGTAGACTGTGCAATAAGAAATAACCTCAAATTCAAATACAAAGAAAAAAGTTGATAAATGAACCATGATTGTGCCAGCAGATGCTAATGCTCTTGTTGTTGCATACTCTCCTACATTAAATCAAACTTTTGGGTCAGCTACAAAAATTGACCTTTTCTATTTAAGCATTAATAGTTAAGCAACTAAAAGAGATCCTCTATTCCCCCCCCTTCCACCCCCCCAAAGCGTCACAAATGCCTTCTTTGTGATGCTACGTGAGAATCATTTTGATGGACTATAAGTACTTATGACACTTTTAAAAGTCTAAGTACAAGAAATAAATGGGGACCAAAGGCCAAATAATCCTACATTATATTTTATTTTAATTGCACACTTTGATGCACTCATTAAGGTATATATATATATATATATATATATATATATATATATATATATATCTTGGGCATTCTACACATCTGAATTTGTGCAACTAAGGAATTATATAGCATATATGTTTATGTACAATAGCATGTATGAATATGGACAATCAAGAACTTCTAACTTAATCATGCCCTTAGAAAAAGGATAAGTCCAACAAACACAGGATAACCTTTAGGATGAGCCATTTTCTGCATAGCTATAGGAGCAATCATGATGGGCATTGAAATGTTGAAGCCCAATATAATTATGGTTATGTCTATCTTACTTACATCAATAAGAATACGAGGCCGAAATCTATTTGAATGAAAAAGGACATTATCGTGATTATAACACAAAGGAAATTCAACTTAAACCTGGCTAAAGAAATGAAATAGAAATTTGGGCCAAACATATGTTATTCTATTTTTTTATTTTGTAAATACTGAGAGCGAGTAGTCACATGAATTACCAGAAAACAATTATTAGAGAACGAGAATACACATCAACTACTACTTGAAAAGGACTGTGATGATAAAGAAACTAACTTACCAAATGCTCGATAATGCGTTTCAGTTTTCTTGGACAGTCCACTGGTCCTCACTTAATGCATAATAGTAGTAAATCATCTTTGGCAATTTCTCCTTTGTAATGACCTCATACTCAGTAACATTAGTGATCTCCATTTTCCCAATTGAATACTTATGTTAAACCTAGAGATTTCTATTTTTTTTATAATGATGAATTAAGATTACATAAGTTCCTGCCAAATTATTCTAAAATTCAATTGAAGGAGGCAATAATATATAAGATCTTATCAAGGCCATCAAACTATATATTCACATAATGAAATTTAAAGTACATGTTTAGTACACAAAATGCACAAGAAAAAAGAAGAAAAGGGAGATAACCAACAGAAAAAAGGCAATAATAGGAGAAGGAACACTTATAATAATGTTGAACTTGAAAGAAAATTACAAAAGAAATTTAAATTGTGCAAGAGGCCCAACCAAAAATTCAAAAATTTAGGCTTGACTAGTAACTCCAGTCTAAAGCTGCAGTTATACTACCAGCAAAAATTGATTTTACTCCCTGAATATTACCTAGTGTGTAATATACGGTTATAACTTTATTTTTTGTCTTCTTTAATTAAGCACTTAATTGAAAAATAATATTGAGGATTTTAATGAGAGAAAATCAAAGCTGTCTGGAGGAGTATATCCAGAAAAGTTGAATGTATGCAGCCTAAGATTGGTTCAATCTGACTCTCGATCTTTTTTATCGTTGTTCTTTATTTTTATTTCAGGGTCCATTAAAGACCAATTCGAGATTGTTACCATCATCAATGATGGTCCATTGTTTAGCTAAATCTTTGCTTGACTCTTCCTCGCCTTGCACAAGTTTAGTATTCCTAGAATTTACTATCTAGCTATAGAAATGCCTAAATGTAGTCCTACATATGTACAGCAAAGCAGATTTAAAATAATGTTTCAAGTTTTTCACTTTCAATATGAAGCCAAATTCTTATTTTTCATCCTTTAGGTTGGCCGGTACACTTATCCCATAAATGTTCTCTTGTGTGCAAAAGACTAAAACCAACATATATGTAAAACTTCGATAGACTAAAAGCCTATTTTTAAATCAAATGTAAAAATCATATATGTTAAATAAATGAAATGCCAATGTTGTGCAAAAGTCCAAAATAATAAATCATCTTCCAAGGTACCTAACTCCTTTCAAGGCACATTATCAAAACAATACCAAATAGAACCACAACTTGAAACCTCATAACATAAATGAAAGGAAACCTCAACTTCGAACAATATTTTAGATAATTATTGGAAACAGAACATGCGTAATACTATTGATGTTATTATCAAGAAAACATAAAACTAATCCATCCAGATAAAGAATAAACACACATCACTTTTACTAAAAAATATACTAATCAATGAGAATGTGGAAGATCACCATCTTAAACCACAACAACAATAGTCCTGGAGGAAAGAAGTACATAAAAAAATCAAGTTAGTAAGTTAAGAGCCAAATACATCAATAGGGTTTGAAACAGAGGGAGGGAGAGAGTATGCATGAGATGTGTTGAACACCAAATTGAAGATAAACAAAATTAATACCTCGGAAGCCAAAACAAATACACAAATAAGCTTTATAAGTAGGATCCTGTAAAAATGACAGAAATTTTGAATATAAAAAACCATAAATACTTAGCCAAGAAACCATAACAAATGCACAAGCCAAACTTAATTTGAACAAAAACAAAAACTGAATATAGATCTGCAACCAACCATATAAATCAAGCACCAAAGCCCATTGAATATAGATATGCAAACAACTGTAAACATATAACATCAAAAGCCCTAATTTATAAAAATCAAAAGCCATAATCAAATAAGAGAGTACCTATTGTAGGAAAGAAGTGGAGCTGAGGCAGGCAATAAGGAGAATGGCGGCAGTTGGGAGGTCAGAGGGTGCAACGGCGGGGAGCTCGGCGGGTGAGCGAGAATAAGAGAGCAGGATACCAGATTGTTACTATAATGATTTCTTTAGGGTATTTTGTATTTTAGTCAAGTGTACTCAATTTTGGCACACTTTATATCAGTGCCAAATTTTGGCACTCTTTTAACGTGTGCCAGATTGTCATTAAACCGTGCCAAAATTTGGCAAAGTTTTAAAGTGTGCTAGATTTTTACTATCAGGGTGTGGCAAATTGTTGTTTTTTATGTAGTGAAATGACTATTATGAGGAACTAGTGACTCTTACTCTATGGATACCAATATGAATCTCCATAACTAAATGTGTGACCACTCATCCCCATTAAACATATATATAATAATAATGCATGTGGAAGAAAGAGATTTATATATTTGGGTCAGAGCCCGAAATTTTCAAGACACATCTCCAATAACAGCAATGTAAATCATGCGACACATTCACAATAAGCATGCAACCTTTCGACACTCACATGTAATGAATACATCATCTAGAATCTAGTGTAAGTTCTACAAGCATGTCCTGACCCAAGGGATAAATAGTATTGAAAGTATATGTATGTAGACCTATAAGTAAGCAAGTGATAAATGAATGCAATATGGATGTAACTAATTACTCATGCACAGAATACAACCCAATACCCATCTTTTAATCATTTAGATACTCATGATCTCATAATATAATATTTTACATAGTCTTAACATCTTTAATTAAATGTGTTTGTCACTAAATTATAGTGTATGTACACAATATGATCCCATACTATCCCTACTCGTGTCACCTAAAAGATAAGATATACACAATCTCATAACAAAGCAGACAATTTGATAAAAGGTTTAAATCAAAGTTTACATCTCCGAAAAAATATAATATACCCGTATATACGTCTCAAATAAACCACACAAAGGCTTTTACTTTTTGGGGACCTTCTTACATATCTATGGGTAAACCCTTAGGAATCTTTCACCGAATGGGTATAAAAAATGCTTCGATGTTTCCATGTCCAAAATTTATATAGGAGTATGCCTATAATTATGTATCTTTATGGATTTCTCCTTATAAACCTTTTTGTTTAGATATTACTTCTGTAAGATTTTAATTATCTTATTTTAAATATCAATGTAATGCTTTAACTTTCTCATAATTGCTCATTCATTCTCAATATTATGCTGAACTCGCCTTATGATTTGTTTCCTTGTTTCTTTGTTTTCTTCCCTTTATTTATGCCATGAAAAAAATATGGAGAATGTTGTGGGCTTAATTATTCCTCCACGTGGACCACTGAGATAAGGATATATGTCCTCATAAACATCCACCTCAAGGCTTCACATATACTTTGCCATCCCCATAAATACTTGGTCGCCCAACCGATCGACCATAACCAGGAAGGTGAACCATCAAGTAGGGGAACAGTCACTCACATGGGGGCTACCAATAGCCATTCCACAAGTGCATTTCAAGGTGAACAGTCTCATTTATTAAATATGAGTGTAAATGCTTGAATATATAAAGGCATTCCATCACTTGATTTCCTAACCACTATAAATGCATTACCTCCCTTACCTCAATGGACACATAAGTCAACACGAGCAGGATTGCACTAAGTTTTATGTAACTACCCCTCAATTGCAATATCATAACCATGGGTGTAGGCTTTTTCCTTAGGCAAGCCATGTTAAAAACTTTTATTGTATTTCTTACGTTGCTTAATCTTTATATATATTTATCTAGATTGTAGAATTGGTCTCATTAAGATTAGATTTATACCAATTTTGGACATCATCAGATTGGAGCCATCTGTGAGAACATTTATTTGACATCGTTCTCTATCAGCTCTACTCATTAATTAACCATTGAGTCCTTTTTTAAGGATGACTGATATTCTAGAAAATAGAATTGTGGCTAGGTGTAATACCGTCACTCCATCTGCTCCACCCAGTGCAACAAACTACACCAAAACTGCCTAGTTGTCACGGTCAAAAACTGTGTCAAGGCAAACTTATCACTGTAAAAAATCTTGACAATAATTAAGGTGAAAATTTCTTTATCACGCACTTGTCACAGTCAACGTCTGTGACAAGAATTGAACATATTACGGACTTTGACCATGATAAGTCTGTGACAAAGAAAAATTTACCATGGACTTGGACCATGAAAAGTTTGTGACAAAGGAAAAAATGTCACATATTGTGACTATGATAAGTCCGTGACAATTTTCATTTGTCACAAACTTATCGCAGTCAAAGTCTGTGACAAATCTGGGTAGAATTAAAAAAACTATTGGGCAGTATGGCCACTGCCACTGCCACTGCCACTGCCAAGTAGTATATTTTAACCCGTTACAACATATTTAAACATGTTCAAACAGTATATATATTAAGCAACATTTAAAAATTCATAAAAACTACATATGGATTAACCAACAATTATTCATAACCAACCAACATTCAATATTCAAATGAAATTAATACAAATAATATCCAAGAAAAATATTAATAATCATGAAAGTAATACAAATAATGTCAAGGCTTGAGTTTTGAATAAGTCTAAGGAGGAAGGTAGGCCACACTACATATGAATTAATACAACCCTTAATTCACGGAACGCCGCATTATTGGAGTCCCTCAAGCCCCTAGCTATGGGCTTGCCATCCCAGAGGTCTATTAAATAAACATTCGACCAACCTATTATTAATATAGGTCGTTCGACAGGGATCAAAGTGGAAAATGGAAAAATTGCAGGAGGTGAGTGGGCGCGTATCGACGATGAGCGTGAGAAAAATGGAGCAGTGGCATCCTCGTCTACCCTCTTCCCCTTGACCTTATAGGAAGTGGACCCCAACTCACGCTTCATGTACTCAAACATATTGAGGACCGTCGTCTCCAACCTTTCTAACTTATCACCATGGCTATCCACCTTACGAACCAACTCAGTGTTGTTCGTGTCAATATTGGTAAGTTTTGACTTCCCCACCTAAGATCTCACCCCTTTGAACTCCCATTGTGATCTACCCCGGGCACTTGGCTTAGTGCGTCCATAGCCAAAGTTGCCTTGTCGGCATCAGACTAAGAGTTATTCATTTTCTTAAGCTTTACCTGAAATGATAAAAAGTACACGATTAGTTAAGTTAATAAAAAGAATTATAAGATAATTAAAAAAATTAAACAATTGTAAGATATTTTTATAACTCCAATTGTGGTTGTCACGCTCAGGGGACCTCCTTATCCTTGCCATTCTTCGTCTGAATTGCCACATAGGCATCGAGCCTATATGGCCTATACCCAAGGCCAGTCCTCTTCTCCTGAAATAAAATAATGCAAAATTATTAAGTAAGTCAATCACTACACCAAATATTGTGCATGGTCACGACCCAAATCCCTGACCGTTGGTGGTGGGTTGCGAATTTGGTTCGTGACCCAATCGGGCATGAACATCAAATCCCTAACCACTAACATTGGTCACAAACATGGTCACGACCCGTGTTCACGATCCACTATTTTGTGTGCACAAAATATGGTCACGGACCAAGGTTGTGACCACCTTTTAAAAAAAAAATCAAATAGTCCCTTGGGTTACATTGGACCCTTAGGTGACTGTGAAATCGATTCCTACGGGTTACATTTGTCCCATAAAAGTCCTAACAGTTTGCAAATTTGGTAGTCCTCTCAAACCGGTGGTCCCGTGACTACGCGATCAAATCTTGAGGGTTACATTGGTCCTGTGCAAGGTGTTCGTGCCTCCTACGGGTTCTTTTTGTGGGTGTTTTATGTTCTCACCCTTTGGTGGAATGTTTTTAAGCTTAAGTCTAGAAATTTTCAAATTATGGTCGTGCTCGCAAATTGAGGGTCCTATGACTACGCGGTCGGCTACTGTGGGTTACGTTTGTCCCATGCGAGGTGTTTGTGCCTCTTACAGGGATGTTTTGGGGTGCTTTACATTGTCACCCGTTTACGGCATATTTTTAAGCCTAATTATAACAGTTTGCAAATTTTATTCGTGTTCTCAAAATAGGGTCCCGTGACTACACGATCGGTTCCTTCGGGTTACATTGGTCTCGTGCAAGGTGTGCGTGCCTCTTACGGGGCCGTTTTGTTCCTATTTTACGTTATCACCCTTTGACGTCATGTTTCTAAGCCCAACACTACAAGAAAAATGATCATTTATGTCAGTCAAAAACTGACATAAATGACCATTTATGTCAGTTTTAGAATTTTTCAAAACTGACATATAAAGCCCTGACATAAATGTTCGTAAAACTGACATAAATAAGATCACATTTATCTCAATTTTTAAGAACACACATAAAAACTACGGTATTCACCATGTTTTTAATCACATTTTCACAAAAACTGATATAAATAACATCACATTTATGTCAATTTTAGTAATTTTTGTGAGAGTTTTATCAAAACTGACATAAATGTTGATATAAAAATTAAAAAAAAAATCATTACTCCATCAATAAACAACTATTATTTATAGTTAAATCAACCCTTGTAAATAGATAATAAATAGTCGAACAATATTCAAATAGTCTAGATTTCATCAAACAAATTCATATATAACTTGAAATATACAATATTCATTAAAGAAAATTACATTGTGCCTCAAATAAAAAAAGTCTCAATTTAAAAAAAAATGGACAGAGTCTCCTTTATTTATTGGACTATCCACCCAAAGGGTAACAACCAATCCAACAAAATGTAAAATTGAAATACAGGGCAACCTTTTAAAAATTCTCCTATAAAATGTAGTTGCGGCCATCTTTGAATCAACACTTGGCAGTGCTTGGTCCCTTTTCACTTGGCAGTGCTAGGTCAATTTTCACTTCGCAGTTCTTGGTCCGTTTGGTTTCACTTGGTAGTGCTTGGTTTTGCTTCTGTTGGTCTGATTTCAGTCATTGGGTTGCTGGTTCATTCTGCCCCATTTGTTATCTGGCCCGTTCTTCCCCATTTGTTATCGGGTTAATCTTGAGTCGGTAAAATCGAACAAATAAAAAAATGGGTAAAAATGGAATACACAAACTGCAGAATCCTTACCTGAGAAAAAATTAAACATATAAGTAAGCATTAGAAGATGAATACATAAACTATGTATTTAAAAGTAAAAGAGGGTAACCGAGAGTATACATGATGGTGTTGATGAAAGCATGATCCATAAACTGTGTAATTGAAAGTTTAAACTTGAACAGGTATTGTTTAATTAACAGAGAATACACTTTGTAATTGGAAAGAGCATAAATTGTGTACAATGTGTAATCAACTGGTGAACCATTAAGATTAGAGTGAAGGCTACACATTATATGCCTCAATTATAATGAAGGTTGCATATTGTTTGCCTCATTCAAAGCCTCTATGAACCTCTGCTTAGAATGAAGGTAGATATATGCCTCAAATATGAAATCAAATATGCCTAGGTAGATGTAAAGTGGTGCAATCAAATATACACTAAATATAAGGATAATGCAAACAATGTGGCCTTCAAATTCAGACTTCAACTGATTGAGGGGGCTCTTAAATATAAGGATAATGCTAAGAAGCTTTTTACAGGTGGAAAGAATAATGTTTTAAAGGCCCAAACACTTTTCCCTGAAGTAGTCCCAAACACTCCAATATGCATCAAATACATGTCGAAGAATCTACTTTCAAAATAGAGTACAGATTGATGAAATGTAATTTAATGTAATGTAATGTAATGTAATGTAACCACTTCTGTATAATTAAAATCTTACCAATTGGAACTTAAATTTTGTGTCGTATGCTTCTTGAAGTGATTGTGGGATCAACTAAGCATTGAATCCCAGATCCCGTGACTTATTTTTTTGAATTTCCACATTGATGCTTTGCACTCTTATCTTCAACCCGTCTCACCCTTTCTTCATAGCTACATTTACAACATTAAAAATAGAATCAGTATTGGAAGATATGGTAAAGATCTTATCGAAAGAAAGGGACAAATACCAAGCTCGACAAAATAATGACTCAACGTCGCATGCTCAATAAACATAAGTACATTTAACTGTTTAACACAAATAAAATTTTGAGCTACATTATGTTATTTAAAATAACCCGAAAATTCATGAACTTAAACATAAAAACATAATGTGTCTATGATATGTATGTGTTGTGTCAGATACACGCGATTGATAAGTCTGTTATGAACTCATTCAAATGCTTTTGTACCTGTCTTCCACCATATAATGTTGGGCATATTATCTTCATGACCAAAAGATGGATGTTTTCTAGACATGTATGTTTATGCAAATTTAAAGTCCCTGCGGACGCATTTGTAGCCCGGATAGGGCAGCCCTGCAAACTTGGCTACCACGCAATAATAGTCACCGAGCTGCCCTTTGTAGTGTTCATGTAACATCCAACATGATACATCACAACTTTGATATTATAGACATTTAGAAAAGAAATCTCCACACTTCCTGATCATTTAGAACTACTGGATTTGGAGTTTGAGAAGAGTCTGTAGAAGAGCCGAAAGTTTACATAGTTACTTGAAGTGAAAGTTTGCATGCAATGCATTGAGATGATTTAACATTTCTCACAGATATTTTATATGAAAAGAAAAGAAGAAAGAGCTAATGAGTTCCAATTGAAACTTGAGTCACCTTGGCATTGCAATCAGCTCTCCTCAGCCTGGCCTTGGTATAAGAAGGCCTCAGATTAAGGGTTGCATTGCAATCTTCTAATGCTTTCTCGAATTGGTTTAACTTGGACCGACAAGCTGCCCTATTGCACAGTAAAACCGAGTTGTAGGGTTCGTTCTCTAGTCCTTCGCTATATATAAGACACGCCTCAGAAAATTTTGACCCCTTAAAAAGCTGGTTACCATTTGATCTTGCGGATGCCATTGCTCGCGCTGTTTTTACTACTCTGTTGACCTCATCGCCTGAATCAATTCGTGTTGCACGATTAGCAGCAGCAACAGCCTCCTCAAACCTATAAAACCATGACATATACTCTGTTAATATATTTGCACTCATTGAAGTTCAAGGTTGAAAATTAGGGGTATTGAGGATCCAGTCCCCATGAAAAGTAAATAAGATGCCCACTATGATGATTAATGGTTTTGTTTATTTATTTGGAAAAAAAATTGCAGAGTTTTATTTATTTATTTCTTACAGTCTTACAGACCATGAAGTAGCATGAAAATTAACATAAATCACCATAATAAAGAAACATTGAATAATAAAAGAAAATTCAAAAATAAGAATTTCAAATTATAATGAAACAATACCTTACATCAAAAAATTTATTAGGTCCCCCAAAATGAATCTTCATTGTAACAAAGAACTTTAGCCAAATAGCATGCATTTTTATTTCATCCATTATTCAATTACCTGCAAAATTAATTTTTTAGATAAAAAATCAATAAAAAAAGCATCATCCATGAACTAATGTAGTTACCACATTTGATGTAGCAAAATGGGAGAAATTGTATAATTCTTTAGAGTCAAAACATGGGTGCGATAGTGACCTTAAAGTTCTACAAAGTTTGTCTAGCAAATTTCTCACCACAATATGAAGAACAAAATTATTTCGGATACATACCTCATTTCTTGAAAGCACCGATAAAACTCCCTTAACGCCACGTCGATGTGCCCTATCCCCTATTTGGAAACAATTCACTTTATTCTTAATCTGAATCCAGCTAATTCCCATGGGAAAGTAAACAATGCGGATCCTCAGAAGTTTATTTCAAACTAAAGTGGAGTGTATGAAAGTGAAGAAATAACATAACATAGAAGTATGCATATATACGCTCTGCAAATATGCATATGCATATATCCACCTGCATATATGAAAATTGCACCAAGAAATATAGAACAATTCGGTCATCGTCATCTTCTACATATCTGTCAGAAGAATACTAGATCAGGACTTTGTCAACTAAGAAGTCACAGTGTTACTAAGAAGTCAAATTTTAGTTGTACGTAGAATTCAGAAAATAGAGCACGCACCTTTAGATTGTGGGTATGTTAAGATTTTTTATTCTTAAAGCTATCTCCCTTTATTTTGATCAGCTGCAACAGCTAGCAGTTCTTGAAATTGCGCAACTCATCTCAAATGATGCTAAAATCTTACAAAATGACTGACATTTATCTTGGGTGGATCAATTGGACATGGTTCATTACTTGTAGGCTCAGTTTGCTACAATTTTAGGAAAGACACATTAAATAGTTCATTAAATATATAACACAACAATGGAAGAATTTGTAAGCATCCAAGACAACTGAATAGTAGCTGCAACTGCAGCTTCCAAGGGTACAAAACCAAGTGGGAATTCAGCATTCAGAATTCTGAATTTTAATACCTCCATTATACAAAACCTTCCATATTAAGGCATCACACCCCTTTAAAATTATATTTTTACAATGTGAACACACACCTTTATATTAAGGTTTTCTGAATTCAACAGCTGCAGCTTCCAAGTGGGAAAACCAACTGAATAGTAACAACCAAAAATCAAAGGAGTAAGTTTCATACACCATTCTTTATCAAACACTTAATAGGCTAAATTGTATCACCACTTTGTCAAATGAATCAACGGAAGGAAGTTATAGCTCGAAGAGCCTATAACAAAACTTGGGTGGTGAGATTTGCAAAGGCTCTCTTAATCTATAAGTCCCATGTTAAGTGAGTAGATAGAATGACTAACTAATTAATTTACTCATTTTCACAAACTAGTAATTCCACATCATGAGAGGGACAACAATGTAACTCTGAGTGATATACATGTACTCTAAATTGATAATTAAAAATGAGTAAAAGGTCATTAGAATGATGATCACAGGTGTTAAAAAGCTTCAATAAGGATTTGTTTCTAAATTACTTATCCCTAGCAATTTTCTTTTTAATATTTAAATATGATAATTGCAATTCCTCAATGAGAATCATAGGAGCATCTTGATATTCAGAATCGGATAGAGAAATAACATTAGGGAGGTAAAATTCTTCATAGTAAGGTAACTCAGTACCTCTAGGTGAAAGATTACACTTGTCCACCACCATGGCCTCATTCCTAGATATGTCTCCTCTTTTGATCTTCTCAATTTGTTTCACAAATTTTGAAGGGTGAAATGAATATTGATGTGAAGGCTTCTAGTGAAGTTCTTGGATTTGATTTCTTGAAGGACTCCTCTTTATTGAATCATCATTTACTTATGGAGTTGGATCATTATTCAAAGAAATATTATTTTCATCCACACAATGGATCATTATTCAAACAAATATTATTTTCATCCACACAAATTGTAGGAGGATCTTGAATGATTTCTGGAACAGGTTGTTGAGTAATGACTTCAGGATCTTAAGGATCTTGAAGAGGAGGTTGTTGAGTAATGACTTCAGGATCTTGAAGAGGAGGTTGTTGAGTAATGACTTCAGGATATTGAGGATCTTCAAGAGGCTTTTTCAAGATTATGGGATTTTGGGGAACTTTGGCTTGAGTTTTTGAGGTTTGGGATTCTTGATGATTCAAGTTTCAGTGTCATGGCCTTTCCTAAGACAGCGATAACAATAAAGAGGGACATTTTCATGCAAAATTTCTTACCAAAATCCTTTAGCACCTGATCCAATCCAAGCTTTGGCAGGATGTTTGATGGTGATATCCATCTCTACACATAACCTAGCCAAGCTAGGTCTCTTTGGAGATACAGTGTATCTATCCAATGGTAGGAGTTTTCCAATAACTTCAGCAATTGAGAATAAAGAGGATTTTGCAAAGAAATGGATTGGTAAATTGGAAAAGTTAATCCAAACAGGAGCAATACTACTCTCAATGTCTAGTCTAAAATTTGAATTTGATGTCATTCTTACACATTTGTTCTAATGATTCGAATTTACATGCTAATGTATGGAAAGAGGAAAGTAAGCCCAACTATCTTCTGTATAAACTTTTAAATAAAAAAAGCTTCTATGTTATTTGGTAAATAAAATAATAATGAAAATCAAAATAAAAAACTTTAGATTCTTCGGTCTCCCCACCACCACCACTGCCCCTTTCTTCTCTATTTTTGGTAATAAAGGATTCACTTATAAAAACCTCCGCTGAACTGTCTGTCCTACAATTTAACCACAAAATGGCATTACAATGGTTACAATATGTAACCATAAAATGGCATTACAATGGTTAAATAAATTATCATATAACTACAAATTCTCTAGCATATGTTCTCAAGTTCTTTAAGAGGTAAATTTTCTTAAGAATGCGATATAATATGCACCTAATTAAATTATTATATATGTGTTAAAGTGTTGAGAATTCAGTAGTAAATGCAGCAAATCTTTCAAAGTTCTTTAGGAAGTATATTGTATCAAACACATATAATGATACTGATTTTTTTTGTAATATATGCTGGTTAGGAATTGTCCAGTTCTTCATAAATTTATTAGGTATTTAAAAATTTTAAAAATAATTCCTTCAAAATCATTTTTTCCAGAAATTCAATAACATTGTAAAAACTGCATAGCAGTGCTAATAGTACTACAGTTTTTTTGAATTCCACAAACTATGAATTCCACATCATGAGAGGGACAACAATGCAACTCTAAGTGATATACATTTACTCTAAATTGATAATTGACCAAAACAAAGTATTCATAAGTGATTTTGAGATAATCAACTCCAAGTGATATACATTTACTCTAAATTAGAAAATAAACCCATATAAGAATTATTAAACATAAAGCAATAATTCCAGGTTCAGGACGCGTGTTTGCAGCATATATGCCTTTATTTCTATGCATATTGGAGCATATATACAGTGCACGTGTGTGCGTGCGTGTTTGTGTGTGTATCTGTACACGTATTGTAGTGGCATACCTGATAATTAATGCTTTGATCAGATTCGTTAATTGGAGCCCCTTCCTCCCTCCCAAGAAACCACACCACCAAATGTAGGAATCACAAAAAGAAACGACTCTTTAGGTACCTGAGAATATAATAAGGTTACGAGGGAACTTCAATAGATATCATGTTGGATGGGAGCATAAAGCATCCATCTACCATAAGAATGGCAAATAAACTGAAAAGAAGGTATTCACAAATGTTAATATAGTAACGATTTTACGAAGAAAAAAAAAGATAGAAAATAATCTTTGATAGTATGGTCATGGAAATGATTCCACACGCTGAAGCAGAAACTCACAATCAAGTATTTCGTGATCCCAGAAAAATCAATATCAACAACAATGTGAAATTTGTACACGTTGCAATGGTTGAATTTAACACCATCACGACCCCAATTGATGCATATGTGTACTATCACCAAGAACGCTAAGGATACCGTTAAGGACAGTGTTTTCGAGTTCATCAGTTTCATCACCAGCGAGTATGTTATTGTGATTAAATGAAAAAAGACACCTGGTTGTAGAAAGAGAAGGAAAAACACCTTCTTAAAAAAAAATGCTTGTGACGAAATGAAAAAACTTCTTGCACATAGTTTGAGCCCCTGAGTGTAGTTAGAATTTATACATAATTTATTGCACACGGTTTTGTTCCCCCGCTTCACATTTACGTTCCAAAACAATGACTATAAAATCTAATTGGACTTTAGTTTGTAAACAACCAATCCTCCACCCTTTCTCCAAAAAAGTAGTTCATAAATAAAATACAAAATACATGTACAACAAAAAAATGGGCATATAGTATTGCCCAGGATGAACCTATGCTGACCACAAAACCAAGTCAAGCCTTATTCCCCAAACACGATTCATATGAACTTAATTTCTGCATAGGTTGAGTCATGACATCTGCTCAAATTATGCACAGGCCGAACCTAACATCCTCCGTAACTGAGTAGGATATCACTTTAATATTGTGATTAAATGAAAAAAGACATCTTCTTAAAAAAAACACCTGCTTAAAACATCATCTCTGTATTTGTTGTTTAAGAAGAGATTTTCTTCTCAAATGTACAACAACCCACCAAGCTTCGGACCACCCTCTTCCCCTCCTAACATCTCTCTTCCCTTCGGACCAAATTGGAAGGCTTGCTGGGAGATGAGTCCCAAATACCTAAAAGCCTTGACCAAAAACATAAATCGAAGAGAACTTAAAGGAATTCAACTGATTAAAACATTTTCAACAGTTAATTCAGCTGATTAAAATATTTCAAAGGGGGTTAAAATGATTACCATACTGAAATCTTTAATCGTTCCTATAGCAAACAACAAAAGACCTTCCACAAACCTTATTCTATCATTTGTTCGAAAAAATATCTAAAACCAATGCATTAATCACACAACATATAAATAAGTGTAGAAAATAAAGCAATTATAGGACAGTAGAATCTTTACTGCAGCTCCGAGAAGTAATAGAGAAGGAACCCTAACTCCAACCTCAACTTGTGGTTGCAGTCCAAGTGGGGGTCTGATAAGATAGAGAACCCCTGTTTTGAAACTGATTTGAATATGATAAGACATCTTGAAGGCAAACGTAGGAAGAGTTATCTTACCAAATCTTCATCTCCCGCAAATTGCTCCATCGAGACCTCCTATCTTCATTCGCTAGAGAATTTCTTCGCCATTTTTCAGCAAATACAACACCGCACCCTATAAAAATTTATATGAAAATTATTAGTAGATAATACCATGGTTGTTAATATTAAGTGTATAGCTGGTATTAACAGCTGGTAATAGCTGTTAACATTAAGTGTATATCAAGTGTAATACCATGGTTGATAATACCATTTTTCAGCAAATACAACAACGCACCCTATATGAAAATTTTTAGTAGATAATACCATAATATGTATAGCTGGATCTATCGGGTTTTTCCATGTGCCGTTGAAAATTGGAGTGTATCGGGTGATACATATCGTTGATACAGTAAACGAAAACTTGCATAGGTGTTTGGCATTCAACATTGTATGTTTGACACACAACATATATGTGGAAGTAGATTGCACTATAGAGAACAACACATTCCCCAAAAATTAATTACAAAAAATATGACATGGAAATAGAAATTAAGAGAGTAAAAAATATAACATACCCAAAACATGATGTCTGAACTTGGAAACCTCTGAATAAGAATTTATAATCATGTTTTCCTTCAACCACTCTTCATGGGCCCTTTTCACATTATCACGGTCCAAACAGGTATTAGACCACAAACGTATGTATAGAAGTATCGATCAAAATATATCAAATAACTCGACTATCGGCATGAACCACAAACATCCAAAATATAAAAGAGAATAGTAATAAAATATGGTCTACATATTCTCAAAACTAGGGAAAATAATCTTAAAACGTGAGGATATGAACAACATAAAGCAATGAAAAAAGGAACTGCAGACTTTAATGTCAATTTTAACCGCTCAAACAGCGCCGAAAACAACCCGAAACATGGTTAGTTAGGCACGGACGATACGAATCCGATGGTGCCAAAATCTAAAAAAGTTATGGTATTTCTCCCAATAGTGCAAAAAATAGGAAAGTAAAAGTGTTTGAATCACATAATGCGGAATCCTTTGAAGAACTCAACATTTAAACTTAAATTTACAAATCTATTTATCCAAGAAAGTACAAAGACTCGAAGCAAATGAGTCCTTAAATGATAGTGATTGTAGACATTCATCACCAAATAAGGGGATTCGGCCTCCTTACATAAATGTAACTATAAACATATATATATTCATCCTGGAATCCGTAACTTTGGTTGTTCTCCATTATTTAACAATTCAAATGGTCAGTAATACACACATACACACAGATATATCATCTTTACCTTCATACTTATTCACATATAATAAAAGGGGACCTTTAACCACACTTAACAAAATGATTCTTAAAACAATATTCCAGAATGTAAGGGATTAGTAGATTCGTAGCTTTAGTTCCTCTCATTTCTATTTTGGTTCTGCACCACTGACTGATATAGTTAAATAGTTGTCCATTTATATTAAACTTACACACATTAAGACATAATTTCATTATTCTTAACAAATGGAAAGTACTCATTAGTGATAAAAACGTACAGATTGAAGAAAAGCAGATGAACCCAAAAGAGGAACACAATTTCCAAGACTAAGTTAATATCAATTTATTGTAATAGGAAGGAGAACCTTTTACCTTAACATGCATAGGATGCCCGACTCTGTCAAACAAAAAAGGAATTGCATCATAAAGCATGCCTAAATTTCTCAATCGTAGCCATGTTTTCTCAATCGTAGCCATGTTTTCTGTAAAAACACAAAGACTAAATAGATGTCAATTTGTTACTTAGAATCCATCAACGATTAGAAAATAAAAAGCAAGCCTACATTCATTTCCACCTTCTTACAAACTGATATAAAAAAGGACCTGACTGTCTGGATATAAACAAAAGAATTTCAAGAATTTTAGTATTTAGATAGTTAATGTTAACTACATCTGCTCATTTCAATGTTAACTACATGTATGTTTTCAATGTTAACTACATCTACTCATTTCAATGTTAACAAATAAGCTCATTTCAATGTTAACTACATCTGCTCATTTCAATGTGAACTACATGTTGTTTGTTTGTTTTGCTATTTATTGCAAGAATGATGTCGTACACATCTTTTAAGCAGACCAAATAATCAATTTGTTAAAATTTGGTGAAGACATTATTTTTGGAACTCCTGGTTGTTTGAGGGACTTGTTGGAAATAGGCGTTTGCCTCCTAAAGGAGGCATCTTTTATAGTTCTAGACCAAGCTGGTCTACTTCTTAATATGGGATTTGAACCTAAAGTCCGATATCTACAAGGAGAAATAAAGACTAGTTGTCAAGTGTTAATGTTGAATGTGACATGGCATCTACCTATCCATCAATTGGCTCAATTTTGTGGGAGCCTATATTGTGACTCGTGGCGTAAAACTATATTAAACATCATAATTCCTTAATTTATTATATTTGAGTTCTGGTTCTAAAAAATCCAATAACCACCCATGTCTATAAGTTTTAAGCTTAGTATAGACTCATTTGGCACAAATGTTTATCACACGACGTATAGGAGTATAGTTATCATCACCCATAACAAGGACTCTCAAACTCGCTGGTATTGAATACCTGACATATTCATTCTTAATTTATGACATCAGATTTAGTGATCATGCCCAATAAGACAATGAATCAAAAGTCAATAATTGGAAATCTTCAAAATTGAAAAGCATACACATATAGCCTTAGCATCCTCGTATTTGTTCACCGCCTTTTGGGAAGCATATGAAAACTTCACATCAGGTCCCAACTCGGGGATAATAAAATGGCTGCATCAAAACATGAACAACCCATTATTAATTGTATTCATTACATAAGTATTAATATGATTATAACCCACATTTTTATTTGACATGAGTGATTGGTTTGTAAAAACTTACATGTTGGTATCGAACCACTTGGTTATCTCCATAGAAGGCACATAGGTGTTTCCTCTGGCCAAGGAGAAGTGTCAAATACGATCTCACCACAACTCTAGTTGTACCTTAAGAATGATAAAGAAAAATAAAAAATCAGCCAAATTCATCTATATTCATTACTAATATCAACAAAAGTGAAGAAAACTCCTAATGTAAATGCAATAAGAGTCATTCAATTCAGAAGAAAACCCGGTACTATGCATAATAATTTCCAAAAAGCACAGAAAATCATAATCGAAATTAGTTTGCAACCCAAAATCATTCTTGAAACTAGTTTGATAAATTAGTTTGGAAATTGGTTTTAAACCTAGAATTAAACAAGACCAACAACTAAAAACATGATAAATGTGATGGAATATATCAATCCCAATCTAGAACACTGAACACTGAAGGATCTAAACATCAAGGCGCACACACACACAAACACGCACATACGCAAATCGAATCAACAAATCGTAATCTAGACAAAAATTTCTTACAAATCCATATGTATACACAAATTTTTCCAATCCGTACATCTACATAAATTCAAATCCAAAAATCATAACAAAATTAAGAACAAATCGAAGATAAATTAGAAGTAAATCTAGGAAACCCTAGAAATTTAAGACAATCGTGAGCTTTTTGTACCTGCGTGAACCTTGTCGGCGCCGGAGGTGGAAATCTATAGAGGGAATAGTGGGAGAGAGTTGTACGTGCGAGAGAGAGAGGGAGTTGTGCGAGAAAGAGAGAGATATAGAGGGTTGCACGAGATGTGTAGAGATCTACATGTGAGAGAGCTGGGAAAGAATTTTGGAGGATGAAATTTTGGAGCGGGAATGTAAAAAAAAGAGCCCCGCTTCTTTTTTCCATTTATCTCAGTTTTTACTCAAAGGGTAAAATAATTAACATTATATATGTGTCATTTATATATAAAAATGAGATAAATGATTTTTTTTTTATCTCAATTTTATTTAAATTGAAATAAAAATGTTCCTTCAAAGTCAGATTGACATAAATAAATATTATTTATATCAATTTACATTTATCTGACATAATGTCAATTTTTAAACTGACATAAATGATGCTTTTTCTTGTAGTGCAAGTCTAACAATTTACAAATTTTGGTCCTGCTCTCAGACCAGGGGTCACGTGACTACACGGTCGGTTCGTACGGGTTGCATTGGTCCCATGCAAGGTGTTCGTACCTCTTACGTTTTCGTTTAGTGGTTGTTTTATATTCTCACCCTTTAACAATATGTTTTTAAGTCTAACATACTATCCAACAATAAGCCAACAACCAATAATTATCTTGAACTCCTTCTAACATACTATCCAACAACAAGCCAACAACCAATAATTATCCAACAACCAAAAGATTTAAAAGGTTTATCCAACAACCAAACCAATTCCGTACTACTTCTATTATCCAATAGCCAAACCAATATTTATCCCGTACTTTATTACACGTAACTCAACATCTTCTAAAGATTTATATTTTCCGTTGATATAATGGGTGCACGAACACGGAATATTCTCACTTTTAAGGTTCTTAAAAGTATAGCTGATATATTCTTGAATGCCTTTAACATAACTATTAGTTATTCAGTCAGTCTCCCCATGCACTATTTATCTTGTGGAAAATCTATTTAATAATCTCCAAATTGCTGTCCTGTGTTAACATGATATAATAAATATCGTTTTGCTTAGTAAAGAACTAACATAGTGTCAAAATAAATCACTATTATAGTGTCAACAATTCACCAATCAACCAAACTACGAAATAACATAGTGTAAATCAAAGTAAAGAACTAATATAGTGTCAATAATGCACCAATCAATCAAACTATGCAATAACTTAAATACAAGAACACACCAATCAACGATACTACACAACCACTTAAACTCAAATTAAATGAATTTATCTAGTGATATTATTACAAAACAAGAAAAATATTACTACATCTTCATCAAACGATAAACTAACCAAGTGATAAAAGAGTTTAAATAATTTTTCAACCCATTCCCTTCTCCACCATCGATGTCCACTGAAGCATCTTCGGAACCACTATATATTTTATCAACCATAATCTGACACTCACCTTCCTGTAAAGGCTGACTATGTACTAAAGTTCCTACTTGAGTGAAGATGAGCATGAACACCCCAATGACATTTTTCGCACTCAGGTCCTTCATATAGTATTTCTCACCATAGTCACCGTGGGTTGTTGATGATGATCCAAGACTTGTGACATGCTGAGGTGCTGAGAAGGGGAATGTTGAAGGAGGAACCGACATCTGTGAAGGGAATCGAGATGGAGGAAAATTTTAAGGAGGTAAAGGGGAATTAGGATGCATTCGGTCCTGGAATGTCGTTCATTATTGGACGAGAAACACTTATTAATAGAAGAAATCGCATCCACGAGAGGTGCGGTGTGTTTGAATATTTTTTATGACATATGCGACCACAAACCTCTCGTCCTCCCTCTATGGCCCTACCCCAAGGTCTGTGTGAGGTCATCATTATCAAGGTCATCGAACGAGCTTGAAGCTGACTGATTACTCATAGACTCTGTTGATTCTAGAGTCTTAGCCAAGTGAGGAGGGAATTTATTATCTTTGTTTCGTCTTGCATGCACGTAAAAGTTGGTTCGATTCGATATCTTTCCTTCATTTGGACTGCCTTTTGTCTTTCTCGACCACTCGTTCTTCAAATATTCATAAGATTTTTAGCCAAGTTGGTGGACATCAATTTTTTCCCCTATTCTTCTTATTTTTATCCTTTTGCATCTTTTCGAGTCCTTCGCCTCATTTTATATAAAACCATTCCATTGATCGACTTGCATCTCAACGTTCGAAGGGACTTTGTCTTTGAGTGCCAAAATGTCGGATCGCAATGCTCCCTTATGGGAATGTTTCTGCTTAAGGTTTCTCCTATATGTTCGGAGTTGTTCAGCAACTCGAGAAAGAACCTTATTTTTTTAGTTTGTCCAAAATGAAAATCGTTTGTTGAGATGCTCGTATATGTCATCTTTAATAACTTTATTTACTAGGTTCCAGTTGTCATCTCCTCCCACTCCCACATTCATTTTTACCAAGGACAAACACTGATCTTTAAAGTGTTGAACACGATTCTTATCCGTTGTGGGGCTATTTCCCAATAGAGAGAACCCAATGGACTTCTTCTTAACTGACCTGATAGTTTTAGGAGATGTGTGTATGTCTATTTCATTAATAGGAGTACCTTGCCTACTGTAACTCGGAGTAGTGGAGTGAGTCGTTGGTGGAGTTGTGTATTGCTCACCAATTGGTGATGAGAATTCTCCTTGGGGTGGTGTCATCTCGTTGGTTGGAGCGTTGTGTCCATTATCGTCCGACATTATCTATAAAAATAATAAAAGTTCAATGTGTACCTATAATAGATGAATAATTTTAAAGTTCAATATGAAATTATAACTAACAAAATAAATATTTTGACCATATATTATATGTACCTTTTTATGGTAAGACTTTAATAAAAGTTCAATGTCTCTGATCTCCATCCAGTCGGGATTTATTTTTAAAAACCTATGAATTTTTGCACCTGGCCGCCAATTAGGAGGAAGTGTATCTATAATGGATGCATAGATGGCAACAACATGAACTTGAAATCTCATCCTCTTCAACCTATTGGCAAGATTGAGTTTGACGTGTATAAATCGTGAGACATCATGGGTGACTTTTGTTCTTCCTTCTCTAACAGCATAAGAAAGGTCAATGCGCTATTAGGATTATGTACGCTAAATATATATTGTACAGCTTCATCCCAGCATTCTGGTAGGGAAAACAAAATATGATTGAGCAAGTACTCTTGCTAGATATGAACTCCACAATTTACAAGGTAGTTAAATTGTTCGATCTTCCTATTCCCGTACCAATAAACCGGAGTACCCTCTGGATGAGGCTCAATAATGAAAGAGGTACGAGTGCGGTCCAATTGCAACCTTTCACACTCTTGTTGGCATTTATTATCACTTTGACTCATTTTTCCTAAGAAAAATGAACGAGGGCGTGAATATGATTCCTATAAATAATGGCTCTAATGGATCATTAACTAGTTAGGTTAGTTTTATTTAGGTTTTCAACAATAACTACCCTTCTATTTACCCAGTGTAATTTTAATTTAGGGAAATTTACAATTAGGTCCCTTGTTGACAATTTTTGAACATTTAAGGACAATTAGTGGACTTCTACAGGAAGAGAATTAGTGGTACCGAGTGTTTAAAATTTGTTTATGAGGAGCCTAAGAGTACTTTGCTATTTAATTTATTAGCTATTATGTACGAGGGAGTGAATCCCGTGCATGTTGGATCTCACCGATATGAAATCCTAATACACTCATCATATGAGACACAAAATTGAACCGTATGATTTGGTTGTTTTATTTCCATGTTAAGATTTCAAAATGACAACACTCAGTATACACACACAATACGTACAAATATTATTAATAATTATCCCTAAAAAATAATAGCATATCAAACCATAAACATATAAAATTCTAATAAACCAAATAGAATATCAAACCATACATAGTACACACACAAAAATACACACACACGCACACACAATATATACAATATGTGTATACCTACTTTTGTATTTATTTTAATTTTTACCCAATAATTATATATACCTACTTTTATATTTTTATTTAACACAATACACACACATACACAGTATAAATACATATATAAAATAGACACAAACACACACACACACATATATACACTATACATACAAACATACACAATACACACACACACATACGCATATACACCCATACATACATACACATATAGACATATGAACACACATATACATAGAAATACATACAAAAAAATACACATATACACAAAGATTTCTATACAAAACATTAGGTTTTGTAAGTGTTACCTTTAAAATTGAGATTGAGATTGAAGTTAGGGATTAAGTTTGGAAATCTTCGAAATCGCCGGAGAGAGGTAAAGTTTACGGGTTTGAAATTTTTTTAAGGAAATATGAAAATTGGTTTGGGGATTTTAATATAAAGACACTAATCATGGCCCTGAGTCATAACCACATGCCATGACCCCTTTAAAATTTAACACGTCAACTTGGAAACAAGCACATCTACACTGCCCAAGGCCGTGAATCCTAAATTGGGATAGTCATTGCCCAAAGACATGACCAGGGCAGTGTGTATTTTGTTTGGTGGTCACGGACTCAGACCGTGACCACATCTGTGACCCGCTTGGAGGGAATTTTAGTGTGAATTTGGCACCATAATGGTCACGCTTGTGTCACGGCTATGGTTCGTGACCTACGGTGGTCACGAACTTCTCCCGTAACCAACTTTAAGAGGATCCATGACCACACTGGGTCATGGACTTGGTCATAGAAAAATGGGGTGTGGTCACGGATCTGGGTCGTGATCCTCAAGCCGTGACCAAGCAAAGGATTTGGTGTAGTGAATGTAATGCTAAATTAGTATAACATAAAACTAAAATTAAAGAAAAGTAAAAACTTACCATCTTGTGATCCATCTTGACGTAAGACATATGCCCGGAGTAGTGCATGTCGACCTTTTTGTCATGATTTTCCCTCCCCGGTTAACGAGATGTCAACTATCAATCCTGGATCTCGTTGTCAAGAAACTGCTACCAACTCACTAATGAGATCGGCTCCTTCGATGGTACGGTATCATGGACCCTCAATATGGACTCCCAGTCCTTCCCAAAGTACCATGCCGCATGTTTTTCTTCAACGTTTTATATTCATCTTTTAATTGTTCGGACGTGGAATCGCGAACATGTGGGGGTAGGCCACATTGTTCCGCTCAAACAAGTACAAACTAGAAAGAAAGTAAGTGTTAGTCGAATTTAAATTATAAATATAATAAAATAATTATAAATATAAATACAAATAAAAAATAAAAGATAAAAATAAAAATAAAGTTAGTAACTACCCGTGGTGCCCCTCATATGGCCATCTTGATCTTGAAGGGCACCTTCCTCCAATTTGTGTACCTCGGGCCGATGATCATCTTGAGCAACTCCAGGGCCCTAACCTGTAAAGCAGCCTTGTTCTCGATGACAGATCCCAATGTGCTTCATTTTGGGGGTCTATTGGCAGACGAGCCTTCCTCACCTCCACTACAGTCACATCCTGATGATGACATTTCCTCCAAAAGTTATTGTTATTAGTACAAACATGTATATGAGAAAATGATCAAATTCAAATGAATAATAATATTGTACAAGTTAACAACAATATAAATCTAAATATTGTTTCAATATCAGGTAATGGACTTTGAATTAATGCTTAAATTGATTATAATCCAAATCAACATATTCACTATCCAAAAAAACAATTTTGATTCAAATCCGATAATAACAAAGCACTAGAAGAATACAACTTAACAAAGCACTAGAATAATACAAGGTAACGACATTATAAATCTAAATATCGTTTCGATTTTGGGTCATGTCACGCACTTTGAATTAATGCTTAAATTGATTAAAACCTAAATTAACATATTCACTAACCAAAAAATCAATTTTGAATCAAATTCGATAATAACAAAGCACTAGAAGAATACAAGTTAACAAAGCACTAGAACAATACAAGTTAACAAAATTATAAATCTAAATATTATTTCAATTTTTGGCCATGTCACAGACTTTGAATTAATGCTTAAATTGATTAAAATCCAAATGAACATATTCACTAACCAAAAAACCAATTTTGATTCAAATTCGATAATAACAAATCATTAGACTATAATCCGATAATAATAAAGCCCTAGAAGAATACGCACTATTGGTTATTACAAATAATTGGAATACTTATTTCAAGTCTAAAATTGTTTCAAATTCGGGTTATCATCTAAAACGGATTGATATGTGGTACGAGCAGCCATGTCATCCACACTACTGTTTAGATGCTTTGGCACATGTAGGATGATTGGCCACGACTTGTTATTGATATACTCCGAGAAAAATAGTTACTTGACCTTTTAAAAAGAACAAACAAACCGCTCATCCCTCACATGCTCGTTGATCTTAAATTTGGAAAAGTCAATCATGATCAAAGTGGTAGTCCAATTTAAATATATTTCAAATGACACCATAGTAAGTCATTTAACTTCAACGAGATTTTTATCTTTCATGCTCGCTCGAAAATAAGTAAGAGCCTTGTATGAAATGCTCGAGTTATGTACATTATATTTTACTCGTACACCCTTGCACTAAATACTTAACCGTTCAATTGAATTTTTTCTAACCGTGTGCCATGAACAAGGGTCCAATGGTAGACAAGAAAGCCTTGATGTCTCATCACCAGTCTTTAAGAGATGAGAATATAGATAAGTTAATTAGGTTAGTTTTAAAGCTTTCTTGTAATGTGACATTTAATAAGAGACATTTTCATTATAATTTCCTCATGTGACATCCACAACCTAAATTCGCTATCTGATTATGCCATCATTCTTTGTCTTTTGTTATTCCCACACACATCATATTTTTTCCATTGATTGTGACGAACGTATTACAAAATTGATCATGGATAAAAATTAAAATAATGTAAAAGTTAAAATAATATAAACTTACTTTTTCCATTCTTCGACATCTTCATGTGTGTCAAATAGACAACGATCTACTTTTTCATGTTGTAAACTCATTAATTTCACTTGGTTGCCCATCACTTGACCACCCTCATCGACGAACTCATCATTGTTATACACACTACTTGGGTCAGGCATACATTCCCGAGTGCAGACTGATGACTCCATGGTGATGTATTCCTCTGTAATTGATCCCTGAATGCATCGTTTATTCTTGATGTAATCTTTGAAAACTCATCAAACCTTCAAATGGATACATCCACTTATATCTAAATGGACGCAAAGAATTTCATCGTTGCATAGCTGTACCAACAAGTGAACAGTTATGTCAAAAAATAATGGGTGAAAATACTTCTCCAACACACAAATCTCTTAAGTTATCTCTACTTTTGCAACCACTATGTGATCTTGATTGACTACCCTGTCACATAAAAGTGTGAAGAAGATGATAATTTGCATAGTAGAACTACGTAAATCCTTGTGCTTGGAGGAACAGTGCTTAAACAATAGAGGAACCAATTGCATGATCACATGCCAATCGTGGGACTTACACTTATGTTAATCATGGGTAGCATAATTCGTAATCGTTTTCCAGTTGGATGGAAAACTAGATGGAATCTTAAAATTATATATTATGTCTAAAAGCACCTTCCTTTTCTCACTCGTCAAAGTAAACATACTAGGGGGGATTATTGTCCTTCCCCTACTATCTTCTTTTAACCATAGTTATGGCTTATGTTTAATGTATTTTCATGTATTTTATCCATCCTTGGAATGACCCCCCAAGGCATGTGGCCAAAATACGTTCAGTGATGTTCTTCTCCGCATGCATCACATCTCATATATGGCTCACCGGGTTATTCTTTCAATAAGGCGAGTCAAATAAAATTGACCTCCTAGACCATGCCTTTCTTGTCTGAGTTTCTTCAATTTAGGATTTTTACCTGGCATATTACGGCCATAACTAGAAGATTTACTTTCAATTAGTGAACCTAAAAGTTTTCTCGAAGGTAGCCTATGTTCAACCCTAGGGGAAAAATTGGAACTTTTCTCAAATCTAAAACTATGAGCGGGAGGTAAAAGCCTCCTATGTAAATGGTATATATTTTTTACGCTAATCTGTGAGACACGGAGATTTAGTCTCCTTTCCACAAATAGGAGACCCCAAATAACCATGTACTACACAACCGGATAATGTCCAATAAGCAAATCATGAATTTTCCACATTAACAGAGCTTTGAATGTAAACTCTTCTTTATAAAAGCATCAAATGATTTCACGCCCTATTCCCACAACTCATTTAATTCTTCTAGCAAAGGAGACAAGTAGACATTGATGTCCTCACTTGGTATCTTTGGCCTAGGTATCAACAAAGACTGCATCAAAAATTTAGGTTCCATATACTATGAAGGATAGAGGTTGAGTGGTGCTAGGATCATTGGCCAAACACTCTGATTGGTGCTTAGATTTCCAAATGGATTGAAACCATTTGCTAATATTACCAAACGAATGTTACACTGATACTCATAAGTCATCCACTTTAAAGATGTAGAGTAAATAGGATGATGCATGAGATTATCCCTTACTTCTTCCCCAGCATGCCAAGTCATTGCCCCCACTATCCATAGTACTATGAAAAAATGCTTCAATCTAGGCCTAACGGGAAAAGATTTCAACATTTTTTGAGGCAATTTTGATCTTGTGCCTCCTTGCCAGTAGATTGAATATATCTAGGTTCATCGCATACCGGACTCCGATCAAGAATTTTATACTCCTTTCGGTACAGTACGTTATCATACACACAAGCATGAATTGATTTATAATTCATTCCTAAACCTTTCAAACTATTCTTCATAGTAGGATAACTATTTAAAAGCGAATTCTTCTTGGTTAACAAGCCCTTCAACCAAATCAAAATTCAAGTCACGCTATTGTGAGACAAACTATATTCGGTCTTCAAACTATGCAAACTGACCATGACATGTAAAGTTATTTGATCTTTGTCACAACTAAAGTACAATGGTTGGGTCTCCTTAAATTTTAAACTTTGGTAGTCATCGTCAAGGTTTATCCCGATATCTTCATGAGAACTTGAACCGTGTATATCATCAAAGACCTCATTTTTTTCCACTTCATGAACTCCATACACGTCATTAACTAAATCCTGTAATATATTATGATCTACATTATCCTCCTTCCCTTGTACATCTATCCTACTTGTTGAAGGTTGTTGTGAAGGTTGCTCAGGGACAAAAGGAATATTATATTCCCTGTGAAAAATCCAAAATTGATAACTATCTTTCATACCCCATCTTAATAAATGTAGTTCAAATGTTTTCCACTAAAACACCTTACCATTGCTACACTTAGCGCACAGACACAGGAACTCTTCATCATTACGATATATCTTTATGTATTTCACAAATTCATTAACAGCTCCGAGAAAAAAATCCCCTAGTCTTTTTGTCTCCCCCATCCACTCTTTGTATATAGGATATCCCATCGTAGCTATTACAAAAAATCACCTATTATGGGTAAGAATCATTTATTCATGGATTAGTATAAACAAAAGTGTTAAAATTTAGTTTCCAATAAACGATTTACTACAAGATTGACATTTCATCTTTCGGGGTTATATTATAAAAACTATATGAGTCATATTTCCTTCATCTCCTCTAAAGGGTGAGTGGTCCTATCCCATTCCAAACTGCATATTTCTATAATATACTTAGCAAATCATGCACAGTGTTTCAATTTTAGAAAAATTCGGCAGTATATCCCGATAGTTCTCCAAGTAACACGACATAGATTCGCAAGCGTAAGTGCTAATTCAATTTATCAATTGAAATAACACTTAACACCGCATCATCTAGTATGTACCCATAGAACATTAAGAGAGGGGAGCAGAACTTCCCCCCAAAATAATGAGTTTAAGCCACTATGAGTATTATTATACAAAAAATATGTCATCCCAAACTATCCAAACGAGACAATTCGAGAAATCTCATTACAAGGGTAATGACTCTCGAATGAGTCTAATGGCTATTGATTGCGTATGGATAAGAACTAGAAGGCTAGTATCTATGTGAACTATATGTTATTCAAAGTAGTTATAAATTACCGTGGTAAGTTTGTTTCATTTATTCGGTAGTAATTTTTATAGTGATGATGTATACATAGTTATGATTGATTTCTCATTATTAATTGTTTAACAACCACTACACCAAAATGGTCAAATTGACACCCTTCAACCGGCCAGCATTGTCACGGTCAATGACCATGACAAAAAAGCACGCATTTTTTTATCACGATCATTGACCTTGATAAGACCGCGACAAAGTCTTGTCACGGTCATTGACCATGATGATCCTATAATATTGTCACGATCAATGACCATTGCATGTCCGTAACAATTCTATCACTAAAAAACCCTTCCTTCTTCTTTTTTCCCACCGATTTATATTCCCTCCATTTCTCTCTCTCTAAGCGATTGCACTCTCTCTCTATTTCTCTTCCATTTATGTATATGTGGGTGTGTGTATATATGTGTGCATAAATGTGCATATGTGTGTGTGTGTGGTGTATATATGCGCGCGTGTGTGTTTGTATATGCATGTGTGGGGGGGGGGGGGGGCGAGGGGGCAGGGCTGTGGTGAGGGGATGGGGCACTGTGTGTGTGTGCATGTGGTGGGCAGTGTCAGTGGGGGGGAGGGGGCAGGGCTGAGGGGTGGGGGGTTATGTGTGTGGGTGTGTGTTTTTAATTAAATTTTTATTGATTTATTAGATATTGTCCTTGATATTGTAGTGCCCCTTATAAAAGAATTGATTGATAAAATATTGATTTGTTGTTATTTTTTTTAGTAAATTAATAATTAGTGACCCTTTCATATGCAAGTAGGATTGCCCCCCATTGTAAATTAGTAAATTAATAATTGTATACTTTAATTATTAGTTTAATTGATTAAAAGAATTAATTGAGTAGATGAATTAGAAGGAGTAAGGTATACACATTCGTTATTGCCATTGCAGTTGGATTGTACTGGATTGATGTTCGGTTGGTTAATTTTAAAAGTGGCATGACCACTGGATTATTGTCCGTATGGGGGTGAAATTTTTCGACTTTTAAAAAAAAAAAATTACTTTGTATCAGGAACAATAGATATATAGCACGATAATTAAATGAAACATACTTGAAATTACATATAGTGCGCATAGATACTAGCCTTCTAGTTCTTATGCGTACGCATTCAATAGCCTTTAGACCCGTTCGAGAGTCATTACCCATGTAATAAGATCTCTCGAATTGTCTCATTTGGACAGTTTAGGACTGTATAATTTATGTATAATAATATTCTTAGTGGCTTAAAGTTGTTACTTTTGGAGGAAGTTCTGCAGTCGTATCCTAATGTTCTCTGGGGACATACTAGATTGACAAGTGTGATTGTTATTTAAATGGATCAATTGAAATAACACTCACACTTGCCAATCTACGTCGTGTACTTGGAGAACTACAAGGATATGCTGCCGAATTTTTATCAAATCATAACAATGTGCATGAGCTGCTAAGTATATTACAAAAATATGTGGTCTTGAATGGGATAGGGCCACTCACCCTATAGAGGACATGGAGGAAATAGGAATTTTTATTATAAATTGAATTTGAATTTGAAATTTAAAAATTGAATATAAATAAGACATAATTAAATTAAACATACTATAAATCTAAGTTTTGTTTATGCTATTCCATGAATATATGCTTCTTACCTTTAATAGGTGACTAGTTGTGGTAGCTGTGATGGGATATTCGAAATACAAAGAGTGGATGGGTGAGACAAATAGAATGGGGGATGTGATTCACATAGGTGCTAATGAATTTGTGAAATACGCAAAGAGATGTCATAACGATGAAGTGTTTTCGTGTCCTTGTTCTAGGTGTAAGAATGGTAAGGTGTTTGAGTGGAAAATAGTTGAACTACATATGTTCAGATGGGGTATGAAAGATATTTATCGATCTTAGAGTTTTCACAGTGAATTGAAAGTTCCATTTCTCCCCGAAAAACCTTCACAACAACCTTCAACAAGTAGGATAAATGTAGAAGGGGGCGATGTAGATCATACTATGTTAGATGATTTAGTTGATGATGCGTACGGAGTTTATAAAGCGGAGGAGAATGAGGTTACTGATGATGTACAAGGTTCAAGTGCTCGTGAAGATATCGCGATAAACCTTGACGATGACTATCAAAGTTTAAAATTTAAGGCGACCCAACCATTATACTCTGGTCGTGATAAATATTAAACAACTTTACATGATATGGTTGGTTTGCACAGTTTGAAGACGCAATACGGTTTGTCTGGCAATAGCATGACAGGAATTGTGAATTGGGTGAAGGGCTTACTACCCAATGAGAATATGCTTCCCAATAACTATCCTGTTATGAAGAATAGTTTGAAAGGTTTGGGAATGAAGTATAAATCGATTCATGCTTGTCTGTATGACTCCATACTATGCCAAAAGGATTATGAAAATCTCGATCGTTGTCCGGTATGCGATGAACCTAAATATTTCCAATGTACTGGTAAGGAAGGCACAAGCTTAAAAGTGCCTCAAAAAGTGTTGAAATATTTTTCCATTGGGACTGGATTAAAGAGATTTTTCAAAGTACCATGGATAGCGGAGGAAATGACTTGGCATGCTAGGGAAGAAGTAGGGGTTAATATCATGCGTCATCTTATTGATTCTACAGCTTGAAGGAGGATGAATGAGTATCCCGATTTTGCTCGCGAACAGCGCAACATTCGTTTGGCTATATAAACAGATAGTTTCAATCCATTTGGAAATCTAAGAACCAATCAGAGTGTATGGACAGTGATGATAGCCCCACTCAACCTCCCTCCTTCACAGTGTATGAGACCTGAATTTTTGATGATGTCTTTGTTGATACCTGGGCCAAAGGCACCAAGTGATGACATCGACGTCTACCTTGATCCTTTGGTAGAAGAATTAAATGAGTTATGGGAAGAGGGTGTGAAATCATTTGAATCTTTTAGAAAAGAAGAGTTTACACTGAAAGCTATGTTAATGTGGGTAATTCTTGATTTTCCAGCTTATGGGACATAATTCGGTTGTATAGTACATGGTTATTTGGGGTGTCCTATTTATGGAGAGGAGACTGAATCTCTTCGTCTATCCGCCAGCTCAAAAAACGTATAGCATTTCCATAGGAAGTTTTTACCCACGGCTCATAGTTTCAGATTTGAGAAAGGTTCCAATTTTTTATCGAGCGGGGTTGAACATAGGCTACCGCCGTGACAACTTTCAGGTTCATAAATTGAAAGTAAATCTTCTGAATGGGCCCCTAATATGACAGATAAGAATCCCAAATTTAAGGATGTCAAGCATAAGAAGACCCCAACTGGGAATGAAACTGAGACAATAAAGGCATGGTCTAGGAGGTCAATTTTATTTGACTTGGATTATTGGAACAATAACCCAGTGTGCCATGTATTGGGTGTGACGCATGCAGAGAAGAACCTCGTTGAACATATTGTGGGCACTTGCCTTGGGGGGAGTCATTCAAAGGATGGAGAAAATGCACGAAAGACCTTAAATCATTGAAACTTAATCCACAACTATGGTTGAAAGAAGATAGTAGGGGAAGGAAAATAATTCCCCCTAGTGCGTTTACTTTGGCGAGTGGGAAAAGGAAGGTGCTTTTATACACAATATATAATTTCAAGGGCCCATATAATTTTTCGTCCAACTTTCAAAGGATTGTGAATTATGCTACTCATGATTTACATAAGTGTAAGTCTAACGATTGGCATGTGATCATGCAATTGGTTCCTCTATTGCTTAAGCACTATTTCTCCAAGCACAAGGATTTGTGGAGGGATATTATGCAAATCAGTATCTGCTTCTCACTTTTGTGTGAGAAGGTAGTGTGACACCCCGACTAATTAAATACCGGGTAGCTACTCCTTTATTCAAATTAATACAAAATGTCAAGTTGGTTCAGTTCATAGCATCACTGTCAAAAACATTTTAACAATTATTAGCCACCTAATATTTAAAAAGCGAGTTGCCAATTTTTTTTAAACCTGATTAAGATGCAATAAGTTAGATTATGAAATGCTAACATAACCACCACAACATAGTCACAATAGAATAACCATGGCATAATAATGAATCTGGAGGAATACTCCTCACAACAATCTGAATACTAAAATAAACAAATACAAAGTCTGCATCACTAAATTAATTACAACCCAAAAATCTGAAATAAACTGAATAGATAAAATGTCTCTAAAAGAAATGGGGCAACATGCCCAACGGATGAGGAAATATGATAATAGAGTCAAGATCGAAAGTGGAGGTGTCTACTGTCAAGGTCATGTAACTTCCACAGCAGCTACAACACGTCACCGGAATGGAACTCCTACGCTTGGTGTCCTTGTGGCTGGGCACCTAAAAAGGTTTTTTTTAAAGAAAAATAGATTTGAAAGCAAATGGGTCAGAGCTTGATTGTGAAAACAGTTTAAAAAATAGCAAGTGTTTAATATCATTAAACAGTGAATATAAAGTACGTGATAGTGCGTCCACTCACATGAGTTCCTCACCTCTCAACTAAGTGTGCACTCCAAACGTACCCATACCTGTTCAAGTTATTCCCATATCTAACTAGTCAAATACACAATCTAACATTACTATACGATTTACAATTTAATTCCCGACATCTTAATTTAAACAGAGAGTTTTACTTTTCTTCTTAGTTCCCAAAATTAGTAATGCTAATCACTAGAGATTTTCCATTTTTAACTCTACTAAAATGTTGCTATTATTCACACTTACATTTATACGTGACAGTTCATTTCAATTAACTGTATATTATTCTCGTCGTAAAATATACGAAACTGGAACCCCAAGACTAAGCTGTGGTGCACACATACTCTGCTATCCAAATACCGGTACATCACGTACATAAGGACCACGTATTCCGAATCTCTTAGGAATCGTTTTCAATAAACAATCACACATAATGGAGGCGAACATAGTTCACATCACATGGGTCACACACATACCTACGCTCCCATGATCAATAGACTTATTAACTTATAAATAATTACTTCTCTGACATATGTTCTCGAGGTACCAATCTAAATCCCCCGTAGGCACACAAAGATTTGATGGCCCTTATCGGACGCCGACCTCCCATGATAGCAAGTACGGTAGGTATGTTATACACATATAACCACATATACTAAGCATTCGCACATCTTAGATATCTCAGAATATTAATAAAGGTATACTTCTCGTTCTTATACCATCATTTAAAATTATACGTTTACAAGTTCCCGATTTATATACATTAAAGTTGTCAACTCTTCTCACGTCGAAATTTTAGGTACTCGTTTCCTAATCCATAAATGCCATCCGGTTTACTACAAGATTCTCAGTTTTACTCCTCAACGTACTCCAATATCACAACTATACCCACTAGTCAATAAGGGAAGATTATTACTACATTTAAATAAGTCTACGGGACATTTGAAATAAAATCAGGCCTAAAAGGCTATTCTGTCAACTCGTTAGAAATCTTGTTCGAACGAGTGTCGTTCGTAAGAATGGCTTGGAACAAACTACCAACTCGTTAGAAGGGAAACTATCATCTCGTTAGAAGGTCGTTCGAACGAGGTCGTTCAGACGACCTGGGCAGGTCTTCTAACGAGATGGCAGACTTCGCCCAGAAATCTCCAAATTCGTTTTTCTTCATTCTTCTCTTCTTTAAATCCACCCTAAGACTATCCAAATTACGTTTTAATGTTTGTAAACTATTTTTAGTCACCCTAGATCATTCTTTAACATACTTTTGGGGTCAAATCTTACTAATCTACATGTAAAAATCATAAATTCCCAATTCTTGCCCCAAACGCTATGAACATGAACCCATAATTTTTATTGTATCTAAATACCCACCATAAATCCGTTTTTAATTCATCAAATTTAATTTTTGGGATATAAAATTCGTCCATAATCATTCTACATGCAATCCCTATTCAAAATCATTAGTTTCACCACAATCCCATTAAGTTTTTCATCAAACTTTCAAGGGCTATACAGTTTCTACACTAAACATGGAGGAATTATTCAATGCGGTTAATAACATCAAATCACTTGCCTTAAATCCGATGTTCTGGTTCGTTATTGATGATCAAGCTTGGCTCTCTCTCTTCTTTCCGGTCATAATTCCCTTTCAAAAATGGTGGTGGAGGAAGATGGTTTGGTGGAACCTCTTTTAACTTTTCCCTAACTCCTCTCAAAACTCCTGTAGCCCACTCTCTTGCCTTTTGCTGGTAATGGCCTTAGTGGCCTCTTTAAAATTATAAAAATAAAATCTAAGATTCGTGGGTTTTAATTCCTCTATATTTAAAATTACCAAAATACCCTTCTAAGTTGCCGATTTGGCCTAAAAGTGTCCTGGGACCCAAACTAAACCCCCGGCTAGTGTTTTCTGACTATTTCGATCCTTCTGGACGCGTCGGCGCTCTCAAAATGACCATTCGATTTAAAAATAATAATTCACTTTTTAATTTAAATAATTTCATTCCTGACGCGACTATCACGCACGTCCCAACTAAATTTCTAAATTGTCGTATTTCTGCCTCGCAAAAATTTCTAATATTTTCAATACTCATATATTACCATATATACTCAGATATATTCAATTTTAACATCGTAATCAAATACCACCTCACATCTCGCTAGTATTCATATCCGGATTAATTCTCAATTAGTTCCTATTTAATTCAATTAATCCCGTAAATAAAAATCAATAAAATTATGGGGTATTACATACTTCCCCCCTAATAACATAATTTCATCCCGAAATTCGGAACTAAAGAGTACTTGGTAAAAATAACTCTGGATAACACTCGCGCATCTCATCCTCGCGCTCCCATGTGGACTCCTCAGCATTATGATGCTGCCACTGAACACGTACTAATGGTACTATTTTTTTACCTCAGTTTCCTCTTGTTGTGGTCTAGAATAGCAATCGGCCACTCCTCGTAGGAACTATTGGGCTGAAGATCGATGTCCTCTAAAGAAATGTGAGTATGGGCCAAATCATCCCTAATATATTTCCTTAGCGAGGAAATATGGAACACATCATGAATCCTATGCAAGTGCTCCGGTAGCCCGAGTCTATACGTAACTGGCCCAATCCTCTTGATGATAGGAAATGGCCAAACGTATCTTGGTGCCAGCTTCCCCTTCTTCCCAAAACTCATGATCCCCTTCATAAGAGATACTCTGAGTAACACGTGGTCCCCCACCTTACATTCTCTGAAGGACCTCCTGGCATCAGCATAGCTCTTCTTCCTGTCCTGAGCTACCCGAATACGGCTCCGTATCATCTCTATCCTTGCCGAAGTGTTCTGAATCACTTCCAGCCCAAGGAGTTTGTTATCCCTCACCTCTAACCAACATGCTGGGGAACGATAAGTTCTACCATACAACGCCTCAAATGGAGCCATGCCAATGGTGAACTCGTAGGAGTTATTATAAGCAAACTCCACCAGTGGAAGGTACTTCTCCCAACCACCTCTAAAGTCTAGGATGAACATACACAGCATGTCTTCCAGCATTTGATTTGTCCGCTCTGTTTGCCCATCAGTCTGCGGGTGATATGTCGTACTCAGCCACAACTCCGTACCCATGGCCTCCTGGAAACTCTCCCAAAATTGTGAAACAAATATCTTGTCTCGGTCAAACACGATATTTAGAGGCACCCAGTGAAGTCTCACTATCTCCGCAATTAAAATCTGGGCATACTGTCCCGTAGTGTAGTCTGTCCTCACGGGTAAAAAATGAGCAACTTTGGTCAACCTATCCATAATTACCCATATGGAGTCGTGACCCCTCTGTGACGTAGGTAATCTCATGATAAAGTCCATGGATATTCTCTTACATATCCACATCGGAACCTCTAACGGCTGTAGAAGTCCTGTCGGTTTCTGATGGTCCACCTTTACTAGCTGACAAGTGGCGCATTTAGAAATGAACACGGCGATATCTCTCTTCATCCCGCTCCACCAATATTGTCGCCTCATGTCTTAGCACATCTTATCCCCACCAGGGTATACCACGAACCTTGAACCGTGCGACCAGTCTTCCCCTTCCAGAACGACCAGTCTCCCATTGAAGCGTAATGCCCCGTCTAAACTAACGGTATAGGACTCGACTCCCTCTTCTAGTAATCGAACTATCCGCTCCTGACAGAACGAGTCATTTTCTTGGGCCTTTATCACTCTCGTAACAATCTTAGGTGTAATAGTCATCACAGATATGAATGATCTGGCCACTGCATCCTGGTGTCCCAATTCCTTCCACTTAGATTTCCACACCTCGGCCACCTCATCTACTGGCCTACGGTTCAACGAGTCTGCTACCACGTTAGCCTTCCCTGGGTGATATTGGATATCAAATTGATAATCCTTAACAAACTCAAGCCATCGACGTTGACGCATATTCAGTTCTTTTTGCGTGAAGAGTTATTATAGAGACTTATGGTCTGTGAATAATCGAAATTTCTCCCCCAGGAGATAGTGTCTCCAAATCCGAAGAGTAAATACGACTGCCTCTAACTCCAAGTCGTGGGTGGGGTAATTCTTCTCATGAGGATTAAGCTTACGGGAAGCATAAGATATGACCTGACTCTCCTATTGTAGTACACCACCAAGTCCTTGTAAGGACGCATCGGTGTAGACTAGATACTCAACTCTCGATCTGGGCAATTCTAACACAGGCGCTGAGGTCAACTTGTCCTTAAACTCATCGAATGCCAACTGACAGGCATCGCTCTAGATGAATGGCACACCTTTGAGAGTCATATGTGTCAAAGGACCCGCTATCTTTGAGAAACCCTTAATAAATCTCCTGTAATATCCTGGCAAACCCAAGAAACTACGGATCTCAGTCGGTGTCGTGGGCTGTCCCCACTCCCTCACCATGGATACCTTCCCCGGATCAATAGATATCCCTCGGTCTGAAATGATATGCCCCAAAAACTGCACCTTCTTCAGCCAAAACCCACACTTCTCGTATTTCGCATATAGCACGTTCTGGCGCAATGTCTGCAAAACCTTTCTCAAGTGCTCGACATGCTCCTCCTCTGTCTGGGAGTAAACCAGAATGTCATCAATAAAGATGATGATGAACTGGTCTAAGAACTCTCTGAACACCCTATTCATTAAGTTCATAAACATGGCTGGAGCGTTGGTTAGGCCAAAAGGCATAACCCTAAACTCATAGGAACTATATCTCGTCAAGAAAGCAGTCTTCGAGATGTCCAGTTCCCTGATACGTAACTGATGGTATCCCGATCGCAAAGCAGTATTCGAGAAGAAGGAATATCCTCTCAACTGGTCGAATAAGTCATCGATTTGGGGCAACGGATACTTATTTCGTATCGTGACTTTATTCAACTCTCGCTAATCTACGCACAACCTCAATGATCCATCCCTCTTCTTTATGAACAACACAGGGGCACCCCACGATGAAGTACTCCTTCGGATAAACCCCTGACCCAATAACTGCTCTATCTGATCCCTTAGCTCTCTCATCTCCGCTGGAGCCATATGGTAAGGTGCGCGGGCAATTAGCCGAGTGCCCGACGTCAAATCGATAATAAAATCTATCTCCCTACTAGGCGGTAATCTAGGTATATCCTAAAATATATCATTAAACTCCCTCATGACTGGAATCGAATCGAGTGGTATCACCACTTCCTTAGAGGTCTCCTCCTCTATATAGTACAAGTGAGTGGACGATCCTCCCTCGGGGCGATGCATCGCCACTAAAAATATCTCCTGCCCGGGAATGGCAAAAATGATACTCCTACTAAAACAATCGATCATGGTTCGGTACGCAACTAGCCAATCCATACCAACAATCGCATCGTACTCAGTTATCTCTAATACTAACATATCAGCAGGTAAAGTAAATCTCCCGATCTCTATACCCACACCTCTACAAATAAGGGAAATCACGGAACCCTTACTCAACGGTGAATCTACGTAAGTAATCGTGCTCTCTGCAGTGTATAACGACCCCAAAGTGCATGCAAATCTTGTGGTAATGAAATAGTGTGTGGCCCCCGTATCAAATAAAATACGCCCCATAGTCCGCTGAATAGAAAACATTCCCTCAATAGCAGGTGGATCCTGTGGGACAGCGGCATACAGGAGTTGATAAACTCGCCCGTACTGAAGTTGTCCGTGCTGGACTGGGACTACTGGGATGGGTGGAATAGCTGGCATCTGTGGTGCTGTTGGGAGGGTGGCGGGAAACATAGGTCTCTAGGGCTCATGTCGAGCACCTTGCTGCTACTGCTGTGGGGCCCTGCCCCTATCACGAGACTCCTGGCGCTTGTGTCCAATCTTGCCACAAATGAAACATTTCTCCAGAAAGTTCCCTCCTCTCTGACCCTGCTGCCCACGGCCCTAGTGGCCGTTGCCATTCCTCCCTTGGCTGTGCTGGCCCTAATGAAACTGTTGCTTTTAACCATGATGGCCGTGCTGTCCCTGATGGTCGTGCTGACCCTGCTGGCCTTGACGAAAACCTACCTGACTATTTCTGAAACCTCCAGATGTGAACCTCTTAAAATCCCCCTGTTGGGAACCCTGATCTCCCTGCCTATGCTGACCCTGAGCAGATTGTGCCCCGCTGGCACCATTTCACCTTATCCTACCCTGATGGCTAGACTCTCCTGATCACTTACTCTCTGACATGTGGAAGCGGTGGTCCTGGCAGTGAAGTAGTGATGCGTTAACCACATCAGAATAAGTGGCCAACGAGAGATTACCCAACAAGTGCTGACGGATCCTCCAAGTCAACCCATCCATGAATTTCTGAATCTTTTTCTCCTCAATTGGAAGTTCAAGAGATTAGTGAATTCGACCTCATAATCGTCCACGGTCTTCCCCTCCTTCTTGAGGTTCATTAACTTCCTCCTCATTTCAGTGTGAACGGCTAATGGAAAATACTTACGGTCGAACCGCACCCAGAACTCCTGAATAGAAAGGATGTCTCTCTCCTCCGTGGTAGTAATGGACTTCCACCACTGCAACGCTGATCCTACTAGCTTAAAAGTAGCAAGTATATTCTTCTTTACATCCGTGCACTCGTACATCCTTAAGTGACTTTATATGTCCTTCTTCCACTGACTGGACACAACAACATCAGAGCTACCTGCAAACTTCAGAGGGTGTGCTTTTTAAAAAGTATCATGAATGCGTTCCCAAGCAGACGGGAACTGGCACTACTACCGGCGCCTGGGATGGTGCCTGCTGCGCAAATGCCAGAGAGGCATTTACCGCTTGGGCTACAATAGCTGCAACCTCTGCGATATTCAAGGAGCCTTGAACTGGTGTAGGCTGTGGTTCGGGCTGAGCATCCCTGGGAACTCGCTGTGCACGTCGTGGAGGCATCTGAAATGAGAGTAAAGTCTTATAAGTTTGCAGTTATTATCTCAAAATAGCTTAAGAGCGAAACATACAGAAAAGAGTACAACAATCCTAAAATATAGGGCTCTACATCAAAGAAAGCTCAGCGGAAACATAACAAGCCGTAAAGATCCTAAGGACACTAGAACCTGATGCTCTGATACCACCTGTGACACCCCAACTAATTAAATACCAGGTAGCTACTCCTTTATTCAAATTAATACAAAATGTCAAGTCAGTTCAGTTCATAGAATCACTGTTGAAAACATTTTAACAATTACTAGTCACCTAATATTTAAAAAGTGAGTTGCCAATTTATTTTAAATCCGATTAACATGCAATAAGTTAGATTATGAAATGCTAACATAACCACCACAACATAGTCACAATAGAATAACCATGGAATAATAATAAATCTGGAGGAATACTCCTCACAACAATCTGAATACTGAAATAAACAAATACAAAGTCTGCATCACTAAATTAATTATAACCCAAAAATCTGAAATAAACTGAATAGATAAAATGTCTCTAAAAGAAAGGGGGCGATATGCCCAACAGATGAGGAAATCTGATAATAGAGTCAAGATCGAAAGTGGAGGCATCTACTATCAAGGTCATGTAACTTCCACAGCAGCTACAGCACGTCACCGGAATGGAACTCCTATGCTTGGTGTCCTTGTGGCTGGGGACCTAAAAAGGTTTTTTCCAAGAAAAATAGATTTGAAAGCAAACGGGTCAGAGCCCAATTGTGAAAACAGTTTAAAATACAGCAAGTGTTTAATATCATTAAATAGTGAATATAAAATACATGATAGTGCATGCACTCACATGAGTTCCTCACCTCTTAACTAAGTGTGCACTCCTAATGTACCCGTACCCGTTCTAGTTATTCCCATATCTAACTAGTCCATTACACAATCTAACATTACTATATGATTTACAATTTAATTTCCGATATCTTAATTTAAACAGAGAGTTTTACTTTTCTTCTTAGTTCCCAAAATTAGTAATGCTAATCACTAGAGATTTTCCATTTTTAACTCTACTAAAATGTTGCTATTATTCACACTTACATTTATGGGTGACAGTTCATTTCAATTAACTGTTTATTATTCTCATCGTAAAATATACAAAATTGGCACCCCGAGACTAAGCTGCGGTGCACACATACTCTGCTATCCAAATCCCGGTACATCACATACATAACGACCACGTATTCCGAATCTCTCAGGAATCATTTTCAATAAACAACAATCACACATAATGGAGGCAAACATAGTTCACAACACATGGGTCACGCACATACATACGCTCCCATGATCAGTAGACTTATTAACTTCTTAATAAGTCCTTCTCTGACCTATGTTCTCGAGGTACCAATCTAAATCCCCCCGTAGGCACACAAAGATTTGTTGGCCATGATCGAACGATGACCTCCCATGATAGAAAGTATGGTAGGTATGTTATACATAGATAACCACATATACTAAGCATTCGCACATATTAGATATCTCAGAATATTAATAAAGGTAAACTTCTCGTTCTTATACCATCATTTAATGTTATACGTTTACTAGTCCCTGATTTATATACATTAAAGTTGTCAACTCTTCTCACGTCAAAATTTTAGGTACTCGTTTCCTAATCCATAAATGTCATCTGATTTACTACAAGATTCTCAGTTTTACTCCTCAACGTACTCCAATGTCACAACTATACCCACTAGTCAATAAGGGAAGATTATTACTCTATTTAAATAAGTCTACGGGACATTTGAAATAAAATCAGGCCTAAAAGGCCATTCTGTAAACTCGTTAGAAATCTCGTTCAAACGAGGACGTTCGAACGAGTGTCGTTCGAACGAACTACCAACTCGTTAAAAGGGAAACTGTCATCTCGTTAGGAGGTCGTTCGAACGACCTGGGCAGGTCTTCTAACGAGATGGCAGACTTCCCCCAGAAATCTCCAAATTCATTTTTCTTCATTCTTCTCTTCTCTAAATCCACCCTAAGACTATCTAAATTGCGTTTTAATGTTTAAAAACTATTTTTAGTCACCCTAGATAATTCTTTAACATACTTTTGGGGTCAAATCTTACTAATCTACATGTAAAAATCAGAAATTCCCAATTCTTGCCCCAAACCCTATGAAAATGAACCCATAATTTTTATTGTATCTAAATACCCACCATAAATCCGTTTTTAATTCATCAAATTTAAGTTTTGGGATATCAAATTCATCCATAATCATTCTACATGCAATCCCTATCCAAAATCATTAGTTTCACGACAATCCCATTAGGTTTTTCATCAAACTTTCAAGGGCTATACAGTTTCTACACTAAACATGGAGGAAATATTCAATGCGATTAATAACATCAAATCACTTTCCTTAAATCCGATGTTCTGGTTCGTTATTGATGATCAAGGTTGGCTCTCTCTCTTCTTTCCGGTCACAATTCCCTTTCAAAAATGCTGGTGGAGGAAGATGGTTTGGTGGAACCTCTTTTAACTTCTCCCTAACTCTTCTCAAAACTCCCGTAGCCCACTCTCTTGCCTTTTGTTGGTAATGGCCCTAGTGGACTCTTTAAAATTATGAAAATAAACTCTAAAATTCGTGGGTTTTAATTCCTCTATATTTAAAATTACCAAAATACCCTTCTAGGTTGTCGATTTGGCCTAAAAGTGCCCCAGGACCCAAGCTAAACCCCCGGCTAGTGTTTTCTGACTATTTTGACCCTTCTGGATGCGTCGGCATACTCAAAATGACCATTCTATTTAAAAAAATGTGACACCCCGACTAATTAAATACCGGGTAGCTACTCTTTTATTAAATTAATACAAAATGTCAAGTTGGTTCAGTTAACAACATCACTGTTGAAAGTATTTTAATGATTACTAACCACCTAGTATTTAAAAAGTGAGTTGCCAAATTTTAAGTTAACTCTGATTAACATGCAATAAGAGGATAATGATAGAATAACACATACACCATAACGAAACAATAGAATAACCAACAACGTAATAATAAGTCCGGAGGAAAAACTCCTTACAACAATCCCACAACTGAACTAAATAAAATAAAATATCCTGAATTAATTACAGGCCAAAAGTCTGAAAATCTGATATAGGAAATGTTTTTAATAGAAATGGGCGTCATGCCCTACAACTGATGAAAGATGAATATAGAGTCAAGATAGATGAAACATCTACTAGCAAAGTCCTGTAACTTCCACAAACAGCTACAGCTCGTCACCTGAATGAGAATCCTAAGCATGGTGTCCTTGTGGCTGGGCACCTAAAATGGTTTTTACAAAAATAGATTTGAAAGCAAACGGGTCAGAGCCCGAAAGTGGGGATTATTTTAAAAATAGCAAGTGTTTTAATAACATTAAAACAATGAATGCAAAATACATGTTAGGACGTGCACTCACATGAAGTACTCACCTCTAGACTAATCTGTGCACTCCTAACGTACCGTACCCATCTAAGTGACATACATATCTAACCAAACCGTAATAAGTTCTACCCCTTACTACTCAATTCCCATTATACGTTCTAGCATTATCAAATAAATAGAGGGCTTTACTTAACTCAGGTTCTCAATTATTAGTAATACAATTCATTACAGGTTATCCCTTTATAGTTACGCAAAGCGTTTCTGTATTTATACGCACAATACCAACATGAAAGTTCTCATTAATTTAAGTGTATATTAGTCACGCCATAAATATACGATACAAGCACCTGAGACTAAGCTGCGGTGCACACATACTCTGCTATCCATCCTGGTACATCACGTACATAAGGATCACGCATTCCGAATCTCTCTGGAATCGTTCTCATATAATATCAAATCACAAACAATGGAGGCGAACACAGTCACATCACATGGGTCACACATATACCTACGCTCCCACGATCAGCAGACTTATTAACATCCCAATAAGTCCTTCTCTGACCTATGTTCTCGGGTACCAATCTAAATCCGGGCAACACAAGGATTAGAGGGCCCTAAGCGAACGTAAACCTCCCGTGATAGCAAGTATGGTAGGTATGTCATACACATAAAATCATATACATATACTAAGTATACACACGTCTTAGTAATCACCGTAATTTATTTGTGGTACACTTATCATTCTCGTACCGACTTATAATGTTACACAATTCACATGTTCCCGGTTAATTCAATTATTTAAGCCGTAAATAATTCTCTCATCGTAATAGTCGCTCACGTCCTATTCCAAAATTTCCATTCAATTCGAATCGCACTTCTATGTTTTACTCCTCAATATATCCTAAATGTCCCAACTATATCAATTTATCATCAAGGGAATGGTATCTCTACAATTAAACAAAGTTACGGGACATGCCAAATCAAAACAAGCCAAAAAGCCTAAACTGTCAGCTCGTTAGAAGTCCCGTTCGAACGAGGCTGGTTCGAACGAAAGTTCGTTCGAACGAACTGGGCATCTAACGAGATCTCGTTCGAACGAAAGGCATATAACGAACATCCCTCTCGTTAGAAGGCAAACTGTCAACTCGTTAGAAGCTCGTTCTAACGAGCTCGTTCGAACGACCTGGGCAGGTCTTCTAACGAGAGGCCAGTTTCGAGCCCAGATTTTCCCTTTTTCGTTTTCCATCTTTTCTTCACCTCTAATCTCATCTAAACAGCAATCCAACAATTTTTCAAGGTTTCTAATCATTCCTAAACACACTTAGGTCATATACTAACGTGTTTTGTGGGGTTAATTCATCCTAAACATCATCCAAATATCAAAACTCTACATTTTTCCCTAATCTCAAGAACATGAACCCTAGAAATTTTAGATCATCAATGAGCCTAATAAAATCCCTTTTTGTAACACAAAAAGTAGTAATTCTTTTAGTTCAATCATCCAATAACAATTCTACATGCAAACCTATATCCAAAATTAAATTTATAACTCCAATTTTATGGGTTTTCATCAATCTCCCAAACAAATGTAATTTTAGAATTGTCTAAGCATGGAAGAAACATTCACTGCAAAATAATGTAAATTAAACCACTTGCCTTATGTATTTCTCTGATTTTGATGGCGAATTGATGAATTTCTCTCTCTCTCTACAAGTCTTTTTCCCCAAGGTGACAATGGAGGCTAGGGTTTGCCTTAGGAGACTCTTGGAACTAATTCCAATAACTCCCGTAGCCCATTTAGTCATTAAGTGTAGTTAGTGGGTTTAGTGGGTAAAGTCCAAATCAGATATTAATTCCTAATTTTCGTGGGTTTTAATTCCCAAAAATCCAAAATTACCAAACTACCCTTATACGTTGCCGACATGACCTAAAAATGCCCCGGGACCCAAACTAAACCCCCGGCTAGTGTTTTCTGACTATTTCGACCCTTCCGGACGCGTTGGCGCACTCAAAATGACCATACGGTTAATAGAATTAAAATTCACTTTTTAATTAAATAATAATATTCCTGACGCGACTGTCACACGCGTCTCAACAAAATTTCCAAATTGTCGTATTTCAATCTCACGACAAATTTCATGATATATTATTCATATATAGCCATATATACTCATTAAAATCAAATACCAACTCGCATCTCTCTAGTATTTTTATCCGGATTAATTTCCAATTAATACACATTTAATTCAAGTAATCCCATAAATAAATATCATAAAAATACGGGGTATTACATACTTCCCCCCTAATAACCGAATTTCGTCCCGAAATTTGGAACTAGAATGTACCTGGTAAGAACAACTCTGGATAACGTTCGCTCATCTCATCCTCGCGCTCCCATGTGGACTCCTCGACATTATGATGTCGCCACTGAACACGCACTAACGGAACTATCTTTGACCGCAGTTTCCGCTCACTTCGGTCCAAAATAATAATCGGCCCCTCCTCGTAGGAGCTATCGGGCTGGAGATCTATGTCCTCCAAAGCAATGTGAGAATGAGCCAAATCATCTCTAAGATATTTCCTTAGCGAGGAAATATGAAACACATCGTGAATCCGATGCAAATGCTCCGGTAACCCGAGTCTATACGCAACTGGTCCAATCCGCTCAATAATAGGAAATGGTCCCACATATCTCGGTGCCAACTTCCCCTTCTTCCCAAAACGCATAATCCCTTTCATAGGAGATACTCTGAGTAAAACCTCGTCCCCCACTTCAAATTCCCTGAAGGACCGCTTCGCATCAGCATAGCTCTTCTACCTGTCCTGAGCTACTCGAATGCGACTTCGTATCAATTCTATCCTTGCCGAAGTATCCTGAATTACTTCCGACCCAAGTAGTTTGTTGTCCCCCACCTACAAACAACATTCTGGGGAACGACAAGGTCTACCGTACAACGCCTCAAATGGAGCCATGCCAATGGTGAACTGGTAGGAGTTGTTGTAAGAAAACTCCACCAGTGGAAGATACTACTCCCATCCACCCGTGAAATCAATGATGCACATGCGCAACATGTCCTCCAACATCTGGTTTGTACGCTCAGTTTGCCCATCGGTCTGCGGGTGATACGCCGTACTCAACCGCAATTTCGTGCCCATGGCCTCCTGAAAACTTTTCCAAAATCGTGAAACAAATATCTTATCTCGGTCAGACACGATATTTAGGGGCACACCGTGAAGTCTCACGATCTCTGCAATAAAGAGCTGGGCATACTGACCCGTAGTGTAGTCTGTCCTTACGGGTAGAAAATGAGCGACTTTGGTCAACCTGTCCACAATTACCCAAATAGAGTCATGACCTCTCTGTGACGTAGGCAACTCCGTGATAAAATCCATGGATATTCTCTCCCACATCCACATCGGGACCTCCAATGGCTGTAGAAGTCCTGTCGGTCTCTGATGATCCACTTTTACTAGATGACAAATGGCGCATTTAGAAACAAACACTGCAATATCTCTCTTCATCCCGCTCCACCAATACTATCGTCTCATGTCTTGGTACATTTTGTCCCCACCGGGATGTACCGCGAACCATGAGCCGTGCGACTCTGCCATCACCTCGTGTCGCAATTCCTCCCCTTTCGAAACTACCAATATCCCATTGAAGCGTAATCCCCCGTCTGAGCTAACGGTATAGGACTCGACTCCCTCTGCTAGTAATCGAACTATCTGCTCCTGATAGAACGAGTCATTTGCCTGTGCCCTTACCACCTTCATGACAATTTGCGGTGTAACTGTCATCACAGACATGATCGATCGGGCCACTACATCTTGGTGTCCCAACTCCTTCCATTTAGCCTTCCATACCCCTGCCACCTCATCTACTAGCCTACGGCTCAACGCGTCTGCTACCACGTTAGGCTTCCTCGGGTGATATTGGATATCAAAGTGATAGTCCTTCACAAACTCAAGCCACCTCCGCTGCCGCATATTCAATTCCTTCTGCGTGAATAGGTACTGTAGGGACTTGTGGTCTGTGAACAATCGAAATTTCTCCCCCAAAAGATAATGTCTCCAAATCCGAAGTGCAAATACAACTGCCGCCAACTCCAAGTCATGAGTGGGGTAATTCTTATCGTGAGGCTTTAGCTTACGGGAAGCATAAGCTATGGCCTGACTCTCCTACTACAATACACCTCCAAGTCCTTGCAAGACGCATCGGTGTAGACTAGATACTCAACTCTCGGTCTCGGCAATGCTAACACATGTGCTGAGGTCAACTTATCCTTCAACTCATCAAATGCCAACTAACAGGCATCACTCCAGATGAATGGCACACCCTTACGAGTCAGATGCGTCAAAGGACCCGCTATCTTCGAAAATCCCCGAATGAATCTCCTGTAGTATCCTGCTAGGCCCAAGAAACTACGGATCTCAGTCGGTTTCATGGGCTGTCCCCACTCCCTCACCGCGGATACCTTCCCCGGATCAACAGATATCCCCCGGTCGGAAATAAAATGCCCCAAAAATTGAACCTCTTTCAGCCAAAACCCGCACTTCTCATATTTTACATACAGCTCATTCTGACGTAGCGTCTGCAAAACCTGCGTCAAGTGCTCGGCGTGCTCCTCCTCTGTCTGGGAGTAAACCAGAATATCATCAATGAAGACAATGACAAACTGATTTAGGAACTCTCTGAACACCCTATTCATCAAGTCCATAAACACTGCTGGAGCGTTGGTCAAGCCAAAAGGCATAACCCTAAACTCGTAAGAACCATATCTCGTTAAGAACGCAGTCCTCGAGACATCCTCTTCCCTGATACGCAACTGATGGTATCCCGATCGTAAATCAATCTTCGAGAAGAAAGAAGCTCCTCTCAACTGGTCGAATAAGTCATCGATTCGGGGCAACGGATATTTATTCCGTATCGTGATCTTATTCAACTCTCGATAATCTGCACACAACCTCAACAATCCATCCCTCTTCTTTACGAATAACACAGGGACACCCCACGGTGAAGTACTCCTCCGTATAAACCCCTGAACCAATAACTGCTCAATCTGATCTCGTAGCTCTTGCATCTCTGCCGGAGCCATACGGTATGGTGCGCGTGCTATAGGTCTCGTATCTGGTAATAAGTCTATGACAAAGTCTATTTCTCGACTGGGGGGTAGGCCTGGTATCTCCTGAAATACATCGGAATACTCCCTGACAACTGGGATCGAATCTAAAGGAATCACAACCTCCTTAGAGGTATCCTCCTCTATGTAATACAAATGAGCGGTCGAGCCTCCCTCTGGGCGAGGCATCGCCACTACAAACATCTCTTGCCCCGGAATGGCAAAAACAATGCTCCCACCGAAGCAATCAATCATGGCTCTATAAGCTGCGAGCCAATCCATACTGATAATCACATCGTGCTCATGCATATCTAATACCAACATGTCCACAGGTAATACCAAACTACCAATCTCTACCCCCACTCCCCGGCATATAAAGAAAATAAGTGACCCACTCCCCAATGGAGAGTCTACACACGTCACTGTGCTCTCTGCTATGGCTAACAACCCTAAGGCTTTCGCAAAATGTGTATCTATAAAATAATGCGTTGCCCTCGTATAAAAAAAACCCGACCCATAGTGCCATGGATAGGAAACATACCCTCAATCGTGGGTGGTGCCTGTGGAGCTGCTGCCTGGTGGACGTTATAGACACGTCCATACTGTAACTGCCCCTGCTGCACTGGAGCTACTGGAATAGGTGGTAATGCTGCTATCTGTGGTGGTGCAGGGAGGGCGACGGGAAACATGGGCCTTTGCGGCTCCTATCGAGCACCCTGCTGCTGCTGCGGGGCCCTGCCCCTATCAGGACAGTCCTGGCGTTTATGGCCAGTCTTGCCAAAAACGTAACACTTCCCCGGGAAGTTCCCCCCTCTCTGTCCCTTCTTCCCCCGGCCCTGGTGGCCGTTACCATTCCTCCCCTGGCCCTGCTGGCCCTGCTGAAACTACTGTTGACCATTCTGACCCTGCTAGTTCTGATGGCAGTTCGGACCCTGATGGCCCTGCTGGAAACCTCCTTGTTCGTGCCTGAAATTCCCCGATCTGAACCTCTTGTGATCCCCCTGCTGGGAACCCTGGTCACCCTCTCTCTGCCCCTGAACAGATTGTGCCCCACTGGCACCATGTCCTCCAGTCCTGCCCTAATGGTTGTACTCTCCCGATCTCTTGCCCTCAGCCATGTGAAATCGGTGATCCTGTCAGTGTAACTGTGCAGCGTTAACCACATCAGAGTAAGTGGCCAACGATAGATTCCCCAACAAATGCTAACGGATCCTCCAAGTCAACCCGTCTGTAAATTTATGTATCTTCTTCTCTTCTGTCAGTATCTCATCCGGAACAGTATTCAACAGATTTGTGAATTCGTCCTCATACTCGGCCACAGTCTTAACTTTCTGCCTAAGATTTATCAACTTCCTCCTCATTTCCGTGTGAACAGCTGACGAAAAGTACTAGCGGTCAAACTGCACCCAAAACTCCTGGATCGTGAGAGTATCGCTCTCCTCCACGGTGGTAATGGACTCCCACCACTGCATTGCAGACCCCACTAGCTTAAAGGTAGCTAGTATCTGCTTCTGGACATCGGTGCACTCATATATCCTCAAGTGCCGCTGAATGTCCTTCCTCCACTGACTCGAAACCACAACATCGGAGCTACCTGCGAACTCCGGTGGGTGTGCTTTCTGAAAAGCATAACGTACACGTTCCCAAGCAGACGGGAATGCATGTGCCTGAACTGGCGCGGCTACTGGCGCCTGAGGTGGTGCCTGCTGAACTATGAATAGTGCGGCATTTACCGCCTGGGCCACAATAGCTTCAACCTCGGCGGCATTCATCGTGCCCTGAACTGGTGCGGGCTGTGGTTCTGGCGTCGCATCCCTGGGAACCCGTTGTGCACGTCGTGGAGGCATCTGAAATAATAATAAAGTTTATAAGTTCGCAGTTATAAACTTAAAATAGCTGAAGAACGTAGCATATACAAAAGAATACAACAGTCCTAAAATATAGGGCTCTACATCAAAGAAAGTTCAGCGAAAACATAATAAGCCGTACAAATCCTAAAGGACACTAGAACCTGATGCTCTGATACCACCTATGACACCCCGACTAATTAAATATCGGGTAGCTACTCCTGTATTAATTTAATAAAGGAGTAGCTACCCGGTATTTAATTAGTCGGGGTGTCACAAAAAAATCACTTTTTAATTTAAATAATTTCATTCCTGACGCGACTGTCACGCGCGTCCCAACTAAATTTCCAAATTGTCGTATTTCTGCCTCGCGATAATTTCTAATATTTTCAATACTCATATATTACCATATATACTCAGATATATTCAATTTTAACATCGTAATCAAATACCAACTCACATCTCGCTAGTATTTATATCCGGATTAATTCTCAATTAGTTCCCATTTAATTCAATTAATCCCGTAAATAAAAATCAATAAAATTACGGGGTATTACAGGTAGTCAATCGAGAACACATAGGGGCACAAAATTAGCAGTGATCGAAGCGATTTGTGTGTTGGAGAAGTACTTTCCCCCCACATTCTTTGACATAAGTGTTCACTTGTTGGTACACCTATGAGACGAGGCACTTCCTTATGGTCCAGTCAGATATCGGTGGATGTATCCGTTTGAAATATTGATGAAAGTTTTTAATTACATCATGAATACACGATACATTGCAGGATCAATTGTAGAGGAAGATATCACCATGGAATCTTCAATCTATAATCGGGAATATATGCCTGACTCGACCAACGTTGATGACACTGATGAGTTCTTCGATGATGGTTGTCATATGATGGGAAAAAGAGTGAAATTAATAAGTTTGCAACATGAGAAAGTAGCTCATTATCTATTTGACACACCTGAATATGTCGAAGAATGGAAAAGGTAATTTTAAATTATTTTAAGTTTTACATTATTTTAGAATATTTTAGATTATTTTATACATGATTAATTTTGTAATATGTAGAAAATATTAAGCATGTGAGAACAATAAAACACGAAAAATAATGGTACAATCAGATAACGAATTTAGGTTGTGGTTGTCACAAGAGGTAATTATAATGAAAATGGTCATTATATAACATTACATTACACTCAAACTTTACAACTAATCTAATTAAATTATCTATATTCTCAGCTCTTAAAGATGGGTGATGCGACATCAAGGCTTGCTCCTCTAGACACTATACCCTTGTTCATGGCACAAGAGTACAAAAAGTATCGATTGAACGATTACGTATTCGGCGCAAGAGTGTACGAGGAAAGTACAAATGTACAGAACTCAAACATTTCATACAAGGCTCTTACTTTCTTTTGAGCGAGCACAAAAGATAAAAACCTCGCTGAAGCTAAAATGACTTACTATAGTGTAATTCGAAATATATTTGAATTGGATTATATAAGCTTCAAAGAGGTTGTATTTTACTGTGACTGGGTAAGAGTTGAGGATAAAAATGCTTGTAAAGTTTATCCTGGCACCAATTTGATCATGGTTGACTTATCCAAGTTGAAGAGTAATGACCACGTGAGTAATGAGACATTTGTTTGTGCATTTCAAAAGGTCAACCAAGTGTTTTACTCGGAGTTTATCAACAACGATCCGTGGTCAACTGTCCTACATGCGCCAAAGCGTCTAAATAGTAGTGTGGATGACTTGGCTGCTCCTACCGAATATCAATCCATTTTTTATGATAACCCGAATTTGAAACAATTTTTCAATTTGTAATAAATATTCCAATTTTTACTTTTTCAATCCATTTTTAATGATTTTAATTGATTTTCACTTTATCATTTTCACTCTTGTGTAGTGTGCGTGTGTGTGTGCAGTAAGGGTGGGGGTGGGGATGTTTCAGATTTTTAGTAATTGTACATATTATGAGTTAGACGCTGTTGTTTTGGAATTCAGAATTGAGGTGTTAAACAATAATAATTCATTTGGATTTGTAGTAATTGTACATATTTTCATGCCTTCTTCTAATTCATTTTGATTTGTACTAATAACAACATTTTTTTACAGAAAATGTCTCCTTCAGGTATTAAGGTGAGGATGATGATGCTGATTATGATCATGTCGTCTAGGCTCGGTGGTAGCGGAGGAGACGAGGGATCCTCGACCCCTAGTCTTCCCAAATATGGCAAATTGGGGATGGTCATCGAGAACAAGATGGGGCTATTAGTGAAATCCCTCGAGATGGTAAAGACGATCATCTTCCCGGTGTACGCTAGTTGGAGGCAGGTGCCAAATGAGCTCAAGTTAGCTATTTGGGCGACACTACATGTAATGTATTTATATTTATATTTATATCAATATTTCAATTTCAATTTTGATTTCATTTTATATTTATATTTATATTTATTCTCACCTAACATTGTATTTATTGGACAGGAACAATTCAGTCTGGATCCAAAACTACGCGATTCCGTCTTGGAGCAGTTGAGGGAGCAACACAATACGTGGAAGAAAAATATGCGGACCCGGTACTTTGGGAAGACCCAAGAGTCCGTTATCCGAATGCGTGACTTCGTCCCGCCAAAGAAGCCTATCTCATTGGCACAATGGAAAAAGTTCATTGAAAATGAAATCGGGGAGCGACAATTGGCATCTCGCCAATCGGGGAGGGAAAATCGGGCGAAAAAGATGGGCGTTCACTACTTCGGTCGGACATCTTACGCCGAGGTGGAGCATAGGATGATGGTATGATTTAATTTTAATATAATTACAAAAATATATTATTCTGCATTATTTTACTTTGCGGGGCTGATACTAATTTTGCATTATTTTATTTCAGGGGACGGGGAGTGGCCCTAGGGGTAGGCCAAATAGGCTCGATACTTATGTGGCTATTCGGATGAATAAGGGGAAGGATAAGGAGGTATCCCCGAGTATCGCAAACACGATTGTAAGCAATTCGACAGTTTACTTTTTGTTAATTACATTACAATTTTTTTTTTTACTTATCATATATCTATCGATAATATTAATTAACTTTATATTATTCCATACGAAATTTTGTGTACATGTACATGCATATTTTTTATTTATAAGAACTACACACATATTAATGTATTATGTATGTATATTATATGCTAAGGTATAAATGAATTAAAATATTAAGAATGAATAATTTTGAGTTGAAAAATAAAAAAACAGAAGTTATAAAACAACCTCAACCTGTTTTATGAAAAACTTGATTATAACAAAGAAATATTATAATTCAGTGTTTAAAAGCAGGTTGCCAAACGCAGATTTTTATCAGAATTGTATTTAAACACAGAAAACATAATTATAATTGCCAGCCAAACAAGCCCTAAATATACATGTATATAATTTATGATGTATGTATGTATGCATGTATGTAAGTATGTATGTATATATGTATGCATTCATGTATATATGAAAGTTTTATGTATATGTTTATATATATATATATATATATATATATATATATATATATAGACACACACACACACACACACACACACACACACACACATATATGTATAATATAAATATACATGTTTGCTAATTTTGTCAAATTTTAAAAAAACTGTATTTAAAAGCAAGTTTACCAAACGCAGATCAATAATTATAAACACAAAAAACTGAATTTTAAAATTGTATTTAACAACAGCGTTGCATGTGCTTTTTTTCGTTTCAGGCAAAGCTTAAGGAAGTGCATGAGTCGCAGTCTGATGCCGACAAGGCATCTTTATCCACAGACGCACTCAACCAAGTGCTTGGCGCTGATCGCAAGGGGAGGACAAGGGGGTGAGCTCACAGGTGGCCAAATCTAGAATTATCGGATTAGAGATGAGCGACACTAGGTTGGCTCGAACGGTGGACTCGCATGACACGAAGCTGTCTCGTTTGGAGGTGACGGTCCAAGAAATATTCTCATTCATGAAGCGTTCGTTAGGCAGAAATCGTAAGGGTAAAGGGAAGGAGAAGGTGGTGGAAAAGGAGGTGCAGGAGGATGAGGATGTGGACCTCGGTACTTCATCGCCGACACATGTAGACTCTGATGATCCAGTCCCCTATTTGGATCCCTTCGACCGATCGATGTCGACACTTGGTTGGCCGAGCGTGTTTATATAGGACATATTTGATGGTCAGTGGATAGGGAGGGTTTGAGGTACCCGAATATCGTTCAGGGTATGCCAGTTCATGGGCATTTGCTTCAAGACATCGAGGCCATGGTGTTCGTCACTCATGTGATACCCGGGAAGGAGAACTCCTCATTGTGGTTGCACAAATAATGTGACATGATGCACATTGCTGGGTGTATTAATTCGTATATCGTGTGGTCTATTCACCTCCTCAGACCTACCCTAGACATGTAGTGAAATTATTTGAATTGAATTATTTTAAGTTATTACATTTGAATTATATTTGGATTATATCCTGATGTATATTTTTTTGAATCTATATTTGCATTATCTCTATTTTATTTGGATATATGATGTTTGAACAGGTACAACGTTGCTATAATAAGTACAAATATACTGCAGGGCAGTGGCAGTGGCCATACTGCCCAACAGATTTTTTTTTTCAAATCTGCTCAGTATTGTCACGGTCATTGACCGTGATAAGTCCGTGACAAAGAAAACTTGTCACAGACTTATCACGATCAATGACCATGACAATTTTTTAAACTTTGCCACGGGGTTGTCACGGTCATTAACCGTGATAAAACTTGTCAAGGTCAAAGACCATGACATGACCATGACAAATCTAATGAACTTGTCTATAACACCCCGTATTTCTTAGAACCTAAATAATTATGTAATTAATTATTATTGTGGAATTAATTAAATTAATATGCGAGAATTAATTGGTAATTAATTCGGATTTAAAATAATTGCTAACTATCGTGACAAGAGTTAATACTTATTAGCGAGAATTAGTGAATATTACCGAGTGAATAAGTAATATGGAATTACTGAATCTGATAAATTATCGAGAGTGAAATATACGATAGTTTGGTATTTTAAGTCGGGACATGCATGTGAGTCGTGTCAGGACTAATTGAATAGAATATAAAAACAAACTATTTTTATGTAACTCGTATGGTAATTGTGAGTGCGCTGTTAATTTCGAGAGGGTCGAAATAGTCAGAAAACACTACCCGGGGTATTTTATTTAGACTCCGGGAGGTTTTTAGGCCAAACTGGCACCCCGTAGGGGTAATTTTGTAATTTGGATTTTTGGAGGAATTAAATGGACGAAAATTGGGAGTTATTTTATCAGCCACGAGAGGTCCATTAGGGTTGATAGATACAAAAAGTAAAGGACGTCCACAGAGGGTGTGAGGGAGAAAAAATTCCAAGAGGGAAGGCCTAATTAACACCATCTTGCACAACCATCACCACCATCGTGTAGATCAGATCAGATCAGAACACACCCATACCAACAACATTAAGAAATCGGACGACTAATTAGAGGCAAATGTTTATTACTTGCATGATTTAGTAATAATTATGTTCATGATTAGAGTAGTTGATAACCCATTAATTTATGAGATTTAGTTTTAATGAAAACTTGATGATTTGATTCATATTTGGGTCCGAAATTATAAGAGATTAAATTCCTTCATGTAGATAGGATGTCATCCACGAATTTATGATAATTTACATGTACAAATCTGGGTTTAAATTGGAGATATGATCTTAAATCAAGAACTAGGGTTCTTGTTAAATAAATTTGGGGATTTCGTATTAAATTTATGTATGGGGAGGATTTAATGATTCCAGGTTGCTAGAAATCAACTAAATATGTTAGAACATCGATTGGGTTTGCTGTTTGGATGTTTGGGAATGAACAGTAGAGGTTTTAGGGTTAAAAATGGTGGGAAAATGCTGAAATTCTGGGAAGAAGACGAAACAGTAGGTCTCGCGCGAAGTCGCGTGCAGGTCGTTCAAGCGAGATAGGCATCTCGCACGAAGTCGCTCGAGCGACACGTGGCAATCGTTCAAATAACATTGCCATCTTGTTCAAGCGACAAGGTGAATTTTTTTAGGAAACTTCTTAGGGGCAGTTTTGCCAGTTTATTCGAGTGAGAGAAATTGTCAGTTAACACATTTGAAACGAGGCAGGTCTACGAGAAAGTATGTGAGTTTTATACTTTAATTAATCCGGAAAGAAGAGTTACTTCAGAAATTACTAAGGAGTTGTGGTAATTTACTAATGCTACAAAATACGTAATAAAGAGAATCAAATATGTATGGTAAGTATATAAATAGGTTGGGAGAATACCAATAAATTTTAAAAGGATGTGTGTGTGCCTAATACTTGATATTTTGTTATGTGCACTAATGGGTGATAACCCGAGGGTGCAAGGTTGTGTGGTTAATACACTAAAGGGTGATAACCCGGGGTTGTAATATTTTTTATTTAGCGCACTAATGGGTGATAACTCGGGGGTGCAAGTATATTGTTTTAAGTGTACTAATGGGTGATAACCGGAGGGTGTATGATTATTATATTAATAACACTAATGGGATTTAAACCGGGGGTGAAGGACTTATACATATATATATATATATATATATATATATATATAGGGATGATATGGATATATATATATATATATATATACATGCATAATTATGAGATATTCTACTAAGAGAAACTAGTAGTTTTGGCAATGAAGACAAATGAATTTAATCTTAATGAGATAAAGACTTAAATAGTCATATAGTAAACGTAATAGGTAGTAATATGTGACAGGCTACTTATGGAGTATTGTATGGGCAATACGGGAACACTATTGTTAGATGTAAAGAGTGTTAAGTGACTTGAACTAGATAGCTTGGGTAGAGTTACTAGTACTAAATAAAAGATGCACTATGAGTGCACAATAAAAGAGAGGTGAGATCTTCATGTGAGAGCACGAATCTAACATGCACATAATACTTGCTTTAAAGCAGTTTTAAATACTTGCAAAATATTTTTACACATCGGGCTCTGACCCGTATCTTTCATATCTTTTCTCTCTTGCAATATATATATGTATTATATCAGGTGCTCAGCCACAGGGTCACCAGATTTAGAGACATGGGTCGCTTGGTGTGCTGGTATTTGCATTAGACTCTCCTTCTTCCCTTTTAGTTGATCTAGACTTTTCATTTAGGGCATGTGTCGCCCATTCCTTAGATATTTTATCAGAGATTGTATTTAGTTTACTTTCTATTCATTCTAGTTGGATTTAATTTTATTTAGTTTACTTTCTATTCATTCTAGTTGGATTTAGTTTACTGTGGTTCTTTGGCTTACGGTTTTCAACTGGAATGTTTAAATCCTGTCGTATTTATTTCGGTAAGTGATTCAGATTTATTATTTCTCTTTGTTGATTGGTGAATGGTTTATATTTAAATTCTTGGACTTATTAAATAAAAGATTTTGGTTACAACCTGAAAAGGAAAAAGTATTCTTGGCACCAGCTTGATTTATATTAGGTGATTGTTAAAGTTAATGTTTTCGACAGTGGTATTAAGAATGAACCAACCGGATATTCTATTTTAAAATTTTATAAAGGACTGATCACTCGATATTTAATTGGGAGGGGTGTCACAGGTGGTATCAGAGCATCAGGTTCTAGGGTCCTTTAGGATCTGTACGGTTTACTATACTTTGATATGGAGCCTTATGTTTAGGACTATTGTATTCTTATTTATGCGATCACATCTTCAGCTATTTGATATTTTACGATAACTATGGATTAATAAATTTCTTTCTCATCTCAGATGCCTCCTCGACATGCACCAAAGGACAGGAATACCCATCTAGAGCTATAGCCAGCTCCAGCTCAAGGCATGATGAATGCTACAGATGTTGCTACCATCGTTGCACATGCAGTAAATGCAACACTAGCAGTGGTACAACAAGCACCACCACAGGCACCAGTAGTGGAGCCAACACATGTTCCTATTTTCCCTACTTCATGGGAGAGAGTCAGGGATGTCTTTCAGAAGGCACATCCTTTGGAGTTCTCAGGCAGTTTCGATGTAGTATTGGCGAGTCAGCGGAAGTAGGATATACAGAGACACCTTCATATGTATGAGTGCACCGAGTTACAGAGGAAAGTCTTGGATACCTTTAATCTAACAGGGGCATCCTTACAATGGCGGGAGTCCACTACTACTTTAGAGGAGTGGGATTTGATGTCGATTGCTGATTTTTGGGTGCGGTTCGATCGCAAGTACTTTCCTTCTACTGTCAACTGTCAAGACTGAGATAAGGTGGAAAATTTTAGACCTCACCTAAGAAGGGAAGACAATTTCGGAATATGAGGAGGAGTTCACGCGATTGACTAATATGGTACCTTATGAGGTTCCTACTGAGGAGAAACGAATCCAGATGTTCATGGATGGTTTGACTTGGAGGATCCGACAGCATCTTCTGGGTAACCTTTCCTTACATTCCTACACAGATGTCCTAAATGCAGCTTTTTTACATTGTCAGGACAACTACTTCCATGCTAAGGGAAGCAAGCGGGTAGGAGAGCCTAGCTAAATGGTTGGCAAGACAGGGGGAGGTAGTGCCAGTGGGGCACCAGCTGATCTGAGTCAGAGACAGGGTTCCCAGTAGGGGGATTCTTCCAAGAGGTTTCATTCAGTAGGTTTCAGGCATGGTCATGAGGGCTTCAGACAGGGCCACTAGGGCCAGCATCAGAGCCAACAACAAGGAGGACAGTAGGGCCATCAAGGCAAAGGTAGGGGTGGTAACGGCCAACAGGATTGAGGTTATTAGGGATAGAGGGGGGAAATTTTCATCGGTAAATGTTATACTTGTGGCAAGATTGGCCATAAGAAGAAGGATTTCCCTAATAGTTACAGGGTCCCTCGGCAATAGGGTGCTCACCAGGAGCTCCAGAGACCCATCTTCCCCGCCTTCCTACCAATTCCATCCTTGTCCGTATCCCCAGTTCAGCAGGGGAAATTACAGTATGGACGTGTCTATAACGTCCACCAGGCAGGAGCACCTCAGTCACCACCCGCAATTGAGGGTATGTTTCCTATACATGGCACTATGGGTCAAGTTTTATTTGATACTGGGGCGTCTCACTATTTTATAGCTACTCATTTTGCATGGGCCTTAGGGTTATTAGTCACGGCCGAGAGTACAGTGACATGCGTAGATTCACTACTGGGGAATATGTCTTTGATTTTCTTTATATGCCGGGGTGTAAGTATAGAGATTGGTAGTTTGATTTTACCTGCGGACATGCTAGTGTTAGATATGTATGAGCACGATGTCATTATTGGCATGGATTGGCTTACTGCATACAGATCCATGATAGATTGTTACGGTAGGAGTATTATCTTTGCCATTCTGGGGCAGGAGATGTTTTTGGTGACGATTCCTTTCCTAGAGGGAGGATATTCCACCCACTTGTATTACATAGAGGATGATACCTCTAAGGAGATAGTAATTCCCCTAGATTTGATTCTGGTCGTTCGTGAGTTTTTGGATGTATTTTAGGAAATAGCGGGCCTACCCCCCAGTCAAGAGATAGATTTTATCATAGACTTGATGTCGGGCACTTGGTCGATAGCGCGCGCACCATATCGTATGGCTCTTGCAGAGATAAGGGAGTTACAGGATCAGATAGAGCAGCTGTTAGTCCAGGGCTTCATTCGTAGGAGCACCTCTCCTTGGGGCGCTCCAGTGTTATTTGTAAAAAAGAGAGATGGTTCATTGAGGTTATGCGTGGATTACAGGGAGTTGAATAAGGTCACAATACGGAATAAATATCGGTTGACCCGAATCAATGACCTGTTCGACTAGCTGAGGGGAGAAACCTTCTTTTCGAAGATAGATTTGAGGTCTGGATACCATCAGCTATGGATTAGGGAGAAGAATGTGTCGAAGACTGCTTTCTTGACGAGGTATGGATCCTATGAGTTCAGAGTCATGCCATTTGGGCTGACAAATGCTCCAGCTATATTCATGGACTTGATGAATTGAGTGTTCAGGGAGTTTTTAGATCAGTTTGCCATCGTCTTCATAGATGACAGCCTGATTTATTCACACTGAGGAGGAGCATGCCGAACTCTTGAGACAAGTTCTTCAGACCCTATGAGAGCATCAGTTGTATGCTAAGTATGAGAAGTACAGATTCTAGCTACGGGAAGAACAATTTTGGGGGCATGTTGTATGGGGATTGGGGATATCGGTTGACCTGAGCAAAGTGTCGGCAGTGAGGGAGTGGGGATAACCCACGACACCAACAAAGGTGCATAGCTTCTTGGGGCTAGTCGGGTACTATAGGAGGTTCATCCGAAGATTTTCAAATATAGCAGGTTCGTTGACGAATCTGACTCGCAAGGGAGTACCGTATGTATGGGATGATGCTTGTCAATTGGCTTTTGATGAGATGAAAGATAAGTTAACTTCGGCACCCGTTCTTGTTTTGCCCAAACAGGGAGTAGAGTATCTGGTGTACACTGATGCCTCTTTACGGGGACTCGAAGGAGTACTTAAGCAGGAGGAACAGGCTATAGATTTTTCCTCCCAAAAGCTTAAGCCTCATGAAAATAATTACCCCACCCACGACCTTGAGCTAGCGGCGGTTGATTCGTATCGAATATTGCACATATATATCCTCGAAACTTATGCATTTTAGCCCTCTCGGGTACTTTAATGCCTATAATTATGCTCGTTAATCAAATAACCTCCGTTTTATATGCTAAAATGTTATTTGAGGTATCACTGAACTTTTATAGGTATTAGAGTGCTTAGTATGAAGTTTGGGCTCATTCCGATAAAGTTTCGTCGCGATTCGCACATTCGGGGGCATTTTCATAATTTCACACTTCAGGATTTTTTCCTGAAGTATTCACGGAAGTTGTAACTCTCAGGCTAATATTCGTGAGGCCATGAACGGTGCTCGAATCGGAGTCCGAACAAAGGAAACTCGAACTTTTATTCGAAAAGAATAATAAGATATTCATTAATAATTTTATTAATTACATCCATGTCCCTTTTCTCTTTCATTAACAGATCCTATAATTCCTTTTATGTCCTAAAACATTTTTTTTGCAGAATGGTTATGGCGATTTGGATTTTGGCTCGAGTTTTGCTCGGGTTTTGGGTTCGTTCTAAATCCGGGACTTTGGTCCAAAATTGTAGCTCAATCTTTGACAACGTACGCAAATGGGTCTTGGACATCTACTTTTTGGAGGTTTTTGTCCACCATTAATCGTGGAAATCGGTCTTGGCTTTTACATGATGTTTGTGGGTTTTTTGGTTTTAGCCACACATACATCACACAAATATGGTCTCGCAGCTGGTGTTGTGGTCTCAGCTTGGGTTAATCATGGTAGTCTCGGGTTATCGCAAGTGGGTTTTTGTTGTTGGCATTTTTGGAGTTGGGATTTGATTATGTTTGTAGCAACATGGTTGCGTAACAGGAAGGAATTGCGACCTGAGCAGACCTCACTCGCGGTCGATCGAATTTTGGTATTTTGTCGTGGCTCCTTGACAGTGTGCCCCCATTCTTTTTCGTGGTTGACCGGTACCCTGTTCCTTTGTCCGAGATTTTTGGTGTAGCTTTCTTTTCTTTTTTTATTTTCTTTTCTTTTTTTATTTTATTTTATTGTTTAATTAGAAGACTTTCCCATTTTTCATTTCTTTTTCCTTTTTCTTTTATTCGTTTTTGTAACTTACTATAAATACACCCTTTGGTGTATTTTTGTTAAGAGGCACATAATATCTTAGTTTTATTCCCATTTTCTCTTTAGGTTAGGCTTTGGAACTATTTTGGGTATTTTGCGAAGATAAACCCCTCTCCTTCATTTGTGTTGTGGATTGACAACCATTAATGTAGGTGGATTCTTTTCCTTGTCTTCTCTATTTATTTAAGCTTTGAAACCTAGTTTTCATGATTTCCATTTATTAGTTGTTAAGTTAATTTGTAGTGTTAATTTAATTAGTTGCTTTAATTAAGTAGGTGTTTTAATTAATGTCATTTAATATGCTTAGGATCTAATTTAAATTAGGTTATGTCGGATTGAACTCACCTAGGGTTGACGTGTTGCATTGCTTTGGTGATGGAGTTTACGCATTTATTTCGAGTGTGTTATCCTAGTTATTACGCCTGGGAGATTTAACGGTGTATATCATGTATGCACCATATTTACGACATTTCGTGCGTAATTTCTGGGGTATTTGTTGACGCCAAAATCTTATTAAACTTTTATGCGAATTTAAGGGTGTGACAACTCTTGATTTAATTAACTGTCGAAATGAGACGCAATCTTAATAAATTGGAGACCCATGTAACCATTTTATACTAATTAACTAGCGGTGAGGGATAGTCGACGAAACCAATAGTTTTTATTCTCTTTGTTAATTTTAGTTTAATTACAGTCATGCCTAGTTTATCTTTTATTTCTTTTTAGTTAACAAATTACCTTTTACACTTTTATTTAGAAGCATTAAACCAATTAAATTCTAACAACTCATCTCTGTGGATTTTCGATACTCGGACTTGGCCGTTATACTCACTTGTTGAGTGTAGTCATAAGTTTAGGTTTTTGTATTAAGGCGGTGAATAGAAAAGAACGATCAGCGTTTGACACACACTACTTTTCACCCTTAATCAAAATGGCACCATTACCGGGGATGAGTTTGTTTTAGAATTTATTTGATTTAGTATTTCGTAGTATTTTCTTTCTATTTGTATTTTTTTCCTAACATTTATGTAGGACTTCTGCATTTGAGCGCCAAGAAACGCTTGAATTTCTCTCGCGTGCATCTACTTTGTGGAATTCGCCAGTTCGGGCCATTTTTGGGGTAAGCATGTCTTATTCCAAATCTTTCGGTACTCATTATTATAATTCTCAAAATGCTCGTAATCCTATGACTTTTGGTGAATACTTAAAGTCCCAAAAATTTACAAATTCAAAAATGATTTGCGCAAGTATAACAAAACTCAAAACTTGGGTTATTGGAATTTTGATGATGATGATGATAATGATTTTGGGCCTCTAATTCCTTATAATAGGAATTTTCAAAAGAATTGTAGTAGTTTTCAAAATTCTTATAATAATGAGTTTAAGTTTAAGTCTGATGCTAATTTTCAAAGTTCCCATTTTTAAGAATCCCCGCACCTCGGCCTATGACTTTTAACGAGGGCTTGCGTATGCTTGAGCATGAGAAAAATGAAAATCGTTATCGGGAAGAAAATCGTTTGTGGGAACATGAATTGGATTTATTATTTGAATTCGACGACGATTTTGCTTCCAAGACTTTCGAAGTTGAGGAATGTTTTGAACAAAATGAGGACTTTGTGCCTACTTTGGAACAAGCCATTGTTGACTTTGCCCGTTGCGTAATAGATATTGAATGTGAGGATGAAATGGAAGTAATATCCATTTGCAATGAAATGATTTCTTCTTTGGCCCCCAAAGAATAACATTTCATTGAAAACGATCTCATTTCTTTCGAAACTCAATATTCAAACGATGATGATTCATCTCTTGAGTTTGATTTTCTTTCCTGCCCATTTTCATTTTCTGTTATCACACCGTCAGAAGTACCCGGTGATTCGGTTTTAAACTTTAAAGTTTTAAATCTTTTCTTTGATGAGGAGTACTTGCTCGAGTTTCCTTCCATGATCGCATCGTTGCCTACGTATGCGCCCCCTCCCATTCTAATTTCAAAATCCTTGGGAGGTTATTCTTCTTTTCTCGATCCTCACATGTTTTTGTCACCCGTTCAATCCAAATCCCCCGTCGTCCCTCCAAAACTTTTAATTGACGATGGTTCATTTCTTCCGCCTTACACATGCGTTCCGTTGTTCAAACGGAGTTCATATTTTTCGTAGGGCATGCTTGAGAGTGAGGCTACACCGTTATCCTCCTAAGTCAAATCGTTTTTGCGGCGGACCCTCAACTATTTAAACTTCTAGTGTATAGTTAGTGTGAAGCTTAAATAGTAGGTTGTATATAGTTAGCTTTTTATTCTCTCTTTCTTTAATTTTTCTTTCGTTTTTAATGTAGTCTAGTGTAATTAGTAAACTTTTTGTTATTTGTTTTTTCTATGCTCGGTACTAACTTATTTTGTAGATTCTTTGGACTTGTTCTTATGGGGATCGCTCCAATTTTGGGTAATATCGCTATTTTCCTCTCTTTAACTTGGTTCTTAATTCACATTGAGGACAATGTCAGGTTTTAAGTTAGGTGGTGTGGGATATTCTATCCATTTCTATATTTAGTCCATGTTTTTTCTCACATGTTAGTTACTTAGAATGCTTTTCTTAGAAAATTAAAAATTTCAAAAAGATTTTCTTTCTTTTTTCTCCTTTATTGGGCATTTTGCCTTTATTTTCGATGATAAATTTCAATAATTGCCCGATTCAATAGACAACTCAACGATGCATGTTCTCGATTTGAGAAGTTATTAGACTTTAGTCCTCAATCATTGATATTATGAATAACTTCATGAATTAAACATCAATCCCATGAGCACATGCTTTTTTCTTGTTTTATTGATTTGGTTTAAGATTTTTATAACTCGTTAATCTTTTGTTGCACTATATATACTTACACCGAGTAAGCTTTGTACCTTTCATCATTTTTGAGTGTTATACACTATTCTTTCATCTTTGAAAACATTGAATTCTTCAACAATCTCTCTACTCTTTCATTGATCGTTCATTAATTGAGTTTATATCTTGAAATGTGTTACTTGATCATGATATTCATATAATATTTTGACTCGAGAATTGCGTAAACTATAGGAAATGATCATACGCCATATTTGTTATATAACCCATAATAGCCTTGACCTCACCTTATATGTTTTCCCTCATTAACCCCCTTGAGCCTAAATATTAGCCTTTCGTTTCATAACCCAAAATTCCCATAACCAACTCCGAATTGGAGTTATATACCATATATATTACCTTCCATACCTTTGTTTAGAATATTACTTGGGATTGACTGATGTTGCATTGTGGTTGCAATTTAGGTATGTGAGAGTGTGAAAAGTAAAGAAAAGAAAGTGTAGTGAAAAGGAAAAAGAAAAAGTAGAAAATAAAAGAAAACAAAAGAAAAAATGAGAAAAAGAAGAAAAGAAAATAAAGAGAAAGCTGTAAATGTTGTGTATATAATTCAATAAGCTTTGATTACTCTCCAATTGTTATATCTAATGCTCATTTGGAAGTTATTTTCCAATTTTGAAATTTCCCACTATTTACCATTATTCCAAGTTTTTCATTCCGAACACATTGAATCCGTACATACATCCATTTTATTTCGTACCCTTGCCTAGACTACATTACAACCCTATTAAAGTCCTATGTGATATTAAGTAGATGGAATTCAAACTTTTAAGTAGTTTTCATAATCTGTGAAAATGCATTTCGCCTCCTTTAATATGCAGTATATTTCACTGAGATTACGTTTTTCATTTTATATATAGCATTCTTCATTTGTGACATGTGCGCGGCCTAGTTTCCATTTACATTTACTCTTTATGCCCACATGTCCCGTGTGTTAACTCCCTATTTCGAGTGATTTCACTTGATGAGTGTAATGCCCGTGAGGATTGAATATATGCTTGCTTTAATATTTAGCATTCGGTTTATATTAGTTTTTGCCAAATCATATTTTGTGTGTGCTCACTCCCCTCCCCCATTTTAAGATTTCAATTCTACGAGGTGCATTCTATAATGTTTAATGAAATGGACTTTTGTGTGAATTCATTCACTGTACTAATAATGTGTACAAAATCTTTTTTGTATTTTTGGGCTTATCGCATGTTGTGTTGGGCATATTTTGAGGAAACCATATGATGTTTATGGGTTTCATCCCTGAAAAGCCTCACGAGACGACACTCGGTTTAACGTCTTATTTCATATGCTAAATGCAATCGTATTCCCTATGAAAGTGGCATTTATATTTTGATGCATATATACATGTTGTGATTTTCTTATAGTTCTTCTTTAATTGAATTTCATTACTAGGGACTAGCAATGTCAATGTTAGGGGGTGTGATTCGTATCGAATATTTCACATATATACCCTCGAAACTTATGCATTTTAGCACCCTCGGGTACTTTAATGCCTATAATTATGCTCGTTAATCAAACAACCTCCGTTTTATATGCTAAAATATTATTTGAGGTATTATTGAGCTTTTATAGGTATTAAAGTGCTTAGTATGAAGTTTGGGCACGTTCCAATAAAGTTTCGTCCCGATTCACACATTCGGGGGCATTTTCATAATTTCACACTTCGGGATTTTTTCCTGAAGTATCCACGAAAGTTGTAACCCTCGGACTAAGCTTCGTGTGGACGCAAACGGTGTTCGAATCGGAGTCCGAACGAAGGAAACACGGACCTTTATTCCGAAAGAATTATAAGAGATTCATTAACAAATTTAGTAATTACATCCATGTCCCTTTTCTCTTTCATTAACAAATCCTATAATTCCATTTATGTCCTAAAACGTTTTTTTTGCAGAATGGTTATGGAGATTTGGGTTTTGGCTCGGGTTTTGCTCGGGTTTTGGGTTCGTTCGAAATCCAGGACTTTGGTCCAAAATTGGAGCTCAATCTTTGACCACATACGCAAATGGGTCTTGGACATCTACTTTTTGTTGGTTTTTGCCCACCATTAATGGTGGAAATGGGTCTTGGCTTTTACATGATGTTTGTGGGTTTTTTGGTTTTGGCCACACATACATCGCACAAATATGGTCTCGCAGCTGGTGTTGTGGTCTCGGTTTGGGTTAATCATGGTAGTCTCGGGTTATCACAAGTAGGTTTTTGTTGTTGGGATTTGGTTATGTTTGTAGCAACATGGTTGCGTAACAAAAAGGAATTGCGACCCGAGCAGACCGGTTGATCGGGTTTTGGTATTTTGTCGTGGCTCCTTGACAGTGTGCCCCCATTCTTTTTCGTGGTCGACCGATGCCCTGTTCCTTTGTGTGAGATTTTTGGCATAGCTTTCTTTTCTTTTTTTATTTTATTTTATTTTCTATTTTTATTTTGTTTTATTGTTTAATTAGAAGACCTTCCCCTTTTTCATTTCTTTGTCCTTTTTCTTTTATTCCTTTTTGTAACTTACTATAAATACACCCTTTGGTGTATTTTTGTTAAGAGGCACATAATATCTTAGTTTATTCCCATTTTCTCTTTAGGTTAGGCTTTAGAACTATTTTGGGGATTTTGTGGAGATAAGCCCCTCTCCTCCATTTGTGTTGTGGATTGACACCCATTAATGTAAGTGGATTCTTTTCCTTGTCTTCTCTATTTATTTATGCTTTGAAACCTAGTTTTTATGCTTTCCATTTATTAGTTGTCTAGTTAATTTGTAGTGTTAATTTAATTAGTTGCTTTATTTAAGTAGGTGCTTTAATTAATGTCATTTAATATGCTTAGGATCTAATTTAAATTAGGTTATGTCGGATTGAACTCACCTAGGGTTGATGTGTTGCTTTGCTTTGGTGATGGAGTTTATGTATTTATTTCGAGTGTGTTGTCCTAGTTATTACGCCTTGGAGATCGAACGGTGTATATAATGTATGTGCCGTATTTACGGCATTTCGTGCGTAATTTTTGGGGTATTTGTTGACGCCAAAATCTTATTAGACTTTTATACGAATTTAGGCAAGTGACAACTCTTGATTTAATTAACTGTCGAAACGAGACGCAATCTTAATAAATCGGTGACCCATGTAACCATTTTATACTAATTGACTCACGATGAGGGATATTCGACGCAACCTATAGTTTTTATTCTCTTTGTTAATTTTAGTTTAATTACAATCATGCATAGTTTATCTTTTATTTCTTTTTAGTTAACAAATTACCTTTTAGACTTTTATTTATAAACCAATTAAATTCTAACAGCTCGTCTCTGTGGATTTTCGATACCCGAACTTAGCCGCCATACTCACCTGTTGAGTGTAGTCATAAGTTTAGGTTTTTGTATTAAGGCAGTGAATAGAAAACAATGATCAACGTTTGGCACGCGCTACTTTTCGCCCTTAATCAGCGGTCGTATTTGCATTGCAAATTTGGAGACATTACTTGTTGGGGGAAAAGTTTCGCTTGTTCACAGACCACAAGTCACTGTAATACTTGTTCACTCAGCGAGAGGTGGCTGGAGTTTGTTAAGGATTATCAGTTCAAGATATGGTACCTTCCGAGAAAGGCTAACGTGGTTGCAGATGCATTAAGCCGTAGGTCGGTAGGTGATGTGGCGGATGTGTGGATAGTAAACTGGAAAGAATTGGGACATCAGGACGCGGTAGGCCGTTCCATTATACCGGTTATGTCAGTCAAACCCGAGATTGTTTCGAGGGGGATACAGGCACAAGAAATGGATACTTTTTACCAGGAGCAGGTTGTAGGGCTCCTAGCTGGGGGTGCTGAGTCCTATTCCGTGAGTTCTGATGGAGGTTTGAGATTTAATGGGAGATTAGTGGTCCTGGAGGGAGAAGACTTACATCATGCAGTTATGACATAGTCGCACGGATCCAGATTTACGGTACATCCCGGAGCGGATAAGATGTACTAGGATATGAGGCGGCAGTACTGGTAGAGTGGGATAAAGAAGGACATTACAGAGATCGTGTCCAAATGTTCTACCTGCCAGATGGTAAAGGTGGACCACCAGAGACCGCCAGGGTTACTTCAGTCGTTAGAGATACTTACGTGGAAATGGGAAAGTATTTCCATGGACTTCATTACTGGGTTTCCTACATCACAGCGGGGCACGATTCCATATGGGTTGTAGTGGATCGGTTGACCAAAGTACCTCATTTTCTTCCAGTATGGACAGACTACACCACAGGCCAGCTTGCATAGTTATTCATTGCCGAGATCGTTAGGCTACATGGTTCCCCTAGATATCATGTCTAACAGAGATAAGATTTTCGTGTTGCGTTTCGGGAGAGCTTTCAAGAGGCCATGGGTACAGAGTTGAGATTGAGTTTAACTTATCACCCACAGACAGATGAAAAAATAGAGCGTACCAATTAGATGCTGGAGGATATGCTACGTATGTGTGTCCTTGACTTTGTAGGAGGTTGGGAGCCATATCTTGCACTGGTGGAGTTCACCTATAATAACTCTTATCAGTTCACGATCGGCATGCCCCCATTTGAGCCATTGTATGGCAGGTCATGTCGTTCTCCCGCTTGTTGGCTTGAGATGGGGGACAATAAGTTACTCGGATCAGAGGTAATTTCGGAGACTTCATCTAGGATTGAGCCTATCAGGAGTCGCATTCGGGTAGCCCAGGACTGCCAGAAGAGCTACGCCAATGCGAAGCGGTCCTTTCAAGAGTTTAGCATGGGGGACCAAGTATTACTACGTGTATCTCCTATGAAAGGAGTAATGAGGTTCGGGAAGAAGGGGAAGTTGGATCCGAGGTACATGGGCCCATTTCCCATTATCGAAAGGATTGGTCTGGTGGCATACAGACTTGGGTTGCCGGAACACTTACACCTTGTTCATGATGTGTTTCACATATCCTCATTGAGGCGGTATCTGCGGGATGACTTGGCCCACACTCACATCACGATAGAGGAGATCGATTTGCAACCCGACAGTTCTTATGAGGAGAGGCCAGTGGCTATCCTAGATCACAGTGAGAGGATACTAAGGTCAAAAGTAGTTCCACTTGTGCGGGTTCAGTGGTAGTATCACAATGTGGAGGAGTCCACTTGGGAGCGAGAGGCGGATATGTGTGAGAAATATCCAAATTTATTTGTACCAGGTATGCCTTACTTTCTGAATTTTGGGACGAAATTCTGTTATTAGGGGGGAAGCATGTAACACCCCGTATTTTTGAGAACCTAAATAATTATGTGATTAATTATTATTGTGGGATTAATTAAATTAATATGTGAGAATTAATTGATAATTAATCCGGATTTAAAATAATTATTAACTAGCGTGACAAGAGTTAATACTTATTAGCGAGAATTATTGAATATTACTGAGTGAATAAGTAAATATGGAGTTAGTGAATCTGATAAATTGTCGAGAGTGAAATATACGACAGTTTGGTATTTTAAGTCGGGACACGCGTGTAAGTCGTGTCAGGACTAATTGAATGGAATATAAAAGTAAATTATTTTTATGTAACTCGTATGGTAATTTTGAGTGCGCCGTTAAGTCCGGGAGGGTCGAACTAGTCAGAAAACACTACCCGGGTATTTTATTTAGACTCCGGGAGGTTTTTAGGCCAAATCGGCACCCCATAGGGGTAATTTTGTAATTTTAATTTTTGGAGGAATTAAATGGACGAAAATTGAGAGTTTTTTTATCAACCACAAGAGGTCCATTAGGGTTGAGAGATACAAAAAGTAAAGAACGGACATAGAGGGTGTGAGGGAGAACAAATTCTAAGAGGGAAGGCCTAATTAGCACCATCACCACAATCGTGTAGATAGAAATAAGAGGAACACACCCATACCAACAACAACAAGAAATCAGACGACTAATTTGAGGCAAGTGTTTATTACTTGCGTGATTGAGTAATAATTATGTTCATGATTAGAGTAGTTGATAACCCATTAATTTATGAGATTTACTTTTGATGAAAACTTGATGATTTGATTCATATTTGGGTCTGAAATTATACGAGATTAAGTTCCTTCATGTAGATAGGATGTCATCCACGAATTTATGATAATTTCCATGTACAAATATGGGTTTAAATTGGAGATATGATCTTAAATAAAGAACTAGGGTTCTTGGTAAATAAATTTTGGGATTTCGTATTAAATTGATGTATGGGGAGGATTTAATGATTCTAGGTTGTTTGAAATCATCTAAATATGTTAGAACATCAATTGCGTTTGGTGTTTGGGTGTTTGGGAATGAACAATAGAGGTTTTAGGGTTAAAAATGGTGTAAAACGTAGAAATTCTGGGAAGAAAACGAAACAGTAGGTCTCGGGCGAAGTCGCACGAAGGTCCTTCAAGCGAGATAGGCATCTCGCGCGAAGTAGCTCGAGCGACAGGTGGCAGTCGTTCAAACGACATTGCTATCTGGTTCAAGTGATAAGGTGAATTTCTGGGAAACTTCTTAGGGGCTGTTTTGGAATTTTCCAGTTTATTCGAGTGAGAGAAATTTCCAGTTAACAGATTTGAAATGAGACAGGCCTACGAGAATGTATGTGAGTTTTATACTTTAATTAGTCTGTAAAGAAGAGTTACTTCAGAAATTACTAAAGAGTTGTGGTAATTTATTAATACTATAAAATACGTAATAAAGAGAATCATATAAGTATGGTAAGTATATAAATAGGTTGGGAGAATACCGAAAAAATTTAATAGGATGTGTGTATGCCTATTACTTGATATTTTGTTAAGTGCACTAATGGGTGATAACCCGGGGGTGCAAGGTTGTGTGGTTAATTCACTAAATGGTGATAACTCAGGTGTGTAATATCTTTTATTTAGCGCACTAATGGGTGATACCCCGTGGGATTCTTTTAAGTGTAATAATGGGTGATAACCCGGGGGCACATGATTATTATATTAATAACACTAATGGGATTTAAACTGGGGGTGCAGGACTTACACACACACACACATGTACACACACACACACACACACACACACACACACACACATATATATATATATATATATATATGCATAATTATGAGATATTCTACTAAGAGAAACTAGTAGTTTTGGCAATGAAGACAAATGAATTTAATCTTAAATAGATAAAGACTTTAATAGTCATAGAGTAAACGTGATAGGTAGTAATATGTGACAGGTTACTTATGGAGTATTGTATGGACAATACGGGAACACTATTGTTAGATGTAAAGAGTGTTAAGTGACTTGAACTAGATAGCTTGTGTAGAGTTACTAGTACTAAATAAAACATGCTCTAGGAGTGAACAATATAAGACAGGTGAGATCTTCATGTGAGAGCACGAATCTAACATGCACATAATACTTTCTTTAAAACAGTTTTAAATACTTGCAAAGCATTTTTACACATCGGGATCTGACCCGTATCTTGTATCTCTTCTCTCTCTTGCTATATATATGTGTATTATATCAGGTGCTCAGCCACATGGTCACCAGATTTAGAGACTTGGGTCGCTTGGCGTGCTGCAGCGGCGATGGAAGCTGTAGGTCTTTGCATTAAACGCTCTTATCTTCCCTCTGAGTTTATCTTGACTTTTCATTTAGGGCATGTGTCGCCCATTCCTTAGACATTTTATTAGAGATTGTATTTATTTTACTTTCTATTCATTTTAGTTGGATTTAGTTTACTGTGGTTCTTTGGCTTAAGGTCTTGAACTGGAATGTTTAAATCCAGTCGTATTTATTTCAGTAAGTGATTCAGATTTATTATTTCTCTTTGTTGATTGGTGAATGGTTTGTATTTAAATTCTTGGACTTATTAAATAAAAGATTTTGGTTGCAATCTAAAAAGAAAAAAATATTTTTGGCACCAACTTGATTTATATTAGGTGATTGGTAAAGTTAATGTTTTCGACAGTGATGCTAAGAATGAACCAATTGGATATTTTGTTTTAAAATTTTATAAAGGACTGATCACTCAATATTTAATTAGGTGGGATGTCACAGGTGGTATCAGAGAATCAGTCCTTTAGAAATGTTAGAAATACCGAGGGTCAACCAACTCAATGGCCATCTAAATGTTCAAATCCACCAGTCAACAACAATTCAAGAATCCCAAACAACATTTCAAATAATAATGCGAAAAATTAGAAATGCCTAGGGCTAACCAACTTAATGGAGATATAAATGTTTAAATCCACTAGTCAACAAAAATTAAAGAATCCCAAAAAATAATTCAAATAATAATGCGAAATATTAGAAATGCCTAGTGCCAAGCAACTCAATGGCCCTCTAAATCTTCAAATCCACCAATCAACAACTTACGAAGTGAACATTAAAATACAAAAAACATTATGTCATGTTACAGTACCGTTATATAACAAGTAACGAAGGTGAATAGGTAATAATTGATCGTATACATGTTGATTTAGTGTAAATTTACACCTGCCGAGATTATAGCAACGAGAACTGCCTAAATCAACTTATATACGATTACTTATTACTTATTACCTTTTTACCCTTGTTACTTGTTTAAATATATATATAATTATATGTGGACCCTGGATAGTTAGATATCTATAGGACCCAAATTGCATTTATATTGGATTTTAAATATTTTTTACTTAAATCATAAGTAGTTGGGCGTGCATTTTTTATATAAAAAAATGTGTCTTACCGCTCATAATCAATCTGGATGCTGCCGGCATCAGGATTGGCTATCATAGCAAAAGCTTCCTGAGAAAGATCAATGGTACTAGCACACCCTGGAGGGCAATAGTCAACAATTCTAACGATGACACCATTCCCTCTGCAAGATTGTGGGACACCTTGATTGGTTGGTCCAGTACACCTCACTCTGTATCTTCGGTTGCATGTTGCCCTGTTGTCCCATATTGTGTCGCTTGCAGCAGCAATCATCACCCCATCGTTTTGGAACCCATTGCATGAAGAGGCTGTTCAATAAATAAAATTCTAAATATTTAAGGAAAATAATACGTATATCAAGTGTTTATTTCAAAAATTGTTTACGTAATACATTAAATTATAATACCTAAAGTAATGTATAATATTTTAATATATTTGATAAATCATATTATAGTATATAACCAAAGTTGACAGCGGAACCAGGTGCCAACATTTGTCACTTCTACGGAGTGCCACATGGACATTTAATTAATTTATTATTTAACAAAACTACGTAAGCCACATGGACAAACTAATTAATTTTATTATTTAACAAAATCATTCCTCTTTTTATACTTTAAGGAAGGGAGATGAGTGGGTATGTTAGAAATATTAAAAGGTAAGGGAGGAAGTTAAAGGCTCCTTTAAAAACTCTTCGAGTGGATGTATCTCCTCCTATTAAGGCATTTGGTATGCTAGAGAAATGAAAAAAAGAGAAACAATTCTACACAACCTTAAACTCTCCATAGAATATAATAGAATACGATTCTGTAATTCCCTTTTCTAAGAAACCTACGTACTTGAAAAGAATAAATTTACCACAAAAGTCAAAATTAAGTAAGTCAAACCCTAAATCAACGTTTCCCCCCATTTTTTTTGGTTCAGACCTCATAAATGGAGCCCCCGACGCCATTACCCATTTATGTATCGCATAATTCTAGGTCTCTCTCTCTCTCTCTCTCTCTATATATATATATATATACTAGCGGAATGCCCGTGCCTGAACGCACGGTGAAAATTTCCAAAATACAAAATCGCCAAACGACAAAAAATTTCAAAGTACGTTACTGCAAAACAGCCGAGTTGTATAGCCTCAAAAAGAATTTTTGACGTTTTGCGATTTCCAAACCCATGGGTTGATCGAGTCGTATAGCCTCAAATAGAAGTGGAATGATTCCCATTCCGACCAAGTTATTGCGATGAATCTTCTCAAAGCTTTTAGCAATCACCACTTTTACTCCCTGTAGCATTGGGCCCTTGGCAGCCTAGTCTCGAGAACTTCCACTTCCATATAACCTGTAGCATTGATAGAATCCCTTATATCATCACCAATATACCCTAAAAATACCATAAACAAAACATTTACCCACAAATCAAACAAAATATAATGAAATTAATGGACACAAATCGTATTTAGCTAAAAGATGAAGGCATGATTTGGATGGTTAAGCTATAGTTAATGACCATCGATGCAGTTGCTACAAATAGAAGATGAACTTAAATGGTTGCGATTGAAGAGCTGGTGGTACAGAAATCTATAGCAATTACATGTTTTTAAGTGACAATGCTGGTTGTGATAGCATAATGTGCTAGAAGTGTGGTAGTCTTGGCAGCTGAATTGAATAGTATTAGGTAAAAAATGGGGCCGCAACATCAGATGGGCTAGAAGCTCTCTTTGGAGCTGACTAAAGTATGTCTTGAATAGTGAACCCTAAGACAAACACGACATAAAAAATTACAGGATGTAGCATAAAAAGTATTTGTAATTGTAAAATGTCAAAATTTTAAAAATTCATAATTGTAAAATGTCAAAATTTTCATTCCCTAAGAAAACAAAGTGTAATTAAAAAAATGGCAATATTCCCTTTTGCTTAAAAGACTATTGAAATGTGTAAACAATTCAAGTTGAATTTTATTACAACACAAATGTGAACAAATTATTAAATTCATTTATTTATAGCACTATCCACCCTTGTTAAGAAAGAAAATAATCCATAACAATACTAAAAGTCCATCGTGGACCTCGAATAACATCATAATGATCATAATTATACCATTGTATAAAAACCACCATGTTTATCATAGTAATTACGCACATAAAAAAACTCTCATAATATAAATATTAATCAAATAAAGTGTATTGTGATATCAAATCCAATAGATGACTTGAATAATGAAGCTATGAGATAAGATAAAGAAGATTGTTACTATTTGCAAATTTTATTTAATATATCATTAAATAACTTCATCAATGCCCAACTATCAATTTAAATTAAATAGTATTTCAACCATTAGTATTTTTAAATAGGAATCTAAGTATCTATCAAGTAAACAGAAAAATTGGGATAAGCTCTTCCCACTTCACAAAAATCTTTCCCCATATATGACGCTTTCATTTCATCATTATAGATGTATCAACTAAGATTAACTTCCAACCCATAATTGATGTAATGCTCTAACTAAAAAGAACCCATTATGAGTACTTAATATCCATAATTGAATATAACATGTATCCAACACAACATGGTGTGGTTAAAAAACAAAAGGAAAATATCAAAAGCAAAAAAGCTTAATGAATTGATAACTATAATGCCTCTCTTGAAAATTCACTTCAAGTTACAGATAAATTCGAAGAGATAATGGACCTAATCAAAGATCTTTAAAAAAAAGGCAATAACATAAATCTTTGAGTTAGAAGAGATGTAACTTTCCTGTAGTTCACTACCTATCCAATACATAACTTAAATCCATGTAGAAATTGAAAAGAAACCTATTCGCACAATGACCAAATTTGACTAAATGGGCATCTTTCATGTCATGAAAAGATTGGGACAAAAGATAAATACATTGCAAAAACGTGTTGTTGTAGAACTCCAAGATGAATGGATAGAAAAAAAATCAGAATCCATGTTTAAGATATAATCACCAAAATGAGTGGTGATGCAAACGTCGATAATAAATCAACATAATAATTGGTTAATAAAACCAGTCCACGCAGTCCATATTTATCACTCAAGCTATGCATTTATGTGCTCACCATCATATCTGTAAAAAGAAAACTAGGCAAAAAATCACTAAGTCAAAATGTGAGGTAAATAGAGATCCCTTGCCTGCACTAATCAATTCTCATATCTAATTCGGGGGAAACAACTAATTTATTATTAAAGAGAAAATCATTATTGCAATTATTATAAAACAACAACACTGCAACCTTTCCCCGATATATTAGAATGTAAATGGAATTGTTTGGTTTCAATGTGCCACATTCAGAAGTATAAGTCCGAAAAAGATATAAAAGTTTATGATCTTGTTGCTTCAAGTTATAGTATTTTTACGTGACTAATGTTCCCAATAATGAATCTTAGACTATATTAAGTATTAGTTCTCCATTCTATCAAAAATTTAGTTTCTGAAAAACGAAAATCACAATCCAAATCTAAATTCACAAAGGTCGATACTACTTGTTTAGATACAAAGCTTGAGACATATATTAATTTCCTCCCTAAAAAGGAATAATTCACTATAAAACAGGTAATAAAAAAATAATTGATTCTTACTTCCTTTACATGAATAAGTTGATCAAAGAACCCCATAACATCAGGATGGGAAAAATTTAGAAAAATTATCCAACTTCCAGAACATTGATCCATAGCAAACCTCTTCATCTGTACACAAAAATAAGAAACGGGGATCTAAAGAATTCTATCCGAGTAAAATCTAGATCTACACCAACCGATTTTTTTTTATCTATAATTTTTTTTTACTTAAATGCTCATTTGAACTAATATAAAATCTTTTAGGAAGAGGCAAAGCGAGTGGGTAACCATAATATATGATAGAAAAAACATGATTTAGGATTCCATTTTTCACCTTCGGCCATATAAAGTCCACCAGATCTAACATTGCGGTCCTTAACTCTGTCGTTGTATCGTGTCCCTAAGTATGTTTGAATAAAGAGATGCAAGTGAAGAAAAGTGAATGTAACATGTTGACGAACATATTAAATAAAATGTGTAGAAATAGAGAGTCTAAGAGATTACCTACCAAGATCACACCACCACCAAAAGCAACTATTCATCATAACATCCTTAATGCAATTTCTCAAATAGATGAATGTGACTAAAATGAAAATTCTTAAGAAGCCAACCTGAGGCAATTAAAAGGCACCAAATATCAACGCAATATAAATTAAGCAAGAAAGATGGCGGAGTTAAAGGAAAATTGAATATGCTTTCATCATTTGACAACGGCACTGTAAGGTTAGCATTCATATTTTTTGTAACTAAGCGGGGACATTGTTAAAAAAAATTGAATAGTCTCATTGTTGGGAGCATCCCAGGTAAAGAGGGAAGATATATAGTCGAACGTTATTAATGATATTTAGGGATCGTTAATGTACCAGATGACATCATCTCCATACACCCTTTTATTGAAGTTTATTTTAGTTCTATTAATTATATCTTCGGGGAAAATATTTTCAATTTCACCCCCCACCCCTACCCAAAAAAAAAAATTTAAAAGCTGCTTTAGCTCTTTATTTTTCAGAACCATTACTCCTGTTATCATATTTGCAATATATTTCTCTACCTCTTTAATGCAGTCTATATAATTACCGGTTAAGGCTTGCTGAAAAGCATAATTCAAAAGTTATTACCATGAAGCTAAACATAGTCAGTAAAGAAGTATATGATTTTCAGGACCACTCACATACATCAAGGTGCTAATTTAAAGTCAAGAACCATTGCAAACAGGGAATTATGGAGAGAGGAACATTTGGATGAATAATTACTACATTGATAAAGGCCCATCAATTTCCATAAGGAACGTACTTGCAACAATAAATTGATGTTCGTAAATTAATTAGAATGACATTCTCCATAATCAAACCTAGTTCACTATGCTTAACAGTTCACTGTTTTTAGAATAACAGTTCACTAACTTAGAATAACAGTTTACTGTTTTTAGAATAATAGTTCCTTGTTTTCAATAAATGAAAAATACATATGAAAACATTAAAGACCAAATACCTAACTAAAATAGAGGGTTTCAAAAACCCTAATTTAAATGTTATTTTTAAACTCGATGTTGAGAGAGGGAACATAGAGTATACCTGCTACGATTTTGAAGAGGGATTATGGCTCGATCTGCAAAATAATTGATGAACAACAAAATTAATCATCAAAACAAAACAGAAGCACAAAAAACACAAAGTGTATAACTATTAGCAAAATAAATCATGAATCTTAGAAACCTATGGTTTTGATTCTCTTATCCCATCTCATCCCAAAACAACAAAAATTCATCCATAGAAGCATTCTCATTTATGTTGTGATTTTAACAATAAAAAATAATAAATCTTAAATAACAATAGGATAAGAATCGTAAACCCATGCAACCTAGTCAAAAAACAAATCTAACGAAGATTTATGAAGGCCTAGTTAAGCTAATGGAGTATTTCAGTTTCTATAGTAAACCAAAAGCATATAAGCAAACTTTTAATTGGGTAACACTCAGATTATTGTAGTGCACCTGGAAGGTCTAATTATACACTAAATGTCGTCCCCAATTGTCAACTTTCTGCAGTTGCCTTGATTTAGCCTCAATTTCCTTAAGAAAGCCTTAATGTGATTTTGAAAGACATGGAATTAGGGGAACATTAGTAACACAACAGGAACATATGTGTAAAACATAGCTTACCTCCATCATGTTAAAGATGAGATTAGGAATAGTTGTCAATGCTCTACTTTCAACATGGACAAAAGTTTCAACAGTCAAATGCTGAAACCTGATTTCAATCTTTGTAAATTTCAAATCAACTATGCACTGGAACAGATAGTGAATGAGGCATAAGTAATTGGTATTGTTGTATGTAGTGGTAGTGGAAATGGTGAGGTGTGAGGATAACGAAATCATAATGGGGAGGGTAGTTATGTGTGAAATCGATGTCGCATCCGATGGAAGAAGGTGTTCCAATCATGACCGAGTAGGCGATCAAGAAGAAGCTTTCATTCCGGAGTTAAAGGGTTTGAACATCAACCTCTATGGCATCTCCGATAATGTTACTGATAATGCCTCTCTGAACTCGATTGTAGGTAGGTATTCTCCTTAAAAAATGAAACAAAAATTGGTTCCCATTTGTGCATAGGCGTTGATGTTGAATAGATATATATTCACCTATGCGGATAACACTAAAATGCAGGCCTACTCAGTCTCACAGTTCTAAAATAAAAAAGTAGTAGCCATGATTTAGAATGAAACACGAAAACAATTCATTTGTGTTACCGGGCCATGTGGTAAAACCTCTGTAAATATTTGTAAAACATTTTCTATTTGTAAAATATTTGAATCAAATAATGGAACAATATTAAAACTTTAAAATATCTGTAACAGATAACAAATGAAAAATTGGGGGAAAAGAAAAAAGAAAACCTAAAGAAATATTCTCCTAAAACATATTAGTGTAAAAATGAGATGCAATTTTACCATAGAATTCCTAATGCCTAAGTATTGAAAATCCCAAAACTCATAAACCTAAAAACCAATAAGTAATGAACAAATAAATAAATACAAAGAATTATAAACATTCGCTAAAAATTAAAATAAACTCATTTGAACATTTTATCAAACACCTAATATTCAACAAAGAAATATAAAGATTAGAAACCCTTAAAATTGCCTCAAACCCTTCGGAACATTGTCGTTGTCCAAAACCATCCAAACGAACCCTGAAACTGAAACAAAATTCAACGAATAGATGAAAGAGTATACAGATATCAAAGCATAGATATGGCCCATGTCAGAACACTTGCAAACTGAAAAATGTAGATACAAAATAACTGAACGTGGGGTGTGAATTACTCAAAATGGGTTGAAATTTCACTCGGAAATTTTGTCGAACAGTTGGTGTGGCCATTGTGAAAAACGTCCATGGTGGCTATGTTCGTTTGTTATTGTTGCCCAAATAATTTTCATAAAACACACGTTGATGGCCATGTGTGTGCACGGTAACAATTATTCAGAAGAATCGATTTTCTAGTAAAGAACAAAGCAAACAATCCAAAAATACCAAAACCTAAATTTATATAACTGCTCAATTTCAACCCCAAAAAGTATTTAAAAAAATGAGAATTCATACCTGAGAGGATGTTTTGGGACTGGAATGGAGGATTTAAAGATCAATGGAAGGTTAAGGGAAGAATCGAGTGGTTTGGGAGAGAGTGAGATGTTTTCAAACCATCTCTGACGGCCTTCATGATGGACCAGGCCCACCCCGCTTTTATCCAGAAAAGTTGTTGAACTCGAATACCGAATCTTGATAGGTAAGAATGTCTCAACCAAACACCTTCAAAGAGGCAGAAACGAACCACCCTAAACCAAATGAAGTATATAGGTTTCTTGCAATTTAGGTAGCATAGTATTTTCTCTGTGGACTTTCCCACCATACTGTCAAAGTACAAAAAAATTGGTATCAATCAATAAATAAAATAATGCTACATAAATTAGTAATGCACATATAGGGACAGCAAATAAGTTGGCATAATCATCTAATATGATCATCCAATTTGAATGAAAAAAACAAAATTTTAGTACAGAATACAGTGCTGCCACTATACCACTATACAAAATACATATGTTACTACTTCCCCATAATTTAATACTTAGATAATATGTTGACTACATCCATAATAGGTAAGACAAAATGTCTGTAATTCATAAAAATAAATCACAACATTAGTAAGTGAAAAAATAGAATGGGAATAAGTAGCTGACTTGGACATCTGAACATTTTCCTCTCAGCTACCAATTGATCCAGTTGATAGCTATTCTAGTAGATTTCTTAGCCTTATCGTATCAGATTCAACCATCTCATTCTTATCTTTCTCCTTGTGTTGATCGTCATTGTCCTTTCGAGTAGTTAATTACTCTGCATATGTAGTATATTACTTCCCGCACAGCATCTAGAAAGGCTCCAGATGCCTGAATACCGCCTAGTGTGGAACACCCACTCATGTAACAGACGATGAACAAAACATTTAGCTTGAGCAAATATTAGAAAAGAAGGTTCAACAAAAAAAAGAATAACAATGAAAGTTGGATAATATTTCTTTACCTCTTTTGACCTCCGCCCAATTTTGTGCATGAAACTACTAAAACTCAACGATGTCGACACCATCAACATCCTCTCCTAATATGTGACCCTGCATCCAGGAGAAAACGACGATGGTGATTGATTCGTCAAATTAATGAGTTGTACTCATAAAGAATTTCTCATGTTCATCATAACAGTATGACGCTGACAACATATGCATTTGAAATAATAAAAATCGAACAAATATAAAAAACAATTAATAATAGCACAAAATATTAATTAGAACACCATTTAACAGTTGCATATATGCATATAGCTTCTGCGTGTATGCATATATGCCGCTGTATCATCGAACAACATGTTTGTTTTCATGTGATGTTGATCATGATTAAAATGCCAGGGCTCGTACGTATATATCTTCCACTAATTTGTTCTTCGATAATGATTTATGTGCACAATCATGGTCTATTACAAAGAAACATGTAACTGCATCTCCATCCATGCCCAAGACAAAGGAAGTAGAAGTTACAGATATAAAAACTGACTTTTATGCTTTCATATCATTAATCTCAAATACCCCCTGCTTGAGATCATCAACTATACTCATCAATTGGCCACTCCTTCAGTCTTTATCTGTGATTGAAGAGCCTTAAAGTATTGAATCATTTAGATCTGTGTTTCCATAAATCGTACGGTATTCATTAGTTTCCCACATCTTTAATCGTACTTCAATATCACACACAACAGTCAGATTCAGTCTGTGATCTCCTACTTTTGTCACATATACAGACGTTGCTTTAACTAAAAAGATCTTTGAAAGACGTTGTTCAGTTATTTTCATTTTCTCTAGTGTTGCATTCTCATGCCCAACAATTGGCCTATTTTAGGAACGTCTGGTCAAACCACATTCAAATGACTGAAAGAAGAACTATACATATGAAACAAAATGGCATGAGGCTTGTACCCCATGCTTACAACCAATCTTAAGTAAGAAGTCCAATCAAAGTATAATAAATCATAACCCAAGAAAAATTAAAGATGATTAGCTGCTTACAAAGTCTAGACATATTTATTAGAAAAAATTAAATGAAACGATATAGGTAAAAATAGAACATTAAAAGAACTCTCGACAACAAAATAACTGAGAAATAGAGGAAACAAAGGCCACAGAGTTCCAAATACACAAATGCAAATTGCAACTAACTCTCAACAAAAAAAAAAAAGCGACAGAGGTAAAAATAAAAATTCCAAAAATTTTAGTACCTTGTATTGTCTTCCTCACATAACTATGAATCCCTCTCGACCATTTGTTTGATACAACAGTAATAGGAGTTGTAACAGAAGCATTTTGTCTAACACCTTCAATGCATTCAAAAAGACCCAATGAGAGATAAAGATAGGGGGAGTGTGTAGCAAGTTTAACAGAATCATTAAACTCCAACAATATCAAAATCCTTACAAAAGCTGTAAAACAAATATTAAAAACCTATTTTTTTATTTTATAAACTCCTTACCAGAAAATGATATTTCAAGTTCAAATATACTAACCAATATTTCAATTAAACATGAGATTGAACTACTGTATGTCATTCATCATATCAAACAGAGTTCTTCAGCAAAATCATTCACAAAAAAATCAGAATGAAGAAGGGTTTTAGAAAAAATTCAACATAGATCCTCGAAATACATCATAACATATAGAAGGTTCTTTCAAAAAAGGTTGTTTAAAAAAAATCATCCATTCCTCGCTAGAATATGTGAGAACAGCTAAGAAATCTTCAGACCGTATTGTGTGCGACAAAATCTAAAATCAACAACAATATGAGAGAGATGCAAAAAAAATAACATTTGCAAGGTTACCTCATGCGATTACCTCAGTTGTCGTGATGAAACCATTGCCTGAAAATATTAGATGCTGGAATGAAGAAAAAGAAATGGAAGATGTGGGTTTTGTTTGCTTTTAGGGATGAAAATGGATTTGATTTTGATCGGGATATGGGTTCGGTGAGAGGAGAGAGAGAGACGGTACTCTTTGGGGGATTTTAAAGATTATTTTTGTATTTGTCTTTGTCAAGTTACTAATTTAACCTTTGTTTTGAATTAAAGTAGGAGAGAGAAATCAATATGGAGTCAAGCAAAAGAGGGGGAAATAAAAAATAATGGGATAAAAGAGTAAAATGAAATGAATCAATCCCACCCCTCCATTTCTTGCATTGGTGTTTTAATCTCAACCACTACTTAGCTTATCAAGTTATGGAATAGTGTCACAATTCTACTCCTTATTATATATATATATATATATATATATATATAGAGAGAGAGAGAGAGAGAGAGAGAGAGATGTATCGGAATGTGTGGATAGAGTGAAAGAGATGGTCATAGAAATATGTGAGGAAGAGGAAAGGGGGTCACCATTGCTGCAATTAGAGAGAGGGAGTTGTGAGGACAACCCCACTTACCAATTTATACCAATTACCACAATAGATTATACCAATTACCATAATATATCAATTTATACCAATTACTAATTTCAATACACAAATTTTAATTTTAGAGTACCAGTTTTAATATACAAATATGAATTTAAAGATAACAATTTCAATTTATACCAAATACCTATTTGGGCATATCAATTTCAATATTCAATTATCATACAAATACTAATTTCAGAATACCAATTTCACTATACAAATACCAATTTGAATATACAAATACTAATTTAAATTTATACCAAATAACAATTTTAATATACAAATACCAATTTCAATTTACACCAAATACACACACTGAAACATACACTAACACACACATACACACACACACACACTCACACACACACTGAAACATATGTGAGAGAGAGAGAGAGAGAGAGAGAGAGAGAGAGAGAAAGGTACATATTGTTCGCAGAGAGGGAGGGGAGAGGGGTTGTAGAGGGAGAAGAGAGGTAACGGAGGGAGGAGATATAGAATTATGAGGGAAGGAGAAAAATAAAAGACGAAAAGAGGAAAGGTTGAGAGGCTAGCATTTTATTTTAATTAATTTGTCACGGAGGTGTCACAGTCAAATACCGTGAAAACTTTCTAAGGTTGTCACGGTCTTTGACCGTGACATATCCGTGATAACACGAATTATCATGGTTAAAGAAGGTGATAATAAATGCACATTTTATTATCACGGATTTTGATCGTGACAACCTTGGTCAGGTAAAAAGTGAATTTTTTTCCAATTTTGTGTAGTGAGAAAATCTCTAAAGAATCTTAATCAACCTTGACAAAGGGCAAGAGATAATGTAGAAAATGGTGAGGCAATTAGCCAAATAACTACAAGCCAAGTATATTGTCGCTCCATCCCATAAAAGAGAAATGTTGCCTCCTCCTCCCAGAAGTGAAAGAGGTAGATATTCTAGGTCCTCATGTGACAGGACATATCGCCCAGGAGAAGCTTCTTCAATCAGATCCACTGATTACTATAATGGTCAGTTTTTCACTCCTGAACTATCGAGCTCCATAGATAGGTTGAGCAAGGCCTCTGCCTTTGATCATCGTGACCCCCAAGTAACTAGATGACATCATAAAGAACTATTGAGATCACGTGAGCATCAAGAAGGATTAGGCAGGTCTAGAACAAGTATTTAAGTATCATCGCATTTCGAGTAGACTTCTTAGGAAGAGAGCTTATCACAAATTCATGGTAGAGTTGACAATGCTATATCAGCCAAATTTAATACAAAAGATCACTCTTAAAAGGGAACAATATAGAGATTGGAATATCGCCTAGGATAGATGGCCAAGACTAAGAATCCTCTACAAAGATGTTTTATGAAGGGATCTCCCTTCATTCTAGCCATTATGGATTACCAACGCCTTCCAAATTCAAGACACTAGTAGTCACTCCTATGTATGATGGTAAAACTGATCATGTCCTCCATGTTTAATGGTACCAGGCTAAAGCTGATATCTATTCTATTCGTGACGAGATGTGTTGCTAAGGTTTCTCAAGTACAATCACTGGACCAGCCCAGATATGGTAAATTAATTTACCCCGAGGTTAAATTTCTCATTTCTAATAGCTCACCAAACTTTTCATTAGTAATTTCTATCTTGGGCCAAATCTGATCAAGAGAGTAGACCATCTGCTGAGTGTTCACCAGTGACCAGGAGAGACTAGTCGGGAGTATATTACTCACTTCAATAATTAGAAATTATTATGAATAAAAAACTACTATCACTGCCTTGATGACTGGATTATTTCCTGAGAAGTTGTACAATGCACTAGAAAAAGAACCTCCTAAAACCATAACAGAACTGATGGAAAATGTTGGAAAGATCATGAATGCCGAGGAAGCTATAGCTTCCAAGAATGTCTTCGAGACAAAATATAATGTCCAAAAGAGTTTAGATAAGAAGGAACAGAAAGATAAGAAAGATGAGAAGCCTAAGAATTATGAAGAGTACACCCCACTTACCACATATGTGCATCATATCTTGGAGAAGATTAGGGGAAGTAAGGACTTGAAATGACTTGGGAAATTAAAATCGCTATCTAATCGAAGAAAGAAATCCAAATGCTATTATTTTCATAAAGATTGTGGCCATACCAATGACAAATGTATTGTCCTAAAAATGAAATTGCATCTCTCATCCACCGAGGAAATTTGACCAAGTTTGTTGATCGAACAGAAGGTTAGGACGAAGTCAAAATCACCTTGTAAAGATAGAGATGACTAAAAAAATAGGTCAAGGAGTTAACTCTGAAGATGATCCATACCTGTCAAAGAAACATCGAGAACTAGAACTTAATACAATGATGATATCATTTGGTTATCATTTTATTGCAGAAGGAGACGCTGGAGGTGGAGATCAAACTACAGAGAGTAAGGCTTATTTAAATGAGGCCAAAGCTTATTCTTATATTTGGTATATAAATATATCGTATGAGGTAGATGGTCGGCTCAGAAAGGTTAATAAAGACAAGTTAGTTATTGGATTCTCTTAAAATGACTTATTATGGGTGTTTCACCCTCACGACGATCCATTAGTTGTCACCTTTAGGGTACATGAATTAAGGATTGCAAGAATTCTGGTGGATAATGGTAGTTCAACTAATGTTATATTCTATAGTTATTTTAACAGCCCGGGGTTACAATATAGAAAACTAGAAACATATCACAAACCACTAATTGGTTTTTCTGGAGAAAAGTTTTATCCTTTGGTAACTATCAAGTTAAAGGTGTTAATCGACACTTAGTAAGAGACTAGAACTTAGAAAATCCATTTCTGCATCCTAGACAAGAATGTTCAGTCAACCTATAATATAATCCTCAGAAAAGTCAGATTCAAAAAGTTTAAAGAAGTTTCATCCACAATTCATCTTTGCTTAAAGTTCCCCACTAATTATGGTGTGAGTGTAGTAAAGGGAAACCAGGTGGAGGCCAGAGACTGCTACTATGATTTAGCCGACCGGGATGAGTTAAAAAAACCACCACCACTTACAAGATTGAGAATTTAGATCCATGAGAAGAATCTGATTTGGTCAAAGGACAAGTGGTGCAAGCTACAAAAACTATAATACTAGATGACTAAATACCAGAGAGAGCTCCTCACATTTTCTCAACCTTAACACCATCTCTCAAACATGAACTAATCACATTCCTTAAAGATCAAATAAATATATTTTCTTAGAGCCATGAATACATGCCTAGAATCGATCCCAACTTTATATTCCATGAGCTTAATATCATCAAAGACGCCAAGCCAATAAAGCAAAAGCGAATGGTGTTTAGCCCTGAGAAGAATGTATCTATCCGAGATGAGGTGGAAAAATTGCAAAAGGCCAAATTTATAGAAGATTTCAAATACCCAGACTGGTTGGCCAATGTAGTGATGGTAAAGAAGAACAATAATAAGTGGCACATGTGTGTAGATTTTACTAACCTCAACAAAGCATTCCCACAATATCATTTTCCTTTACTAAGAATTGATCAGTTGGTGGATTCTATAGTAGGTCACGAGTTACTAAGTTTCGTGGATCCTGCACTGGTTACAATCATATCAAAATGAAGCCTGCGGATAAGGAAAGTACATCATTTATCACTACCTAAGGTACTTACTGCTAAAATGTTATGCCCTTTGGGATTAAAAATGCAGGATCAACATACCAAAAACTGGTAAGAAATATTTTTAAGGAGCAGATTGGAAAGTATATGGAGGTCTACATGGATGACATGCTCATCAAGAGAAAGGAGTTTCCAACCACGTCAGAGGCCTAAGCCAGACATTTGATAAACTTGAAACATCAAATAAAACTTAACCCAACCAAATGCATGTTCGGCATAAAAGAAGGGATGTTCTTAGGCTTCATCGTGAATCATAAAGGAATTGAAACCGATTTAGAAAAAATCAAGGCATTGATTAATATGTAATCTCCCATGTGCAAGAAAGATGTATAGAAAGTGACTGGAAGGGTGGTTGTTCTTAACTGATTTGTCTCCCGAGCCACGGATAAGTGCTTACCATTCTTAAAGGTGCTCAGAAAAACATTTCAGTGGAATGAAAAGTGTGAAAAATATTTTCAAAACTGTAATAAATACATAGGATCACCGCCACTGCTTTCCCGGCCACTTATGGGAGAAAATTGTATCTATATTTGGTTGTATCAGAATCTGTTGTCATCTCGGCATTAGTTCAGCTGGAAAACACTGTGTAAAAATCAGTATACTACACCAACAAAGATTTTAAGGGAGCAAAAATTAGGTATTCACATTTGAAAAAAATTCCCTTGCTCTTATTGAAGCTTCAAGGAGAATGAAGCCATATTTCCAAGCACTTACCATAGTGGTTTACACAAACTTACCTCTGCAAGAATAAATTCACAGACCATAAAAATCAATGAGATTGATGGCATGGGTAGTAGAGCTACAAGAGTATGAAACCCTTTATGAGCCTAAAGTCATGTTGATGGGGAAAGTTGTAGCATATTTAATTGTTGAATTTACATATCAACAGACGGTCGCTAACCCGACTTTGCCTACCAAACATAATTTTTTAGAAGAGAGGGCCCATCTCCAAACTAAACTGCATCGACAACCAATCAACCTGGGACATTAGCTGTGTAATAGATAGCCTAACGATATGATGAGAAGAGCAAGAAGTTATTTAAACATGGAGTATTATGTGAAGGGAATTTTGACGATGTCATCCAAATTTAAAAAAGTATATGTAGATGGTTTTCTGCGCTACTGGTGGTGGAGCAGGGTTTATTATCAATACCCTAGACGATATAGCTATGGAATATTTGCTTAATTTCCAATTCTAGACCTCTAACAATAAGGAAAAGTAGGAAGAACTAATCATAGGATTGGATTTAGCCTTATCCTTGGGAGTCGATCATGTCATAGAACATAGATATTCCTCGTTAATTATCAACCAGGTGCTTCAAGTATATGGGGTCAAGGTGTAACAACTTGCGTAATTTTGGGGTATTTTCAAAATATAGAGGAAAATAAAGTTTTTGGTAAAATTATTTTTATGGTTCAAATATGTTGAATTTTATTTTTAAAGATGATAATTTCAAACGGTTTCGGAATTGGAATTAAAATGGAGTTTTAATTGAATTTTTATTATATAGAAGAGTCCTCAAAACATAAAACTCTCTAAGACTCCTCAAAACATAAAACTCTCTAGCAAAAAAAAATATTTAAAAATATTGAACGGTCCGATCGAGCTGAATTATTTTTTATAGCTTCCTCTCATCTCGGCTAATTCTCTGTAAAATTTCATCCAATTCCAACGGTCTAATTGTCCGAAATAAATATTTTAGTGTTTGTATATGATTAGAACTCTTTTCTTAATCAAACTCTTAATCCTTTATATATCAACTAATTCGTGGCTTGGATTTTCAAATCACTTTTTCTCAAAATTTTCAACTAGAAGAGCTCTTTAAAATTACTCCCTTTCATATACAAACCATAGCCCCAAACTTATTCAAGATTTCAACCTTAGATTAGAAGGCTTATTTGGTGTTTTCTCGAGTTTGGGCTAGAACGAGATTTGGTTATTTTCGCGAGAGGAACGTGATGGTGTGATTAGATTTTGAGGCTGAAATTATGTGATGATTCATGTGATGATTTTAAGGTATGGGGTTTTACACAATATGCTCCTTAATCTCGCGAGTGTTATTCCTTTTGTTTTCTTGTGATTATTGGCTCATATTTGAATTGATAAATTCATTTGGAAATATGGAAATATTTGTTGGAATCTAATTTTGATTCATGTGGTACTATATTTGGTGTTGAGCATATTGTCGTGAGATTTTAATATAGCACTAAAGTTGGGCACCCGCCAATATTCCTTTTTTCGAATATGCTAGAAAAATGAATAAGCGTGGTACGGTGGTGAGGCCTGGTGACCCGGTTAATGTGTTATTGAGAAATTATATTGATATAATTTCTTATGAGATTCGCATTTGATTTGAATATTCGTACTCGTATTGTGATGTTTTATTCACCGCTAATATTTGTTGAGCATCTTTCCAATCGTATTGTGTACTTCCCCATATTTTCTTTTAGTTGACAGGTTAGCGCGGATTTGAGCGCTATGGACCAATTGGGATAATTTTTAGCGTGGATTATTTTGGGAAGAGTATTCGAGAATACAATGAGAAGATTGTATTATTTTGATGTATAGAGCATTGGAGATTTGTATTTTATTTTCGAGTTAGACGTTGTAATTTATTCGAGAGAATTGTTGTATTTATTTGAAGAGATTTGAGATTAGTGGTTTCTTTTCTATTATGGGATTTAGATGTTCTATACCTTGTTCTTTGTGGATTTGATTAGTTTTATCGATAGTAGCGCTCCGTTTGGTCTCCTTGGGCGGGCGAGGTGTTACACAAGGGAGATCTCATGATCAAGTAGTTTTCTAAAGATATTGAAGTCATCTCCAAGCTCTCATTGGTAAATATAATCAGGGTACCAAGGGTGGAGAATGCTCGAGAAGATGCACTTGTTTGGCTAGCCTCAGCGTCCAGGACGGATCTCAAAAGAACCATCCCGATAGAAATCCTTACATATAGAAGCATAAATACGGAAGCTATCACTTTCATATCTTTGGAATTAGGACCATACTAGATGGATCCTATAAAAAATTACATTAACAAGGGTTTACCACCTACCAACCCAAAAGAAGTACAAAAATTATGATACAAGACAACCAATTATGTACAAGAATGAGGAGTCTTATATAAAAGAGGATGCATTATTTCTTTACTTAGATGTGTACACCCAATCGAGGTGCTGAATTTAATCAAGGAAAAACATGAAGGTTCATGTGGAGCTCATTCAGTAGGCCAATTATTAGTGAGAATGATATATATGCAAGGATACTATTGAACGATCATGAAAGCCGATTGTATCCCTTTTGCCAAGAAATGTGATAAATTTAAAAAGTTCACCACAATTCATAGAAGACCGGGGGATGCCTTAACTTAAATAACTTCTCCATGGACATTTCCTATATGGGTAATTGATTTGGTTGGCCCACTGCCAAATACAAAAGGAATGTATAAATACTTGGTGGTTGTAGTGGGCTACGTTACATAATGGGTAGAGGCTCAACCATTGGTCGACATGCCCTATGAAAGATTCTTCCAATTCATTTAGAAGAACATCATATGCAACTATGGGATGCCATATAACATCATCACTAATTGTGGAACTCAATTTGATAATAAGGAGTTTGAGGAGTACTGCATTCAGTCCAAGATTTAGAAACTGCACTCTGCCCCAGGACATCCCCAATGTAATGGTCAAGCTGAGGTAACTTATAAAACATTACTCGATGGATTAAAAAATATACTTGATGATGTGAAGGGTAACTGGATCAATGAGTTGCACAATATTCTATCGTCCTGTAGAACCATGCCGAGAACAACTACCATAGAAACCCCTTACATGCTTGCTTTTAGTACTGAGGTAATAGTTCCAGCAGAAGTAGGTTTGCCCGCTCATAGAGTGTTAAACTTTGATTCACCAAAAAGTGATCTCATGAGGAGATTGGATCTAGAATTAATTATAGAAGTAAGGGGGATGTTGCACTTTGATTAGCTTTTTATCAACAACGAACGACTTGATTATATAATAGGAAGGTGAAGCCAACTGACTTAAAATAAGTAGATTATGTTCTTAAAAAAGTAATCCAGAAAGGGAATAAGTTGGATGCAAACTGGAACGATCCTTATCGTATCTTAGCAGTTGTCCGACTAGAAACCTATCATTTAGAAACATTTGAAGGGGAAGAATTCAACAATCCATGGAATGCCGATCATCTTTGAAAATATTAACAGTAGTTCAGTTGAGAATTTGATGTATTTGTTTTAATCATTCTAATAAAGTTGTGATTTCTTATCAATTACACTACCTTTCATGTTTTTTTTCAGGAATGGGAAAAAATGACAATTGTCTCATCTTTAAAAACTACAAAAATTAGACTTCATGTATTACTTCGTCTTTGACAAGTCACGTGAAATAAGTCCTAAAACTTTAGGTATAACCTAAAGTCAAGAAGTTTTACTAGACCAAATTAAATTTAGGATAATTCTAGATTCCTAAAATATTTGGTCGCTAATGGTAACTAATGCAAACACTTAGCTCCAAGAACAACCAAGATTCGTTTGGATAAACCTAAGTGCAATTAGTAGAACCTAAGGCCCAACAACTCAAGTTCACACTTGATAACACATAAATATAGTCAAGCAGGTTAGTCGGTTACACAGTCGATCAACTAATCAAAATCTTAATTTTTGACAAAGCTAAATACATAGACAAAACATGTACATGCAAAAGTAAATATTTCTTATTCCAATGTTAATAGATTTAGGATGACAATACAAGGATAGTAGTATAACAAAAGTAATCATTATAAGTAAAAACAAATCTCTTCTAAGTCATTCAATAGGGAATTTTTCCTCAGCCTTATCCATCCCAGCAAAAGGAATATCAAGGGAATAAGGAAGAGTAGTGGTCTTGAAATCTCTCAACTTATTACGACCACTTTTTCTCGGCCTATCTAACAAATGAGGAGGATGACTTTAGGTATGTTCACCATAGAGAACATAGTCACCTAATTATTTTCTTACTAATCTATGAGGAATAACATCAATAGGGATCCACTCAGCGTTAATAATAAAATGAGGGTCAGGATAATCCAACATGCCTCGATCATGCCAATACCACGTTGATCTTTTTAAGGCACCTTTAGCATTACCGGTATATTCAACCTTCCCCATTTATAACATTCTCAATGGTTCTATTCAAATTCATCCCCCGTGTGAGTTATAACCTTAGTATAGCCATCCATTCAAACTATATTTCTTACTTGTGAAAATATAAGGTTAACCAATTAACTTGGTCTATTAGCTTCTTGATGGTCTTATCTTTATCTTTGAGAAAGATTGTTGGGTCGGCTAGAGCCTTCTTGGTCCTTTATTCATATTCAGTAGGTCGAGCAACCATTATTTATTTAAATAAAAGACCAGACTTACACTTCTTCAAACTCTTGAATTCTTATATTAGTCGAGCATTTTCCATTTCCAAAAATGATGATCCTTCATTTGGGAGAACTTTTGAAGACTTATTCAAACTCTGTAATTCATTCCTGAGAGCATTATTTTATTGATCCAATAGGTTGGCCACTTCCCAATAACTTTTTACCTTTCAGTTTAATAGAAACTCCCTCTTCCTGAAGGCCAAATAAATATCTTGGAGTTTTTTTTATGAAATCCATAACCAGCACTCAAAGAATTATATTTAGCCTTGCAGTCAGAGTGAAGCAGAGCCAATGAAAGGTTATAATCATCCTGCAGCTGCTCAATCATATCATAATAGGCTGCATTGTTGTCCATTGCCCTATCAAAAATACCATGCAATTGAAGGTAGGTCTCCTTAAGTTAGTTTGAAGCATTAATGCTGAGTAGCACTTCTAGCTAGGTCTTAGTCAAAATTTCATACTCGGATCCAAAAAGTCTTATACTTTGTTTGAGAAAGTCTCTCTCAGTAGACACTATCATAGCCTTACTAGAATTGAACTGAAAAATAAAAGTATAAGAACAACAGTCTAGCAAAATTATGAAGAAGTATTATTAAAGACAAAATCATCAATTCAACCAAATGAAAATTTTATTTATCATCAGGAAATGGTCTTATAAGGGAACGTGTCCTTATAATCGAAATAAAAAAAGGTAAAGAAAAAAATCAAACGCTATCAAATAAATACCATAAAAAGAAGAGATATTAATCATCCTAAGAGAATTACCCTTTCTCTTTGTCCTTAGCTGTCTCTTCTAGAGGTGCGACATTGACGTTAATAATAGGTACCAGTAAATATTACCCGGTTCCCTCTTTATCATCCTCATCTTTTTATTCAATGTTGGGTGGGATGCTAGGGTTATGTCTCTAAAATAAGTAAGAGTTTGCAATTGTGTCGACCTCCTTCAAGGAACTTGTCTATCCATCTTTAGGAAACATTCTTCATGTATTTTATCTAGATTTTAGCATAAGTGAAGACCTTGTCCCATCCTCTATTGAAGGCGTCCTCTTTGTCCTTCTTGTGTTGAGCCCTATGCTCTAAAAGCTTCCTTTTATCAGCAATAACTTCCACAGTCACGTTGGTAGCCATTTGCTCAGCTGACTTCACCTTCTAATCGATTTACTCTAACTTCTCTTGCCAATTTTTAGGCTCCTCTCTTGAGCCTCCTTAGTGGCATAAATGGATTATGTTAAGTTATGGAAAAATTTATCTACATCAGTTGAGGACGACCTCAGTTTGTCATCCATTATCAATAGTTGGTCATAGTTTACCAAAAAACTAAAAAACAGTATAAAAAGAAAGTTGTTATCAGATATTAATAAGGAACACAAAAATTAATGAAGGCATGTATATGATCAATAGTTACCAGAGCAAGGTTTGATTCACCCTTTCTAGTAGTCTATCCCTAGACATAGGATCAGCTGCCACTCTACCTGCAGATAAAAAATCCAGAATGTATTAAATGCCTGGCCAAACCAAGGTTCACTGCCACAGAGGTAGATTCAACAGTAGCCTGGTCGACCTGGCTCATCTTTACTAACTCCTGAGCAGGACCTTTTTACAATCTCTTAAATTGACATTCATTATTCTTAAGTTCTTTCGTAGTGAAAACTAATGGACTTTTTAAACCACCTTCACCAATAGTGGACTTCTTGCACGGGGGAGATAATGGTCTAGACATCCGGTTGGGGATTATTCTCGTCTGTAAATGAAGTTGGGATTGTGGTAATTTTAAGTGCGTCGAATTAAGATGACATTCCTCTAAGTGAAAACTCTTTCTGCCAAAGGGAATCTAGAAAATGCAGTTGAGGAAGTTCTAACGGGTTCCTCTTTAAGGTTGATAGGGGCTTGTGGTATGTCTTCTATAGGTCGGGTAATAAAATATTTAATTGAAATCTTGTATTCCAGCAGAACTGATGCTGACCTAGGTTGCTCTTCTCCTAGTCTCTAATGTATTGACCAAAGAAACTTCAATTCATTAAATTTAACCTCCGAGTCATGAGGAAACTTACTTTTCCTTTCCTCCGTAGAAAAAACAAGTATAAATCATTAGTCAACATATTATTAAATAGTTAACAATCACAAAATAAAAACAGTTCAAAAATAATTATCAACCTATGTCACACCCTTCCTGGGGGCACTTTGGACCAATAGATCTAACCCCCCATAAAGAGGGGCATGTTTCCCATTCTTAACCACCACTCCATAATCCCAATAGTCTTTATTAGAATCATGTGTGTTGATTACTAAAGCTTTATTACCTTGTCTTTTCTTCAAATAGTAGGTATTGTTTCGAGTGGTTTCCCACTTATAAAATACATTAATTATGTGATTACTATATGGGTTCCATGAAGTTCCTTTAAGCAGTTAACCCCATTCACAACTTTCCAAGTGTTAGGAGCTACCATAGCTAAGACCACATCGAAATGTTGAGAAATTTAAAGAAATAATTTGTTCGGTGGGAAAGTTATCCCACCCTCGGCAATAAACAGTGTGGGAATCCAATGCCCATCATCAAAAGCAAGAACATCTAATGGTTTGTCCACTAGATCCATATTTAACCAATTTATTATTTTTCTCCTTTCCCTAAGCTCTTTTAATGAGGCTTCGTCAATAATATGCACCATTTTTGGAAAAGTAACAAATAAAAAGAAAATGAGAAGAAAGGAATCTTACTGATTTCTCTAAACAATAGAAAGCTCTTAAGAATTGCAAAGAAATCTTAAAGGAACTAAGAAAAAGGTTTGAGTTCAAGGGTTTGAGGTTAACAGAAATGGGGGAAAGCTTTGTCCTTTTATAGGCACAGTGGATTCACCTCTACCATTAGGAATGGAAATGATTAAATGAACTAACAACTGAAATCTTAATGGCTGCATGCATCCTAAAAAGTCAAAAAGATCAGCGTACCCTTTAACGGTTCTCTATTTTTCAAATTATTCACAAAAATGCCACTGTAGTGATATACCAATGAAAAATCACAAGTCCTGAAGGTTGGCCACCAAGCTCCAATATTTTTGGGCACCGAGCAACTTTTTATAGTAAATAATCAATTCTTTCACTAAATCATCAAGCATAGAGCATTGGGTACTTTTTTGTGGGTTAAATCATTCCTCCACATGGACCACTCAGATAGGGACACTTGTCATCATAAACATCCACCTCAAGGCTTCACATATACTTGATCTCCCCCAAAAATACTTGGTCAGCTAACCGACCAACCATAACCATGAAGGTGAATCATCAAGTCAAGGAAATGTCACTCATATAGAGGCTACCAGCAGTCATTCCACACGTGCATTTGAAGATCAACAGTCTCGTTTATTGTATATTAGTGTAAATTCTTGAATATATAAAGGCATTCCATCCCTTAATTTCCTAACTACTATAAATACATTATCTCTTTTAGCTAAAGGGACACACAAGTTAGCACAAGCAAGATTGCACTAAGTTTTATGTAACTACCCCCAACTACAATATCATAACCGTCGATATAGGTTTTTTCCTTGGACAAAACAAATTAAAAACTTTTGTTGTTTTGATTGCATTGCTTAATCTTTATATATATGTATCTATGATTATATAATTGGTATCATCAGGCTAAGATTAGATTTATATCTATTTCAAACATCAACAGAGAAGTATGATGATGAGAAGTGGAGAGATTATGTGTGAGAGATACCTTATTAAGGGGGAGTATTTATGAAAGTATGCTAGTTAAAATGAAATATATTACCCTGCATTACTTCCTCTATCTTTTTGTTAAATGTACTAACATTTGTATATTGGTTGATTTACACATTAGTACATTGATGAGGTTTTTGCTAGTATGTGTTGGAAAACATTGTTCAAGCGATCTATTAAAGATTAAAAAGTGTCTTATTCTTTCTATATTCATGTAAATGTGATCTACCTTATGTGCCTTTATCTCGTCTTGTAACACGTGTTAAGTTTTTATTTATTTACAAATGTCTTGAATTTGTGTTTTATAACGGAATATACAAAGGGAGATATTGTAAAAGTATAATACACCTCTCATTCCATCGCTTAGAGGGATTGTCTTATTCCGATTTTCAAAACACATGTTAAGTGTATGTTCAAGAGGTATCTAGAAAGATACATTAATTCTCAATATATTGAAGTCTACTTTTTTGATTATGTTCACTTTAGGGTGAAGATAAATGTGACTAGAAGACTTAGCTTTGGGATTAATTTCAAGTGAATGATAAAAAAAAATCGTTTTTAGAGCATGTACAACAGTAGTGCATAATTTTAATGTAAATCTTACCTATAAACTAGATATTACGCCAAATATATACACTATCTTGTTTTGCAGTCCAATGGTTTTCATTCAACTTTAAAATATAAAAATTAAAAGACCAATAACAGACCAACATATGTAACATATGTGAATTTTTTTTTTAAAAAAATAGAAAAGATAGAATATTGAATATGGTTCTTGTTTTATAAATATCGATTATTTTTTTTCAAAAATATAATTTTCATAATAATTGGATATGTAAGATAAAAGATATATCATTTTAAAGTTTTAAATAAGAAAGAAAGATGATGTGGTAGTGTATAATCATGGCATATTTTACACCTTCATTCTACACTTTGTTTAGTTGTCAAGTGTTTTTACACTACTATTGGAGCATACAAAATATTCACCTAGTGTAAATTTTACATTAAACCCTCTTATAAATTTAGAGAATCTCCAATAGCAGTGTATAATTTTAGTGTAAATCTTATGTTTGAAGTAGTTTTTACAATAAAATTATACATTATCTTATTTTACACTCCAATGCTTTTCGTTCAACTTATATTGTAAAAATTGAAATAACCAATAATACACCAACAAATGTAATAAGCAAAAATTACTTTAAAAATAAAAGATAAAGTATTGAAAATGGATCTTGTTTGATGAATCTTGACAAATTATTATAAAAATATAGCTTTTATAATAGTCCAATGCTTAAAATAAAAGGTATATCATTTTAAAGTTGTAGATGTGAGAGAGAGAGGGAGAGAGAGAGAGAGAGAGAGAGATGATGTGGAAATTTATTTTTGTTTAGTTGCATGTGATTTTAAACTACTTTTAAAGCATTAAATTATACACATAGTCTAAAATTTACACTAATCTCTGTTTTACACTACCGTTGGATCGATCTTAATGTCTATCCACTTGTCTTGGGTGGCATCATTAGCCAACTTCAAGTTGGCCTCCTTTAGATCTTCCAAGTCATTGGCATGAAGTTAAGCCTTATCGTCAATCTATGTGAACTTCGTATGTTCATCATAACTCATATGGTTGGTCTCCAATGCATAGTATCTCTGTTCAATTCCATTGTTATCAACCCTAAGTTTCAGAATAGGTTCTCAAATGAAATTGAAAACTTAAAAAATGAATAAAAAATATTGCATTATACATTCTCAAGAACATCGAATGGGTAGAATCTAGGTGCCTTTGGTGAGATTAATATTGTTCGAGTCTTTCATTATTGTGTGTGAGAGTTACTTGTTAGAAGAGAGATTATTTTGTGTGAGAAAGAAACAAAAAGTGATTCCATTTGTAATCTTCCTCAATATAGTGACATGGATCGCCTATATACATAACCAATTTGTCGAACCGCATAATTTTTGTGTTATTTCATCTATTTTTCGTTTTCTTTATTTGGATTGCTATTTTGGTGTGATTGGTTTATTGGTCACGGAGCCTTAATAAAAAAAAATATATATCAATAGAGAATACCCAATATTAGTCCCTAAAGTATCAACTTCTTTACACAAAGTAACCCTTAACTTTCACTTACAAAGTTCTCTATTGAGTTATAAGATGGAGATGGTCCAATTATTTCATATCCAATTTTTCTTGGGGGAAGCACTCCTTAAATAAGTTCTAAAATATAAGAGTCTCAAATGGTGTAAAACAATACACAAAATAAGTGACTAAAGATACGCATCAAACCTGGATACCAAAATTATATCGAATAAAATTAGATAATTCTAAAAAACTTAAACTCAAATACACCACCGAGTAAATCTCCAGTCGAAATCAAACTTCTAAATAGTTTGGATTGATCCAAACTCTACATTAATGTACAAGGTTAGATTCAACATTTGGCAATAGAGGAACTCGTTTAGTTTGAAGAAATGAGGATGTGAAGAGATGCATCTCATCAAGTAGTTTTCAGCATTGCTATTAAATAGAGTTTTAATAGCTATATAAGTGAGGAGGTGTGAATGTAAAAGGATACCCTTACTTATAAGACTCTCAAATCCAGTTGTATTGTCTAGACAAAAAACGATCATCTCTAAAGAATATGGTGCATGTTCATCCAATTAAAACGCACTCATTAATGGGCTTAAATGGTAAATTTTACTGCGTGGAAGGTTTTAGAAGAAAATTTGACTTTAAGATCGTGTGATAACGTGTTTGTATAAAAAAAACTCAAACTATAAATGATTCATTAACAAATGGGTTCCAGATGACAAAATCAAATTTGTATCGTTATTGTTAATGGTTTATCCGACTTAAACCATTAAGATTCATTAAGTAACTACAACTCTCTGACAAAATATAATATATTTAAGTCCTACATTCTAAATTTCAAATGTTAATAGTAATAGGATCTGAATAACAAAATGTTTCTTTCCCATGTTCATTTATATAAAAATTAATGAATATATAAAAATTAATTTATCAACAAAGTGAGGGTAGTATTAGTGGATTTTAATGGGTCCAAACAGGTATAATTGGGTGTATCAAAATTTTCAAACCTGAATCGTTATTTTAACTGATTTATCATGTTGACCCGATATTAATTCAAATCGATAAATCCATTAGCTTATAATTCTGCATCGTTTCATGCCTTGTGTCATTTTTGTAACACCCCGCCTAATTAAATACCGGGTGGCCAGTCTCATACCAAATTAAAACAGAATATACAGTTGGCTTATTCTTAGCATCACTTTCGAAAACATTAACTAATCACCCAATACCCAATTAAGTTGGTGTTAAGAACTTTCCAAATTTTAATTCAACAAAATCCATTTTTAGTTTACGAATAACACTACACATATTATTCTACAACACTAATAATCGAACAGATAACACAAAAGAATTTAAATGCGATTGGAATAAACATTCTCACATAATTACCCAATACAGTAATCCCAACAATAGTAAATGTATTAAAATGACACGAATACAAGAGTATTTGACTCCGATAGAAAACATATAACTGAATTCCATGCCATAACTTAAAGAATACTATGAATCAAATGAAGACAGGCGTCTAAGCAATCCTCCATAGCTCGTCATAATCCTCTAAGGTTGGCGTCCCTGCTGCTGGACACTTGATATAGAAGATACAATAGAAAAGAGAATATGCAAGGAAACGGGTCAAAGCCCGATTATAAAATGATTTTTAAAACAGCAAGTATGTAACAAGTGCAATAAAGTATTTATTATGTATATGTTAGTATCCAACTCTCACTTGCTATTCTCACCTCTCAGCTAGAGTGCACACTTAATGTTTCCTATTAACCTCCTAGTTAATGGTTCCTCTTCACTAAATTCCATAATATGATTCCATCCCATAACATAAATTCGTATGTCCCATACCATACGTCGTATAATCATTCATATACATTTCTCATTAATATGAATTCAACTTTTCAAATCTATAAGAACAATTTGTCTTTAACTTAATTCAATTCTTTTTCTCTATTCACAGTCATCTACGATTATCACACAGTAGATTGATCTAACCACTATATATACATTCATTTAATTCATTATATATATATATATATATATATATATATATATATATATATATATATATATATATATATATATATATATATATATATACATATATATATAATACGGCACCCCGAGACACAACTGCGGTGCATACATTACTCTGCTATCATGTCCCAATATCGTTGGTCGCCGAATAGGGGACTAAAGGTTCGATAAGGATTCCTCGAACCACAAACATCAAAACAAACATTGGAGGCAAACATAGTTCTCGTACCCATGGAAAACGCACATACCTACGTTCCCATAGTCAGCGGACTTATCAACTCCCCGATAAGTCTTTCATAGGCCTATGTTCTCGAGCAACAAATCAAAATCCCTTGGATTCATCAGGATATGACTGCCCTCACGCGCAAACCTCCCATCGATAGCAAGTAAGCTAGATATGTCATGCACATAAATCATCAGTCAATCAAATAGGCATTATCATCTACCTATAGATATAATATCAATAAGGTAATCACACTACACTAAGATAATCCCATACGTAGCATTATATCTCTCAAATCATACGTATTAAAATATTATGACTTTACTTCTTTAGTCTAATCATTCCAGAGTCTCACTCATTACCCAAGGTTTAAATAGGTTTTTCCTCAATATATTTATTCAGTAAGAAATCACTAATATCATACTGGTTCATATCATCTTATCTCCCGAAATACTACGAATTAAACTCTCCCTTAATTAGGTTATAACTGATAGTTTCTAATCTCTTATAAACACATCATCTATCACCTAGGATTAAACCCTCTTGTAAACTAAGGCTGCCCAGATGTTATATTAAATCTCCCCTACTGGACCTATCCTTAAACCTCATGCAAACAAATTAGATCCCAACACAGGAATCTAGCAATCGAAATTTCTTTCAATTTTAATTATCATAATTCTAATCAATTAAATCCCAATAACATTAATTCAATTCTTATCTAGGGCTTACTAATCTTCTCTAAGTCCCATTATATCCAATTAATAATCACCAAAGATCTACAAAAGGTTTGGGATAATAACAAGCATTAAAAAGAAACAACTTCATGAATTCTGGGGAGGTCGATCGATCGCCCAGATGACAGCCCAGTTTTCTGCATTTCTTCTACTACGGGTTTCATCACTTTTGATCATTCAAACCTTCATATTAACAACCCAAATTCCTTATAATCCTTACTACATGATATAGAAACATATGTGAATGATTTCTAATGATCTAAACATCCTAGAAACATCAAGAGTTTGAATTAAAAGCATATATTCATCCTATTTTTCTAGAAAATTATATGTATGATATCTTCAAGAACACACCATTGATTCTCAGAATTTCTTCAACAACTTAATGATTATTTTGTGGATTACTATCTACCTACAACATGAGTTTGATTCCTATATATTTCCATATTTCCAAAAATTCGTTACAACTCCATCTTTATCTTCCAAACATGAAAAATCTCATCTTTTTATAACTAGCCTAACATGGACAATATACAAACTTAGATTGCAATCATCAAATACTTGCCTCTAATGAAGGTTTGATCCTTTGGGGTTGTATATCACAGGTGGTTCTCCCCTTCTCCGACCAACTTCCGGTGGTGGTTGGTGGTGGTTACCTTTGGCCTTTGGTTCTCCTCCTTCCCAAGCAAACTTCTCTTCTTCCAAGCAACCTTTCACTCTCTCGCACAAGGTGACTTCCCAATTTTGTGTAGAAGAGATGAATGAAACCACGTACAACTAATCTCCAAATATTTATAATAAGACAAAATCCGAAATTACTATTCATCCCCCTTGTAAAAATGACCAAAATGCCCTTTTTGGTTGTCCTTTCATTTCCAAATGACCCGAGACCCAAAACCGACATCCAAATAGACTTTTCTAACTATTTCAACCCTTCTGGATGCAACGACGCACTCAAAATTACTATAAGGTTGATAGAAAATAAGTTTCCTTTTTAATTTAACAAATTAGTCCCGACACGTCCCATACCGCGTCGGACTAAAAATTCAAATTACTGAATTAACAATTCACAGCAATATCAATAACAACACATTCATATATTACCTATATATCTTTAAGTAATATTCAGAATCATTCATTTTAATATCCATAATTCGGATAAAATCCAAATGAATTAATTAATAATAAAATCCAATTAATCCATTAATTTAAAATATAACCCATTTTAAAAGTCATTAAATACATGGGGTATTACATACTTCCCCCCTATAACAGAATTTTGTCCCGAAATTCGAAAAGATAAATTATACTGGTAAGGTAAACTCTGAGTATAATTCTCACATCGTAAGTAATCTATGTCGTACCGCCCATACAGTACATTAACGAAAATCCCCATTGATGTTATACGCCAAGCCGCACCATATAGTTCCAACTGAATCAAATTTAAACTATACCCAATCTTCCCTATACCATCCTCGTGACAAAGTTTGGGAAAATGATCCTCACTTATTTAAACAAATAAATCTTGAAGTCACAACTACTTACTATTTCACAATTATGAAAACTACTACAATCCAACCATCCAGGCCGCCCATACACCCTATCGTACAACTTTCATTATAAAATGGATATGACTACCCACATAATACTCTGATTTGTCGCAAAGGTTATAAAATCATATCCTAAAGACCTAACTTATTTTGACTCCTAACGTTTATTAGTTTCACGCGTTGGGCGTCTCGCAAGCAAAATCCAAACAAGGAACCCCCCCGATACACTACTACCTAAAGTAGTCGATCATCGAAACTCCTCAGGTCCTTAGTCAATAGTATATAACTTCTCTACAGGTTTTATCGATTTTAAATTAAACGTCTACTCATATACTCTCTTATTAAAGACAAGATGCTGGCTATAGTAGTACATACACTCTGATATACCGCAAGTCAATCCACACCGACAGTCACATCGTGTTCGAACATGCCTAATGTAAGTAATTTCGTGATAAAAATCAGACCCACATGATGACATGAAAATATTGGTGTCCCACACCCCTCGGTGAGTCTACGTAAATAACATTACTATAGGCTAAGTTTTGTAACCCATTTGCCCATACAATATCAATTTCTATAAAAATCAGAATTCACCTCATAACTCCTTAGATAGAAAATGTACCCTCATTCGCGGGTGGTGGTTGTTGAATCGGTGCCTGATGGACGTTATATACACACCCGTACTGACCTTGTTGAAAGGGAACTGCTAGAATGGGAGGTAGTGTTAGCACCGGAGCTGGGGCTGGAACAGCAACTGGTGGAAACACTGGTATCTGTGGCTCCTGTCGAGCATTTTGTTATTGAGGGAGTTTGTCTTTATCAGGAAAATCTTGTCGTTTATGGCCATAATTGTCGCACACGAAACATTTTCCCGCAAACTTTCCACCATTTTATCCCTGTTGTCCCCGACCCTGCTGGCCATTACCTCCTTTCCCTTGGCCCTGATGAGCCTGCCTCTGGCCCTGATGGCCCTGCTATCTTTTCCCATTACCTATATCCTCAAATCGAGAATCTCCAGATCGTAAATGCTTAGCATAATCCCTTATTTGGTAACCCTGCTCACTCTGATGCTGATGACTCTGTCCTAGCTGAGTCCCACTATAACTTCTCCCAATAGTCTTGCCTTGCGGGCTTGACCCAAATCCCCGCTTGACACCCTGAGCATGTAAGTGGTTATCCTTGCAGTGAAGCATTGAAGCATTAAGAACATCTGCATAAGTACATAGTGACAGATTTCCCAGTAAGTGCTGGCGAATCTTATAGTTCAACCCATCAGTGAACATTAGAATTCTCCTCTCCTCAGTGGGTACCTCTGCTGGTACCAAATTAGTTAGTCGCGTAAATTCTTCCTCGTATTCTTCCACTATTTTCTCTTCCTGTTTCAAATCGAGTAAGTTCCACCTCATCTTTATCTGGATGGCGGAAGGAAAGTACTTCCGATCAAATCGTATCCAAAGTCTTGGGTAGTCATTGCATCTCTCTCTTCGCTAGTGGTCGTAGCCTCCCACCATTGCAAAGCTACCCCTACTAGCTTGAATGTGGATAGTATTTGACGTACAGAATAGTTGAAGAGCGTAAGCATAAATAGAAAAGAAATAATCCTACTCATAGGGCTCTACATCAAAGAACGCTAAGCTGAAAACACAGTAAACCGTACAGACCCTAAAGGACACTAGAACCAGATGCTCTGATACCACCTGTAACACCCCGCCTAATTAAATATCGGGTGGCCAGTCCTATAACAAATTAAAAAAGAATATACAGTTGGCTGATTCTTAGCATCACCGTCGAAAACATTAACTAATCACCCAATACCCAATTAAGTTGGTGTTAAAAACTTTCAAAATTTTAATTCAACAAAATTCGTTTTTAGTTTACGAATAATACTACACATATTATTCTACAACACTAATAACCGAACAAATAACACTAAAGAATTTAAATGCAATTGGAATAAACATTCCCACATAATTATCTAATACAATAATCTCAACAATAGTAAATGTATTAAAATAACACGAATACAAGAGTATTTGACTCCGATAGAAAAGATATAACTGAATTCCTTTTAAGTGACATGCCCTAACTAAAAGAATACTGTGAATCAAAAGAAGATAGGAATCTAAAAAATCATCCATAGCCCTATAACTCGTCATAATCCTCTAAGGTTGGCGTCCCTGCTGTTGGACACTTGATATAGAAGATACAATAGAAAAGAAAATATGCAAGGAAACGGGTCAGAGCCCGATTGTAAAATGATTTTTAAAACAGAAAGTGTGCAACAAGTGCAATAAATAATTTATTATGTACATGTTAGTATCCAAATCTCACTTGCTATTCTCACCTCTCAGCTAGAGTGCACACTTAACCTTTCATATTAACCTCCTAGTTAATGGTTCCTCTTCACTAAATTCCATAATATGATTCCATCCCATAACATAACCCCGTATGTCCCATACCGTACGTCATATAATCATTCATATACATTTATCATTAATATGAATTCAACTTTTCAAATCTATAAGAACAATTTGTCTTTAACTTAATCCAATTCTTTTTCTCTATTCACAGTCATCTACGATTATCACACAGTAGATTGATCTAACCAATATATATACATTCATTTAATTCATTATATATATATATATACATATATAATACGGCACCCCGAGACAAAGTTGCGGTGCATACATTACTCTGCTATCATGTCCCAGTATCGCTGGTCGCCAAATACGGGACTAAAGGTTCGGTAAGGATTCCTCGAACCACAAACATCAACACAAACATTGGAGGCGAATATAGTTCTCATACCCACGGCACACGCACATACCTACGTTCCCATAGTCAGCGAACTTATCAACTCCCCGATAAGTCTTTTATAGGCCTATGTTATCGAGCGACAATTCAAAATCCCTTGGATTCATCAGGATATTACTGCCCTCACGCGCAAACCTCCCATCGATAGCGAGTAAGCTAGGCATGTCATACACATAAATCATCAATCAATATAATAGGCATTATCATCTACCTATAGATTTAATATCAACAAGGTAATCCCACTACCCTAAGATAATCCCATACGTAGCATTATATCTCTCAAATCCTACGTATTAAAATATTATGACTTTACTTCTTTAATCTAATCATTCCAGAGTCTCACTCATTACCCAAGGTTTAAATAGGTTTTTCCTCGATATATTTATTCAGTAAGAAATCACTAATATCCTACTGGTCCATGTCATCTTATCTCCCGAAATACTACGAATTAAACTCTCCCTTAATTAGGTTATAACCGGTAGTTTCTAATCTCTTATAAACACATCATCTATCACCTAGGATTAAACCCTCTTGTAAACTAAGGCTGCCCAGGTGTTATATTAAATCTCCCCTACTGGACCTATCCTTAAACCTCATGCAAACAAATTATATCCCAACACATGAATTTAGCAACCGAAATTTCTTTCAATTTTAATTATCACAATTCTAATCAATTAAATCCCAATCAAATTAATTCAATTCTTATCTAGGGCTTACTGATCTTCTCTAAGTCCCGTTATATCCAATTAATAATCACCAAAGATCTACAAAAGATTTGGGATAAGAACAAGCATTAAAAAGAAACAACTTCATGAATTCTGGGGAGGTCGATCGATCGCCCAGATGACAGCCCAGTTTTCTGCATTTCTTCTACTATGGGTTTCATCACTTTTGATCATTCAAACCTTCATATTAACAACCCAAAATCCTTATAATCCTTACTATATGATATAGACACATATGTGAATGATTTCTAATGATCTAAACATCCTAGAATCATCAAGAGTTTGAATTAAAAGCATATATTCTTCCTATTTTTCTAGAAAATTATATATATGATATCTTCAAGAACACACCATTGATTCTCAGAATTTCTTCAAGAATTTAATGATTATTTTGTGGATTACTATCTACCTACAACATGAGTTTGATTCCTATATAGTGCCATATTTCCATAAATTCATTACAACTCCATCTTTATCTTCCGAACATGAACAATCTCATCTTTTTATAACTAGCATAACAAGGACAATATACAAACTTAGATTGCAATCATCAAATAGTTGCCTCTAATGAAGGTCTGATCCTTTGGTGTTGTATATCACAGGTGGTTCTCCCCTTCTCCGTCCAACTTTCGATGGCGGTTGGTGGTGGTGACCTTTGGCCTTTGGTTCTCCTCCTTCCCAAGCAAACTTCTCTTCTTCTAAGCATCCTTTCACTCTCTCACAAGGTGACTTCTCAATTTTGTGTAGAAGAGATGAATGAACCCACGTACAACTAATCTTCACTATTCATCCCCTTGTAAAAATGACTAAAATGCCCTTTTTGGCTGTCCTTTCATTTCCAAATGACCCGAGACCCAAAACCAACATCAAAATAGACTTTCCTAACTATTTCAACCCTTCCGGATGCAACGACGCACTCAAAATGACTATAAGGTTGATAGAAAATAAGTTTCCTTTTTAATTTAATAAATTAATCCCGATACGTTCCATATCGCGTCCAACTAAAAATTCAAATTACTGAATTAACAATTCACAGCAATATCAATAACATCACATTCATATATTACCTAAATATCTTTAAGTAATATTTAGAATCATTCATTTTAATATCCACAATTCGGATAAAACCCAATGAATTCATTAATAATAAAATTTAATTAATCCATTAATTTAAAATATAACCCATTTTAAAAGTCATTAAAATCACGGGGTATTACAATTTTGATATGTACAAATAAAACCTTCATGAGATGTCCCCATAACCAACTAGTGAAGATACGATTAGCTCACATCTTTGACATGCCCCATGCGAAAGAACAAAAATCTTTTAATATTGGAGGCTACATTTAGTGTAGATAATGGTTTGCATTCCACTTAGAAGTGACAAAAGCATTATAGTAGAATATTATACTATACGTTTGATTATTTATTTATAATCCCCGTGCATGTATTAGTATATAGTTAAAAGGATAATGATTAGAAAATGTGACACAACATTTAATTATTTAAGGTCCTCGTTATTAAGTCGCCTAAAGACATTCGACCACACACATTTTGATGTCATTTTTTCCAAATTTATTAGTTCTTGGAAGAATCTGAAAAAATGCAACACAAAAACAAAACATCACTATGGATTTCACAAATGGATTGCCAAATGATTAGCAAAATTTAGAAAGCATTAATAAGGATGAACCATCTACTCTTTAAATCCAAAGATCTGTTAATTACAAGACAAATATATGGAAATATGATCTTCTTCAGTATCTTACAAGTGAGTAGAATGTGAGTTTTCATTATTCAATGGAAAATTTAAGTAGCCAATACATAAAATATAATCCCTCAACGTGGCAATTACTAGCTAAAGTGAAATTTATTATGTTCTTTATGTAGATTTTCAATCTATCTATATTTGATTCGATTTTGAATGGTCATGGAACTTTTTTCATGTAGGGACGGTCTTTATCATGGTTTGTTACTAAAATCAACCTCCATCTTTTTTACCTCTGGCACCACAACTGTACATTGTGTTTACAAAAGTCATGTTGTAGTGCCATAAAGAATAAATTAGGGTACCTTTAGCAATAGAAAATAAAAGGCCGGATCCGCTTTAAATATCTTTTACTTTAAGATTAAATTACATTGGACTCCCTCAAACTTTTAAACTTGTAATGTATTAGAGCTCAAACTTTCTTTTTGTTTGATTTTAGCCTCTAAACTATATTAAGTTTGCACCATTGGATAATCTACCAACTTTTCCATCAAATTTAAAGAAGTTAGTCCTCGTGACTTGTATATGAGGGGAAAATGTCTTTTATCATTACCCATATTCAAACCACATGGCTAAAATGATGCCAAAGCATACCCAAAATAGATCATTTGCAAGGTAGTAACGATGTTGTTATTCAAGTTTCATTATTCCAATTACGAGTTTGGATATAAGTTGGATCTATTTTGGTATATGGTTTAGCTATGGGGATGATAAAAGATATGTTTCCATTGATATACTAGTCATAATGACCAATTCCGTTAGGTTAAAGGGAAAAGTTGACAAAATGGTCACTGGTGCAAGTTTAACATAGTTTAGAGGCATCAATCTTACAAATAAAATAAAATAAAATAAAAAAACTCGAGGGAGAAAAAATTATAAGGTGCAAAGTTTAGGACTCAAAAGTGCAATTCCTATTACTTTACTAAGTGGTTTAAGATTCTTGTTGTGTTAATCGAATGAAACCCTACCCCGCGGTGATGTACTCAATCGAATGAAACCCTACCCCAGAAGTTATTGAATCTTCTCCCTCAACTCCCGCATATTCGAAGGAGACAAACGATAAGTATCTATGTCAATCGGCCTCGTACCCGACGCTGAGTTAATGACGAGCTCAATCCCCGGACTGGGTGGAAATCCGAGTATCTCCTGGAACACATCCTCAAACTCCCTCACCCCTGGAATCGAATCCAAATAGACAACCACCTCCTGTGAAGTCTCCTACTCAATATAGTATAGGTGCGTGCTCAGCCTTATTTCGGGAAAAGGCATCGCCACAAGGAACATTTCATGTACCGGAATAGAAACACAATGGTCCTCATGTAGCAGTCCACCATCACCCAGTACCCTACTAACCAGTCCATGCCCAAGATGACATCATAACCCTCCATATCTAACACTAGAAGGTTTCTTGCTAAACATAGTCTCTCAATGTCAATATCTACACCCCTACACATCATGTTTATAAGCAAACCACTGCCCAATGGTCATTCTACACATATAAGGATAATGCCGGCTATTTTTAATAAATGGTTGTGTGTGCAAATCTGGTAGCTGTAAATGAGTGTGACGCCCTCGTATTAAACAAAATCCTACCCTCATGCCCATGAATAGGAAACTTATACTACAAGTGGTGCCTATGGTGCCTACGGTACGACTGTATCCTAGACGTTACAGACATGTCCATATTATAGTTGCCCCTAATGTTGTGGGGCTAGTAGGGTTGGTACTGCAGGGGAAACTATATTACTACCCCTGCTAGGCATCCTACTATAGTACTCTACCCTTTTGTGGGTAGTCTTGCCTCTTGTGACCCATTTGTCCACAAATAAAGTTGCAATCAGGAAAAACTCCCTGTCTTTGGACCTATAGCGGTACCAATCCGGCTAACCTACCCACATTGTTACTTTGGCCTTAGATGCCCTGAGGAACATGCTGATGTTGCTAATGAGGACCCTACTGGGCCTGCCGTAATCCACTACCCTCGAGTTCGAACTATCCCGATTTGAATCTCATGGTTGAATCCCTCTATTGGGAATCTTTACCCTGGTGCCTACCCATTTGCTATTGTGGTGCCCTTCTAGTACCATTCCTTCAGGTCTTGCCTAACTGGATAGACTCACCCCCTCTATTGCTTCCCTTCAGATGGAAGGGATGATCCTGACACTGAAGAAGTGTTGCATTAGTATAAGTCTTCAATGTCGGATTACCAATCAAGTGTTGCTTGATCCTATAAGTGAGTCCATCCATGAACTTTAACTTTTTCTTTTCCTCGATGTTCAAATCGTCGGGCATAAAGTTAGCCAGACGAGTAAACTCCTTCTCCTACTCTGCTACAGATTAGTCACCCTAAACCACCTCATTAAACTTCTTTAGCATCTTTATCTCAACAACCGGTGGGAAGTATTTGCGGTTAAAACACACCCAGAACTTAGTAATAGGCATAGCATACTCTCTTCACAAGTGGTAATAAACTCCCACCACTGTAATGATGTTCCCACAAACCTAAACATGTCCAATATTTACTTTTGAGTGTCGCTGCACTCAACCATTTGAAGGTGGAACATAATGTCTTTCTTCTACTGATATGCAAGGATCACATCAGAACTACCCTAAAACTATTGTGGGTGGCCCTTCTGGAAAGCCTCCCTCACTCTCTACCAATCAGAAGGCCTTGGATGGGACTATGAAATCGGTGCCACTGGCTACTGTGATTGGGCCTGAGGAAAATAAACTTCCATGGCTGTCATAGAAGCATTAACTACTGGTGCAACAATAGCATCGACCTCTGTAGTCATCATCGTCCCTTATGGTGGTTGTGGCCATGGTGCATGTAGCTCCTGCTAAGCCTCCCCCTTATTAGCTCTCGCTACATCCCAGTTCGTTATCCTCTCTTGGGTGGCATTTGAGACTAGAACGAAGTGTGTGAGTGCACATTCAATACAAAAATAATACCAGAAGAACATAGTCTCAAATACGTAAATCTGAATGCAATAGTCATAATCATAAGTCTCTACATGAAATGACGTTAAGCTGAAATCGTAGTAAGTTGCACAGATCCTATGGACACTATAACCTAATGATCTGATACCATCTGTGACACCCCACCTATTTTAATGACGCAGGATCGGTCCTTTATCAAAATAAATAGGAATCTCATTTGGTTCATTCTTAGTATCACTGTCAATTTTTTTTTTAAATTACTAACCACCTAAGTTAAACAAGACAGTGCCAAATTTTATCTTTCATTAATATACAGTTTTGTGTAATAATAAAAATAATCTAAACCATTCACACAATAATTGAAGTCTATAACATCGTAGCATTTAAATAAATAAATATTGAATAAATCATCGACACCAATTCCAACATCTAAATCATAAATCTAACTGAAATGAAATAAATCCAAATACAAAGTCTGATACTAAAAAGAATAAATCCAATTAACTATCTGAACTGAAGGGGCAACATTCCCAACTGAAATAACGGAACATGAATCCTATTCTACTAATGACATAACTGAAGTGTTTACTCATGTCCTTCATGCCTCCCTAAGTGTTGTAGCTACACATCCCTGAAATGGATCATCATATCTGGCATCCTTGTGGCTGAACACCTAAAAGTTTTAAAAATAGATTTGATACAGGACAGAGCGTAAAACCTTTGAAAAATATTTAGCAAGTATTTAAAATTCATTAAGAGTAGTTATTATACACATGTTAGTTTCGCGCACACTCCATTGAGTTCCTCACCTCTCAAATATAGTGCACACCTAATGTCTCATATTAACCCCACTTAGTTACGCTACCCAGCCTAACTAGTCCCAATAAGCATTTATTTAACCACTAATATGCTTAGCTCACACGTACCACCTATACGATACGCTACCGTAAGACCATTATCAATATTTACCATATATTATATTTGAATTATTAATTAAAATTTTCTTACATAAGATACTTTAGATATACACTATCTATATCTTCTACTACCACACAAGAGTAAAATAAATCACATATGTATTTATATATATCATGCTATATATACATACAACTACAACATCCCTGGAATAAGAACATTGATGCATTCATACTCTGCTAGCAAGTCCATGTACCTCACATACCACATCAAGGACAACCGGTTCAGAATCTCCCTCAACCATAAATCAAATAAACACATAATGGAGGCGAACATAGTCCTAAGACTTTTAACTACAAACATACCTAACGGACCCAGATGACCAGTCATATTACTGTTCACTCAAATAGTGCTCAGCCCCACGTCCTATGTTCTAGGGCACACATCCACACCTCGCTGACATCACGAAGGTGGGATTGCCCATCGCGCGTAACCTCTCGTGGTAGCAGGCATCGTAGGTATTCTTACACACATAATAGGTATACACACAATCTATAAACATAATTAGTGCATTTCTCGTATGTTCTGAATACCTAACGTATTAATGAACCACACCTCATATTATTTCCTTATTTTCCCGAGTATCACTAACTACCCGAAGGGTCCTAGTTACCCCTTAAGTATTTTTAGTAGTTAATACATCACTACTCTACTGGTATAAATTTTCGATCATCATCTACGCTTCCCATAACCCATTTTTAAGTTCATGATATTCAACATAATCGTTTAACCTCGCATAACTATATGTCTACAAATAATTTCCAAGTACTCATATAGTTCATAAACCATTATAAAAGTCCCCCATAATTATTGGTAAAGAAAACTACATAAATAAACAAAGATCCCATTTCCAACGATCATCGATCGATCGAGTCATCGATCTATCGACATCGTTTGATCGATCGATTGACACTTGTAGATCAGCCTCACCAAAAACGTGTTTCTGCTATATTAACACAACTAAACCTCCATGAAACTCATCCAAACGTCCAACCAAATTAACCAGACTTCATAAAGAAATTGTTAAACTGTTTCTAAGGTAATTGTACTCTCAAATCATCATGAAATTCACACTAAACTAGATTAAATTCTCACATTATTCCTATATACCCTATATTTACCCTTCTTGCATGTTCATCTTCAAGAACCCAGATTATATCATTATTTTTAATCCCAAATCACATATTTCATGTTACATTGACAGGAGTTTGATTTTAAAGATTATTGCACAATAAAGCATAAATCAAATCCCAATATACATCCTAAAAATCATGTTTTCATGCAATATTAACCCTACACTATCATGGGTAATATAAGTACTCAAAAGAATTGTAAGTTTAAACACTTGCCTTAAGGTTTAGTGGTATTATTTTCATTGCAAGATGATGGAGGCATCTCCTCCTTGCTCCGTTCTTGATTCTGGGGACGAAGGTGGTGAAAAATAGAGTAAGTTGACTTAAGAACCCTTCTCCTACCCTTTCTCATGGACTCTCTTATATCTCTAGTATTGTAACCCTACACTCTACACCCAAGTGGATGATATATTACTATAAAATTTGGATTTTTTCCAACCCCAAACTCTCAAATGACCAAAACACCCTTACGTAGTCTCGGGTTGATCTAAAAATGCATCGAGACCCAATTAATACACCAAGTACTCTATTCCACCTATTTAAACCCATTCAGAATCAAGTGTGACCTCAATATCGCCATTTGAATCATTCTACATAAATTTTCCATCTCGGCCTTATTATGGCCTGCACACAACTCCCGATTGAGATATAACATAGTCTCGTCAATATTACTCACTACGATGTATAATAATTATCACTTGTTATTTACTAAATAATTATAAATTTATTCCATAAATATTAATCATAATCTTTCTCTCGATCAATATTCAATAAATAAACACGCATGATATTGTATTTTAGTTAAATTACTGCACACATATAATTTTAAAATGTCTGAATAAATTAAATTCTAAAAGCTCAAAAATACGGGGTGTTACAATTATGGTGTATTTTGTTATACTGATTTTTAAAGACATCTCTTAACACGGGACCTCTAAAAGGAAAAGTAAGATTTCTTATTTAGAATGAAGGAAATATGTAATATGTGTGGTTGTAATTGTTGTATTACAACAATACATTTGTTTCATTTTGTTATAAAAGCAAAGAAAGCATTTACATGTTAAAGTAAAAATTACTGAAAACTAAATCATATTGTCAACGGGGCCTACATGGACTTTTTTCAATATTATTGTGTAGGGAGAGAAATATAAAAGGAGGGCCCACAAGATGAAAGAGAAAGTGCTCGAAAGCATATTTATAAAAAAATTTGGACACATTGACAAAGTTAGAGCTTATAGACAACATTGTAAAACTATATTTGTCTAACATAGTTGATCGCTCTAAGTCAAATAGGAGGTGGTTACACAGATGAACGGGGGTTCCATTCGCGTGGTCGAATACCCAATATGGCTTCCCAACATCGTCCTCGTGCTAAAGTTGGGAGGAAAAGTTCGCATGTGCATCGATTATTGGGATTTGAATAAAGCATACTCGAAATACAATTACCCATTGCCCAACATCGACATGATCGCGGACAACACAGCCAGCCATGCCCTTAAATTATTTGTTGATGGATTCGCTAAATATAACCAGATTAAGATGCACCCTGACCATTAGGAGAAAACTACCTTCATCGCCCCATAAGGAACCTTCTAGTATACAGTCATGCCATTCAGACTCAAAAATGTTGGGGCTACCTACCAAAGGGATGCTAAAGTCATCTTGCATGACCTTATTCATAAGGAGGTCGAAGTCTATGTGGGAGACATGATGATTAAATTTAAGACTTAGGAAGATCATATTCTTTCCCTTTGAAAGTTCTTCGAATGACTGCGACAATACCTAAAGAGGATAAATCAATTGAAGTGTATTTTGGCATCACGAAAGGAAAACTCTTGGGATTCATGGTCAGTGAGAAAAAAATCGAAGCAAACCCTGTCAAATTAAAATCCATACTTGAAATGCCACCATCTCGAACGGAGAAAGGAGTTCAAGGATTCCTTGGTAAATTGCAATACATCAGTCAATTCATTAGCCAACTGACTTCTATCTGTAGACCCATTTTTAAACTTCTCTGAAAGAATTCAACAAAGTCTCGAATGAGGCCTACCAAGATGGGTTTAACTAAATCAATAGGTACCCCACCTGACCTCCGGTTCTCATGCCTTTGCATCCAAGTCTTCTGCTCTAACTATACTTGAACATCAGAGATACTACAACCGGGACTTTACTAACCTAATGCATTAAAGAATTCCATATGGAAAGATCCATCTATTATGTCAGTAAAAAACTTTCAAGGTACGAAGTCAACTACACGACTTTGGAAAAATTATGTCACCTTAGTTTGGGTCAAATAGAAATTACGACACTATATGCTTGCCTTTTGTATCCGACTAGTGTCCCGAATGGATTCCATCAAGTACCTGATAAAAAAAAGCTCTTTCTCCAACCGAATGGCCCATTGGTTGATGTTGTTTACCGAATTCGATATTGTGTACATTAGGTAGAGATCCATGAAAGGGAGAGTCTTCTCCAACTACCTTATTGATTATCCCATAAATGAAATCGATGTTTGGGTCTCTGAATTATCGAATAAAAATATTATTTTTACCTCCCGGGAAGACCTTATATCAAAAATGTTCTTTTGCGAAGATGATTATAAAAAAGGATACGACATTGGGATACTCCTCATCGCTCTTGATGACTCTCTCACCCCTATTGCCATTAAATTAGACTTCCCTTACACCAATAACATGACTAAGTATGAGGCTTGAACTGTAGGACTCAAAATCTCCCTCAAGAGAGGTATGAGGCACCTAGAAGTATATAAGGACTATGCCCTCATTGTCGACAAAATGCTTAGAAAATGGAAAGTCAAAGACGAGAAGCTTTTACCCTTCCACACCCACCTAGAAGAGTCGGCCTCTCAGTTCAAAGATGGAACCTTCCACTACCTACCTCGTACAATGAACAGTCTAGCTGAAGACCTTGTAGACCTAGACTCTATAGTCAACATGCCTAAGGGAATAACAATGGACACTTTCTTAGTTCATAAATGAGTTATGCCTACTCCCTCTTACCACATCAAGATCATCACCAAGGAAGATTCTGACATGGTTAGGATATGGTACTATGATATTTGTCACCTTTTCAAAAATGGTAGGTATCCCTAAGATGGATATAGGAAAGACCGTGTGAACCTTCACAAATTAGTTGCCCAGTACATCATCTGTAATAGAGAACTTTTTAAGAGAAACTTCGATGGAGCCCATTTTCATGCATAGCAGGGGATGATATTAAAGGAATAATACAAAAGATCCACAGTGGGGAATGTGGGCCCCACATGAACAATCATCTTCTTACTAAGAAGACCATTCATCAACGGTATTATTAGACCACCATTGTTCAAAATTTCACTGCCTATGTTTGCAAATGCCTCAAATGCCAACAGCTTTTCGATCTCCAACACTTACCACCCCGGGAAATATACAACCTTTCACCACTTGGGGCATTAACATCATAGGGAAGGTCACTCCTAAAGCTTCAAATGGTCATGAGTTTATCTTGGTCGCTATTGATTACTTCACCAAATGGGTCAAAGTCGAGTCATACGCAGTGCTTAATGCTAAAAAAGTTGCCAAATTTATAATGAAGAACATCATTTATCAATACGGGGCTCCCCATGAGTTAGTATCAGATAATGGAATCCACTTCGATGTCAAGGTCACATAACTGGTCGAAGAGTATGGGATTCAGAGACACAAGTCTTTTCCTTATCGACACCAAACCAATAGTGTTGTTAAATTCAAGAACAAAAGCCTCAAAACCATCATCAGTAAAATGACCAAGATTTATAGAGATTGGGCTAATCGAATGCCTTTTGGGGATACCATACTTCAATCAGAACACCTACTGGGGATACACCTTATTCTCTAGTATATGACATGGAAGCAATACTACCCATTGAGCTAGAAATACCTTCCCCACGTATCATGCTCGAGAGCAAAGTTAGCGACGAAGGGTGGCATTAAAACTACTATAATAAATCTAGGGCTACCATACTTCAATTAGAACACCTATTGAAACTACCCCTTATTCTCTAGTATACGGCATGGAAGCAATCCTACCCATTGAGATAGAATATAAATACCTTCCTTACACGTCATGCTCGAGATAAAAGTTAGCGAAGAAGATCGGCATTAAAACTACTATAATAAACTTTCACTCTTGGATGAAAAGAGACTTAAGGCTCTATACCACATACAGGGGTACCATATCCGTATATTGCAATCGTTAAACATGTAAGTTAAGAACCGCAATGTCCAGGAAGGAGATCTTTCCCTCAAGGAGATCATAAAACCCATATAGGACCCAAGAGGGAAATTCAAACCAAATTGGAACAACCCCTACATTATGAAGAAAATTCTATCAGGCAGCGCCGCCATACTTACGAACCTTGACAGAAAAGAGATGACGCGTCGATTCAATTTGTACCGTCTTAAGAAATTTTACCCTTAGTTCAAAATCTCGGTGCATTATGACTCTTCTCACTCCCTTATATTCTAAAAAAATCACTTCATTTCCTCCTACCCAGAACTACATGAGGCCTGATCCTCTCAAAACATTTTTCTTTCATTAGAACTCATGAAAATTTCCAAAACTTCCTGAAGGTACGTTGGCAGCCCATAGGCCATACATGAGCACAATCCCCTTCTTTTTCACAAAATGTTATTATTTTACAACCTTTCATAACGACGGTCCATATCATCATTCACATGAACAAAAGGATTAAGTATGCCTTAGCGATGGGTATACATAATTCAAATGCAAAACTCATGAAGAGGAACAATAAAATATTTTCAAATTTATTTTTATTTATAATAAAGGAATACAATCATTACATGAAGTGTAATTGAAAGGAACTAAATAGAACACCGCGTTTCACCGACAAAACCAACTTAAACAAATCTACCTAATCCCTACCAGCTTCACACCAATTATCCCTAACCCCACATAAAAACACCAGAATCACCTAAAATAAAAATTATCCCATGTCCACAAAATATTACCATGGCTTCACAGACGTTATCCTTAACTACCAAATGGTCCCACTTCATCATCATTTCGTGCCTCCAGAGGTCTCTAAGTCTCCCACTTCTGGTTAACACTCTGAATGCACTCCATAGATACGTATGCCCTAACAAGTTTAGACAAAATCGTAACACTCTCCTCCATTATATCAAAGGTGACAAATAACCTTTGCCCAGTCTCTTCCACCATAATTTTATCAACTTCCTACTTCCATAACCAGTTCTAATATTCCCCAGAAATATTCTAGGCCCCTCTTGTAGATTGTGATGGACAGGTAGACGACTGACAGCTCTAACATAAGGAACCCAACATCATCCGCGATGATTCGGTCAGGTCCTCTGTAGAAAGCAAGTTCGTTATGCGAAGAGGAACTATTTATTCCCACAAATCTTAGCGTAGAAGACTCCAAGTGAAATAAAGATGGAGGCTAACCCCAAACATTGTTGAGAATTCTTCATAGGTAGGACAGGCCACATCCAAGAAAAACTAGAGGATATGGTCCTTAGGTTAACAAAGTTGTACCGCCACTATTAGCAAGTTCCTCTCTATGGCACGATTACCCCACATAGAAACCTGACGCAAGCTGAAAGTATCATAGTCAACATTTTAGAGGCATATGGCCACTAAGCCTTCAAGATAAGAAGAGAATTCTTTGTACATTGGAAGAGACATTGGGAGAATAGAAAAAGGAAATGCAAGAAAAGAAATATGGATGTTGGTGAGAAAAACACACTCTATACACTCTCCTTTTATACCCAAATTTCCATGCAAAAAAGACATTGTTTTAGAATTACGTTCAACCCCCGGCCCTACAGATGTACATAAGTATGTAGCAAAGTGCAATCAAAGCCTAGAAGTGATTTAACTTGACCCCTATGCCGATAAGTAGATCAAGAGGTATGTCGATCGGCAACCCCGTATTATAAAAAAATCCATTTTTCCTCTTTTACCCAAAATGGATTTCCAAACATCATTATTTTGAAAAGTTATCCCCGAGTCATTCCATTTTATTAATCTTTTTTTAATAAAAAATTTCCCCAAAATCATTTTCATTCTCATCTCTGTTTTCGCAAAATAAATTCTTACTCAAAAGTATTTTTCCTTTTTTCCTTAAAATTCAAAAATTCTTACTTTAAAAAACATATAATAACCCCCAAGTTAATTATTATTAATCTCATTTAAAAAAAATAAACATTTTAGTCATTTATATCTTTGCATAAAATAGATAAACTTGATAGAATATTAAAAAGTTCATATAACCAGGAAAAATACCAAAAAAGAAAATGCATTCCTTCCAGATATATTGTTGCATAATTACATTTTTGTAGGGAAAAATAAAAAATACAAACTGGACTTCGCCGGAACCCTCAACCTTCCCCTCAAACCCTAAACCTCCTCGACATACATTCTTTCCCGGTGACAAGCGTTAGTCCCTCCACTCTCAGAGTTAGAACCCTCATCTGAGATATCTAATGGTATCAAGAAAGAAAGGGAAGTTTTATTTATATAATCAAACATGGAGGCCATCCAATCCTTGATGTCTCGCAGTTAGTTGGTCATAGTTCGTACATATTATAAGCAAACAGAAAAAAAATATGAGCCAGACAATAAAGATAAAGGAAAGAATAAATGGAAATAGAATAAATAAATAGAAGGAATATACCTCAGGCTGGAGGGACTCATATGTAAGTCTCATAAACCTAGACACCGACACATGAGGATAGTGCGACACACTCAGTGACTCCCCTAACTCAGTAATAAATTATAAGAAGGGAGAGTTACCATAATGAGAGGAGCCTCCTATTTAACCACCACTATGTTTCGAGTCGATACCACCAGTACACTGGTACCCCTACCCGAAGCAGTTGCGGGTGGAGGTATATTCTACACGTCATAGATACAAAAGGGGATCATCAAACATCTCCTTCACTTGCCTCATATACATAGGGGGAGCCGACGGTTGACCTCCTCCTCCTCCACTATCTGCCTCACCACCCAACTAGGTACTAGACGTACCTGAACTCGTGTTCAATCAACCACCGCATCTGTGCGTTCAAACCTGTTACCCTCGTGTCTCATGAAGACACCCCCCAGAGGTAGAAAGTCACTTGTATACCCAATGAAGAATTAGTACTACTCAAGAAAAAAGATCCCAAGAAGAACTCTGAAAAGATGAAAATTAACCTGATCACCCATTAGGACATTTAAGACCTGCCCCACATTCGTCAGAGATAAGGACTTGTTCGATCGCTGTTTGGACTTATGCCACTAGAACATCCAACAAAAATCCCCCAAATCATCATCCTTTAGGTCTAACAATCCCACGTTGTGCCTAATCACCTCATAGAATCACGTCTGTAAAAAGATAGAAATCAATAAATAGACCAGCCCCGACATATGACACCATCTAGCGTACGATAGTAGGGAGCTTCTACCAAACCACCTTCAACCCAGTCATCCCCCGAGACTGAATGTTGAAAGGAGATATATCAGTTTGTAAGAAAACAGAAGAAACGACCTTCATTAAGCGTAAGGAACAAAGAGAAAAATAAATTGGAAGACCAAAGGTCACCGTGCTTACATAGCCATTAGGGTTATTCACCTCGGACGAACGATGATATGCGAGCTCTCATAATAATGTACACTAATCAACAGCTGGCTCAAATAAGTCAAAACCATTACCATTGCCTAGCACAAGGGGCACTGCAGACTGCCACTCTAGGCCAGCCCCGTCAACAACGACCAGCCATTCGTTGTCGTAAACATTACTTGAAGTACCAGCCATTTGAATACTTGAAGAAAAAATGGATTAAGAGTGACTCTTAGAGAGAAAATTCAGAAGATTCAAACACTTTAAGTGTGAAAAATGAAGAGGGGCACCCCTTTTTTATAGAAGGCTAAGGGGAGATTTATAAGATTTTCATTAGGGGAGATGTCTAGAATCTTATTACATAATTGATTCTGAAATAAACATAAATAAATAATTTTTTCGCACATGCCACATATAAGTTAAAATTAGTAGAAAATATTCAGGAATCATAAGAGTTGATAAGTCACGATGTAGATATTCTAATGAGGACTACCATCTTTGTCTTCTACCACCCATATGTATGTAGTCGAAAAGATTTTTTGAGGTGAAATAGAATAAAATTCCAGACATGTGGGAGGTATCTAATCTTGTTCAGGTTCGTTGTCCATCTGGAAGGAAAAAATTAAGCAGACATGTCAAGTAGATAATTTTCATTTCTATACAAGGTACAAAATAAAATGTATTGTTAGATATTAATAGGATTTGATATTTATGACATAAAACATGGAGGCAACTGAAATATCATAGAATTATCAGGGGTGTACTGACATTTAAATATATGTAAATTAATGATATGGTAGAGTGTAATAAATGAAGGGGTCAGACTATAACAAGATAACCCATACAATATCAGTTATAAGGGCTTCAGTTGCTTAGACATACCATTACAATATCGTTTAAAGAATAATATATACTTGAATAGGCAATCCCAAATATATGGCGAATACTAAACATAATAAGGCTAACACACTTAGATAGAGTGGCACTTATACATATGTAGCAATAAATAAACTAGGCACTCCACATCAGAGTCTTGCAGGCCAATTAGAATTATAGCGGTATATTGGGGTCTAATCCTTGAATCATAAGGTATGTTACTAGGGATTTCACTAATAACGGTTTATAAATTGCGGGATAATATGAAATTATAGTAGGTTGAAGGGTTATACCAAAATTAAGGGTAAACAAAAAAGTTCAGGGGATTTTACTAAGTCATTAGTTGTAACGGTTCATCAATTTTTAGGAATAACTGAAATATTGAGAAAATCGATTTACCGAATAAATATGAACTACACCAATGAGTTCATATTTGAAATATGAGTTCGAGATTATCAAAGAGTGATAGAATAATCGGTAATGGTCAAAGATATAAGCTCAATTTTAATACTGAAATTAAACTCACCTACTTTGAAGTTTCTATGGATTTCGGATATATACATCTAATTCACGGGATTGACTGGGAAGTCTGAAATCATGAAGATTGTAAGTATGTTATAAAGGTCTAATATAATGCATATGTGAGGTAGCAATATACAAAACTAAAATTAATTGCAGTGTGAATTTAACTAGGAGGTTTATAATTTATAATTTTAAAAAGATTTTACAATTATTGTTTCCCACATTTGTAATTGGATTTAAAATTAGTGATAGAAGACAAATTGGTTATAGTTTATCAAAATAAATTGTGGGAAAAGTTTGGGGTCATTCTAAAACACTTGAAAAATATCTAGGAGTTTAAATAAATTGCATAGAAGCTCGTTTGAGCTCGAATCGTAAGATAAATGAATCAAGCTTGAATAAAAATTTACGTTCATTTATATTTACAAACCAAACTTGAGCAAACTTAATCTCGTCTTAGCTCGCCTCATTTTCACCCTTATTTATGTGTAAACTAAAACTTAATTTTTTTAAACTTAAAACTGATTTTCTCGAGAAAATGCTTTCCCGGGATCCAAAAAGGGTGATGTATTATACCATTTTATTCAGATTTAAAAAATAGAGTGGGTTGTTATAGATGCGCCCGCATCCAAGTCTACTGTAATTCCTTAGATGGAGCCTCAAAACTAAACTTCTCTAGCGGAATTCAAGACAACACCATGTTTAGCGGAATCAAAGTTGTGCCTATGTCAAAGTCATTCATGCCTTGATCGGTGGAGTTGTCCCCCTCCAAACTACAAAATTAGGTCCTCATAATTGAACTCAACTCATAAAATTTGTCGTCACAACTCAAGGTCCTCGAAATTATCCCCGACCCTCAAAATTGGTGGTTACAACAGCGGCCCACAGAATTGGTCGTCACAAATCAATGTCCTCAAACCCACAGAATTGGTCATCACAACTCAAGGTCCTTAGAATTGACCTCGGCTCGTAATTGGTCGCTCCAACCTAAGGTCCAAAAAATTGACCTCGACCCTCAAAATCGGTTGTTACTACCTTGTCCCGCAGAATTGCTCATCACAACTTTAGGTCCTCAAATTTAACCTCGACCCGTAGAATTGGTTGCCTCAACCTAAGGTCCTCAGAATTGAACTTGACCCTTAGAATTGGTTGTTACATCCTTGGCCCTCAGAATTGGTCATCATAGCTTTAGGTTTCCAAAATTGACCCTGACCCACAAAATTGGTCATCACAACTCACGGTCCTCATAATTTACCTCAACCCTCAAAATTGGTCGTCACACCTCAAGGTCCTTAGAATTAACATTAACCCACAAAATTGGTCATCAGAACTCAAGTCCCTCATAATGGACCTCGACTCATAGAATTGGACCTGACAACTTTAAATCCTCATAATTGACCTCAGCCCTCAGAGTTTGTTGTCACAACTGAAGGTTCTCAGAATTAATGTTGAACCTCAGAATTGGTCATCTCCAGCACAACCTTAGTGTGACACCCCGACTAATTAAATACCAGGTAGCTACTCTTTTATTTAAATTAATACAAAATGTCAAGTTGGTTCAGTTCATAGCATCATTGTCGAAAACATTTTTTTTAAACAATTACTAGTCACCTAATATTTAAAAAGTGAGTTGCCAAATTCTATTAAATTAAATTAACATGCAACCAATTAAATTATAAGCTAATTATAACACATCCACATCACAATCACAATAGAATAATAATGGAAAAAATAAAATGAGTCTGGAGTAACACTCCCCTGAATAATCCAAATACTGAATAAATCCAAATACAAAGTTTGAACAAATAAATAAATCCATAATTGAAATGAAACTAAAAGTCTGAGAATGCTATCTCTAAATGAAAAGGGGAGACATGTCGTAACTGATGAGTTACCCAGAATAGAATCAAATGCAGAATGTGGAGGCGTCTAATATCGAAATCCTATAACTTCCACAGCAGCTGCAATACGTCAAAGTAATGGAACTCCTATGTTTGGCGTCCCTGTGGTTGGTCACCTAAAAGGTTTTACAAAAAAATATATTTGAAAGCAAACGGTTCAGAGCCCGAGGTTAAAACAGTTTAAAGATATAGAAAGTGTTTAATTTCATTAAATAGTGAATATCATATACATGTTAGTGACGTGCTCTCACATGAATTCCTCACCCCTCAACTATTGTGCACGCCTAACGTATATCCTTAACCGGTCCTAGTTATGTCTTAACTAACTAGTATGTACCACTTTCTGTCCTCACCTTATAATATAGGGGTTTATTCATGTCATTCTAATAAATCCTGCGTGTATCTCACCTTTTCATTGATCAGATTAATTTACAATTACGATAGGAAATTCTCATTTTTAAATCCCATTCAAAATGTATCAATTATTCATATTCCCACTTTAACAAAGAGTTTGAAATAAATACAAGTATATTATTCTCATCACAAATATACAAATAAGGCACCCCTAGGCTAAGCTGCAGTGCACACATACTCTGCTATCAAATCCTAGTACATCACGTACATAAGGACTACGTGTTCCGAATCTCTCAGGAACCGTTTCAATAAACAAAATCATACATATTGGAGGCGAACATAATTCACATACCCATGGGTCACACACATACCTATGCCCCCATGGTCAGCTGACTTATTAACTAACAAATAAGACATTCATAACCCTATGTACTTAAGGTACCAATCTAAATCCCACCTAGGCACACAAAGATTAGATGTCCCTATTTCAAAAGCCGACCTCCCATGATAGCAAGTATGGTATACTAAGCATTCACACAACTTAGATAACTTGTTATGTTATTAAAGGTATATTCTCCACCCTATACCATTAGTCTAATTCTAACACTATTATTATTACGGATGATATATAATATATTTCACCATTACGTCTCACGTCGTATAGTTTCGAGTACTTCAAACCTAACCGAAGAGGTTACTAAGTCTCCTTTTTTTCCACATATCAATTCAGTACTCTGAGGTCCTTATTTATGTTCCAAATTCTAACTTATCACTCCTATGAATTTAAATCATGTTCTCGCAACATAAAATAGGAAATTACTCGTCGGACTCGCGTAAATTCAACACTACTTTCCAACCAAATTCTAATATGTTCCGGCTTCAAATATATCCCTACTAGTCTCCCTCAAGTACTAATGTATTCTTATAATCCCCAACTACAACGTTCGATGGCCGACAATACTTAAATTAAAAAAGGGAAAAAAGTTTGCACTTTTTGGGGAGATCGATCGATCGACCTAAGGTGTTGATCGATTGAGCCCAATCGATCGATTGACCTATGAATGTCTATCGATCGATCAAGCAAGTGCAGGCTACGGGTTTCCTTCGTTTTCAGTCCCGATTTTCTCCAAAATCTTCATTACAAGATGTTAAATCCTGAAGTAAACATATTGGGTCATTATACTACCTAATTACATGATTCTTAACGTTCCATAACTCTCAAATCATTATCAATTTGACTTTTCTTCGATGAAATCATCATATTATCATGAAAACCCCTATTTTTTCTATTTTCTTCAAGAATCATCATACTTTTCTTCCTAAATCCGTTTTTAATTCATCAAGGGTTATGATTTTATTAATGGAATACTTCCAGAATCAAACTACATGCAAATCCTAACCAAAATTAAGGTTTCATCTCCAAATATCTTTAGCTTCAATCATTCTTCATGGCTATCATCAAATCCTACACTATCATGGATAAATTATTTGCTGAAACTTAATGGATCAAATCACTTGCCTGGGAATTTGATGTTTTCATCCATTGATGACGTTAAGGGTTGGTTCTCTTCCTTTCTCCGGTCATAATTTCGACAATATAGGTGGAGTGTGGTGTTTATGGCTGAGCAACCCTCCTTGTAACTTCTCCTCTTTCTCACGTTGCCCACTCCATTATTTTTGACAGATGATGACCTTAATGGCCCTAATATTGGCTAATAAATAAAGCCTAAAATTCGTGGGTCAAAATCCCTTAAAAATGAAAATGACTAAAATACCCTCTCGAGTTGCCAGTTTGGCCTAAAAATGCCCCGGGACCCAAACTAAACCCCCTGCTAGTGTTTTCTGACTATTTCGACCTTTCCAGACACGCTGGCGCACTCAAAATGATCATACGGATGATAAAATTACAATTTACTTTTAAATTCATTAAAATGATTCCTGATGCGACTGACACGCGCATCCCAACTTAATTTCCCGAATTATCATATTTATAACTCGTGACAGTTTTAATAACTTCAATAATCATATATTACCATATTCACCCAGTAATACCCAACATTATTATCATAATCAAATACCAATCGTCTCGACAGTATTTAAATCCGAATTAATTTCAAATTAATTATCCCATTTAATTAATCCTATTAAATAAATTTGATAAAATTACGGGGTATTACATACTTCCCCCCTAATAACATAATTTCATCCCGAAATTCAAAAATAAAATATACCTGGAAAAAATAACTCTGGATAACATTTACACATCTCATCCTCACGCTCCCAGGTAGACTCCTCAGCATTATGATGCCGCCACTGCACACGTACTAACGGTACTATGTTCGACCTCAATTTCCTCTCATTGTGGTCTAGAATAGTAACTGGTCCCTCCTCATAGGAACTATCAGGATGTAGATCGATATCCTCTAAAGAAATGTGAGTATGGGCCAAATCGTCTCGAAGATATCTCCTCAGTGAGGAAATATGAAACACGTCATGGACCCTATGCAAGTGCTCTTGTAACCCAAGTCTATACGCAACTGGGCCAATTCGCTCGATTATATGGAATGGTCCCACGTATCTAAGCGCTAACTTCCCCTTCTTCCCGAAATGCATAATCCCCTTCATAAGAGACACTCTGAGCAGCACCCGATCCCCCGCATTGAACTCTCGAAAGGACCTCTTAGCATCGGCATAACTCTTTTATCGGTCCTGAGCTACCCGAATACGGATCCGTATCATCTCTATCCTCGTCAAAGTATCCGAAATTACCTCCGGCCCAAGGAGTTTGTTATACCACACCTCTAGCCAACATGATGGGGAATGACAAGGTCTATTGTACAACGGCACGATTGGAGCTATACCAATGATGAACTGGTAGGAGTTATTATAGGAAAACTCCACCAGTGGAAGATACTTCTCCCAACCACCTCCAAATTCTAGGATGCACATACGCAACGTGTCTTCCAACATCTGATTCGTCAGCTCAGTCTCCCCATCTGTTTGTGGGTGATAGGTTGTACTCAATCGCAACTCCGTTCCCATGGCTTCCTGGAAACTCTCCCAAAACTGTGACACAAATATCATATCTCAGTCAGACACGATATTGAGAGGTACCCCGTCGAGTCTCACTATCTCAGCTATGAAGATCTGGAAATACTATCCCATAGTGTAGTTTGTCCGGGCTGGTAAAAAATGAGAAACCTTTATCAACAGATCCACGATCACACATATGGAGTCATGACCTCTCGACGATGTAGGTAATCCCGTGATGAAGTCCATAGAAATTCTCTCTCATTTCCACATAGGAATCTCTAATGGCTGTAAAAGTCATGTCGGCCTCTAATGGTCCCCCTTTACTAGATGACACATGGCATATTTCGAAATGAACTCGGTAATATCTCTTTTCATCCCGCTCCACCAGTACTGTCGCCTCATATCCTGGTACATTTTATCCCCACCATGATGCACCGCGAATCGCGACCCGTGCGACTTTGTCATTACCTCGTGTCACAAGTACTCCCCCTCAGGAACAACTAACCTTACATTGAAGCATAATCCCCCCTCTGAACTAACACTATAAGACTCGGCCCCCTCTGCTAATAATTGTACTATTGGCTCTTAAAAAAACGGGTCTGCTGCCTGGGCCTATATCACCCTCATAATAATATGGGGCGTAACTGTCATCACAGACATGAATGATTTGGCCACAGTGTCCTAATGTCCCAACTCCTTCCACTTTGCTTTCCACACCTCGGCCACCTCACCTACTAGACTACGGCTCAACGCGTCTGCTACCATGTTAGCCTTCCCTGGGTGGTATTGGATATTGAACTGATAATCCTTCACAAACTCGAGCCACCGGCGTTGATGCATATTTAGCTCCTTTTGCGTGAAGAGGTACAAAAGGGACTTGTGGTTTGTGAATAAACAAAATTTCTCTCCCAGGAGATAATGTCTCCAAATCCGTAGTGCAAATACAACTTCCTCTAACTCCAAGTCATGGGTGGGGTACCTCTTCTCGTGAGGCTTAAGCTTAAGAGAAGCATAAGCTATAGCGTGACTCTTCTACTGCGGTACACCCCCAACTCCTAGTAAGGACACATCAGTGTAGACTAGAAACTCCACTCTCGGCCTAGGAAATGTTAGCACTGGTGCTGAGGTCAACTTGTCCTTCAAATCGTCGAAAGACAACTAGCAGGCATCACTCTAGATAAATGGAACTCCTTTGCAAGTCAGATGTGTCAAAGGACCCGCTATCTTCGAGAACCCCTGAATAAACCTCTTTTAGTATCCTCCTAGGCCAAAGAAACTACTTATCTATGTCAGTGTCGTGGGCTGTCTCGACTCCCTCACCGTTGATACCTTCCCGGGATCAACAGATATCCCCTTGTCTGAAATGATATGCCCCAAAAACTGAACCTCCTTCAGCCAAAACCCATACTTCTCATATTTTGCATACAACTCGTGCTGACGTAGTGTCTGTAAAACCTTCCTCAAGTGCTCGGCATGATCCTCCTCTATCTGGGAGCAAACCATAATTTCATCAATGAAGACAATGACGAACTGGTCTAGGAACTCTCTAAACACCCTATTTATCAAGTCCATAAACACGACTAGGGCGTTGGTTAGGACAAAAGGCATAACCCTGAACTCGTAGGAACCATATCTCGTTAAGAAGGTAGTCTTCGAGACGTCCTGCTCCCTGATACGCAACTGATGGTATCCCGATCTCAAGTTAATCTTTGAGAAGAAGGAAGCTCATCTCAACTGGTCAAATAAGTCATCAATTCGGGGAAGCAAATACTTATTCCGTACCGTGACCTTATTCAACTCCCGATAATCTCACACAACCTTAAAGATCCATCCCTCTTCTTAACGAACAGCACAGGAGCACCCCATGGCGAAGTACTCCTACGGATAAACCCCTGGCCCAATAGCTGCTCTATCTAATCCTGTAGCTCCCTCATCTCTGATGGAGCCATATGGTAAGGTGCATGGGCTATCGGTCGAGTGCCTGACGTCAAATCTATAACAAAGTCTTTCTCTCTCTACTAGGAAGTAATCCCAGGATATGTCGGCTAACACCCTAACAACTAGAATCGAATCAAGTGGTATCACCACCTCCCTAGAGGTCTCCTACTCTGTATAATACAAGTGAGTGGACGATCCTCCCTTAGGATGAGGCATAACTACTAGGAACATCTCATGTACGGGTATGACAAAAATAAAACTCCTACTAAAATAATCAAGCATGGCTCAATACGCAACCAGCTAACCCATACCAATAATCGCATCATACTCGAATATATCTAATAGTAACATATCGACAGGTAAAGTAAACCTCCCAATCTCTAAGCCCATACCTACATGTAACAGTAAACCTCCCAATCTCTATATATAAGAGAAATCACAGAACCCCTACTAAATGGTGAATCTACACATGTAACAGTGCTCTCCGCGATATCTAATAATACCATAGCACGTGCAAATCTCGTGGCAATAAAATAGTTTTTGGCTCCCATGTCAAATAAAATAGGTCCCATAGTCCCTTGAATAGAAAACATACCCTCAATTGCGAGTGGATCCTATGGGCTTACGGCCTGCTGGAGCTGGTAAACTCGACCATACTAAAGCTATCCCTGCTAAACTCGGACTGTTGGGATATGTGGCAATGCTGGCATCTGAGGTGGTACTGGGAGTGAGACGGGAAACATAGGTCTCTGGGGCTCATATCGAGTACCCTGCTACTACTGTTGCGGGGCCCTGCCCCATTCAGGACACTCCTAGCATTTGTGGCCAATCTTTCCACATATGAAACATTTCCCTGTGAAGTTCCCCCTTCTCTAACCCTGCTACCCGCGGCCCTGATGGACATTACCACCCTTACCCTGGCCATGTTGGCCATGCTAAAACTGCTGATGGCACTGATGGTCATGCTGACCCTGCTGGCCATGCCGATAACTTCCCTGGCCATGCCTAAAACCTCTTAATCTAAATCTCTTAGAATCCCCCTATTGGGAACTCTGATCACCCTGCCTATGCTGACCCTCAGCTGATTGTGCCCCGCTGGCACCATTACCCCCTGTCCCCTACTGGCTGGACTCTCCTTCTCTCTTACCCTCTGATAAATGGAAGCGATGGTCCTGGCAGTGAAGTAATGTTGCATTAACCACATCTGAATAGGTGGCCAGTGAGAGATTACCCATCAAATGATGATGAATCCTCCACGTCAACCCATCCATGAACTTCTGGATCTTCTTCTCTTCAGTAGGAATATCATCGGGAACAATGTTTAGAAGATTAGTGAATTCGGCCTCATACTCTGCCACTGTCCTCCTTTCCTGCTTAAGGTTAATCAATTTTTTCCTCATCTCGGTGTGAACTGCTGATAACTCCTGTATAAAAAGAACTTCTCTCTCCTATGCGGTGGTAATGGACTCCCAACACTGTAATGCTGATCCCACCAGCTTAAAAGAAGCCAGTACCTTCCTCTGCACATTTGTACACTCGTACATCCTCAAGTGTCTTTGGATGTCCTTCTTCCACTGGCTTGACACAACAACATCAGAGATCCCTGTGAACACCGGAGGGTGCGCCTTCTGAAAGGTATCACGAACAAATTCCCAAGCAGACAGGAATGCATGAGCCTGGACTAGGGCTACCACCGGTGCCTGAGGTGGTTCCTGCTGCACAACTGCTAACGCAGCATTTATCGCCTGGGCTACAATGGCGATAACTTTCGCAGCGTTCATAGAACCCTAAACTGGTGCAAGCTGAGGCTAGGGCCGGACACCCCTGGGAACTCATTTTGCACGTCGAGGAGGAATCTTAAATGACAGAGAAGTTTTATAAGTCCATAATTAATATCTCAAAATAGCTGAAGAACGTAAGATATACAAAAGAGTACAACAATCCTAAAATATAGGGATCTATATCAAAGGACGCTACGCGAAAACATAACAAGTCGTACAGATCCTAAAGACGTTAGAACCTGATGATCTGATACCACCTGTGACGCCCCGTCTAATTAAATACCGGGTAGCTACTCCTTTATTCAAATTAATACAAAATGTCAACTTGGTTGAGTTCATAGCATCACTATCAAAAATATTTTTTTTAAACAATTACTAGCCCCCTAATATTTAAAAAGTGAGTTGCCAAATTTTATTAAATTAAATTAACATGCAACCAATTAAATTATAAGCTAACTATTACACATCCACATCACAATCACAATAGAATAATTATGAAACAAATAAAATGAGTCTGGAGTAACACACCCCCGAATAATCCAAATACTGAATAAATCCAAATACAAAGTTTGAACAAATAAATAAATCCAAAACTGAAATGAAACTAAAAGTCTGACAATGCTATCTGTAAATGAAAAGGGGCGACATGCCCTAACTGATGAGTGACCCAGAATAGAATCAAATGCAGAATGTGGAGGCATCTAATATTGGGATCCTGTAACTTCCACAGCAGATACAACACGTCAAAGTAATGGAACTCATATGCTTGGCGTCCCTGTGGCTGGGAACCTAAAAGGTTATACAAAAAATAGATTTGAAAGTAAACGGGTCAGAGCCCGAGGTGAAAATAGTTTAAAAATATAGCAAGCGTTTAATTGCATTAAATAGTGAAAATTATATACATGTTAGTTACATGCTATTACATGAGTTCCTCACACCTCAACTAATGTGCAAGCCTAACGTATATCCTTAACCCATCCTAGTTATGTCGTTAACAAACTAGTATGTACCACCTCCTGTCCTCACCTTACAATATAGGGGTTTATTCATATCATTCTAATATATCCTGTGTGTATCTCACCTTTTCACTGATCAGATTAATTTAACAATTACGATAGGAAATTCTCATTTTTAAATCCCATTCAAAATGTCTCAATTTTTCATATTCCCACTTTAACAAAGAGTCCGAAATAAATACAAGTATATTATTCTCATCACAAATATAGAAATAGGTCACCCCTATGCTAAGCTTTGGTGCACACATACTCTGCTATAAAATCCTAGTACATCACGTACATAAGGACTACGTGTTCCTAATCTCTCAGGAACCGTTTTAATAAACAAAATCACACATATTGGAGGCGAACATAGTTCACATACTCATAGGTCACGCACATACCTACGCTCCCATGGTCAGCTGACTTATTAACTCACAAATAAGACATTCACAGCCCTATGTCCTTAAGGTACCAATTTAAATCCCCCCAGAGGCACACAAAGATTAGATGGCCCTATTCCAAAAGCTGACCTCCCGTGATAGCAAGTATGGTAGGTATGCCATACACATAATAATCCATATACTAAGCATTCACACAACTTAGATAACTTGTTATATTATTAAAGGTATATTCTCCGCCCTATACCATTAGTCTAATTCGTACACTATTATCATTCCGGATGATATATAATATATTTCGTCGTTATGTCTCACGTCGTATAGTTTCGAGTACTTAAAACCTAACCGAAGAGTTTACTAAGTCTCCTATTTTTTTCCCGCATATCAATTCAGTACTCCGAGGTCCTTATTTATGTTCCAAATTCTAACTTATCACTCCTAAGAATTTAAATCACGTTCTCGTATTATAAAATAGGAAATTACTCGTCGGACCCTCGTAAATTCAACACTACTTTCCAACCAAATTCTAATATGTTTTGACTTCAAATATATCCCTACTGGTCTCCCTCAAGTCTTAATTTATTCACATAATCCCCAACTACAACGTTCGATGGCCGACAATACTTAAATTCAAAAACGGAAAAATGTTTGCAGTTTCTGGGGAGATCGATCGATTAACCTAAGGTGTCGATCGAACGAGCCCAGTCGATTGATCTACCTATGAATGCCGATCGATCGATCAAGCAGGTACCGAATATGGGTTTCCTTCTTTTTCAGCCCCAATTTTGTCCCAAATATTCATTACAAGATGTTAAGTCATAAAGTAAACATATTGGGTCATTATACTACCTAGTTACATGATTCTTAATGTTCCATAACTCTCAAATCATTACCAATTCGACTTTTCTTAGATCAAATCATCATATTATCATAAAAACCCCTATTTTTCTATTTTCTTTAAGGATCTTCATACTTCTCTTCCTAAGTCCATTTTTAATTCATCAAGGGTTATGATTTTGTTAATGGAATACTTCCAGAATCAAACTACATGCAAATCCTAACCAAAATTAAGGTTCCATCTCGAAATTTCATGAGCTTCAATCATTCTTTATAGCTATCATCAAATCCTACACTATCATGCATAAATTATTCGCTGAAACTTAATGAATCAAATCACTTTCCTGGTAATTTGATGTTCTGATCCGTTGATGACGTTAAGGGTTGGTTATCTTCCTTTCTCCGGTCATAATTCCGGCAATAGAGGTCGTGTGTGGTGGTTATGGTTAGCAACCCTCCTTGTAACTTCTCCTCTTTCTCACGTTGCCCACTCCCTTATTTTTGACAGATAATGGCCCTAATATTGGCTGATAAATAAAGCTTAAAATTCATGGGTCAAAATCCCTTAAAAATTAAAATGACTAAAATACCCTCTCGGGTTGTCAGTTTGGCCTAAAAATGCCCCGGGATCCAAACTAAACCCCCGGCTAGTATTTTATTACTATTTCGACCCTTCCGGACATGATAGCGCACTCAAAATGACCATACAAATGATAAAATTACAATTTACTTTTAAATTCATTAAAACGATTCTTGACGCGACACGTGGAATCAGTCATCTTCATCTCCTTAGTTCCTCATAAATGATCTCAACTCTTAAAATTGGTCACCCTAGACCCTTTGAATCAACCTTAACACCTTTTCCACCCGTTGAATCGATCATCCTCATCTCCTTATCTCCTTAGAATCGACCTTGACCCACTGAATCAATCATCCTCATCTCCATAAGTCCTCAGAATTGACCTCGACCCACTAAATCGATCATCATCATCTCCTTAGGTCCTTAGAACTGACCTCGATCGTTCGAATCACCCTCATCCTATAGGTCCGTAAAATTTACCTAAAATCTTCTTCTCGAATGTCGATGTGGCGTTTATCATTCGATACCCTTTGATGTGTTCTAATATCACCCGTAAAGGATCTCTCTATAGACACCCCAGCTGAGGACCCCCAAGCACTTCCTTATGTCCCTAGCACTCACTGGCTCACCATAAACCTTAGGTCGTACTCTGAGTACTAATCTAGAGGCCATCGGGTGCTCTCAATCTCCGTATGACTCCAGTAAACTCTCTTACTTGAGTGGAAGCACATGAATCTTTGAAGGGATCTAAATCCCCTTTCCAACGGCCCACCCCATCATGAATCAGATTTACGGTTCGAACGAATGATCCATTTTAATCCAAAAATTGATCTAAAGAACAATGGTCACTCTCGAGCCCCATTTAAATCTGATTAACTCTCTTATTTTAGCGGAATCTCAATGAATATTCGAAGGGCTCTAAATTCCCCTATATATGATCCTCCCCGTGTAAGAATCAGCCTTATGATTTGGATAAATGGTCTATTTTACTCTAAAAATTGATCTAGATGCCATCGAGCACTCTCGATGCCCGTTTGACTCCGGTCAACTCTCTAGCTTGAGTATAGCTCAATGAATCTTTAAAGGGCTCTGAATCCCCTTTTTAAAGGTCCGCCCCGTGCTCTTTTGGAAAAAAAATAGAATTTTCTGATTGTATACGTACCCTCACACACTTAGTCAAACTAATCACGCGCCTTCTTTGGCTTATACTCACATGCATGTGACCTACCCGTCTTTAACCTTCGATAGTTTGACTTTATGATTTCAAAACTTTGACCTCAAATTTGAAACTTTTTTAAAATCCTTTCAAGTTAATTTATGAATGAAAGTTGCTTAATTTTTGAACACGAATCCAACCGTATTTGTTTTAGGAATTTTGGTAGGCCAAATAGAGTTATGGGATTTCTATAAAAATGATATAACTTTGACCAAATATAAGTAACTCGAAGTTATGATTCATGTTACGATAAGATAAGGGATTTATTTTTTATCAAAAATGTGTAAGAATAAACTTGGTTTGAGAATTTTTGAAGGAGTAAAACTCTCGAATTAGTTTTTCCAGGGCCAGAAACTTCAGGTTTTGATTTGGGGTATAAAAACTAGGTGTTGGTCCCATTAAACTCTGCACCTAGGTTCTTGAGTACCTAAGCTCAACTTAGATAACTTTGTAACTAGTTTAAAGCTAAGGAAGCAGAATCCACCATTGAAGCTCAAGCTTTAATGGAGTTTTCTAGTTTTTGAACCATTTCAGTGAAATTCTATATTAAAATTCACATCAAAACTCATAATTCTACTCTCTCTATATATATATGCAGAAACATAACCAAAATGAAGAAACAAGAATTAATGCATAAAATAATATAAAGGCATAAACTATTAAATTTATACTTTGGAATAACTCTCAGCTAGGATGGTTTTCTACTAAGGAAAAAGAGGGCATATATAAGGTTTGTGGAGAGGAGTTGATTGCTAGGGTTGGAAATGGAGATGAGGCTGAATTGCATAAATTTTTACCAAGGTTTTATTGGATGTAAAATGGGTATTGTGGTGTCAAAAAATCAACCTGCATAGGGGAGCCAATTCATCATATGCATGTATAAAAATAAATATGAGAGAGACAAATATTTACGTGGTTCGACCATGAATGGACTACCTCCACGGGGCTACTACTGTGTTCCATTAGAATAATGAGAGAGTTTACAGGAATGTGTTTCTCTAGCTTCTGAGACTCCTTTCACAATGGGGGGTGTCCCCTTTTAATAGAGTTAGAGGTTAAATTACGGTTACAAAAATGGATGAGTCTTATCTTCATGGAGTTCAATTTGAATCAGATACTGCTCCTAGGTCTTATAGTTTATCAAGGACTCTAGTCATCCCTATATTGTTTGAGCGTCTATTGCTCTCCATCTTAACCGGGGTGCTCACCACGTGTCACACTATTATATAGGCATATTTTTCCCCCGTAATAGCCCCCACATGTCACAGTTCAGCTGAGTTGATTCTGAGATGAGCTGGGAGCTGGTCCATAATCTCTTTAAACGTGTGTAGTTGCTGATGTGGACTGGACTGGCGTTCTTTGAGATGTCTTTCAACTTTTAAGCCTTGTTTATTTGACCTACTTGCCTTTGTAAGGTTTTAGATGAATTCTTGGCTTGAGTTGAGAGATGTTCAGTTGATATAGGAACCGGACTCGAGAGTGTCGAGCTTCCTACGTGCCCTCATGTTATTAGGTCAAAAGTAGTTCATTATTCTAATTTATTGCATGGTCCAATTCGTGAGGCCGACCACATGCCTGTTAAGAATTCATTTGCTGAGGATTTCTCGAGAGTGCATCAAGTTTAGGGTATCTCCCTGTATTTTGATCTTATATAGTTTAATTGATAAGGCCGACCATGGGCCTATGTTTCAAGGCTTGCTCGAGCATGTACCTAGTCAGGGTAAGACCCTTCATTAGGTTTTTCATGTGGTCTAATTGGAGTTGCCGACCACATGCCTATGTGTAGAACCTCGCTCAAGCATATATCTAGTCGGGGTAAGACCCTGCATTAGGTTTTTCATATGGTCCAATTGGAGAGGCTGACCATAGGCCCATGTACCGAGCCTTGCTCGAGCATATACCTAGTCTGGGTAAGACATTGCATTAGGTTTTTTTTATATTGTCCCATTGGAAAGGACGACGAGAAGACTATGTGCCGAGCCTTGCTCGGACCTGTGCCTAGTCAGGGTAAGACCCTGCATTAGGTTTTTAATATTTAATGTGTAATTATTATGCTTATTGAACTTAGGATCTTTTCGCAAGTCAATGTAATACCAATTTTGTTCACATTTTCCCATTTTGTAATTCTCGTATATAAATATTCATTTGTTTTACCTTTTAGGTTGTGTCATCACACTTCCTTAGGCCTAAAAGACGATGGTAAAAATGCACCTGGTCTAAGGGCCATCCACCCGTTTAGGATTTTAACTGACCAATATAGTTGGCGACCAACCTGAGTTCGCTTTTTGCCTAGGGATCCCCCGTAGGGCTTTATTATTGTCGTGGTAACTAGTGAGGCCATTTATGGTTGGAGATAAAAAAGGCCTAAGGACTTCCTTAATTTAATTGAAACAAGCAAGATAGTTGTTATAATTAAATCAACTTAATCATGATCGTCGTTTGAAAGACTAACGTCAATGTTGACCATGATGGTAGCCATCCTGAGTTGGCCTCTTCTATGTTGCTTTAAATGTTGCGATGAATCTATTCATGTGTTATCATTGCCATGGAGCCCCTAATTGGGCTGTGAGGAGAAGACTTCCTGACCGTCCATTAAGTTATTTGATCTGTATAACCGAGATGATAAGTGTGCCCGATCGTTCCTCGAGGCTTTGTTGTGTTGAAGAGTATCGCGTTGATCATTCATCGAGATGGATATAATTAAGGATTATCTTGCTCATATAGCTCCATGTAATGTATCATTCCTCGGGGCACACTTGTTCTCTAACCAAGCATGGTTATTCCTGGAGGCTATGGAAGACTCTATATAGCTCGTGCATCTAAAGAAATTGATATGAGTTCAAAGCATCTTCGTGCAAAAATGCGTTGATTTGATGTGGAGTTCAAGAAACACTGTTCCTCTGGAGTGGATATCTTAGTGTTGATGATGGGTTAATTCATTGCCTAGTGATCGTTGATTATCATTAGTTATCTAATGATGCTACTGATACTTTTAGGGTGGTCTACTATTTCTGATACATTCAGGGTGGTCTAGTGTTGCTGCCAACACATTTTGTTCGTCGCACGTGAAAGAAAGTCAACCGGTTGGGGTAGGCCCTGACGCAGGTTGATGATGATTGGACACAAGATTAGAAAGAATGTTTGGGAACTTGGTTGTGATAGCCCCAGTTCGCAGGTCGGTGGGCCAAAAATTCTTAAATCAGCAGACCACGAAGCGGGTTGGATTTTAATATTACTAACCACCTAGTATTTAAAAAGCAAGTTGCCAAATTTTAATTTGAGTCTGATTAACATGCAACAAATGTAATGAAGAAATAAATAACACCATTCACCATACTGAAGTAAAATGAATAACCATCGCAATAGAGTAAATAAAGTCTGGAGGAAAACTCCTCACTACAATCCCATAACTGAAATAAATAAACTGAAACAATACATGCTAAAGTCTGAAAACTGAAATGTAAAAGATGTCTCTAAAGAAATGGGCAACATGCCCTACAACTGATAGATGGTGATTCTGGAATCCAAAAGATAGAAGCGTCTACATGCAAATCCCTGTAGCTTCCACAAGCAGCTACAACTCGTCACCTGAATGAGTATCCTATGCTTGGTGTCCTTGTGGCTGGGCACCTAAAAATGGTTTTACAAGAAAAAGATTTGAAAAGCAAACGGGTCAGAGCCCGAATGTGGAGTTATATTTTAAAAACCTGTAAGTGCTTTAAAAACATTTAAAACATTAAATGCTAGGTACATGTTAGGACGTGCACTCACATGATATTCTCACCTCTCGTCTAACTGTGCACTCCTAACGCAAGTACCCATTTACAATGATATAACCACTAGCTAAGTGACATCATGACTAGCTAGACTGTAATAGTTCCTACCCTTATTACCCGGTTCTATTAACATATAATGCTCGTAATTAAATAGGGATTTAATGTAAACTCAGTTACTAAATATGCCATTGATATAACTATCAGTTAACTCATTATATAACTCGAAACAATACCGTAATATGTTCACAATATTAACAGGAGGATTTCCATTAATTAAATGTATATTATTCACATCATAAATATACGATACAAGCACCCCGCAATCTAAGCTATGGTGCACACATACTCTGCTATCCATCCCGGTACATCACGTACATAAGGATCACACATTCCGAATCTCTCAGGAATAGTTCAGATAACACAAATCACAAATAGTGGAGGCGAACACAGTCACCATCACGTGGGTCACGCACATACCTACGCTCCCACGGTCAGCGGACTTATTAATATCATAATAAGTCTTTCTATGACCTATGTTCATTAAGGTACCAGTCTATATCCCCCCCCCCCCCCCCCCCCCCCCCCCCGTAGGCACACAAGGATTAGAGGCTCCTAAGCGAACGCAAACCTCCCGTGATAGCAAGTATGGTAGGTATGTCATACACACAATCCATATACCAATACTAAGTAAACACACATCTTAGTAATACCATTTTTTTAATCGTAGTACTATTCTCATTCTCGTACTAACTCGTAATTATCACTATATATGCTATACCGGTTTATAATCATACGTGCCATAATTAATTCTCACATCGTAGTGGACACTCACGTCTCGACCCAAACCGTCCATGTAATACAACTCTCGTATGTAAATTTCTCCTCATAAATACCCAAATGTCCCAATCCTATCATTACTACATCTACGGAATGATATCTATATCCTCAAATCAGTTTACGGAACTCCAAAAGTCAAAACAGTCCAAAATGGCCCAAACTGCCAGCTCGTTAGAAGTCTCGTTCGAACGAGTGTTCGAACGAGTTTGGACTGTCATCTCGTTAGAAGTCTCGTTCGAACGAGGCTGTTCGAATGAGATCCCAGTTCGTTCGAATGAACTATCCCTTCTAACAATATCTCGTTCGAACGAGCTATCGAACGAAATCCCTACTCGTTAGTAACGACTGGTCAACTCGTTAGAAGCTCGTTCGAACGAGATCGCTGGTTGGAGTGGACAAAGAGAAGTCCGATGATGCTCGGCTTCAATCCTTAGGAACCACGATTGATTGTCACCTTGATGGATATGTGACTTATAACATGCTGTATTCATTCTTGTTGATAAATATAGTTGATCGCTGCACTCCATATTGTTTTATATGTTATTGAACCTTTTTATGCAGGTTTCCCAACTTCACATTCGCCGAGGTTGAATTGAATAAGAATTGCATTGCCCAACTATCCATTAGAACTTGAGACATGATCCCATAATGTCGACTATCCATAGAAGATGAGGATCCATCGAGGAAAAATTACGAAGGATCTAGTAAATTATACGAATGACCCATGCTCAAGCATCTTTCGGAGCATTGATAAGATAAATGATGACTAAGCAACCATCAAGGCAAGATTATAAAGGACCGAGCAGATATTACTAATGATACTGCAATGTTAGTGAAAATTAGATTTCCAGATGAAATAAATGATGCCTGAATGCCCATCGAGACAAAAATTATAGAGGATCTGGTAGATATTGCGAGTGATCCATGCTCGAGCATCCGTCGAGGCAAAAAGGGCTGAGCAGATATTATGAACGATCCTGCAGTGTTAGCGAAAACTAAATTTCCAAACCATTTATTAGGGTTGAGTAAAAATAATAAACGTAATGTTGATCATTAGTCGACTGTTCCAACCATATGTCGGGACTGAATATAAGAATTATCCTGACCAACCATTTTTTGGGGATAAAGTGCGACATGTGTGGCAAATATATTCGGGACTAAATAAATAGAAATATTTTGCCAATCATTTTTTGATATGAACCTTGAATATTCCTGATCGTCCTTCAGGTTAAGAATCATAGAGACAAATGATCTATAGTGTCTAGTCTATCAGAGCTAAGCTGTACAGTGCTGAGTAAATACAGCAAATGATTTTTTCTTGAGTATTTGTCGGAGCCTTAATAAGATTTCTAAGAGCTTAAGATTGTGGTCAAGAACTTGTCGGGACCAAATCTTGCACTTGTAGAAGTTAATAAATTGCTCGACCATCTGTCGAGGCTAAATCAAAAAGAAATTCATAGTTTATTCAGCCAAGGAATATATGATATGGATCTGCTCGACCACGTGCCGAGGAAGAAGTTAATAGATTGCTCGACCATCTGTCGAGGCTAAATCAAAAAGAAATTCATAATTTATTCAGCCAAGGAATATATGATATGTATCTTCTCGACCACGTGCCGAGGAAGAAGTTAATAAATTTCTCGACCATCTATCGAGGCTAAATCAAATAGAAATTCATAGTTTATTCAGCCAAGGAATATATGATATGGATCTTCTTGACCACGTGCCGAGGAAAAATTCATAGTTTCAAAATTTTGTTTCCACAGAAAATTGTGTAGTGACAATTGTGAAGTATAAAGTACAGATAGCCCCTGCTAACTAATTTATGATGATAAAAATTGTGAGCATAATTTGTGAGCAAATAAAATATTATGAGACAGAAATGAACAATGCCCAAATAGATGTGCGTATCCATCAATTGGGGCTATGCTAAATATAAGAATTATCCTGACCAACCATCCATTGGGGATAAAATGAGACTTGTGCGGTAGATATCTTTGGGACTAAATACATGAAAATATTTTGCCGATCATATGCCGGGATGAATCTCGAATGTGCCTGACTATCCTTCAGGTTAAGAATTATAGAACCCAAGCATCGGTTGGAGTAATAATAATTTTAACCAAGTATTTTTTGGGTCTTAAGTGTTGTAGTGCTCTTAACTATCCATTGGAGCATGAATAAAATAATTGGTGTCTCGCTAGTCCGTCGGGGCAAAATAGTACAGTGTCGAGTAGATATAGAGAGCGATCCCTGCTCGAGAATAAGATTTTCAAGAGCTTAAGTTTATGCCCGAGCATTTATCGGGACTGAATCTTGTACCTATGGAAGCTAATAAACTGTCCGACCATCTGTTGAGACTAAGTCAAATAGAAGTTATCATAAGAATGATTTGATCAGCAAAGTATATATGATACGCATCCGCTCGGCCATGTGCCGAGAAAAAATTCATAGGAAAAAATTCATAGTATTGAATGAATGTAATGAATGATTGAATATTTTTTATGATAAAAAACCCACTGAGATAACCGTGCTCGAGCATCCGTCTGCGCTGAACTAAATAACCAATAATCTCCTTCTGGGGAGATTGAATTGTTGTATCTAGATGACAATATTGAAAATTAAAATGATCCAATAAATCACATGAGTTCTTTATAAGTGCCCCCACTATTTATGTGAACAAAATAATTTGTAATAAGGTCGCATAAAAAGTTCCAACTCAAATCGTTCTAACAATTGTAATAGAATCACCTCGTCCTTTAAAAAAATTTAAGAAAGAGCCGAGAAGTGTAAAAATTAGTCAAATATATCTCAAATGTAACACATAGGTTTGTGTAGTATTTTTGCAAAATTGTGTAAATTCCAAACACATAATGTAAGATCGTTTCAAATTTTTATTTCCACATAAAGATGTGAAGTATGATAAAGTAGGGAGATGGTCCGATGCAAATTTTTCTTTAGTAAAGTTAAATTGGTCTGAAACCCAGGCCCAAAGCCATCTCGTCTGAGTTAATCAACGCACAGGGCATGTTGAACTGAAGGATGTGCTCGTCTTCACCGCTGACCAGTGATTTGGTCATGGTGAACTCCTCCGAGCTTGTCACTATGGCACTTTGTTCGCCAACCTTTCAGGGTGGTTTAAATCACTGGTTGTGCTCGGCAAGATGCATATCCAGGTCGTAGGGGAGGTCTATTATCAGGTCGTCCTCATCGTGGATGCCGACCAGACGGAGTAAAGACGTTGCAGATGAAAATGAGCCCCAGAGAAATTTTGCTCTGCGCTTTTATCTTTTATTACCGAGATTGAATTTCTGTAGCAATTGGAATATTCTTAAAGTAGGCAAAATGCATATAATATTGCCCAAAAAACTCATCCGGGCTAAATAACAATAGTAAGTGAGATAATTAATATCAACGAAGCAAAACTCCGTGTAAAGGGATGATGAAAACCAAACCCAAAGAAATACTCAATGCAGCGGACCAATAATGCATAATCGATCAAGAAAAAGAAGGTCAGTGTGGCTAAGTAAGTATGAGGTAGAAGACCCAAATTCCGTTGCTGCTCGGCTAGCAGGTAACCCCTAGGTCCAAGGTCGATTTGGCCAATTAACCATAATGCATGTATAAAAATAAATATGAGAGAGACAAATATTTACGTGGTTCGACCATGAATGGACTACGTCCACGGGGCTACTACTGTGTTACATTAGAATAATGGGAGAGTTTACATGAAAGTATTTCTCTAGCTTCTGAGCCCCCTTTCACAATGGGGGGTGTCCCCTTTATATAGAGTTAGGGGTTACATTAGGGTTACAAAAATGGATGAGTCATATCTTTGTGGAGTTTGATTTGAATCACATACTGCTCCTCGATCTTCTAGTTTATTAAGGAATGTACTCGGCCCTATCTTATTTGAGCATCTGTTGCTCTCCATCTTGACCGGGGTGCTCATAAATCTTTGTCTCAATCATATTTATTTTTATACATGCATCATGGTGAATTGGCTTCCCCCTGTGGGTAGATTTTTTGACACCACAGGTATCATGTTTAGCCCACATGGTACAAGCCATGTTGGTCATCTAGCTAGTGCCATGTCACCAAGGGAAAATGGTGAATAAGTTTAGGTTTTGGTTTTGGTCCTTGGATAGTTTTATATAAGTATTAAGGATTTTAAGCTATTTTATAAAAGTATAGGGAATCATTTGTAATTTATTCAATTCCAATTGGTTGGTTCTTGATATTCTTATAAAATATAAGTCATTTTATTAATATTTAAATAAAATTTTGGGGTTCAATTGATATAGGAAAGTGTAAGTTATCTTGAATTTTTCATAAGGGCCATTTTGGTCATTTAGTAAAAGTCTAGGGTTTATTTGGAATTTCTATCTATCTGAGGGACTAAAGGCATGTTTCTAGAATTTAGTTGATTAAGCCATTAATGATGATGATTAAGACCAACTTTGTAAGAATTTTTCAGTCCCCAGTCGTTAAAAGCAAAGGGTTCCTTCCTAGGTTGTTGAACAACTAAGAACATATCGAAGAAACCTTTGGTAGAGACATTTACCGAAGGGGGCATCGAGCTCCTACATTTTTTCTCCAAGAGACAGCTCCTACGAATGTTGAAATGTCAGTTGATCATTGGAACAATTTTTTAGAAAATGAGGAGATGGATAAAAACCTATTCCATAGGAATAAAAATAAACAAAATAGGGCTAAAAAGTTGATATCCACAAGCTGGGGTCGAAATCATATGAAGTTTTAAAGAGTTAATGGTAAGATATGACAAAGGGAGGTCCAGATGTCGGTAAAAAACCTAATTAGGGAAACTTCTGCGTGCATGCCCAATGAAAGAAAGATAATAAATTACCACCAGACTTGGCTCAGACTCTGGTGAGTATGACTAGTTATTTATTTATGTATACACACGTTATATAAAACTATGTTAAAATCATAAGACTAAATATAATTTCACATTATAGGAATTTATTGAGGCCATTAGCAGTCAGTCTGGTTTGATCCCTTATGATGACATTGAAAATGATTCCCTAACCCAGACCTCTGGAACTGATAAAAGATGGAGGAGGAGAGGTGTTGGAACACATATGCCAAAAACCAAATTAAAACACAATGCATCTCTCATACACGAACTCTCTTTGGTCAATAATAACATCTCAATAAAAGAGGAAAGTTAGTCGAAGATACATTGATATGTCGAGTAGATTAAAAATAACATAGGAGTGTTGATAAGTGAAATCGGGCACCTTATTTCCTTATTTACTCAAGGTTTTCGACCCTCAAGGCCGCCTTGTAGTTTCCCATACCCTCATTCTCAAGATTTCATATATCTTCCCTTTCAAGGTTTCCTATCCCAAATGCCACCTCCTTCAACATTCTCATCCCTAATGCTTTCACCTGCCACAGTCCCTGGATCATCGTCATCCACTCATGGTGACTATGGTGAGTACTACTATTTTAGAGACTTGACCAACAGTAGGATTATTGGAGCATTCACACTCATTACCTTAATTTTCGAAACTCCTATTCATAAATTCTCTTTGCAGATCGGTGAGGCTCAACTATTGGTTGATGAAATATACAACGTTTACGGAGAAATGCCTATGCATGTTGATAGTTGTGAAGGGAACGCTGAAATATTATGTAAATTTTTTAATCACTTATCCATCTTATTTGATGGTCAAGCCTAGGCCATGAGCATTTTTTGATAGTTTTTAATATTTGACAACAAGTTCTAATAATATTTTTTTATTTAAGTTATTTTAAGTTGTTTAATTTTAGTTTAAGTTTTATTCAATAATTTGATTGAATTATGAATTTTGAGTTCTTGTATGAAACATGACCTTTATTTCAACATATTAATATAGCTAAATTGAATTTTGAAGATTATTTAATTGATTTCCCACAAAGCAAAGTGGACGGGGAAGAGTAACCGAATATATGATAATCACGTAAAGGGTGTTCAAGAATTTGTTAAATACTTTTATATAAATCTTAAAAGTGATAAGATTTCATGTCCATGAACCCGTTGTATGAACGAAAAATATAAGTCTTTCGAATACATTAAGTTTCATTTACTAAAAAGGGGAATTTGTCAAGACTAAAAGATACGGACATAACATGGTGAAAAGATTGTACCTTATGTTCTGGAAGAATTACTAGTACCCGATAGTGTAATGGAATCCCATCGAGTGGAAGTGGTACATAACTCTCTAACACATTGTCCTTCGACTGACACAAATGATTATTCTTTCGGAGTTAACCACCATCAAAACAATCAACCTATGGATATATATAATGTGCATTATAACCAAGTCAATGAACAAGTTGATGTTGAATTACTAGAAGATCGGGAATATATACGGTTGAAAGTCGATGTGTCTATATCGTTGTATAAATATTACGATGAAGATCATTTGGTATTATATGCGATGATTAGTTTTCATAATTTTAAGAATTAATTTGGTTTTTCAATCAATAGCATAACTGTTAGCTGGGTTAAAGATAATCTCCCAAAAGAAAACACATTACTATACAATTATCCTACAATAAAGAAGAGCTTAATGGATTTGGGTATGAAGTACAAATTTATTCATGTATGCAAGTATGATTTCATATTGTAATGCAACGAGCACGAAGAGAAAGATAAGTGTCATGTATGCAGTGAGCCAAGATATATGGCTTGTGAGAATGGAAAGGTTAAGATTGCAAAATATCATAAGTGCTAGCAAGTTACACAACAGGTTTTGAAGTATATTCCCCTCGAGCCATGGTTAAAATGGTTTTTCACTATACGATGGATAGCAGAGTCCATGACATGGCATGCTCGATGAGAGGTAAGTGGGAATCTCATGCATCATCGGATTGAGTCATTAATCTCTAAACTTTCAATCCCACAACACCATGAAATTTATAAAATAAATGCACAATGTTCATTTTGTATTATCAACCGATGGCTTTAAACCTTTTTGTAATTCAAATACTAATTAAAGTTAATAGCCAGTTCTTATGGAGCCTTTAAGTCTACCTCCAACAGCGTGCATGAGAAAGGGGTTCACTTTACTGTCTTTATTGATACCCCAAAAATGATAAGTATATATTAATAACCCCATTAATCAAAGAACTTAAAGAGTTGTGGGATAAAGGCTTGACAGTGTTTGGCTCTCATAAGGGTGAAGAATTCAAACTTAAAGCAATGGTGATGTGGGCGATACTCAACCATCCTTCTTGCGGGATCTTGTTCGATTGAAATGTTCATGGTTATTATGGTTGTACCATACGTGGGGAGGAAATTTAATCCAGTTAGATAAATTATAGTCTTAAAATGAGTTGAATGGGTCATCGTAGATTTATACCGACCAGCCGCCCTTTTAGGAATGGAAAGTATAACTTATTACCTATCAGTCACGAGCATAGGATAGTGTCTGTTCGGCTTTTTTGTCTGCAGATCGAGGAGAAAACTAAGGTGGAGATTGTAGGGAATACGTATGTAAGAAAACACCCTCAATTTGTAAACCTGAAGAGTGAAGATAGGGAGGATCCAAAAAAACCTATTAAAATGAAGTCATGTTCCAGATGATCAAAATTTTTTGACTCATCGTATTGGAAAGTTCATCGTGTAAGTCATGTAATTGATGCAATGCACATGAACAATAATGTTAGGTAACATTTGATTGGAAAATGTCTGGGTGGGTATCATTCAAAATATAGAGACTAGGCACGCCACGATCTATAAAAGATGAAAATAAAGGAGAAATTGTCGTTGAAAAATGATCCTACAATAGGAAGAAGTCCAATCCCACCGGCTTCTTTCACTTTGAGTACTAGTTATTCGGGTAATTTGCACAGGATAGTAAGCTACCAAACAAATTACCTGAAACAGTGAAAGTCTCACGACTGGCATGTCATCATTGAATTTAACCATCTACTATTTAGGCTTTTCTTCTTCGAGCACAAATATCTTCTTCGAGCAATTATGTAAATAAGTTTATGCTTTACTCTACTTTGTGTAATTATGGTAGACAGAATGCGTATTAAATCTATGAATTCAACTTTAGCTAAGGAAACTTGGGTATTAGAAAAATATTTTCCTTCCTCATTCTTCGATATCAACATTCAACTACATGTGCATTTATGTTATGAGGCTTTATTGTCTGGTCCCATTAGGTGTCGTTGGATATATACTTTTGAGAGGTTGATGAAAATCTTCAAATATTACATTAAGAATACACGATATATTTTAGGGTCAATTGCTGAAGAACACGTAACTATGGACTCATCGATATATGCTCGAGGATATATGCTAGGACTATAGCTGAGGAGGTTCAATCCTCATGAAGAACAAGAGATTGAGGAAACTGATGAGTTTGTGGATGAATTGCATTTTGGAAACCCTAAAGAGGTTAGACTCCGTAATATACAATATAAGCAAGTAGCTCATTACGTCTTCAAATTGAAAGATAAGGTTGAAGATTGGAGAGAGTAAGTAGCTACATTATTAATTGAATTATTCTTGTTTGATTATATGTATTCTATATATAATGATCTAAAATCTAAAATTTTATCTTTAGGAAGTATGAGAACGAAAATCAGAGGAGAAATTGCACGATGAATGATTTTAGAACATGGATATCGGCAGTTTCCACCTCTTATATGTACAATTATTAATAAATGGAGCTTCTAAAGAGAGGTGATGTCTCTTCAAGGCTTGCACTCCCAACAAAAGTTCCCAAAATTTGTGCGAAGGACTTTAAGAAATTATCCACCAGCTATTTTGATTTCATTTCATATCCATTTGAGGAAAAGTTTTTACGCAGAATTTTAATTTCTACATTGACTACACGTGTTGTTTGCAAAAGCAATAAAAATTCAAAAGATACGGTGCTAACCCATTATTGGATTCTCCAAAAAATCCTGGAACTTAATTATTTATATTTCATAAAAATTGTATTCTATTATGACTGGGTGAAGGTGGAGGACACTACGAATGCTTGAAAAATTGACCTTGACTTAAAACTTATCATTGCAGAATTATCAAAGATGAAGAGTAAAGATCACATAGTCAACGATCCTTTTATTTATTCCTTTTAGAAAATAAAGAATGTATTCTACTCAAAGTACATAAACAATGGCAATTGGTCTATTGTTGTGCATGAAATAAAAGGTATGACTACCCAAGCGGTTGATTAAAGTCTCCTAAGAGTTCCAGCAAGCTCTTGATAACAACCCTAATTTGAATGATCTTTTAGATGGTTTAGAGGAACATTGAGTATTAAAACATTATTTTAACCTTGATAATCCTATATTTATCCTATTTTTATAATGGCCCTTGACAATCCCATTTATATCCAAATTATATCCCTTTATGATATTTATGTTATACTCACGCTTTAGCTTGAATGTTTAGTTTGATTTATGAATGATTAGGTTGTTTTTTGTATGATTAGTTGGAATTATTAAAAGATGCCACTATAGTGGGAAACTCCCAATAGTCCCCAAACGGCCTCGTAAGGGGTAAGAACACCCTAAATGGGGACAATGTAATTCGTAAGAACTGATCGCGTAGTCATGGATGCACGATTTGAGAATATGACTAAAATTTTCAAATATCTAGACTTAGTCTTAAAAATAGGCCACTGGAGGGTGAAAACCTAAAACGACCCCCAAATGACCCTGTAAGAAACATGAACACATGACTAGGGATCAATGTAACTTGTAGAAAATGACCGCATAGTCACGGGATGCCCGATTTCATAATACAAATAAAATTTGTAAATACTTATGCTTAAAAAAATGTTGTTAGAGGGGGAAACCCAAAACAATGCCTCGAAAGAGGCATGAACATCTTGCATGGGACCAATGAAACTCATAGGAACTGGCTGCGTAGTCCCGAGATGCCCGGTTTAAGAATTTGACTAAAATTTTCAAATAACTAGACTTAATCTTAAAATAAATTGCAAAGGGGGAAAATAAAAAACAGCCCGAGAAGGGGAACAAACACCTCGCACAGGACCAATATAACTTGTAGATACTGATCGCATAGTCAAGAGATGCCAGATTTGAGGATATGACTAAAATTTGCAAATTTCAGGTTTTATACTTAAACCATGCCTTTAGACGGTGAAAACCAAAAATAACCCCCCCAAAAAACTCGTAAAGGGCACGAACACCTCGCACGCGACCAATGTAACTCATAGGAACTGACCAGGTAGTAATGAGATGTTCGATTTTAGAATATGACTAAAATTTAACAAGACTTAGGCTTAAAAACATGCTGCTAGAGGGTGAACATGCAAAACACCACCAAACGACCCCGTAAGGTGCACGAACACCTCGCTTGGAACCAATGTAACTCGTAGGAACTAATTACATAATTGTAACAACCCCATTTTACACGTAAAGATTGGTCAGACATGATATGCTAAAGATGGGTCTTGTTTATCATTTTATATAATTCTCATCAACAACCATAATAAAACATTCGTATTTGGAAACCACAAGCGTAATAAAATCGATTTAAATTAATAACTAAGAAATAATAAGTCCAACATTCACATCAAAATAAGATAAAATCTCAGCACAAATAAGACTGTCTCAATTGACTGAATAAAATAAAATCTAGGCTTATGTCCATACAATATCCTAAAATAAGAGACAAAAATAGAATTGCAGCCTAAACTAGAGTCAACGAAGTGATATCCGATGAGCAAAGTAGGACCGCAAGGTTGATATCTCATCAGTCCTTATATCCCTATTTATGCACACCTGAGGGTAGAAAACATTTATAATTTGGGTTAGTGCTCTAGACTTACAAGAATCAACTTACGAAAATTAAAATGCAATAATACAATTAGTTCAATGTATGAAATTTCCCATCGACACTCATATATGTTATTTAACCCCTCTTCTAAATGTAACACTACACGCATATCCTTCCAAGTCCAAAATGTAATGACAAACAAATATACCATCATTTAATGTACTATGCATCCAAGACAATCTACGTACTAAAATGTACGTGTCTACAATCGCGTTACCTGATTCGGCACGAATATTTCATTTAATTACACCATTTACTTATGCATTTTATACCCCTCGGGTAGTTTAATTTCTATAATTATGATCATTAACCAAACAACCTCCATTTTATATGTCAACATGCATGATGAGGTATAATTGAGCTTTTGTAGGTATTACAGTGCTTATTGGGAAGTTCGGTAGCATTTCGAGGAAGTTCCGTCGATAATCGCACGCAAAAGAGCATTTTAGTAATTTAACCATTTCAATTTCATACCCAATGTCTTCACGGAAGTTGAATACCTATTAATCATCTTCGTATGGCCACTTACGGTGCGCGATTTTGAGTCCAAATGAATAAATTACGGCATTTCTTGCAAAGGAAGTACTAGAAGAAAATCACTTAAGGCATGGAGTTCACACCTGCTTATGGGAATCAACTCGGGGGCCAAATCGAATCAATTCGGTTAGTGGAAGATCGTAAAATTTGTAGCACCTGGTCAATCTCCCCTTGTCCCCAATCGACTGCTCATTCAGAGTATGCCCACGATGGATGGTGATATACCCGTATATACCCTCAGCCATGCCGAGGGCGCCCTGCACCTCATCAGGCCCAGACGACCCCATAGGGACCGACCCTTCATCAGGCTCTGGACGACCCCTCAGGGGGCCGACCCTTCATCAGGCTCCGGACGAGGGAATACTTAATTAAAAACCATTAGCTTGGTTATTATAACCCTCGGCCTTAATGAGGATCAATGGAGGGGACCACCCCACCATTGTCCTCAAGAAAGACGAGGGAATACTTGATTAAAAACCATTAGTTTGGTTATTGGAACCCTCGGCTATAATGAGGGTCAATGGAGGGGACGACCCCACCATTTGCCCTCAAGAAAGACGAGGGAATACTTAATTAAAAACCATTAGTTTGGTTATTATAACCCCGAGCCTTAATGAGGATCAATGGAGGGGACTACCCCACCATTGTCCTCAAGAAAGACGAGGGAATACTTGATTAAAAACCATTAGTTTGGTTATTGGAACCCTCGACTATAATGAGGGTCAATGGAGGGGACGACCCCACCATTGCCCTCAAGAAAGACGAGAGAACACTTAATTAAAAACCATTAGTTTGGTTATTATAACCCTCGGCCTATAATGAGGGTACCCTCCCTTGACCCTCATCATAGGCCGGGGGAGGGGTTAGTGGTATTGTTGGGTTAGTGATATTGTTAGTACAAAAAATCCACAATAAAAATCACATAAGAGACGAGTACGGAAGACAGCAAGAGACATTATATTATAAAGTGATGTTCATTTAACAAAAATAGAGTACAAAAATATTGATTACACTAAGAGGGTGTGGGCTACAGACAGCCACCCTATTGAGCAGCATCAGAGGGAAGGGCCTCAACGTCAATGAGAGAGGTTTCCTCAATGACCACGACAGGCCGAGCCTCAGATGTGCCTGTGCCTTCTGCATGATGAGACTCCACTTGAGCAATAAGTGGGTCATCTAGTTAAACTTCCTCAAGAGAGGGGTGAACAGACGACACTGCGTCAGCAAACTAAAGGACGACCCACCGACAGGTCGTCCTAATCCCCCTCTCTAAGTACTCAAGACCGAAGCCTTGGAACTCGTCTGAGAGTTTGTAGGCCTCCACAGCATCGGTCTCTACCTTCTTCACTACCTCAGATAGCTCAGTCTTGTGTTGATCCCCCATGTTGGTCAAAGCCTCGTCCCTCTCCTTAATTAGCAAGTCCTTGGCCGCCATGTCTGCATCATGCTGCCTCGTCAGCTCTTCCAGAACCCTTGCGTGTTCAATTCTGGCACTCTTTAGCTCATCCCTTGCAGTCTCCAGCTCCGTCTGCAAATCGGCCTCGTGTTGGATGGCTCTCTCGGCTTCATGGAATTTTTGTTGGTTCTTAGCCATTCATTTAGTAGCCGAAGTGAAAGCGCATGCAGACTGCACAGAAATAATAAACAGTTGTTAAGAGGCCGAGAAAATAGTTAGTGAAAGAATGCAACTAAGGGAATACCTGAGCTAGAGCATGCATACCATAGTCATACATTTTTGCTGGAGGCATCTGTGACAGAAATTCATAATCAGCAGCCGAGGGGGCAGAAAACATGGATGCCTTGGCTGCCCTCAGGTTCGTGATCAGGGAATATGGCTAGGCCTTCAGTGATGTCAAGTTTTAGGACCAGAAGTCCCCCTTGCTAGAAGAGAAACCATTCCCCTCGTATGACTCCACCCTCGCCCTCGTCCTAGAATCCAGCTGAGGGTCAGCAGGGACTTCAGGCTCTTTTCTTTCATGACCGTCGGATGTCGGTTCAACAAGTGTCGGCCCCACGGCCTTTGTCTTCCTCGGAGCCTGTTGAGGCTCCTTGTCCTTCCTCTTGCCTGAGCCAGATAGCAAACTTGGGGCAATCATTTCCCAGAGTTAATCAGATATACCAGAGGGATGACCTGAAAGGGGGACGATACGTTAGAAAAATGTAGAGGCAAAGATGAAACACTTGAAAAAAGTAAAGAATGAGCAAAAAATAATGTAACTCACATAGCTCTGTCAGGGGACCGACCCTCAGACCAGCTTCTTTGAGGAACTTGGGGGTCATCAGATCTTCAAATTTTGCAATCTCACCCCCTCTCCCTCGTTCCCTCAGGTACTCAACTATGTCTTTCTCATCCAGACTAAGTTCGGGATCAGACCTGGCCTTCATCGAGGGGTTTGACCATCTTTGGGAACCGTCGGACTATTGTCCAAATGTTGAGACTCGGCAGAAAATTCCCACTCCCCGGAAAAGAAGAAAAATCTCTTCTTCCAATCGTGGTTTGAGGTCTGTGCCACGTGGAGAAGTGTTTTGTCAGACCTCCTCTCCCCCAGGTGGTAGTACCCAGGCTGTTTGGAGGAGGAGGTGATATTGTAACAGGCCAAAAATATGTCGACTGATGGCTTGTCAGTGAAAGCATTCTTCCACAAGGATATGTAGCCAAGGATCGTCCTCCAGGAGTTGGGAGGAAGCTGAGAGGGGGCAACGCCGAGGGCTGACATGATATCTACGACAGCAGGATGCAGAGGGAATCTGACACCAACCTTGAACATTTGTTTGTATAATGCAACCTCTCCCTCTTCACCCTCGAAGAACCTCTCAGACTCAGAGGGAACCCTCATATTTATATTTGGGGACACTCCATAGGCATGCCTCCATAACAAGAGGTCATGATCCCTAACTGAGGACATATAGGACGAGGCATGGGAGGTGTCAACCTGGTCATCATCTGAGTCCTCACCCTCGTCCTCTGTCCCCTCTCCCTCGGCCTCATCACCTGCCAGAGACCTCTGAGGAAAAGACATCTGGAAGGCATGTGGAGATAGAGTAGTCACAGGGACGGCCTCGGAAGCAACCATACCCTCGGCCTATCGGCTTGGGCTTAGGTCAGACGCCTCACCTCTCCCAGAAGGTTCAGCGCCAGTGGGCGATGAGGCTCTCTCATCCATCTCTCCTGAATAACTCTCGGTAGGACGACAGGACGACCCACAAGACTCAGATGGCTCAAATGGTTTTATGGTGGCTAGAGGAATGGGAAATATGGGTCTTACCCAATTAGGGTCGGCCCCTCGTCTCCTCGCCTCCTCTTCCTCTATTCGCCTGATCTCTATGAAAAGCTTCTCTCGTAAGGATGGGAACTCCTCGGCTAAATTATAAAGCCTCCTAAGCATTAAGGGGGAGACCCTACACTTAGAAGAATTTGGGTAACCTAACCTAACTACAAACAAATCTCACAATTGACCAGGGTGGACTTTTCGATCAAAACCTAAGAATTGAAGGGTTTTTGTATCAAGAACAATTCAAGAACAGCTTACCGGAGGTTACACCGGAAAAGCTATGGAACAGCCTAAGAAAATCTAACCCTATGAGCTTAAAACAGGAAAGCAAAAAAGAAATGAAGATAAGTAGGGCACTAGGGTCAAGGTGTTACCTGAGGAGGAATGGCGAAGCTGCTAAGCTTGAAGGTTCAAAAACTGCAGAAATGGCAAGAAGGCTGGAAGCGAGAGAGAGAGAGCTTGGGTGCAAAGAAGAAGAAGAGAATGAATGGTTTCAAAAATGGATTATATACCTTAGTAATGAGTGGGTACATTACCCAAGCCAAAGCACAGCCCAAGAGGAGGACATCATTAGGGCATAAAGCCCCAAGCAGCATGCAGCCGCCATGCCTTGAAAACTGGAATGACATTGGATAAAAATTTGACAGCTATCACATCAGTTTGACAAGTGTCACTCATCAAACAGACCATACACTTAGTCTCAAAAGCAACATTATCCCTCAGCCATCTCAACATCATCTATGGCTCAGGGCTGGGGGTTGATTGATGTACCCGTATATACCCTCGGCCATGCCGAGGGCGCCCTGCACCTCATCAGGCCCAGACGACCCCTTAGGGGTCGACCCTTCATCAGTCTCCGGACGACCCCTCGGGGGGCCGACCCTTCATTAGGATCCGAATGACCCCCCGAGGGGCCGACCCTTCATTAGGCTCCGGACGACCCCCCGATGGGTACGACCCTTCATCAGGCTCCGGACGACCCTCCGAGGGTACGACAGTACGAGGCCCAAATTAAGCCAGACTCATTACCGGAAGGAACTTTTCCCTCGGCCTCATGTCAAAGGTCGAGGGTGACATCATCACAGCGCGTGATTTGGGAGACGTGTGGAACAGTGCGCGTGAGGATCATATGGCACATGGGAGACCGTTATAACAAAATCACACCCTCACGTGAGGGAATATTATGTCATCATTTGGCATCTATAGGTGTCAACAGGGGATTGGCTAGATCATTATTCACATGCACCATGCATACTTGGGGGTACACTACACCCCCTAAGACCTATATATACTTGTCACCTACAACCCTACAGGGGAGATCGATCGATAATTGTAACCTTAGCTAAAACTCTGCTTGTACACACAGTAGAGAGAGAAAGTGAGCTTATCTGTATTGTATCCAAGGCCATTAGTGCCCATACTTAGTGGATCACACACTCACAGTGGATGTAGGCCAAATTTGCTAAACCACTATACATCATTATCTTATTCCTCTTATACTCATCTCCTTCTGCACACTTATACACTTACATCTCTATGGCTGCCATGGCTGCCATTGTTTGAGCTCATCATCACTTATCCGGTGGTGCTAGATTTCAGCATCATCAGTTTGGCGCCGTCTGTGGGAATGAGAAGACATCTCTTCCCTTGTACAACTTGACCTCACTGGGCACTCTGGTGGTGAGCCAGCTCTCCCCCTGAGAGGAGATGTTTCACCATTGAAAGAGACCCATTAAGTTTCTCAAGCTCACCAGTCTTTTCTTCAGTTCAGCTTTTCATAGCTCAAACACATGGCACCTGAGATGCCACCACCACCACTTACCCCGTCGGATGATGGGGGAGGACCCAATTCTAGTCAGCCACCACCTCAGTCTGAGATGGCTGATGTGGCAGCAGCCTTAAAGTCTCTGGCAGCAAGACAACGGAGGATGCAGGAGCAGTTCACAGCTTTAAGCCAGAACATACTAAGACAACCAGGGGTTTCACCTGAGATGATTACTCCGGCAGCAGCTCCAGGATAGCATGAAGCCAGGGGACCACCCCAGGCACCACGCAAAGACCTGCCACCCCCTCAGCGGCGTAGAGATGTTGCTGACCCCCGGCGTCTACGCCTGGGGAGGTAAGGAAACCCTTATCCTGAGGACAGGTATGACGACCTGGAGGGAGAGGAGGCCCTATAGAATGTTGGGAACCATATGAGGTCTCTAACAATATGGTACGACCTCTCCAGGAAAGTAGAGGAAAGTGCGGAAGACCAAATCCTGATGATCGCCCGAGACGCTCTGCTTTTGATCGCTTGAGTAGGAGGTCAGCCTTTGAGAGGCTGGGCCCAGTAAATGACCTGCGGGAAAAATTGTCCAGGCCAAGGAGTGTTGCGAGGTCCAGGAGGGAGGCGGCAGATGGCCGACCCTAAGGACGGGATGACGGTCAAAGGGAAGTAAACAGCCGACACAGGCCTGCCGCAGCAGAACCCTCCGTCCACCTTAAAGAGGCGGCAGGGGATAACATCGGCCAAGCCGACCTTGCGAGGCCCTGTAATAACTCGATCCAGAGACTAGAGGATAAGATCGGTGATATACTGAAGATCCGGGACCCTATTCAGAAGGGATACACCATAGGCTCACCCTTTGTGGCGAAGATAGTCAACTTCCCTACGCCATCAAGGTTCAAGCCACCTGTGGTCACCCCAAGATACGACGGAAGCACCAACCCTGTCCACCATGTTAAGATGTATCAATCAGCAGCATACATATACTCTATCTCAGATGAGATGAGGTGTCGTGCCTTTTCTGGTACCCTGACTGGGGCTGCACATATCTGGTACACGTCTCTTCCAAAAAATTCCATTGAAAACTTTAAGCAGTTGGCAGACCGGTTCATCCACAACTTTTTCTTTGGGGTGAGGCCACAGAAGAAGACCACCCACCTGCTCTATGTTAACCAGGGGAAGAATGAGAGTCTGAGGGACTACATAGCCAGATTCAATAAAGAGAAGCTGGAGGTGGAAGACTATGAGGAGAGCATAGCTATGACAACCCTGATTGGACAACTCCAAAAGGGGAAGCTGTTATGGAAGCTTACTGAAGACCCTCCAAGGATGATGGATGAATTGCTGTCAACAGCAGGAAAGGTGATGAACGCCGAAGAGGCGATGGCCACAAAATACGAAGACGAAAAAGGAGGCGCTAGTGGGGGTAAATACCATAAGAAGAACAAAGAGGGGAAGAAGAGGTCTACGGATGACAAGTTCGCTGGTTACACCCCTCTAACGGTCAGCTGTGAACAAATTCTCAATGAGATAAAGAGTGACCGATCCCTGAAGTGGCCTGAGAAGTTGAGGGCAGCCCCCAACAAGAGGAACAAGAGCCTGTGGTGCAAATTTCACCAAGACCACGACCACATAACATAAAAATTCTTTTCTCTAAAAGATGAGATTGAGAAGATGCTGAAATAAGGGAAGCTCGGAAAGTACGTCGACAAAGGTGCCTTCAAGAGGGGCTGAGGAGACGACCCCCGAAATAAGCGAGGCGATGCATGTAGAGAAGGTCCTCAAAAAAGAGGGGACGACCCTTCTGATGATGAGGACGACCCTGACCTCCCGCCGAGAGACGACCAAGGTCCTGTCAAGAGGCTTAATATGATCTCGCTCGGAGTAGGAATGATCTCCGGGGGTCTAGCAGGAGGAGGGTCTGAGGTCGCTGACAGGAAGGCCCATGTGGCTGAGGCCAAGGCAGTGACGAAGACGGTGCACTCAACCTCTCTGGAGTTCAAGTCAGAAAAAAGAAAGAAGGTTTACATGGACACTCTGATAGTGGGATTCTCGAGGATGGACTTTAAAGGCCTCCTAGCCCCACACGACGACCCACTCGTCATCACAACTAGGGTTCATGGGTGTGAGGTGCCGAGGATATTGGTCGATGGGGGCAGTTCTGTAGATGTAATATTTTGGCCATGCTTCAAAGACTTAGGTCTCAGCCGTGCTAGACTCGTCCCATACCATCATCCATTGATTGGGTTCAGTGGGGAAAAGGTTCATCCCCTTGGAGTATATGAGGCCGATGTCAGGATGGGGGACGAGTGGCCGAGATGGATTACCAATAAGGTCAGCTTCTTTGTGATGGATGAACATGTGTTTTCGGCCTACAACATCATACTGGGGCGTGTGTCCCTCAAGGGGTTTGAAGCTGTGCCGTCTACGATCCATCAGATAATTAAATTTCCTACCCCTTACGGGGTGGGGGAAGTTCAGGGAGACCAGACGACAGCGCGAGAATGTTACTACAACTCTGCTGAAGAAAGGGAGGCACACAAGAGGGATACAACTACTTACAATATTGATACCCTAGACCCCAGGGATGAGACGAAACTAAAGAAAGGAGAGGCCACGGAAGAGGTAGAATCCATCATCCTCGATAAGGATGACTCGGAAAAAACCCTCCAAGTCGATAAGTCTCTGAAGCCTAATATCAAGGAAGACCTCATTTAACTGTTGAGGAGAAGACGAAGCGTCTTTGTGTGGAGTCATGTAGATATGCCGGGGATCAACCCTAAAATCATGTGCCACAAGCTCAATGTGGTAGAGGGAACAAAGCCAATAAAGCAGAAGATGAGAATTTATTCTCGAGAAAAGTATGAGGTCATTAGGGATGAGGTCAAGAAATTAGAAGACGCTGAGTTTATCAGAGAGGTCATCTACCCTGAATGGTTGTCCAATGCAGTCATTATCCCAAAGGCCAACGGGAAGTGGATAATGTGTGTGGACTTCATCGACCTCAACAAGCACTGTCCCAAAGACAACTTCCCTCACCCCCGCATTGACCAGATGGTAGACGTTATCGCAGGCCTTGAGCTCATGAGCTTTATGGATGCCTATTCAGGGTACAACCAGATCTTTATGAACCCTGAGGACTCAGAGAAGACAGCCTTCATCACTGACATGGGGACATACTATTATAGGGTCATGCCCTTTGGCCTGAAAAATGCGGGGGCAACGTACTAGCTCCTTGTAAATAAAATGTTAGAAGACCAAATTGGGAAGTATATGGAGGTCTATGTAGATGACATGCTGACTAAGAGTTTGAAGGCAGAAGATCATGTGGCAGACCTGGAGAGGACCTTTAATACGATGGACAAATACCAGATGAAGCCTAACCCGGCCAAGTGTGTCTTCGGGGTCAGATCAGGGAAGTTCTTAGGCTTTATTGTAAACCAAAGAGGCATCAAGGCCAATCCTGAAAAGATAAAGGCCCTTGTTGAGATGAAGACCCCCAAGTCCATTAAAGCCGTTCAGATACTCATAGGGAGAGTTACTGCCTTGAACAGGTTCGTGTCTAGGGCCAGAGACAGGTGTCTACCATTCTTTAAAATTCTCATAAAAGCCTTCGAATGGAGTGAAGAGTGTGGTGAGGCCTTCAAGGAGTTAAAATCATACCTGGGGTCTCCCTTGCTGTTGTCACGGACCGTGCAGGGTGAAAGACTGTATGTGTACCTCGTCGTCTCAGAGTCAGCCAGCAGTGCAACCATTGTGAGAGACGAAGACGGAGTACAGAAGCCTGTGTATTTTAACATCAAGGCACACCAGGGGGCAGAGCAAAGATATCCAAGGATGGACAAGTTGGCCTATGCCTTGATCCATGCATCGAGAAAGATGAAGCCATACTTCTAGTCCCATACAATGGTCATCCTCACTGACTCTCCCCTTAGGCAGGCTTTGCACAAGCCTAAAAAATCAGGGAGGTTAATGGCCTGGGCTATAGAGATGGGGGAGTTTGACATAGTGTATCAGCCTAGGACGGCCATTAAGGGGCAAGCATTAGCAGACTTCGTAGCCGAGTTTACCTAGGAAGATGATAAAGCCGAGGGTGAGAGCCTCGGGAAGATAGATACCCGATAGGGTGAGCACACCGACACACCTGTAGATAAGGCTGAGACGAGCACCGCTATAAGGAAAGTGGTTGAAAATGAAGAGGGAAGGTATCTCTTTAGATAGCGGTCACTCACCGAGGGAGGTTTCTCAGAAGAACACATCGCGTGGAGTCTCTTCGTCGACGGGTCCTCTTGCGAAAGCGAGAGTGGATTAATAGTATCAGCACCCGACGGCATAAACATTGAGTACGCCCTAAGGTTCAACTTTAAGGCCTCCAACAACGAGGATGAATATGAGGCCTTGATAGCAGGCCTCTCCTTGGCCAGATCTCTTAGTATCGGCCAGATTTTGGTTCATAGTGATTCGAGGCTAGTAGTGAATTAGATACTAGGAGCGTACGAGGTCAAGGACGAGAATATGGCTAGGTACCTTGAGAAGGTGAGGTCATTACTAAAGGGCTTCAGAGAAGTGAAATTAAAGAGGATATCTAGGCTCGACAATGGCCGTGCTGATGCCCTTGTGAGGTTGGCCTCGGCAACTAGGACAGGCATCAGGAGGACGGTCCCAGTAGAAATTTTGCTTTGGCCAACTATTGAAGACGCTGAGGGAACACTTAGCAATTGCCTAAATGTTTCTCATGAAGCTTCGTGGATGGACCCCCTGATCAGGTACATTAAAGAGGGGGAGATGCCAGGAGCAAGGCAAGAAAGGAAGAAGTTGAGATACAGGGCTGCAAAGTTCGCTGCCATTGGGGATACCTTGTACAAAAAGGGATTTTTACTCCCCTTACTTAGGTGTGTGCACCCATCTGAGGTCCCATCCCTTTTGTAAGATGTGCACGAAGGATCGTGCTCAAGCCACATTGGGGGCATATCATTGGCGAAGAGGGTGATCACCCAAGGGTACTGGTGGCCGACCTTGGGGAAAGACGCCGCGACATATGTAAAAAAGTGCGATAAATGCCAGAGATTTGCCACCATCCCTCATCAACCCCATCAGCCTCTTACCTCCATTACATCCCCATGGCCATTTGCAGTGTGGGGGATCGACCTCGTAAGACCCTTACCAAGAGAAGTCAATAACTATCGGTTCCTCATCATAGCTATTGACTATTTCTCAAAATGGGTGGAGGACGAACCGATGGTCATAATTACAGAGCAGAAGACCTTCCAGTTCATCTGGAAAAATGTTATATGCAGATATGGTCTCCCCAACACCCTCATCTCGGATAAAGGGACTCAGTTCAAGAATACCTCTCTACAGAGATACTGTAAAAGGGTGAGTATCAAACAATTTTTCTCCACACCAGGCCGACCTCAGGCCAATGGGCAAACAGAAGTTACAAATAGGACAATCCTAGATGGAATCAAGAAGAGGCTTGAGGAGGCAAAAGGAAGATGGGTCGATGAGTTATATATCGTGCTGTGGGCATACAGGACGACAGTGAGGACCTCTACCGGAGAGACCCCATCCATGCTAGCTTATGGCTCAGAAGCCGTCATCCCCACCGAGATTGGGTTTCCTACTCATAGGATCCAAATGTATGACCCCCAGAGAAATACAGAAGAAAGGAGACTCGACTTAGACCTGATTGAGGAAAGGAGGGAAGACGCCGAGATAAGGCAGGCCGCCTACCAGCAGAGGACTACAAGGTTTTACAATCAGAGGGTGAAACAGAGGTGAATCGCAGTGGGGGACTTGGTCCTCAAAAAGAATTGGAAAAAGCCCAACAAGCTCCATCCTAATTGGCATGGCCCATATAGGGTCATCGATGAAGTCGTCCCTGGGACCTATAGACTATAAAACCTAGAAGGGGAACCCTTTTACAACCCCTGGAATGCAGATCATTTGAAAAAATACTATCAGTAGTGTTGTGAGATCTTTATAGACCATAATTGTAATAGGAATTGCTCCAACAGAACACTTGTAAAATTAATGGTAGACACATGTGTTTCCCCTTATCCTGTGTTTATCAGTTCTAGTACGCATGAAAACATTTTCAGAGAACGTCCCTCGGCTATAATGAGGATCAATGGAGGGGACGACCCCACCATTGTCCTCAATAAAGACGAGGGAATACTTAAATAAAAACCATTAGTTTGGTTATTGGAACCCTCGGCTATAATGAGGGTCAATGGAGGGGACGACCCCACCATTTTCCTCAAGAAAGACGAGGGAATACTTTATTAAAAACCATTAGTTTGGTTATTGGAACCCTCGGCTATAATGAGGGTCAATGGTGGGGACAACCCCACCATTGCCTTCAAGAAAGACGAGGGAAGACTTAATTAAAAACCATTAGTTTGGTTATTGGAACCCTCAGCTATAATGAGGGTCAATGGAGGGGACGACCCCACCATTGTCCTCAAGAGAGACGAGGGAATACATTATTAAAAACCATTAGTTTGGTTATTGGAACCCTCGGCTATAATGAGGGTCAATGGAGGGGACGACCCCACCATTGCCCTCAAGAAAGACGAGGTAATACTTAATTAAAAACCACTAGTTTGGTTATTGGAACCCTCGGCTATAATGAGGATCAATGGAGGGGACGGCCCCACCATTGTCCTCAATAAAGATGAGGGAATACTTAATTAAAAACCATTATTTTGGTTATTGGAACCCTCGTCTATAATGAGGGTCAATGGAGGGGACGACCCCACCATTGCCCTCAAGAAAGACGAGGGAATAATTAATTAAAAACCATTAGTTTGGTTATTGGAACCCTCGGCTATAATGAGGGTCAATGGAGGGGACGACCCCACCATTGCCCTCAAGAAAGACGAGGGAATACTTAATTAAAAACCATTAGTTTGGTTATTGGAACCCCAGGCTATAATGAGGATCAATGGAGGGTACGACCCCACCATTGTCCTCAAGAAAGACGAGGTAATACTTGATTAAAAAACATTAGTTTGGTTATTGGAACCCTCGGCTATAATGAGGGTCAATGGAGGGGACGACCCCACCATTGCCCTCAAGAAAGACGAGGGAATACTTAATTAAAAATCATTAGTTTGGTTATTGGAACCCTCGGCTATAATGAGGATCAATGGAGGGGACGACCCCACCATTGTCCTCAAGAGAGACGAGGGAATACTTGATTAAAAACCATTAGTTTGGTTATTGGAACCCTCGGCTATAATGAGGGTCAATGGAGGGGACGACCCCACCATTGCCCTCAATAAAGACGAGGTAATAGTTAATTAAAAACCACTAGTTTGGTTATTGGAACCCTCAGCTATAATGAGGATCAATGGAGGGGACGACCCCACCATTGTCCTCAATAAAGACGAGGGAATACTTAATTAAAAACCATTAGTTTGGTTATTGGAACCCTCGGCTATAATGAGGGTCAATGGAGGGGACGACCCCACCATTTGCCCTCAAGAAAGACGAGGTAATACTTAATTAAAAACCATTAGTTTGGTTATTATAACCCCCGGACTTAATGAGGATCAATGGAGGGGACGACCCCACCATTGTCCTCAAGAAAGACGAGGGAATACTTGATTAAAAACCATTAGTTTGGTTATTGGAACCCTCGGCTATAATGAGGGTCAATGGATGGGACGAACCCACCATTGCCCTCAAGAAAGACGAGGGAATACTTAATTAAAAACCATTAGTTTGGTTGTTATAACCCTCGGCCTATAATGAGGGTACCCTCCTTTGACCCTCATCATAGGCCGAGGGAGGGGTTAGTGGTATTGTTGGGTTAGTGATATTGTTAGTACAAAAAATCCACAATACAAATAACATATGAGACGAGTATGGAAGACAGTAAGAGACGCTATATTACAAAGTGATGTTAGTTTTAGAAAAATAGAGTACAAAAATATTGATTACACTAAGAGGGTGTGGGCTACAGACAGCCACCCTATTTAGCAGCATCAGAGGGCAGGGCCTCAACGTCAATGAGAGAGGTTTCCTCAATGACCACGACAGGTCGAACCTCAGATGTGTCTGTGCCTTCTGCATACATAGATTCCACTTGGGCTAGGGCTTCAGCAATAAGTGGGTCATCTAGTTGAACTGCCTCAAGAGAGGGGCGAACAGACGACACTGCGTCAGCAAACTTAAGGACGACCCACCGACAGGACGTCCTAATCTCCCTCTTTAAGTACTCAAGACTGAAGCCTTGGAACTCGTCTGAGAGTTTGTAGGCCTCCACAGCATCGGTCTCTACCTTCTTCCCCGCCTCATATAGCTCAGTCTTGTGCTGAGCCACCATGTTGGTCAAATCCTCATCCCTCTCCTTAATAAGCAAGTCCTTGGCAGCCATGTTTGCATCATGCTGCCTCGTCAGCTCGCCCATAACCCTTGCGTGTTCAATTCTAGAACTCTCTAGCTCAACCCTTGCAGTCTCCAGCTCCATCTGCAAATCGTCCTCGTGTTGGATGACTCTCTCGGTTTCATGGAATTTTTGTTAGTTCTCAGCCATCCATTTAGTAGCCGAAGTGAAAGCGCATACAGACTGCACAGAAATAATAAACAGTTGTCAAGAGGCCGAGAAAACAGTTAGTGAAAGAATGCAACTAAGGGAATACCTGAGCTAGAGCATGCAGACCATAGTCATACACTTTTACTGGAGGCATCTTTGACAAAAATTCATAATCAGCAGCCGAGGGGGCAGAAAATATGGACGCCTTGGCTGCCCTCAGGTTCTTGATCAGGGAAGACGGCTCGGCCTTCAGTGATGTTAAGTTTTAGGACCAGAAGGCCCCCACGCTAGAAGAGGAACCAGTCCCCTCGTATGACTCCACCCTCGCCCTCGTCCTAGAATCCGGCCGAGGGTCAGCAGGGACTTCAGGCTCTTTTCTTTTGTGACCATCGGCTGTAGGTTCAACAAGTGTCGGCCCCACGACCTTTGTCTTCCTCTGAGCCTGTTGAGGCTCCTTGACCTTCCTCTTGCCTAAGCCAGATAGCAAACTTGGGGCAGTCATTTCCCAGAGTTAATCAGATATACCAGAGGGACGACCTAAAAGGGGGACGATACGTTAGAAAAATGCAGAGGCAAAGATGAAACACTTGGAAAAAGTATAGAATGAACAAAAAATAATGTAACTCACATAGCTCTGTCAGGGGACCGACCCTCAGACCAGCTTCTTTGAGGAACTTGGGGGTCATCAGATCTTCAAATTTTGCAATCTCACCCCCTCTCCCTCATTCCCTCAGGTACTCAACTATGTCTTTCTCATCCAGACTAAGTCTGGGATCAGACCTGGCATTCATCGAGGTGTTTGACCATCTTTGGGAACCCTCGGACTATCGTCCAAATGTTGAGACTCGACGGAAAATTCCCACTCCCCAAAAATGAAGAAAAATCTCTTCTTCCAATCGTGGTTGGAGGTCTGTGCCACGTGGAGAAGTTTTTTGTCAGACCTCCTCGCCCCCAGATGGTAGTACCCAGGCTGTTTGGACGAGTAGGTGATATTGTAACAGGCCAAAAATACGTCGACCGAAGGATCGTCAGTGAAAGCATTCTTCCACAATGATATGTAGCCAAGGATCATCCTCCAGGAGTTGGGAGGAAGCTGAGAGGGGGCAACGTCGAGGGCTGACATGATATCTACGACAGCAGGATGCAGAGGGAATCTGACACCAACCTTGAACATTTGTTTGTATACTGCAACCTCTCCCTCTTCACCCTCGAAAACCCTCTCAGACTTAGAGGGAACCCTCATAGTTATATTTGGGGACACTCCATAGGCATGCCTCCAGAGCAAGAGGTCATGATCCCTAACTGAGGAGATATAGGACGAGGCATGGGAGGTGTCAACCTGGTCATCATCTGAGTCCTCACCCTCGTCCTCTATCCCCTCTCCCTCGGCCTCATCACCTGCCAGAGACCTCTGGGGAAAAGCCATCTGGAAGGCATGTGGAGATAGAGTAGTCACAGGGACGGCCTCGAAAGCAACCATACCCTCGGCCTGTCGGCCTGGGCTTAGGTCGGACGCGTCACCTCTCCCAGAAGGTCCAGTGCCAGTGGGTAACGACGCTCTCTCATCCATCTCTCATGAATAACTCTCGGCAAGACAACAGGACGACCCACAAGTCTCAGATGGCTCAAATGGTTTTATGGTGGCTAGAGGAATGGAAAAGATGGGCCGTACCCAATTAGGGTCGGCCCCTCGTCTCCTTTCCTCCTCTTCCTCCTCTTCCTCTATTCGCCTGATCTCTATGAAAATCTTCTCTCGCAAGGATGGGAACTCCTCAGCTAAATTATAAAGCCTCCTAAGCATTAAGGGTGAGACCCTACACTTAGAAGAATTTGGGTAACCTAACCTAACTACAAACAAATCTCACAATTGACCAGGGTGGACTTTTCGACCAAAACCTAAGAATTGAAGGGTTTTATATCAAGAACAATTCAAGAAAAGCTTACCGGAGGTTACACCGAAAAAGATATGGAACAGCCTAAGAAAATCTAGCCCTATGAGCTTAAAACAGGAAAGCAAACAGAAATGAAGATAAGTAGGGCACTAGGGTCGAGGTGTTACCTGAGTAGGAATGGTGAAGCTGCTAAGCTTCAAGGTTCAAAAACTGCAGAAATGGCAAGAAGGCTGGAAGCGAGAGAGAGAGAGAGAGAGAGAGAGCTTGGGCGTGAAGAAGAAGAAGAAGAAGAAGAGAATGAATGGTTTCAAAAATTGCTTATATACCTTAGTAATGAGTGGGCCCATTACCCAAGCCAAAGCACAGCCCACGAGGTGGACATCATTAGGGCACAAAGCCCCAAGAAGCATGCAACCGCCATGCCTTGAAAACTAGAACGACATTGGATAAAAATTTGACAGCTGTCACATCAGTTTGACAGGTGTCACTCATCAAACAGACCATACACTTAGTCTCAAAAGCAACATTATCCCTGAGCCATCTCAGAATCATCTATGGCTAAGGGCTGGGGGTGATTGATATACCCGTATATACCCTCGGCCATGCCAAGGGTGCCCTGCACCTCATCAGGCCCAGACGACCCCTCAGGGGCTGACCTTTCATCAGGCTCCGGATGACCCCTCAAGGGGCCGACCCTTCATCAGGCTCCGAATGACCCCCCGAGGGGCCGACCCTTCATCAGGCTCCGGACGACCCCCCGATGGGTATGACCCTTCATTAGGCTCCGGACAACCCCTCAGGGGGCCGACCCTTCATCAGGATCCGGACGACCCCTCAGGGAGTCGACCCTTCATCAGGCTTTGGATGACCCTCCGAGGGTACGACAGTACGAGGCCCAAATTAGGCCAGACTCATTACCGGAAGGAACTTTTCCCTCGGCCTCATGTCAAAGGCTGAGGGTGACATCATCACAGCGCGTGGTTTGGGAGACGCGTGGAATAGTGCGCGTGAGGCTCACATGGCACATGGGAGACCTTTGTAACAAAATCACACCCTCGCGTGAGGGAATATTATGTCATCATTTGGCATCTACATGTGTCAACAGGGGATTGGCTAGATCATCATTCACATGCACCATGCATACTTGGGGGGTACACTACACCCCCCAAGACCTATATATACTTGTCACCTACAACCCTACAGGGGAGATCGATCGATAATTGTAACCCTACCTAAAACTCTGCTTGTACACACATAGAGAGAGAAAGTGAGCTTATGTGCATTGTATCCAAGGCCATTAGTGCCCATACTTAGTGGATCACACACTCGCAGTGGATGTAGTCCAAATTGGCCGAACCACTATACATCATTGTCTTATTCCTCTTATACTCATCTCCTTCTACACACTTATACACTTACATCTCTATGGCTGCCATGGCTGCCATTGTTTGAGCTCATCATCACTTATCCGGTGGTGCTAGATTTCAGCATCATCAGATGGTGGGAGGCTTGAATCACAATATCTGGTTGACCGCCCCTAGTAACGAGTCGATTGGTCCCTTTAGTTTTGGCCGACTTTGTCTTACAATTTTCTTTTTCCTTTTGTTGGGACACTTAGTATAAATATAACCCTCACTTTTTTTGTAGAGATCTTTAATAAACTTTTTTTTAATTAGGTTTTGGTTGGGTTTTTGTTAGGTCCCTTCTCCCATTTACTTAGGGTTTATTACCATTTATGTAAGTTGCTACTATTCATTGTCTTCTCTACTTTGTTTAAGCTTTGTTTTGTGTAATTCTTTCTTTGTAATCTAGAATTACTTTCTTTCATTATTACTTTCATTTACTTTCTTGCATTCAATTCATTTCACTTAATATGCTTTCTAGCCAATTTAGTTTATGTTTTGACTGATTGAAATAACCTTGGGTTGATTTGGTTGCTTTTCTTTGGCGATGGGTTTCATGAGTTTAGTTCGATTTGGTTGTTCTTAATTTTACACCTACGAGATTTAATAGGGTATATCATGTATGCTCCGTATTTATGACCTTACATGTGTAATCTTGGGGGTTTGTTGACACCAAAATCATAGTAGGCTTTTATGACAATTTAGGGGGTGACAACTCTGGATTTTATTAATTGATGAAATGAGATTTAATCTTGGTAGACTCATTCTCCCATGTGACCAATTATACTAATTAACTCGAGTTGAGAGATATTATTCGCAATCTATAGTTTTTTATTTCATTTGTTAATCTTCATTTAATTCTATGCCTAGTATTATATTTTCTTTTGTTAACAATTATCTTTTAAAATTTTATTGAGAAGTAAGAAACCAATTAAAGTCTAGCAACATTTGTTTGTGGATTCGATATCCGAACTGGACACTGTACTCCCTTAAAAAATGTAGTCAATAGTTTAAGTTTTCGTATTGAGGTAGTGAAACGAATTCAACGATTGGCGTATGACATTGCGCCTTTTTTCACCCTTGATCAAAATGCTGCCGTTGTCGGGGACTTGTTTATTTTAGAATGTAATTGTTTTAATATTTCGTAATATTTTCTTTCTATTTGTATTTTTTGTTAAAAAATTTTGGTAGGACTTCTACATTTGAGTGACAAGAGAAGCTTGAATTTTCCAGACGCACATCATTTGTGGAATTTTCCATCTTTAGCTATTTGGGGTAAGCATGTCTTATTTTAATGTTTCCGGTAATCGTGGTGATAATTCTCAAAATCCCACTAAACCTATGACTTTTGGAGAATACTCGCAAAGTCAAAAATTTAAAACATATAACATGTCTTTGGGTGAGTATTACAAAAGTAAAGTTATGGATTATGGGAATTATGAGAATGATCATTCCAATATTGGGCCTTAAGGTCATTATAATAAGAAGGTTGAAACGATTTGCAATAGCTTTCAAAATTCTTATGATAATGATTTTGATAGTAGTTTCGATAATAGTTTCAAAACTTCTCATTTTCCAAAATCCACACCTCCACCTATGACATTGCGTGAGGACTTGAGCATTCTTGAAAATGAGAAATTTGAAAATCGTTATCGAAAATAAAATCGTTGTTGGGAGCATGGCTTTGATTTATTATTTGAATCCAGCGATGATTTTTCTTTCTAAAATTTTGAAGTTGAGGAGTGTTTTGAACCAAATGAGGAATCGATGTCTACTTGGAAACAATCCATTCTTCTCCTTCTCCATAGCATAGTAGAAAATGAAAATTAGGAAGAAATGGGCGTAGTATCCATTTGCAATGAAATGGTTTCTTCTTTGGAAAACAAATTTAAGGTTGAGACTTATGTTTCACCTCAAACAATTTTAGAAGAGCATTTCATTGAAAGTGAATCCTTCTCCTTTGGAATGAAATATTCGTGAGATAATGATTCATCTCCTAGGATTGAATTTTTTTCCTCCTTATCTTTATTCTATACTATCAAAACGATACAATTACCCGATGAATTGGTTCAAAACTTTAAACTGTTAAACCCTTTCACCGATGAGGAGTGCTTGATCGAGTTGATTTCCATGAAGTCAATCTTGCCTCCAACTGCTCCACCTCCCAATCCAAATGCAAAAATTTTAAGGGGAAATTCAGTTTTTATTGGATGCCATGTGTATTCATCACCCGTTCAATGCAAATCCCCCATCATTCCCCCCACCCCCCCCCCCCCCCCCCCAAAAAAATATTGGTGATGGTTAATTTCTTCCGTCTTACACATACCTTCCGTTATTTGAACGAAATTCCTATTTTTCAGACGGTATGCGTGAAAATGAGGGTATACCATTTTTCCCTCAAAATCAAATCATTTTTTGGGTGGACCCTAAAAAATTTCAACTTCTAGTGTATAGTAAAATGTTCAAATTGTAGGTTGTAAATAGTTAGTGTTTCTTTATTTTCCTTATTTTTCTTTATTCTTACTTATTGTCTACCGAAATTAGTTAAGTTTTTGCTATTTATTTTTTGTTATGCTTGGTGCTCACATGTTTTTTAGAATCATTGTACTTATACTTTCACGAGATTGCTCCATTTTGGGAAATATCGCTCTTTTCCTTTCTTTAGCTTGGTTCTTAATACACATTGAGGACAATGTCAAGTTTTAATTAGGGAGTGTAGGATATTATACCCATTGTTTTTCTTAGTCTATGATTTGATTATATGTCTTTCCCATGCATTCTTTTCTTGTAAAAATTAAAATTTTCAAAAAGATTTTCTTTCTTTTTTCTTCTTTGTTTGGCATTGTGGATTTATTGTCGATGATAAATTTCAATAAATGCCCGATCAAATAGACAATTCAATGATGCATGTTCTTGATTTTTGAGGTTATTAGACTTCAGTCCTCAATTATTGAAAGTATAATTAACTTCATGAATTAAACCTTAATCCCATGAGCACATGATCCTTTCTTATTTTATTGATTTGGTTTGAGATTTTTATTACTCGGTAATCTTTTGTTGCATTGTATATACTTACACCTAGTGATCTTTGGGATTTTACTCTCTTGTGAGTGTTTATACACTACTCCTTCCTCCTTGAAAATGTTACAGTCGTTGGTAATCTCATTATTCTTTCACTGGTCGTTCATTAATTGAGTTCATTTATGAAATGTGTTACTAGAGTAAGATTTTCAAAGTTGTTTTGACTCGAGAATTATGGAAACTTTAGGAAAGTATCATATTCCCTCTTTGCTATATCATCCAAATTGATCTTTACATCACCTTATATGTTTTCCCTCGGCAATCCCTTTGAACCTTAATATAGCCTTTCATTTCATAACCCAAAATCCCAACTAACTCTGAATTGGAGTTATAAACCATATATATATCACCTTCCATACCTTTGCTTAGAATGATACTTGGGATTGAATGATTTCCATGTTATGTGGTTGCAATTAAGCATGTGATAGTGTGAAAGAAAAGAAAAAGAGAAGAAAGAAAACAAAAGAAAAATTGAGGGAAAAAAGAAAAGTACATGGTGTTCAATAATACTTATCAATCTCCTATTATGCTTGTTATGGAATCATTATCCAATATTGAATTTTTTCACATTTTCCATTATCCCAAGTTTTCGCTTCCGAACACCTTTGAATCCGTACATATTCCCTTTCATTTCCTAGCCTTAACCCTAAACCTACATTACAACCCTATAAAGTCCTATGTGATCCTAGGGTGAATTCAATTCAAAAGTTTAAATAGTTTTGATAATCTGCGAAAATATATTTCGCCTCCTTTACTGACGGTATCTTTCATTGAGATTACATGTTTTTCATTTTTTATATCACACTTTTCTTTAGTGTCATTTGCGCGATTGAGTTTCCATTTCCATTTAATCTTTATGCCCGCATGTCTCGTGTATTACCTCCCATTCATAGTGATTTCATTTGTTGAGCATAATACCCGGAGAGGATTGATTCAAGCACGCTTTAACGCTTATTCGATCTATTTAAGTTTTTTCCAAATCATACTTTGCTTGTGCTCTCCCTCCTCCCACTTTTAGAGTTTCGATTCTATGAAGTTCGTTCTATAATGTTAATAACAACAGACTTTTATGTGAATTCATTCACTTTGCTAATAATTTGTTGAAATCTTTTTCGTTATTATTAGGCATGTCGCATGTTGATTGGGCATACATTTTGAGGAAAGTTTGATGTTTGTGGGTTTCATCCCTGATAACCCTTAGCACTCGTCCACTAGGGTAACCTAGGGGTTTAACGACATATTGCATATGCTAAATGCAATCGTTCACCCGTGAAAGTCGATTTTATCTCCTTTGTATTTATCTCCTATATTTTGGCTTACTTATAGTTCTTCTATCTTTGTATTTCATTTCTAGGGACTAGCAATGTGTAAGTTAAGGGGGCTGATTCGGTACTAATATTTCATTTAATTACACCATTTACTTATGCACTTTAGCCCCTTTAGGTACTTTAATTCCTATAATTATGGTCGTTAACCATACAACCTCCATTTTTTATGTTAACATGCTTGATGAGTTATAATTAAGCTTTTTCAGGTATTACAGTGCTTAGTGTGAAGTCCAATATCATTCCGAGAAAGTTCTGTCAACAACCGCACGTTCAAGGGAATTTTAATAAATTTATCATTTGGGTTTATTGATCAATGTCTTCACAGAAGTTCAAGCCCTCTGAATCATCTTCACGTGTCCGCTTACGGTGCATAATTCTGAGTCCAAACTAATAAGTTACGGCATTTGTGGCGAAGGAGGTACTAGAAGAAAATCACTCAAGGCATGGATTTCACACCTGCTTGTGGGAATCGATTTGGGGGCCAAACCAAATCAATTTGGTTAGTGGCATATCATAAAATTTGTAGCATCCGATCAATCCCCCCCTTATCCCCGATCGAACGGTCATTCAGAGTAAGCCCACGATGGATGGCAGGAGGATTTAATCACAGCATCTTGTCGACCTCCCCTGACACCCGATTGATTGGTCCCTTCATTTTGCCAACTTTGTGTTGCAATTTTCTTTTTCTTTTTGTTGGGCCACTTAGTATAAATAGAACCCTTAGTTTATTTTTTTAGAGATCTTTCATATACTTCATTTAAATTAGGTTTTTTTTGGGGTTTTGTTAGTAGCTTTCCCTTCGCCATTTACTTAGAATTTATACCCATTTATGTAAGTTTCTACTATTCATTATCTTCTCCACTTTGTTTAAACTTTGTTTTGTGTGTTTTTTCTTTGTAACCTAGATTTAAATGCTTTCATTTACTTTCTTGAATTTAATTTATGCCACTTAATATTCTTTCTAGCAAATTTAGTTTAGGTTGTGATTGATTAAAATCACCTTGGGTTGATTTGGATGCCTTGCTTTGGTGATGGGTATTATGAGTTTAATTCCATTGGGTTGTTCTTGATTTTACGCTTAGGAGATTTAACGGGGTATATCATGTATGCTCCGTATTTATGACCTTGCGTGTGTAATCTCGGGGGTATTTATTGACGCCAAAATCATAGTAGGCTTTTATGACAATTTGGACGGTAACAACTCTGGATTTAATTAATTGATGAAATAAGATTTAATCTTGGTAGGCTCGTCTTCCCATGTAATCAATTATACTAATTAACTCGAGGTGAGGGATATTAGTCGCAATCAGTAGTTTTTATTCCCTTTTTTAATCTTAGTTTAATTCCATGCCTAGTATTATCTTTTCTTTTGTTAACAATTATCTTTTATACTTTTATTGAGAAGTAGTAAACCAATTAAAGTCTAGAAACATTTCTTTGTGAATTCGAGTCCCGGACTGGCCGTTGCACTCCCTTAAAAGAGTGTAGTCAATAATTTAGGTTTTTATATTGAGGCGGTAAAATGAATTCAATGATTGGCGTACTAACACTGCGCCCCTTTTCACCCTTGATCATTACCATTTCGCAGAATGTCCCAGTCATACTGCGCACCAAAGTGACATAACTATATATTATGCATACTACGTAGTATTGGGTATGTGATTGATTGTCTATATCATTAGACTAAGAACTTTAATCCCCTTTAATTTATATGATTATATATATATCCTTACATATGTACGACACTTAATGGCATCTACCATTAGTGTTATGTTCTCACTCTATCGATAATTTCGAAGGATTCCTTTATCCAAACGGACATCACAAAATCACACAAGTGGGGTGGTCCCTACGTAGTACAACATTGTAATGTTCATACCCAACGGTGGCAATGGATCTCGGCATCTACACCGACCTCTTGTAAGTGGCGTTGCTACGTAGTACCTGAAAAAATGACCTACACACTACCTAGCCCACTTGTTCGACGTGTGCTACGGTCCCAAAACACGCGTAACCCCAACCGATAGGACCGTCTACAAACATAAGTATGTCCACACAAATAAAAAAATACATATAATATGTATAGGCAATTATTCTAGAATTACACCCAAGATGATCCACTCAATCATCCATAAATAATTCCTTCTTTAATAACTAACCCACTAGTTAATTCGAAATTTTTCTCCTTTAATAATAATATTTAATCATTAATTATAAATTACCCATTTAACAGTAGTGCCATAAGCAATTTTTAGTAAAATAACCGTTCATTTGGATGACCTCCCACTAACTCGCTTGAGTTCCTAAAAATCCCTCGGATCAATCCCTAGTTCTATCCTGACCTAACCCATTAGTCGAATCCATTAACCTCTTGGGTACGAATTGATTCGTCCTGGTTGAATCGATTCTCCTCATAGGTTCCAATCGATTCCCACCTGGGAGAACCCAAAATTGTCACGATTCTTTACATACGAAAATCCTACTTTCAACCCAATTTCTCATTCTAATGATTCATTCCTTTAGATTACTATATGATTAGGCCCCTCGTGTCTCATTACATCATTTAGGTTGGTTAATTACACAAATCAACATACTATTCTATCCCAAAACCAAAAATTTTACATCTAATATCATAGACCATTAAATCCAAGTTCTTGTCTCATAATCCTCTTAAATCCTAATTAGATTTTGGCTCTATACGTGGATTATGATTACCATTCAATTCAAGATCCTAAGGCATGCATTCTACTGTCCAATTTAAGATTTTTTTTCATTCTAAATTTATGGGTTTAACTTACATCCATTAAATCTTTAAACACAAAATTCAAGTTTAATCACTATATATGCATAAGGTTGAATCATATCACCCTATCATAATTTTCACATTATAACCCAGAAATTACATAAGGAATTATTACGATGAATTAAGAAATACATTGAACGTTAATTTAAGCAAGAAAATTCTTGCCTGATATGGAAGACTGCGTGTCCTCCATTGAATCCATAATATCTTCCTTTGGCCCTTGGTATCTTCTCTCTAGAGATGTGGATGTTAGGTTTAACTTTAGATAAGTGAAATGAGTCTCCTAACTTCACAATTAACTTATAACAAGTTCCAATCCCGAATGAAGCCTAAACCTCTATTCGTGGGCCCCCAAATGAGCTCGTACCCATAACCGAAATGGCCCAACAACTCCTCAAATCATATACCTCTACCTCAGGCCTATTTTTTAAGGTCTAAAACACCTGAACAAGTTCCCAAAATATCCCGAAATTCGCCCAAATTATTATTATCCAACCTACACATTTCTCAATTTATAAGAGATCAAAGAAGCTCTAAACTTCATATTAGCTATTTGAAACAATAACCCTAGCATAAAAGAGGATCTATATGCTACATCATTATGCTTTTGGATCCTTAGTCGACGTGTCTATATAGTTTCCTAAGGTACAATAAAATAAACTCATTCATGATTTTGTTTATAGTTCTTACTTGAAATGGAAAATAAAACATATTGACATTTTTTCTTCTATCTAGGGTTGAAGAGAGTAAGTTCATTCTTTTACGTTCCATTTTCTTATCAAACTTTATCCAAATTTTTTCACATTTTCAACAAATAAGAACCACTTTGGGAGTGCATGGGAGAAACTTAGGATACATATGTTTAATTCAATTAGTTTAATTACAACTTTGTCAAAAATTTAAGTCAGTCAAACTACATGACACTAATTTGAATCAAATTTCAATAGATTTGTATGAAAAAGTGAACTAACTAAAAAAACTAGTTTAAAATCTAATTATATCCCTTGTAAAGAGATGAAATTTGGACAAAATGTGATTTTGATGTGTAAAAGTTAAATAGTTTATGTTTGAAAATTTATAATTGACTCTTTCACCTCATTTTTTATTTGTCTCCCTTATATATCAACTAAACATTGATTAGTATGTGAAACATATAGGATATAAAACACTAGTGAACATCTTGTAAACACGTTGAGATTTAGTTAAAATAACTTATATCTATATGAGTAGATCTAGAATTATTTTTTATCTATGTATGACTTTGATGTGGCATACATATTTGTTTATAAGATTCACATATAAAATCGGAAAAATCATGAAAATCACACGCTTAAATGTCAAGGCTACGAGCGCGCTCTTCGAAGCATTTAATCTCAACACATAGGATGAAAATATATTGGAGGAAGAAAAACAATTTGTTAAGACCTCAAGAGTATCAATTAAAATATATATGATAAGCTATCACTACAAGTAGTTCATGCTTTGGATCTTCCATTTTAGTGGAAAGTGGAGTGGTACAATGTGAGGAGACACGTATATGAACACGAAAAAGTGAATCATACAAACTCTATTTTGAGGACATTAGAAAAACTCAACTTCAACATGGTCCAAGCCACACATCAAGATGATTTCAAAGAGATATCAAAATATTCTCAATATAAGCTTACAAACATGGTTAAGAGAGTCTCAGATAAATTATCGGGTTCCGATGGTAAATTGTTAACCAACGGAACGGTATCCCACCTTGGAACTTTTATGCATTGGAAATTCTCACAAACAACATATTTGTATGTGAGAGTTGAAATGTAATATACTATGTTGTTTATGCAAAGTTTTTACCACACGGTTCACATTCTTGACGTAAGTATGTGGTGCCTATAATATTTTCCTTACCATATAGATGAGTATAATGACAAGCTTACCATTGTAAAATTATTTCACATCCCAAAATAACCTATTGAATATGCCACTAGAAGATATAGAAATCTAAATTTAAGCCGAAACCCCCACCATTATGAATTCTCTCATAATAAAATATAATAAACTATCCTTTTCATAGTTATTTTATTGAAATCTATTGAATCGTGACTAACATATAAAAAAGTGAGTGAGCTATCCTACTCAAACAATACCATTTTATTATGTTGTTATCTTGTGTGCGTATTTTATATATTTTTATTTTTGACATGTCATTTCATTTATGTGGTGGACAAACCTTGAAAATATAGGGAATTTTAGCTTTGGAACATAATAAAGCATATAATAGTAGATACGAAAGTTTAATGTTGTTATATTGTATTGCTCTTTTTAGTTTTCTCTACACTGTGTATATTTCGGCCAGTATAATATATACAAGATTATTGAATTTTGAATGCAACATTTGAATGGGTTAGCTCCTAAGATATCTCAAGTAATTGCACCTGATAATACTATTTTAAACTAAGTCTAATAGTAACAATATCTGAGGTTATTGTACCTAAAGACTTATTCAAGCTACTTAAATCTAACAACCCCCCTCAAGTTAATGGTGAATGACTGTGAACCTTCAACTTGTCACGTAGAAATTGAAACTGAGCAAGAGCAAAGCCCTTAGTCATAACATCTGCAATTTGATCATTGATGGATATGAATTGGACTTCAAGATCCGTTTGTCCACCTTATCACGGACAAAATGGAAATCAATCTCAATATGTTTCATGTGGGCATGAAAAACTAGATTTACGAAAAAGGTAGGCAGCTCCATTGTTATCACGCCATAAAATTATAGGGCATAGAAGAGACATATGTAACTCTTTAAGAAGATATTACAACCATGTAACTTCAGCAGCAGCATCAACAAGATCTTTATATTTCGATTCATATGACGACGGGGAAACTATATATTGCTTTCGAGAGGATCGTGATATTAAATTATTACCCAATTAAATGGCAAAGCCTCCTGTAGATTTGCTATCATCAACCGGGCCTGCCCAGTATGAGTTAATAATCTTGGCTAAGTGATAACTCATACGACTTTGTATGCTTAAGGTAGCGAAGAATAAGTTCGACTGCAAGCCAATGATCATCAAAGGGGGAGTTCATGAATTGGCAAACTTTGTTGACTGAATAGTCAAGATCTGGTCTCGTTAATGTAAGGTATTGAAGTTTCCCCATAATTTGACAAAATTTTATCGAATCAACAAAGATATTGCTACCATATTTGGGAAGTTTAGAGTCCATAGTGCTAAGCATGAGAATATGTTTGCATGAGGACATCCCGGAATCGTCAAGGAGCTTCTGAATATGTTGTTGCTGATGGAGATATAAACCATGTGGTGTAGAGACAACAGTGATACCCAAAAAATATAAAGGACCTAAATCCTTAATTGAAAAGTAGCAACCAACTTGTCAATTATTCTTAGTATATCATCAACATAAATGAGCACGGGCCCCAATGAAAAAATAAAGAGTATTAAAAAAATTTGAGATGGTTGAAATCCATGCGAGGTTAGGAATTGATGTAAGTGTGAGAACCATACCCAGGGAGCTTACTTTAAACCATAAATGGAACGATGTAGTTTATACACAAAGTTAGGCCGACTTTGATCAACAAATTCGGGTGGTTGTTACATGTAAACATCCTCCTCAAGAAAGCCACGCAAGAAGGAGTTACTAACATCAAGTTGATGTATAGACCACTAAAGAGTGACGGCAATATAGAGAACAAGGCAGATGGTGGTTAGTTTCACAACCGGGCTAAATCTTTCACTATAGCCCACATCGAGTTTTTGTGAAAGCCTTTGGCTACAAGGCGTGATTTGTAGTGATCAACCGTACTTTCGACTTTGTATTTGATCCGATACACCCATTTTCTCCCAACGATATTCATACTTGCAGTTGGAGGGATAAGAGACCATATGTTATTGCGAAATAAGACCCTAAACTCATCAAACATAGCATGGAACCATTCAGGGGATTTATTAATAGTGGTAAAGAAAGTGGGTTCAGAGGAAGAGGAAGAAGAAACTAGATGGGAAGATGGATCGAAAGAGGAGGAAGATGAATTATGGTTAGACATATGGCAGAGAATCATGGGATACTTACGAGTAGGAGTGGGTTTGGGTAAGCCGAGATCAACATGGATTTTAATCTCAGGTGGGTTATTGGAATAGTTTTTACACAACTTGTTGGGAGTGGAATTTGGATGGTGGGTGTTTGAAATTGGAGTGTGGCTTATAGAGGGAATGGGTAATGACAAAGTATAGGGATAAGGTTGGGGAGTAGATGTATTAGGCATGACTTAAGGAAATATAGATTTGGGATTTAGACCATCTCCAATGGTGGTTTCTAACGGACTCTTTTTTCAACTAAGAAATAGGAAGTCGAAAAAATCTCCTCTAACCCACTATTTCTCATACACGTTAATCTGATGTGGCTGGTGACTCACATGGAAATTTTCTATCAACATTTCTATATGTAGAAATGTTGAGACAGTTATTCAAAGTGACATGGATACCACGTTTATGTTTGGCACCAGATTTTCATTTGGAAATATCTACATCTAGAAATCCCACGTTTGTTCTATATGAGGTGGATCAACTAAGAAATCCCACGTTTCTTATTGATCTTTAAAAATATGACACATCACTAAGATAGAATCATAGCATTTGAGATAATGTTTTTCATAATTTTTGAATTTCTGCCAACAAGATATAGAATTCCCTTTAACTGTTTGGTAAGAACAAGTTTTAGAAACAACACATTGGAGAAGGCCTTAACTGGGAAGTGGATGGGTGAGACCGAGGAGTAGAAATAGGAGATAAAGGAGGGAAGGTGGGCATAAATGAGGGAAGTGGATGGATTGATTTATCAGTAAGAGGAGAAGTGATAGCCGGAAGGGGGATATAGTGGGTGGAGAGCCTAAAATGGAGGAAAATTAATTTGAAATTTGAAATGGAAATTTTTTTTCATTGAAATGTCGTGACGAGAAATATAAAATCACCGAGTTTGAATGTCTATACACCGGTACCCAACATGACAGGGACTATATCCAAGAAAAATGCATGTTGACGATTGAAATGACATTTTAAGATTATTGTAAGGACGTAGAAATGGGAAACATAAACATCCAAAAAAATTTAGAAATTTATAGTCAGGAGATCGTTTAAAAATGCAAGTAAAAGGAGATTTTTTACATGATACAATGGAAGGCATGCGATTTATTAAATAAACATTGGTGTCAAAAGCAAATTGCTAAAAAAATTTAGGGCATAAAAGATTGGGCAAGTAATGTCATGCCAGTTTCAACATGTCAATTTCGTCTTCCAACGGTGCCATTTTGTTCGTGTGTATGTGTCCATGCAAGACGATGAGTGACACCACAATTATTAAAAAAAAGTCTGTAATTTTCTATATCCACTACTCTAATCAGTTTGAACCAATTTGATTTGGGAATTAAATTGTCATTCAACCAATTTTTGCCATTGAATAAAAATGGAAAATACTTCAGATTTTTGTTTCATAGGATAAAACCAGATAAATTTAGAAAAATGATCGACAAAAATCACAAAATATCGATGTACCTCAGAAGAAGTAACTGGTGCAGGATCCCAAGCATCACTAAAAATTAATTCTAATACATTTTAAGTAAAAGTCTTAGTAGGCCTTAGTGTTATCCGAGATGATTTGCCCATTTGACAAGCATTACAGAATAAACTAGAAATGATAGATTACACGGAAAGTTATTAGAGAGAATAATTTGGTTAAGAAAACATTTATGTGGATGTCCAAGACGACGACGATGCCACCCATAAGAATTAGTCCCTTAAGCACTTGCGGAAAATGGAGTGATTGAGATACGTGGAGATCAAGTCTGATGTATTAACAAGATGTCCAGCAGCAACTAATTCATTTGTGTATGGTTTGGCATGACTGAGATACGTGGAGATCAAGTCATCTTCTTTTATCAAGTTCATGGAGATAGTTATGAATGCTGAGAATTGTAGTATTTAATGGAGATGAGAGGGTTATACCGAATGCAAACCAAAGTTCTTTTGATATAGTACAACCAACTGTAAGATTAACTAACTCATTACTTAAAGAGGAAATGAGAGTGCTTAGAAGTAGTTGATCATGATCAATCCAATACTAAAAGGTAGGGTTTTCTTGTGGTTCAGCTTTGTCTGCAATAGAAATGTGAGAAGGAGTATAAGGAAATGTGCATCAATGTATTTCATGAGTCTTTGTCCTCTCAAGAAAGGTTCATTTGAGCTTGCCAGTATAAAAAAATTTCATTGGTGAGTTTAATAGATATGATTAGAGAGCTGACAGATAAGTGAGAAGAAGAATATAAGGAAAGAGTAAGGTTTGAAGTTGCTGAAGAATTAGCCATGAGGCTCCGATACCACAATAGAGTATATAGATAAGAAAGTGAATGTTGTTATATGGTACTCTTTTTGGTTTTCTCCACATAGTGATGGGAGTCTCATTTTAGCCTCAATACGGAAGTTTTAGAAAAAAGGCTCACTAAAATAATTAAATTGATAGTTTTAATTTATGATATTTATGATAGGAGTAATGATACTCTTATCAATAGTTAGTACCAAATATGTTTTATATAATTTGTACTTGGCGGGACTCACACCATAGTACAAGCCATATATATATCTGGTACTTTTTTCTTTGATATTTATGGTTCATTACAATGATTAGAGCTATTCACCGGCTTTGTTCCTAGGTTAATGTTCACAAATCTTGCCCAAAAAAAATTGAACTTTCATTTATTTTAAAATTTCAACACATATTAATTTTCAGGCGGAATAATGAGGGAACTCAAAATCTACCACATTGTATGAAGATTTTTTTACAAACATTTTATGAAACTACTTATGAGATTGCCTCCGAAAATGAGGAAGAAAAAGGATGGAATCCGGTGTTACCTCATTTACAAAAAGAGGTATTTATTCAATTTTCTTTTTCATGTCAAAATAATTAAGGACGGTTATGATATCTTTTTTTTTTGTGTGTGTGTGTGTATCTATCTTAAATACATACCTCGAAAATGGATCAATTTTTTAAAATAATAAAAATATCAACTAAACTTGTAGGAAATGATCTTCATACTAAAGAAATCATTTATAAAAATATTTATCAAAAATTCAACCATGAAGTGCATGAGATGATTATAAAAAAATTCACCACAGAAATGCACGTATTTTTCAAATTCACATTTTGCCCACTTTCTAATTGAATTTTTTGATGAAATATTTTGCCGATGATCTCTCCACTATGAAGATCATTTTCACCAAGTTTGGTTGAAAAATAATTTTTGTTACTAAATTTAAAAAATCAATTCGTTACTTGAGGTCCCCTTTAGAGATTTTCTATATATATATCAAGGGAATGTTTAATAATAACTTTTTGTCCTATTTGGGGCCTATGACCTCCCTCGATATTAAGGTTTCATCAATTTTCTTTATAACATGTGGACAGTAAGAAATAACTCACTTGTGTTACACATTTATTGTAATAAAGACACAAATCATTTTGGAAATAGAAAAAACCTTGAGTTATGCATTTTCTTACAAACTCCCTATTTAGTGGACTTTGGATACACTTAAAGTGTTCCACATTGTGCGGGAGAGGAGGGGTGTTGTAATATAATATCTCAAAGTATCTAATGAAAAAAACTACATAATTTAGAAGAGTTATTATCACTTATATCTCATATTAAATATTCTTAACATGGCAATACTAAGTTTCATGCCACAAAATCATCCAAGTTGTTCCAAAAAATATTGCCCATGGAAAAAAAAAATTCAAACATATCAGATGTCAACGAACTTGCTCAAAGTAGGAGACACAAATGTGAAGTGAACCCAATATGAAAAAAAAATTAAGGTTATTTAACCTTTTTCCCCCATTTATCATGCACAATTTGATACTTGCACCTGAAGTTTTGCATAATATTTATTGGCATGAAAAAGTATTATAAATACTCAAAAAATGTCATCAAAGGCTACCTACAATATATTGTGAAACGTTAAGTGTCAAACTAGAATATGCTAACAAAAGAGGCTTAAATGCCAAATAAGCATATTATCTTAAGATCATGGCCTTGTCATTTGATTTAAGTTTGTAACTGAATTTTTTATCAGTGGGCACATTTTTGCATAGCGTTACGTATGGAAGCAAAGTGGTACAACAAGGGTTATGCACCATCCTTACAAAAGTATCTAAATAATGGGTGGATATCATGCTCGGGTCCTACACTATCCCTTCACTCATTTTTTCTGTAATAAATGTGGTAGCAAAGGAGCTCACAAATTCTCATCAAAATAATTAAGATCTTGTATATTGTTCCTGAGTAATCATTCAACTTTGTAATGATCAAGAGACCATAGTGAAGATTTCTCTTACTTTTAGATAAATTTCATGGTAATTTCAAATATTCCATTTACAAGCCTTTAACTGATAAAATTTCACAAGCACGCCTTGTATTTTGTAAAATAACACTCACCAGTCGGTCAAAAAAAAAAAAATAACAAGAACCAATATTCTACTTTGAAAAATAATGGCAACTCTTAGGCCCTTTTTAGCTGTAAAAATTGTTTTATGTTTTTATTTCCAATTTTCATCTCCACTTCTAATTTTCATTTTTCTTAGAAAAATCAAGAAAGCTAGAAAATGCATTCATTTGGTAAAATTAAATTATTAAAAATGTAGTTCATAGAAAATTGGCAGCTCAAATGTATTTTACACAGAGTTCAAGGTTATAATTTAATTACCAAAAGTTCCGGGTCCAAATGTAATTTACAAAAAATGTGAGATCCTAAAATGTGATTCTAAAAAATTCAAGGCCAAATTATAACTTGTATAAAATTAAGAGATCAAATAATAATTTACCAAAAGGACAAGGGTTTGGAACTAAGTTATAAAAATTTCAGGGAACCAAATATAATTTGGGACTTTAGAAAATTGGTGAAATACTTGTAAGTGGTTTTCTGATTTCCTAAAAATTTTGTAAAATTGTTTTCCAATTTTTTATTTTGGAAAATTATTAAAACTTGAATGCATTTTTTAATTTTCTATTTTTGTGAATAAAAAAATTAGAAAGTTTTTGGAAAATATAACATTATTTTCACAATTTAACAGGGCTTGGCTTCTTGGGTACCCATTAGGGAACGTTGGTAAAAAGGCATGAATTTACTAATCTGTTGAATAAGTAACAATCCAAATAAAGTAAAAATGAACAAAGTTAAATATGAATAGTGAAAGTATTTTTTGTCTTTTCATTTCTACGAAAATATTATCTTAGTCAAACATGTAGTTGATATTAGCATTTGGAACTTTTAGATTAATATGTAAGGGCTGACTAACAACGTTGTTTGAATAATGAAGGTTTTTTGCTATTAATAAACTCATGAGATCTATATATTCTAAAAATATACATGGGTAGATTTGAAATATTATCAAACCACAAGGAATCTAAATGATTGCATTTCCTTTTCTTGGTAAGTAACATAATTTTCTCCAAGGGGTGTATAATAAAAATTGGAAAGTGACTAGAAAGAAAGTTTGTTTTATGGATTGTAAATGAATAGAACATTTGATTGGATTGCTGAGATACTCTTTTATTTTTTTAGTTTTTATGGAATTCAATTATCACCAACCTCAGAATATTTAGAATGTGATGTCCCATTTTCGGGTGTCAATGCGAAAAGCCTTTTTATACTTTGATTTCATTTTAAAAAATCCCCTTTTGAAATAAGCACTTGTTTATTGATTTGTGTCGTAAATATATTTAATTTAATTAGTGAAATGATGTCCAACACACAAAATTCCTTGGAACACTTGAAATAAAAAGGTTTTGCGGTTTCATGAAATAAATAGCCATTAAAGTAAAACTTGCATTTGTCTTGTATTATTATAACCAAACATAAAGTCTTTACTTTACAGTTAGATGATAAAAAACATTGTTCTACAATAAATAATATAATTAAAATGAATAGTGAGTGAGCTCTAATTGCGTTGATAACTTTAATTTCCTTTCTCGTTATCCTTGTTGTTTCCTGTTCTTGAAGTACCGAGGGGGTTTGGCGAATTGTGGGGTATGAGTTTGCGCCCAGTATGAGAAGTACTAGTAGAGTGTAATATGGAAACGAATATCTACACACATATATGATGTATTTTAGTAATTATGAAAACATCATTTATTTGGTTAAGTATTCTCATGCAATTTGTATCGTTACTTTGCAATTAACATTATGACCATACAACCTGGGCGATGATCCCACTCACATTAAACCTTTATTAATTTACTAATCGTGTCTCGCATATTCAACCATTAACGTACTTTCATAAATTTTCAAGTTGTTTCATAAACTTATTTTTGAATTAATGAGTGTCGTGCTGAAAATCACCTTTTCACTTGATAAATCGGGGTATCAAATCATGAGTGTTATACATACTTTCACCGGCTCCCACCGTGTATGAATATTCTCTTAATCAGCGGTCTTGGGTTTAAGCTTTAAGCTTCAGCATAGGGCTCAGGTCCTTCTTAAAATTTTAGGTTACCTCCGAGTGTTTATTACTTGTTACGTCATTATAACCATTTTTCCTTTATTTATTATCCTCTTTTATTTGTTTTCATTTTATCGGTCGATGAGGCCAAATACTCAAGGCGGGTTATTTTCTTTTTACAGGTCGATGAGACCAAATACTTGGGATGATACAAGTCCCAACATAATTTTTTTCAAGTTTCAAACTCTATTTAAAGTTCGTATTCATTTCACTTTAAACACATTTTATATGAAATGTGTTTTTCACCATTAACACATACTTGTAAACGACATTATATATAATTTGCCAAAAATTCGTATTTTCATTTTTGCTTTACAGTATAAAAGCTAACTCTTTAACTAGAGTCCTTTATTTTGGTAAAATCATTATTAAGTCCATATTTCATATAAAATGACAATTATGTGCTAAAATATTTCCTTTGTCAATTCAAGACTTTCCTTTTCAAAACATTACTCTTGCATTTATGATTTCATATTATTCCTTGAAATCTATTTTTCCAAAACAAAACTCACTTCTGGAAATGTTTATACTTGGTCCAAAATTTTCAAAAAATCACACTTTTGGTCCAAAAATTATATTTTTGACATTTCAATAATTGTTTTGCAAATTAATAACTTTATATTATTCTCCTTGTTCCCTTGTTTTTCTTTGGACCTCAACTTTCAGTATTGTACATTTGAACACTTATGCTTTTACTACTTTTGTACTCAGTACCTATTTATTTTACTTCCTTCAAGTTTCTCAAACTTTTTCAACATAAATTGTATCATTTTACGTCATTGGCATTCTGAAATTTTAATATTTATCATTTCATTTTCAAAGATTTACTTTCATACACGTTCAAGACATTTAATCCATTTATCCCTACTACATGAGTTTATGTTGTGATTGCAAGGTTTTATACCCATAAAACCCATATATGCATCCTACATTTCTTCAAAAATGTGCAATATAACATTTATCATGAAATTAATAAGTTTTATGTGATTTGTGCAAAAAATAAATTTCTTTAAACATTCTAAAAATAAACCTTCTTTTAATCTTTGAATTTCATCCATTTTATCACATATTCTTCAACATATATTCATATGTAGTGATAATAATCATGGATGAATCATACATATATCTAGCATGCTTATCTTTAAACTATAAATAGAATATCGAACCCCTACTTCAAGTGATGAAGTACACTAAATAATATGGAGAAAATAAGTTCCAAAACCACCGGGAAATATCCAGAACTGTTCCCCAAAGCTCGAATCTTTTTAAAATTGTATTCTTCCAAAACCCACTTGTACACCGAAGAACACTCTTATACAATGCTCTTAAACACTAGGAAATGGAAGATAAAAATGTATTCTAGTTTGTATAAATATGGGGAGGATAATGAAACTTCTCGTTGATAAAAAAAAGTAGAGAGAGATGCATTTTCAGAATTCTTTTTTGCATAAATGGAGGATATGGGATTGATAGCGCCTATTTATTACCTCTTAAAGACTATAACCCATTATAAATATCCCTAACACTTTAGAGGAGTCCCCTCCATGCCTTGATAGGTCAAAATATGAAAGAAAAATGGTACCAACTGATAGGGAGTCGTCATATTTACCGCCCTAAACTTATACAACTCGAAAACCTTCAAAATAGGCATTCTGGTGGGATTCCGAATCAATTCTGTCATAAGCCGAATCGATTCTTCCATTCGAGTCCTTTTTTTTATTTCTTATTTATCTTAATGATATTATAACATGAATATATTTGTAGATATATAATTTGTTCCTTGTAGTTTTCTTTAATTATATTTAAAAATCGCAACTCAATTTAACACACGGTACACGGTATGCAATAATTGTATTTTTCTCCTTAATATTAATTTCAATTAAAAATAAGCTATAGATTAAACCATTAAATTCTCATAACTCCAAGTCCATATAGTTTGCGAATCAGTGGAGCCCAAAAACATATAGCGATTTTAAAAATTCAATAAAATTCGAGCATTACATAAAGTCCATGAAAAAATAAAATAGTAAGAGATGGCTGGCTAAATTTCTTCTATTTTGGCTCATTTTCTAAATTTTATAGATTTATACTTTTCCTGACTTTATACTCAAATGCAACTTTAGTGTAACTTATACTAAATTTTATTTTTAAAATTGGGTAATTATAATCATTTTTCAAAAACTCTTGCACTTTTTTCCATAGGCAAACGAAGAAAGAGGTGATGCCCCATCATCAAACGTATGTTTTCTACGGGGGAAAAATTTATTTGAGGTGGTAGCTCGAAAATACATTAGAGGCCTAATTGTGAATGCATGGAAAAAACTCAACAAAGAATGCATCATTGAATCCCAATTACTACAACCATTTGTGAAATGTATAGCAAATACAACGATTGTGGCACATTTCGTCTACCAAATTGGAAATGGTTTTGGTGTTCATGACCATGAGACTCGAAACCTAGTCACATCACTATTGATTGAACCCCTTGTATATAACTAAATGAAATTTGTTTTATGCTTTTCATGATTTAATCTAAACAATTTTATCAATGGTTTGGGGAAAGGAATGTTTAAAGAAATTTACTTATTTCACATGGTTTTATGCAAAAAAATCATTGCACAATGGAGGACTAGTGTAATACTTCATAACTTAATTGCTTTATTTTATTAATTTAATTAGAAGAAAAATAAATTGAAAATTAGTAAATATTAATTAGTGAGATAAAGGATTAATATTTATTGGAATTATTATTTACCTGTGTGTGATAATTAAATATTTATTCTATTTATTTTAGGTCACGTATAAGTGTTAGGGGAGGTCAAATCGATGATGGGTCGGTATAATGTTACATCGATGGATCAATATAATTTATGGGAGACAGGTAGCGTACATTCAAGCCGGATCCGGACAATGAAAACTTAGCATAATTGGAGTTGGGTGACTCTAATGACCTTTTCGAGTGCACTAGTGATCTGAAAAGAGCCAAAATAGTCCGAAATAGGTACCCATGAGTTGTATTTGGGTTCTGGGACATTTCTTAACATAAATTGAGTCGTATAGGTTAAGTTTATATTATTAATCAAAGTGAAAACTGGATTTAACTTTTAGGAAGGCTTATTAGGGTTTAGGAAGGGGGGTGACATCCCACCGTTCACTTTCCAAATAAGAGGTTGAGAGAAAATAACCCTATATAATAGAAAATATTCAAGGAGGAATGATCTTGAAGAAAAAATTCAACCCGAATTAAAGAGCGTAGAATATGTAATCCATTAAGGCAAGTAAACACTTGCTTTATATTGCATTTTAGTTGTTGTTAATTTATTTCTTGAATTGTGTTAGAAAATTGGGTTTTGATTATGGAAACTAGAATTGATGATTAATAAAGAAATCTATTGATAGGGATTGCATGATATTGAAATGATGAAAAAATTTGGGATGGTTTGTATTGATAAAAATTTAGGTTTAAATGGAATAAGATAATGAAATTAGATAGGAGATAAGATCTTGATTATTAATTTGATACATGAGTTTTAAATCTTGAATTAGTGATTATTTCCATGTTAAATTTACATTTATATCGATGGGATTGAGTTATATGGATGATATATGAACTAAATTTTAGGTAATTTGGGTATAGAAAACATTAAAAATGAAGTTGGGAGGTTGGGGATGAATCCCGCCTAAGAAAAAAGGCTTCAGGTATGCTTTCTAGATTCTTCCAAAAATCTCGTTTGAACTCCGTTCGAACGAGGTATTTCTTTTCGTTCAAACGAGTTGGGTGTTTTCATTCGAACGAGGTACTTTTTTGCGTTCGAACGAGATGGGTGTTCCATTCGAATGGCTCGGGTTTCTAGGTCAGGTTTGGATGAGGAAATGTTTCAGATATTTTTGTGAACTCGAGCGAGTACGCGGGAGGTTATCTAAGTAAGTGGATACTCAAATAAAAATATATCTATGTCACAACTTATTAGTGGCAATGTAATAATTAACTGGGGTGGTTTTATAAGTGACTAGTTAAGAAAATAAATTGGGAAGTTGGGATGAACTTTGGGATTTGGATGAACCGTGCATGGTAGGATATGTGTAAGGGTTCGGTAGTTATTATATATATGTATTAGAGGGGCGTGTGAGTATATATATATATATATATATATATATATATATATATATATATATATATATATATATATATATATATATATATATATATATATATGAATATGTGTATGCTACTTGCTTGTTAAATATACCTACTCAGTAGTTATGTCAAAGGAGGTTGCATGTAGTGGGTAGTCCACCCTGGTGTTGACCATTGACGCAACTAAAAAAGTATGTGCAACGCATGTATCTACAACTCAAGTGTATGCCAATGCTCAAGTAATACCCAGGTAAGTTGGGTGCCGAAAATAGGGAATAGGCTGAAAGATAGTAATAAGAGTGCACTTACAATCTTAACGGGTAATTTCTATAGTTAAGTGTTAGGAACACACAAGTCCAAATTTCATATTTATTACCCTAAACAAGCAACTAGGTGATAAAGTAGATAAAATTATGCATGCAAACACAATCAAGGCAAATTGAGAAAAAAAATCTTGTGGGTAAAACCTTTTATCAACACTATAGAGTTTTTATAAGATGCAATTTACAAAAACCTCTAAAGAATACGACTAAGTCCAAAGTCATCCACAGGTGGCGATCTACCCTCGGTATCCACGGATCAACCTTGGTATTACTTTAAATAGCGATCCCCTCGAGAACCATAATGGGTTAGCTGTGAAGAGAATCTCCCCACAAGTGTAACTCAGATATAGAACTATCTAGGGTTTTAAACTGATTCACATATATAAATGGGAACGGTGATTGTGAATCAAAATAGGTTTTTGACCTAAAGAAAGTGAGTACTTTTGTAGGAGGCTTTCTAAATTGAAATCGCAAAACTCTCATCAATTTTTTGTACGAAACAGGTATTTATAAGGCGATATAAAATTCAAGGTGGCGAGTCTCATTCGAACAAAAATAAAGCCTCGTTTGAATGACGCCAAGGTCGTTCAAATGACAACATAATCTCGTTTGAACAAGCTTCAAATGTGATAAAACAGTACGCCTCATTAATGTTCGATTGAAGAAACCTTCAAGTGGTTTCAAAGTCATTTGAATGAGATTCTCATCTTGTTTAAACTATTTGTGCGTATTTTGAAACTTTTTAAATTTTAAAAATGTTTTGAAAAATGCCTCAATTTTAAGAAAAATAACTCCCAAATATAAAAACCAACAAATTCAAAATCCTTAATTATTTTATACCTTTATTTTGTGAGCATTGTCTTGAAATTGGAGATGATGAAAGTAAGTTCTTCGTTATGGCTCGAATCAATCAGTAGTGGGATATGTGAAAAACTAAATGTAGCCTAAGGTATGAGCAGGTGATAGAAATCATGCTCTTACAAACCTTTCCCTTTTTAGCTATTCTAGTACAAGCAAAAAATCCAAATCCAAATTACAAAATAATCCCCTAAGATGAATATAATATCCTAATACCCTCCCAAGCCCTAAAATGGATAGGTACAAAAATAGAGTTGTCTTCAGAACAAAGTCTTCTAATCTTCACTTCTTAAATGTCTTCCCTTGGGCACTTTGTATTCATCGAGTGTACTCCAAATATGATATTCCAAATTACCTACACATATGAAATAAAGAAAAAACCCCGTGATGCACTGAATTTGAAATATATCAAATAAAATGCATAAATATATGAAAATATTCTCCGTCATAAATCAAATGTCCCCGTAATTTGTTCCCCCCTTTTATTTTGTCCAAAATAGACTAGGAGTAAAATCTAATCATGAAACATATAGGGAACATCACCAAGAATAAATAGATATCATCACAAAAAGATATGAATGAATAATCATGAAATGGTAATCTCAAAAGGTATCACAATATTTTCAATTTTCAATTTTCAATTTTCAATTTTCAATTTTCAATTTTCAATTTTCAATTTTCAATTTTCAATTTTCAATTTTCAATTTTCAATTTTCAATTTTCAATTTTCAATTTTCAATTTTCAATTTTCAATTTTCAATTTTCAATTTTTTTCAAAAAAATAATTTACAAAAACAACACACCATGGGGAAACACAAAAATAATCGAATCATGGATATAGAATGTAGGGGTGTGAACACATTCTATAAGTAAATCAACGTAGACAAACATAGCATATGTGGACAAAGGAATGAGACACTACTAACGCAAGATCTCAAAGTCTAACTTACATGTGCAAATGGTGAACTCAAGTGAAATTAACTCAACCTATTCAAATAATCAAGATCGTGAGTGATTTTCACATCATTAAAGCCCAAAACTGTGTAAAGATTTTACAAGAATTTTTCAGGACATGCAAACCCATTGATCTTCGACTAAACTCCCCACATATTCAATTTTTCCCTCAAATCGTTTTCTTTTGAAGAAATTAATGCTCATATCTAGCAAAGCATTATTGTTCTTTGAAATTGGCCTAGCACTTTATTTTTTATTTTTATGTACATTTAATCTTTTAGGCACTTTTGTTTTTGCAAATGGTGACTATTCACGCATTGTTAACATGTCTTTTGCAGCCCGATTTCATTGCTTTTAATATAACACATTTATCGGAGATATGATTTTCAATTTTTCCAATCCGGTTAATGGTTCTTACAAGCACTACTTTCATTGTCTCATTTTTTTCACATTTGGTTCGTTTTAAAAGCAAAATTGAGATGAAACACTCCAATCGTCATGTGAAAGGTAAGTGAAATACTCAAATAAGTTCGTGCTCGTGTGCATTAAAGGTGACAAGCATTCAAACATGTAGCAAGTAGTCATCATATCACATCTTAATGACTCCACACATTATTAAGCACAAAAATGAAATCTTATCACGTCTCAAAACACTACAAAATGGCCACGTGCATATGGAATGAATGGGTGACTCGAGCATATTTAATTATCATCCATATATGGTGTAAACAAATTACAAAACTCTATTTGAATTTTTCAAAAAATTTATCAAAATAAAATCTTTTTGGATTTTTTGAAAAATATATCAAATTGGAAAAAGATAAATGCAATAATAATACAATGGTAGTACAATCTAGCAATAGGAATAATTATGAATAAACATGAAAAACATCCTATACTTGATAACATATTCAATCTCAGACGACGGTGCAAATACCTAAAGACTTCCTAAGATCCTCGAATCGAAGTGCATCTAAAGGTTTCATGAAGATATTTGCTAACTCACGATTGGGGCTCACAAAGATTAAGTACACAACCTTTGACTCAAATAGGTCTTGAATAAAGTGTCCATGTATCCTAATGTGCTTTGTGTGGGAATGCTGGAATCGATTACGTGAAATGTGAATGACACTCATATTATCACAAAAAATAGTCATTGTGCCTTGTGAAATGTCGTAATCCTCCAACATCTGCTTCATCCATAAGAGTTGCGTTCAACAACTCCCGATGGCTATATACTTAGCCTCCGCCTTACACAAAGATATAAAGTTTAGATTTTTTCTCATCCACGAGATGAGCACTCCTAAAGTAGAAACACCAGCCCGATGTGCCCACACGCCCATCAACATCTCCGGTCCGATCGGCATCCGAATAGGAAGGCAAGCGATCATCAGTATCAAAGGAATACCAAATACGATTTGATAGAGTCTCACTCATGTATTTGATAATGTGTTTAAGAGTGTGCAAGTGTGACTCTTTTGGGTACACCTGGTATTGCACAGACTCTAATACTAAAGGGAATATCGGGTCGACTAGCGTAAGGTAAATAAGACTGCCTATGATGCGACGATATAAAATATGCTTTATGTCATTGCGTAAATCGTCTTTGTTAATATTTTTTAATGAACTCATAGGGATTCGATGGTGCTTAGCGGAGTCTATACCAAATTTCTCCACAAGGTCTCTTGCATATTTATATTAAGAAATGAATATCCCATCCTCAAGATAACGGACCTGGAGACCTGGGAAGAATGTAACATCACCTACCATGCTCATATTAAACTCACTCTTCATCTCCTCCTCGAAATTTTGAGCGCGGTGGGAGCATGCCGATCCAGAGACTATGTCGTCCACATATACTTGGGTAACTAAAATAGCATGACCCTTTATTTCTCTCTCTTTACGAATAACGTCTTATCTACTCCCCCTATCTTGAAGACACGAGCTAAGAGATAGGAGGTAATCCTCTCGTACCAAGCATGGGGAGTTTTATTCAAACTATATTAGGCTTTCCTAAGATAGTAGACGTGTCATGGGTGCTTAAGGTCTTAAAACCCTTTCAGTTGTTCCACATAAACATCCTCCTATAGAATGTCATTCAAGAAGGCACTCTTGGCATCCATCAAATATAACTTGAAGCGCAGATGACATGCTATGGAGATTAGTAAACGGATGGACTCAAGCCAATAAATAAGAGCGAATGTCTCCTAAAAGTCTATAACCTCGATCTGTGTATAGCCTTATGTGACCAACCTAGCCTTATTGTGAACTATGGTACCATTTTCGTTCATTGTTTTCTTAAAAATCCACTTGGTACCTATTGCGTTAGTATCACTAGATCTGGGGACCAACTCCCAGACATCATTCTTTCTAAACTAAAGCAACTCTACTTGCATGGTTGATATCCAATGCTCATCCTTGAGTGCTTCTTTCACGTTTTGGGATCGACTAGGGACATATAGCACAAACAGCTAACAATATTTTTAAGTTGAGCATAATTCTTGACAGCTAGTGCAGGATCACCGAGTATAGAAGGAGAGTCATAACTCTTTCAAACCCAAGATGGTGTCTCCCTCAAATCTGGAAAGGGTTATACCTTGGTAGTATGAGGAATGATGGGATCGTCACCATGGGGTGAATTATCCTCACACTGTGGACCAGGATCAATAAAATTTATATGCTTGTCATCTCTAATCGTGATGCTTATTAACTTCATAACCTTAGATTTAACTAGATTATGAACCTGATAAGCCCTACTCATCGATGAATATCCTAAAAATATCCCCTCATCGCTCCGAGAGTCAAACTTTCCTAAGGAATCTCTATCTCTTAAGATGTAGCATGTACTCCAAAACACACAAAAATATGATAGGATAGGCTTCTTCCTTGTCCACACCTCATAAGGCGCATGAACCGTGTGCGGACGAAAATATACCTTATTAATTGTATGGCATGCGGTGATCACCACCTCTGCCCAAAAATGTTTAGGCACTTTTCTCCCAAGAAGCATGGATATAGACATCTCTTATATCATCCATATTTTCCTCTCAACAATCCCATTTTGTTAAGGAGTATGAATGGTTAAAAAATCATGCTTTATGCTCACTTCCTCGTAACATCAACTTATTTTCATGTCTTTAAATTCAGTGTCGTTGTCACTATGCATCTGATTAATACTGACACAATGTCAATTTTATAGGACACGACACTTGATTTTAAGGAAATCGACCATATCGGACATTTCTCGAAGGAATCCCACAATCGAGTATCTAGAAAAGTCATCGACCATCACGAGAATGTATCTCTTACCACCTAAGCTCTCCGAGCGAGTAAAACCCATAAGATCCATGTGAATTAACTCCAAAACACTCATGGTGGTTATGGTATTCAACTTTTGATGGGGATTTTGAATGTGTTTACCTTATTAGAAAGGTCCACAAATTGAGGAACTTAGTTTCCCAAGAGATGGTAAGCCATGAACTAGGTCTTTCTTAACTAACCTCTTAAGATCACTAAAGTTCACATAACCTAGCCGTTGATGCCAAAGGTTCATAGAGGAGAATGTGGAGCTATTTCACATAAAAGAAGACTTGGGCACAATCCCATAGTAATTATCTTCCATCGTCACACCTTGTAGTAAAATTTTACAGGATTGATCATAAATATTGCATTTGAATAGGTCAAAATTGATTGTAAAGTTCGTGTCACATGGTTGTTTATTCTAATCAAGTTCTATTTCAACCCGTTCCCGTACAACACATCATCTAGCTTAGGAAATTCAGGTATCTCAACTTTACCACGTCCTAAAATGCTAGATCTACTCCAATATCCATAGGTGAATTTACCTTCCTTTCGCTCTAAAAAATGAGACATCACATGTCATGTTCTTAGAACACCCACTATTAAAATACCATTAGGAAGTATTTTGAGCCTTGAGAGAAATATGAGCAATAAGGGCATTCTCGTCTCGCTTAGGTACCCAAGTGGTGGTAACCTATTGCTTGTCCTTATCACTATTGACTCGAGTTAGAATGATGGAAGAATTCTCAAATGATGAAGACATCCGTTGAAATTATTTCATCAAACTATGGGAGGTCACGACTAGAAATTCAACTTGCTCCCTAAGACTAAAAAAATCACTAAAATGGTGTACACGAGTATGTGTACGACTAGTCCTACCTAATTTATAGCAAAACTCTCAAAGGTGACCTCTCCTTTTACAATAAGTGCAAACATAAATAGGTTTGGGTCTACCTCGGTTTATTTTTCTAGGTGGAACTATTCTAGGTGGATTAAGCCTTTTAAGTATATTTCGTTGATGGCCATAAGGATCCATCACAAACTCAGGAACTATCTCGGGTGAAATGTGGGAAGTGGATGCATCATCGTAGACTACTCGTTGCCTCTCGACATTTCCTAAAGTGGGTTCAAGGAGTATCTTACCAACCTTCTTCGATGTGTCCTCGATAGTTACCTTGACTTCCCGACCACGTTCGAAATCTTTCTCGAGTTGGGATACAAGGGCTTCAATTTTCTCATGAGTCTCTATGGATGCTTGGATACCTCTTATAAGACTAGCCAACTTGTTGGTCAAGTCTCCGTTATATTTATTAATTAAATAAACTCTCTCTCCCAAAGATTCTCTCACCAAGGATTCATTCTCTCTTGCCTCAAGCAACTCTTTCTTTAGTGCTAAAACTCTAACAACTAAACCTTTATTTTGGCTCTTCATTTTAAAGGATTAGAAATAAAGTTCAGCGTAGACGCTAAATGTCACTCTCGCTCTCACTCAAAGCATTCTCTCCCTCACTCTCCTCATAACAACTAGACTCGCTGTCGAGGTGTTCATATTTAGTAGCTTTCTCATCATCGCGAGGCACACTTGATGTACTAACATTACTAGCTATGAATGCGTTAAAGTTACATTCGTACGGTTATTCTTCTCCTGAACTCACCAAATAGGACTCACCATCACTAATTCTAACGTTTAAGATAGGTTTGCCTTTCCCTTGACCTTTTACCCTAGTCGGACACTCGTGAGCTTTGAGACCCTTTACCTCACACTCATAAAATCTCTCCTTGTCTCTCTTTGGGAAATCTTTCTTTTCTTTTTCAAAATTTTTCTTGCCTGTTTTAAATTTTTATCTTTCCCAAAACTCTTCTTATCTTTGAAAGTATATTATTTTTTAATTTTGAGAAATTTCTTTAAATTTTTAGCAAAAATGGCACAATCGTCTACATCATAATCAAACTCCTAATTGAATGACCCTTCCTGTCTCTTTTTAGACACTTTCTCTCTCTTCCTAGATTGGGCTTTAAGTTCTTCCCCTTATCCTTAGGCTTAACTATTTTTGGGAACATATCTATCTCGTACGTCTGAAGATCTCCTATAAGTTATTCTAGCATAAGAGTATCTGAGATCCCTAGAAAATTAAGAACTGTAACCTTAGGAATATAGTGGGGGAAGAGATCTCAAAAAACTTTAACTACATGAGTCCCAGGTATTCATTCACTTAAATTGAAACAATAGTTAACTATGTCTAAAATTCGTGCATAAAAGTCGCGAAAGATTCAGATTCAAGCATTGTTATCGTTTCAAATTGTGTGGTGAGATTTTGCAGCTTAGAAGCTTTCAAGGAATTGTGAATGAGCTACAGAGTATCCCAAGCTTCTTTAGACGTGGTGCACGTCATAATGCGGTGGAACTCGTCTGGGGTGACGGATCAAGAGATGGTACTCAAACTGTGGGAATTAAAGTTGTTACACTTAAAATCGTCCTCTGTCACTGTGAGACGAGTTTAGGGTCGACGACATAAGTGTGTGTTATTCTCTAATGGACTAAACTTATTTAATTAGATGTCAATACATAAACAAATTTTTATTTTTATTAACTCTAGAATATGCAACTATGTGATTCAAATCAAGCATGTAGAGAAATCACAATTTCAGGAAAAAAGCAAAGGGAAAAACTTTTTATTTCACTATAGTTTGCAAACCTCAACTTATAAATACAATAGAGAAATACAGCTCGACAAATCACCTGCAGCTGATCCACGTTTACTTCAGCAATGAATTCTCACAGGAACGCATAAAGAACACAGTCGTCAGCAATGATTCCCATAAGAATCACAAGAGCAGCAGTAGAGAGTCCTTATCTACAAGGTCAGCAGTTAAGACTCCTTCTTCATAAGAGTAACTTCAATACAGAATTGGTTTGGGTTTCAAATATGATTCACAAAAGAATAAAGGAGATGATGTGTGAATCAAAACAAGTTTTGCCCTTTTAAAAGTAAAGACTATTTACAGCAGGTTTGCAGTTTTCATAAATCAAAAGTCTTAACAAAAACTATCGAAAATAGGTATTTATAGGTGGACACAAAAATCGAGGCAATGAAACCTCATTCTAGCGACATGATGATGTTATTTGAACGACTCAGACTTCGCTTCTAACAAGATGTAAAAAACCAAAACATTAAGCTGTCGTTTGAACCTCATTTGATAAATGCTTCAAACGACCTTCTAACCAGATTCAGGTTATTGTAACTAGATGGTAATCTCGTTTGAACAAAACTGTCGAAAAATAAAAAAATATTTTTAAGTTCCAAAACTGTTTGAAAAACTTCCTCGTTCTGTAAAAGATCAGTTAATAAAAATCTCTCAATACTTTGTAAAAAATCCACAAAAAATAAAACAACAATTATACCAATATTACATGAAGTCGTGGAACTTGTTGAAGTTTATTGATAATCGAATATTTCTTCTTGAACGTGTGAACTTGAAGTTCTATGACGGAGGTAATGGAATATGCCATACTCGATATAAATAGATTCTATGGACAAGTCCAAGATACTAGGAGCTATGACAAAAAAAATTCCCTTATAAATCTCCCCCTATGGCTATTCCAGTAGAAAATTAAAAAAAATCCGAATTATCCAACAAATCCTATACAAATCTAATACGCTCCCAGAAACCCATAAATGGAAAGATACTAAATATGTACAAGTTTTCAAAATCTTCAACTTTTCAAATCTTCAATTCCTCTTTCTCTCTCTTTATCTTTTTTTTTGGGTGTGTACTTTGCATATGCTCATCAAAGTGTACCTACACACAATAGACAAAGAAATATACCTTCGTGACATATCGAGTTTGAAATAAAATAAAACTCATAAATCAAATAATTATCCCCTATAATTCATTCTCCCCCTTTCTATTTGTCCAAAATAAACACAGAAAAGAAACAAAAGGTAATAAATAAAAATCATAGAATATCATCACAAATATAATGCAATAAGAATTAACTAATGATAAACTAAGCAAAACCAACAATTTTTGAATTGTTCAGAAATTTTCTCAAGTAAAAAACAAAAAGATAATATACACCATGAACTAACACTAAGATACCCAAATCATGAACGCGTAATGAATGGGTGTGAACAAATTTGATAGGGAAATTAACTCAAACAATCATAACATATGTGCACGATGAATTTTATATACTCCTAAAAAATGAACTCAAAGTCGTCCTTAGGTGTAAAAATATTGAATTCAAATGACATCGACTCAATCTAATCATCAAATCATTGTCTAAAATGATTTTCACACCAATAACGCCTAAACTATGTAATTATTTTACAAGACTTTTACAGGACGTGAAAACCCATTGATCTTCGACTAAACTCCCTCAAAACTCACATATAGAATATGTCTCTTAACTCTTTTGTTTTGAAGAAATCAATGCTCATATGTAGCGAAGCATCAATATTCTTTGAAATTAGCCTGGCACTTTATATTTTTTCTTTTATGTGCCTTTAATCTTTTAGGTTCTTTCCTTTTACAAATGGTGTAAATTCACGTTAAGATCTTTTTACTTTCTCAACCCTACTACATTGCTTTTAAATTAACACATTTACCAGAGATATAATTTTCAAATTGTCCAATCTGGTCAATGGTTTTTACAAGAACTACTTTCATTATCTCGTTTTATCGTATTTGGTTCATTTTAAAGGTAGGATTGAGATGAAAACACCTTGACCAACGTGTGACAGATAAGTACAATGCTAAAATAAATTTGTGCATGTGTGCATTGAAGGAGACTATGAGTTAAACATGTAGAAAGTAAATGTAAATTACATCTCAATGACTCCAACACATTACAAAGCACATAAATCAAATGATGTTGTGTCTCAAAACACTATCAAATAGTCACGTGGATAATGGAATGATATTGTGACTTGGCAATCCTAAATTTCCATCCATTAAAGGTGTAAAAAGAAATATAAAAATCGTTTTGTGTTTTTTCAAAAATTTTATTAAAATAAAATCTTTTTGGCTTTTTCACTTTTTTAAAAAAGAAATAGAAAATCTTTTTGTATTTTCCCAAAACTTTTCAAGAAAAACAAAACCCTTTTTGGATTGTTTGAAAAATCTATCAAAATGAAAAAAGATAAATACAATAATAATACACACTAACAATAGGCATGTAAAATATAAACATGAAAAGCATCCTATGCTAGTAAATAAGTCTAAACTCAATCATTAGGTCTGGAGGTATTCTCCAAAGAAGATGACATCCTATGAAAAACATCTATCAAATCGTGTAAAGTTTTGACCAAATACTTAATTTTTCTCTTGAAAAAGGCTCAAATTCTCTCAAGTGATATGCGAGAGCATGTGGAGTAGCATGTGTGGGAGTGCCTCTGGGAAACGTGTTATAGCATATCGTGAAAGATACTTATGAGACACACTACCCAACTTAAAACAAAATTCCCTAATGTGTACTCTTTGTTTGCAATGGGAACTAACATACTCGATCTTAGTAACACCTCTCTCAAAATGTCTAGGATGCGCTCTCTTATGGGGAAACAGATGCCTAGGTGGGTCAGGTTGAGAACCATATGGATCTATCACTAACTTGGAATTCGGCTCGGGTGATACATGGTAAGTAAACGCACCGTCATAACCTATTCCTAGTCTCTCAACATTACCCAAATCGAGACCAAGGAGCATCTTTCTAACCTTCTTAAATGTGTCCTCTAAAGTGACTTTGACCTCCCAGGAACGTTCAATATCTCTCTCGAGTTAAGATACGCGGGCTTCAAGTTTCTCACGTGTCTCTAATAAAGATTGAAGATCTCCCGTAAGACTATCCATGGTGTTGGTCAATTCACTCTTTTCCCGACCTAAGATGATCAACTGCTCATACAAAGAAATTCTCACATTCTTGAGTTGACTCATCGATGCCTCACACACCCTCAAAACTTTAACCTATCTCTAAATCTAATACTTAAGACTTAAATCTTTGCTCAACTTTTTGGTTTTCAACGTCTCGATACTATCTCCAGAATGACTTAAATTTTTATCGAGGATCTCACGTTTACAAGTGCCCTCATTGTTATGAGACAAACTAGATGTGGTCACGTGACTAGCCATGAAAGCAACACACTTTTCATATGGTGATTCTCCCCCAGAATTAACCGACTCGATGTCATTATCGCTAAGAGTGGCTTTGTTAGCAATCTCTTTGCCCTTAATCTTTAGCATAGTGGAACACTCAAAATCCTTGGGCTCTTTTCCCACGCACTCAAAACATTTTTACTCTTCTTCATTCACACCACAATCCTTGACCTCATCTTTCTTTTGGTTTTTCTCAAAAATCTTTTTATTGGAAGAATTACTTTTGGAAAATTTGAGAAACTTTTTAAAAATATTTGTAAACAAGGCCAAGTCATCAACATGAAATTCTCCCTCAGATTTAGACTCATAAACTTTCTCTTTTTTCTTTTTCTTAAGTTGATTCTTTGAAGCTACCCCTCTATCCTTAGGCTTAATGGTTTGGGGAAACATGTCAATCTCATAAGTTTTGTAATAACCCAAAATATATTTTACTAATTAAATGAGTTTCGATGACTCGAAATATTAATTTTATGCCAAGTAGTTATTTTTATAATTTTTTATGTGTAGGTACTGACAATTCAGTTAGTATTTTAATGATTTTTTTAGTGAAACGTGAACACGAGATGATTTGGCAAGACTTAAATATAAATCTAGAGTAGTTATTTAGTAATTTACCAAAGGCTTAGTTCATAAATTAAACTTACTAAAACTTTTGTGGTTAAAATAAGAATAATCAAAAAAGAATTTTAAACCTAATATATAAAAGGAACAAAACCTTCTCTCTTATTTTTTTTACAAATTTCACTTTCTAAAACGCACGATTATTCTCTCTAGAGATAACCCACAACCCCAATCACCCCTAAACCTGATTTCCTCTCCTTTTCCCCCTTTTCCCATCGGACCAGCCTCTTCCCCCTTCCCCGGTTACACTGCCAACCAACCGAGCCACTGCCTACACCACAGCGACCTGTTCTTCTTCTTAGTCATCTATTTACATATTTTTTATTTAATATCTTGCTTCCATGGTTGAATCTTAAAGCTTGAAGTATATATAGATGTATATATGAATGTGTGTATGTGTGCGATTTGAGCGATTGACCCCAGCCTTTCCATGGTGGTGGCTGGCGACTGCCAAACCCGATTTGGGTGTTTATACTATTTCATTTTTTTATATATATATGAACGCATATATATACATATCCATATACATACATATATGAATCTGAGATTATAGAGAATATTGGTATTGTTGTTTTCTTTTGTTCGAATTCCATCCCATTTCGTTTTGGATGTTCGGGTAGTGTAATCTCAATTTGGTATTAGCTACTCTGATTATTTTTAACCTAACTATACCTATTTATTATTTATACTCATTTATTTATAACGAATAGTCGTAAACACGAAATCCCAACACGTACGAGTAATCGTACATTTTTTTATATATTTCGACTCGTTGTCAATTTTTTTAATAAAATTGTCTTTTTTCTTTTAAATATATTTTAAACTAGTTACGACACCAAACAACTCAAAATTAGATGTTATTACGAACAATTTTTGATAAAAACATGATTATGCAGGTGTTGGACAATTTGTTGTGTTAGGTTGACTAATATTGAAAGTGGCATTACCACTAGTTTATTGTCCAAATAAGGAAGGAAGTTTTCAACTTTATTTTAATTTTATGGTATCACGAACATTCATTTTATACTCACCATAACGATATTGACACTCAGATAATATAAATATGACCAACGAGAAATAGTAGACATCAACACTCAAGAGGATTAATATTAATATTTTTAATTGATTTGGTTAACAAATTCATCTTTGATCAATTTTGAAAATTAAGGTTTGGGAATATAAACAGTCAGGACAATACCCAAAAACATATATTTACGTTCGTATAAAATTGTGGATTTTGTTAAGATAGTCAAATCCTATATTTGACTTGGTTAATATTTTAGTAAAATATAAAATCGTTTCCTATTCAAATAAATCGAATCCTTTGATTCCATATAGAGAAATTTTTCCCAAAAATTGTATTATTCAAATATAGAGTTTCCATTTAAATGTATTTTTTTAAAATTTTAAATATTACTTATTTCTTCAACGAACTAAAAGAGCGTAATTTAGAGTTATATACAAAATTCCTATATTATGCTTGTCATATCGTAATCTTTATTTGTATTACCAAACGAGCTCATATATCCTAAACCTGAACCATCTTTCCAAAACACTGATATAACCACTCTCATTTAAACCCTTGAGCCAAATAATTAAGATTACTAGAACGCAATAATGAAACATTTATGAACAATAACGAAAAGCTCGTAAACACCGGTAGGTGATTCTATTTCACTATTATACCTTGAAATTATGTCTTTGACATTACTTCTTATAATATCACTATGTGATAGCTTAACATTATGCTTATTATATCACTATATGATAGCTTTGAACTCGTATTAGTAATACCCCATAATTTTATTGATTTTTATTTAAGGGATTAATTGAATTAAATGAAAATTAATTGGGAATTAATTCGGATATTAAATATTAGCGAGATGTGAGTTGGTATTTGATTATGATGTTAAAATTGAATATTTTTTAGTATATATGGTAATATATGAGTATTAAAAATATTTAAATTGTCACGAGGAAGAAATACGATAATTTGGGAAATTTAGTTGGAAGGCGCGCGTCAGTCGCGTCAGAAATGAATTTATATAAATTAAAAAGTAAATTTTATTTTTATCAACTGAATGATCATTTTGAGTGCGCCAACGCGTCCAGAAGGGTCGAAATAGTCAGAAAACACTAGCCGGGGGTTTAGTTTGGGTCCCAGGGAATTTTTAGGTCAAACCGGCAACCTAGAAGGGTATTTTGGTAATTTTAAAAATTAAGGGATTAAAACCCACGAATTTTAGAGTTAAATTAGATATTATTAAAAGATCCACTAAGGCCATTATCTGCCAAAAAGTGAGAGAGTGGGCTAAGGAAGTTTTTGAGAGAGAAAGAGGGAAAAGGGTTTCCAAACAAAACCATCTCCCCACCATCATTTTGGAAGAGATTGTGACCAAAAAGAGGGAAGAATCAGCCTTGAAACACCGGCAACAAATCTGAAGAACAAATCTAAGGCAAGTGATTTGATATTATTAAGTTCATTGAATATTTCTTCCATGTTTAGTGTAGAAACTGTTTTGCCTTGAAAGTTTTGAGGAAATCCTAATGAAATTGTTATAGAAACTCTAAAGTTGGGTTAGGGATTGCATGTATAATGACTATGGACAAATTTGGTATCCAAAAACTTAACTATTATGATTTAAAAACGGATTTATGATGAGTAATTAGGCACAATAAAATTATGGGTTCATGTTCTTAGGATTTGGGGGTGAAAATGGGGAATTGATGTTAATTGCATGTTGATTAGGAGGATTTGACCCCAATAATATGTTAATAAGTGACCTAGGAGGACTTAGATTAGTTTACTAACAATAAAACTTAATTGGGATGATCTTAGAATGGATTTTTGAAAAGAGGAATTGAAGAAAAATGAATTGGGAGATTTCTGGGCATATTTTGCCATCTCGTTAGAAGACCTGCCCAGGTCGTTCGAACGACCTCGTTCGAACGAGCTTCTAACGAGATGACAGTATCCCTTCTAACGAGTTCGTTTGAATGACCCTCGTTCGAACAATCTCGTTCACACGAGATTTCTAACAAGTTGACAGAATGGCCTTTTTAGGCCTGATTTTATTTCCAACCTTCAGTAGACTTATTTAATTGAGTGATAACCTTCCCTTGTTGACATTGAGGATTAAAACTTAGAATTAAGTAGTAAACCGAATGACATCTATGGGCTAGGGTATAAGTGACTAAAATTACGACATGAGAAGAGTTGATAACTTTAATGTATATAAATCGGGGACTTGTAAATGTGTAACATTAAATAACGGTATAGGGATGAGAAATATATTTCTATTAATATTATGGGATACCTAAGATGTGTGAATACTTGGTATATAAAGTTATTTGTGTACAACATACCTACCATACTTGCTATCATGGGAGGTCGACGTTCGATCAGGGCCATCTAATCTTTATGTGCCTACGGGGGGGATTAAGATTGGTACCTCGAGGACATAGGTCAGAGAAGGACTTATTGAGAATTTAATAAGTCTGCTGATCGTGGGAGCATAGGTATGTGGGTGACCCATGTGATGTGAACTATGTTCGCCTCCATTATGTGTGTTTGTTACTTGTCGAAACGATCCTGAGAGATTCAAAATACATGGTCCTTATGTGCGTGATGTACTGGGATTTGATAGCAGAGTATGTGTGCATCGCAGCTTAGTCTCGAGGTGTCAGTTTTGTATATTTATGATGAGAAAAATATACTATTAAGTGAAATGAATTGACATGTATAAATGTAAGTGTAAATAATAGTAACATTTTTGTAGAGTTAAAATTGGAAAATCCCTAGTGATTAGTATTACTAATTTTGAGAACTAAGAAGAAAAGTAAAACTCTCTGTTTAAAGTAAGATATCGGGAATTGAATCGGAATTTATATAGTAATGTTAGATTGTGTATTGGACTAGTTAGATATGGGAATCACTAGAACGGGTATGGGTACAATAGGAGTGCCAATTAGTTGAGAGGTGAGGAACTCATGTGAGTGCACACACTATCATGTATTTTATATTCACTGTTTAATGATATTAAACACTTGATGTATTTTAAACTGTTTTCACAATCGGGCTCTGACCCGTTTGCTTTCAAATCTATTTTTGTAAAAACCTTTTAGGTGCCCAGCCACAAGGACACCAAGCATAGGAGTTCCATTCCGGTGACGTGTTGTAGCCGCTGTGAAAGTTACAGGACCTCGATAGTAGACGCCTCCAATTTCTATCTTGACTCTACTTCAGATTTACTCATCTGTAGGGCATGTCACCCCTTTTCTTTTAGAAACATCCTACTTACTTAGTTTTATTTTAGATTTTGGGTTGTAATTAATTTGTAATTCAGACTTTGTATTTGATTGTATTCAATATTTGGATTATTAGAGGAGTATTCCTCCAGATTCATTGTCATTCCATTATTATTCTATTGTGACTGTATTGTGGTTGTGGTATTAGTATTTCATAATCTAACACATTGCATGTAAATCGGATGTAATTAAAATTAACAACTCACTTTTTAAAATATTAGGTGGCTAGTAATTGTTAAAATATTTTTTGACAGTGATGCTATGAACTGAACCAACTTGACATTTTGAATTAATTTGAATAAAGGAGTAGCTACCCGGTATTTAATTAGTCGGGGTGTCATGGTATTCTCATTTATGAACTCTTTGATAGTTCAACTGTACCACGAATATTGATTCAATCTTTTATTTGATTAAATTGAAGCCATCCCAACTCTTACAACCTATTTGATTTTAATAAATTATTCATAATGCAGTACACCCATGTATCTTGTTGAACAATGATTCAAAATATTGTTACCTTATTGCAGTATACCCTGCATGTTATTAAAACTTGATTTCAATTATTATATTTGCAGCATAGCCTGCCATTTTATAACCATTATTAATGAAACTTTCAGTAGCATACCGTATAATCCAGGGATTAAACCCAATAAACCCCCGATAAATCTAATTGGCATGAAGGACTCAGATATTGAGTTCCTTGTTGTTATATTTTTCTCTATGTATGAATGCCACTTTAGCTAAGTGTGCCAAGTTATTTATTATTCCCCAACTATTTGGGATTACCTGTTCAAGTGTGTTTTATGCCTTGAGTGATATTATAACAGTATGACTATACGTTTGCAGCACCTATAGACGATAATTTATGGGTTATCCCAGTTTGAACCTTATTTATAACTCGATAAACACCATATCCGGTTATAATCATCATATAGTTCTTTAATATATTGCAGCCTTCAATGTAGCCCAATTTAGTTCTGTTGATATATCAGGTTTCTTCAGATTACAATACACTGTTTTATATTTCGAGCATTTCAAACCCAGTTATGCTATTTAAACATATTTCTATATTTACATTGTTATAGAATTATAATTATCTACTGGGCAAAGTTTTTCTTATTCCTTCCTTTTCAATTACTTTACACAGGTACCTATAGGCGATGATGAGCAATTTTAGCTAGACTCATATGAAGCAAGGAAACAGTATTGACTAGTGAATAGAGACACCGATCAGTTGTTAGTCAGAACCAAGGTACGTAATTAGCATTATCAGTTCAGATTTTAGGCCATAACACTAGGATTTAGCAATACAGTCTTAGCTTTTGAAAGACATATCAGTTTTACTTATGATTTAGTAATTATCAGGTTAACCCTCACCCTCGGATAATCGGGATGTGACAGTTGGTATCAGAGCTAAACCAGGTTAAGTAGCTTATGAGGGACGTAAGTTGAGCATTAGTATCAAGTTAGTGACTAAGATCATAAGGATAGAGAGAATACAATGTTTAGAGTTGAGTAAGGAAATCAATCTCGACATTATATGTGAAATACCAGGATCTTAGTTAGGAAAATGTTTGGGAGGATATAAAGAATAATGGATATTCATACGCTATGTATTTAGGGATTGCAAGAATAAGTTCTTGAACTAAGATTTGGAGATCTGTGATTTTTTCCGATATTAGATGGTACGCGACCGGACGAATCATTAAGAATTTTGGGATTATCAATGCTGTGATTGAGGATTTAGAAATATACTAAGCAAATTATCTTAGGACGGGATTGTATACACTATACTCCACAAGTCTGTACGTAAAACACTATTCTTTTGTCTACACTATTCAATTGATTATCCCCTTAAAAATGATTCACTTCATTTGGAATTCTAAAAACTTCCATTCTTGGAAGTTATTTTACTTCTCTATCGAACTTTTATTATCATCTTTCGCATTGCACTCTTGTTATATTGTATCCTATTCCCATTAGATTATGAGAAGAATTACTTATGTTAGAATGGTACATATTCAGGATTAGATAAGCAATTATTCAAAGATATTGTTAATGTATATTGGGAGTTCTTTAGAAGTAAGTTGAAGGCATTAGGAATATTAATATTGACCGTTTTACTCTTTAGAACCTAACGGTATTACTTATTGGATCCTACCCCATGATTATAAATTTCCTGAATTTTACATGAACTTGGTTACGAATTCTGATTAATTAACCAAATATGATATGCCTTATAACCAATGTTAAATTATTTCCCCAGCTTACCGTGACTTAGAAAGTTATTGAAAATCTTATCACCAGAGATATTATGGGCTCCGTCGACATATATAATTCTTATCTTAAACAACAAGCCTAACTGTAATTACATGAAAGCTTACCTCATACCTCTACATGACATGGATATTCTAAATATATCTTTCTTTTAATCCATTTACAAAAAGGGACCCAAATATGGAAACCAGATAATTTTGTCATTAGACAATGTGACATTTCATTCCGATAGGTGATTAAGAATACATATAGTTTCCCTCATTCTTTTGCGTGGGAAGAAATGTGACGAACCGTGTGAATGTTAACCATCCTTGTTAATGTCTTTGGCATATATTAACAAGGCGACCTAAGCTTTACATGAACTAATAGTTATTTACTTTACTCGACGAGAGTTTTGCAGTATCTAAAAATCCTTTGTCCCAGATTACTTGTTCCTTTTCTTATTAAGTTACTTTGAATTATTAGAGAATAAATTACTAGTTTAGGAAACAAATATATATCCATGTACTGAAACCTTATGTTTTAATCATACATATTCCATGACCACGTCCTATAAGTTACGTTCGACAACATGTATTCCTGTTACATTATGATAAAATTTAGATTAGCTAACTCTATTATTCGGTATAGTTCAATTACTTGGAATGGATGTAGGATCCTTTAACAGATAATCGAAGTAATGACCCATTTAATTTTAGAATTCTTTCCTATGAATATCTATCAGGTATCCCAGAGTGATTATTCAACATTGTACCCTTATGATCTTTTAGAATTCAAAAGCATTGACGAATTAGGAATAAACATCAATGGAACCCTTTAGCATATGAAATTGTTACACGTTTCTATATTATTTGTATATCGTAACCACCCAAATTAAGTTAATCATTGATTTATACTGCTTTACATCTACTTACGTTCACCCTATTACCAGTACTTTAGATATCTAGCTAGCCTCATCTAAGAGTACTCTCTATTTTTATACTTGTTTTACCTTTTGGATAAATATAGGAGACCCTAAACTTTTGATGGACAATTAGAAATTCCATGTAACTTCAAGCCACCCAGGTTTGAAATACATCTTCACCCGATAGAATTCGAGAAGGAAGAAATGTCGAATGGACTTTAGAAATGATATAATCCAAGTTAGACTATCATTCAAAAAGATAAACTTTATAGCTGACACTTAATATCGTTACTTTAATAAGAAACTTACTCATCTAACCTTATATAATGTTATGGATACCAAAGAACAAGTGAACGTTTGCGAAACCTACAATTTTCCAAATCTCACCAATATCATTGTTTATCCGAACCTGAGAAAGATAACCTTAGAACAACAGTCTCTAATATCCCCTTGTAATGAAACACAAATAGGAATGAGAACAAAGAGTTATATTACGATGGGAAAATGAACCTATAATTTATAAATAGATTACATGTCCTCAATGAATCATTAAGAGATATTTTCATAAGCTCACCGTTCTAGATTTAAGATACACCCCAGAAACTTGAGAATATATCGTGCAGAGAAGGAATATCAGTAGTAACTAATATAAGAATGATGTTAAGAACTTTTTGAGGAATTGATATAATTTTTACCAAGTCCAGATAAGACACTAGTATTCCCATAAATTCCTTTAAGTTCTTCCAATCTAAGAACAAGAATGGATCGCATCACAATGAACTTTATTTTTGAAATGTTTCATACGTTTCAAAGATATAAGCCAGTATGAATGATCGTAGACTGACTCGCCAAATTTGCCCTTTTCTCCCAATAATGACTATTGATTATTTTCAATTTTTCGATAGAATAATTTATAGTAATATGATTAACATGAACAAGCCTATAGTCATTGCGTGGAAAAAAAATAGACGTACCTAGAATACTAGATAATCCTGAATGTTTGAATAAGAATATGCTATTTTAGATTATACCTACCACTTAAACGAATGATCTTAGAAGAAACCTCATCATGATTTGATAGTATTTTCCCTTGCTTTTACGACTTAACGTTAGTAAGACCAAGTATTAGAAACTACGACTTCAGATACATTAGTGTATATAATCGTTGAGAGCAATACACCCTTATAAACATATTCCCTTTAGCAGTCTGAACGATATAGATGTTAGTAACTTCATTTCCATTGTTATATGAACTACGCTTAAGAAAATCTTTTTGGACTACGTAAACCCCATTCATCCAAGAACTATGAATTTTCCCAATTTAAAGGATATATCTAGCATAGCCCTGATGTACCTTAAAAGCATCATGTTGTCTGGTATGAGTACCTAAAATCTCTGGAGGATAATTCTACACTATTAGATATCATACTTGTAGTAACTTTTAGTAAATTTATGTAAACCCCAAATGCGGTCAAATCGATGGAGGTACTTAAGACACCCAACCCTGAGTAGGCACTGCCTTATATCTCAATTTGTGATTTTATAAGAATAAGAACTCTACAGATACGCTAATTTGATGTTCAGAAAGTTAAGTACACATTACGTCAAGATCATTCTTCCTTAGTATGAGAAATTTTAAATGAACCGTTGTCAGAATTATAAATCACAATGAATAAACGATATTTTTTCTAATAAAGTGGCAAGTAATTTCATAAACATAGTAAAATAATTTAGCCCTTCCTTACCACACTCTATATCAATAGAAACGCTACCAGAAGAAATAAACGTGAATACAACATCACTAGAATCTGGATTAAAAATTTATAATAGCCTTGGTAGTTAGATGAAGTAAAATATTCGATCAAATAATCGTAATCAACATTTTATCATCGCACTTTGCTTACCTTTATCATAATTAGTAAAGCTTGAAAGTTATTAGAAGTTTTAAATTATGTTTAACATAATTCTAAATTAACATTACTCAACCTCGTGAACGATTGCCCTTGTTACTTATTACTTTTACCACATAACCCTCGAGTGTAAACTGTTGAACCTCAACCTATATTTCCAGATACCTATCATGCGAACAACTAGACAGTATTATTATTACGAGATCCATGATTCAATCTATAGTATCCTCTTACCTGTAACCATTGGCACAGTATAACGAAATGCATTGTATGAAACGGAGTTCAGACCCTATACGAACAATGTTACCAAAACCCTATTTAGATGCATGATACCTGCAAAAGCTTGTAAAAATGCCTATTAGTTATCTTAAACGTCTTTTTCATTTATATTTCTGAATGTATCATTTTCCCTTATATGAGTAGGGTATGTTACTAATCCCAAGAAGAGGGGCCTTGGTCAATTGTAAACTCAGGAACTATCTTTCCAAATATGCTGCATACCTTAGACGATAGACACACAAGACTCTGAAACTTCAGGATATTAGAATTTCGAGTATGAAATTTTTTTAAGGTGAGTATATTATAATAACACAAAATATATTTTATTAATTAAATGAGTTTCGATGACTCAAAATATTAATTTTAAGCCAAGTAGCTATTTTTTAAAAAAATTATGTGTAGGTATTAATGATTTAGTTAGTACTTTAATGATTTTTTTAGTCAAAACGTGAACACGAGATGATTTGGCAAGACTCAAATATAAATCTGGAGTAGTTATTTAGTAATTTACCAAAGTCTTAGTTCATATATTAAACTTACTAAAACTTTTGTGGTTAAAATAAGAATAACCGAAAAAGAATTTTAACCCTAATATATAAAGGGAACAAACCCTTCTTTGTTGTTTGTTTTTACAAATTTCACTCTCTCAAACCCACGATTTATTCTCTCTGGAGATGACACACAACTCCTATCACCCTTAAACCCGATTTCCTCTCATTCTCCGCCTTTTTCCACTGAGACCAACTGTAATACCCCGTATTTTTATAACTTTTAAAATGGGATTAATTAGAATTAATTTTGCTATAATTGGAAATTAATTTGAATTTAAATATTACACGAGAATAAAGTAATAAGTGATTTATGTTGAATATTACTTAGTGATTAAAAGTAATATATATGATTATGACTTTATAAATTGTTGCGAATTATGTGTAAGAAAATTTTGGTAATTAAGTAGGGACGCGTGTGTATGTCGTGTCGGAACTAGATTTAAATGGAATAGAAGTGAATTATTTATATGTCATCCGTATGGTCATTTTGACTGCGCCAAAAGTGTCTGGAAGGGTTCAAATAGTCGAAAAAAGTCTACTTAGGTGTTTGATTTGGGTCTCTGGGCACTTTGGAACCAAAAGGACACCCCGGAGGGGTATTTTGGTCATTTTAATTCGAAGGTGAATAGTAAACTAGGAAATTGGGTTTTATTATATTAGTGAGGAGATTAGAGATATTAGGTTCATTCACCCAAAAGTAGAGGAAAGATCTTTGAGGAGTGTGAGAGGCTTTTCAAGGAGAGGAAGAGGTTGTTTTAAGCAAACCAAGGGACAACCACCTTACACCACCAAGAGCCACCACCATCACTGCCGACAGTTGGCTGAAAAAAAGGAGGACCACAATTAGAGTATCATCCCAATGGTAAAAACCTACAATCTCAAAGCAAGTGATTAATTACTGCAAATCTAGCATGTATAATGTTCATATTAGAATAGAATGAAATTCTGGACTGTTTTATAAATCAAAAGATGAATTTTGATGATTTAAGATTTATCCCTGTGATGATAACCATGATTAGATTAAACCCTTTTGGATTAGGCAATCATATTTACAAAATTTGAGTTATAATTGATGAAGAATTATGAGATTTAAATGTGTTTTTGAGGAAGAATTATCTATTGCAGAATTTCTGAATTTAAAATGAAGATTAGCATGATTAATTGTCACCCTCAATGAGTGATATAATTTAGATGTTAGATATCATGTATATACCTTGGTATATCGTTTATGATGAATAATGAGTAATTTGGGATCACTTAATATTGATTTTGATGATGAAAAAAATATCAAACCCGTAGGCAAAACATGGACAAAATCTGGGCAAATATCTAGTCGATCGATTCAAGATTGTCGATCGAAAGACTGATCGATTGATCGACCATAAACATTCGATCGATCAACTCCCCCGAAAATGTGATGTATTTTCCTTTTTAATTGTTTATTAAATCCCAAACTTTGAGGAATCTTTAATGATGATCAAATGAACCTAATGGGACTTAGCTAATGGCGGTAGGATATAATTAAGCCTCGAAAAATATTATTTTGATATTTTGAATGGGGTAAATTTACCGAGTGATTAGTTAAACGAGTTATTTTGGAGAATTATATAACTTAGGGTTCAGATCGAATGAAAGATGGCTTAAGGTTAGGAACAAAAGTAAGAGGGTTATAAGTTACTGGCATAACCTTATGTATAATTGGGATTAACCTTAAGAGATGAAATTAAAGGTTAAGATTGAATTAGGTGTTTCCGAGTAATAAACCTAATTGAAGATGATTTTTAACTCGGAGAATTCGGATGTTGTGACGACATGGACTTGTAGGACGTGAGTGATTACCTACTGAATTTATATGAGAAATAAATGAGTACCCTTTGAGTGATGAGAGAAGCTCGTGAAAATAATTTAAGAAGTAAAGTCATAATCTGTAAATAGGTAGAATATGTGAGATAAAAATTATATATATGGAAATGTTTATATGGGTTTTGCGTGTGCCCTATTATTATTATATGTAGGTACGGTGAATACCTATATTATTTATATTGTGTGTATAACATACCTACGCTGCTTGCTATCGAGGTGGAGGTTTCGCGTTGTGCAAGGTCTTATCTCAATTGGACCCATTTTGGGGGATTTAAATTGGTACACTGAGCATAAGAACTTGGTACGTTCTATCATGATGAATGATATTTTCGACGGATGAATGGGAGCGTAGGTATGTGCATGACCCATTTAATTAGGAAATATTCTCGCCTCCAATATTTGTTCTATGAGATTGATGGTTCGAGAGAGACGCGAAACCAATTGTCCTTTATGCAGAGAGTGATGCACCAGGACAGGATAGCAGAGTATGCATGCACCACCGTTGTGTCTGGGAGGTGTCATATTGTATATATATAATAGTGTGATGTTAATATATATATATATATATATATATATATATATATATATATATATATACTGTGATGAAATTTACTAGGCAAGAATTGTAGATTAAACTATATTGTGATGCAATCTACTGTGTGAAATTTGTATATTAACATATATGTACTATGAGGTAATCTACTATGTGAAATTTTAGATCAAAATGGATAATTAAATTTTATTTAATTAAGTAAGTGAATACTTAATTCTTAAAGTTGTGGAAGCCTAGTGTAATACCCCGCATTTTTTATTAAATTGAAATTGAACTAATTGAAGAAAAAAAAAACTATGCCAGTATATATATATTCGAAATGTTTGGAAATGAAAAGTTAAAATGAATTCATTGATATACGAATGTGAGAATTAAATATTAGAAGCAAATTAACGCGTAAAAGGATCAAGAGGGTTAAATTTGGGGCAATGGCATTTTTGTAAATAATCTAACCCTAGGTATAAATAGAAAAGAAGTGAAGAATTCTTCATTTTCTCATTTCACAAAAGTGGCCTAGAGTTTGGTAAAGAGAGAGAGAGATGGATAGAGAGAGAGAGAGAGAGAGAGAGAGAGAGAGAGAGAGAGAGAGAGTAAGAAGAGAAGAAAGCTAAGAGGATATCAAGAGGATTCAACTTCTCCATACAATCCAAGGCAAGCTAATAACCTATATGTGTATGATATGTATCTATAATGAAATTTCACATGAACAAGTATTTGGATCCCTAAATTGATGTTAAAAATGATATGCCATGTATTAGGATCACCCTCCATGTAGATTCAAATGCAATAACATCATTATAGGTATTAAGTTGTAGAATAACCTCTTGAATTTGATAAATCTATGAAATTGAGTAAATCGTCATATTAAAAACTATTTTGATCTGTTTTGGTTCCAAAAATGGATGTTTTGTACACGCAGGCTTGTAGAAAATCATGTTCTGAACAACTTTCTAGTTTTAAGTTTTTTCAAAAAGAGATTGAAAAATCCTCGAATATGCGTTTTACAGTTCTGCGCAGAAAGTTGTCGAAAACAGGGGCGAATACTATAGGTTAGTTTGGGGTTTGTTTTAAGCAGGAAATGAAAGTATGCGCGCAAGTTCCAATAGAAAATCATATTCTGAAAAACTTTGTAGTTTTGATTTTCTTAAAAAACGGATCGGAAAAGCCTCAAATCGGCGTTTTACAATTTTGGGCAGAAAGTTGTTGAAATAAGAGTGCGAATGTTTTTCATGTTGTTAGTAAGATAATTATGGTGTTGTGCATAATATTCTAACTTGATCACATACTTATGGTTATTAGGGATATATAACCTTGAAATTATTTGATGTTGAATTAGTAAATTAATGATGTAAATTATGCTATATCGTAAATAATGACAATTGTATAATTCGAGTAAGAGACTTGATACGATTGGATATATACATAAGCGTGAAATTTTTTTTACATGTGTATTGTCGAGTATACGCTAAACTAATCCTCCGGTCGATGTAGGCACATATTGAATGCGACTTGTTGTGATTGATCCGATTAGGTTTCGATCGAGTGTCGTGTCGTAGATACACCACCGGAACTGGACACATGGTTGTAATACAGGTCGGATAGAAAGACCTTGGAATGCCATGTGATTTAGTACTTAGTATGATTGCCCTTGCCACGTAATATTGGGGAATATTCGTGTGTATGCCTAGTGTTACGACTTGTTCCCATGGGTACGACAGTGACCTAATATGATTTATTGTGTGAGATATTATGCTTGTATCTTAAAATAATATCCCGAATCGATGCAATTGATATTATACTTGAAGAAAATATCCTATTGTTAAGGGACTGGATAAAAGAAATTTTACCACTGTTAAGTGTTTTTAAATGAAAAGAATTATTCCGAGTAGGAACATTTGAATTAATAGTAATTAATCACGCTATTTAATTAAGACTCCCTACACTTGGGATGGGTTGGGTAGTCACAAACTAGGAACATCATTTGGGAAATGAATCTAGACAACTTAATTATTGGAGACGAGTAATGACTAGTGCGCTTTCATTATAAGTACATCTTATAATCTTATAGCTTGTTTTCTTGCTTTCACGTTCGTCTATCTTGCTTCTTGCTCCTCTCCTATATATATAATATATGACAGGTCCTCGTCCCGCTGGATAATAGACTATGGATCTTAATGAGATCATATCAATCTTAGGATTCCTGTAGCGGTGGAGTTATTTTATTTTAATTTATGTTGTTTGTTTCCCTTTTCTTGAGGGTGGTATCGGAGATTAATATCACTTTGTTTATACTTGGGATTTGAGAGAATTGTTGTATTACTCTTTCCCTTTTTGTGTTGGGCCGCATGTATTGGCATTTTATATTTTTAGTTTGAGATTACTGATGGATTATTGCAGTTAATAGTTACATGTAGGTTTCACTTGTTATAGTTGTTATTTATTTTATTTAGCTTATGTTTCTAATGCCAACATATTGACGCTCCGCTTTAATTTAATTGGGCGTAGCTAACTGAATTAGATATAAAAAGCAGGGTTGTCATACCTAGTTCATTATAAAGAGAAATTAACATATTTAATTATCACAAGTATTATGTGGGAAATACGGGGAACTGATATGGGCTAGAATCATAAGTGAGAAACCTTAAATTTGGAGATGATAAGGTACATTAGGCTTGCACATTAGATGAGAGTTGAGTATTCTCAAGCGAGAGCCCGAGAATCTAATATATATATAATACATGCTTAATTTCATTTGTTAAGAACTTGCTATTATTTTTTAAATCTTTTACATTCCGGCTCTGACCCGTATCCTTGCATATTCTCTTCTCTAATTTATATTGTACATCAGGTATCCAGTATTTAGGATGTCAGCATAGAATATGGATATGTCGATGGGGTATAGATTATATTGAAGAGGCAGATTTGTTTAGACACCTCCATTCTGTTTATTCACTCATTTGTAGTGTTTATTCTCATGTAGGGCATGTCGCCCAGGATTTAGTTATTTCTTTTCCATTCCAGAATATTGTAATCATTTATATCAGTACTATTGGTATCAATTTTATTCGATGGTAATGAAATATTTTAATTGGTGAGTTATTTCAGTCATATTTAGTCTTATTCATTTGTTATGTGATGTTGTCTATTATTAATACACTTATTGGTGTGGCTCTAATTAAATTTAAAAATGGAAAACGTTTTTGACACTAGCTTAATTAATTCTTAGGTGATTTAATAAAGAGATATGTTTTCGACAGTGATGCTAAGAATGAATCAACTGTATACTCTGATTTAATTGGGTATAGGACTGATCACCCGGTATTTAATTAGGCTGGGTGTCACACCAGCCTCTTCCCCCTTCCCCGGTTACATCGTCGACCAGTTGAGCCGTTGCCTACACCACAGCGACCTATTCTTCTTCTTCGTCGTATATCTTCATTTTTTGTTTTTTTAATGTCTTGTTATCATTGTTGAAGCTTAAATATTTAAGTATACATAGATGTATGTGTGTGTTTGTGTGTGTACGATTTGAGCGGCTGACCCCACCCATTTCATTGTGGTGGTCGGTGACTTCCAAACCCGATTTGGGTGTTTCTACTATTTTTTTCTCTTTTTTTTATATATATACATATACATATACATACATATATGGATCTGAGATTATTGGTATTGTCGTTTTCTTTTGTTCGAATTCCATCCCATTTCGGTTTGGATGTTCAGGTTGTGTAACCTCAATTTGGTTTTTTGCTATTGTGATTATTTTTTTCCTAACAATAACTATTTATTATTTATACTCATTTACATATAAAATTAGTCGTCAACACGAAATCCCAACATGTACGAGTAATCGTACACTTTTTAAATATATTTGGACTCGTTGTCAATTTTTTAATAAAATTATCCCTTTTCTTTTAAAAATATTTTAAACTAGTTACGACACAAAATGAGATGTTATTACGAACCATTTTTATTAAAAACATGATTATGCAGGTGTTGGACAATTTGTTTTGTTGCGTTGACTAATATTGAAAGTGTCATGGCCAATGGTTTATTGTTCAAATAAGGAAGGGAGTTTTCAACTTTGTTTTAATTTTATACTCACCGTAACGATATTGGCACTCGAATGATATAAATATGACCGACGAGAAATAGTAACCATCAACACTCAATAGGATTAAAATTAATATTTTTAATTGATTTGGTTAAGAAACTCATCTTGGATCAATTTCAAAAATTAAGGTTATGGAATATAAACAATCGGGACAATACACGAAAACAGATCTTTACGTTTGTATAAAATTGTGGATTTTGTTAAAATAGTCAAATCCTATATTTGACTGGGTTAATATTTTAATAAGATATAGAATCATTGTTTATTCAAACAAATCAAATCCTTTGATTCCATATAAAGAATATTTTTCTCGAAAATTGAATTATTCAAATATAGAGTTACTATATAAATGTATTTTTTAAAGTTTTAAATATTACTTATTTCGTCGACGAACTAAAAGAGCGTAATTTAGAATTATATACAAAATTATTATATTATGCTTGTCATATCATAATCATTATTTTATTACCAAACGAGCTCAGATATCCTAAACCCGAACCATCTTTCCAAAACACTGATATAGCCACTCTCTTTTAAACCCTCGAGCCAAATGATTACGAGAACTGGAAGGCAACAATGAAAGATCCGTGAATAACAACTAAAAGCTCGTAAGCACTGGTAGGTGATTCTATTTCACTATTATACCTTGAACTTATGTTTTTGACATTACTGCTTGTTATATCACTATGTGATATCTTGACATTATGATTATTATATCACTATATGATAGCTTTGAACTCGTATTCTCATTTATGAACTCTTTGATAGTTCAACTGTACCATGAATATTTATTCAATCTTTTATCTTAATAAATTGAAGCCATCCCAACTCTTACAACCTATTTGATTTCAATAAATTATTCATATTGCAGTACACCCTTGTATCTTGTTGAACAATGATTTAAAATATTGTTACCTTATTGCAGTATACCCTGCATGTTATTAAAACTTGATTTCAATTATCAATGAAACCTTCAGTAGCATACCGTATAATCCAAGGATTAGACCCGGTAAACCCCCAATAAATCTAATTGGCTTGAAGGACTTAGATGTTGAGTGCCTTGTTGTTATGTTTTTCTCTACGTATGAGTGCCACTCTAGCTAAGTATGCCATGTTATTTAGTATTCCATAATTATTTAGGATTACCTGTTCAAGTGCATTATCAATTTATATTTTAGGCCATAACACTGGGAGTTAGAAAAACAGTCTTAGCTTTTGAAAGAAATATTACTTTTACTTATGATTTAGTAATTATCAGGTTAACCCTCACCCTTGAATAACTAGGATGTCACAAGTTTGAAGGTATCCTATGAGTTCTTCTAACCTAAAAGAGTATAAGACCCCTAAAAAGTTAAGCATGGTGACCTTTGGTATAAATCGAGAAGGGAGGCGCAAAATATTTTTCACAACTCTCGACTCCTCAATTTTTTCACCCAAATTAAAACTAGTTTTAACAATGTCCCACAACCTAGCATAAAATTCATCGAATCTCCCGGACTCTAATATAATGATGGTATCAAAGTAGGTGGTCAAATTTTGAAGCTTAGACACCTTAAAAGAATTGGTACCCTCATGTGTCTACAGGAGGATATCCCATGCTTACTTAGACATAGTGCACGTCATGATGCGTCAAAACTCGTCAAGCACTAAGGTCGTGGGAGTTGTAGGTACTCCACTTAAACTCATCATGAGGCCAATCAGAAACATGTTTGTGAATAATGTCATTCCAACCCGTGATAGTGGGAGGATTCCACCCTCTTTCACAAACAAGCCATTCTCTTTCATCAATTGCCTTTGAAGTGGATCTCATACAGGCTTTCCATTAAGCATAATTTGATCCATAAAATTATCATCCCATTATATAAATTCTCCATCAAAAAATTTATAATTTTTGCAAATCAATTTTCAGATCAATTGATCTCTCAGAAAAATTTTGCGAAAAAGGATTTCATGATAATTTGGTGAAGTTGGCTCGAATACTAATTTGAAGAAATGGTATCAGTAGGAAAAAAAATTAAAAATCAGAATCACACAATAACTCGGTGTAACCTTCTCTGATACCAATTTGAAAGTGTGTCATTGTCTAATGGAGTAAACTTATTTAATATATGTCAACCCACAAAAAAATTTTAAATCTTATTAACCCTAGAACATGCAACTACGTGATTCAAATCAACCATGTAAAGAAATCACAATTTTAGGAAAAAAATAAACAAAGGTAAAAACCTTTTATTTCACTATAGTTTGCAAATCGCAACTTACAAATACAATAGAAAAATTCATCCCAACGAATCTCCCGCATGTGATCCACGTCTACTTCATAAATGAATTCTCACAAGAACCCACAAAGACCGTAGTTGTCAGCAATGATTCCAGCAAGAATCATAAGAGCAATAATAGAGACTCCTTCTCTACAAGGTTAGTAGTGAAGACTCCTTTCTTCACAAGGGTAAGTTCAATATAGAAGCGATTTGGGTTTCAAATATGATTCACAAAAGTACAAAGCAAATGATGTGTGAATCAAAATAAGTTTGCCCTTTTAAATGTGAAGACTTTTTGCAGCAGGTATACAATTTTCGTAAATCAAAAGTTTTAACCAAAAACTATAGAAAACGGGTATTTATAGGCGGGCATAAAAATTGAGGTGGCACAACCTCATTCGAATGAGAATCCGACCTTATTAAAAACAAGACATTAAGCCCTCGTTTGATAAATGCTTCTTACGAGATTCGGATCGTTCTAACAAGATGGTAATCTCGTTTAAAAGAAATTGTCGACAAATAAAAATATTTTTAAGTTCAAAAGCTGTTCAAAAAACTACGTCGTTTTGTAAAAAATCAGTTTATAAAAATCTCCCAATATCTTGTAAAAAATTCGCGAAAAATAAAACAACAACTATACCAATATTACGTGAAGTCGTGGAGCTTGTTGTAGTTGCTTGATAATCGAGTCTGTCCTCTTGAAAATGTCAACGTGAAGTGCCATAACAAAGGTAGTGAGATATGCCATACTCGATGCAAACTAGATTCTATAGACAACTCCTAGATACTAGGGGCAATGACAGAAAATTTGCCCTTACACAACATTATCGACTGTGACAGTGGGAGATGTCCACCCTCTTTCATAGACTATCCAAACGCGTTCATCTATGGCTTTTAAAGCAGACCTCATCCTAGCCTTCTAGTATGCATAATTAGTATCATTGAAGATGGGCACCCAATTATACAAACTTTCCATTAAAATTAAATTCTTCATAGATCAACAATTTTCAGAAACACCAATCTCATGAGAAAAACATTTAGCGAAAATGATCACACAGTAAATTTGTGCAACAGGCTCTGATACCAAGTTGAGAGTGCGCTTGCTTCTTAATGGATAATTTTTATAGTTTAGTGTCCGACAAATTCAAGTCCAAATTGTATCTTTATTACCCCAAACAAGCAACTCGGTGATAAAGTATATAAAATTATGCATGCAAACACAATCAAGGCAAATTGAGGAAAAAAACCTTGCGGGTAAAACCTTTTATCAACCCTATAGAGTTTTTACAAGTCGCAACTTACAGAAACCTCTATAAAATATGGCTCAGTCCAAAGTCGTCCAAAGGTGGCTGTCCACCCTCGGTATCCACCGATTAGCCTTGGCCTTCCTTTCAGCAGTGATCCCCTCAAGAACTACAACAGGTTAGTAGTGAAGAGAATCTCCCCACAAGTGTAACTCGAATGTAGAACTATCTACGGTTTTAAACTGATTCACATATATAAACGAGAGTGATGATTTTGAGTTAAAATAGGTTTTTGACCTAAAGAAAGTGAGTAATTTTATAGAAGATTTTCAAAATCGAAATCGCAAAAGACTCATCAAATTTCTATACGAAATAGGTATTTGTAAGGTGGTACAAATTTTGAGGCGACAAGCCTCATTCAAACAAAAATGAAGCCTTGTTTTAACTAGAAAAGACTATCATTTGAATGACACTAATATCGTTTGAAGGACAACCTAATCTCGTTTGAACGAGCTTCAAACATGACAAAACAGTATGCCCTCATTAAATGTTTGATCGAAAAAACTTTCCCATGGCCACTTCAAATGAGGTTGCAAAGTCGTTTGAATGATATTATCATCTCGTTTGAATGATTTGTGCATATTTTGAAACTTTTTAAATCTAAAAAATGTTTAGAAAAATGCCTCAATTTTAAGAAAAATAACTCCCAAATATAAACACAAACATATTCAAAATATTAAATTATTTATACCTTTGTTTTGTGAAGATCTTCTTGAATTTGAAGATTATGAAAATCGGTGATGGCTCGAATTAATCGGTAGTGGAATATGCCAAAAACTGAATGTAGTGTATGCTATGAGTAAGTGATAGAAATCGTTCTCTTATACATAATGACTACTAAGGGAGGCGTCGAAAATATAACTAACAACTCTCAAAAGAAAAAGGGAAATAAAATGATTTTTTGATAAAAATCTATTTAACTAAATAAATCTAACTAGTATGTGCGAATTAACTAAAGCAAGCAAGGACTAAAAAAAATTATTTTTGAAAAAAAAACTATATGAGAAAAATTGGATTGGAATACAATCCCCCGAACCGTTGGCAATTATGTCGAATATAAAACTTTCGAGAACCAAACATATAACTAAAAGAAAACCCCAAATTTATGTAAGCACTAAATATATGAGAATTTTACTCCTGATAATATATAGTTAAAAAATAAATCTAATGCGAATGATGAAATTATCGACACTCGTATCATACCTTTAAACACTCTGATTACCTACAACAAATGAAGTTAAAAGACCTACAATACTCTCCCCAACAAAATATCAAACCTCAAAATTATTTATTTAATTCCATTAGTTTTTAATCCATCCATAATACCTAGGTTGGGTTCATGTACCCCAACCCTCTAAAATTTTATCCATAGATTGAATAGTTAACCACACGCATGATTTCTATGTTGCATGAAAATATAATGATATATAGAACGCAAATAAACATGTATTAAATCACGAAATCCAAAGAAAGAATAATTATAACCTAAATATGAAATCTTTAAAAGAAAAGAGGAGAACGTAATAATTGAATTAAGAATATGTGCAAAACTAAGATAATAATGTATGCTTCTTGTTATTCTTCTTCCAACCCTTCTTCCTCTCTTCCAAAGTATGTAAAAATAGGTTAAAACTCAACTGAAACTAAGTCTAATTACAAGTTACAACCCATAAGGTCGTGTTTAGGACTGTTTAAAACAACCACAACTCTAGAAAAAATTCGGGATAAGTGTAAAATTCACGTACAGGCCATTCGAATCAATTCACATGAGTCCCGCACCGGTTTGCCCAGTGAACCGATTCCCCTTTGGTAAGAACCGATTTGCATGAGTAGAATATTACTCTTTTTCCACTTGATATTTTCTCAACTTCAAATGCGCGTAAATTCTTTACCATGGCTCATATTTGGATGTCGTTTCTTCTAATATACTCGTAGCTTTGAGCTCTTCAAAATTCCTTTAGGCACCGCATTCGAATTCAGGATGTAAAATAACTTAAATGCCCTTGAATTTCCTTTCGTTCAATTCTTTCTTTATTTCTATTTCCATCTGGCATTCAATTGCACGAAATACCTGTAAAATAAGAGAGAAATACACAAAACAAGAAATACTTGCCGAAAAGGGGTTAGTAGCATAAATATGAGAAATATCCAAACTAATTACACCGCATGGGACCGTAATAACCAAAATTAAGGTGATAAATATGATATATTTATACTGAATCAAACCCCCTAACATAAGACGTTGCTTAACCCGAGCAATTTAAATAGAATAAGTGTATGGTCTAAACAAACTTCCAAATGATTTCTTAGGATATAATACCTCTTTCGTGGGCAAGAAATTTCATTTAGCGTATACAGTAAGCCTTTAAACTCTAGGCTAACTTAGTAGGATGAGTGGTGTCTCATGAGGTTTGCAGTGAATTTACCAACAAATTCGTTTTTTAACTCAAACAAAATATCAAAATAATTAAAAATCGCATAGTTCGAATTCCTTAAAAATAATCACTTTGAATTTATATTCAAGAATCTCAATTCATAAGTGTGTGTGTGTATGAAGACAAGAATTAAACTGTTAATTTCCACTGACTGAATATTTCGCTACTTTTCGAAGATTTGCTTTGATTCAGTTTCTCGCGATATGCTCTCATAAACGAATCTCAAAATGTGGCTATTTTCTCTCGGTGTGCGTGATATTAAGAGTAAATGTAATAAAACACAAGTTCACCCTTCACAAATTGAAAGATAAAATTGTTAAGGTGAAAAGATCTCATTAACGGAATACAGTCATTGAAAAACATGAAACACCATCTTTTATTAGCACCATTTCATTTATTTTATTATCTTTTAATGTTTTATCTCTCTACGTGGTAATTAATTTCGTCATTCGGACTCGGTTGGGACTTTTTTGGGATGGTGTATTGGGTTAAAAAATGAGAATGGTTGGAATTCGGAGTTTGAAAATTTTCTTGCGATGTCCTTAGGTACTTTCCGGACTTTTGTTCTTTTTCTCTTCTTTTCTTCTATTTTTCTCATTTTTTTAGCATTTTTTTCTATTTTTATTGCTCCTTTTTATGCACCATTTGAACTTAATTTATGAATTTTCAATTTTCACAACTTCAAGCTAATTGGTTTTTTCGGGTTAAAAACGAAAAGGGTATAAGTTATTAGGCACAAAGTGTCATGGAAAAGGATAATTTTTTACAACTTTTTAGGAAAATATTTGTAGGTAAACAAACGAAGCCTAACTTCATTTATCCAAATTACTAATTACATTACCATATGCGTCTCGAGATGAATTTTCATTTTGAGACATTTTTTAGCACTTATTCAAAACAAAATCTCACACATTTTTCTTAACCGATCAATACAATGACTTAGATATCATCAACAACTCTTTTAACACTGAACAGAACTTTTAGTTCACTTACAACTCGAAGTGATTTAATTACTCAAAAATTTTGATACGCTCGAAATCACGCCGGGTTAAAAAGATCTCCTCACTTATTCGTTAAGTCATCAATTTTCATTTTTGCTCAATTTCAGCTTTTTGCATTGGATTTTTACATATTGAGACTTTAAACAAATTTTTAGTGATATTTTTGAAGAACTAAAATTCCAATTATTATTTATTTTGTGTGACACCCTGCCTATTTTAATCACAGGTGATCAATCCTTTACGAAAAAAATAAGAATCTCATCTGGTTCATTCTTAGTATCACTATCGAAAATGTTTTAAATTACCAACCACATATGTTAAATTAAGTCGATATAAAATTTATCTTTTCATTAACTTAACAACATGCGAAAATAAATAATATAACTCAACCATCCATACAAATATAAGAGTTTGAATCATCACATGATAAATAGATAAATAAGTACCGAATAGACCATCGGTTCCAAAACTAAAATACAAATCATAAGTCTAGTGAAATAAAACTGAATCCAAATACATCGTCTGATAAATAAAACTGAAAATAATGTATCAACCGAAGTGGAAAATCCCAAATGAAATACGAAATCATAAATACTAATCTAGGAATGAATAACTGAAGAGGCTATACAAATCCTGCATGCCTCCACAAGTGATGTAGCTACGCATCCCTGGAATGAGTCATCAAGCTTGGCGTCCATGTGATTGGACACCTAAAATATTTTGGAAAATATATTTGACATGGGTCAGAGCCCACAAACTTTTGTAAACATTTAGAAAGTATTTAAATTGCAGTTTAAAAGAAGTTATTAGACATGGATGTTAGTTCCACGTACACTTCCTTGAGTTCCTCGCCTCTCAACTATAGTGCACACCTAACGTCTCTTGCCTAGCTATGCTACCCAGCCTAACTAAACATAGGTATCTAACTAACCACAAAAGGCTTAGCTCCCCCAATGCCACCCATACGATACTCTACCACACTACCAATAATTGATATTAATTGAATATTATTATTGAATCATTAAATTAGTTTCTCTCGTTAAGTTCTTTTAGATATACACAATCTATCTTTTCTGCCATTACACATAAGTAGATTTACCACATTTGTGTATATATATATATATATATATATATATATATATATATCATGGACTATCGGTTCGGAATGTCTCCTCGAACCATAACACACAATGGAGGTGAACATAATTCTAAGCCTTTGGAATACGCACATACCTAATGTACCCAAATGACATTTGGTCCCACTATACACTCTCAAATAGTGAGTCGCCCTAAATTCTATGTTCTGGGGCACACATTCAGACCTCACTGGAATCGTCAAGGTGCGACCGCCCTTTGCACGAAACCTCCCGTGATAGTAGGAAGGGTAGGTATGTTGACACACATAACCAATTAAATATTAAGTATTCACATAACCTATTGTAAGAGGGTAGTTTAGATAAGATGGAGGCGTAACCCCTTTTTTAGTATAGTAATGATAAGTTAAATAGCAACACTATTGATTAAGCACAAGACATGCATATATAACTCAATGAAGATAGACTCAGTTTGAACTCACGAATATCTCGTGTATAACTCATAAGGTATTAATGAACTTAAAAGTAACTTATCTAGAGGGAGAGAGAAGTAAGCATCCTAGATATACCTTGGTAGGAAGACAAACACACCAACCACCCTCGAGAGTTTTTGTCAAGTATTAAAAGCTTCGTAATAAATGACAATGGTGGACAAGTAAACTCTCTAGTTTGTAATAACTCTCAATTATGTATATTCTCTCTAGTAATAACTTCTGAACTCTCAAAAGATTCCCCCTCTCCTCAGAGGTGGTTGGGGTCCTTAAATAGCCTCCCACACCATCCCCGACGCAACTCCGCCATTAATGCCTGTGAAAGACATCCTGCATACTTTATGTCACAAACATTAAATACCTGATGCACTAGTCGTCTCCACATCATAAACATTAAATGCCAAGACATGCCTTTTTCCTAACCACTGTGTGTCAGGGGGCTATTGTCACAGAGGTGGATCAACAACTGTCTGACAGCCCCAAATACCACGGTGGTGTACTCAAATGCAGGTCTAACATTCCCTAGCTAGTTAGTGACATCAGATAAAGTGGATATGATATTAAGTAGAGGGTTATTTGTCTCACAACTCAACGCTCGATGGAACTCAAGGTTGCTCCCCCCCCCCCCCCCCAAGGTTCCACGATCAGGGTCCTTCGATGTTTTACCAGGTGTATCTAAGATGGTCAGGACAATCCCCAACGGTGCCTCACTTCTCAATCCTCCAAACTAAGTCCCTCCAAAGTTCCCACAGCGAGGTCGTTCAATAGAACATGAAAGCTCTCCCAGGCCCTGCCAAGCCTAGTCTCTCGCGATTACCATTCAACCTCACACATAATCATTATTCTTGTTACATCATTACAATCGTTATAGCTCATAGTGAGTACAAACAAGAGATACAATATGTCTAAGTAACACAACAAGCTAAAATATTAGTTGCCACGCTAAGCTGCCTCGCTGAGATGCCCACGCTGAGTTACCACACTGCCTTAACCCCCGATATTGTTGTAAATAGGGGAATTATCCCTAATCTCAGGATTACCTTCAAGCTCCCTCTACACCTATATATACATATATTTAGTATAGGAATACACACAACCCATAATATATCCCATGCGTAGTATTTATATCTCTAGAATACTCAACGTACTAACTATTCTCATATAATATTTTATTCTAATTTTTCTAGTGTCATTCACTACCTGAAGGTTCCCAACTACCCCTTAAGTTATATCAGTAGTTAACACATCACTATAACACTGGTATTAGCCTTAGGTCATGGTTTACTCTTCTCGTAACCCAATTTGTAAATTTCAAATACGCATCTCGATCGGTTGATAATCGTCGATCCTAATCCCAAGGTTACCCTCATTAAGATTAACTGAGCCTTAACTATATATCTATTGACCTTATCTAAGTCTTTATATAATTATTAAACTGTCACCAATATTTTTTCGTAATTAATTTCATGAGGAAGTATAACATAAAAGGAAAATCACAACAAAATTGGGCAGCCAAATCGATTTGGTAGGGATTACGAATCGATTTGCACCTGACTTTATCATCTTTTTCGTTATTATTACGGGTTTTCTCCATTAAAATTTTATGAAAAATCCATGAAACTTCCCTAAACTCCCATCCAACATACCCAAACATTAAATATAAGTGTAGGGACAAATTTTAGTGTAAATAACACATCAAAACAACAAAAAATTACCCACGAACAGATCAAAACCCATAATTCATCAAAACCCTAGTTTATGTGTTCTTCACGCATATTCATCAATTCGCCCAGATTTCTTTCATGTTAATCATCCCATGTCTTCTGATTTTATGTTACCTATATATATGGATTTGCTCGACATGCATTCTTGCCCTGAATCATGAATTTTACCCAACCAAATCCCAAGAACATCATTTAAAGTATGAAAACTAAATCCTACATTACATAGGTATTATAACATGCTCAAAGTAATACAAGATAAACACTTGCCTTGATAAAGTGGGTCTCATTTTCATTATGAGATTGTGGGGATATTCTTTCTTGCTCTGATCTCGAATTCGACAACATTCGTGGTGTGAAAAGGTATGGAATGGCCTAGGTCTCTTCTCATGTTCCTCTCCTATGGCCTCCTCTCTCTCCCAATTGTTATAACCCTAGCCTCTAACTCAAAGGAGTTGATATAACACTCTAAGTTTTGGAGTTCCTTCTACCCTAGGCTCCCAAATGATCGAAAGTCCCTTATGTGGTGTCGGGTAGGTCTAAAATCGTCCCGATACCCAATCCATACTCCCGAGTACATTATTATGCGTATCTTGACCCATTCAGAAACAAGCGTGACCTCAAAATCATCATTCGATTCACTCTACAAAAATATTCTATCTCGACCTCATATAGTCTACATGCGACTCTCGGTTGAGATATAACACAGTCATGTCAATATAGCTCGCTATGACGCATAATAATTATTTACTATTCACTTAGTAATTTTATTCCATAAACATTAACCATCATCTCTCCCGATTAGTATTTTTTGAAACATATAATATTTAATTCAATTAAATGACAACACACGTGTATATTTAAAAATAATTGAATTAATTAAATTCTAATTACTCGAAAATACGGGTCGTTACATACTTCCCCCTTGCAAAGAAATTTCGTCCTCAAATTTGGACGTACCTGGGGTGAACAAATCTAGATACTGTTTCTCATGCCATCCTCCTGCTCCCACGTCGACTTGTCCACAGTATGGTGTCCCTACTAAACTCTAGCTAAGGGTACCACCTTAGACCTTAGCTTGCGCTCACTACGATCAAGTAAAGCCACTGGTTTATCCTCATACGAGATATATGGGTGTAAATCGATCTCCTCTAGTGCAACATGGTGAAAATATCTCTTGCTCATCCGGTACCTCTTTAACGATGACACGTGGAACACATCATGAATCCTATGTAAGTTATCTGGTATGCTCGGACTAAACGCAACTGGTCCCACCCTCTAAATAATCAGAAAATGTACCACTTACCTCGGTGCTAGATTCCCTTTCTTGTCGAACCTCATGACTCCCTTCATAAGAGATACTCGTACCAAAATTTGGTCGCCAATCTCCAACTCTACGTTCCACATGTTTGCATCAGCGTAACTCTTATGTCTGTCCTAAGCTATATGAATGCGTTCCCTAATCAGGTCAATCTTGGCAGCAGTATCCTGAATCATCTCCGTACCTAATAACTTATTATCCCCTACCTCTAACCAGCAAGAGGGAAAATGAAAAGGCCGTCCATACAGTACCTCAAATGCTGCCATGTCGATGGTGAGCTGATAAGAGTTATTATACCCAAACTCCATCAATGGAAGGTATTGCTTCCATCATTCTCATAAGTCGAGTATACACATCCTCAACATATCTTATAGTATCTGATTAACTCACATTATCTTCCCATCCGTCCATCGGTAATACACTGTACTCAAATGTAAATCTATGACCATAGCCTCTCGAAAGCTCTGCCAGAAATGGGACACAAAAATCTTATCCCGATCAGACACAGTACTAATCAAAACACCATGCAGCTTCATTATCTCTGCAATGAACAACGGCGTATGCTGCCTCGTCTCATAATCCATACAAATCGATGAAAAATGGGCAACCTTAGTCAAATTATCCACTATCACCGAGATGGATTCGTGACCTCTCTGTGATGTCAGTAACCCTGTAATGAAATCCATAGAGATACTCTCACACATCCACGCTGGGATTTCTAGTGGATGCAACATCCCTATCGGCCTCTGGTGGTCTACCTTCACTAGTTGGAAGGTAGCACACTTCGAGACAAACTCTGTTATGTCCCACTTTATCCCGGACCACCAGTACCGCCTATGCATATCTTGGTACATCTTATCACCAATGGGATGTATCGCAAACCTCGACCCGTGAGACTCTCTCATCACTACATATCTCAAATCCTCATATTCCCAAATAATGAGTCTCCCATTAAAGCGCAGGATTCCCTTAGAACAAATCAAATAAAAGTCCACCCCATCTGCTAGCAACTGGAGTACTCTATCCTGTCAAAACTGATCCCCTACCTCAGCTTTCACCACTCGCACAACGATCTTGGGAGTGATAGAAAAAATAGACATACAAAATCTGGAGATGTCATCATCATGTCGAAGATCCTTCCACTTTACCTTCCAAACGTCTATTATCTCCCTAGTAGTTCATCAGCTTAATGCGTCTGCCACCACGTTAGCCATCCTATGATGATACTGAATATCAAAATGATAATACTTCACGAACTCTATCCATCTCCTCTGCCCTATATTCAGATATTTCTGCATGAATAAGTACTGAAGTAATTTATGGTCCGTGAACAAGGTAAACTACTCCCCAAAAATATAATGCCTCCACTACACCAAATACAGCACATGGTCACGACCCAAATCCCTGACCATTGGTGATGGGTCACGGATTTGGTCTGTGACCATAATCGGTGGTCATGGCCCAAGTCCCTGACCACCAACATTGGTCACGAACTAGGATGGTCATGGCCCATGTCCGTGGCCCACTATTTTGTGTCCACATAACATGATCACAGCACAAATTTGTGACCACAATTTATCTTAAAAATAAAAAATTAACGGCTGTGGACCGTGACTATGTTATTTTTTAGATAAAAGGTGGTCATGGCTTTGGAACGTGACCTTTTTATTTTTACATAAAATATGGTCACGGCTTTAGGCTGTGGCTACCTTAGCATTGAAATAAAAGTTTCTCACAGCTTTGGACCGTGACCATTTTATTTTTACATAAAAAACGGTCACGGTCCAAAGCCGTTACCACCTTTTATTTCAAAAACAAAATAGTCAAGGCCTAAAGCCGTGACTATTTTTAATAAATACAAAAAGCATTTTTTCCTCAAACCGATAGTCCAATCGGTCAGTTGTTGCGAGTGCCCATTGGGTTACGTTGTCCCCTTGGGTAACTACGCGGTCGGGTTACATTTGTCCCGTAAAATTCCTAACAGTTTACAAATTTTGGTTGTACTCTCAAACCGGGGATCCCATGACTACGCAGTCAGATCCTAAGGGTTACACTAGTCCCGTGTGAGGTGTTCGTACCTCTTATGGGTCTGTCTAGTGGTTTTTTTACGTTCTCACCTCTGGCGGCATGTTTTTAAGACTAAGTCTAACAGTTTGCAAATATAAGTCGTACTCTTAAACTGGGGGTCCCGTGGCTATGCGGTCGGCTCTTGTGGGTACATTGGCCCCTTACGAGGTGTTCGTGCCATTAATGAGGCCATCTAGTGTCTACTTTATGTTCTCACCCTTTGACGGCATGTTTTTAATCCTAAGTCTAACTGTTTGCAAATTTTGGTTCCGTCACTACACGATCAATTGCTACGGGTTACATTGGTCCCATGCAAGGTGTTCCTACCTCTCTTTGGGTCGTCTAGTGGTTGTTTTACGTTCTCACCCTTTGACGGCATGTTTTTAATCCTAAGTCTAACACTTTGTAAATTTTAGTCGTGATCTCAAATCGGGGGTCCCGTGGCTACGCGGTCGGTTCTTACGGGTTACATTGGTCCTGTGTGAGGTGTTTGGGATCTCACGGGTTCATCTACTGGCTATTTTATGTTCTCACCATTCAACATCATGTTTTTAAGCCTAAGTCTAATAGTTTGTAAATTTTGATCGTGCTATCAAACCGGGTGTCCCGTGATTACCCCGTCACTTCCTATAGATTACATTGGTCCCGTGCAAGGTGTCCGTGCCTCTCACAGGTTCGTCTAGTGGCTGTTTTACATTCTCACCCTTTGCGGGCATGTTTTTAAGCTTAAGTATACTAGTTTGAAAATTTTGGTCGTGCTCTCAAACCAGGGATCCTGTGACTACACGGTCGGTTCCGACCGGTTAAGTTGGCCCCATACGAGGTGTTAGTGCCTCTCACAGGGCTGTCTATGAAAAAATACATTTACAAGATTAATAACAAAAAGTTATAAGTTTAGTAAACTCCGAAATAAACTCGTTGAACGAAACTCTTTTCAAAATGAACACAAGAAGTGATAAAACAATATTTCTGAATACGATCTTTAGACTTGTTAGATTGATACCTTAGGTTTTTAAATACAAAACTTATAATTTAAGTCTCAACTATGATATTGTTCGTCAAAGTAATAAAGAAGATTCAAGAAAATTAACACGCGATTTTTAACGTGGTAAAACCCTAAATTAGGGAAACATCCACGGCTCCCTCTACGGAGCAAAAAGAAAAGTCCACTAAAATCACAACCAAGTTACAACCTAAAGCATGCAACTAAGAACCAAAATACAAGAACAGAAAATGTACCTACCCAAGTTTACTCCACTTTCAAAGGCATTCTTTCTTGATTTGTTCTTCTCCACGCAGCTTTCTTATTGTCCTTGAATCCCGGATTTCAGCAGCCCCACCAAACAATATACCTCACCAAGAACCACAAATCCTATGTGTTCCTGTGAGAGTGATAGTGTTTGTGAACTAACTAAACATGCAAAATGCTTCTCAGGCCTCTCAATCAAATATACAAGCAATTCCTATAAATTACATTCAACTTCTATATGATATGCAATTTGATTTCAAATCCAACTTGAGCAATAAACTTTACTAATTTTCAGATTTGACACACACAATTTTTTTCAAAAAATATTGTCCCAACAGATTATTTATATTCAAACTTATTTCACTCAAATGTGAAATCCCAATATGAGACAACCTTTATTTCCAAATCTGAAAATATACAACAAGTATAATTTCTCAACATGTATTTGATATCACAATCTTGGATTAAAAAATTACAACAACAATAATATCCAAGAATGAACACACAACAATCCTAGAAATAGTGTGCTAAAAATGTTCCCTAAGAGGTATAGGGAAATAAGAGTACACAAATCTGAAACAGTCCCAAAAAGAACTCCAGCAAGTATTTCTCCGGCGAAAAATTCCGGCGAGATCGTACACTCCTATTTCTTTGTCTCGGTCGACAGAAATTACAGTTCTGGTGTCTACAGATATGGGACAATAGCGGTCCCTCCCTTCCTCTCAGTTTCTATTCTTTCCCGGTAGCGCCTCTCTCTTCTCGGTTTTTCTCCTTTGTTTTCTCAGTCGGCAGTGCAGCGTCAGATCTCTCTCCCTCTCCGTCGTTTTCGGTTTACGCAGATCCGACGGACGGTTCTGATGGCAGCGGCGATAATCTCAGTTTAGCCTAGTTTTGGCAATGATAGTCACGATCGACGACGGGACCGGACAGATGGTTCCTCTCTCACAGTGCCTGCGTTTCCGGTAAAGCAGGTCTCTCTTCTCTCTGTCCGATTTCTCTCAGATTGAATGGAGAAGAAGAAGTTGGAATGAATGAGTTTTCTCTCTCTTTCTAAAATGATCGGCCGCCTCTCACTTTCTTAAGCCAAGAATAATAAACCCTAAAAGATATTATATACGAGGGACACTAGGGTTTGTTAGTAATGTAGGGTCTAGATCAACTCACCAAGATCTAAGGGTGTAGAAAAAAGATGGATAATTAAATCTGATTGGCTAAGAGGTATTCTTTAGGATTGAGGCACTAAAAAATATGGTTCATTGATAACCACTCAATCTAGGATCACAAATGATTCTAACTAACAAGAAACTAAACAAACACAAATAGCCTTCTAAAAATAAGACACATGTGTTTTTTTAAAGTCTTGTAAAAATTAAATTTTTTCGACTCAAAAAAATATTAACCCATTAAAAATTGAACCAATCAAATTTTTATCATAAAAAAATATTCTTATGTTACCCTCAAATATATTGTTAAAATCATATTTCAATTAAATGAAAAAATCATTTTAAATGATTAAAAAAATATTTAAATGAATTTCTTTTTCCAAAATAATATTTGAAGCAACAACACCACCATAAAAATATGCACACATAATAAACATGTATATGCAGTGTATGTGTCCTAATTGTGGTTCAAGAGTTGTAATTTACCTCTTTGTGTTGCATTGGAGAACTTGAATTGGGATGCCTTTGATGAAGCTTGATGCCTTTTTGAGATAGAGTAACTCGAAAAAATCTAATCCTATTTTGTCTCGATATCCAAACTAGTTGGAACTCCTATATGGCACAGACTCAAGTAAGTCAACCATATAGTGTGTTCTCAATCTCCCCCTTTGGATATTGGAGACAAAATTCCCTTGAGTATCCTGAACTCGTGGGTGAAAATGAAAATTCCCTGATTTCCTATACAAAAGTTTCTATCTACCCAATCCCATCATAGAACTGAAAATAAGATAAGAAAATACATTACTCACTACAATACAGACCAATACCCTAATAAATAGGATAAGCTATACGATTGGGTCTGAAAAACACCTGAAAAAGATAAACACTCAATGGCATATTAGTTGAGTTAGTACAAGATAAGATATGCATCGCAGCACAGGTACTCAAGTTCTTCTCCCCCAACTTTGCTCAAATATACAATAGGGTAAAAAGATATAAATCAGGAGAATATGATATAATGCAACAACACAAACAATAACATATGCAAGGGCAGATACAAGGGTCTCCTACATTAAACAGATATTATGAGGCGTCTTTTGTCATTTGAGAAACGACCATGCCCTAACTCCTCGGAAACCTATTATTAGCATGCAACTACCGAGGACATGTATGATGTGTTGAAATAAGTAAGAACTATCATACCAGTAGCATTACGAAGATATTCATATCGAATATCATCAACAGATTTGAAATTCTTCCTAAGGTATACCTGATCAATCATATGACAAGCCATTTGAACATCTTTGGCCCAAAAATACTTAGGTAGAAATTTCACATGTAGCTTAACCTTAGCCATATCTTTTAAGGTTCTATCTTTCCTTTCAGTAAGGTCGTTCTGTTGAGTTGTCTTAGGCACACAAAATTCATTTTTATGGCCATCGCCTTTACAACATTTTGTAACACCCAAATTTTTAACTTTCTTATGAGAGAGGTTACTTATTTTCACTTCCTGACGAGGACCACAGACAGGTTTAAAAGAATTTTTTATTCTAGAAAATCCTCTAACAATCTCATGAAAATTTTTCTTACGAAGATTATCAAAATTTATATGTCCCAATCTATTACATGATTCATACTTAGGAAGGACTGTGTAACAATTATCCTCATTTATGTTTCCTATTAAAATACACTTTCCCTCTTCATTAAAAATTTTGCAATCAGTTTTAGAAAAGGAGATGGTATGATTGGAATCACAAAATTGAGATATACTAAGCAAGTTAGCCTTAAGACCTTTAACTAGGAGGACATCATTTATCATGGGAAGACCTTCCTCACACAATGTTCCCTTACCTATGATCTTAGATGAAACTCCATCACCAAACACAACACTACCTCCAAGGGAGTATGTTTTATTTGTTAATTTAGTTTCATCTCTGGTCATATGTTTAGAACATTCGGAGTCAAGATACCATCCAGACGAAGTGCTTGGTGCCTTAATAGAAGATATGACAATGTTGCACTTGATCTGGGGTAGCAAGTCATCTTTTCTAATCCAAATAGGCCTAGTTTTAAACGTTTGATTGGCCTTTGATTTAGAAAAGTTTTAATTGGTCTTTCTAAATGATTTCTTCTTAGTTTTAGGTCCTCCCTTCTTTTTATAGTTAGAGTTGTGAGTGGCCAGTCTAGGGAGAACATAAGTATTCCTACTCTTTCTAGAATAGTTAAAGTTTGAATAAGTAGGTGGATACAATCTCTTTTGAAAACATTCGGCAATAGAGTGGTCGTAGACATCACAGTATGAACAATACTGACGTGTGGAGGACTTGACTTTATTACTAAAGTCTTTGAAGATAGGTTTATCTCTAATAGGAATGGTCGTCCAAGTGTCATTGGCTTTAGGTTTTTTATAATGGTTTCTAACAAGTGGACAGACGTACTTAGCTGAACCATTAGATTTTGACTTTTGAGAATCATCACTTTGTTTTACCTTAGAGACATTTTTAAAACAATTTTCTTTCTGAGTGTTTTGAGAATTCTGGCCTTGTTTTACAAAAACAACATTTTCAGAAGAAACATTTTTTCTAGTATAAACTTTTTCTCCAAATCCAAAACTAGATTTATCGTCAGAATCAAACTTGCTTCCTACGATAATTTCTTCGTAGGACTTAGCTTGAGTTTCAAAGTTTAAGCATTTTTTAAACACATTTGAAACTTTTTTCTTAGATTCTTCAAGTTCTACCAAGGTAGACTTGTATTTTTGTTCCAAAATATTATTTTTCCCAGAAAGATCTTCTATTTTTGTGGAAAATTCTTTAATTTCAGTCTCATGGGCAACACATTGTGCTGTAAAATCTTCAGCGTTCTTCCTAATAGTCTGGTTAAGTAAATCAATACGCTCATTAAGTAGCTTAACCGTTTTATCAAGACGAGTACTTTTCTTAAGCATTTTCGTGTATAGCTTATGCAAATCTGGAAGATCATCATCGGACTCGCTAAGTGTGTCGTGTGTAGTGTCACCTAAAGCGTTACTTAAATCAAGGTGACTCAAGCACACGTTCAATTCATCGGAAGTATTCAAACTTTGACTCACACTTAGATTATTTATAGAAGATGCAACATTCTCAGTAGTAGGTATAACAACAACATTAGAAGGCATAGTAGATTCATGAGTAGGCATGCATGCATCATCATCATTATATATAATTCTAGCATAGAGTGACATACATGACTCATAATTATGGGTTGACTCATTTTCATCTTCATCAGAATCACTAGAGTCGTCCCATGTCTTACACACATTAACCCTGGTATTGTTGGTAGGTCTATTTGGGCAATTATTAGCAAAATTAGAGCAAATACATATTCTTTTAGATTCATGCTCATTAATTAGCATAAGGATAACATTCTTGCCCTTATTATTATCAAGAGACATCTTTATCTCTTCCTTAGTAAATTCGCTAAGAATTCTCTTAACCCCTGTGTGATCAGTATCAAATAAAGACTAAATTGGATGTTCATAACCATTTTGAATCATAAGGTTACCTAACTTCTCAAATCTTTCATCACCGTACTTGAGTAATAAACTTTACTAATTTTCAGATTTGACACACCACAATTTTTTTCAAAAATTATTGTCCCAACAGATTATTTATATTCAAACTTATTTCACTCAAATATGAAATCCCAATATGAGACAACCTTTATTTCCAAATCTAAAAATATACAACAAGTATAATTTCTCAACATGTATTTGATATCACAATCTTGGATTAAAAAAATACAACAACAATAATATCCAAGAATGAACACACAACAATCCTAGAAATAGTGTGCTAGAAATCTTCCCTAAGAGGTATATGGAAAGAAGAGTACGCAAATCTGAAACAGTCCCAAAAAGAACTCTGGCAAGTATTTCTCCGGCGAGATCGTACACTCCTATTTCTTTGTCTCGGTCGACAGAAATTACAGGTCTGGTGTCTACAGATATGGCACAGTAGCGGTCCCTCTCTTCCTCTCAGTTTCTATTCTTTTCTAGTAGTGCCTCTCTCTTCTCAATTTTTCTCCTTTGTTTTCTCAGTCGGCAGTGCGGCGTCAGATTTCTCTCTCTCCGTCGTTTTCGGTTTACGCAGATCCGACGGACGGTTCTGATGACGGTGACAGCAATTTCGGTTTAGCCGAGTTCCAGCAATGACAGTCGCAATCGGCGATGGGACTGGACAGATGGTTCCTCTCTCACAGTGCCTGCGTGTCCGGTAAAGCAGGTCTCTCTTCTCTCTTTCCGATTTCTCTCAGATTGAATGGAGAAGAAGTTAGAACGAATGATTTTTCTCTCTCTTTCTAAAATGATTGGCCGCCTCTCACTTTCTTAAGCCAAGAATAATAAACCAAAAAGATATTATATACGAGGGACACTAGGGTTTGTTAGTAATGTAGGGTCTAGATCAACTCACCAAGATCTAAGGGTATAGAAAAAAGATGGATAACTAAATCTGATTGGCTAAGAGATATTCTCTAGGATTGAGGCACTAAAAAATATGGTTCATTGATAACCACTCAATCTAGGATCACAAATGAGTCTAACTAACAAGACACTAAACAAACACAAATAGCCTTATAAAAATAACACACATGTGTTTTTTTAAAGTCTTGTAAAAATTAAATTTTTTCAACTCAAAAAAATATTAACCCATTAAAAATTGAACCAATCAAATTTTTATCATAAAAATATTCTTACGTTACCCTCAAATATATTTTTAAAATCATATTTCAATTAAATGAAAAAATCATTTTAAATGATTAAAAAAAATATTTAAATGAATTTCTTTTTCCAAAATAATATTTGAAGCAACAACACCACCATAAAAATATGCACACATAATAAACATGTATATGCAGTTTATGTGTCCTAATTGTGGTTCAAGAGTTGTAATTTACCTCTTTGTGTTGCATTGGAGAACTTGAATTGGGATGCCTTTGATGAAGCTTGATGCCTTTTAGAGATAGAGTAACTCGAAAAAATCTAATCCTATTTTGTCTCGATATCCAAACTAGTTGGAATTCCTATATGGCGAATACTCAAGTAGGTCAACCATATAGTGTGTTCTCAGTCTAGTGGGTGTTTTACGTTCTCATCTCTGACGGCATGTTTCCAAGCCTAAGTCTAATAGTTAGAAAATTTTGTTCGTGCTCTCACACTAGAGGTCTCGTAACTACGCGATCGGTTCGTGCGGGTTACATTGGTCCCGTGCAAGGTTCTCAAGCCTCTCACGAGGCTGTTTAATGGTTTTTTTACGCTGTCATCCTTTGACGGCATGTTTTAAGCCTAAGTCTAACAGTTTGTAAATTTTAGTCGTGCTCCTAATCCGGGGGTCTCGTGATGACGTGATCGGTTCCTATGGGTTATATTGGTCCCGTGCGAGGTGTTCGTACCTCTCACATAGACGTTTAGTAGTTTTATTACATTCTCCTCTGACGAAATATTTTTAAGCCTAAGTCAAACAGTTTGCAAATTTTGGTCATGCTCTCAAACCGGGGGTTCCGTGACTTTGCCATTAGTTCTTACGGGTTACATCGGTCCCTTACAAGGTGTTTGTACCTCTCACGGGGCCATCTAGTGGCTATTTTACGTTATCACCCTCTGACATCATGTTTTTAAACTTAAGTCTAACAGTTTGAAATTATTGATCGTGCTCACAAACTAGGGGTCCCGTGACTACATGATCGGTTCATGTGAATTACATTGGTCACGCGTAAGCTGTTCGTGCCTCTAATGGGGACGTCTAGTGGTTGTTTTACACTCTCACCCTTTGACGGCATCCTTTTAAGCCTAAGTGTAACATTTTGCAAATTTTGGTAAGGAACTCAAACCGGGGGTCCCTGACTACCCTATCAAGTCCTGCGGGCTACATCGGTTACATGCGAGGTGTTCGTGCCTCACGGGGATGTTTAGTTGCTAATTTACGTTCTCACCCTTTGGTGTCATGTTTTTAAGCCTAAGTTAAACAATTTGAAAATTTTGGTCGTGCTCTCAAATCGGGGGTCCCATGATTATGCAGTCGGCTCCTGTGGGTTACATTGGTCCCGTGCAAGGTGTTCGTGCCTCTGACGGGGTCGTTTAGTGGTTGTTTTACATTCTCACCCTGTGACGGCATGTTTTTAAGCTTAAGTCTAACAGTTTACAAATTTTGGTCGTGCTCTCACATCGGGAGTTTTATGACTACGTTGTCGGTTCCTATGGGTTACATTGGTCCCGTGCGAGTTGTTAATGCCTCTCACAGGGTTGTCTAGTGGTTGTTTTACGTTCTCACCCTCTAACAGTATGTTTTTAAGCCTAAGTTTAATAGTATGAAAATTTTGGTCGGTTTCTCAAATCGGCGGCCCCGTGACTACGTAGTCAGTTCCTGTGGGCTACATTGTTCTCGTGCGAGGTGTTTGTGCCTCTCATGGAGCCGTTTAGTTGCTGGTTTACGTTCTCACCCTTTGATGGCATGTTTTTAAGCCTAAGTCTAATAATTCGCAGATTTTGGTTATGCTCTCAAACTGGCGGTCCTGTGACTATACAGTCGGTTCCTGCGGGTAACATTGGTCTCGTCCAAGGCTTTTGTGCCTCTCACATGACCGTTTAGTGGTCATTTTATGTTCTCACCCTCTAACGACGTGTTTTTAAGCTTAAGTCTAACAGTTTGGAAATTTTGGTCATGCTCTCAAACTGGGGTTCCCTGACTATGCGATCGGTTCCTATGGGGTACATTAGTCTCGTGTAAGTTGTTAATGCCTCTCACAGGGCTGTCTAGTGGCTGTTTTACATTCTCACCCTCTGAGATCATGTTTTTAAGATAAAGTCTAACCGTATGTAAATTTTGGTTGGGCTCTCAAACTGTGGGTCTCGTGACTACGAGGTTAGTTCCTGTAGGTGATATTTGTCCAGGGCGAGGTATTCGTGCCTCTCACAGGGCCATCTAGTGGAGTTTTTATGTTCTCACCTCTTACGACATGTTTTTAATCCTAAGTCTAATAGTTTTCAAATATTGGTCATGTTATCAAATCGGGGGTCCCATGACTACGTGGTTGGTTCCTGCGGATTATATTCGTCCTGTGCGAGGTGCCCGTGCCTCTCACAATGCTATTTTTTGTTCTCACCCTTTGACGGCATGTTTTTTAACCTAAGTCTAACAGTTTGTAAATTTTGATCGTGCTCTCAAATTGGGGGCCCCGTGACTAGATGGTCGATTCTTGTTGGTTACATCGGTCCCGTGCGAGGTGTTTGTGCCTCTCACGAGGCCATCTAGTGGTTGTTTTACACTCTCACCCTTTGACAGCTTGTTTTAAACCTAAGACTAATAGTTTGAAAATTTTTGCCATTCTCTCAAGCCCGAGATCTCGTGACTACACGGTCGGTTCCTACAGGTAACATTGGTCCCGTGCGAGGTTTTTTTACCTCTCACGAGGCCGTTTACTGGATGTTTTACGTTCTCACACTTGGACGGCATGTTTTCAAACCTTAGTCTAAGAATTTTCAAATTCTGATTGTGCCCTCCAAACGGGGGTCCCGTGACTATGTGGTCGATTCCTGTAGGTAACATTGGTAGCATGCGAGGTGCTCGTGCCTCTCACGAGGCCGTTTAGTGGTTGTTTTACGTTCTCACCCTTTGATGGCATGCTTTTAAACTTAACAGATTGAAATTTTTATCGTTCTCTCATATCAGGGGTCTCGGGACTATACGATTGGTTCTTGTGGGTTACATTAGTCTCATGCGAGGTGTTTGTGCCTCTCACGGGGTCGTCTAATGCCTATTTTATTTTCTCACCCTTTGACTGCATTTTTTAATCCTAAGCCTAATAATTTTTAAATTTTGGTCATACTCTGAAATCGGGGGTCCCAGGACTACGCGATTGGTTCCTGCGGCCTACATTGGCCCCGTGCAAGGTGTTCATGCCTCTCACGGGGCCTTTTTGTTGTTATTTTACGTTCTAAAATTTTGATAGCATGATTTTAAGCCTAAGTCTAACGGTTTGAAAATTTTGGTCGTTCTCTCAGATCGAGGATCCCATGACTACACGATCGGCTCCTGTGGGTTACATTAGTCCCGTGCAAGTGTTAGTGCTTCACATGGGGCCTTATAGTGGCTATTTTATGTTCTCACCTATGACGGCATATTTTAAACTTATCTAACAGTTTGTAAATTTTGCTTGTGCTCTCAAATCGGGGGTCCCATACTACGCGGTCGGATCCTATAGGTTATATTGATCCTTTGCGAGGTGCTCGGACCTCTCACGGGGTTGTTTAATGAATGTTTTTTGTTCTCACCCTTTGATGGAATGTTTTTAGCCTAAGTGCAACCGTTTGTAAATTTTCGACATGTGATCAAATCAGGGGTCCCATGACTACGCGGTCTGTTCTTGAGGGTGACATCAGTCCTGTGCAAGGTGTTCGTGTCTCTGACGGGACCATTTTGTGGCTATTTTACGTTCTCACCGTCTGATGACAAGTTTTTAAGCCTAAATCTAACAGTTTGCAAATTTTGATCGTTCCCTCAAATCGGGGGTCCGTAACTACGTGATCCGTTCTTATGGGTTACATCGGTCCCATTAGAGGTGTTTGTGCTTCTCACACAGCCTTCTAGTTGTTGTTTTACGTTTTGACCCTCTGCGACATGTTTTTAAGCCTAATTCTAACAGTTTGTAAATTTTGGTCGTGCTCTTAAATCGATGGACCCGTGACTATGCGATCGGTTCCAACGAGTTACATTGGTCCCATGCGAGGTATTCGTGCCTCTCACGGGACTGTCTTGTGGTTATTTTATGTTTTCACCCTTTGACATCATGTTTTTAAGCCCAAGTCTTACAGTTTGGCAATTTTGGTTGTGCTCTAAAACTGAGGGTCTCGTGATAGCGAGATCAGTTCCTGCAGGTTACAATTGTTCCATGCGAGGTGTTCGTGCCTCTGACTGTGTTGTTTAGTGGCTATTTTATGTTTAACCCTCTTACGGTAGAGTTTTAAGCCAGAGTCTAACAATTTGCAAATTTTTGTCTTGCTCTCAAATCGGGGGCCCCGTGACTACGCGGTCGGTTCTTAAGGATTGCATTGGTCTTGTGAGACGTGTTCATTCCTCTTCTGGGGCCGTCTAGTGGTCGTTTTACGTTCTCACCCTCTAACGACATGATATTAAGACTAAGTCAAACAGTTCGTAAAATTTTATCGTGCTTTCAAATTGGGGTCCCTTGACTATGCAATCGATTCAGATAGGTTACATTTTTCCCATTCGAGGTGTCCGTGCCTCTCTCAGGGATGTCTAGATGTTTTTTAAGTTCTCACCCTTTCACGGCATGTTTTTAAACCTAAGTCTAACTATTTTCAAATTTTGGTCGTGCTCTTAAACCAGGGCTTGTGTGACTACGCGATCGGTTCTTGCAGGTTAAATTGGTCCAGCGTGAGTTTTTATTGCCTCTCATGGAGCCGTTTAGTTGTTATTTTACATTCTCACCCTTTGACGGCATGTCTTCAAGCCTAAGTCTAATAGTTTGGTCGTGCTCTCAGATCAGGGGTTCCATGACTATGCAGTCGATTCCTGCAGGTTACATTGGTTCCGCGTTAGGTGTCCATACCTCTCACAGGGCCGTTTAGTGGTTGTTTCATGTTCTCACCCTCTGAAAATATTTTTTCAAGCCTAAGTCTAACAATTTGCAAATTTTGGTTGTGTTCTCAAACCGGAGGATCCGTTACTACGCGGTCGATTCCTATGGGCTACGTTGGTCTCATGCGAGGTTTTAGTGCCTCTCATGGGGCTGTCTAGTGGATATTTTACATTCTCACCTCTGACACCATGTTTTTAATCCTAAGTCTAAAAATTTGCAAATTTAATTCATGCTCTCCAACCGGGGGTCCCGTAATTACGTGATCGGTTCCTGGGGGTTACAGTGGTCCCATGCATGGTGCTTGTGCCTCTCACGGGGTTGCTTAATGTATTTTTTTTCTCACCCTTTGACGGCATGTTTTTTAAGTTAAGTCTAACAATTTGAAAATTTCGGTCGTTCTCTCAAAGTGGGTCCCGTGACTACACGGTCAGTTCTTATCAGTTACATTGGTCCCGTCTAAGGTGTTTGTGCCTCTCATTGAGCCGTCTAGTGGCAGTTTTACATTCTCACCCTTTGGCGACTTGTTATTAATCCTAAGAGTAATAGTTTGCAAATTTTGGTCGTGCTCACAAATCGAGGGTCCTGTGACTACGCGATCGGTTCCTGCAGGTAACATTGGTCCCGTGCGAGGTGTTCTTCCCTCTCACGGGGCCGTTTAGTGGTTATTTTACGTTCTCACCCTTTGACATCATGTATTTAAACCTAAGTCTAACAATTTTCATATTTTGATCGTGATCTCAAAACGGGGGTCCCGCGACTATGCGGTCGATTTCTGGGCGTAACATTGGTCTCGTGTGAGGTGTTCATGCCTCTCACGAGACCATTTAGTGGGTGTTTTACGTTCTCACCTTTTGACGTCATGTTTTTAAACCTTAGTCTAACAGTTTGTAAATTTTGATCGTGCTCTCAAAACAAGGGTCCCGTGACTACGCGATCGGTTTTTAATGGTTACATTTGTCCTGGGCGAGGTGTTCGTGCCTCTCACGGGGCCATCTAGTGGTTGTTTTACATTCTCCCCCTCTAACGGCATCTTTTTAAGTCTAAGTCTAACAGTTTATAAATTTTGATCGTGCTCTCAAATCGGTGATCCCGTGAGTAAGCGATCGGTTCTTTTGGGTTACATTGGTCCCGTTCAAGGTGTTCGTCCCTCTCACATGGCCATCTAGTGGCTATTTTACGATCTTATCCTTAAACGGCATGTTTTTAATCCTAAGTCTAACAGTTTGCAAATTTTGGTCATGCTTGCAAACTGGGGGTCCCGTGACTACACGGTTGGTTCCTGAGGCCTACATTGGTCCCGTGTGAGGTGTCCGTGCCTCTCACGGGGCTATTTTGTTGTTATTTTACGTCTTCACCCTTTGACAGCATGCTTTTAAGCCTATTTCTAACAGTTTGCTAATTTCAGTCGTACTCTCAAATTGGGGATCCCATGACTACACGATTGGCTCTTGTGGGTTACATTGGTCCCGTGTAAAGTGTTAGTGCCTCTCATGGGGCCGTCTAGTGGCTATTTTACGTTTTCACCTCTGACGGCATTTTTAAAGCCTAAGTCTAACAGTTTGTAAATTTTTGTCGTGCTCTCAAACTGGGGGTCCCGTAACTATGAGATCGGTTCCTGTAGGTTACATTGGTCCCGTGCGAGGTGCTTGTGCCTCTCACAGGGCTGTTTAATGGATATTTTTTATTCTCACCCTTTGATAACATATTTTTTAGCTTAAGTCTAACAATTTGTAAATTTTGGTCATGCTCTCAAATCGGGTGTCCCGTGACTACGCGGTCATTTCTTGTGAGTTACATCGGTCCTGTGTGAGGTGTTCGTGCCTCTCACGAGACCGTCTTATGGCTAATTTACGTTCTCACCCTCTGACGGCTTGTTTGTAAGCCTATGTCTAATAGTTTACAAATTTTGCTTGTGCTCTCAAATCAGGGGTCTCGTGACTATACGGTCGGTTCTTATGGGTTACATTGGTCTTGTGCGAGCTGTTTGTGCCTCTCACGGGGCCGTCTAGATGTTGTTTTACATTCTGACCCTCTGACAGCATGTTTTTAAGCTTAAGTCTAACAATTTATAAATTTTAGTCATGCTCTCAAACCGGTGGGCCCGTGACTATGCGATCAATTCCTGCGAGTTACATTGGTCTCGTGCAAGGTGTTTGTGCCTCTCACGGGGCCTTCTAGTGGTTGTTTTATGTTCTCATCCTTCGACGGCATTTTTTAATCTAAGTCTAATAGTTTGCAAATTTCGGTCGTGCTCTCAAATTGAGGGTCCCGTGACTACACGGTCGGTTCTGGTGGGTTACAATTGTCCCGTGCGAGGTATTCGTTCCTCTCACGGGGCCGTTTAGTGGTTGTTTTACATTTTAACCCTCTAATGGTATATTTTTAAGCCTAAGTCTAACAGTTTGTAAATTTTGTTCGTGCTCTCAAGCTTAGGGTCCCGGAACTATGCGATCGGTTCTTAAGATTTACATTGGTCCCTTGCGAGGTGTTCGTTCCTCTCACGGGTCCATCTAGTAGCTATTTTACGTTCTCACCCTCTAATGGAATGTTATTAAGCCTAAGTCAAACAGTTTGTAAAATTTGATCGTGCTCTCAAATCGGGGGTCCTGTGGCTGCGCGGATGGTTCATGTAGGTTACATTGGTCCCGTGCGAGGTGTTTGTGCCTCTCACGGGGTCGTCTAGTGCTTATTTTACGTTCTCACCCTTTTACGGTATGTTTCTAAACCTAAGTCTAATAGTTTATAAATTTTGGTTGTGCTCTCAAACCGAGGAACTCGTGACTACAAGATCAGTTCTTGCGAGTTAAATTGATCCCGTGTGAGGTGTTATTGCCTCTCACGGGGCTGTTTAGTTGTTATCTTACGTTCTCACCCTTTGACGGCATGTTTTTAAGACTAAGTCTAACAATTTAAATTTTTTGGCCGTGCTCTCAAACCGGGGGTTCCATGACTATGTTATTGGTTCCTGCGGGTTACACTGGTCTCGTGCAACGTGTTCTTACCTCTCACGGGGCCGTTTAGTGGTGATTTTACGTTCTCACTCTCTGGCGACTTGTTTTTAATCCTAAGTCTAATAGTTTTAAATTTTTGGTCGGGCTCTCAAACCGGGGGTTCCATGACTATGCAGTCGGTTACTGTGGGCTACGTTGATCTAGTAAGAGGTGTGTGTGCCTCTTACGGGGATGTCTTGTGGTGATTTTACGTTATCACCTCTGACAATATATTTTTATGGCTAAGTCTAATGGTTTGCAAATTTTGGTCGTGCCCTCAAATCGGGGTTTTGTAACTACGCGGTCGATTCCTGCGGGTTACATTAGTGTCGTGCGAGGTGCTCGTGCCTCTCACGGAACTGTTTAATGGTTGTTTTACGTTCTTACCATTTGACAGCATGTTTTTAAGCCTAGGTCCAATAGTTTGCAAATTTTGTTCGTGATCTCAAATCGGGTGTCCCGTGACTACCCGGTGGGTTCCTGTGGGTTACATTGGTCCCGTGAGAGGTGTTCGTGCCTATCATAGGACCGTCTAGTGGTTGTTTTTCATTCTCACCCTTTGACGACATATTTTTAAGCCTAAGTCTAAAAGTTTGCAAATTTTGGTCGTGCTCTCAAACCGGGCATTTCGTGACTACCCGATCATTCATGCAGGTTATATTGGTCCCATGCGAGGTGTTCGAGTCTCTCACATGGTTGTTTAGTGGGTGTTTAATGTTCCCTTCTCAGATGACATGTTTTTAAGCCTAAGTCTAACAGTTTGAAAATTTTGGTCTTGCTCTAAAACCGGAGGTCCCATAACTACGTGACCGGTTCCAATGGGTTACATTGGTCCCGTGCGTGGTACTCTGCCTCTCACGGGGATCTTTTTGACTATTTTATGTTCTCACCCTTTGACCGCATGTTTTAAGCCTAAGTCTAACAGTTTGCATATTTTGGTCGTGCTCTCAATCCGTGTGTCCCGTGATGATGCGATCGATTCCTGTGGGTTATATTAGTCCCTTGTGAGGTATTTGTGCCTCTCACAGGGCCTTTTAGGGGTTATTTTACGTTCTCACCCTCTAGCGGTATAATTTTAATCCTAAGTCTAACAGTTTGTAAATTTTGTCGTGCCGACTATGCGATCGGTTCTTACAGGTTACGTCGGTCCCGTGCGAGGTGTCCATGCCTCTCACGAAGCCGTCTAGTGGTTATTTTACATTGCCACCCTCTGACGTAATGTTTTTAAGCCTAAGTCTAAAAATATGAAAATATTGGTCATGCTCACAAAGCGTCGGATCATGCGAAATATATTAGTCCCGTTTGAGTTTTTTGTTCCTCTCACGGGGCCGTCAAGTGGTTGTTTTACATTCTCACCCTTTGACGACATGTTTTTAAGCCTAAGTCTAACATTTTGCAAATTTTGGTAAGGCTATCAAACCAGGGGTCATGTGACCACGAGGTCAGTTCCTGCGGGCTACATTGGTCCGTTGTGAGGTGTTCGTGCCTCTCACCATGACGTTTAGTTGAAGGTTTGCATTCTCACCCTTTAAAGTTATGTTTTTAAGCTAAGTCTAACAGTTTGCAAATTTTGGTCGTGCTCTCAAATCGGGGGTCCCATGACTACGCAATCAGTTCCTGTGGGTTACATTGGTCCCATGTGAGGTGTTCGTGCCTCTCACGGGGACGTTTAGTGGTTGTTTTATGGTCTCACCCTCTGACGGCATGTTTTTAAGCCTTAGTCTAACATATTTAAAATTTTGGTCGTGCTCTCTAACTGGCGGTCCCATGCCTCAAACAAGGAATTCCGACACCAGACAACCCAAAAAATATGAAGTAGGTGTTGCCGACATACCAAAACTGCCTTCCGCAGCTGCTAATCATCCTAGTGGACCAGGTTCGGAGATCACTTCCACTTGATCAGACCACCCTCCTGGTGACCTACACCCCTCCTGTAGCCTCCAAGACCTTCTGCCCTAGCAGGTGACCCTACAACCATGGCCCAAACCCTTTTTCAGCATCGAGAAAACCCAAGGAGGCAGCCGACCACCCCGACCTCACTTCGATCTCTTCCCTTGCTCTTCTGACCCCAAAAAAACCCATCACTACCTGCTTAACCCTCTAATACCGGATGGATAACCTGGGGAACTATTTCAGCCCTCTAACCACCCCCGTTACAAAACTTGTTCAGTGCCCGGAACACAATACAATTTCCCCAATCAAAATTTAAACCCAAATCACCTAATTTTACCCAAGAATGTGCACCCACAAAACAACTCGCCCTACCCGAGTTTCTCAAAATTCCAAACACAATTTCCCTCAACCAACCACATAATCTCAACCTTATTTGGCCTCCCGAACTGCCTGACCCATTTGATTTTGGTATTTTTAAAAATCAAAATATCGATCCGCATTTGTATCCCCACGCACCACCACCCATACCACCCCACTTGTCATCACATCACACACCCTCTCATCATGACCTCTCTTTAATTTACACCGATTCCTCTTCTTTCCCTGGAATTGGAAATACACGTCGTAGTATCTATGAGTGGATTCCCCCACCCGGTGCCCATCGTCCCATTCCACTACGGGATCATCAGTGTTTCTATTGTGGAGAACATGGCCACCTCATTGCCATGTGTCCCCACTATCAGCGTGATCCTCGAGTACCTCCCATGGCCCTAAATGATCATCCTCCTCATCAACCACATGTACAGATTCCGCCAGACCTAGTTGATTATGTTTCACCTGCACCAGGTGATGTGGTGGGCCCGAGAGCTCATCAGGATGGATACCCATTCTATTTAGCGCTCCAGTTACTTTCTCGGAGTCTCCATGGGGACATTCGTATAGACATTCCTATATTTGATGGTAGATTCTCCCCGAATGATATGACCGATTGTCTCGCTGCTATGGAGATAGTTTTTTATTACAAGTGGATTCAGGGTTGCTCATGTGTTCTTTTAGCTGCGACCAAATTTCAGGGGTTTGCTCGTTTGTGTGGTGGAATGGTCTTTGTTATCGTAGGACGGTTGCAGGACTCCCACCTATCCAGGACTTTCTCAATCTCAAGGAAGCTCTTTAGGCCTCCTTTATACCTCTGATATATGAGAGAGACCTCTTTATGCGTATTCAGTCTCTCCAGTAGGACACATCTTTAGTTATTGTAAAACCAAATAAATGCGGAGTGTGATATAGATTTAAATTAATTCGCAAATTTTTAATTTGGCACACTTATTTAATTATAGTCTATATAAACTAAATAAATTCAGCCCCTAAACATGCAACAACGTGTGTGCATGTCAAACCATAAAAAAATAAAGCATGCGATATAAATATTCTGGAAAAAACCCCAAAGGGCAAAAACTTTTATTTCTAGAACTTTGAAGAATTCACAAGACCATTGACTTACATACAACCTGATAATCGCTCATAAGTGTAACGCACGGTGTCTTTGTCAAACATTCAAAGCAATGGCTAGAAACGTCATCGGTTGGAATCTCCCGCAAGAACTCCAGATGGTCAGCAATGAAGAAGAAAATGGCTTCTCCACAAGTGTGAACTTTATAATGACTCCCTCCATAATAGCACGTAGCTCTCCAGTTATATAGTTCTCCCCACAAAGATTAAGCCACAGCAAAGTGTGTCCTTCAACACCAAAACAATTCCCCAAAGCATGTTGGGATTTTTGTGAATTGTAAACAAAAAGGGATTAAACCCTAAAAGAAGAAGTCAAAAAGGATTCTGCTTTTGTAGTTTTTCTGTTATGTAAAACGCTGGGAATTCTTAATGAAAACGAAACCATTTAATGAGTATTTATACAAAAATGCGTCGCCTCAGAATAGGTGCTCGTTCGAACGAGATAAGGGTCTCGTGCAAACGACATACAGATGTCGTTCAAATGACATCTCGCGACATCCATATGTCCCTCGAACGAGATAACTATCTCTCTTGAACGACCTGGGCGTCAAAATTGAGATACGCTTCGGGACTTAGAAAAAATACTCATACACAAATTTTGATGAAAAAATCCGCTCCAACACTTAGAAAATATTTTATAAAAATATCCCAAAAGCTCTAAGTGGAAAGTTAAGGTATTGAAAATATAACCTTACCAAAGTAAACTTCGCGGAGTCTTTTTTATGAAGAACTTGATTAGTTCGGATCCGTCTTTGAAGCTTGAATGTTCTTGAATGCTCTTCGCCGGTGTAGCGGTATATGACATACTAAATTGATAACGGACTTATAAAAATATGTACTTACAAATCTCCCCCTATGTGTATACCGGTACATACATAAGAACATCTAAATTATCAACTACCAAAATGCCTATACGAATCTACCCTCCCATGAATATATTTTCAAGATCTCAAACTGTTCTTCAAAAAGTCTTCATCAAATCTCAAAGCTTTTTTTCATCAAGGTGTGCAATATAATGATCATCAATCTTTTTACCTACACATGAGTTAAAGCAAAAACCTTTGTGACGCATCGAGTTTGAAATGATATAAGAATAAATCACTCAGTATAATCAAATCTCCCTCATAACATGATAATTCTTTCTCCCCCTTTTTATGATGTCCCTAAGTAGACAGATAAGAAGAAATAATCAAAGCATGGAGTGTCACGATAAAATGCATCGCAAAAAAAAATCAAGCTACGCGCATGCAAAGGTAAATCTCAAAAACATTCATAAACTATTTTTGCAAAGCTATATCAAAACATGGAGTGTCGCGATAGTGGTTGTTTTATGTTCTCTGCCTTTTATGGCATGTTTTTAAACCTAAGTCTAACACCTTTCAAATTTTGGTCGTGCTCTCAAACTGGGGGTCCCGTGACAACGTGGTCGGTTATTACGGGTTATATTGGTCCAGTGTGAGGTGTTATTGCCTCTCACGGGGCCATTTAGTTGTTTTTTTACGATTTCAACCTTTGACGACATGTTTTAAAGCCTATGTATAAGAGTTTGGTCGTGCTCTCAGACCAGGGGTTCCATGACTATGCGATCGGTTCCTGCGGGTTACACCGATCCCGTGCTAGGTGTTCGTACGCCTCATGGGACCGTTTAGTGGTTGTTTTACGTTCTCACCCTCTTACATCATGTTTTCAAGTCTAAGTCTAATAATTTACAAATATTGGTCGTGCTATCAAACCAGGGGGTTTCGTTACTATGCGATCGGTTCTTGTGGGTTACGTTGGTCCCGTGAGAGGTGTTAGTGCCTCTCTCGGGGCCATCTAGTGGATATTTTATGTTCTCACCTCTGACACCATGTTTTTAAGCCTAAATCTAACATTTTACAAATTTAAGTCGTGCTCTTTAACTAGGGGTCCCGTAACTACGCGGTTGATTCATGCGGATTACATTGGTGATGTTCGAGGTTCTTGTGCCTCTGACGGAGTTGTTTAATGGTTGTTTTTTTATCTCCCTTTGACGTCAAATAGTTTGCAAATTTTGGTCATGCTCTCAAACAGGGGGTCTCGTGATGACGCGATCGGTTCTTACGAGTTAAATCGGTCCCGTGCAAAGTGTCTGTGCCTCTCGCGGGGCCAGCTAGTGGTTGTTTTACATTCTCACCCTTTGATGGCATGTTTTTAAGACTAAGTCTAACAGTTAGCAAATTTTGGTCGTGCTCCCAAATCGGGGGTCCCTTGACTAAGCAATCGATTCTTATGGGTTACATCGGTCCCGTGTGAGGTGTTTGTACTTTTCACGGGGTCGTCTAGTTGATATTTTACATTTTAACCCTGTGACGGCATGTTATTTAACCTAAGGCTAATAGTTTATAAAAAAAAATTGGGTTCTCAAATTATGGGTCCCGTGACTATGCGATCAGTTCCTATGACTTACATTGATCATATGCGAGGTGTTCGTGCTTCTCACAAGGCCTTCTAGTGGATTTTTTATGTTCTCACCCTTTGGTGGCATGTTTTTAAGCACAACCATGGTTCTCGTGACTACGCGGTCTGTTCCTGTGGGTTACATCAGTCTTGTGAGAGTTGTTCGTGCCTCTTACGGGGCTCTTTAGTGACTATTTTATGTTTCAATCCTCTGACAGCAGATTTTTAATCCTAAGTGTAACACTTTCTGAATTTTGGCCGTGCTCTCAAATCGGGGGTCGCATGACTACACGATCAGTTCATGCGGGTTATATTGGTCCCGTGTGATATGTTCTTGCCTCTCACGGAGCCGTCTAGTTTTTTTTACATTCTCAGCCTCTTACGGCATGTTTTTAAGCCTAAATCTAATAGTTTGGAAATTTTGGTTGTGCCCTCAAACTGGGGGTCCCATGGCTCTGTGATCGGTTCATGAAGGTTACATTGGTCCCATACGAAGTATTTGTGCCTCTCATTGGGCTGTCTACTGTCTATTTTACTTTCTCACCCTTTAACGACATGTTTTTAAACCGAAGTCTAACAGTTTGCAAATTTTGATCGTACTCTCAAACAGGGATTCCCGTGACTACGGAGTCGGTTCCTGTGGGGTAAATTAGTCCCTTGTGCGGTGTTTTTTCCTCTCACGGGGTCGTTTATTTATTGTTTTATGTTCTCACCCCTTTGACGGCATGTTTTTAAGCCTAAGTCTAACAGTTTACAAATTTTGGTCATGCTCTCAGATCCGGGATCCCGTGACATTGCGATCGATTTTTACGGGTTACACTGGTCCCGTGCGATGTGTTCATGCCTCTCACGGGGCCATTTAGTTGTTGGTTTACGTTGTCATCCTTCGAAGGTGTGTTTTTAAAACTAAGTCTAGCAGTTTGAAAATTTTGGTCGTACACTCAAACTGGGGGTTTCGTGACTACGCGGTCGGTTCTTCTGGGTTACATTGGTCTCGTGAGAGGGTTTAGTGCCTCTCACGGGGCCATATAGTGGTTGTTTTATGTTCTCACCCTCTGACGGCATGTTTTCAAGACTAAGTCTAATAGTTTTTAAATTTTGATCATTCTCTCAAATCGGGGGAGTCTCGTGGCCACGATGTAAGTTTCGACAGGTTACATTGGTCTCGTTTGAGGCGTCCTTGCCTCTTAGGGGGCGTCTAGTGGTTGCTTTACATTCCCACCTTTGATAACATATTTTTAACCTTAAGTCTAACTGTTTGTAAATTTTGATCGTGCTCTCAAATCGGGGGTCCCATAACTACGTGGTCAGTGCCTGGGGGTTACATTGTTCCCGTTTGAGGTCTTCGTGCCTCTCACGGGACCGTTTAGTGTCTATTTTACGTTCACACCCTCTCACGGCCTGTTTTTAAGCCTAATTCTAACAATTTGAAAATTTTGATTATCCTCTCAAACCGGGGGTCCCGTGACTACGCGGTCTATTCCTGAGGGTTACATTTGTCCCGTATACCTCTCACAGGGCCGTCTAGTTATTATTTTACGTTCTCACCCTCTGACAATATGTTTTTAAGCCTAAGCCTAACAGTTTGCAAATTTTGGTCATGATCTTAAACCGGTGACTATGCGATCAGTTCATGCGGGTTACATTTATCCTATTCCAGGTGTTTGTTCCTCTCACGGGGCTGTCCTACTGACTGTTTTACGTTCTCACCCTTTGACGGCATGTTTTGAAGCCTAAGTCTACTTGTTTGCAAATTTTGTTCATGCTTTCAAATCGAGGGTCCCGTGACTATACGGTCAATTCCTGTGGGTTATATTGGTGCTCTGTGAGGTGTTTGTGCCTCTCACGGGATTGTTTAGTGGATGTTTTATGCTATCACCCTTTGATCACATATTTTCAAGACTAAGTCTTACAATTAGGAAATTTTGGTTGTTCTCTTAAATCGGGGATCCCGTGACAACGTGATCGATTCCAATGGGTTACATTGTTCCCATGTGAGGTGTGTGTGCCTCTCACGTGGCCATCTAGTGAATTGTTTATGTCTTCACCCTCTGACGGTATGTTTTGAAGCTTAAGTCTAACTATTTGATAATTCTTGTCGGGCTCTCAAATCAGGCGTCTTGTCACTACGCGATCAGTTCCCGAGGGGTTACATTGGTCCCGTGCAAGGTGTATGTGCCTCTCATAGGGTCATTTAGTGGTTGTTTTATGGAGTGTGGACTTTATCAAGAACAATCAAACTAGGAAACTCCAATAGTATTTTTCTCCATTCTTAATGTTTCTTATTTACAACACCTATTTTCCCTTTCTCTGAATGTTCCTTCACCGTGATTTTCTCTCTGACAAGCTTCTCATGCGAATTATAGCTTACTCCGAGGACATTTTGGTCTTTCTTCCTCGAATACACCTTTGTCTCGTATACAACTTCTTTACTCGCACACCTTTTCTTTTGGATAAGCTCAAGATCTATATTTTCATTTCTTAATTTCTCAAGATTATTGAGGTTATGAATAGGGTATTTCCAGATTTCCATTTTTTGAAAAAAAATGGAAAATTAAATTCCCATTTCGTAACCTTAACAATCCTGACAGATCTGGAAATGAAAATATAGATCTTAAGATTCTCCAAGAGAATATATGTGCGAGCAAAGAAGTCGTATGCATGACGAAGGTGTATTCGTGGCAAAAAGACCAAAGTGTCCTGGGAGTAAGCCATAATTTGTATGTGAAGCTTACCGGAGAGAAAATCACAGTGAAAAAACACTCAAAGAAAGGGAAAAGGAGTCGTGTAAATGTGAAACATCAAGAATGGGGGAAAATACTACTGGAGTTTCCTGTATTGGTGGTTCTTGATGAAGACCACACTCCCCGTAATGAGAGGAGTCATATTTGGAATACTCTATCAAAATCCAAACGATAAAACACATCATGTTAATACTAAGTCTAGATATTTTGAATTAACGTCGTGTTCTCAAACCGGGGGTTCCGTGATTATCCAACAGCCAAAAACCAATAGCAAGCCAACAACTAATAATTATCCCATACTCCTTTTAACATATTATCTAACAACAAGCCAACAACCAATAATTATCAAACAGCCAAACCAAACAAAACCAATAATTATACCGTACTTCTTCTATCATCTAAATGATATATAAGATATTTCATATCAATTATATAATTTTACTTCATTTTACGAAGAATACATCAATGAAACTGATCTAAAAATGTATATGTATAAGAACACGTGGAAATTAAGATGGGTCAATTTGATCCAATCACAAACTCAAATGACTCTATTCTCAAATCGATCGTCTTATGAAAGTAACTAGAAATTCAACTGAACATAACATATTATCGAAAGTTAACTTACATAAATCATATTAAGCATTCCTAAAAGTAACTAAACATTCATACATCAAAGTAAAGCGCCAATATAGTGTCATTATCGTAATAGGATACATATAAGAATAACGAGGATGAAATAATATTTTGATACTCAATCTTCCTCCAAATCAACTAAAAGATCCTTCAAATTAGGGTTGTCATCAAGAGTTGACTGGAACTCTTTTGGAGCCTTTAATGCATCCATTTGAGTAGTCAGACACATTGGTGCATGCATAATAATAGACCAATTGCCATAATTTATGCACTTAGAGTAGAATAACTTCTTTACGTTCTGAAAGGCACAAATAAAAGGTTCGTCGATTATGAGATCTTTACTCTTTAGCTTTGATAAATCTGGCATAATAAGTTTGGAGTCAGGATCAACTTTGCAAGCATTCGTAGTATCCTCCACCCTTACCAAATCACAATAGAATATAATTTCTATGAAATCTAAGTAATCAAGTTCTAGAATTTGTTAGATTATCCCATAATAGGTTAGCACCGTATTCTTTGGATTTTTAGCGATAAAGGTGGTCAAGGAATAAATTTATATTTCACTATTTTGCATCAAAGCTTTTCCTCCTATGGATATGAAATTAAATCAAAACCATTGGTGCAAAATTTTTAAACTCTTTCGCACGAAAACTAGGGCATTTTGCTAGGCGTGCAAGCTTGGAAGAGACATAACCTCTTTTTAGGAGATGCATTTATTAATGAATTTGTATTAGGGTATGTTTTTGTCACACATGAATAAATAACCACGTAGATAAGATGTGAAATTTTCCTTTTCGATACCCATGCCCTAAAATCAGTTGTCGTGTAATTTCTCCTTTAATTTTGGGCAATTTCATTCCCGTACTTTCTATGGGTAAATTGCAGAGTTTAGATCATAAAATATATATTATCAAAGAAGTAAAATTCAGTAGGTACTCACTCTATCCATTCTTCGACTCCATCTTACAATTCGAAGACATAACGATTTGATTGCTCGTATTGTATATTTGTGAGTTTCACCTCTTAAGGGTTCCCAAATGGTTATTCTTCCTCAAACTCATCACGTTCCTCGATCAATCCTTCTCTACGAGGATTGAACCACCTCACCTTTTGTTATGGCATATCTTCCCTAGCGTATAACGACGATTCCACAGTTACATATTCTTCAGGAATTGACCCTCCAATATACCGTGTATTCTTTACGTAATCTTTAAAGGTTTTCATCAAGCGCTCAAAAGGATACATCCAACGGTACCTAACGGGACCACATAATAATGCTTCATCGCATAAAAGGACAAGCAAGTGGATGTTGGTATCGAAGAACGACAGAGGAAAATATTTCTCTAATACACAAACTTCCTAGGCTAAAGTTGATTTTGTAGCTTTAATGTGCCTTATGTTTACCTCTTTTGCAAAAAGTAAGGTAAAACACAAAATGATTCGCATAATTACCCAACGGAGATCTTTATTTACAGAGAAGTAATGTCAAAATAATAGAGGTATTAATTGGATAATTACATGCTAGTCGTGAGACTTACACTGTTTTAAGTCATTTACTTGGTAGCTTACTACCCTACGTAAATTACCAAAATAACCCATTGGAGTCTTCAAGTTGAACAGCGTGTCTAAGAGGATCTTTTTCTCACTATTAGTTAAAGTGAAAGGAGTCGGAGGGGTAAAAATTCTTCCTGTTGTAGGATCATTTTCTAACCACAGTTTCTTATTTATCTTCATATCCTGTAGATCTCGACGGGCTCGCTCTCCATCTTTGGAATGATATCCACCCAGATATGTTTCGATAAAATGTTATGCAACATTCTTCTCTGTGTGCATCACATCAATTACATGCCTTACACGGTGATCTTTCCAATACAAAAAATTAAAAAATATTAATCGCCTGGACCATGGTTTTACTTTACTAGGTCACCCCATGATTTACACTTCAGGTTTACAAACTTTGGGTATTTGCCCACGTAACTATTCCTCATAGTCATAGCCAACGCCTTATCCTCGATCTGTTAACCAGAAAGTCGAGAAGGTGGCATCTGGCGCTTGTGACCAACAGGTTAAAAGTTAGACTTGTCATTCCTGAAAGGATGACTGGTCAGTAGAAATCTACGATGACCCATGTAACTCATCTACCTACTATATTATAGCCAATTGGCTTCAGTTTTGTCACTACATATGGGGCATCCATAATAACCATGAACATTACAATCGGACAAGGTTCCATAAGAAGTAAGGTCGTGGATCTCCCACATCACCATTGCATTAAGTGTCAAATCTAGAGTCGAACATCGTCACGCCTTTATCCTACAACTCTTTTAGTTCTTTTATTAATGGGGCTAATAATATATCAATATCATCGCTTGGAGCCTTCGGCCTGGGTATCAACAAAGATAATAATGTGAAATCATTTCTCATACACAGTGGGGAGGGAGAATTAAAGGCTCCATAAGAACTGGCCAATAAATCTGACTAGTACTTAAATTATTGAAAGGGTCAAACCCATCGATTGAGGTTGCAAGATGAAAATTACGCGGTTCCTTTGCAAATTCATGGTGTTGTGCGTTTGAAAATTTCCAGATGAGTGAATCAATCGGATAACGCATCAGATTCCCACCCACCTCGCATCGAGTGTGCCATGGCATGGCCTCCACTATACATGGTACAGTAAAAACCATTTTAACCATGGCCCAAGTGGAAAATACTTGAAAACCTTTTAGCTCACCGCATACTGCACATTCATCCTTATCACCATGCTCATTGCGGTTTCAATTTTTAATCATACTTTCATGCATGAAATTATTTTGTATTTGAATCCCAAACCCTTCAAACTCTTCTTCATGGTAGGAAATTGTCTAGTAACATGTTCTCTTTAGGGAGAATTTATTTAACCCACTTACGAATTTTGGTTGCACTATTCCCAGTCAAAATAAAATGGCTCTTCAAATTATGCAAACCAATCATCGCATATAATATCGAGTGATCTTCATCACAATCTTTATAGAACGGTCTAATCGCATCGGCTTTCAACCGTATATATTCTGAGTCTCCTGGTAATTCAATATCAAATTATTCATTGTGCACATTATTTGTCTCCATAGGTTGGTGATTTTGGTCATGGTGGACTCCCTAAGCATCGTCAATTAGGTCGGTCAATGGACAATGTGTTGGCGAATCATTTACCACTTCCACTCGTTGGTGTTCTACTACACTATCGGTTACCGATAATTCTTCGGGAACATAAGGTACATGTTTTTCACCATGGTATGTCCATTTATTATAATCTTAACAAATTTCCCACTTTATTAAATGTAAATCAACATCTTCTAAAGATTTGTATTTTCCGTTCATACAATGGGTGCATAGACACGAAATCTTCTCACTTTTAAGGTTTTTAAAAGCGTAGTTAATAAATTCTTGAACGCCTTTAACATAACTATTAGCTATTCGGTCAGTCTCCCCCATACACTCTTTGCATTATGGAAAATCCATTTAATAATATTCAAATTGCATTCATGTGTTAACATGATTTTCATATTAAAGCACTAATATAGTTTAAACAACGCACCAATCAAACAAACTATGCAATAATATAGTATAAATCAAAATAAAGCACTAAAATAATTTCAAAAATGCACCAATCAATAAAACTCAAATACAATAACACACCAATCAACGATACTACACAACCACTTAAACTCAAATTAAATAAATTGGCTTAGTGATATTATTACAACATAAGAAATATATTACTACATCTTCATCAAAAGATAAACTGGCTAAGTGATAAAAGAGTTTAAATAATTTTTCAACCCATTCCCTTCTCAACTGTTGACATGCATTGGAGTATCTTCGAAATAGATAAATATTTTATCAACCATGATCTGACACTCACCCTCCTGTAAAGGCCCACTATGTACTAAAGTTCCTACTTGAATGGAGATGAGTGTCCACACCCCAATGAAGGTTCTACCGCTCAGGTGCTTCATATAGTATTTGTCACTAAAGTCACCATGGGTTGTTGACAATGATCCAAGACCTGGGAAATGTTGAGGCACTGAGAAGGGAAATGTTGAAGGAAGAATCGCCATCTGTGAGGGGAATGGAGGAAGAAAATTTTAAGGAGGTAAAGGGAAACCGATATGCATTGGGGGATGCAGGGGAATACGGCCGGTTAAAAGGGATAAAATTTAGAATGTTTCTCATTCATGCCTCCCAATTCATTTCGAAGCCCCATTACATCCCCTTCGATCCTAGAATAATGTTCATCATTGGATGAGATACACTTGTTAATAGAAGAAATCTCTTCCACGAGAGGTGCGGTGTGTTTGAATCTTATTTTTCATATATGCGACCCCATACATCTTGTCCTCCTTCTACGGTCTTTCCCCAATGTCTGTGCGAGGTCATTATTGTCAAGGTCGTCGAACGGTCTTGTAGTTGATTGACTATTCATAGACTCTATTGATTCTAGAGTCTTTTCCAAGTGAGGAGGGAATTTATTATCTTTTTCTTGTCTTGCATGCACATAAAAATTGGCCCGATTTGGTACCTTTCCTTCATCTGGGTTGACTTTTATCTTGCTCGACCCCTCTTTCTTTAAGTCTTCATAAGATTTCGATCCAAGCCGGTGGACATCAGTTTTTTGGCCCTATTTAGCTTGTTTTCTCCTTTTGCAACATTTTTGAGTCCTTTGACTCATTTTCTAAAAAATCATTCCATTTACCTACTGACATCTCAACATTCTAAGGGACTTTGTCTCTGAGCGCCAAAATGTTGGGCTCGATGCTCCCTTAGGGAAATGCTTATACCTAAGGTTTCTCCGATATGTTCGAAGTTGTTCAATAACCCGAGAAAGAACCCTATTTTGTAGTTTGAGGAAAATGAAAACTATTTGTTGAGTTTCTCGTAAATGTCATCTTTAACATCTTTACTAGGTTCCAATTATCAACTCCTCCCACTCCCACATTCATTTTTGCCAAGGACAAACATTGGGCTTTAACTTGTTGAACGTGATTCTGATCTCATGTGGGGTTATTTCCCAATAGAGAGAACGTTGGGTGTGTCCGTTGGATTACTAGGAGTACCTTCCTTAGTGAAACTCGGAGTAGTGGAGTGAATCGTAGGTGGAGTTATGTATTGCTCACCAATTGGTGATGAGAATTATCCTTAGGGTGGTATCATCTCGTCGGTTGGAGCGTTGTGTCCATTATCGCTGGACATTATCTACAAAAACAATAAAAGTTCAATGTGTATCTATAATAGATGCATAATTTCAAAGTTTAATAAGAAATTATAACTAACAAAATAAATTTTTTCACCATATATTATAATTTTCCTTTTCATGGTAAGACTTTAATAAAAGTTCAATGTGTTTGATCTCCATCCAGTATGGATTTGTTTTTAAAAATCTATGAATTTTTGCACATGGGCAATTAGTAGGAAGCATATCTATAATGGATGCATAGATGTCAACGACATGAACTCGAAATCTCATCCTCTTCAGCCTGTTGGCAAGATTGAGTTTGATGTGTCTATGTCACAAGACATTACATCCTTCGCCAATGCTCTTTGTACATAATTCTATCCATAATGGGTGAATTTTTGTTTGCCTTCTCTAACAGCGTAAGCAAGGTCAGTTCTCTTTCGAGATTATGTACGCAAAATATATATTGTACATCTTCATCTCACCATTATAGTAGGGAAAATAGAATACGATCGAACAAGTACTCTTGCTTGAGATGAACTCCACAATTCACAAGGTAGTTAAATTTTTCAATCTTCCTATTCCCATACCAATAAACTGGAGTACCCTCTGAATGAGGCTAATTAATGAAAGAGGTATGAGTGCGTTCCAATCGCAACCTTTCACACTCTTGTTGCCGTTTATTATCACCATAACTCATTTTTCCTGAGAAAAATGAACGAGGGCGTGAATATCATTCCTATAAATAATGGTTCTAATGAATCATTAACTAGTTAGGTTAGTTTGATTTAGGTTTTGAATAATCACTTCCCTTCTATTCACCCAGTGCAATTTTAATTTAGGGCAATTTACAATTAGTTCCTTTGTTGACAATTTGTAAACATTTAAGGACAATTAGTTCCTAAGTATTTAAAATTTATCAAAATTACCTTAGTGTTTAAAATTTGTTTCCGAGGAACCTATGAGTAATTTAAAATTTAATTTATTAGTTATTATGTGCGAGGGTGTGAATCCCGTGCATGTTGGATCTCATCAATGTGAAATCCAAATAACAACTCGTTGTATAAAACCCAAAATTGAACCGAATGATTTGGTTATTTTATTTCCATGCTAAGATTTGAAATTGACAGCACTCAGTATACACACATAGTACGTATAAATATTATATTAATAATTATCCCCAAAAAATAATAGAATATCAAACCATATACATATAAAATTCTAATAAACCAAATAGCATATACCATACACAGTACACGCACACAGAAATACACACATAGGCGTAATACATACAATGTGTGGGTATACCTACTTTTTTATTTAATTTAATTTTTACCCAAATAATTATATATACCTACTTTTCCATTTTTGAAAAAATTGTCTCTAAAACACATACACACAGAGTACACAATACACACACGTATACACAGTGTACACATATACATAAAAATACAGACATACACACATAAATACACACATCCACAGATTTATGTACAAAAAATTAGGGTTTGGAAGATAATGTCATTACCTTTGACATTGAGATTGAGATTGAAATGGGAGATTGAGATTGGGAATTGCCGAAGAGAGGGAAAGTTGAAGGGCTTGGAAATTTTTGAGGAAAATATGAAAAGTGTCTTGGGGATTTTAGTATAAAGACACTGGTCACGGCCCTGAGCCGTGACCACATGCCATGACCCCTTTAAAATTTAACATGTTAACCTGGAAACACGCAGCTCATCACGGCCCAAAGTTGTGACTCCTAAATTGGGATAGTCAAGGTCGATCGTGACCACGGCAGTGTGTATTTTGTTTATTGGTCACGGACTTAGACCGTGATCCCATCCGTAACCATCTTAAAGGGAACTTTGGTGCGAAATTAGCACCACAATGGTCACCCACGTACCACATCTATGGTCGGTGACCCATAGCGGTCAAGGACGTGGTCCGTGACCAACTTCAAGAGGATCCATGACCTTATTGGGTAATGGAATTGGTCATGGGAAAATTTGATATGGTCACGGAATTTGGTCGTGACCAGCTGGTCACGGATCTGGGCCGTGAACCCAAGTCGTGACCATGCGTAAGATTTTATGTAGTGATCCATGTATGCAGGGCAAACACAACCTCTGCCAACTCAAGGTCATGTTTGGGGTAATTCCTCTCCTAAGGCTTAATCTTACGATATGCATAAGCTATAGCCTTCTCCTCCTATTATAGTACACCCTCAAGTCCCTAAAAGGATGCATCTATATAAACATGATACTCCATTCCTCGTCTAGGTAATGTAAGCATAGGTGCCAAAGTCAAATTATCCTTTAGCTCATTAAAAGGTAACTGACAGTGGTTATCCTAAATAAACGACACCCCTTTATGAGTCAGGTTCGTCAACGAATCTATAATCTTTAAGAAACCCTTAATGAAGTGAGGATAGTATCCGGCCAAGCCCAAAAAATTGGGAACATCGATCGTTGTCGTGGGTTGTCCCCACTCCCTCACCATCAATACCTTACTCGAATCAACAATAATGCCCATATCAGACATAATGTGGCCTAGAAACTGTACCTCTTGTAGCCAAAATTCACACTTCTCGAGTTTGGCATATAAGTGATTATCTTGTAGCGTCTACTGAACCATACGCAGAGCATCTGCATGCTCATCCTCTAAACAAGAGTAAACTATAATATCATCAATAAATACTATCACGAACTGGTTAAGGAACTCTTCAAAAACTTTGTTCATAAGATCCATGAACACTATTGGCACATTGGTGAGCCTAAACAATTTCTGAACTTGTACGATCTATACCATGTCAGGAAAGTGGCCTTAGGAATGTCCTCATCTCTAATGCGTAACTTATGATACCCCGATCTCAGATCTATCTTAGATAATTAAGATGCTCCTCTCAACGGGTCAAATAGGTCATCAATCTGAGGTAATGAATATTTATTTTGAATCGTGACCTTGTTTAACTCCCTGTAATCAATACACAAGAGAAGCGACCCATACCTCTTCTTGAAAAACTACATCGGTGAACCCCATGGTGGTGTACTCCGTTGAATGAAACCCTGAGCCAGAAGATAATGAATCTGCTCCCTCAACTCCCGTATCTCTGAAGGAGCCATGCGATAAGGCTCTCGGGTAATCGGCCTAAGTCAATGACGAACTCAATCTCCCCACTAGGCGATAGCTCGAGTATCTCCTAGAACACATCCTCGAACTCCCTTACTACTGGAATCTAATATAAAGAGATGACCACCTCCTACGAAGTCTCCTCCTCAATGTAATATAGGTATGTGATTGACCCTCCCTCGTGAAGAGGCACCGCCACAAGCAACATCTCTTGTCCTGGAATAGAGAACACTGTGGTTATCCCAAAATAATCCACCATCTCCCATTATCCATCTAACCAATCCATACCCAAAATTATGTCATAACCCTCCACGTCTAACACTAGAAGGTCGGCGGCTAAACATAGTCTCCCCATATTAATGTCTACACCCCTACATATCGAGTGTATATGCAACCCACTACCCAAAGGTGACTCTACACACATAAGGAGACTGTCGATTATCTCTAATAGACCGTATTCTTGTGAAAATATGGTAGCTATAAAAGAGTGTGATTCCCCCTTATCAAAGAAATTCCAAGCTTTATGCCCATGAATAGGAAATATACCCTCAACTGTCGGTGGTGCCTGCGGTAAGACTGCATCTCTGACATTATAAACATGTCCATACTATAATTGCCCCTACTGCAGTGGAGTTGTTACTGTAGGTGGTAACTACACCTGCTTCCCTATTAGATACCCTGTTACTGTTGTGTTCTACAAATATGTGGGTAGCCTTTCCTCTTATGGCCCGTCTATTCACAAAAATAACACTGGCCCGAGAAATCACTCTACCTTTAACACTGATGGCCCTATCGAGGCTGACCCTATTGTTATCCCTGGTGGCCTCCCTCACTATTCCCTTAGCCCTAATATCCCTGAGGAACCTGCTGATACTACTAAGGACCCTATTATCCCTGCCTAAAACCTTCGCCCTCTAGTCGATAACCTCCAAAATCTAAATCTCTTAGTCGAGTCCCCCTGTCAGGAATCCTGCCTCTGCTACCTACCTGACTGCTAATGCATTATTTCACTAGCATCGATCCTACTTGCCTTGCCCTGCTAGCTAGGCATACCCCATCTCCTTCTTCCCTTCAGAAGGAAGCTATGATCCTAACAATGCAAAAGTGTTTCATTAACGACCTCTGTATAAGTTGTCGACATTGGGTTTCCTATTAAGTGTTGTTTGATCCTCCAGGAAAGTCCATCCATAAATTTTTATTTCTTCTTCTCTTCACTGTTCACTTTGTCGAGCTAGAAATTATCCAGATAAGTCAACTCCTCCTCATACTCGATAATTAATCGAAAGTGTTTGTGGTCAAATTGCACCCAAAACTTTTCAATAGGTAAGGTATACCTATCCTCGTTAGTGGTAATATACTCCCACCACTATAAGGCTACTCCCACTAGCTTAAAAGTGGGAAACATCTGCCTCTGAGTGTCACTGCACTTAACCATGCGAAGATGACATTGTATATCCTTCTTCCACTGGTATACCAATATCACGACGGAACTACCCTGGAACTCGAGTGGGTGGCCCTTTTGAAATGCCTCCCTCATTCTCTGGTAATCTAACGGCCCCGGATGGCCTTGGACAACCGGTGCCACTGGCTATTGTGGTGGTTGGGCCTGAAGAAAATGGAGAGACGTGGAAGTTATAGTACCATTAATTGTCTATGTTGTAATGGCGTCCACATCTGCTACCGTCACTGTCACCTTTGGTGGTTGTGGTTGTGGTGCATGTGGCTCCTGCTAAGCCTCCGTTTCATTGTCTCTCACCACTACCCTAGTTGGTTGTCCTCTCTTAGCTGGCATCTAAAACCAGATCAAATTATGATTTCGTAGTCAATACAAATATAACAGCAGAAGAACGTAGTCACAAATACGTAAACATGAATGCAACAGTCCTAATAATAGGGCTCTATATCAAATAACGCTACGCTAAAATTATAGTAAGCCGCACGACACTAAATTCTAATTCTTTGATACTATCTGTGACATCCCACCTATTTTATTCACTACTGATCAATTCTGTATTAAAATAAACAGGAATCTCATTTGGTTCATCCTTAGCATCATTGTCAAAACCTTTTTAAATTACTAGCCACCTACGTTAAATTAAGTCAGTGCCAAATTTTATCTTTTCATTAACATAAAAACATGCAAAAATAAATAATATAACTCAAACATCCATACAAATATAAGACTCTGAATCATCACATGATAAATAGATAAATAAGTACCAAATAAACCATCGGTTCCTAAACTAATTTCTAAACCATAAGTCTAATGAAATAAAACTGAATCAAATACATAGTTTGATAAATAAAACTGAAAAGAATGTATCAATTGAAGGGGCATCACACCCAAATGAAATACTGAATCATAAACCCTAGTCTAGGAACGAATAACTTAAGCATCTACATAAATCATGCATACCTCAACAAGTGTTACAACTACGCATCCCTGGAATGAGTAATCAATCTTGGCATCCCTATGGATGGACACCTAAATTGTTTTTAACAATAAATTTGACAAGGGTCAGAGCCCAAAACCTTTTGAAAACATTTATCAAGTTTTTAAATCATAGTTTAAAAGGAGTTATTAGATACTCACGTTAGTTCCACGTATACTCCCTTGAGTTCCTCACCTCTCAACTATAGTGCACACCTAACGTCTCCTACCTAGCTATGCTACCCATCCTAACTGGACATAGGTATCTAATTAACAACAAAAGGTTTAGCTCCCCCTGTACCACCCATACAATACGCTATCGTATTACCAATAATTAATATTAACTGTATATTATTATTAAATCATTAGTTTAGTTTCTCTACTTAAAATCTTTTAGATTTACACTATCTATCTTTTTTACCATCACACATAAGTAGATTTATCACATTTGTATATATATGTCACACTTTAATATATACAACTATAGCATCCTCCTGAATGACCACCGTGATGCATGCATACTCTGTTATCATGTCCATGTACCTCTCGTACCAAATCAAGGACTATCGGTTCGAAATGTCTACTCAAACCATAAATCAAGTAACACACAATGGAGGCAAACATAGTTCTAAGAATTTGGGCTACACACGTACCTAACATACCCAGATGACATGCCGTTCCTGCTATACTGTATCAAATAGTGAGCCACCTTAAGTTCTATGTTCTGGGGCACACATTTAGACCTCACTGTAATCGTCAAGGTCGGATCGTCCACTCCGCGGAACCTCCCGTGATATCAGGCATCGTAGGTATGTTCACACATATAACCAATAACACAATAGATATTCACACAACCTATATATACATATATTCAATATAGGTATACGCACAACCCATAATACATCTCATACATAGTATTAATACCTCTTGAATACCCAATGTACTAACGATTCTCATATAGTATTTTATTTGTCTTTTCGAGTGTCATTCACTACCTGAAGGGTCCCAACTATCCCTTCAGTTATTTAGGTTGTTAACACATCACTATACTACTGGTATTAGACTTAAGTCATGGTTTACTCTTCTCATAATCGATATTGTAAATTATCAATACGTATTTCGATCAGTTGACTATCGTTGATCCTAATCCCAAGATTACCCTCATTAAGATTAACCGAGCCTTAACTATATGTCTACTGGCCTTCTCTAAGTCTTTATATAATTAATAAAATATCACAAAAGTTTTTTCGTAATTAATTTCATGAGGAAGTATAACATAAAAGGCAAGTCTCAATAAAACTGGGCAGCCGAATCAATTCAATTGGGATTCTGAATAGATTCGCACCTGACTGTATCGTCTTCTTTGTTGTTGTTACGAGTTATCTCTATTAAACTTTATTAAAACTCCATGAAACTTACCTAAACTCCCATCCAACATACCCAAACATTAAATATATGTGTTTGGAGAATTTTTAACATAAATAACACATCAAAACTACAAGAAATCTACCCAAGAATGGATCAAAACCCATACTTCATCAAAACCCTAGTTTTTCTACATGCATATTCATCAATATACCTAGATTTATTTCATGTTAATCATCCCATATTCTCTGATTTCGTGTTAGCTATATATATGGATTTTTTCTACATGCATTCCTACCCCGAATCATGAATTTTACCCATCCGAATCCCAAGAACATAATCTAAATCATGAAATTAAAATTCTACACTACATAGCTATTATATAATGCTCAAAGTAATGCAAGATAAACACTTGCCTTAATAAAGTGGGTCTAATTTTTATTTTGAGATGGTGAGGATATTCTTCTTTGCTTCGATCTCGAATCCGACAATGTTCATGGTGTGAAACGGTGTGGAATGGCCTAGGTATCTTCTCATTTTCCTCTCATATGGCCTCCCCTCTCTCCCAATTGTTGTAAACCTAGCCTCTAACTCAAAGGGGCTGATATAACACTCTAATTTTTGGAATTCCTTAACCCTAGGATCCTAAATGATAGAAACTTCCTTACGTGGTGCCAAGTTGGTATAAAATCTCTCTAGGACCCAATCCATACACCAGAGTAAACTATTTCACCTATCTCGACCCACTCGAAAACAACCGTGACCTCAAAATCTTCATCTAAGTCACTCTACACAAATTTTCTATCTCGACCTCATATAGTCTACACGCAATTCTCGATTGATACACAACATAATCACGTCGATATCACTCGCTATGACGTATAATAATTATTTACTACTCACTTTTTTTAGACAATGATATGCTTGAATTTTTTGAAGAAATATGAATGTTGGGGAGGTTTATAAATAATACTAGTGTTTACACAAAACTCACCATACGATTATTTACTACTCACTTAGTAATTTTATTCCATAATAATTAATCATTATCTTTCCTGATTAATATTTTATTAAACACATAATATTTAATTCAATTAAATTATGACGCATGTGCAATTTAAAAAAGACGAATTAATTAAATTCTAATTAATCAGAAATGTGGGGTGTTACATTTTGGAAAAAATATTTTTATCTTTTTTCAAAAAAAATTCATTATTTTTTGGAAATTTTTATGAATTTCTTGACATTTTTCAATTTTTGGGTTGGGCATTTTTAAATTTGTGAAGTATAAAAACACATGTATACCCCCTCCCCCCAGCTTATACTTTTGCAATGTCCTCAAGCAAAAGGACTAAAATTTAATTAACAAAGAAAAAGTGCGGAATTAAAAGGAACAAATGAACAAAATTCATTTTTTTCCATTAATAACAAACACTAACTACAATGCGATAAAGAAAATAGGAATTACATAGATCTTTTAAAAGGAAAATACAATGATAAACCAAAGAACTACATAACATGATAATACCAGAAGACATAAGCTTCAATGGGACGAGTTGGGTGCGCCGAGATCACAGGTGTATGGGACATAAAAATAACCCGAAATATAGGAATTCAGACCCATTTTTATGTGGTACATATCCTCTTGGAAATACACCATCATACTTGTATCGTGTTGGTAGTCATGTCGATCCTCCATATACTCATAAATGAGCCCTTCGAGCTTAGTCTCCAAATCGTCAATGTGATGGTTGATAATCGTCGATTGATAAGCACCCTCGTCAAAATCGAGCTCGTAATCCGAGTCCCCCTCTTCCTCTCTAATGTGCTTACCTCCTGCTATGGTCTCCTTCCCTTCCTCCTCCATTTCAACGTCATCAAAAATCGGGTGGAGGGTGAACCACTCTCATTTTTTATGCACTCCTATCAATAGACGTGTGCCCAATAGGTTTTGGACTGCGAACTATAGTATGACCGCCTCGCACACCGGCATCTTTTAAAATATCTGTAATGAACCTCGCGTATGGTAGAGAAACTTTTCCCTTTTTATCGTAGGCAGAATTAAGTATCTCTTGGTAGATGAGAAGGGCAAGGTTGATTTCGAATTTCTCGTCTAAGATATGATATAAAAAAATTGTCATGAGGGAGGCAGACGGTGGAATTTTTTGTCATTTGGAGGATGGTGCCTCACGTGATAAGGTGTGCATAGTGGACCCACTTATAAAGTTGACCCACGGGGAAGGTGTTAGTGGTCCATTATTGGTCGGGTGCAAACCGAGCAACACATTCTTCTTTGGAGATGGGCAGGTCAGAATTGGGGTAATTGTGTTATTGAGGGATGATCACCCCTTTCACCCGCATTTTTCGTCATATTGTGGTAAGGGAGATAGGAATCCGGGTCTTATCAACATATGCTTCATGGGAGGTGGGGGACTTGAGCATTAGTGTGCCATAAAAATGGAGCACTTCTAGGTCATAAACGGTGTTTGTCAGTGAATTGAAGATATTACACCACCCGTATCTTTGGAAGAGAGCAGTTACATTTTGAAGGAGATCATCCCATTTTACTTTCCACTAAACAAAAATGAATCGGGTGGGATTGAAGTATTCATAAACCCAATCCCACTCTTGATTAGAGTGGAAGATGTGACCTTTATCCTCCTCAAGTATTTTTTGGGAATCGTATTTGCTGTAGCGGGTCATGAATGGAAGTTTAAGGATCTGAATAAAGAATAATTTTAGAGAAGAAGAAGAGGATATAGGTGTGGAGGAGATGGTGGTAGAGTTAGTGGGGGAATGAATATGGTGGAAAAATGGGTGGAAAGAGTTTTGGAAGTGTGAATTTTCTAAATGGAGGGAAATTGAAAAAAGGGGGGATGAATGTGGTGGGAAATAGAAAAGGGAGTAAGAATTCTGAAATAGGGTATTTGAACCGGTTCGGCTGCTAAACCGGTTCGATCCCTAGGCGAACCGGTTCACCTAAAGCTTTTGTCTAAATGTGGTTTATGCCCCCTTTTTTCATAGGCTAAGTATGGAAATCTGGTTTTACTCCTCTCTAATACCCCCCTCAGACCCTCCTCTCAATTTGGACATCTTCGGCACCTCAAAATCTCACCGTAATGCGATGTACGCTCTCTCATTTGTGGTATGCCATTTTGGTGTTCCTAACCCTCTTTTATTGCGGACTCGACGAACATCTAAAATATCTTAAAACTGACACGACTCGACTGTAAACAACAAAAATCACCCCATACGCATCGGGAGTGCGACGACCTCTCATGGAAGTTTATTTCACCCTGTAAAGGGGGTCCAACAACCAAATTGTGTAGGCATCCTCGACACATGCCTCGAGAAACGGCTTTAAGCACCCTTTGGTTTCTTCAATTCTATTTCACCGTGGGGAAACACTTTTTATGACAAACGAAACATTCTACCACGAACATAAATTGTCGGGAAACAAGTATAATCACGAGTTTTATAAAAGCACTTTTTAACCCGAACGAAACTCTTTTCTATTGATAGTTCATTCGCGTGCGAGTTTCATTATCTCTTTGGAGATATTGCCATTTTCATATGTGTCATTGCGTATTTCTTTTAACTCGTGAAATTGTAATTTCCGCACTTCACCAGCTTTGTTGATGTTATAGTTCAACCTCTTAATGGACAATACGCTTTGTGCTCGAGCTCAACGGGTAGATATCAAGGTTTCCCATAGATAAAGCATAATGAGGAGATGCAGCGGGAATTTTTGTACGTATTTTGATAAGCCCATTGCACATCAATCAATCTAGTGGACTAATCTTTTCGGTTATAATCAACACTCTTTTTGAGAATTTATTTGATATCTCGATTCACTAACTCAGCTTGCCCATTCATTTGGAGTGGTAAGTCATCCCAACCTTGTGGACCGCTCTGTACTTTAACATTAATTTTTCAGATGACCTATTACAAAAATGTGTGCCATTATCACTAATAATGGCCTTCGTAGCACCTAAGTAAGATAGTATGTGTTCATGGATGAACTTTACCACCACCTTACTTCCATTCATCCTAGTAGTTATGGCATCAACCCATTTCTACACACAGTCTACTGCGACAAGGATGTATAGTAAACTAGAGGAGGGAGGGACAGGTCCAATGAAGTCAATGCCCCAACAGTTGAATGTCTCGTCGATTAATAGCTCCCCTTCTTTAGCACATATCATAAGATTTGTAATGGGAATTCACATCCCGAAAGATTATGGCCCAATAGACATCTTGTAAGGATTTTAGCGGTCGTCTTATTAGTGGAAAAATGTCCTCAACACGCTTTGGAATGACAAAAGTGGATGAAACTATGGATTTCATCATTTGTCACACATCTCTATATTATTTAGTCGGCAAAATAATTAAACAAGTGTGAATTGTCATAGAAAAACATGCATGGCCAAGTGAAGAACTTCCCCTTCTCTTGTGGTGTCCAATCGAAGGGGATGCCCCCCATGAGTAATTAATAATGTCTACAAAGTATGGAAGAGAGGAAGTGGCGAATAATTGATCATCCAAAAAAAACTTATCTATGGGTATAGGATCTTTAAGTATGCGAATGAGAGACTTGATAGATGATCGACTACAACGTTCTCTACTCCTTTTCTTGTCTTTAATGGAAATGTCAAATTCTTAGAGTAGTAAGATCCACCTAATGAGGACTAGATTTGCATCCATCTAGAAAGGAGATATTTTTAGATCCGCGTGGTCGGTAAAAAATGTTATGGGTAAACCAATGAGGTAAGAATGGGATTTGTCTAGGGCGGACACTACCGCTAGAAATTCTTTCTTCTTGGTGGAGTAATTCAATTCAGGTTTGTTTAAAGTCCAGCTAGTGTAGTATATAACATGGGTTTTCTTATCTCTCCATTTCCCTAAAATATCCCCTACCGCATAATCAATCGCATCACACATAAGCTCAAATGGGAGGGTTTAATCCAAAGCTTGCATGATGGGTGCGGAGATTCGCATGCTTTTCAATTTTTTAAAAGCATCTTGTCATGCTTCACTCCACTCGAAATGGGTGTCCTTCATGAGTAAATTACTTAAGGTCCTTGACATGGAACTAAAGTCCTTAACAAATCTATGATAGAACCCCTTGTGGCCTAAGAAAAAGCGTACGTCTTTTAATGACTTAGGTGGGAGGAGTTTGACAATAACGTCAATTTTCACCCTAGTGTCCTTTATACCCTTAGCAGACACGATGTGTCCAAGAACTACACCTTTGGTAACCATAAAATGTCACTTCTCCCAATTTGGTACCAAGTTCTTTTCCACACATCGGGTTAACACCTTATCGACATTAGCAAGGAAATGGTCAAAAAAGGATCCGAACACACTAAAACCATCCATAACACCTCAAGGCCCCTTTCAACCATGTCTCTAAATAGACTAAGCATGCACGATTGAAAGTTAGAGGGTTCATTACACAATCGAAATGGCATACGTTTATAGGCAAATGTGCCAAAAGGACATGTGAACGTAGTCTTCTCTTAATCTAAGACATCCACCTCAATTTTGTTATACCCGGAGTAACCAGCTAAAACATAATAAAACTGGTGGGTCTCTACTCTCTCAAGAATTTGGTCCATAAACGATTAAGGGAAATGGTCTTTTTGAGTGCCGACATTGAGATTTTGATAGTCAATTCAAATGTGCCACCTGGTGGTGGTACATTTTGGGATAAGTTCTCCCTTTGCATTTTCGACCACAATCATTTTTGACTTCTATGAGACGACTTGAATATGACTCACCTATTTACTATCCGAGATGGGATAGATAACGCCCGCATCCAATAACTTTATAATTTCCTCTCATACAACATCTTTCATCGTTGGTTTCAAATGCCTTTGCATCTCCCTAGAAGGTCTCACATCCTGCTCTAGGTGGATTTTATGGGTACAAACTAAAGGACTTATACCTTTCAAGTCCATGATGCTCCAACCAAAATCACTTCAGTGCCATTCCTTCTTACTCTTTATTCAGACTCGGGAAGACAACAATGAGATATGTCTCATCCTCTCCTAAATAGGCATATTTTACAATAGAAGGAAGATTTTTCAATTCGAGGTTAGGAAATTTCTCAATGGAAGAACCCTGTGTGATTCCCTTGGGGGTAGTTTATCGAATCGATAGACCCCGGTAATATCTCTCGTGTCCTCATCACTCTTTCGCATTCAACAATCTCCCATCTCCCACACCTCGCACTCAAAATTAGTGTACATGATATCTCTATCACTCGCTGTAACAAGACACACCTCCAATGGATCCCTAGTGTGATTACCCTAAAAATGTTTGTGTACTACCTCCTCTATAAGATCTTACTCGTGTAACTCGTACTCATCACCCATTTGTTTGGTGATGTTGAAGATATTAGTCTCAAGTATCATGTTACCGAATGTGAGTTGCATTTACCATTTCACATGTTAATCAAAGCATTAATCGTAGATAAGAATGGGCAGGCAAGCATTCCGGGAACACGATGGCTAGAGGGAGAGGAAGGCTCCGTGTCTCAAATGACAAAATATATCGGGAAGTATAAAGTGTCAACTTAAATGACCACATACTCAATAATCCCCCGAGGTATCTTCACAAAAAGATTCGTGAGTTGGATAGAATTTTTTGTCGACTTAAGGCCCCCCAAATCAAGTTGTCTATAGATGGAGTAAAGGAGAATATTAACACTCGCCCCTAAATCTAATGACACTCTCTCAATTTTACTCTCGACAATGGTGCACGAAATGGTAGGTGCACTCGAATATTTATATTTCGGCGAGAGGTTGCTCAAAATTATCGAACTTACATTTTTTTATGAGAACACCTTATTTGTTACCTTTATCCTATGTTTCACCATTAGCAAGTCCTTAAGAAACTTTCCATATGCGGGAATTTTCTTGATTGCCTCTAGAAAAGGTACATTAAGCTTCATTTGATTAAGCACTTCTAAGATATCATCACGGGAGGCCCCTTTATGAGGATGGACCAACCGTTGAGGATAAGGAGTGGCATTAGGGGGTTTCACTACTACCTCGAGTCTAAATGTGTCCTTTTTATCACTCTCTTCCAAGGGGGCATCTTCGGCCTCTTTTGTGCTAGATGAAACCTCCTTGTCATTTTTCTCGTCGTGTGGTGGTGGTGTCAAGTCCATAACTCTCCCACTACATAGAGGGCTAACCGTAATACCTCGTATTTTCGGAATAAAATATTACGACATAAAAAAATTTAATACTTTCGAATTGATATGGGGAATAAATTAAATCGAATGGATTTAAATTTAAATGGGTAAGATTTAAATCAAAAATTAATATATATATATATATATATATATACATGATTGTATAAATACAAGACTCAATTTAGCATAATGAGTTCACCAGTGAACATAAATCATACGCTAGTAAATTTATGGGTGCGTGCCATTTAAACACAATAGAAATGTCTAAATGGAATTAAATTAATTGGAACGCATTATGGGAGGCTTTATGTGCTCGTTTAGGTGTTTTAGACTTTTAGAAATGGTCCCGGGGTATAGGTAGATAAGTTGGGAGGTTATTAGGCTAGTTTAAATATAGGTTCGGGCCCATTTAGGGGTCCAAAAATGGGATATAAGGTTTAACTCGGGATTTGGGATTAATATAAGTTTAAGAGTAGGGTTAATAACTCACCACACATAATCAAAACCTAAACCTAGCAGCCCCACCTCAAGGGAGAAGAGAACAAAGGTTAAAAAGAAGAAGAGGCAAAGAGATTCAAGAGTAAGTCATCACACCGTTATAATCAGGCAAGAGTTCTCTTGCTTAAATTTAATTGTACAAATTACTTCTTTAATCATTGAAATTTTCTTGCATGTAGATTCTAGATTTCATAGGGAATCGATGGCAAAAAGATATAATTAAATTGCATGTATGTAGAAAATACAAATCTAAAATAGGTTAGTTGAATCCAGAAATTAGGATGAGGCTAGGTTGATTTTAAATGAAGAAATCATGCATTAGAAACTTGATGAAATTGGAGAGATTGATTCATATGTATAGGATATGTATTCATGTTTAGAAATATTAAAAAAATTGATATTTGGGTGAAAGACCAAGGTTGGAAGTTGGATCCCCGGGTTTGATATAATAATGGCAAATTAAAATATAATTTCCTTTTTTAAAACAATGAATGCGGAAGCGTGAAATACAAGTGATGGTTCCACAAAATAACAAGGTCGGGTTTTAATATCATAAGAAACAAATTAAAACAACATAATTCAAGTCCTAGAATTTGCCTAAGTCATGATTATTCATTTAAACAAAGTTAGGCAACACCAATATTAGCAAGTGACTTGAATAAACCAAATTAACCCAATATTTAATTTAAGTCCCAAATTAAATACGTGTGATTTTAAAACCAAATTTTATCTTGAAATTAATCTAGCATGCGTTCTAAGAGATATAGAGCAAGATAAAATAAACAGTCACACTACACCGCGATATACGAGGAAAAACCCACTAACGGGAAAAAACCTCGGGACGGCCCTAGCCTCAAATCCACTAAAGACGGTATTACAAAATACAAGACAAAAGACTTACTTCCTAAACTCGAACCCTCTCAAGCCGTGATGCTCCTTCTTGTATCAACCTCCAATTAGCGGATAACCAACGGAGCTCCACCGTGGTCTCGGAATACACCGATAGGACTTTAAACGGTCACCGTCACCCGAACATGGAGCCTTTCTCCAAACGGGTAGAATCTCAACAAGGTCTTCTTTGTGCTGGGGTGTAGAAGCAAACCCAAAACGTCTCTTGAATTCGGTAGAGAAAACCGGTGCCAAAAACTCCAAGTAAGGATATGTATATAAAGAACTTGGAATAAACAACAATGGGTGTAAACTAGAGTGTGTATGAATTTTTCATTAAAATTTAACACTCAAAACTTGAACATTTTCCCTAAATAAATTTGCTCTCAAACTCTCTCTAAGAGATGGATATGGAATGGAAAAGTTGTCTTGGAAAATGTGTTTCCCGCACATAATATTGCATGAAAAATGTTGGTTGAAAACCAAGTGGAGGAGTGGGGAAAAACTGCAAAATAACTGTTCCCGCTGGAAGTTCGTTCGAACGAACGTGATTCTCGTTCGAACGAGACTTCTAACGAGTGACCAGCCTGGGCTCGTTAGAGGTTCGTTAGATACCTCGTTAGAACGAACCTTCGTTCGAACGACATATCGAACGACTTTCCAGATTAGGGTCGTTGGCAAACTCGTTCGAACGAACATGGTTCGAACGACAAAACTCGTTCGAACGAAATCTGGTTCGAACGAAAAAACTCGTTCGAACGACATTTCAAACGAACAAACAGAAAGATTGAAAAATTCGATTTTGGCCCAGAAACTTTTATAAACTTTTATATACTTATTTTTTAAGTTTCTAATTGATTCTTTCTGAAAAATAAAATGCAGTTTTAATTCACCTAACACCCAATATAAATTGTTCCAAGCTCCTATATACATATAAATACATTCATACCTTGGGAGCATGGAACCTAAGTTGATGACGTACAAACGAGGCACATAAACTACGGCATGTTGATGATGCTTTATACTCTTTGCCGCTACGTCTTCAACAAACACTTCATAGGTCTTGAATATTACAATTAAATAAAATCCTATGAATAAATGTTTTTGTCCGGAATTGAGCCAAAACTATAAGAGGACTCAATTTGAAATTTGTGTCCTTACATTGGGACTCTTGTATATGATAGAACATGGTGGGATTAAATAAATAAGATCTAATTGGTGTAGGCATGTAAAGGGTTTAAATTCTGGGATTTTTGGGATTGAAATCCATGTCAATTTATGAAAATAATTAACCTAAGATGATAAACTATGTCCTAAAGACCTACTTTAATGTTTATATAAAGGTATAAACCATTGGGATGGGAGATGAAGAAGAAATAAGAAATTGTGTGTTAAGAAAATGTAGAAAATCTGAGCTTCTACCCAGATCCAAATAGATTCGGCCTCCTAGGCAAATCGATTCAACCCCCAGCGAATCGATTTAACTCTAAACCCGAATCAATTCGGCCCTTGGGGCAGGTTGAGTTAGGATCGGGGTTTGATTCAAAATATTTTTAGGAATCCATACAAGTGGGTTGGATGGTGTTTGGGTAAACGAGAATTTTATTTTAAAAAAACACGTTTATGGCACAAATATTAAATGGGGATCCGTTGTAGATGGTTAGATATTTTTAAAGAGGAAGAATTTAATAAATAATTAAATGGTTAATTATAAAGGAGAAATTATTTATGGATAATTATTTGGATATTTTAGGTGATTATAGGGTAATTACCTACACATAGTATATGAGTATAATATGTACTTATAATTTTTGTGTGAACATACTTATGTTCGTGGACAGTCCTATCTGTTGGGGTTACGTGTGTTCGGGATCGTAAAGCACGTCGGCATAGGTGGGATAGGCATTGTGTATGTCGTTATTATATGTACTACATAGCAACGCCACTTACGAGAGATAAGTGTTGGTGCTAGGATCCTTTGTCACCGCTGGGTATGGGTCGTGAACTGGTGTACTGCGTAGGAACTGCACCACTTGTGTGTGTTTTGTGTTGTCTGATTGGATAAGAGATTCCTTCACATTATCGATAGAGCACAAACAACACACTACTAGTAGATGCCTTTAAGTTTCGCATATATGAAAGGACGTATATAGGACTATACAAATATAATGAGATTAATTCATATGTTTATGAACTTAGACAGTAAATTACAAACTCAATACTATGTAATGTGTATGACAACTATTTTTGTCACTTTTACGGGTATTATGACAGTGATGCTTTAGAAAATGGTAATATGACAATAGACGATTATGTTTCAGTATGTTGGTTATTATTTATTGCATCTCATATTATAGTGGCACAGTTAGTATTTATTATTTGGGACTTGTTCAGTCATACGGTATATATCACACTTACATGAGAGGTGAGATATTTGACACAAGCGAGTGACGATGGAGGTTACTTACTTTCAATTAATTGTATTTTTGTACTTTAAATTTGGTAAGTTAATTTTTGAAACTCTAGGGCGCTAACCCAAAATTTAAATGCCCCACCCCCCAAAGTTTGCTTAGACAGGGATAGCAGGACTGAAGGAATATCAGACTTGCTGTCACGAGTTGCTTCTTGAAGATTCATATATTGATTCTAGTCTAGGTTGATACTTCTTCATGTCGTTATTTATTTTGGATTATTGTAATCGCATAAGCCCAGAGTCATTTTAATTATGAGTCGGGACAGTATTTTTTCATGTTGCTTGCATAGGTGGCGCTTGTTGGTAAGGTGGGAATGGTAATGGCTGTTGGGCAACATGTGGATTCGGGTTCATCGTTGCGTTCGATTTCCCATAACTAAAATCGAGATGGTTTTTCCATGAGGTATTGTAGGAATTCCCTTGAGGGGCATTAAAATTACCCTTATAGGCTCCCACCACCTCAACTTGAACTTGCTCTTGTAGCATAACTTTGTCGACGGGTATCGTCGCACATTCCTTTATTAAATGTCCCGCCTCGTAAATTGAGCACATCTCCTCCTTAATTTTTCGAGTGGAGCTGAATAAGTCTATCCCCCTAGCTTCGACTACTTCCTCTAATCTGTTGGATAATTAGTTGATTTGAAGTTTCAACTCATCTTCCTTGTCCAAGTGATAAAGTCTGGATGCAGAAGGGGTCATGGAAGTGTGTCTAGCTTTGGTTTGGGTGTTCGGATCCGATTTGTCCCATGCTTGAGTAGTCTCGATGACATAATTGAAGTGTACCTCCACATCGTCCATGTCTAACCCGAAGAACTCTCATGGCCACATAGTTTCAATGAGTTTGTTTGAGCTTAGGCTAAGCCCATGATGGAAGTAAGAGATGAGTCTCCACTTCTCAAAGCCATGGTGTGGACATATATTAACTAAATTGTTGAACCTCTCCCAACACTTATCAAAAGGATCATTATCATTTTGCCTAAAGGTCCGAATTTCGTCCCTAATAAAGTGGTCCTATGTTCGAGAAATAACTTTTGCAGAAACTGAGCTTGCATATCCCTTCACATGCCTATTGAGTGTGGTGTTAGTGACCAAATACAAGTCTTGGCCTTGTCCTTAAGAGAAATAGGAAAAAGCTTGAGGCGCACTATGTCTTAGGTTCAAGCTTAATCATTATACATCTCGCACATCTCTTCAAACTCTCTAATGTGGAGGTAGGTATTTTCCGAATCCATACCGTGAAATGTTGGGAGAATCTGAATCATCTCATTCCTAAAGTGAAACTGCCCCGCATTATACAAAAATATAATGCATCCCAAAGTGACAGTTCGTTCGAGGTATAAGAGGTCTCTAATGGGGCGATACGGCATCACTCCCTCACCCATCCCAAAACTAGCGTGATTAGACATCACACTCATACTTATAGAATCACTTTCCTCACATGAGTTCCTAAATGTACGACTCGTGGTGTGACTACGTGGTGTAGGAGGTGGTACCCAAAAATTTGGAGAGTTTGGAGTGCGAGGGCAAGTATGGGTGAGTTCAATTATAGGATTCTCTTATACTGTAGGAGGATTGGAATTTGAATTAGGATTGGGATGAGTATTTTGCATTTAAAGCTTGAGAGAATATTTTTATTTTTATTTTTATTTTTATTTTTATTTTTATTTTTATTTTTATTTTTATTTTTATTTTTATTTTTATTTTTATTTTTATTTTTATTTTTATTTTTATTTTTATTTTTATTTTTATTTTTTTTATTTTTATTTTTTTTTATTTTTTTTATTTTTTTATTTTTTTATTTTTTTTTTATGATTTTTTTTATATATTAGGTTTTATGATTTTTTTCGCTTTTTATGAATTAGAGTCAAATGTTTCGATTGATTTGGCCCAACCTAGTATATCTACCTAGTCCCTGATAATGGCGCTAAAAACTTGATTCGACTAAAAAAATGTAGGGGTGCAACTGGTACGGATTTTTACCGTACCGTATCGTTTTGGATCGAGAAAAAATGATTTTGGTTTCATATTATGAAATATCAAAAATCGATTTTATCGAAACCGAAAATACCCTAAAAAATTTGGTTGGTTTTGGTTTTTAGATTTAAAAAACCGATTTACCGAATTTACCGTACCTACTTATCGTACCGAATTTATCGTACCAACATTACCGAATTTATTGTACCGAAACACCTTACCAAACTTACTGCATATTACCATTCCATATCAATTACCAAATAAAAATTATATTTAAAAAAATATACTTACCCAATTATCAAGACCCTCCATTTTGTAAAACTAATCTCATCCATTCATTTCCCTTAATATAAATAACACCAAACCCTAAACTTAAACAAAAAAATCAGGCGCCCGCCCAAATTAGAAATCTTTTTCTCCAAAGCACAAGGTAACTTCTTCTCTTTCCCAACCCATATCAATGCAATATATATCTATTTTTTTCCTTATTCGGAGTTGCGTCCCTATTTTGTTGTTCATGTTTCATTCTTACTGCTACTAAGCGAAATGCGAAAAATGGGCGTAGGGATGATTTTAAATTGGTCTGATTTAGATGCGCTTTTTCTTTGTTGCTTGGTGTTGGAGTATTGCTCCTTACTATTTTTTTGTCCGATTTGGATTGCTTTGTTCCTGTTTCGTTCCCGTTGGTAGTCCACCGAATCAGGAACTTGTGTTGTTGTTAGAAACAGAGGGAAAATAAGTGATGTTGGTAGAAAAGCTAAACCTATTATTCACTTTTTATCCATAAACCCCTATTATATTAATTTTGAATTTATTATATCCATAAACCCATATTATACTGAGTTGAATACTTGGATAAAAACCCATATTCTGAATTTATTATATCCATAAACCCATATTATATCCATAAACCTATATTATATTGTTTGGTATTGTCTTGTGTTATAGCATTTTTGGTATTGTCTTGCTACAAGACTCTTGCAGTTATTTCTAAAAAAGTTCCAAATTAATTTACAATGAGTTTAATTTCAAGTAAAGCATTTAATCGATTAAATGAGTTTAAAATTTTACCGGAATCATATTATCAAAATATATACCAAATATACCGAATGCATAAACCGATATGAAATTCTGGTATTTATCAGGAAAAAACCGAATTGAAATCGAAATTACCGAAACCAAAAAAATCGAAAAAAAGACGGTTTGGTTTTGGTTTTGGTTTTTAATTTGATGTACCGATCGGTAAATTGGTACGGTACGGTTTTAACATTTAGATTGTGGTTCTGGTATTGGTAAGGGGTCGTTACCGACCATACCGTACCAGTTGCACCCCTAAAAAATGTGTGCAATGCGTGTATCTACAGCTCAAGTGTAAGTCGGGTGTCAAACACAGGTAATAGGATGAAAGATCGTAATGGTTATTAAGGGAAGACGCCAAAAATCTATCTAAAGTATCTCAAAAGATCAAGGAAGAGATGATAATTTTATGAGAAAATTCTATTTAACCAAAGCAATCTAACTAGCAAGTGTTAGTCAACTAATATAAGAAATGACAAAAAAAAAACTATATGAGAAAAGTGGGTTTGGAATACAATCCCCCAAACCATAGGCAAAATATGTCGGATATAAAACTTTCGAGAACCAAACATATAATTAAGGGAAATACTCAAATTTATCTAAGCACTAAATATTTGATAATTTTACTCCTCACAATATATAGTCAAATATAAATCTAACGCGAATGACAAAATTATCGACACGCATATCATACCCTTAAACACTCCATCTACCTATGCTAAACGAAGTTAAAAAACCTATAATACGTCAAACCTCAAACCTCAAAATTATTTATTTAATTATATTAGATTTTACATCCATCCATAATACCTAGGTTGGGTTCATGTACCCCAACCCTCTAAAAATTTAGCCGGACTTGGAATAGTTAACCTTACGCATGATTTCTATATTGCATGATAAACATAATGATATATAGAACGCAAGAAAACAAGTATTCAATCACAAACTCAGAAGAATTAGCAATTATAACCTAAATATGCAATCTTGAAAAGAAAAGATATAAGGTAGTACTTGAATTAAGAATATGTGCAAAACTAAGAAAATATTGTATGCTTCTTGTTGATCTTCTTGCTACCCTTCTTCCTTTGTTCAGAACTGATTGCATGAGGACAATACTACTCTTTTGCCACTAGATTTTTTCTCAACTTCAAACCCGTGCAACTTCTTCACCGTAGCTCGGATTTGGATGTTATTTCTTATAGTATACTCTTAGCTTTGAGGTCTTCAACTTTCCTTTACGTTCAGCATCCGGGTTCAGGCTCTAAAAATACATAAATTCCCTTGGAGTTCCTTTCCTTCTTATTTTTCTTTATTTTGGTTTCCCTCTCGCTTTCACTTGCATGAAATACTTATAAAATAAGAGATAAATACACAGAACAACAAATACTTGCCAAAAAGCGTTAATAGCATGAATATGAGATAAGTCCGATCTAATTACACTGCACAAGATCATAAAATAACTGAAATTAAGGGGATAAATATGATATATTTATGCCGACGCAACCAGAAGGTGTTGGGTTGATTCCCTAAGTCATAGTATTGTTGCATGGCCAATATTCATGTGTGAAGATAGGTGTTGGTTTAAGTCCGGTTGGGTGCGATGTAATATGGTCGTAAACCCAGGTCATATAACTATGACTTCCTCCATTGTATGTTTATTAGTTGGGATTAGTAATGAGATTCCGACCTGGTGGATCTGTGTGAGGCATGATGCCTTAAGCTGGATAGTACACTAGGAATGTATCCAGGTAATCCAAGCTCTAGGGATACAATTTTACGTATATAGTGAGAGATGTATATGTATGTTAATATGATATAGCATGTATATCTATTTAAAACACAAGTGTAGCTATGTATGTTATATAGTGATTATTTGAATCATAGCAAGCGTGTCGCTAGAATACTGTTTATAAAGGAATAACTAGTGAAGGTAGTTAGACCTAGATAATAGAGAGTATTATTGGAGTTGGACTTACATAGCAATTGTACATACTTATTAGACTTTGTTAGGTGCGCACTATAGTTGAGAGGTGAGGTGTATCTCAAGTGAGTGTGATCAGTTAATCTAACAAGTGATACAGTACAATTTTAAACGATTTAAAATAATTATTTACTTGTGAAAATATTTTACTCTATGGGCTCTAACCCACATATTCATGTATTTCCTTATTTTTCTTATTACACCTCGGGTGCGTAGCAGCAGCGGACAGGACATCAAGGATAGATTTGTTCTCGCCAATGTTAGATGTAAATCCTTGCTTATACGTTTCATTCATTTCTACTCTAGATAGAATCAATCATTTTTTATTTACTGTTGGGCAATGCCCATACATGATAGACTTTATATCACTATAAAATTTTATTATTTTGTCTTGAATTCAGTTGTTATTTCCGTTCACTATGGATATCTTTAGTGATCGATGGTTAATTTGGTTTACCCTTATTATTTATTATGCTTGATGTTCAGCCAGTTATTGGTGTTGTTTGGACTATTTGTATTCTTTACATTATATTATTTCTGCCACAATGATTCTAAAAATAATCCATACTGAGATGTAAGTTATATTTTATTAAAGGATTGATCACCCGGTATTAAAATAGGCTAGTTGTCAGAGTAGGTATCAGAGCATCAAGATATAGTTTCGTTAGGATCTATGCAAACTTGCTACACTATCAGCATTACGTTTTATTTTATGTAGAGCCTTATATCGAGGACTGTTATTTCTTGAAGTGTATTTACATTCTCCTGCTATTATTTATAATTAAAGTGAATCTCAAACAGTTTCGATTTAGTTTTAAATGCCAAGCAACGGGATAGGGGGACCGTCTTGTGCCGCTAGGAGGCTCGGCCAGAGCCATAGGCCACCTATGGAAGGGTGACAACTGCAAAAGTTACTGCTATTATTGCACAGGTGGTTAATGTCATGATGACTGCCATAGCACAATATTTTCCCTACTCACAGCCACAAAAGCCAGTGGCACCAGTTGTTCAGGCTCACCCAGTATTGTCTATTTGGTAGAGAGTTAGAGAGGCCTTTCAGAAGGGCCATCCGCCATAGTTTCATGGGAGTGCAGATGTGGTTGCTGCTAGCTAATGGAAGAAGAACAACCAGAGGCATTTATGCATGGTTGAGTGCATGGACACCCAAAAGTAGATACTGGATACTTTTGAGCTAATAAGAGCAGCACTTCAGTGGTGGGAGTCAGTCACCGTAACAGACGAGGTAGATAGTATGACTATCAGGAATTCTGGGTATGGTTCGACCGAAAGTTCTTTTCGTCAACAATTCATATGGAGATGAAGAGGATATTACTTGAACTATTACAGGAGGGTCGAATTGTGACTGAATATGAGGAATAATTCATGCACCTTACCAACTTTATGCCAGATGAGGTGAATACATAGGAAAATAGGGTCCTTAAGTTTATTGATGGACTCACGTGGAGGATTTTCCATCACTTGTTGGGGAACCCGATGTTACAAACATACATTAAGGTCGTAAATGCCACGTTACTCAATCATCAAGATCATCGCTTCCACCTGAGGGGAGAAAAAAGGTCCAGAGAGTCTAGCCAGCAGGGTAAGAATGGGGGTAGTGGTATCAGTGGGGTGCCACAATAGCAGCAATAGAGGAAGATTGAGTGGAGTTCCCAGAAAGAGGACTCTGCTAAGATATTCAGGACTGGCAACCATAACATCACGTAGGGCCATCAGGGCTAGAAGCACACCCCTAAGTGTTATCAGGGCTAGCACCAGGGATCACTTTACTAGAGCCAGTAGGGCCAAAGGTAGGGGCATCCTCATCAGGGCCAGAGGCAGATAGATTTTACTTATAGATGCTTCGTATATGGGGATAAGGGTCACATGTGGTCCCATATGTGACATGAATGCTTGAAAAGGGCTAGGGTTCAGTAGCAGGGTGCCCAGCAGGTGCAACAAACACCCCCACTGATATTTCCAACATTACCGCCTCCACAGGGGTAGGGACAGGGATAGTTTAGGCGTGTGTATCATCTCCGATGACCAGTTTTATCGCCAGCACCACCAGCTATTGAGGATATGTTTCTTATCCATGGACACATGGGACGGGTTCTATTTGATATGGGAGCATCACATTCATTTGTCAGTACTAGGTTTGAACATTCTAAAGATTTAGCAGATTTAGCCACGAATATTATTATGACTATGGATTCACCTTCGAGCAGTGGGATTCTCATCTGTTCCATCTACAAGGGGTAGGTGTGGACATGGGGAGGTTGTTCTTAGAAACGGATCTTCTCGTGTTAAACTTGGACCAGTATGACGTTATTTTGGGTATGGACTAGTTAGTGATGTACAAGACTATTATAGTAAGACTATCATGTTCGTTATACCATGGAGGTACATGTTTCTTATAAAGATTCCTTATCTAGAAGGTGGGTCGATCAAACATTTGTATTATATTAAGAAAGTGACTTTGGAAGGTATAGTCATCTTATTGGATTCAATCCTATTTGTCAGGTATTATGCTGATGTGTTTGAGGAGATACCGGGGTCACCTCCAAGTCAAGAGATCAAGTTTATGATCGACTTAGCATTAGGGACTAGGCTAATACCGCGCACACCGTACCGTATGGCTCCTTTAGAGATGCGGGAGCTACAGGATTATATTTATTAGTTATTAGGGAAGAATTTTATCCATGGGAGTACGTCACCTTGGGTCTTCACAGTTATGTATAAATTATCAAAAGTTGAATAAGGTCACTATCCGGAAAAAGTATCCAGTATTGCATATTGATGACTTGTTTGATCAGTTGAAAGGAGTAGCCTAATTCTCTAAGATTGACTTTAGGTTGGGGTACAATCAGTTATATATCATGGAGGAGGATATCCCTAAGACCGCATTTTTTATGAGATATGGGTCTTATGAGTCCATGTTTATGATGTTCGGGTTAACTAATGCACTGACAGTTTTCATGGATCTTATGAACAGGGTGTTCATGGATTTCTTAGAACATTTGTCATTGTGTTCATAAATGATATATTGATTTATTCTCACATAAATGGCGAGCACGTAGAGCACTTTCGTATAATTCTCCAGACTATGGGATCACCATATGTTTGCCAAGTTTGAGAAATACGAATTTTAGTTACGAGAGGTGCAGTTCTTGGGGCATATTATCTATAAGAAAGGGAATTTTATGGATCCAAATAAGGTATCAATGGTGAGGGAGTGGGGCCAGCACACGATACCGATGTAGGTGCAAAGTTTTTTTAGATTAGCAGGGTACTATCGTCGGTTCATCGAAATATTTTCAACAATTATGGGTCCCTTGACATATTTGACTTATAAGGTAGTACCTTTTATATGGTATGACCATTGTCAATTAGTTTTTAAAGATCTAAAGGATAAGTTGACTTCAACACAAATACTTACATTACCTAGGGGAGAATTGGAGTATATTGATGCATCCTTACATGGACTTGGGGGAGTTCTGTAGTAGAAGGAGCGGACCAAAGCTTATGCATCTCGCAAGCTTAAGCCCCATGAGAAGAACTATCCCACTCATGGCTTGGATTTAGCGATAGTCGTATTTGCCTTGAGGATTTATAGGTACTATCTTCTGGGGGAGAAGTTTTGATCATTCACGAACCATAAATCACTTCAGTATCTCTTCACATAGAAGGAGATGAGTATGAAGTTGTGTAGATGGCTTAAGTTCGTGAAAGATTACCATTTTGACATCCAGTATTATTCAAGGAAGGATAACGTAGTAGGAGATGCATTAAGTCGTATGTCGAAAGGACATTTAGCAATAATGTGGAAAGCAAAGTGGGCAGAGCTTTGCCAGGAATATGAGGTAGTCCTAGCATACTTAGTAGTGATGACCATCACACACGATATCATTTTGAGGGTTGTGAAGGCACGGGCACAAGATCCGTCTTATCGGGAGAGGATTCAGCAGTTATTAGTGGGTGGAGAGGAATATTACTCAATCAGTTCTGATAGTATCTTACACTTCCATGGGAGGTTAATTATCCCAAATGATGAGGAACTACTATACGCAGTTATACAGGAGGCGCATGGGTCGTAATATTCGTTACATCACGGAAGGGATAAGTTGTACTAGGATATAAGGCGATAATATTTATGGGCCTATATAAAGCGGGACATAGCATGGTTTATCTTCGGGTGCACCACCTGTCAGATGGTGAAGGCCGATCATCAAAGACCAAGGGTCTACAGTCGTTAGATATTTTGGTGAATAAATAGAAGATTATTTCGATGGATTTCATCGCAGGTTTACCGATATCACAGAGGGTCATGATTTATCACAAGTAATCTCATTTCTTGCCAGTTCGGGTGGATTACATGACACGACGGTATGCGCAGTTATTTATAGCGGTGATATTGAGATTGAATGGGGTGCCTCTCAATATTATTTCAGATTAGGCTAAGATTTTTGTGTCCCACTTTTGGCAGAGCTTTAAGGTGGTGATGGGAACATAGTTGTGCTTGAGCTCGACTTATCACCCACACACTGATGGGCAGATGGAAAGGGTGAATCAGATGTTAGAGGATATGTCGAGGATGTGTCTCATGTATTTTAAGGGAAGCTAGGAGTAGTATTTGTCTTTTGTAGAGTTTGCATATAATAACTCATACCAGTTCACTATTAGCATGGCACCATTTGAGGCTTTGTATAGAAGACCTTGTCGTTCACATCTTATTGTTTAGACATGGGGGACAATAAGCTACTCGGTCCAAATTTGATTCAGAAGACATCAGCAAAGATCAAATTGATTTAGAGTCACTTCGGATAGCTCAGAATACGCATTAGAGTTATGTGATTATGAATCGGAGATTTATTGAGCTTGACATGGGTGATCAGGTGTTACTGGAGGTATCTCCCATTAAAGGAGTGATGTGGTTTGAAAAGAAAGGGAATTTATCACCTAGTTATGTGGGGCCTTTTCCTATTATCGAGAGGATTGGGCCAGTTTCGTATAAGCTTTCCTTGCCATAGCATTTGTAAAGGATTCACGACATCCCACGTGTTGTCATTGAAGAAATATAGTAGGAGTGACATGGATTACCAGCACATACCATTGTAGGAGATTGACTTGCAGCTAGATATCTCGTATGAAGAGAGACTCGTTGTCATCCAGGATCGTAGAGAGCATAAAGTTCGGTCAGAGGTGGAACCGTTAGTACATGTGTTGTCGGAACACCATAATATTGCCAAGTTGACGTGGGAGTGTGAGGATGATATACAGGAGAAGTATTCGGAGATCTTCATGGTAGGCACGTTCGAATTTTGAAGACAAAATTTTATTATTAGGGGTAAGAATGTAATACCCCATAATTTTAAGGATCAAATATTAAAAAGTCCCCCAAATATTTTTTATACACATTTAGTCCAAGACTTTTTATTTTGTTCCAAAAACTCCCTCAAACACCCATTTAACCAATATTCTCTTATTTTTAAAGTCCGCGTTAGGCATGTTGAGGGACTTTTTGTAATAAATAAAAAAGATTGGACTAATGTATTAAAAAATGTTCGAGGGTCTATTTGGTATATTCCCCTAATTTTAACTGCTTTATTTTATTCATTTAATTGGGAGAAAATTATATTAGAAATTAGTATATATTAGTTAGCAGTATAAAGGATTAATATTTATTGGAATTATTATTTACTTATGTGTGATTAGTAAATAGTTATACTATTTTATTATAAATCGCGTATGAGGGTTAGCAACCATCAAATCGGTGATGGGTCGATATGATGTTACATCGATGGATCAATATAATTTATGTGAGATGCGTAGGGTACACATGTCTTGGACATGAATAATGAAAAGTTAGTATAATTGGAGTTGGGTGACTTGGATGACCTTTTAAGTGCACAAGTGATCCAAAAAGGGTCGAAATGCTCCAAAATAGGTATTCAGGAGTTGTGTTTTGGTTCCGGGGACTTTTTTTAGACATAAATAGGGTTGTATAAGGGCAAGGAGGTCCTTTTATACTGTTAATTAAAGAAAATTGGGATTTAACTTTTGGGAAGGCTTATTTAGGGTTTAGGAATGTGGATGACGGTCCACTTTTCACTTTCCAAACAAGAGATTGAGATAAAAGAACACTAGAAAAGAGAAAAGAGGCAAGGAGGATGGATCTTGAAGAGAAGATTTAACCCGAATTGAAGAATATCGGATTTTTAATCCATTGAGGCGAGTAAATACTTGCTTTATGTTGCATTTTAGTTATAGTTAATTATTTTCTTAAATTATGTTAGAAAATTGGGGTTTTGATTAAGAAAAATTGGAACTGATGATTCATAAATAAGTCTATTGATAACGATTGCATGATCTTTAATGATGAAAAAATTTGGGTTGATTTATACTGATAAAAGTCTGGGCTTTAATGGAATAAGAGAATTAATTTAGATGGGGGATAAGATCTTGATGATTAATATGATATATGAGTTTTAAATCTATAATTGGTTATGATTTCCACGTTAGTTTTACATTTATATCGATGGAATTACGTTATATGGATGATCTATGAACTAATTTTTTGGGAATTTGGTTATAGAAAACCTTAAAAACGAAGTTGGGAGGTTGGGGATGAATCCCGCCTAAGAAATAAGGCTTCAGGTACATTCCCTAAAATCTCAGTAGAACCTCGTTCGAACAAGGTACTGCTTTTTATTTGAACGAGTTAGGTTTTTCCATTCAAACGAGGTATTATTTTGGGTTTGAACGAGATGGGTGTTCCATTTGAACGACCTGTGGTTTTGGGTAGGTACCGTATAGAGAACTATTTCAAATATTTTTATGAACTCGAATGAGTACGTGGGAGGTAATCTAAGTGAGTGGATACTTAAATAAAAATATATTTAATCGTAACTTATTAGTGGTAATTTAAAAATTAACTAGGGTGCTCGAATAAGGAATTTGTAAAGTTAATAAATCGAAAATTTTGGATGAACTTCAGAATTCGGATGAACCGCATGCAGTGGGATATGTGTACATGGTCGATACTTATTATATATATATATATATATATATATATATATATATATGCATGTTACTTGCTTATTAAACATACCTACTCGGTGGTGCTATCAGTGGAGTTTGTGCGTAGTGGGCGGCAGTCCACCCTGGCAATGACCAGTAGGTGTTGGATTGATTCCCCAAGTTATAGTACTCTTACATGGCCACTATCTATGTGTGAGGATTAGTGTTGGTTTGAGTCTGGTTGGGTACGATGTGGTATGGTGGCGACCCCAGGGCTTATGGCTATGACAACCTCCATTATATGTGTATTCACTAGGATCGTGGTGAGATTTTGGCCCGGTGCCTCGGTGTGAGGCATGCTGCATGAAGCCGGATAGCACACGAAGAATGTAACTAGGGAGTCCAAGCTCTGGGCATACGGTTATACATATATAGTTAGAGATGTATATGTATGTTTATATGATATAGCGTGTATATCTATTTATAACACAGGTTATCTCATGATTATTTGAATTATAGAAAGTGTGTCGTTAAAATACTGTTTATAAAGGAATACCTAGTGAAGGTAGTTAGACATGGCTAATAGAGAGTATTAGCAGAGTTGGGATTAAATAGCAGTTGTACATCCTAGTTAGACCATGTAATTAACTAGAATAATTAAAATGAACACGTTATGTGCGCACTGTAGTTGAGAGGTGAGGTATATCTCAAGTGTGTGTGACCGATTAAACTTGAAAATAATACACTACGAATTTTTTTTATTTAAAACAATTATTTACTTACGAAAATGTTTTACTTTGCAGGCTTTGACCTGCATATTCCTGTATTTCCTTATTTTTCACAGCGGCGCCTAAACAGCAAGGATAGATTTGTTCTTGCCAATAGTGGTTATGGAACCTTGCTTAAACATTTCATTCATTTCTTCTCTAGCTAGTATCGTTTATTTTCCATTTGTTGTTCTGTGTTACCCGTAGATGGTAGATTTTATATCATTCCTGACTTTTATTATTTTGTCAGAGTTGTATTCAGTTGTAATTTTCGTTCACTATAGATTTCTGTGGTGGCCGATGGTTTTTTTGGTTTACCCTTATTGTTTATTATGCATGATGCTCAGTCTGTTATTATGGTTGAATGTATTATTTGTATTTTTTATGTTATATTATTATTTCAAAAGTGATGTTCATAATGATCCATATCGGGATGTCGATTATATTTTGGTAAAAGATTGACCACCTGGTATTAAACTGGCGGGTTGTCACCACTATTCAATATATTTTTGGTGGAAATTTATTTACACGATAAAGTTATAAGACTTAAACCCAACACATAGTTAAAGGGTTATATGTTAAAAATAGTGGACATATATAGACATATAATTAGGGATGGTGTATACCAAATCTGATTAAATGGTATTAGTTAGACCAGTTTAAACTTTTAATAACGCATTTGGTCAGACACGTGTATTACAATGAGCATATATTATTTATGATAAAATGTTTTAAGACCAATTATTAATTGGTTTATTTATAATGTGTTAAGACCAATTATTAATTGGTTAATAATATATCTATATTTATACTAACTTAAAAAGAACCTTAAACCAAATATGTCATTTTTTACTGTTATAACACTTAAGAGAAAATAAATTTCCAATATACACCATTATTGACAATCCCATATACACATCGATCAACCGCACCCTTCACATTTCACTCGTATATCTTCATCTCCCCCACTGATTAGAGTTATGTCATTTTTTTACATTCAATTTTCCACTTTCTGTATTCGTACACTCTATATATCAAGCATGCAATACATTGTTGGCAGTTGGAATGTTTTTGAAGTCCAAGTGAAAATACTTACCAAAATAAGTTAATCACATTGATGATCTTGTTTTAGTTTCCTTTCTAGAGTGGGATGTTTAATCCATTTGGGAGGAGACTTACATGTGATCTCTCTTGTTGTTTAATCCATTTGGGAGAAGACTTACATGTGATATCTCTTGTTGTTTAATCCAATTAGTAGGATACTCATATGTGAGCTCTCTCTTCTCATGTCTTATTAACTCTTTTTTTTCCTAAATTAGTAGAATACTTATAGGAGAGACTATCTTCATATTATCGTTATATTTACGTTCTAATAATTTATATGCCCTTTATGTTATGTTGTATGTAAAATGTTCGTTTAAATGGCAAAGATATTTAGAAGGATGTTTATAAAATATTTTTAGACTACTTATTCACATATGTATGTTTGATCCAATTCCAAAGATATACATATCCTCTATATTCATCTACCCTCATGATAAAAAAAAGGGGGGGGTATATATTTTAGTTTTTTAATGTTGATGGTGGTTTGTCTGGGAATTAAGACATTCATTTACTTGATGATGTATAATATACTGGATGTATTGGTAATGTTATGTTTAGGTTATGTGATCATATCACATGAATATTTCTAGGGAGAATATATAGCTACAATTATATTTCACATATTTGTGAATAGATAATTCTTCTAACACATAATTAACTAAAGGTATATCTATGATATATAACTAAAAAGTTAATGAGTGCATTATTTTGTATGATTTATGCCAAAATAAAAGACTTGTTAGGCCCGTTATATCATATTTTGTGAGTTAATAGAGTTATTTTAGTACTTTAGAAATATAAACAGGTTTGAAAAGAATTCCAGTTGAAAATATATTTTTAACAATTATAGGGGATAAAGCCATCATTTTAAAAACTTTATAGACCAAAAATAATTTATATTTTTATTTGGATAATATAAAGTTCTCCGTGAAATTTGGTTGCATTCCAAGTTGAAATGAGAAAGTTATGAAGCTTGGGGAGTAAAATGCATATATAGGGATAATTTTATGAAACTAAATTTGAATTAATTTGATTTGTTTTACATTTTCACAAATACCCCTTAAAAAGGTGAGTTATGGAGGTCAATTGGAGAAGATATGGCTTTGGGTTGGAAGTGTAAAAAGGGTTCAAGCTCATGGTTATATATTATTTTGGGCATTATATCTATGAAATGGAAGATTGGTCTATTGGCAAAGAAAAGGAAAAGACGAAAATAAGGTCAAGGGTTAGAATCCCATTGGCCCATATAATTTTCAAAGTCCAAACACAAAGGAAACAAGGTACCACATGGAAGGAGACCACTTGTTATCCGTCAATAAGTAATGAAGGGCATGATAGTAATGGTAACCCTCAGCAAGCAATGGAGGGAAAGGAAAGAAATATTAATGGCAGTGTAATGAATTCATACATCCAACAGTTAATAAGTAATACCACACCAAAACTTATATATCTATAATCATCCACACATAATATAACCTTAGACACTACAAAACTCAATACGAATCCACCCCGACCAAACACTCCTAATAACAGCAGACTTAGCCACAATAGACGACTTAACGACCCCTATTTCAATGCCCAATTGATCAGGCCATACACCGATCACTAGACACGCCATAAAATTTATATCATCATCAGCATCAACGATAAAAAAACTACAATAAAATAAAAACCATACACTATAACAACTCACCAGAGGATGGAAATAGATTTAAATGAATTGAAATTGTTGCCCAGAAATGTACCCAAGAGGGGGATGAATTGGGGTTTTGTAAACTTTTTTGGTTAAATTAAAATTTCAAAAAAAATTAACTTAAAACGCTTAATCTAAATATCATACTAATTAATCTTAAATGATTAAAACAATGAATATCAAATAAAAACTATCAATTAATTTAAACAAGTTAAATTTATAAATTTTAACACCCAATAAATATATTAACAATTTTCGTAATTAATATTCTGGAATCAATTATTTAATTCAAAAATAATTATTTTAATCTCAAAACAATTTTACCAAATTTCAGAATTAATTTACTTTCAAGTTATAAGTGCAAAAAAGATAAATTCAAGCAAGCAGGTGTAAATAAGCAAATAAAGTGTGGAAAATAAATGACAGCAAAATTTAACGTGGTTCAGTCAAAACCCATCCTATGCCCACGTGCCTAGAGCTTCCGTCTCCTTTGCGCTTCGCTATTGTAATCCACTTAAAGGGCAGGATCAAACCACATCGTACATCCGAGTATCTAAAATCGAGCTACTTGTACAGTCGTTTTCGGTTAAAACCGAGCTTCAGACCCTTAAAAAATTGTGGGTAGGAACCAATCACCGCGTATAATAGGAGTAGCTTCAACAAAGCTTCAAAAAAATATGATCTTGTAGTACAATATTTGAATCATGAAACTCCTTAAAAAAATTAAAATCTGAGTTTCTTTTACAATGAGAAGAATTGGATTTGATATGAATGCTGGCTCTTGTCTCACAAGTTGAAGCAAAAGATTTTCTTCAAAAATCTTTCTTGTTGCACTAGTATAAACAGATGTGTGCCTTTGAGTATTTGAGCAAAATATAATTTCTTGTGCTCTTGATTCTCTCTTCAAAAATAGAAAAAAATAAGCTGGCTTGTTATCTCAAATGTGTAGGGTTGAATATCAACTTGTGCTGCTGTCTTGAATGTGTATGAGCAGAATATGAAAGATGTTTTTGCTCTTCTTGATTTTCTGTGGTCTCATCTTCTTCAATGGATCACTTTAATACTTAAATATCATTTGAGTGAAGAGTCAAAAACTAAATGTTAGACACATCTTTTGAGAGCATTAAATGCTCTAGATTTTCTGAGGTGGAGTAGCTTGAACAGAGATCATCAAACCTCATTTTATTTTCTTCTCAAAAAAGATGTTGGAACATCAAAGTGGAAACTTATAAAGATGAACTTTGTAAAATATGTCTCTCGGTATCCTAATTTTGTTATATATGGATCTACAAAATGTTAGTCCAAGCTAGACGCAGAAATCTTATATACGATAAGATGTAAACCATTTTGGTATATAAATGATAGAGTGTCCTGCAAAAAAATGTTATAAGGAGATAAAATAACATAACATAAAACAAAACAAAACACATTATATGTCAGAGATGAGGGGTTGTGTGTTCTCTCCTACTGGTGGCCTCCTGTCTTGATCTGGTGGTAATTTGGTTATATGATGGCCTCTCTAGTTTTACTTGGCAGTCTTGGATGCAGTAGATATTATATTAGTGTGGTTGTGTTGGGACATCATTTTTCAGGAAAATTTAGATATCCTGGAGGTCTTATTTGTTGTAAGAAGTGAGATGTTCTAGATCAGAGTTACTGCGTGGTTGCATGGTTAGATTTTCTCCTATTTTTTCTTGATTGTGGATTTGTTTGAGGTTTGGTGCATATTAGACTTTATTCTTCTCATTGCCTTAGCCTTTAATTGTTTAAAGTTTAGTACTTAGAGTTTGGGGTTTTAAATCTTCTTGATGTTATGAGTTCTTAACATTGATGTTTTGAGAGGTTTTGTATTTTGATTGTTGTGAGTTTGTGAAATATGATGAAGCAAGTGGTATTGTGGTGTATGGTTTTGTCTGTTGGTGAGATGTGTGTCTAGTTTTTGCATGTGGGTGATGCATGTGTATTTTTATAATCCTCTTGTATAGTCTAGTTTTGTTGTTGGGTTAGAGTTGTAGGTATGGTTTGTGTAAGTCTTGTTTGTGTTGGTTGAGTTTTTCTTTGTATTTGTGTCGGGTTATGTTGTAATGGGTCCTGTGGTTTTGTTTTTGTGTTTTGGAGTTCTTAGCCGGCATATTCTGGTTTTATGGAGTCTGTGTATTCTTTGGGCTTTGGACTGTTTTAACATATTACCTTTATCAACAAAAAAAAATTGTCGTATTTGTTCATGCTTTTATCGTTTTCAATATATGAGCTTAAAATGCTTGGAATTATAAATCATATTATAATATCCATAAAAATGCATCAAAATCAGTGATTAAGCGTTTTCTAATAATCAAGTTCAATAAACATTTATCTCCCCCTATGGTATACCAATGAAAGCATATATGCATATGACAAATAAAGTGCATCTTTTTCATGAGATAAAATATTTGTATTGTTTGCTTCTATAAAATCATTTTCAAGACATCTCAATATATACGCAAATCACTTTTGATTTCAATAGCCATAACACTTTGATCTTTCATTTAAGCACAAACATTACAAATGTTACTTTCCTGAAAGACAATAATATTCAAATAATCAAAATCAACAAGTGCATATCACAATATCAATATGTATCACATATTACTAATTGAATACATATTAGCATATTCAAATTTGACATTTTTGTTTCGAATTAATATATAATAAAGTCAAGAATTAATTCAATATTATTAACAACAAATATATCTCTAGATGAATAAAGAAAAATTTATTAATTTTCATTTCAAAACTTTTATCATCAAAATCTAAAGCATGTCATACAACACAAGACCATCAGAGGTAATAAATGAACAAAACAACATGTGAAGATTTAATTATCAATAAAAAAATTAATATACTTTAATCATAAAAATAATCTAAGTATAAATTTGTGGCTTTAACACATAATGGAATAATATTAATTAATATCATATTTTATATCATCAATTAATATCAGATATGAAATTCAAGAAAGGTCTTCCTTACTACCTTACCAATACTAATGACATTTCATTGAAATTTTCTCCAAACATGTCATTTTCATATTTTGGTAAAGATACACGTAATGTCAACTTTGATTTACATATCAAGTAATAGGCTTTAAAAAATTCACAACTCATCTCAACATGCGACAAGAATGTGTTAGTTCCACAATATTAAAGAACAATTTTTTGAAAAATTATTTTGTTATCAACATTTTTTTTTATATTCAAGCATATGCATAACAATTCATAATCATCAAGATCAATAATGGCTTACTATCAAGTAATCATAAAATGTCAATTTTATCATATTCAATAATAGATTATTCATCAAAATATCTTAAAAAAATAATCATCCTTAGTATTCTTTGACTTATACAAATAAACTTATTAACATTTACAAGTGATGTGGCGTAAACTGAGCGTCCATGTAGATACACCAATCATTGTAATCGGCTTTTGACGCTAATACAAAAACCATAAACTTTGATTACACTCAAATGGAGTATAGAGACTAGTCCGGGTATCGAAAATCCATAGAGAATGTTTGACAGACTTTAATTGGTTTGTTATTTCTCACATAAAAGTGTTAAAGGTGATTATGGTATAAAAGGTAAAAGGGGAAATTAATAAAACTAAATAAGATTAATAAAACGAGGGTAGGATCACATCCCTACATGGGTTGAACAATGCGTAAAAAGGATTTTGGTTCGAAACATTTAACCGAACATATTCAATTAATGATAAACATCAAATATGAAGAAAATTAATTCAACAATGAAAGATTAAACATTTAATCGAAAATGGTCACAAGTGGATTAATTTCACAATATCTCTATAAACACTAACGTTGTGTGACAAAGATAGTTAAATACCTAATATTCCAACTTTAATACATGAGGTTTCAATTATATGCGTTTTTACCCACAATCTAGATTTCAAAGCTCGAGACCCATTAATGGCGAAAATATGACCCCAAACCTTAAACTAGTATACACACATGGTTAAACTAATTAATAAATGAAATAACAAATAAACTACCAACAACTAATTAAGTAAACAAGAAAAGTAACTACAAAGCAAGAAAAATAAGGAATTAAAGCATAGATTTAACAAAGAAGATAATGAATAGTAAATAACTTACATAAATGGGTATACACCCAAAGAGGTGAGAAGAGGGAAGCTCCACAACAAAATCCTCAAATGTTAACCTTATAAACTAACTAAAATGAATGATATCTTTTATTACAAAAAAAAATCCACTTATATATTAAGTGGAAAGAGAAATAAAGGAAAAAGAAAATAAATGCAAACAACCGCCGAAAATACAGCATAGACGATCGATCGATCGATCGAAAAAAAAAATGTTGTTATCTTGGGCATAGGCTTAATTGGGAATATCCGATCGACCAGGGTCCCAATGCTGGTCGACCGGTCCTCTATTTTCATGGGTTCTTTGGTCCATCGTGAGGGAGAAAGTGTGTTTTACGAATTGGCTCTAACTCCTTCATCCGAAGTCAAAACAACATGCCGTTTGCAACCACGTGAAGATAACTCAACAAACTACGCTTCCATGGAATTCCACTGAGCTAGAGATGAAGTATGAAATGACTAAATTTCCCTTGAAGTTGATTCAGTCAATGAAACTTTCTCGAAATGCAACCAATCCACACAATAAGCATTCCCATACCTACGAAATCTCAATTATACCTCGCTGATCATATCAACATGCATAATAGAGGTTGTATGGTTAACGAGCATAATTATAAGCATAAGGAACACAAAAGTTCTAGAATGCATAAAGATAACGGGCACAAATAAGAAATATTCGTGACATATCACACCCCTAACTTAAACATTGATAGTCCCTAGTAATGAAACAAAACAAAACTAGTCCAACAGATGGAAGTACAAAATGTATACAAGAATAGAAATATAAATGCCACTTTCGTAGGGAACAACATTGCATTTAACATATGCAATAAACCATTAAACCCATATATTACCCTAGTGTACGAGTGTTGTCTCGTGAGGGTTTTCAGGGATTAAACCAATAAACATCAAAGTTTGCCCAAAAAAATTCTCAATCAATCAGTATAAGACAAGATCAATAATAGAGAAAGGGATCTCAAACACGTTATTTGCATAGTGAACGAATTCACTCAAAAGTTTGTAGTTATTAACATTATAGAACGAACTTCATCGAATTGAAACCTTAAAAATGGAAGAGTGAGCACATGCAAGGTATGATTTGGTAAAACTTTCATAAACCGGATAAACATTAAAGCATGCATATAAATCAATCCTCATCGGATATTTCACTCAACAAATAAAATCACTACGAATGGGAGGTAATACACGGGAAATGGGGTCATAAAAAGTAAATGGAAATGGAAATGGAAACTAGGCCACGCACATGTCACTAATGAAGAACGCTATATAAAAAATGAAAAACATGTAATCTCAATGAAAAATACCTTCATTAAAGGAGGCGAGATGTATTTTCACAAATTATGAAAACTATTATGACTTTCAAATAAAATTCATCGAGGGATCACATATGACTTTTTAGGGTTATAGTGAAGGTTTGGGGTTAAGGGTAGGAAAGGAATGGATTATTTACGAATTCAAAAGTGTTCGGAGATGAAAAACTTGGGATAATAGAAAAATTACGGGCAATTTCAAATTTGGAAAATGATTTCCACAACAAGCATTAGATATGAAATTGGAGAGCGATAAGGATTATTGAAAATTATGTACATCATATACAAACTTCCTCTTTCTTTTATTTTCTTCCTTTTCCCATATTTTTCCTTTGTTTTCTTTTGCTTTTCCACTTTTTCTTTTCTTTTTCACTTCTTTCTTTTCTTCACATTTCTCACGCTTACATGCTTAATTGCAACCATAAAACAATAACATCATTCAACCTCGAGTATCATTTAAAACAAAGGTATGGAAGGTAATATGTATGGTTTATAACTCCAATGTGGAGTTGGTTATGCGATTTTGGGTTACGAATCGAAAGGCTATATTAAGGCTCAAAGGGGTTGATAAGGGGAAACATATAAGGTGAGAACAAGGTCAATATGGTTGCTACAACAAAAATGGCTTATGATCATTTCCTAAAGTTTACGCAATTCTCGACTCAAAACAACTTTGAAAATCATGCTCAAATAACACATTTCAAAATATAAACTCAATTAATGAACGATCAAATGAAAGAATAGTGAGATTACCTACAAAATCAATGCACTTAAGGAGGAAAGAGTAGTGTATTACACTCACAAATGAAGAAAAGCCCAAAGAACACTAGGTGTAAGTATATACAATGCAATAAAATATTATCGAATTATAAAAATCTTAAACCAAATCATTAAAACAAAAAAAGTGCATGTGCTCATGGGTTAAAGTTTCATTCATCAAGTTGTTCATAATATTAATGATTTGAGTACTAAAGTCTAATAACTTCTAAAATTGAGAACATGCACCATTGAATTATCTATTAGATCGGGCATTTATTAAAATTTATCATCGGAAACAAGGGCAAAATGCCCAACAAAGGAGAAAAAAATAAAGAAAATATTCCACACCCCTTAACTTAAATGGAATGGCATGCTTAGTGAATGGCATGTGATCAAATCAATGGAATTAATAATAAATGGATAGAATATCCCAATCCCCTTAACTTAAATGTTGCATTGTCCTCAATTCAAATCAAAAGCACAATATAAAGAAAAGAAAAAAAGATATTACCCAAAGTGGAGCGATCCCCGATAAGTACGAGTTCATTGATACTACAAAACATGTTAGAACCAAGCATAACAAAAAAATAACAAAAGCTTTAACTAATTACATTAGGCTAAAATTAAAAGAGAGAAAAAGAAAGAAATAAAAACTAACTATATACAACCTAAAATTTTAACTTCTAACTAACTATACACTAGAAGTCAAAAAAATTTGGGGTCCACCCAAAATACGATTTGGCCTTGAGGAGTAATCGGTGTGACCTCCTTTTCATGCATGCCTCCAATAAAATAAGAATCTCGTTTGAACAACGGAAGGCATGTGTAAGGTGTAAGAAATGAACCATCACCAAATAAAATTTTTAGGCGGGTGATTGGGAATTTGGAGCCTAAGGGTGACAAGACCAGATTGATCTAGGGAAAATTAAAATCACTTCCCCAAGGTTTTTCAATTAGAAATGGAGGTGGGGCAAGTGCAATCAAATAGCCCGTGAGATGACGAATCTCAATATAACATTTTCGTTCAAGAATCGGATCAAAGTCCTCAAGACTTTCAACTTATTCTTATGATAAATTTAATGGTTCGATAATATTAGGGAACCAAGGAAACGAAGGACCTTCAACCTCAAATGAATTTAAAATATTAATACGAGGTTGAAATTTGAAAGTACTGGGACCACTCTCAATTATTTCTTCCTCAAAAAAGGGTGGAGGTGAAACATAAGTTTTAACCTCGATCGGGCTTTGTGAAGAAGAAATGATCTCATCATGTTGGTCGTTTATTTCTAAAGATGAAGATTAAAAACTCTTGGATTGGTCATTTAGTTCCTTGAAAGATAACTCATGATCAAACCAACAAGAAGATATAACATCTTCTTAGGAGGTTTTCTCATATTTGGAGGATTCCCCCACTTCCCAAAGTTTCTTCCCAAGGTGATGAAGTCAAGAATTTTTAGGCATTCTTGCGTAATCTTTGGAGTGTAAGTTAGAGAACTATTATCAGAACAATTAAAGTTATCTAACGAGTTATAGTGAGACATTTTGAAAGAAGACAATTAAAAAAAACGCGACGAGCACCAAAATTTCAAGGTTCTCGAAACAATATAGCATAAGTCAAAAAGAAAGAAAAATAAATAATACAAATACAAAAAAAAGAATACTAAGAAATAATAAAACAATTACAATCTATAACAAACATTCCCCAGCAACGGTGCCATTTTTTACGTGACAGAAACCTAGCGTCCATGTAGATACGCCAATCGTTGTTATTGGCTTTTGACCGCAAATACAAAAAACCTAAACTTTAACTACACTCAAATGGAGTATGATGGCTAGTCCCGATATCAAATCCACAAGGAATGTTTTACAGACTTTAATTGATTTATTATTTCTCAAATAAAAGTGTAAAAGGTGATTATGGTGTAAAAAGAAAAAAGGGAAAAAGTAATAAAATTTGATATGGTTAATAAAACGAGGGCAAGATCACATCCCCGCCATGGGTTAAAAATGCATAAAAAGAATTTTGGTTCGAAAACAATTAAGCGAGCATATTCAATTAATTATAAACATCAAATGTGAAGAAAATTAATTCAACAATGAAAGATTAAACATTTAATCGAAATTGGTCAAACACAGATTAATTTCACAATATCGCTATAAGCACTAACGTTGTCTGACAAAAACAGTTAAACACCTAATACTCCAACTTTAATACTCAAGGTTTCAATTAAATGCGTTTTAACCCAAAACCTAAATTTTAAAGCTCGAACCACATTAATGGAGAAAATATGACCCCAACCTTTAAACTAGCCTACACACATGGTTAAACTAATTAAAACAACTAATTAATAATTGAAACAACAAATAAACTACCAACAACTAATTAATCAAACAAGAAAAGTAACTACCTAGCAAGAAATAAAAGGAATTAAAGAAAAATTTAAACAAAAAAGACAATGAATAGTAAATAACTTACAAAAATAGGTATACACCGAAAGAGGTGAGGAGAGGTAAGATCCACAATAAATTCCCAATTGTTCACCCCAGAAACTAACTAAAATGAATGATATTTTATATGCCATTATGAGACCTCGTCTCGTTTTAAGCCACCCTTGACCTAAGACGATTTCGTAAAGCTTCCTCAATGTGACCCATCTTGTATAACTACTCGACTCGTCTCGGCTAATGCATCTCATGTCAGACTCAAGTCGAGCCAATAGGATGTCTTTGCTTGTTTAACATCTCACCTCACCTCTATCACAAGGCCGAGACCCCTTAGGACATCCTACACTCTCGTCTCGTCCTGACACTGGTCAGTCGAGACTACACTTAGAGATTATCTACGTGCGATTTAGTGGTAAATCAGTAGTCTCATACTCGACTAGTCTGACACCTCAACTTAGAAACATTCTTAGCACCTATTAAAGTGCGTGGAATAGGGAACGAGTGGGAGAATGTGCATGGGTCGCAACACCCATGTGAGCCAAACCGTTGTAACAGCATCATCCACACATGTGGAGAATATCTCTAGATCAAGAAGTATAACTAGTTCTATAAGGAATGATAGATGTGATGATCGTGAACTTCCTCATGGCCGAGATGAGGAACAGCGACAGGTAAACAATCGACAGAGAACAGTTGCCAGAGAGCCCTCGATTCGTCCAGACGGTAAAGAAGGGGATGACGACAATATGGCTCTGGCCGAGGTTATCATTGGAACTGAGAGTCCATGGAATGACTCCATTCATAGACTGGAGGATAAAATAGAGGACATACTTAAGAGCCGAGACCTCTTGTAGAGGAAATACAGTGAAGGCTCCCTCTTTGTTTCTAAGATCGTGAGCTATCTAACCCCGTCTAAGTTCTAGCAGCCGGTAGTCTCGCCCAAGTATGATGGGATAACTAACTCAGTCCCCCATGTGGAGATGTACCAATCAACCGTAGATATCTACTCAGTATCAGACGAGATGAGATAATAGGCCTTCTCTAACACACTCACTGGAGCTGCTCATGTATGGTTTACTTCTCTCCCTAAAAACTCAATTGAGAATTTTAAACAGCTAGCGGAGAGATTAATATACGATTTTTGCTTTGGAGTGAGGAACCAAAAGAAGACGACATGCTTGTTGTAAGTAAAGTATGGAAATAATGAAAGCCTAAGAGAGTAAGTAGCAAGGTTTAACAAAGAGAAGTTGGAGGTTGAAGATTACGAGGAGAGCATCGCTATGATAACCCTAATAAGAGGGTTGCAAAAAGGAAAAATACTCTGAAAGATGGTCGAGGATCCTCCAAAATCCATGGTCAAACTCCTAGCTATGGCCAGGAGGGTTATGAATGCGAAGGAGGCAATGGATTCAAAAGGAGAAGATGAGAAGGGAACAAGTAGCAGTAGTGGTAAGTTTTAGAAAAAGAATAAGGATGGCAAGAAGAGGTCGGCAGATGATAAGTTCGTTGACTATACTCCTATAACGATCAGTTGTGAGCACATCCTGAATAAAATAAAGAATTATCGGTCCTTGAGATGGCCTGAGAGTCTAAAGGCTCCTCCTCATAAGAGGAACAAGAATTTATGGTGTGAGTTTTACCAAGACCATGGGCATCTGACTGATAAATATTTTGCTTTCAAGGACGAAATTGAGAAGATGCTGAAAGCTAGTAATCTAAGAAATTATGTTGATAAGAGCAGTTCAAATGGTGACTGAGATAAAACTCGAAAGCGGAGGAACAACAAGTCTGATACTCCAGTCAATCGAGATGATGATGACTCAGATGATGATGATGATGAGGCAGACCCTGACCTTCCACCTCCAATCACCGAACCTAAGGGTTGACTGAACATGATTTCTCTTGGGGTCAAGATGATTTGCATAGGACTTGTTGGAGGAGGAAATGAGATTGCTAACCAAAAGTCTCACGTGGCAGAGGCAAAAGCACTTCCTCCGAAGCCAAAGGAAGTGCATTCAGCGAGGATTGAGCCTAAAAAGGTAAAAAGAACTAAAGTTGATATAAATACTTTGATTATTGGTTTCTTTAGAATGGACTTTAAGGGGATCTTAGCCCCTCATGAGGACCCATTGGAGATTACGACCCATGTGCATGGGTATGATGTTTCGAGAATATTGGTCGACGGAGGTAGCTCAGCCGACATGATGTTTTGGGATTGTTATAAAGGTCTGGGCCTGAGGTAAGAAGAGGATGGTCCCGTATCATCAACGCATCATTAGATCCAGCAAAGAGAAAGTTCACCCTTTAGGGATCTATGAAATGGAAGTCAGAATACGGAACAGCTGGCCAAAATACCTCACAAAGAAGATTAATTTCTTTGTCATGGATGAAAATGTCTACTCGACCTGCAATATAATTCTAGTAGGGGTATCCCTAAATAAGTTTGAGTACGTGCCCTCAACATTTCACCAAATGATTAAATTCCCGACCCTATATGAAGTAGGGGAAGTTGAAGGTGACCAAGTTGAGGCACGCTAATGCTATTTTAACTTTGTCGATGAGAGGGAGGCATATAAAAGGTCCACTATAACGTATAGCATTGATACCCTGGACCCCAGAGATGAGACTAAGTTGAAGAAGGGTGAGGATGCAAAAGAGGTAGAATCCATCGTCCTCAATCAGGCCGAGCCGAAAAAAACCATCCAAATTGAAAAGGCCAGAAAGAAGGAAATCAAAGAAGAGGTTATCAAACTATTGAAGAAGAGGGAGAACATCTTTGCTTGGAGCCATGTGGATATGCTAGGCATCGATCCTAAGATCCTCTGCCGTAAGCCCAACATGGCTGACGATGCAAAGTTGATAAGACAGAGAATGAGAGTTTACTCCTAAGAAAAATACGATGTCATCCGAGAAGAGGTGAAGAAGTTAGAAAAGGTAAACTTCATCAGGGAGGTCATTTACCCGAAGTAATTAGCAAATGTTATTATCGTCCCCAAGGCCAATAGCAAGTGGAGGATTTGTGTTAATTTCATGGACCTGAATAAATCCTACCCCGATGATATCTTTCCATTGTCGAGGATCGACCAGATGGTTGATGCCATAGTAGGTCATGAATTAATGAGCTTTATGGATGCTTACTCAAGCAATAATCAAATATTTGTGGACCCGACCGATGTTGAGAAGACATCTTTTATAACTGACAAAGGGACCTATTGTTACAAGGTCATGCCCTTTGGCTTGAATAATGTTATGGAAACATATCAAAAATTGGTCAATAAGATATTCGATGAGCAAATAGGGCAGACGATGGAAGTTTATGTCAATGACATGTTGACGAAGAGTCTCAATGTGTCGTCCTTAAGCGAACTTTTGACACTATGAACGAGTATAGGATGAAACTCAACCCCTCTAAGTGTGTCTTAGACGTAAGGGAAGGTAAGTTCTTGGTATTTATTGTGAACTGGAGAGGAATTGAGACCAACTTTGAGAAGATCAAAGCTTTAATGGAGATGAAGACTCTAATAAGAATCAAATATGTGTAGAGGTTAACTAGACGAGTGGCAGCATTGAATAGGATTATGTCTAGAGCTACTGATAAATGCCTTCCATTTTTAAAGTGCCCATAAAATATTTCGAGCAATAAGGCTTTCAAGAGTTGAAGACCTACCTCAGCTCCCCACTCTTGTTGTCAAGACTAATCCGGGGAGAAAAATTAAATATGTCTCTACTAGTATCGGAGTCAGCTATTAGTGCTACCATTGTCAAAGACAAGGAAGGAGTACAAAAGCTAATGTATTTTAACAGTAAGTCCCTCAAAGGGGCCGAGTAGAGATATCCCAAAATGAAGAAGTTGGCCTATGCTCTAATCCTTGCCTCAAAAAAGATGAGGTCGTACTTCCAGGAACACACCATAGTCGTCCTCACCGACTCTCCTCCCAAATAGGTCACCCATAAACCTAAGAAATTGGGTAGGTTGATAGCCTGGGCAATTGAGTTGGGGGAGTTTGATATCATCTACCAGCTAAGAACGTCCATCAAGGGGCAGGCCCTAGCAGATTTTGTAGCCGAGCTCACATAGGACGAGGTCGATGTAGAAGAGATTGAGATTCCATCTTGTGAGCTAGAAAGAAGAGTATGTCTTCCCCCGACTGAGGCTGAGCCGAATACAGCAAGAAGTAAGGTGTTTGAGAATGAGGAAGAGAAATACCTATTCAAGAATGAGACCCTAGAAGAGAGTAAGTTTTCTAAAAATGATACTGTATGGAACTTGTTTGTTGATGGCTCTTCGTGTGAGGTCGAAAGCGGGGTGGGTTTGATTATGTAGGCCCCAGATGGAACCAATATTGAATATTCCTAGAAGTTTAACTTCAAAGCCTCAAATAATGAGTCATAATATGAGTCTCTCCTAGCAGCTCTCTCTTTTTCTCGGGTACTGAACGTCGTCCAAGTCCTGGTCCATAGTGACTCGAGGTTAGTTATGAATAAAATTTTAGGAATATATAAGGCCAAGGACGATAGAATGGCTAAATACCTTGGAAGGGTAAAAGCAGTACTGAATAATTTCAGAGAAGTGAAGTTGAAGAGGATACCTCGACTGGACAACAGCTGAGTCGATGCTTTGGTGAGGTTAGCGTCTTCCACGAGAACATAAATCAAAAGGACGGTGCAGTTAGAGATCTTACATCGATCGACGATTGAAGAGGAAGACATCACTATGGAATTTTATTTAAACTTAAATATGGGAGATTCTTGAATGGATCCTATCATCCGGTACATTACGGATGGAGAGTTGCCTGATTTCAATGTAAAAAAAAACTGAGGTACAAAGCGGCTAAGTTTTCCATTATATGAGACATCTTATATGAGAAAGGGTTCCTACTCCCTCTACTCAGATGTGTTCAGCCGTCTGAGGTGGAGTATATTTTCAAAGATATCTACAAGGGATATTTCTCCAGTCGAATCGTAGGAAGGTCATTAGCGAAGAGGATCATCACTCAGGTATATTGGTGGTCGACGTTGACCAACGATGCAGCCGCATATGTGAAGAAGTGCGACAAATGCCAAAGGTTTGCCACCATTCCCCATCAACCTCATCAGCCTCTGACCTCTATCACATCCCCATAGACATTTGAAATCTAGGGGATCGACCTAGTAGGACCCTTGCCAAGGGCTGTGAACACCTATCGTTATCTTATTATAGCTATTGATTATTTTTCGAAGTGGGTAGAGGTTGAGGTGATGATCACTATAACAGAGAAGGAAGCCTTCCAGTTTATCTGGAAAAACATCATATGTAGGTACGGCCTGCCTAAAACTTGTATTTCTGATAACGAGAAGCAGTTTAAGAACATCTCCCTCGAGAAGTACTGTGAGTGGGTCGGCATCAAACAGTTCTTTACAACTCCAGAATGACCTCAGACCAATGGGCAAATAGAGGTAACGAACAAGGCAATTATTGATGGAATCAAGAAAAAGTTGGAAGATGCCAAAGGGAGGTGTATTGATGAGGTGCATACCGTCTTATGGGCATATAGGCCGATAGAAAGGACTCCAACGGGGGAAACTCCGCTCATGTAGCATATGGCTCAGAGGTTGTAGTGCCGTCAGAGATAGGTCTACTAATCCATAGAGTCCAAACATATGACCCGGAGTAGAACATTGCAGAACGCGAAATAGATTTGGATCTAGTGGAAGAGAGAAGGGAGGACACTGAGGTTAGGTAAGTTGCTTATCAGCAACGGACAACTAAGTTCTATAATAAGAGGGTGAAGGCCTGACCACTAAAAATAGGATTCCTCATTCTAAAGAAGCGTGGTAGAAGCCCAACAAGCTTCATCCTAACTCGCATGGTCCTTATAGGTTGGTTGAAGAAGTAGTTTCAGGAACATATCATCCAGAAATTTAGATGGTGAGCCATTCTCCAATCCATGGAATGATGACCACCTTAAAAAATACTATCAGTTCGAGTTTTATGTTAAAGTTTCATTTTAGCTTCATTTATCTCTTACCAGTTTCATTTAGTGTCATTTTTCCATGTATATGAGAATCAGATTATGAATGAAAAAAAAATCTCTACTATTTTGTTGTTTGAATTATTTTAGATTGTATCTATTAGATCATCCTAAGCTACAGAACATCATTTGTGGTGAAGTAGCTCCTACTTACTCTCGGTGATATGACAGTCTAGATGGGGTCAACCTCATCCATGGACTCTCATAACACCGAGAGGGGGGAGCATATTAAACATAATAAATTTTTTGAAAATTCTCTCTCGACCAAGACGACAATTCATGGATGAGACGAGTCTCGTCCATACACTATCAAAACGACGAGAGGGGACTTGTAATGCAAACACCATAATTTTGTGAATTTAAATTCAAAACCACTTATTTATGGTTCATATTAAACATCATTAATTTGGTGGATACACTCTCGAGCAAGACGATAGTGTATGGACGAGATGAATCTCATCTATACACTCTCAAAATGACGAGAGTGGACTTGTGATGCATACACCATAATTTTGTGACTTCAGATTAAAAATCTCTTAGTTGTGGGTCATAGTAAAAATCATTAATTTGGTGAAAACACTCTCTCGGACAAGACGACTCTCATCCATACACTCTCAAAACGATGAGAGGGGACTTGTGATTAGAACACCATAATTTAGTGACTCAAATTCTAAAAATCATTGATTTGGTTACTCTCATCTCGTCCAAGGTTGAGATGAGATTAGGTAACAATATCAATAGTTGGGTGATACCCTAATTCAAGTTTGGTGATCCCCTAATTCAAAAACATTCAATGACGGTCACACAAAAATAGAAAATCATGAGCAAGTAAATGAGCATTAGAAACAGAAATTCATTTGTTCAAAATATAACAAAAACATTGTTCTAAGATGACATTGAAGTTCCAATCCCAAAAATATTATCCAAAACGAAAGATATACAGACAAAGGCAGGTATGGCCGCAGGCGGCCGCCCAAGCAATCTAAATATTTTATCTCCTAAGAAGTTGCATCATCTAAAAGTGATTTGGTGTTGGCAAGCAAGGTGGGATTATCAACCTCATCTCCATCGACACCAATGTTGTTCGCATTCAGCACCACCTGCTCGGAGGTCTCAGCTACGATGCTCAGTAACCTCAATCGAAGCTTTCTCAGGCTTCTCTATATCGAACAAAGTAGTGGTGAGAATTTCATTGTTAAAATATAATCCCAGAAAAACCTTGGATGGCAGTGCCCTAACCTCGACCTCTTTCAGCTCGGCCCAGTAGCATGTTGTCTTTATGCCTCTTTCAAGGTATTCAAATGTATAGCCTCTAAATTCTTCAAATGCCTTGAACTTAGCCATAGCCTGCGCCTTTACCTCATCCAAGGCAGCTAGAAAAGCGGCATCAATATCTTTTTACTTATTTTCGACCATTGTCTTCAATACCTGTTCATGATCAGCTTTGAGTTTGTCGAATGCCTGGTTTGCTAGCTTCTCATCTAACTTTGATTTTTGAAGATCGTCCCTTAAAACTTGCTCAACCTTTTCTCCATCTCTTCCCTTATGAATCAAGGGAAGTCTCTTCTGAACCCAATCTCCAAGACAGTAGAAAGAAAGCATAGATTGCAAAATTTCATTTTCATCTAATTGGTACGAGACAATACTTAGGAATAATAAAAGTGAGAAAAGTTTGGACAAATACCTAGATGGACCTATGGAGGATGAACTCCGTGAGAAGAGATGGATTAACAAACTAAATAAATTGCCTTTCAGTTTTAGATATCAAATATTTGATAGCCTCGAGGGACTTTTTAGAACTGCCCGTGATGCTCTCATCATTTAACTTCAGCTGAGAAAGATAAGCAGCAAGGACATCATTAGAATGGATCGGTATAGCCCTATCTGATCCTTGAGTATGCCGACCCAATTTTTTTGAATGAGTTGAAGTAGTATCCTCAACTCTCTCCTTCTTCTTTCTGACATCATCGGCTCAGCTAGGGCCGCCAGTAGTTTTCTTTATCTGATCAGCTGTGGATATGGCTTCTTACCAAACTTATTAACCATGTTAACAAGGCTGGGAGACACCAGTTTCCAGAGTGCATCGAAAGTATTGCTTGGACGATCTGTAAAGGGCCAAAGGTTAGTATCAGAAGTATCCAATCCGATACTACAATTAAAAGATGAGGCTATAGTTAAACTTACGAATCTCAATGAGAGGGTCAATAAGAACACCAGCCTCAGTGAGGTTATGAGAATTTAAAAGATCCTCATATGTGGCGAGACCACCATCCTCACCTTGTACCCTTAAGGTCCTAATCTGATCCTGATTATCTAAACTTAGACTGGGATCAAGTTTAGCAAACATCGACACTTTGGCCCATATTTGGGTACCCTCAGCTCGATGGAAGACGAGACATGGTTAGAAGGAAAATAACATGCGCCAGACTCAAAGAAGTATATCATTTTCCAATGGTGATTAGACGTTTGATTGATAAAAATCACCTTCTTGGTCGACTTCCTAGCCCCGAAGTGATAATAACAAGGCTAAGATTTAATGCAGGAAACATTAGAGCATACCGTGAATGCGACAACTAAAAAATCGGTACTATTACAATACTTCCATATCACTATGAAGCTGAGAAGAGTTATATAGGCATTTGGGGAAAGTTGGGCTAGAGCTAAATAAAAGTGGGCAAGAACAGCTCGTATTATAGGATGTATAGGGAGGTAAAAGCCGAGTTTAAACATTTGTTCCTATACTTCAACCTCTCCAGGACAACCATCAAACGCTCACTCAGACTCGTTCGGAACCCTCATCTTGATCTCAAAACTTATGCCATACAAGTGCCTCTAGTATAAGAGGGCGGCCTCAGTCAGAGTAGTTTCAAATTTTTAGGTAAAGGAAGTGTCCAGTGGCTCCTCTTCCTCATCTCTTAAGTCTACGACATCAGGGGTTGATGCTCTAGCTAGGAATCTCTCCTGAAATTCACCATTTGTCATGGTGGAGGTAAGGATAGCTGTTTGGATTGGGGTTGAGCGATAATAACTCTCGGCCCCGATAAGGCTGACTCATCAGAAGATAAGTCTACCTCATTATACATGATGGCCCCAGCCTCAGCTGTACAAGAGACAAGTACCCTCATTGCATGTTCGTAAAATTCGATAGGGGATGAGACCCTAGATGATGAAGGACTATATCCTTCTGAAGACAAGATGTCTACAACATCATCGTGCAAGTATGAGTCATCACTCATGCTGGACTCACTTATAATGACAGTCAAGAGGTAAGTGGCAAATGGGTTATCTCCCCCCACAGCTGCAGGGGGTGAGATGGCAAAGAATCCTCTCATCTCTCAAAGTTCGAAGGATGGATGACAGCTAAGAGGGTGGAAATATGGGATGCAGGGGAAACGCCTTTGGCCTCGTACTGACAGATCTCTCCAAAGATCATCTCTCCAAGATTTGAAACTTGATTAGCTAACTCATACAGCCTCCTTAACATCCAGTGGACGAGGTTTAACTTGGCTAAAATAACTAAATTCCACAAACATATTGAAAGGTTGACAGAGTTTGACAGGAAGATCAAATAGGGAAGACAAATCATATTTTACTCTCTAACTCAAGAACATTCAATGAATACTGCCCTTGAATATGACCGGTGTTACACCAAAAAACTTCACAGTAGCTAAAACAACCAGGAAAGGAGGGGGACACCCTAAAATCACCTCTCTTCATTGAAAACAGCTACAATCAACACTAAAATGGCCCAATAGCTAATGATGGAAGCCGTCGGAAAATCTTAAAGTCACCGAGAAACTCACAGTGTCACCAGAAAAATATAAAGCGTTATACTCACTAACTTAGTAGAAGAAAAAGAGAAAAATGGAAATGGTGAATACCTAAAAGAGGATTGACTCTTAAAAAAAAACCCAAAATACTTGGAAAACGCTTGAGAAAAGAGAGGGAGAAAGCTCTGGAAATTTTTGGGTTTAAAGAGAGAGCTGGCGCGTAAAGGGAGAAGAAGGCCAAAATAGGGGTTTAAATTTGTTTTTAAACCTAACAATTATGAGGCACGAGTTCCAAGGCCTCATTATTAGGGAACACTTTACAAAACATCGGTTGTCACCTCATCTTGGGCAACACGCTAGGCCCATAATCTAAGAACAAGTGTCAAAACATAAACCTCATCAACCAGACCACACCCAACACATCAGAAATTCCTTATCAATGTTGGAACACAGATATTTATCCCTCGGCCTACTATTCTCACAAAAGACTAAGGGCTAGGGGTGATTGATATTCCATTATAAGACCTCGTCTCGGCTTAACCCACCCTCGGCCCAAGCCAATTCTGTGATGCTTCCTCAATGTGACCCATCTTGTACAACTTTTTAGCCTATCTCGGCCAATGCATCTCGTCTCGGACTTAAGTTGAGCCTATAGGCTTCCTTTTCTTGTCTAACGTCTTGCCTCATCTTTATCATAAGGTCGAGACACCTTAGGCTAACCTACACTCTCGTATCGGCCTTACACTAGTCAGTCGAGACTACACTTGACGATTATCTAAATGCGATTTAATGGTAAATCAGTAGTCTCATACTCGGCCAGGCCGACACCTCAACTCAGCAAGACACTCTTGGAACCTATTAAATCCCATAGAATGGGGAACACATGGGAGAATGAGCGTGGGTTACAAAACCCATGTGAGCAACCGTTGTAACAACATCATCCACGTATGTGGTGAATATCTTTTAATCATTGCTTACATGCACAAAGGATAAATAGTAATGCAATATTGGCCACTGGATATTGTTCATGACTCTTACATGCCTGGGGTGCTTACGCACTACCCCAGCCATATAAATACTTATATTCTACATCATTGAAAATGATCACAAATTATAAAACCAACTAAAACTCTACTAAACTTAGTGCTTAGAGAGAGAAACCTTGAGTGCTTGAATGCCAAGGCCATTTGAGCCCAGATTTAGTGGATTTCACACACTCACACAGTGGACGTAGGCCCTTCAAAGGATGAGCCACTTATATTTGGTATCATCTTCTTCTTTGCCTCATCTCTTTATGTCTACTTATTTATATCTATCACACTCCATTGTTCTCTGGTTTTGAGCTTACACACACATTGACTTGGTGATACCATTTCTGGTATCATCAATTTCTTTTATTACAACAAAAAAATAAAGGAAAAATAAATGAAATGCAAACAACCGTAAAAAATACAGCACAGTCAACCGATCGACTAAAAATGATCGATCGATCGAAAAGAAAAGAAAAATGTTGTTGTCTTGGACGTAGGCTTAATTAGGAATAGCAAGTCAATTAGGATCCGAAAGTCGACCGACTAATTCTCTATTTGCATTGGTTATTTGGTCCATCATGAGGGAGAAAAGGTGCTTTACGGAATTGGCTCTAACTTATTAGTCCAAACTCGAAACGACGTGCCATTTGTGGCCACGCGAAGCTAACTCAACGAACTACACCCCCATGGAATTCCACTGAGACATAAATGAGATATTAAATGATTAAATTTCCCTTAAAGTTGAATCAGACTACAAAACTTCCTCAAAATGAAACCAATCCACACAATAAGCATTCCCATACTTTACAAAAGCACAATTATACCTCACAAAGCATATAAACATACATAATAGAGGTTGTCATGTTAAAAAGCATAAATATAGGAATAAGGAACACAAAAGTTCTAGAATGCATAAAGATAACGGGCACATATACGCAATATTCATGACATATCAACGAGCATATAACACATTTCAGATTAATATGAAATAAATTAAATTATAAATCATCAATCACTAAAATATTCTAATGTAAAGAATGGTGTTCAACTCAAATAAACATATCAACATGAAAATAACATTTCATAAAAATTAATTGGGTTATATAATATTTAATTAATCGGGAGGATTTAATTAAATTGGTGAATTAAGATTGAATTAATTCGAGTTATTTTTAAAATTACATGTGTCGTGATTTGAGGTCAAGATTGGAGACTTTAGTTAAGTAACTCAGATAAAAATTATGAGTTCACGGTTGATTCCGAATAGGTCGAGATAGTCAAGAAAGAGTGCCTGGGAGTAGTAATTGGGTCTCGGGGGCATTTTTAGGTATAATAGAGCTCACACGGGGGTGTTCGGGTCATTTGGGCTTAGCCCATAGGCTTAATTTTGGGATTAACAATATAAAACCCAAATTAAGTAGTTTGTGGCACACACAACTCAAATAGAAAATCCTAGTTTTGCAAAGGAGAAAGGAGGCAGAATTTGGGAGAGCTTTTGGGAGCCAAACCAAGAAGAATTGGGGGTGTTCTTCGTCAAACCTTAATCTACATCAAAGAAAATTAGACCCTACGAATCTTACCAAGCAAGTATTTAAACTTGCTTTAAATGTGATAAAAAAAAATCATTTTTGGGAGTGGCCTATTACATGAAATGAGTTTTGATAATTTAGGTAGATTGGGTAGATTGAATATGAAATTGGTGATGGTCACGTGTAAATCATTGTTGGAATCAGGTTTAGAGTTGAAATACCGAGGTTATGATCGTTGATTTGTTAATTATGTAGCTGAATACAGGAATAGGATTTAATAAATCATACGAAACCCAAATCGTGGAATAATGGATGATAAGATAAATCAGTGTCGTTTTAATGTTAAAGGGATGATTATAACCTGTTTAGACGAATAATAAATGTTGAGAATACTTTATTTGCAATCTGATAAGAAACCGGGAAGTATTCGGGTTCACCAATGGTAGACAACGTGAGGAAGAAGAAGGAGGGGAAAACGAAGTAAGGTCGTTCAAATGACCAGGGGAATCGTTCTAACGACATTGGAAGTAATTTGAATGACCACTAGTCTTGTTCGAACGACAGTGAGGATTTTCGCGTTAGTTCCTTCTTTTGCCTAGGTTTCCTTTTGGGATTTTCTTTTAAAGGATTTAATTATGTGAAAAATTAAAAAAAATAGATAATTTTTAGGACCTTGGGAGGTGGGTTTTAAGATGTATTTTATTTAGATAGAATGTCAATCTAAATAACTGGAATTTGGAGAAGTAAATTCAAAAGGTTAAAGTGTGAACCATGTTAGGGAGTTCAGGCATTATGGTTGAGTGACACCACTTCAATAAAAGTAACTGAGGCAAAATTAATTAAATTATGAGTCGAGAATTTGACTCGGATATTTTTTTAGACTAGTGCTATGGGAGTTAGGCAAGGGTAGTTGGTTTATTTTATTATAGAGATATATAATAAATTATCGAATATTAAATTTGATGAGGGGTGTTAAACTTAATAGTGGGATTTTGTGTAACAAATTGTAATAGATGAAGATACGGACCAAATGAGTTAGTCTGGGTATTATAGTTGGGTGACATAACTTGAATGAAAAATAATTAATGTGTTATTAATTAAATTACAAGTTGGGATATAGACTTTGGTATTTTGGGCTAGTGCTATGGGTGTCAGACACGGGTTAGTGTGTGTGTATATATATATATATGTGTGTGTGTATGTGTGTGTGTGTGTGTGAATTATCGATATCGGAGTGAATGTTATTTATAGAAATACATACCCCTTTAGTGCTATCATAGGACGTTGCGCGATGTGGCGTGGGGTCATATTGTCCAGGATTTCTATTGTGTGATTTATTTTTGAGGGGATACGTTTTGGGTATAATTCGGTCTCACTCTCGGGGAAATATGACCACCTCCAATACGTTTGCGATCTATTACCAGAGTTCGATGTGAGTTAGTCTGACTTATGTTAACCGGATTAGAGTGAGCATACCTCGGATGATAGCATTTTAAAGAAAGCATCTGGTGAGTTATTACTCGAGAATGTATGGTTATTATACATAATGTGTGTGTGAATGTTGTAGTATACTTGCATGTATATAATATGAGTAGATAATTTTATTCGGGATAAATACATAAGTGTGAATGTATTTCTTATATAACTAGTGTGAAAGTTATATGATTTAAAAGGGAATTTCTTATATTACTAGTGTGAACATTATATGATTTAGTATAGTTGAACCGATTAATAAGTTAAGGAGTAGTTAACTTAATAATCAAAGTAAGAGTACTCGGGTTAGAGTAGTGTGGTCAAAAGAGGTGAGATACGGCTAGTTAGGTAGGGTAACTTAACTAGGAAGGTTAGAAGGCAAGCGTTAGGTGTGCACTGATAACTTGATTTTTCATCTCCCCGGCAACGGCGCCATTTGATAACTAGACTTTTGCGTATGTCGTTGTTGAAAGCCAAGTTAGTCAAAACCTCAAATACCTACAAAATATAACAATCTAAAGTGTAGCGGTAAGTAAGGGTATCAATCCACTTTCAAGGGGGTAAGCTAGAGACAAATTCAATTGTAATTCACTTTTTATTTTCTTTTTGTGCTTTTTCACTTTTCTAATTTTTTGAGCTTTTTCAATATTAAAACAATAGGGTGAGGTGATGATTTAAACTAAACTAAACTATGTGAGATAAAAAAAAAACTAACTAGAAAATTGCTAAAATAAATAATAAAGTCTACACTAAAATAAAAGATAAAGTGAGGTAAATAATTGTGAGAACAATCAAGGAGTAGGATTACACCACAAATTTTAGCTATTCTAATTAATTAATTTAATTATTTGAATTTTCCAAAATTAATATCAAAACTACAAATCAACTCTCGTTGCAAGTGTAATTATAATAGTAATATTTTAGAATATTAAGTTTAACACCCCCACAACTCTAGAAAAATAGATCTACACTCCTTTTAATTAATCACCCGCTAGGATCGATCAATTAGAATTTATGTAAATCTTAGAAAATAATTTTAGAGTTGAAATTCAAGTTATAATACCCCACTTAAGAAACCCCTATCTCTAGTTCGAATCTTAAATGTGTATTATAACTAGAATTTCGATTTTCTCTTGAAAATCATTTACCCTCTCTCGAGGTGTAAATCTAAGGGTGAGGGATCAAAATTAACATTCAAAGGGATTTTTAAAGTAATTAAACTAATTAAAATAAAATAACATCAAATAAGGGTTTTACCCCTCCCCTTGAAAGGGGATTTAGCCTAACATGATATGAAATATGACAACTTAATAATCAAAGGCATAAAATAAATGAGAAGAGAAAAGAACAATCAAACCCCAATCACTTGATGCTTAATTGATCTTCAATCCATGAGTTGAAATTCACATCCCTTAATTTGAATGATTCAAACACAATTACATCAAGAATCTCACTCAATTTAATCCTCACAACAATTTATTTTCTCCTCGCTATCTAAAAATAATAAAATAAATATTCTAATCTAAAATTACACTAAAATGATATTTTGTCTCTCTACAAATTCCTCTCTAAAAGCTTCATTTTCATTTATAATAGGCACATGGAGCATGGGGTATTTTTGGGAATTGGCTTGAGTGAGCATGGAAATGGTGAGTGTGAGGGCATGTGGATTAAATTAGGAATTAATGGAGGGTGCATGTGGTTATGGTGTGAGGTTATGTGAATGAGAATAAAAATATGATATGGTGAGGGGTAATTTTGGAAATTAGTTTTGAGTGGTTAGTTGGGGGTATTTTGGGAAAACAAGGGTAAAAGGTATTAAATGGTTTTCAGCATGTGGGTTAATTGAGTTTGGCTTTGGTTTGGGTTTTGTTTTGGCAGGTGAAGAAAAATCGTGCAAGGCATATGGACAAATGGGTTTTGGATGATATGGATTTGGCTTGACTTCTTGGTTCTTGGGTTGGAGGTCAGAGAGAGATGAGGTCGGGGTCCGACGTGGGTAGGGGAAGGGAGACCACCGGAGCCGGCGGGGTCTGCATTGAGGAGAGAGAGATGGAGTCCGCGAGCTGCTTCCGGAGGGAGGCGGGTGCAGTCGGGTTAAGGGGAGAGGTACAAGGAAGTTTCGCCGGAGTAAGGCGGCGGGAGTTCCGGGTCGTCGGCGGGTGGTATGAAGGTGGTTTAGAGGTGTTGGAGGTAAGTATAGGGAGTCGTCGCTGGATGTGTGCGAGGGGGATAGGACACGGTCATCGGAGCTCCGTGGCTCGTCCGGCGACAGCGGGTCAGTGTCGGGTTAGGGGTGGTTTCAGGTGGGTCTCCGACGGGGGTTAAGTGGGGTATAGGGTTGGTTTAGATGGAGAGAGAGAGAGAGAGAGTGTGTGATGTTGAGTTTAATGGTGGCAAGGGAAGATAAGGTAAATGGGTTATGTTTGTTTAATGGAGGGAGAGGGGAGAGAAGGTGAAAGGTTGAAGATGAGTTTTGGTTATGGAGGAGAGGGGTGGAAATGGGTTATGGTGGAATGTTAGTAATGGTGGAGGAGAGAGAAAATGGGATGGTGAGAGGTTGATTGGAAAAGATGAAGTAGGTGGGTGTAGGGTGTGATGATTGTGTATAGGATTAATGTGGGTGAGATAGGGTGTGTTTGGTAGTGTGTAGGTTAGGCTTAGGTTTGGGTAGGGTCAGAGAATTGGGTATTTATCTCCATTTATGCGCAATTGCTTTGATTTAAACGCTTGAACTCTGCAACGCACAATTCACCTACAAGATAAACATTTAAGCACATAAGACCCGTATTCCCAAGAATTAGCAACTAAAGCACATCTATTTGGGGTATAAATTGTACAGTATGGGTGCTTATCACACCACCCCCAAACAGAGCGTTGCTAGTCCTCGAGCAATAAGATAGAGAGAAAAAGAAAGATAAAGATAAGTAACCAAAAGTGTACCACTTTCGCGGGCACTTGCGATTGCACTTAGCATGTTCAACAAGCCTTTAAACCTATAGGTTGCCCTACAGGACGAGCTGTGTCTCATGAGGGTTTGCATGGAATATACCCACAAAATTCTTTATTTGCAAAAAGGCAATCAATCTCTTATTAGACATAGAATAATCGCACAATCCATCACAAGAAATATTTTCAGAATTACAAGCTAGAATGTGTAAAAAGTCTAGCTAAGTAAATACTAAAGGCACATCCTTCCTAGAACTCAACGTGTGTAGTGTGAATCAATCAAAACGGGTCGAGTATCATCAAAGTAATTCCTAGATTACCTTATCGGAATCAACGCTTCAACTTCAAATCTCACAGGATATAACTCTCTCAAATGAACTCTCGAGATTAGGGTAAGTATATCGCTCTTGTGTGTGAGGAGGTGAGTAAATGTAATGAAGTTAAAATGTCTCACACACATATAAGAAAGAATGAACAATTAGAAAGAAAATGATCTCATGAAAGAATGTTAATCACTATAGTGAGAATGTCGAGTTATTCACCACGTCGACTTTCATTTGCCCGAACACGTAGGGGAAATATATGGATGTTTATGGGTGAGGGGGAAATGAAATGGGATGAGAAGGATATGATATGAGGTAGAATATGATGGATGTGTGAAATGATGCATGTATGATGGATGAGCGAGAAGAGTGTACTGTACTTGAAGAACAAATGTCTTTATTACAAAAGAACTAACTACAACTCTCTTTCTTTTCTTTTCTCTTTTTTTTCTATTTTTCTTTTCTTTTTCTTTTCTTTTCTTTTTTTTTTGCTATTTTTATGTTTTTCTCTCTTTTTTTTTTCTCTCACTTTTCAAACTAACAATGAAGACATTTAACATTTGAAATCACACTCTTTTATAAAAAATGAAAAATGGTATATGAATGGAGGTAATAGGTGATGGTGTGGGGAAATTTGTGGGAATATGGAAGAGCATGGGAATATAATGGGTGAAGTGAATGGTAAATGGTATATGGAAAAGTGGTAAGTGTACGGATGAAAATCTAGTATTCGGGACAAATTTCAAGACACGCGTTTCTTACAACTCGAAAAAGATATCATTCTCAGTGATCAAGCCAAAAATGAAGAATAATGAGATCATACAACTATTAAAGTGCGGACCCAAAGAAAGTTGAATCAACTTGTGACTCGGAGATTGCGTAAAACTCTCTAAAAGGTGAAAGGCACAAATCTCACAAGCTAAAGTCTCTACTAGTGATCCTTAAGGTTCTCTTTAGAATTGTAGTACTCTTTAACTCTAAACCGTAGTGACGTGATAAGTGCGCAAATTTTTGTTGAGTCTAGAAATTCGTAGTGCAAAATGCCTTGTTACGTATTAAACTAGCCATTAGAAAAAATATTCTCTAGCTTGATTCCTAGACTTTTGAAAGATGGATGATTGAAAATTCACATCAATAAATGAGATGCAAGAAACTGCACGAAAATTTTAAAAAATCAGGTTTAAAATTCAATTTTTTTTCAAAAGAGGTACGATTTTGATAAAATTTCCCACCCCCAAACAAAAAGGAACATCGTCCTCGATGTTAAGTAAAATGATTTTAAAATTGAGAGCATAAGGTAGGAAAGAGATTACCAGAATGAACCACTAATGAAGTGGAAAGATGGAACCAAGAATAAACCTGAATAAATGATAAGAGAAAAAATGTGTACAAGTTCATAAACATGATAAAGCATAGGGTGATGTGAAACACCACCCCCAAATAGGATGAGACTAGTACAAGTAATGCGGTCTTCCTTTCGGTAGAGCTAAGTTTAATGTCTTCAGCCAGACCGATGGGATCTCACCCTAAAGATAAGATCTATGAAAGCACAGGGTGGCAGAAGAATCGGGTGATGAGAATCACCCCCAAACAAGACTGAAGCGTCAGTCTTGTTGGATAGAGGCTAAAACGGGTCAATGCACTTGTATGGAAAAGTGCATCACACGATGCAAAGTATCGGTGGACCATGGGCGTGTGGGTATTAAGGTAAAGGTGAGGGTGGAAAGGTATCGGTCATGGGCCTTATTGAGCCGAAATGTGAGGGAAACTAGGGCCCTATAAGAATGGTGTTCAAGTTGGATGGGAAGGCAAAAGGGTTAGGGCAATAGTGATGGGGTGGGTCTCATAAAAATCACACGATCGTTCTATGAATGGGCGATGATAATGGTCGCGCAGTGACATGCCAGGGAGCTGTTGAGAAGAGAAATCAACACCGCAAGGAAGTGGTGTGCATGGAATAACAAGCTCGGTGTCACGGTGGAGAGTAGCATCATAAAAACTCTCATGGGTGGAGGATGGGTTAAGGTGAGGATCTAAAAATGTCAATGGAAACTTGAAATGTCAAAATCAAGATCCAAACCAGGTGGTGGGTTGGAAAGGATAATGGGTGGGTCGGGTGGGATAAATGGTGGAGGAAGATGATCCAACTCAAGAGTGGGAGACACACACTCATTAGGAGGAGTAAAGTAATACTCACAAGGGAGTGTGGTTTCTAAAGATGGAGTTGTCAACTTCTCCATAAGAGTAGCATCGGCGAATGTGGTGGGTGGGTCAAATGAGGCATTAAGATCGGAGATAGTTGAATCAACATCAATATTCAGCTCAAGGGGAACCAAATATGATGGGATAGGATCCACATCAAGAGAGGCGGGAACCATCTCTGACGCTATCTCGGTACAATGGTGAGCACTCGTAGACGGAGCGAACCGAAAAGATATTGTCATGTCAGAGACATAGGCAATTGGGGCATAAGGTAAAAGCTCGGGCATATTTTTGGATATTTCGGGAGTGGGAACCTCAAGGTGGGGTTTATGTGGATATGGTGGGATTGGATCAGGCTCACTATCGAAAGGTACGTCAACAAAATTGTCGACTTGGGACCCGGACCATGGGATGGTCTCAACTTCTAGATTCTCGAGGTGGTAGGGTTGGTCACATTCAAAATTCGTGTCACAAGAGGACAATTGAGTCCAACGCTTTATTTTGATCACGGGCTGGCCACTCGGTATTTTAGTGGGATGGGTGTCACATTATATCAAATAATAAATAAAAAATAAAAATAATACTAGTTATTAATTTCATTATTATTGTTTTTGTTCAAGTACCAACACTTGTCTTTCACCTAAAAAAAGTATCTTTTGGTACCCAAAATGAATGTGGTTATTTAGGATTAGAATGAATTATTGTTTCGTTTGAAATCCAAGGTAATTTTGTGTTCACTACACCAAAATGCTAATTTTGTGACTCCATTTTTTGTGACTATTAATGGGGGTGACGAACTTATCACTATCGGGAGCAGTTATAAAACTATTTATAACTCCCATTAGGGGTCATAAAATCAATGGGTAATAAAAAATTGGAGTCAATTAGTTTGTCATCGCTAAAAAAGTCACAAATGTTACCATATAATTAATTTGTGAATCGTATAAGCAGTCACAAATTTTTAACTGTCATAGGCAGTCATAGATTTATGAGTAGGGATAAGTTATGACTCTTATGAGCAGTCACAAAATTATAACTGCTACGAGGAGTCACAAATTTTGGACTAATACTATATTTGTGACTGTCATAGACAGCCATAAATTTGTGAAGCTTTTGTTAGTTCTTGGTTTGATATTAATTTGTATTTCTCCATTACAATAAGTAGTTTGATTTGTTAGTTCCAATAGATTTGGGTTAGTTTCATTACTTTGATATTAGAAGCTTTCATTAGTTCCAATCGATAATAATAGTGACTCATATTAGAAGCTTTCGTTAGTTCTTGGTTTGATATTAATTTGTATTTATTCATTACAATAAGTAGTTTGATTTGTTAGTTCCAATCGATTTGGGTTAGTTTCGTTAGTTTGATATTAGAAGATTTCGTTAGTTCTAATCGATAATAATACAATCGATAATAACAGTGACTCATATTAGAAGCTTTCGTTAGTTCTTGGTTTGATATTAATTTTTATTTCTTCATTACAATAAGTAGTTTGATTTGTTAGTTCCAATCGATTTGGGTTAGTTTCGTTAGTTTGATATTAGAAGCTTTCGTTAGTTCCAATCGATAATAACAGTGACTCCTATTATAAGCTTTCGTTAGTTCTTGGTTTGATTTGTTAATCCCTAATGAACAAGGACCGTAAAATCGTTATATTGCCCTATTAAAATGCATTTTCCTATATATATTATTTTCCACTCAATCGACAAGTTAACTTTCTATTTTTCCACTCAATACACTCAAGACACCTATTTTCCCTCACATATATCTTGTTATATAACAAGTGAACTTGCTATTTCACATGTTTGAGTTTTCGGTTTATTTATGTTTGATTTCATAGATAAATGTTTTCACTAAAATACTTGAGCTAAGCATATATGTATGTATGCCATTTTTCATTATAAAGGACATATTCATTTAGTTTTTTAATTTACTGAGTTTCTATTTGTATGTATTATAGAATTAATAGGGTTTCCACAATATAAAGAGTGGATGAGTGAAAGTTGTAGAGTGGGGCAAGTATACGTTAATGGGGTTAAAGACTTTGTAAATTATGCAATGAAGAATCTCAAAACTGATATTATCCCATGCCCATGAAATCGTTGTAAAAATGGTAAACGTTTGAAAGAGGTAGATGTAAAACTACATTTGTTTCATTGGGGTATGCAAGCTGACAACATGTTTTGGAATTTCCACGGGGAGAGGGGTTTTAAGTATATTAAAGAAGAAATACTTGTCAATGAAATGGTTCACACATATGGTGACCCTTTAGTACATGCTAGGTTAAACGATCTCATAAATGATACGTACGAAGTGCACGCAGCACAAGAAATTCAAAATAGTAGAGGGAATGATTTAGGCTGTGAGGATTATGTTGACAACACTAGTGACCAAGATAGGGATTATATACGGTTAAAAGAAGCAGTCAAAAAACCATTATACCATAACTCCAACCCCGACCACACAATGTTATATTCCATGGTTGGGTTGCACGACTTAAAGAGCCAATTTTTCTTATCGGGGCGAAATGTGACAGCAATACTCATTTGGTCAAAAGATTTGCTCCCGAAAGAAAATACATTTCCAATCAATTATCCAATCGTGCAGCATAATTTGAAAGGTTTGTGTATGAAATACAATTAATTCATTGTTACAATTATGACTGTGTTTTATACTATAAGGAGCACAAGGACAAACGAGTTTGTCCTGTATGTAAGGAACCTAGATATGAACAAAAGATGATAGTACACAATAAACGCTTATTGAAAGTAGATACGCAAATACCCAAGAAGGTATTAAAGTATTTCCCTTTAGGTACTCTATTGAAGAGACTTTACGCTATACCTTGGATAGTAGAGGCAATGACTTGGCATGGTCGAGCGGAGGTGGGTGAGAATCTCATGCAACATCCAATTGATTCATCTGTGTGGAAATCTATAAATCAGTGATGCCCAAACTTTGCTAAAGAAATAAGCAATGTTCACCTTGAAATATCAACTAATATGTTTAACCCGTTTGGAAAATTGAGCACAGACAAGAGTATATGGCCAGTCTTTGTTGCGCCTTTAAATTTCCCCCCGTCGTTGTGTATGATAAAGGAGTTTTCAATTTTGACGTTATTGATACGAGGTCCAAAAGCACCGGGTAGTGAAATTAATGTTTCCTTAACGCCACTTATAAATGAATTAAATGATTTATGGGTTGAAGGTGTGAGAGCGTTCGACTCATACAAACAGGAAGAATTCACTTTGAGAGCTATGTTGATATGGGCAATTCATGATTTTCCTACTTATGGTACCTTATTTGGGTGCAATGTACATGGTTACTTGGGTTGTCCTATTTGTGGAGAGGAGACTGAAGACAACTGGATTAAAAAAAGCAATAAACTTTTTTATCATAGTCATCGGAGATTTTTGCCGCAAAGTCAAAAAATCAGGTCAATACGAAGCAATTTTCTCCCAAAAGGCACCGAGATGAGGCCACCTCCACCAAGACTTTCTGGTGTGGAAATTGAAGAAAGTTCATTAAAGGCTGGTCAAAAGTTGAGGGGAAAACACCCCATAATTTTGGCCCATAAGCATAAAAGAAAGGATGTTAATGTGCAGACAGCATGGTCGAGGAGATCAATAATTTTTGATTTGCCATATTGGAAGGAACATCCCATATGGCACGTGATAAATATTATGCATGCTGAGAAGAATATTATTGAGCATCTCGTAGGCATATGCATAGGTGGTTCTCATTCCAAGGATGGAGAAAAATCTCGTGAAGATATTTGTGATTTGAGGATTAGAAGATCATTATGGTTGAAAGAAGATTCGAACACTGGGAAAAAGCATATGCCAATTGTGGTGACAATTAAGTTCAGCACAAATTATCAAGAAAAGACAATCACCAGAACAAATAAAGAAAGTAAGGAATGGAAATCACACAACACAATATTTTACGTGGTTCAACAAGAATGCCTACGTCCACTGTGGTTCTCTCAATATTATTTCTCTATACTCTAGGGAGTGTTTTACAGGAAAACTAATACATGCCCTTTACCCCGGGCTAAGGGTTTGTTATATACATGTTTGTTTTCGGGGAGTGGGGGTATTGGACTCCCCCACGTCAATCCATAACTCCTAGAATATCTCTTTACGAGATTTTAGGAATAGACTAGGTCGTAACTGAATGAACTGGGGCATGAGGCCTCCAGACTTTGGGTTGTAATTTATTGGGCAACTCGTCTGAGCCCAAGGTGACAAATCGAGGTACCCACAATTGCCCCTAAAGTTTTTGGGCCATAATTTGGGCTCAATAATTTTAAATGATTTGTCATAATGGCTATTTTGTAAATTGTGCAACACTTTTCAAGATCCAAGCGCCTCATCTGAACTGATTTAGGTGGTAGCCTACCTCGTTGGTTGTGCGCTATGATTAGAAACTTTTAAAAATCCTTCGGAGAAGTATTTTCTTATTGTCGCTTCAAGTTTCTCCATATTTTTAACCTTCTCCAAGGTCCCGCTATTGCTCTTTCATTCCCAGGTCTTCGTCTTCCAATTTCAATCTTCTTCATCATCTTTGCTTGTGACTTTGCATCATCCCAAGCTAAGTTTTTACTTCGTAAGTTCCTATTTCTCATTCTCTTTGCTTTTTCTGTTTAAATTTCTTCGCATCTGTAATTAGGGTTTGTATCTTTCAATGGCGAAAATAGTCAATAGATCGATATCTGAATTTAGGAAGTTCTATAATATTCTAAATTAGGTAGACATCGAGTGTGCCCCTGTCTCTCGTAATGTTAGAGAGGTTGAGAATGCTCACTGGATTCACGTTCTCTTATTGTCCCAATGGGGTCTCACTTTTCCTCCAAGCAATTTTTTTGCACTTTTTTGGTTATTTCAATATAGTCCCTGCACAGTGTTCGCCCAATATCTGAAAGATTGTTAATGGTGTACATAGAATAAATTAGCTCTATGGAACCAATTTAGGTCTTGTTGATATCTTCTTTTGTTATTCCTTCTCGCGAATAAGTTTTGGTCTTCTTTACCTCAAGGCCAGGAGTCCTGATAGGGTATTGGTAGTAAACCTACCTGATTCCCATAATGATTACTGGAATGAGGGTTTTCTTGCAAGAAATTAGCAGTTTCCTCCCCATACTGAGGGGTCAAGGTTTGGTAGATTTGTGATCCCCTTCTATGGGGAGGAGTACATATGTAGGCTTAGTCTTTTCTTTGCTCTTCGATCCTCTATTAATAATATATCTCTGATATTTTTCTCTCTTTCTTTTCAGCGAGGATAAAGAACTTGGAACCTGCTCTTAGTGAGGTTCGAGCTGCTGAGTTGGTCAAAGCCTGGAATATCAGGGAACTCTCAGTTGACGGTGAACACCCTTGATCAGCGACTTTTCTTGTGGAATATAAGAACGTTGGGTCCAGCTTTATTACGCGACCAATAGACAGCATCCCTGAGCTAGATACCACTGAAGAAGTTGTTGCAGATCCTATTCAATTGGATGAGGGAGAGAGCAGCTTTGGGTAGGATAGCGAGGGTAATAATGGGGGCGGTACTGAAGGTGGATCCAGTGAATAAAGCTCTGGTGGTGAAGGATCTTCCAGCTCGAAAGAAGTTTTAGAAGCTCTAGAGTCTTCCAATTAATCGAGCAGTTCCAGCGAGGAAGATATGGATCCTCCCAGGAAGAATCTAACTCGTGATGATGATGATGATGTGCTCCTTTCTCATCGGTCGAAGAGGTGGAAATTTGGCAACAGAGGGGTTACAATTAGTTCTCAGTCTGCTGCCCATGAGCAGGAGAAGAAGAAGAGAGAGGATGAGAAGTTGAGAGAGAGGGAGAGAAAGGAGGAGGAGTGGAAAAAGGTGGAGGAGAGAAAGAGATATGAGAAGGAGAGGAAGGAGAAGGGAAAGGATTTGAGAAGAGAGGAGGTTAGGATGAAGGCAGGTCATGCTCTGGTGCTTGTGACCTCCTTGCCTAAATGGGCCTCTATGTCCCTTTCTCCTCAGTTGGCTCATGGGTTGCTCGAAAGAGAAGTTCTACTGATTGATCATCAAAAGGTGATGGGGACCGACCAGTTAGCTCTGAAAGTGACTCAAAGGCTAGCCTTGGTAAGTTTACTCCCACTTTTCTATTCTCGTAATACTTTGCTCTATGCTTCCCTTGCTAATATTTCTCTTCTTTGCAGTTTGTTACCGACTTCACCATCCTCTATCGCAGTCGTGATGAGTTGGTAAAGAGGAATGTTGATCTTGAGAAGAAGAATATCGAGCTGGAGGCCATCTTGAAGGCTTCCAACGTCATCCAGAAGTCGTCTGATCTCGCTATGTCTGAAGCCAACTGAATAAAGGAGGTGACGATTAAGGAGCTTGAAGGGTTGAGGCAGTCATATGACCTGTTCTGCTCAATCAAGTTAGTTGTGGTGGAGGAGAATAAAGTGCTGGCGAAGAAGGTGAAGAAGATGGAATCTGAGCCATCCACCCTGAAGGAAAGCTTGTACAATGCCGGATGGGCTGTTGCGTATGAGGATGTCGATGTTCAGATAGGCTACATTAGCCTACTAAACTTTAAAAAGGGCTGGAACCAGGCTATTTTCGCTGCTAGAGTGGACATTGATTCTCCACTGTTTAACGAGCATAATCCAGGCCCAAAACCTGTTGTGGATGAGGCATCTGCCCTTGCCATTAACGGAGGCATTCCTGATGCCCAGACTGTCCCTGTTAGTGCTCCTTCTGACCAGGGGACAGTGATCACCCTATCTGAGGGAGGTGTTCCTTTTGCTGTAGATAAGGGAAAATAACCAGTGACCTCGGAGCAAACAGAAGTTTCCAGCTAGCCTACTTTAGGGATCCCTTTGTATTTTTGTTTTGCTTGTTCTTTCCTTTTTATTTCACTGATGTACTCGGAACCTTTTCTTTAATGAAATGAAATCTTTTCCTTTTCTGCATATTGATTTCCTTTCTCTTTAATGCTTGTATGGCTTGTAGCTGGTTGATGTTGATGAATACATACCTGCCACTTTTCAACTGGGAAGGATTATTGGTCCTAATACTAGTAACTAAGTTCGCCAAGCTTTTATAAGGATTTTCAAGTCCCTTAGGTCGAGGAACCAGAGTTTTAAAGACCAATCAAAACTCGTTGCTAAACTGAAGGATACACTTCAAGAGATGGAAGAGATTGGTGCTTCCATTCAAAAGGAGGTGAATGCCCTGAGAGCTAGACTTCTGGACGCCTCTGAGATCAATAAAGTCAGAGAAGTTCTTTAATAGGAGAATGAATCTCTGAGGAGGGAAGTGTCGTGACTCATAGAGCATGCACCGAGTGTTGCACCTTAAGTTTTGTGAGGTTCCTCTTTATCTGCTAGTCCGCAAGCTGGTACAGTGCCGAGCGCCTCCCATTAAGTTTTGTGAGGTTCCACTTCATCGGCTAGTTCACGAGATGGTATAGATGATGGAGGTGCAACTAGGGATGTTTACGAGCTTCAAGAAGATGTTCATCGAGCATATGTGATAGTTGCTGGGCTTCAAAGAGATGTTACACTGCTGAGACATTTGTTCAAGAAAGGTCCTCGGTGAGTGTGGGCTAATTGCTATAACCAGGATTGGACAGATGCTCCAACAAGGTTGGCAGAGGTCGAAGAGCTATCCTTTATTAGGGGATGGTTGAGTGCTCTCAGGGAGTTGAAGGTCAACCGAAAGCCAGTGCTCTGGTATCGTCATGAGATCTCTCCTTCAACTCTGATGCCCAATCCTTTCGGGAGGGACGACCAGTGGGTCCCTATTTATGTTATCCCCAGGCAGCTATTGGAGCCAAATGCGAATGAAGTCAAGAAAGAATTAGCTCCTCATTCGGACGACGGTCGAAGAGCACAAGTGGCTGACTATCTTGCTCAGAGGCCTAACCCTTATTAGGATTTACTTAATTCAATGTAACTCTTTGTGAATGTAATGAAGTAATAAAATATTTATCTTTTGGGCGATTTGCCGACTAAACATGTGTTATGTATTTTTTACTTTATTAATTTTCGTTTGATTATCTTGGGCTCTCTGTAGCCGACTAGATTTGATGTGGGTAGAGTTGTCTCATGGTGAGTATCCTCCTAGTCTAGTATGCTTATGAGATACCATTATGTCCTATTTTACCTTTTAGGTCATGTCATCACACTCCCTTAGGCCTAAGTGTGGTAATAGCGAGGACACACCTGATGTTGGATGTTCTTATCCGATCAGGTTTTTCTGAGCCAAACATTGTTTGGAGACCAATTCGATGTGGCCGAACTGCCTAAGGGTCCCCTATAGGGATTCGTATATTGCCAGGGGAAATGCTAAGAGCTTGTTCGTGTTTCATAACGAAAACCTGAGGGTAACTCTCTGCTTTTATATATTGAGTAACGTCCCTATCGCTTGGAAAAGATGTGTAAGTTATAAAGTTCATAATACAAAATTAACACTTCATAGAATACTACTTCCAAACAATCTTTTATTAATCAAAAACAATAAAGGTGAGTTGTCAATTCCAATAATGTGATGAAAGGTCAATGGAGAGAAACTAGAAATAGAATTTCTTCAGGTTGGTCGCGTTCCAAGCTCGGGGTATCTCTCTATCCTCCAGCATTTCTAAGTGATAGGCTCCTTGTAGGTCGTCTCTTGTCACCTTGAATGGTCCCTCCCAGTTTGGACCTAACTTGTCATCTAATGGTTTTATTACGCTGCTAAGGACTTTCCTTAGGACGTATTCTCCAACCTGAAATGCCCTTGGATTTACCTTCTTGTTATAATGCTTTGTTAGTTGTTGCTGATAGCCTGCTAGTTTCACTAGAGCTAGTTCTCTGCGTTCGTCAGCTAGGTCAAGTTCAGCGAGTAATGTTGTATCATTTTAGCCTTGGTCGACTAGGGTGGATCTCATGATGGGGAGGCCATATTCTAGGGGATGATTGCCTCCATGTCGTATGTTAGTGCGAATGGGGTTTCTCTAGTTGCTCATCGTGGGGTAGTGCGATAAGCCCATAAAATATGGGGCAGCTCGCTCGCCCATGCCCCTTTAGCTAGCTCTAATTGCTTCTTCAGTCCATCGATCACTGTTTTGTTGGAAGCTTCAGCTTGGCTGTTGCTCTGAGGGTATGCTACTGAGCTTAAATGGTGCATAATTCCGTGGTCATTGCAGAAACTCTAAAAGAGGCCTCTCTCGAACTGTGTTTTGTTGTCAGTGATGATGGTTTTGGGAATTCCAAAGCGAGTAATTATGTTCTTCCATACAAATCTCATCATATTTACATCTCTGATGTTTGCCAGTGGCTCTGACTCAATCCATTTGGTGAAGTAGTCTATCACGACCAACAGATACTTGCGATTACCGACAGCGATAGGAAGAGGGACCATGATGTCCATTCCCTATTGGGTGAAAGGACAAGGGCTGGTAAGTGATCTTAGGTCGCTGGCAGGTTGGTGGACCATACGAGTATGTAGTTGACATTTCTCTCACTTTCGAGCATATACCCTAAAATCTCTCTGCATGTATGGTCACCAGTAGTCTTCCTTTATTGCTCAAAAAGGTAGCAATCTGTCTCCAATATGGCTCCCATAAATTCCTTCATTAAGCTCGTGCAAAACTTGCTCGACGAATTTTGGGTGAACACATTGGAGGTAAGGGTCGATGAATGATATCTTATACAACTTGCCCTCAGGAGATAAGTTAAAGTGGTCAGCTTTGACTCTTATCTGATGAACGGCCTTTTTATCGTTTGGTAGTGCACCATCCTTCAAATAGTCCCTTAAGGGGTCCATCCAACTAGGTGTTGATTCATTCTGAAGAATATGGCCCATGTATGGCCGCTCGTCGCTCTAGTTGATGCTCGACTGGGCGAGGAAGTCGATAAGGATTATTCTCTTTAAGTCGGAGTTAATTGCTTAACTCAAGGCTGCTAGGGCGTCAGCATGACTGTTTTATCCTCTCAGAAACTGCTAGACACTGACTTGCTCGAAGTTGGACATTAATTTCTTTGCTAAGGCGAGGTAGGCTTCCATTCACTTATCCCTCGCGTTGAATTCTCCACTTATCTAATTGGAGACCAATTGTGAGTCGTCGAACACCTGTAGTTGTTTTACACCCAATGCATGTGCTTTTTGTAAGTCTGCTATCAATGCTTTATATTCCACTTTGTTATTGGAGGCTTCAAATCCAAGTTTGATTTCTTACTCGAGGATTGTATCTTCTGGGGTAACGAGAATAATGCCTACTTCTGCCCCCTTGGAGTTGTAGGCTCCATTAATAAATAGTCGCCAAATACCCTCTGTCGAGTGATCTTCCCTCTTACAATATATTTTGCAGTTGGTCGCAAGGTTGTTCACTTGTAAACTCCATGATGAAGTCGGTGGGGACCTGCCCCTTGATTGCATTCCTTGGTTGGAACTGGATGTCAAATCGTTCGAGATGGACTTACCAGTTTGATAGTCTGTCAGACAGATCCGCTTTCCACATGACTGCTTTAAGGGGGTGTGACATAAGGACGATGATAGAGTGTGATTCTAAGTAGTGCTTCAGTTTCCTCGAGGCTGCCACTAGTGCAAAGGTGATCTTCTCCAGTGATAGGTATCATTGCTCGACATCCGAGAGGTCTTGCTCGCGTAGTAAATCGGGTGATGGATTCCAGTTCTTTCATATACCAGTGCAGAATTGACAGCGTGGCTGGAAATAAAAAGGTATAGGTACAGGGAATTGTTCTCTTGAGGTATCACGAGCAAGGGTGGTGTGCTGAGATAAGCTTTGAGTTCTTCTAATGATTTCGAGCGATCTTGATTCCACTCCACTATTTTGATCTTCTTCAATAGCTAGAAGAATGGCTGGCACTTTTCGAATGACTTCGAGATGAATTGATCCAAGGCGATGAGCATGCCCGTGAGTTTCTGTACATCTCTTATCGCGTGGGGAGGATGTACCTTATTAATTGCAACAATCTTGTTCGGGTTGGCTTTAATGCCTCTCTTTCTAACCAAGTACCCGAGAAATTTTCTTGACTGGATATCGAAGGAATATTTGCTCGCGTTGAGCTTCATTTGGTATTTCCTGAGGATTTCGAAGGTCCTTGACAGATCTGAGAGGTGGTCCTCTTTGTTCCTACTCTTGACGAGCATATCGTCGATGTATACTTCCATGGTATCTCCCATTTGGTATTTAAACATCTTGATGACCTGCCGTTGGTAAGTTGCTCCAGCATTTTTGAGCCCAAAGGGCATAACTTTATAACATTGTAATTCGACGGTGGTGATGAACGTTGTCTTGTCTTGGTCTGGTGCATACAGAGGAATCTGATGATACCCCAAGTATGCATCCAGGAAACTCATTCTTTCATGAGCTGTTATGGCGTCCACCAACTGGTTGATTTTGGGGAGAGGGAAACTGTCCATAGGTCACGCCCTGTTAAGGTCAGTGAAGTCAATGCAAACTCTCCATTTCCCATTGCTTTTTAGAACCACTACTGGGTTGGACATCCATTTAGGGAATTGAAATTCCCGAATGGATCCTTCATCCAGCAGCTTTTTTACTTTTTTCTCCACAGCCTGGGCCTTCTCGAGCACAGTTCACTGAGCCTTCTGCGCGATAGGCCTAAAATTTGGGTCAACGTGCAGTCGATGACAAACCACACTGGGTCAATTCTAGACAGCTCATAAGGTTCTCACGCGAAAACACCCACATTGTTCCTCAAAAGTACCGTCAATTCCTTTTTTTCTCGATCTATGAGATAAGATCCAATCAAGAACATTCTATCTTTTTTGCTGCCACTGGCTACGACCTCTTCTAGGTTTTCAACGACCTGCTCAAAAGGGAGGAGCCTGGTCTCCTTCACTCTGGGTCTTCCATACTTTAACTGCTACTTTGAAGGCATCGAACCTTTTTATTCCTCAACCTTCTCTTTGGCCTTCTCGGGCTTCTTTTCTGGTTTTGGGTGGATGGCCGATATGAAGCACCTTCTTGCCATCGCTTGATCTCCGTGGATCTTCATTACTCCTCGCTCAGTCACGTACTTGAGTTTCTGACGGTAAATCGAGGGGACGGCCTTCATTGCATGTAGCCATCCTCTACCCACTACCAGAAATTAGATTATCTTGGAGACACTTCCTGCCCTCACTGGCAGGATGATCTTTCCCAAATGGATAGTTACTTTCCCAGCGAAGCCAACTAGAGGGAAAGTGGATTCCTTCAAGTCGACGACGTTTAACTTCAATTTCCTGAACAGGTCGTGATACATTACCTCGGATGAGCTTCCCTGGTCAATGAGCAACCTGTTGACGTCATAGTTTTCTATTCGAAGTGTAATAATCAAGTCATCATGATGTGGGGTTCTTAATCCCACTAAGTCTTCATCCGTGAATACGATGTGTTTATTGTAGTCGTCGTCATCTGCTCGCCGACGCTTTCCTAACTGTGTTTTCGATGGATCGATTTGAAGAGCTTGCATTACTGCCGTAAGCTTTTTCACTTCCATCCGGGTAGAATTCTCTTGAATTTTCTTTAGATCAGATGCCCCATGAATCACTGTGAACTCATGGACAGCATCATCTTTGAGCATATTATCGGGCCTTATGTCTCCGTTGGCAGCGATCTTTTCTTCCTTCTTTTCCACAAACTCGTTTAGGTGCCCGGTCTAGGCTAGCTCTTCGATGTGAGACTTAAGAGCCTTGCAGTGCTCAATTTTGTGTCCTCCTTCCTTGTAAAAAGCTCATCTCAGCGCGTTGTTTCTCTTTTAGGGATCTCCTCCCATCTTTCTGGGCCACTTGACGAATGCTTCGTCCTTGATCTTCGCTAGGATCTTGCAGATTGGTTCTTTGAAGATAGTGTTTACTGCCTGAAATGCTTTCGAAACATCATTCTCGTTTCCATTCTTGGAGCTACCCTTGACCCCATTCTTGCCTCCTCTCTTCTAGTTTTCAGCCTTGTCGTTGATCTTGGCAGCGAGCTTAGCTCGACCATTCTCCCCTACACTGAGGTGGGTCAAATCCTTAACTTTAGCATACATCTCGATGGGAACCACTAGGTCATCGATGGTTGTGGCCTCCTTCTTAATCAGGGATTGGTGCAAGAGGCAAGAGCTGGGTAGGCCAATCTTAAAAGAATCCACTGCTACCTTCTCTTAGCAGGCCTCGACCTCGTTGAATAACTCCTAGTACATTTTTACGTAGTCCCTGAGGCTCTCCTGGGGCGTCTTCTTCATTGTTAGCAAGGCATTCATCCTCTTTAGATGGGAGCTTTTGGTAATAAAGTGAGTCGTGAAGAGCTCTTCCAGGGACTCAAAGCTCATGATGGATCTATGAGGGAGTCTCTCGAAAAACTTCTGGGCCACATCATGCAAACTCAAAGGAAAGATCCGGCACATTAGTGTGTCCCTGTGGTTTCAGAGAGTCATGGCCGCCCTGTACTGCCTAACGTGATCAATAGGGTCAATATTTACATCATAGATCTTAAATCTTAGAATTGCAAACTTCTTGGGGGTTCTTCTTCTTCTTCTATCTCCCTTGAGAAAGGGTATTTCATCTGGGTCCTGAGAGCTCGTCGAGATAGCTCTCTGGTCGATCTGGCACCCCGATGTGTTGGGTGCTGGTTCATTTCTCTTCGGACCAAATTTTGTATGTCATCATTTCCTCGAGTCGGGATCCTGCAATGACAAGTTGGTCGCTGTTGCTCGAGAAAGTCATCATCTGATGTGTGTTCCTCAATACTTTGGGATTCGCGTCTAGGGCTCCTTCCTCGGCTGCGAGACTTGCTCGCCTGAGGGCTAGGAATGCGGTATTGATGTTGGCTGGTGCTACGATGGATCTCTTTTTCCATCCTTTCCAATCTCCTTTTGAGGCGAGCATTCTCAGCTTCTTGCTTGCGAGAGGCCTCTCCTTACTCCTTGAGCCTTGCCTCATAGGCATCGATCAACTTAGAGATTTGTGTGGACCTGGCAGGTCCCTGACTTTCCTTTGAGGCTTGCCGCTCTGGGTGAGCTCTGATTTGAACGTCGAACTTCAGATCTGATCCTGCGTGGGGCAGGCTACTCTTTGATATCCCCTGCTTGAGGGGCATTTCTACTGTGACCAGACATTCTAAATTCTTTATTAGTGAGGGCTTTGTAAAAGTAAGACAAGCGTTCCCACAGACGGCGCTAATTATGGTGACAATTAAGTTTAGCACAAATTATCAAGAAAAGATAATCACCAGAACAAATAAAGAAAGTAAGGAATGGCAATCACACAACACAATATTTTACGTGGTTCAGCAAGAATGCCTACGTCCACGGTGGTGCTCTTAATATTATTTCTCTATACTCCAGGGAGTGTTTTAGAGGATAAATAATACAAGCCATTTGCCCCGGGATAAGGGTTTGTTATATAAATGTTTATTTTTGAGGAGTGGGGGTGTTGGAATCCCTCACGTCAATCCACAACTCCTAGAATATCTATTTACGAGATTTTAGGAATAGACTAGGTCGTAGCTGAATGAGCTGGGGCATGAGGCCTCCAGACTTTGGGCCGTAATTTATTGGGCTACTCGTCTGAGCCCAAGGTGACAAATATAGGTACCCACACCAGTTGCATCTTATACTTGAGCATTGAAGAAAGAAATATGTTCTTAGAAACATTAAAGGGCTTAAAGGTCCCTTCTAATTTCTCATCCAATTTACGCAGGATTGTCTGTGATGCAACAAAAGATTTGAAAAAATGCAAATCTCACGATTGGCATGTGATAATTCAACTTGTCCCTCTGTAATTCAGACACTATTTTTTAAAATACAAGGATCTTCGGAGGGCCATTCTACAAATTAGCTTATGTTTCTCCCTATTGTGTGAGAAATTTGTCAACAAGAAACACATAATGGAGGCGAAAGAAACTTTAGCCAAGGCTACATATGTTTTGGAGAAGTACTTCCCTCCCTGATTCTTTGACATAAGCATCCACCTTTTAGTGCATTTATGTGATGAAGCGCTTTTATGTGGACCAGTAAGGTACCGATGGATGTATCCATTCGAACGATTAATGAAAACATTTAAAGATTATGTTAAGAATACACCGTATGTTGAGGGATCCATTGCTGAGGAGTACATTATGGAAGAGGCTTCCTTTTATGCAAAGGAATATATGCCTAACCCAAACATTGTAGGTCATGAACGGTATGTTGATGAATTAAAATAGTTTGCAGATGAGGAGGCTCTAGCGAATGGTAAGGTAGTGAAGCTAACAAGGACATAATATAATCAGGTGGCTCGATATGTATTCGAGAAGCATGACAACATAGATAAATGGAAAATGAGAGTTTATTAAAAATGTTTTGTAAAATAATGTAATATGTTCGATGTTATATTCATAAGAAGTTAATATTGATGATTTCAACCTAGGCAATATAATGAGTGCGGGCATGCCAAGAGGAGGAAGGGAGGCACAAGCAAAGACAGTGACTTTAGGCATTGGGTTGCTTCCGAGGTGACTATAGTAATACCTCAATTTTATTTACTGTCTTTGCAACATATTCACAATGCAAATACTTTCATGGTTTCAGTTATTGAAAGTTGGTGAAGTATCGACGAGGCTTGCACGTCTAGAAAATGGGCCAAGTTTTGTAGCCAAGGAGTTTGGACAATATCGTGTCAATGGTTTTATGTTCTCTTCAAGCACACATGAGCTAAAACTCATTGGTAAATAAAACATCAGCATTTCATATAAAGTGTTAACTTATTTCAGGGCAAGCGCGAAAGATAAAAACTTGATAGAAGCTGAGATGACGTATTATGGGATTATAAGACAAATTGTGTTATTAGATTATATATCTTTCATCACACCTGTATTCTACTGCGATTGGGTGATAGTGGAGGACAAGAATACATGTATGGTCGACCCTGACACCCACATGGTGAAAATTGATTTGTCCAAGTTGAAGAGTAAAGATAATGTGAATGATGAGCCATTCGTTTGTGCATTCCAAAATTTAAAGCAAGTGTTTTATGCAAAGAGCCCTAACAACAATCCATGCTCTGTAATTTGTACTAAATTATTAAGGCCCAACAGATCAGGTAAATTTGCATAGCTGTATGCTTTAAAATGAACTTTTTCTTTGAATTGAGTTGGCTTCCATTGTCTTTTCCCATATGTCATTATTGGCTTTATTTTTAACTTTCTCTTCTTAATTCACTATCTGAGTAATTATTGTGTTCTGTGATTTATTATGGTTATTGACTTCTTTATCAAATTCTTTTTAAACCTAGTCTTTTGTCATTTCTTCTGCTGTAGCGAGAGCATTCCCTTCTTTATCAAAGTGTGTGTTATATCAATAACATTACCTTGTTATTGTAATGTAACATTTAAGATGTTGCTCACGTTCGTTAATAATCTTCCGAATGGGTATGTACTTGTATTCCGAATAGTTAATGAAGTTGATTTGAGTTGTTGACATTCTGAATTTCAGTGATATATGCATTTAGAACTAGCATACAGTTGAAACACTGATATGCTTTATGCATCACTGTATGAATGTCACAAATAGACTCAGTGAAATAGCTTTGTACTAGCATACAGTGTTTTATGCAACACTGTACGAGACCACAGAAGTTTGTCTATATGTACCACGGCGCACTTTTGTTTTGTCTGTCATTTTCTATGATGTAATTCATAACTAGACTACAACACTGATACCCTAGCCTACAACCCTGATATACAGTTCAAGCTAGCCTACAACACTGATATGCTTTATGCAGCACTGTATGAATGAACTAGCATACAGTTCAAACTTGCATTTCAGTCCCAAACATCACTGATATCCTAGCATTTAAATTATATAGTGAATTAACTAGCATACAGTTCAAACTAGCATACATGTATGGCCTTTACTATTGAATACTTCTTGATAGCGAGCTCTCCAAGCCACATCAACAATGCCCAAGATACAAGCAGTCCATAAAAATTTAATTTAAGGGATGAACTTAACATTCAAAAATGCTTCCAAAGAGAGTCTATATCACTGATTTTGTAGGCTAGTTTGAAATGTATAGAACTGATTTTGTATGATTTTGGACCACCCAGTTCAAACACCACTGATATACTAGCATTCAACACTGATATGCTTTATGCATATATCAGTGATATATGCATTTAGAAGAGCATGCATATATCACTGATATATGAATAAAGCAGAGCATATATCAGTGATATATGCCTACAGTAAGAAAGAGCATGTATATATCACTGATATATGCATAAAGAAGAGCATATATCAGTGATATATGCCTACATCAAGAGAATATATCACTGATATGCATAAATCACACCATATATCAATGATATATGTATACAAAAAGAGTAGTATTAAGATGGTGGCCTATGTCACAGAGTCTTTTTTTTCGAGGAGGGGGACTATTTCAGCAGTATGTGGTCGATAATTATGTCAAGATCAAAATTCAGAAGTTAAGATAGATACGTAATCATCATTAAAGTGATATTAGATCCGAATTATATCAAAGTGAAGCATTGCGAGTGCCAAAATGCTATTCGACTTTGAAAGAGGCATGGGAAAGTAGCTTTAGGTAGTTCTGACTGGTTACATCCTTATAAAGTCCTCACATATTGTGCTATACTCTACTAGTCTGAGCTTTATTGTTGAATATGTAGAAAATTTGAATTGAGGAGTAATTGTATAAACTTATACTAGTCTAAGTTATTTCTCTACTAACAGTTATGTCTGTTCATTTATATGGAGCTTGTTCATTTATCTTAAGATCATTACTCTATTTTTTATCAATTTAACTATAAGATTTATTGAGAAAAATGATACCATTAATGTTGTTGCAGCTGTATTTGAGACTGTTGAGAATCACCTGGCCCTCGGGAGCATCAAGAAGGCATTGGAAACACTTGTTCAGCAGAGGTATAATTTAAAACTTAAGGCACTGCAATTATTTACCATTGACTACGATTACTTCTAGTGTAACTAACATAGTAACATTTTATATTTGCAGGCATACACATGGCATACTTAGTATTCAAAGGCTTAAATCTAGGTGTTTACACGTGATGGCAAGCAACCCAAGCACAAGTCAATGGATATCGAGGCGCCATATTCAAAAAATTTGAGTCCATGGAATTTTCTCAGCAGGCGTACTCCGAGTACACAAGGGAGGATGTCACCGCACCAATACCCCCATTGTTGATTTACCTAGAGTTCACGAAGCCTATCCACCGCGTGGTGACCCATGGTCTAGGTTTAGAATGATTTGTTACATGTTCATGACATTTCATATCATCGAAGTGTTGTGTCGTTATTTTTTTAGTTTATTTTTTATTCTATGTTCATTTGGTACTTGGCGCCCAAAAAGGGCTTGTTTGATGTTAAATTAAGTTTAAACAAGTTTTATGTGTACCGGATATTTGCAATCTTGGAATTATAAATGAAATGTTGTTAAAGTTTTTAGACTTGTTACATGTTCATGGTATTTATTCTACTCTCATCATTTTATCATTTCGTGAAAAAATAAATATTTTCGTAATAGCTCTAATCGTATTTAACAAATACCACTTTTGTAACCGTTAATAGCACTCACAAATATTTGATTCGTAACTGCTAATAGAAGTCACAAATATTAAACTTGTCATTACTGTTAATTTTGTAACTGCTGACAACAGTTATAAATATTAGATTCGCAACTGCTGATAGCGGTTACAAATATTAGATTCGTAACTGTTGACAGCGGTTAGAAATATTAGATTCATAACTGCTGACAGTGGTTATAAATATTAGATTCGTAACTGTTGACGGCAGTTACAAATTGGGGTCATCAGTCATAACCCCCGTAGGGGTTATAAAACTTTGTGACCGCTGTTTGGGGTGATAATTATTGTTTTGTGACCCCCCAAATTGTGACCGCAAACAGCAGTTATAAAGGTCATTTTTAAGGGATATTAGCAGTTACAAATCTCCTTTTTTGGTGTAGTGGTTGTTATACCTCTTTTTTTCTAAAATAACAAAATTTATAAAAGTATGTATGTCTACCACAATATGTGCATATGTATTTAGAATGACTATATGAGGCTATCTTTTTTAAAGAAATTTGAATAACTCTTTTTCTCATTTTCTTCAATATATCCAAGACCAGTTTTATGAAATTAAATTCTTTGATTTTCGAAAATCTTATAAAAATATCCATCTCCTCTAGTAAATGTATCTAACGATTTCTTTAAGTAATCAATCTCTCTTTTTTAATTCACTATTTTCAAATTCAAGAGGGTTAGTAAAATTTATAGATTTTTTCTTTTTCAAGGTTTTGATTTCATTTTTAAAAGATGCATTTTCAAATTTTAAATTATCAAAATCATTTTATATAGAATCACATTTAACACGAGTCTTTTTAAGTGTAATAAAATTCTTTCTAATATCTTCATCTTTTTCGAATAAATCATTATAAACATCTTGTAATTCATCATAATCATCTATAATATCATAATCTATAATAAATCTAGGGTTAAAGTGTACCTCCTCATTGCCATAAGCCATGAAATAATGAACATTTGTCTCTTCACTACTTGATTCATTAATATAAGAAAATCGAAATGGATTGAACATTTCTCCATTTAGTAGATCATCATCAAAGCTTTCATTGAACTCTCCCTTTAGAATACAACTTGAAACAGAAGGTTGACAAGATGTACTTTTTTATTCTCACACAATGAAATAATGAATGGCTACAAGACATCAAACATTGAAACATATAAATAGTAAAAATGTAAAGTGCAATATTTTATATGATATAGAAAAGTTTACCATGATCTTTATTAAATCCAAAAATAATTAGAGCACTTGGTCTTATACTAATTTTTGCCTAGAACAATACCTAAAGGGGGGTGAACTGATATTTTCTAAACTTTTTCGGTTAAATTAAATTTTTAAAAATATTTAATCTAAAACACTTAATCCCAATATCATATTAATAAATCTTAAAGTATTAAATAGTGAATATCAAATAAATACTACCAATTAATTTAAAAAGATTAAATTTATAAATTTTAACACCCAACAAATATATAAACAATTTTCATAATTAGTATTATGAAATTAATTATTTAATCTCAAAATAATTTTACCAAATTTCAGAATTAAGTTACTTGCAAGTTTTAAGCGCTGAAAAGATAAATTCAACCAATCACAAGTAGATAAGTAAATAAAGTGTAAAAAATAAATGACATCAAAATTTAACGTGGTTTGTCTAAAACCCGGCTTACGTCCATACGCCTAGAGTTTTCATTTCCTTTGTTCTTGACAATTGTGATCTCAAACCATCTCGTACATTCAAGTAGCTAAAACCGAGTTACTTGTACAATCGTTTAAAGATAAAACAGACCTTCAATCCCTTGGTACAATTGAGGGTAGGAACCAATCATCGCTTACAATCTGAGTAGCTTCAAAAGGGCTTCAAAATAAATTTGATCTTGTAGTACAATGTTTGAATAATGAAACTCCTTAAAAATACATTTTAGAATCTGAGTTTCTTTTACAATGAGAAGACTTGAATCTGATATGAATGTTGTCTCTTATCTTTCAAGTTGAAGCAGGAGATTTTCTTCAAAAATCTTTCTTATTGCACTAGTATATGTTGATGTGTGCCTTTTGAGTAATTGAGTAGAATATAATTTCTTGTTCTCTTGATTCTATCTTCAAAAAGAGAAAAATATATGCTAACATTCCATCTCAAATGTGTAAAGCTGAATATAAACTTTTATTGCTCTCTCGAATGTGTATGAGCAGAATATGAAAGATATTTTTGTTCTTCCTAATTTTTTGTAGTCTCGTCTTCTTCAATGGAGCACTTGAATACGTAAATAACATTTGAATTAAGACTCAAAAACTAGCTGCTAGACGGAGCTCTTGAGAGAATTAAATGCTCCTGGTTTTTTGAGATGGAATAGTTTGAACAAAGATCTTTATATCTCATTTTATTTTCTTCTTAATAAAGTTGTTGGAACATCAAAGAGGAAACTTGAAAAGATGAACTCTAAAAAATATGTCTCTCAAGTATCCTCATTTGTGTATATGTGGATCTGTAAAATGTTAGTCCAAGCGAGACACGGCAATTTGATATGCAATAAGATGTAAACCAATTTGGTGTATAAATGATTGAGTGTTTTGTAAAAAAATGTTATAAAGAGATAAAAGAACACAACATAAAAAAACACCTCATATGTTCGAGATATGTATAAGTATGCGAAATTCTATTCAAGGCATATATCTACAAAAACGTATTCCAAGGATAAAATGTCTTAATCTGGCATTCAACACTACCCAAGGTAGCTGACACACAATTAACTATATATTGTCCAACCATTACACAAAACCAATAGAAAACTTAAAAATATATACTCGCCTAGCTGATGGGTATATCAAAGTTTATGACTTACTACCAATAAATGTGGCCAACTCTATACTAACTGACGAAAGGACACAAGGGTTACATCCATTACAACATCAGACTGATGGATAAGACCAAACTAAGGCGAGGCCCAAGAAATTAATGGCTTTCGTCCATAATAAAAATTATCTATATATATAAGTGATTAAACAGGTTGCTGTATACAACTGCCACCAAACCTTGTTACGTGGCTCAAGGTTAAGAGAGAGAGAGAGAGAGAGAGAGAGAGAGAGATTCACCTACATCATGATATATACATAATACCATACATCACACCTAGATCTAGGCCCTTAACAAACATTTTTTTTTCAATTTTTTTATTTTTCTCTTGAAATTAACCTTCCAACCAACCCATATTCAAAAAATTAGGTCAAAATACATTTTGTAGCTATTTTAAAAAAATTAACAAAAAATTTCTGGCATAGACCCTTTAAATAAGGTATTTTGAGCAGCTTTTTTAGATTTTTTAGAAATAACTACAAAATGTATTTTTTACCTACTTTTTTGAATATGAGTTTACTGAAAGGTTAATTTCAAGGGGAAAATAAAAAAAAATGATAAAAAAATTTAGGACCTACAAGTAGGTGTGATATATGGATGATGTGTAGAGCATGATATAGGTAAAAATTCTCCTATATATATAATAACTGAATGCCCATGCCTGAAAGCATGTCAAAAATTTTCAAAGTACGTAATCATAAAATGGCAAAAAAATTCAAATTACATAATTGTAAAACGGCAAAAATTTCATTCCGTGACAAAATAAAATGTAATTTAAAAAAACGAATTCACATATAACATGAAATATATAATATTCAATAACCGAATTCACAATTTGCCTCAAATAAACAAAATGTCAATTTAAAAAAATGGACAAATAAATTCCTAAAGTATTAAGTCGTGTATAATTTAAGTTAAACAATTATCTAGGAAGCCATTCTCATGATTGTAAATAATTAAAAATGTTACTAATCTTCAATGAACGTATTTTACGAAGCCATTCTCATACCGAAATTCAATAAAATACCATTTGCTTCCATTCTCATGGCATTGTCCAAACTAATATCATTATCCGTGAGACCATTTTCACACTCTTGCTATAACTTGTTAACATCGTAACTTATTTATTTACAAATACCAAAATAATAAACAAATCATACGTACAACATGAACTAATATCATTATCCGTGAGACCATTTTCACACTCTTGCTATAACTTGTTAACACCATAACTTATTTATTTACAAATACCAAAATAATGAACAAAATATACCTACAACATGACCTTAGTAAACGTAACAAAAAATTATCATCATCTTTTCATTGAATAATAAAAATGAAAATAAAAAGAGTAGACAATAATGAGGATTATTTTACTAATAATGAAGCCCTAACCCACTAATAATTATTGAGTGAAGCACTGATTAAAAAAATAAAATTTATATCTTGCCAATACTGAAAATCAACCAATACACTCTATTCAATATTATAACTGATTACATTAGTAACGTCAATAACTATCCATTGTGAAATTCTTAATTCTTCAAGGCCAACAGTTATGAAATTATGAAATTCAAGGTCAACAACAATCTACTCTATAAAATTATGAAATTCTCAGTTTTTCAAGCCCAAAAGTTCAAGGTAGCCAACATAGCATTGTAACATTATTATAATATAAAAATCTCATGTTGTAAACCCCGTGTATATGTTATTATTGGCAGTGATGGACACATCATTTATCAGCACAATTTTAGTTCAAGATGTATCTATAATTACAACTTGTATGCAGAGTTATATGTGCATTCAATCAGTTCAAGTATAAGCAACTAACTACCAAATTTATGGACAACTCACACTATAATATTAATATATCGGCCTTGGCCACCTTGTGCTCTTTGTTGAAATGACTAATAATATGCATGGATGCCTCTCGTAAACTTGGTACCCCCCATCGACCATGATGTTGAGGGATATTTTATTTAAATCTCAGCAAGGGAAGCTTTTTATAATTCAGAAAATACTCTACAACAACTTTGAAGCCAAAATTGCAACTTATAATACCTCTTATTTAGGTTGTATGTAGCATGACTTGTGAGAGCTGAAAACCTGTTATACCTCTTGTTTTAGATTCAGGTCCCAATATTAATTACGAATGGAAACCTATTTTCTAAACATATGTTTAAATGTCTAGATCATGCTCAAGTAAGAAGAAAATCAAAGTTTTTATGAGAGAAACGTGCAAAAGTTTTTTTCTTGGAGTTCTAGAAGCTTTGTTTGGAGTTTGTGAAGGCACAAAGAATATTTGACAAAGCGGTAATATAGCACAGGACTTTACCTCTGCTCTGTGAATATACGTTCATACCTCTATTGTTAGATACAATAGAGGACTTTAACTCTGCTCTGTTTTTCCTTATGTGTATATACGATTCATACCTCGGCTTTATTTTTCCTTAGGTATGAATATACGATTCATACCTCTAAATCTAGAAACAAAATCCAAATATCAAAATGTCAAGATAAAAATGCATAGTTCATGGGAGGTAACTGCATTGAAAATAGTTCAATGGGTTTTCGGTTTCCCTCTAATTAAGTAAATATATTGGGTCAATTTGACTTTACTTTAAAAAAAGATCCTATTGATTGTTCATTAGTCTGGGAGAAAATCTTTTGTATGAAGAACGATACTAAGTTGAAACATATTTATATGCAGATGCTATAAACTCTAGGCCTAATCATTGCCCTAATATCATTTCAATGATGATAGTTTTCTTCATATTTCCTAGACACAGTTACCTGAAAAAGAAAAAGGAAAAAAACATGAGAAGCAAAGAAACTGATAACCTAATAACTTTCATTTTTTTCTTCCCTAACTTTTTTTCTATGATTTGGCCACCGTCCCCCTTTTTTTGCTTGTATTTCACTTTGGATGCCAGTATTCAAAATATACATAAACAAACCAAACCAAATATTATATAACATAGGAAAGTTTACAATTCTCAAACCTTTAATAATATTGCATCAAAAACACTCATCTTCAACCAGTAGAAAAACCCACGCAAGAAGTTCAACATTTTATGGCTACCAAGTGGGGTGATAATATGTTCCATTTCAAGATCTGCGGAATGAAGAAAAAATTGGAAATTTTTCTATCATAAGAAATTTGAATCAAGCCAGTTGAGTTTATGACTGGAATGAAACAAAATTAGAAACTCATAAAAAATAGAAAATGAAGCATATAAGATGATTTTCGAAGAAAAAAGCTCATATAAAATTAAGAAACCCAATGATTATCCAATGCATGGTGGACCATGAAGAAAGACTAAGATACTTAGTGAGGAAAGGAGATCAATATTTTGACTGAGATGAATGTAACTGATCTAAACAATCATGCTAGAATGTATTGTGCTCAAAAATCAAAAGGTAATAATGCATCTAAACTAATGTTACCAAGGACATCAATCTTTGTGGTATGCAACTTTAGTCATGTACCATGGGGTTAGGCTTCATTTGTTCGATATTTCGGGTTATGGGGTGATTTTTGGCTCTTGTTAGGATTGTTTGAGTAGTGTAATAATATTTCCGTGAATACATGTACTCACTCTATTGACAGAGGTGGAGTCAATAGAAATGTATAAATTATATAATACATGTACTTAATCTTTTATGCATTCTCTTATTGCTTATCAATGGGCAAGGCCATTATCTTAATGCCTCTTAAACAGATCCAACAATCGAACAACACTAGCCCAAAGCCCTCTGCATTTTGTAGGAAAAATGGAGACGATTCCAAAACTATTTAAGGCATGAAAGATTAAAAAAATACTACAAATCACGAAAGTGTACCTGATCTGACCATATCCATACCCAAACATTTACTCCACAAGAATCCTTTGAACTTGGTCATCTCTTTTAAAGTTCCTGCAATAAAGCCAATCATAGTGACAAACTCGAATATGAGAGATGTGCAAGCCCAAGATTGTCAAATTTCTTGGGAATCCGCACAAAACATAGATGAAAAAAATGCAAATAAAAATTCAAATCATAAACTTAAATAAACTCCAACAAATGCATATAATCACAGTAAATAAACTACAACGAAATTGTGGATTATGAATAAGCACCATTTTATTGGAGGTGCATCTGGTTGTCTTATATGAGCTCGGGATATTCTCCACTCCATGGCATGCTTTCGCTCATCCAATCTGCCCGCCAGTCTAGACGTAGCGACCTTTATCGTTATCATTTACTGCTCTTTCTTTCCTCAGGGATATTCATGCATAAAGATCACATATTTTAGAATCTAGCAAATAAAATAGTTTATTAAGCCAACAATGCAATTAAATATTGGGTTAAATGCCTCTTAAATTCCCATCTATACAGAGTACTTGATTGTACACTCGGACTATGTGGACTGTTATACAGAGTAATTGAACCACCTAGTAAAAATAATAGTTAAGGAAACTTATCTCAAGAAAATATTTAAAAAATAACAATACAGTAGAAATGTAAGAGGAACATGCCTCAAGAAAATATTTAAAAAGTAACAGTACAACATAAATGTGGGAGGAACATGCTTCAGTATTATTTTGGGAGACTTATCATCTTAGAGTCTTCTTGTGCAAATTGGAGAGAACACTTACAACCGACCCTCACCCTCACCCTCAACCCCCAAAACCCAAATGAACTGATCTCCCAAACTATATGATGATTTACCAATTGCCATTGAACTGGAAAAAAAAACATGACCAGACTATTTTTTATCCCGTTAGCACTTGACATCAAAGGTTAAACAATTCTACAAATAAATTATCGAACACCCTAAAAAAATAACCATATTTGCAAGAGCAAAAGGCCTAAAAGAACCATAAAGCATACAAATCAACCCCCCCCCCCCCCAAAAAAAAAAAAAAAGAGATTATACACGCAACACAAAAATCACATCCCACAAACCCTATTTTGAACTAAAAGCCCCCAAAATTGTGTCGTGTTGTTTTCTTTTTACACGACGCATAAAATGACTATAGTCCAAATTCATAACATTTATTAGCAAGAAATGTAATAAGGAAAAACAATGGGTAAATAGAAATTCAGAAACCTAAGAAATCTAGTGGATTTAATTACTCTGTCAACATACTATAAATAAATGTAATATAAATTATAAATATATACAAAGAGAGATTGATAATGGTGAGAAAAGTCAAAAATTAGACATTCATACATATATAAGCCAATAATTTATGAAAGTTTAATTCAAATAAAAGTAATGAGCGAATTAAGTCACCTATAAAAATTATGGGAGCTCATGAATAGGACCTTGTGTAACCTTTTAAACCACTATAGGTTTTGGGGAGCTCATGAATAGGACTTTGTGTAACGTAAAAAAATTATATTGTTACCAAAATATGCAGCGACAGTAATGGGAGAAGAACACAAAAAAAGGCATATTAACTACATGCTGCTAACACCGCCAATCGCAACAGGTATCACCAATAAAGACCATCAATACGGTATTCACAACCACAACAACAACCTTAACACCTTCCACCTAAATTAATCATAACAAAATTATACACCGAAAATTCATCAAAACTACAACATCAACACTAAATTAAACACGACAAAATTACTCAACTAAAATTCACGAAATTTTTGCAAGTTCACTTTTTGTCGTTATTTACCCTTTAAGACCTTAAAAACATTCCATTAAGCAACTAAAAGGGTTCTTATATCAAAGAAGCATATTATCCCAATGCTTTTATCTTAGTTTCTTTAAACTAAAAACAAAATAGGGAGAATATCATGTCAAAACAAACAGATAGATTAAAGAATTCATTCTTTTGACACGCTATGTCTGGATAAATGAGAACTCCGATTAAACGTCTTTTAATCCAATTAAAACAATCGATACAGAGAACCCTAAAAACAACCTAAAAACTTGAACCCTTATAGGTAATCTTAAATCAAAAGCAAAAACATTCATTACATTTGGGGAAAAAAACCCAAAGACCCAAAATATTAAAAAAAACGGATAGAGAGAAAGTACCTTCAATGCCAAACAATAAATGTTGAAAATGCTTTTTTCACTGATGTAGATATGGGTGAGATGATTAAGCTACAAATAAAAAAATACAAACATATGAGATGATTAAAGTGTAGAAAGAGTAGAATCAAATCCCAACCAATATTTTGAGATCTTAAAAAACATTACCCATTTATTCCCTTGAAATAATCTGCAAAAAGTAAAACTCTTGAGTAAGATGTAGATAAAAAAAATTAAATATACACAGATCGGATGGATAGTCACCTGGATCATTGTTATCTAGAGAGGGAGAGAGAGAGAAAGTGTTATCAAATGACCATGCTCAGTAGTTTCACGTACATAATATGTTGGTAATCGTGTAAAAGGTTCAAATTAAAGTGATGTATTGGGCGGGATAAATGAAAACTAGCACTCAATCAAAATCGTTCGTTTCTTGCATTGTTGGCAAGATCCTCACCTCTAATTATCTTATAAGTGTATGAAATAGTAACAAAGTTCTATATATATATATATGTGTGTGTGTGTGTGTGTGTGTGTGTGTGTGTGACCTAGGGTTATGTTTCGGCTAGATTGTATTGAAAATGCCTATTCGAAAAAAATTCTGATTTTTTCGGAAATAAAATAATTATTCCGATTTCAGATCCGATTTTTTCAAGAAATTAAAAAAATCTGAATTCGGAAAAATCAAAAAATCAAAAACAATCGAAAATTCACAAAATATATTAAAAATCCAGAAATTTCAAAAATTCCAAAATTTCAAAAAAAATTATGGATTTTCGATTACTCGATCTTCTCATTTTAAAGAAACAAATAAAATGGATTGAGACAACATGTAAATACATGAGGATTTGACCCATTTTTTCATTTGTGTAGAAGTTATGAGGATACTCTCCTTTTATAGAGCACCCATTTTGAAGCCCTCTCCCACTCCCAACCGATGTGGGATATGGAAAGCTTTAAAAAATCGAAAAAAATCAGAAAAATTAGAAATCGGAAATTACTTCCGAAAAAATCGGATCGGCATAGTTTCAAAAAAATTGAATCGAAAAAATCAGAAAATCAAAAATTTAGAATTATTTTTTATTTTTGATCCGATGTTTTTTGAAAAAATCGGCAAACTAAAATTTCATTCCAAATTTGGAAAAAATCGGATCGAAAATCGAAAAAATCGAAAAGTTCAAAAAAAAAAAACTAGTTTGACCTTTGTAAATATATGACTGAGGTTGATAGCAGTCAAAGAAAAAATGGAGCACAAGGTTGACATATTAAAGGGATTAATTTTACAAAATTTTTGGCCCATGTCTTGCATATGCGAGATTATTAACCAACTACCGCTATTATATTTAATATAATGGCAACAAAGTAATATAATGGTATAATATTACATGTAAGTATATAATAACAAAACAAATTGCTAGTGCTCTGATATGTAAAAAAATGCCACTCCCAATCGATATAAACTGAGTATGTAACTTATATATATATATATATATATATAAGGAGTAGAATAGTTTCACTTTTCCATAACATGATAAGATAATTAGGGATGAGGATTGTGCCAAAAAGGCTACAAATGGAGTGTTGAGATTGGCTTATTCTATTTTACTCTTTTGCCCCTTTATTTTTTATTTCCACCTCTTTTACCTCATTTACAATTGTTTCCATCACTTACTTTAATTCAAAATAAGGGATAAATTAGTAATTTAACCAAACAATCCCCAAACATTCACCAAAAAAAGTTGTGGTTCTCTCTCCTCCTCTTTCTAGGATACGATTTGCAAAGAGGGGGTTAAACTGGTTTATTTTTCCTTATGATAGAGAACTACGATGAAGGAACAAGGAAGGACTACGATTTACACTTTTTACATGAAGAAGGAATAACTTTTAGTAAGCATTTTCCATTTTCCATCTTCCTTTATATGATGAATTTTTTGGTATATGTTTTCTCTCATCTAAGTTTACTTTTGTTGATATGAATCGAATATGTTTCACTCATTTTATTGTTCTTTCGATTTAGGTTTTGTAGATTTAAATCAAAGGTCTTAATGTTTAGGTTTTTGGTTTGTTCTAAATCAAGCATTAGCTCTATTTCTTTTATTTGTTATATGTTTGATCTTATTCAACTCTTTTAGGGGATTTAGTAAGGGCTAAATCATTCAATGATTTTATGGTTTTGGATTCATCATCCTCGTGTATTGTTAGGCAGAGTTTGTTGATATCGAAGAATGACTAACATAACTTTGGTTCAAATCAGGTATAGTATTTTTATTTTTAGGTATTTTGGAACTAGGTAAGTGTAGAGTTGTCATGGTATGTCATACTTTTTCCACTATTTAAGTATCTACTGAACCCTTTGATTGGATGAATTTGCAATTGGCGTTATCGTGTTTTCATTAGTCAGATATCTGTGATGTTCTTGATTCATCTTTCTATTATTTAGATATCTGTGATGTTCTTAATTCATTTTTCCTCCCCAAATTAGAGGTCCTGGATGGTACTTTAAAGGTATTATGCTTAAAAGTATTGATACTCATATTTTGGTTTTGAAATTTTTATGGTAGAAAAAGGTATGTATGATTATATTTTTGATATACACTCTAAGCATAGACACATTATATTCTCTGTTTGTTTTTTTATGTGGGAATTTTATTTTATTTTTATGATTATGCAGTTGAACTTTTGAAGATTTTATCTCTGTGTATTTTGATTTCAGTATTATCTTTTGAACAACTTCCATGTTAGTCGCCCTCTTTTAGATGTCGTGAATTAACAAGACACAAGGTTGAAATATTATATTCTTTATTGATCATCTAATGTTTTTTTTCCAGAGATCGTGAGGAATCAAAAACTCATGCTTTTAAGTTTGATCATTGTTGTTGTTTAAAATGACATTATTAACTTTTATTACACCTAGAAATTAATGTAGTCATATATTATTGAGTTTAGTTTTGCAAGTTGTTATTAATATCTATCATTTATTATTTTATTTAAAGTGGTCCAATTTAAGCAGGATGTGAGTGTGTTTTGACGAGTAGTTCGAGTTGAAACTATAACACTCAACCACATCTGCCTATTTATATTACTTAATGCCAATTTTACTAATAGGGTTATAGTTTCCACCAATTCTATTCAGTTTGTAAAATTTTTGCTTTGAATTTTAGTGCAGAAGGTTTCATCACTTCTATGTACGTGATAAAAAATGGAAAAGTTTATTTCACATGGGATTTCTTTGAATCATATTTGTTGGTAATTTCTAATACTCCACCTCCTATTAATTAAATGTAACACCCCGTATTTTTAATGATTTTTAAAATGGGATTAATTAGAAGTAATTGTGGGATAATTGAAAATTAATCCGGATTTAAATATTACTCGAGAATAAAGTTTTTTTTTTAAATGTGTAATCATTTTTTATTTTATTTTTGCAAATGTTCCAAGGGTTGTTTGTTTTATCAACGTTTCAGCATGAGAATGTCCAGCCTGTTCCTTACATGTAAATGGTATTAAATATTAATCATAGAGGATTTTAGTAACATCTTTGTCTCAGCCAAGTTAAATAGTGAAAATGGGATAAACTTAACATGAAAGAGAGTTCTAAAAGCATAAATGAACATTTTTACTTCATTCTATCAGAAGAAGGCATTCACTCTGTTGAAGACGATGCCATTCTGTTGTACCGTTGTTTCCCAAAGGAAAATGGAACTTATTTGTGTTTAACTATGTGTAGTATCTGCCTTCTCCTGGTAAGAGTGAACAGTAAAATCCAGTAGAAAAGGAGAATTGGCCAAAACACAGGCACATCAAACACGCTAAAGAATGTTACTATGAAAGCAACGCAAAAGGCTCTTGTGATCGGTGTCACGGATGGGAAGAGTGGGGTCATCGGGGTCAACTTGAGGAGATAAAAAGCGATGAGGAGGCTGAGGATGTAGATTTCGAGGGCGTACGATACTAAAAAGAAGCCTTAGATAAGGTAGGCTCGGAAGCCATATATAATGGCGATTACCAACAAGGATATCCAACGGTGGACCACGTATGGGGTTGATTTGTCCAGGAGGTGTTGGTACTTTTGAGATAGTGCGAAACTCCACCGCGACGGGGAGGTTGAATACTCATCCTCCTCGCGTGATTCCATGTCTATGTGCTGTACACCAACGTTTTTTTTTGCTACTCTCACGAATAAAACTCTCGAGAATAAAGTAATATGTGAATTGTGTTTAATATTACTTGTGATTAAAAATAATATATATGATTATGACTTTACACATGATAGTGATTTTTATAAAATTGTTACGAATGATGAATACGACAATTTTGGTAATTAAATTGGGACGTGCGTGTGAGTCGTGTCGGGACTATAATTAAATGGAATGAAAAGTAAATTATTTTTACGTCATCCGAATGGCCATTTTGACTGGGTCAAAGTATCCGGAAGGGTTTAAATAGTCAAAATTGAGTACCCGGGGGCTATGTTCTGGTCTTGGAAGTTTTTGAGATCTATCAGGACTTATTTAGGTGACTTTTGGCCTTCTTAATGGTAGGTGAAAGGCCAAAAAGGAGATTTCACCTTTAAAGTCAAAGGTTGGGCTTAGGGAATAGTCACTTTCATAAGCCCAATGGTTAAGAAAATTATACAGAGAGTTAGAGAGAAAATGGAGAGAATTGAGAAAGAATTTCAAGAGCCTAAGGGGAGGATTTGAAGAATTTGTGCAAGAACAAACCTGGAGTGAAGGAAATTCGTGGAGGCTATAATTCTTCTTCAACGGTTCAGACATACAATCTAAAGTCGAGTGATTAACTATTACAAATTTTAGCATGTATATTGTCCATGTTAGGTTGTTTAGAAAATTCTAAAAAGTGATATGAATTAAGATGATTTTTTATGAATCCTTGAAATGAGAAATATGAAGGATAAATCTCTTTTTGAATATTTATTTTAATCCATGAAATTGGGAATCATTTGGTGAAAAAAATCTGAGTTTATAAGTTGTCCTAGGAGAAATGATAAAATATGATATTTCTAGAATTTATGAGAAATAATATGTTTTTAATCCAAACTTCTTGATGATTGTAAGTTGTGGGATAATTAGAGATCATTTATATACCTTGCTATATCATGTGGGGTGAATTATAAGGATTTTGGGATTAATTGATAATGCTTTTGATGATGAAAAAATGTAAAACCCATAGGTAAACATATGCAGAATCTGGGCAATTATCCAGTCGATCAATCGATCGACTCAAGAATGTAGATTGATCGACTGATCGATCGATCGACCAGGAACAATCGATCGATCGACTCACCCTGGAAATGTGAGTTATTTATTTTTTAATATTAATTTAAATCCCTACTTTGAGAAATATTTGGTGATGATTAATTGAACAAATTGGGACTTAGAGAAGGTAGTAGGGTATACTTAAGACCCGAATAATATTATCTTGTATGGGATGGAATGGGGTAAATTAATGAGTGTGAATTGAATTCGTTACGGTAGAGGAATATATAAATTGAGGTTTAAATCGAATAAAGGGCGACTTAAGGTTAGTAACAGTGGTAAAGGAGTTATTATTACCGAAATAACCTTAGGCATATATGAGATCAACCCTAGGGATGGAATAAAGGGTTAAAACTGAATTAGGGATATCAAGTACAATTAATCTAATTGAAGATAATATTAATTCATAGAAATTAGGGAGTTGTAGTGTCATGGATTAGTAGGGCGTGGACTTTTACCTATTGAATTTATATGAGAAATAAATGATTACCCTTCGAGTGATGAGTGAAGCTCGGGAATATAATTTGAGAAGTAGTGTCATAATCTGTAAATACGTAGGATATGTGAAATAAATATACTACGTATGGAAATATTTATATGGGTTGTGCGTGTGCCCTATTGTTATTATATATAGGTGGGGTATTTCACTGTATTATTTTTATTGTGTATAACATACCTATGTTGCTTGCTATCGGGGTGAAGATTGTGCGTTGTGGACGGTCATATCCTTGTGTGCCTTCGAGGGGGATTTTGATTCGTTCCCTGAGCATAGGACCTTGGACACTTGCTATCGGTTGAGAATGATAATTTTGACGGTTGAATGGGAGCGTAAGTATGTGTGTGACCCATTTTGGCTGGGGAGTATGCTCGCCTCCAATATTTGTGATATGAGATTTATGGTTCGTGAGAGATATCGAACCAACAGTCCTTTGTACAGTGCGAGATGTACCCGGACATGATAGCAGAGTGTGCATGCACCGCAGCTGAGTCTGGTAGGATGCAGTATTCTATATATTATAGAGAGAATATATATATACACATGTGACATTATCTACTGTGTGACATTTAGTAGATATGAGGTAATCTATTGTGTGAAATTTGTAGATTAAAATATATATTCTATGATGAAATCTACTGTGTGAAATTGTAGATGAAAAATGAATAATAAGATCATATTGAAATAAGTAAGTGAATACTTAATCCTAAAGCTATGAAAGTTCATATTAAAGAGAAATTAACATGTTTAATTATCATACTTATTATGAGGGAAATACGGGAAAATGATATGAGTTATAATCAAAAATTAAAAACCTTAATTTGGGAGATGATGAAGTACGCTAGGAGTGCACACTAGATGAGAGGTGAGAATTCTCAAGCGAATACCTACTTAATTGTACTTGTTAAGAACTTGTTATTTTTAAAATCTTTTACAATCGGGCTCTGACCCGTTTCCTTTCATATTCTCATCCCCATTATATCTTGAACATTAGGTATCCAGTATCAGGGATGCCGACATAGATTATGGATATCTTAACGGGTTATAGCTGTTACTGGAGAAGCAGATTTGTTTAGACGCTCATATTATATTGATTCACACATCTGTAGTACCTACTTTTAGTTAGGGCATGTCGCCCAGGATTCTAGTTATTTCATTTCCATTCTAGACTACTGTAATCATTTATGTCAGTAATGTTGATTTTGGTTTTCTTTGAAAGTAATGAAATATTTTAACTAGAGAGTTATTCCAGTCATTCTTATTCTTAGTTAGTTGTGATGTGATGTTGCTTCCTATTGACACTAGCTTAATTAATTATTAGGTGAATTAATAAAGAAAATATTTTTTGACAATGATGCTAAGAATGAACCAATTTCATACTCTCATTTAATTGGGTATATGACTGATCACCCGGTATTTAATTAGGTGGGGTGTCACATTAAATGGAAAAGCTACAAACATGGTGAGGTTTAATTCCTACATTTCAATGATATTTATCGACTCCATTTTTATCCCCGTTGGGTTATTTTCTACACAGAGCTCAGGTCCACGCTTTTAATAGCTATAGTGAGTTGTGTTACCTGTAGTCTCCCTTTTTTTAACTCTTTGCAAGTGATATGCTTAATATGTCATGTTTTCAGTGGTTTAATACCAATGCTGAATATGTCATGTTTTTAGTGGATTGACAATAATGATAGATTTATTATTGATGGGGGAATGTACATATCTGGCATTTGTCCCAGTATAATTACTTTTAATATAATATATATACCATTACATTTGTCAATTTACTAGAGTTGATTGCATGACGGACTTACTTATATATCTTTTGGAAATATAGAACATACATACTTCCTTTTACCACTACTCCCGGTATCTTAATAGCAGGAAATTATTCTTTAGGAAATATAAGAAAATGTGATTCAAGATGCATTTAGATATTATTTTTGGAAAAACACTTTCATAGGGATCAGGAAATTATTCAATATTAGTTGAAAAACTAGTACATTGAAAGACACCCGTAATGTAAAAAACTTAGCTACTCTCCAACCTACAAGTCATATGTACCTATCTAACTTTTATAAATAATAAATTGATTATGTTTATGCTTGAGTGATCATTATTTGTAATGTCTACGTTATTTTTAAACTGGTTAGTTGTGATATTGCAATTGAATAACAACTTGGTAACTGTTATTTAATATTTCTTCTCAGGAAGGTCTAATGTACCTACTTGACTTGAGCTTCAATTTGGTTTCCTCGCTGATTTGGTATCCATGTGATTTGGTGAATGTAGCAAATTTGTAATTGATTCTCAATTGTAATTTTCAGTACGTGGTATATTAAAAAAAAAATTCAAAGAGTACATTCGACCATGGGCCGAATAGAGGAAGAGAGGCAAGGCGGGGTTGCAGGCCAAACTTTCGGGCATTGGAGTTCTCTACATGAGTGTCCTATTTAATTTATATTTTTTTATTCGCTTTAATCCAATTCTGACAGCCCTTTTAAATTCTTTGGGTCTAAAAATATCGCTCCAATCCAAAAAAAATCTATGTTTAGGTCTGGGAGGAACATGAAGAACGACAGTATGCGCATGTTGTAGTAAATATTTTGTAAGCAATTTTGATATTATTAATGGACTTATGTGTGTTTGCTATATGTTGTTTGTTGACGAACTATTTTTTATAGTTCTGATGAGTAATATCTTGGATTGATATTTTAATTATATTTTAGGTAAATACCACATGGTTAGTTTTTGTAATTTGGCTGTTATTTTTCGTTTTTGCATTTGTAGATTCTCTTGAATAAAGTTTATTTATTTAACACTTATTATGCTTCTAATGCTCAGGTTCATATTAATTTAATTTAATTCAGTTGTTTTATTATTCACCTCTTATTAAAGTAATTTGAGGGTCTAAATTTTCCCACCTGTTAAAATACAATGGCTCCCTATTAAATCGATGACGAGGTCCAAGAACAACTGTTAGTATTCTTATTGTTTCATGAAACTAAATGAATTAGCTCTATTTCGATCACACAACTACATTAGATGCATTTTTATGTTTCTATTTGATAATGAGTGTAGTATTCATTTAATGAACTGATTTTTCATATGACATTGAGTTATGCAAATTATTTTAGTAATGTTAATATTTTTTTGTGTTGCAGTTTACTAATTGTGTTTATTTTTGGCAGATCAATACAGAATATCAAAAACCAAGAAAAATAATAGGTGTTGATTGCAGTTCACAAGAATAAAATGGTACAATCCAAACTAGAATTAATTATTGTGAGTTGTTTGTGTCAACTATTGCATCTTGATCTTTTTTGTTTCATTTAAATTGTGTTATTAAGACTTACGGGACTAATACAATAACTTTCGTGACATATATTATGTTTGGGAGATAAAAATTTTATACCAATTTCTTTATTTTAATCCTTTTGCATTTGGGTAGCTTAAAAATCCAATCATTTTGGAGATCAACTTTAACTATTGGAATCTTTAATTGGTATGCATTGTGGATAAGGAAATGGGCTAAAAATGTTATAAAGGGTCCGTTTAGTTAGGGGTGAAATACTTTTAACCGCGATAAAAAGTAAAATGGTGAAATATTTTTTCACATATTTAAAATTAATTTTTTGTTGGGTTGACATTATTAGTAAGTGTACCTTCTATAATTATGAAAGTTTAAACAAGAATAGAAAATAAAATTTAATTCTAAATAAGCAAAAACGTATTTCACCGTATCATTTTTCACCACGTTGTAACATGTTTTACCCCGAATCAAACTGAATAAATGTTTTTTGGTCCAGTGTGTTGCCTATAGGGGCTTCTTATAACACTTGTCATTATGAAATGATTGATGCCGAATTAAAGTTTACTGAAATCTTAGTTATATCATGATAAGTGCCCTATCGACATTGACATGTGTCTGATAATCCAACAAGTGAGCAATGGCATCTATGATTTCCCAGCAGAGAAACATCATAGCAACGGGATGTGTATGGCTTGCATTTATTGTATTTCACACTATTTTGGTTGTGGGAGATGCCTTACTGAACGCGATTTAGAGTGGGAAGCACGTCTAAATGCATTTTGTTCAGATTGTTGGTAGAAGAATTTTGAAATCGATGTACGATCTGCCAGCACTCATCGAGATGAAGTCGATATTACCTTATTTATGCTAAATGGTTTCCTGGATGTGCGATTCAAAGTGGAAGCCAAATGAATAGGCATAAATTCTTCACATTTATCCCCTTAATTTTGATCTTTTTATGATCTCATGCATTGTAAATAGCTTGGATTTATCTCATATTTATGATACTAACCTTTTTTGGCAAGTATTTCTTATTTTTTTGTATCTCTTATGTGTTTTACAGGTATTTCATGCAAGTTAGTTCGAAAGAGAACTCAAAACAGTGAAAGAAACCAAGAAATGGGAAGATGAAGGGATTTTTTGTAATTTTTTAGCCTTAGTACGGACGTGGGTCCAACTTAAAAGTTTAACTTATTCCAATTACAAAAACACTGAAAAAACGGCACCTCAATCCGAACTACAGTGAAGAAGTTATGATCATTCGAAGTTGAGAGAAAATCGCAAGAAAAATCGAATCGAACCGGTCCGGGGCCTTGAAACTCACTGTCTAAATTTTCATAGCGGATCGATCTGATTTAAATGGAAAATGGACCGATCCGGTCATTATTCACGCTCCAGAACCCTTACAAAATTAGTCAGCTTTCTAAGTGTGACAAATTGCCAGATAGGAGATTTTTATTATATTCTTATCTTTTAGCCAAAAGAGTTTTATGTTTTGGGGGATCTTCTAAACGACCTCTAGCCTATATATTTAGTCATTAGGACTCTTTTTATTTAGATTTCATTTATGTAAAAGTTCCTAATCAAGTAGGAACATCTAGGAGAAGAGTTTACATATTTTGCACCTTTAATTTAAGAGCTTTTCGAGTTTTTCTTCAACCTTTGACTTCTTCTTGCATGTTCTTGTTCTTCAATCGTGGTAACTTTTATTTCCAGCACTTTTATTATTATTTCTCGTGTTTAATCTCTCTTTCCAAGAAATTATGAGTTCATGCAACGTAGATAACGTAGTTTTCATTAATTTCACCATGTTTGGCTAGGTTTTTAAAGGTTGGGATGCATGAACACAACCCGATGTGGTTTGCATGTGTGTAAAATTAGTTTCCTGAATTAAATAAATTATTGAATCATGTTATGTAGTGATCACAACCATCGTAGGACTTTTGATCTCGTTTGCCCTGGGTAACCGAGATGCTTAAGAGTGCGGCGCGAGTGTAGCTATAACGACACCGCCTTGTTCTTGCCTTTGATTTCATATGGTACGGGCTACGATACCTTATATATGGAATGCTTAGGATTAATAAAGACTGGATTTAATCAATTATCTAATTCATAACTAGTTTTATCTCCAGTAAACATACTAGGAGTTGGGGGATTGTGTCCCTACCTTAATTTTCTTGCAAATATACATACACATGAGAATGAGGGATCACTACACAATCACACCACTGAGTAGTCCCATACTAAGACTCATTAGATAAATTAGATCATCAATCTCTCTCATCATAAAGTCTAGATGGACTAAATGTATGAACTAAATGGGTCAACATGCAATAACACCATCGCCTAAATCACCTGATGGATCCACATATCTCCTCATGAGAGGACGTTTATCCCGAATGTGTGATCACAATACATCGATATCCATAAAACGTCATACGTCAACATCCAAGAATACAGTGCACAATCATAATCACTTGAATCCAAAACCCATATCAATAGATTCATCGCAAGTAATGGGTATGTTCATGATGATGCTAAGATTCAGCACCACCAGGTAAGTGATGATGAGATCAAACAGTAATAACAATGGAAACCATAGATGTATATGTGTGTAGGTGTATAGAAGGGGATGAGTATAATAGGAATAAGATAATGATGTATAGTGGTTCAGCCAATTAGGCCTACATCCACTGTGTGTGTGTGATCCACTAAGTATGGGCACTAATGGCCTTAGATACAATGCCCATAAGCTCACTCTCTCTCTTTACTGTGTGTATAAGCAGAGTTTTAGCTAGGTTTACCATTCTCGATCCCTTTGCAGGGTTGTAGGTGACTAGTATATATAGGTCCTGGGGGGTGTAGTGTACCCCCCAAGCATGCATGGTGCATGTGAATGATGATCTAGCCAATCCTCTGCTGACATCTGTAGATACCACCTGTGATTAATGATGACATAATATTCCCAATCATGACTAGAAAAAGAGGTTTTTCTTTATCTCCGGGGACTAGGAATTCCCCGCCGAGGGAGAGCCAATGGAAGATGGTCCTAGAGTATGGTCCAATTCCTCAATGAAAGCGCACTCAGACCCTGGACTTAGCTTAAAGGAGAGGGTCATCGTTGACTATCTGAGAGAGTGAGGGAAAGAGGGCAGACTTACAAAATTTGAAGATTTGATGACCCCTCGCTTCCTCAAAGAAGTTGGTCTAAGGGTCGGCCCCTTGACAGAGCTATGTGAGTAGTTTTTTTTTTTTGCTCTATTTTTTATTTTTTTCAAGTGTTTTATCTTTGTCTTTGTATCTTTCTGATGTGTCGTCTCCTCTTCAGGTAGTCCAGAATATATCTCTGACCAACTTTGGGAAATGACTGCCCCAAGCTAATTATCTGGTATGGGCAAGAAAAATGGCAAAGAGCCTCAGCAGTCTCTGAGGAATTCAAAGGTCGTGGGGCCGACACCTGTTGAACCATCTACCGACAGCCACAAAAGAAAGGGCCCAGAAGTTCCTACCAACCCTCGGTCGGATTCTAGGATGAGGGCGAGGGTGGAGGCGTCTGAAGGGAGCGTCTCCTCTTCCAGCATGGGGCCCTTTTGGTCCCAAAACTTAACATTCTTGAAGGTTGAACCGTCTTCCCTCATAGCCAATCTGAGGGCGAACAAGGCTTCTATGTTCTCTACTCCATCGGTTGCCGACTACGACTTTATATACAAGATGCCTCCGGCAAAGGTGTATGATTATGATTTGCATACTCTGGCCCAGGTATTTTCTTTTACTTCATTTCCTCAGTTGAGCTTTCCACTAACTGTTCCCTCGGCCCCTTAACATGTGCCTTCTTCGGTGCAGTATGTGTGTGCCTTTACATCAGCTACCAAGTGGATGGACGAGAACCAAGAAAAATTTCATGAAGCCGAAAGGGCTATTCAGTACGAGGCTGGCCTGCAGACTGAGCTCAAGACTGCAAGGGCCGAGTTAGAGAGTGAGAAGACCAAACATGGAAGGGTTCTGAATGAGCTGACGAAGCAGCATGATGCAGATCTGAAGGCTAGGGATGACCTCTTCAAGATGAAGGAAGAAGCCCTGACCGCCCAGTTCAAGTGTGATCTAGTCGAGGCAGTGAAGAAGGCAAAGGCCGATGCAGTAGAGGCCTATAAACTTTCAGATGAGTTTCAAGGCTTCGGTCTTGAATACTTAGAAAGGGGGATCAGGACGGACTGTCGATGGGTCATCCTTAAGTTTGCTGATGTTGTCTCTTCAGTCCGCCCCTCTCTTGAGGCGGTTCAGCTGGATGACCCTCTGATTGTCGAGGCCTTAGCCCATGTGGAGTACCATGTGCATGTCAAAGGTACCGGCACGTCTGAGGCTCGACCTGTCTTGGTCATAGAAGAAACTCCCATTGATGTTGAGGCCTTTCCCTCTGATGCCGCTCAATAGGGTGGCTGTTTGTAGCCAATACCCTCTTCATGTACCACCTTTTTATACTTTACTTTTATTGAACAAACATCTATATAACATTTTGCAATATAATGCCTCTTTATGTCTGCTATGTTTGTTTCTTGCATGATTTATCTTGTGATGTTTTAAATTAATAATATCACTAACTCCTCCCTCGTCTTTCTTGAGGGTAAATGAGGGGTCATCCCCACCATTTTCCCTCATCATAGCCGAGGGTGGTTTCACACCATCTTAATGATGTTTTAAATTTCAAGTCCCCCCTCGTCTTTCTTGAGGGTAAATGAGGGGTCATCCCCACCATTTTCCCTCATCATAGCCGAGGGTGGTTTCACACCAACTCAATGATGTTTTAAATTTCAAGTCCCCCTCGTCTTTCTTGAGGGTAGATGAGGGGTCGTCCCCACCATTTGCCCTCATCATAGCCGAGGGTGGTTTCCCACCAACTTAATGGTTTTAAATTTAAAATCCCCCCTCGTCTTTCTTGAGGGTAAATGAGGGGTCGTCCCCTCCATTTTCCCTCATCATAGCCGAGGGTGGTTTCACACCAACTTAATGATGTTTTAAATTTCAAGTCCCCCCTCTTCTTTCTTGAGGGTAAATGAGGGGTCGTCCCCACCATTTTCCCTCATCATAGCCGAGGGTGATTTCACACCAACTTAATGATGTTTTAAATTTCAAGTCCCCCTCGTCTTTCTTGAGGGTAGATGAGGGGTCGTCCCCACCATTTGCCCTCATCATAGCCGAGGGTGGTTTCCCACCAACTTAATGGTTTTAAATATAAAATCCCCCCTCGTCTTTCTTGAGGGTGAATGAGGGTCGTCCCCACCATTTACCCTCATCATAGCCGAGGGTGGTTTTAACGAGTATAACCCTACTCATACTAGAATTAATCAAACATAAAATGAGGGACCAATGTGACATTCTCATTTACATTCAAAGTGTTCTATTGGAGCAACACACTCATTACAACTGTGGTCCGATAGGACGTTACAAAATTATTGATAGTACTTCTTCAAATGATCTGCAGTCCAGGGGATGGAAAAGGATTCACCTTCTAGGTTTTCTAGTCTATAGGTTCCAGGGACAACTTCACCAATGACCCTATATGGGCCATGCCAATTTGGGTGGAGCTTGTTATGCTTTTGCCAAGTCTTTTTGAGGACTAATTCCCCTACTGCGATTGGCCTTTATCTCGGCGTCTTCCCTCCTTTCCTCGATCAGGTCTAAGTCAAGTCTCCTTTCTTCCATATTTCTTCGGGGGTCATACATTTGGACCCTGTGAGTAGGAAACCCAATCTCGGTGGGGATGACGGCTTCTGAGCCATAAGCCAGTATGAATGGGGTTTCTCTTGTAGAGGTATTTATCGTCGTCCTATAGGCCCACAGTACAGCATATAGCTCCTCAACCCATCTTCCTTTTGCCTCCTCAAGTCTCTTTTTGATCCCGTCTAGGATTGTCCTATTTGTAACTTCCGTTTGCCCATTAGCCTGAGGTCGACCTGGGGTAGAGAAGAATGTAATACCCCGTATTTTTATGCTATAATCAATTTGGGGATTTATTAAATTTAATGTGAATTAATTATTTAATATAAATTCGGAAATTAACTATGTTATAATTATTAACGTGATGAGAGTTAGTAATTATGGAAAATTTGTTAAATATTACTAATGAACAAAGTAATATATAATATTGGTTATATTAAATGGCACGAGTGAATAAAATGATAATTTTAGAAATTTGAGTTGGGACGCGCCCGTGTCACTTCGGGACTAAATATTGATGAATAAAAGTGAATATATTATAAGTCGCTCTTATGGTCATTTTGAGTGCGCTAAAGTTTCCGTAAGGGTCGAGATAGTCAGAAAAGTGTACCCGGAGGTTTAATTTGGGGATCGGGGCGTTTTTAGGCTTAATTAGTACCCCGGGAGGGCGTTTTGGACATTTAACATTTTTGGGTAATTAAACCCACGAAAATTCAAGGGATATATCATATGTCTAAGGTTGTCTTCTAGGGTTAAAACAACCAAAGACAAGTGACGGCCATAGGAGAGGGAAGGAGAGGCTTTTCCAAGCAATCCAAGGCCAACGATTCACCCGGTTGCACCGCCACCACCACCAACGCGTAGATCGCGCGATGGGGAACGCAACCACACCAAATTTGTCATCAAACTAGAACGTCAAAAATCTAAGGTAAGTGTTTATCTTTCTTATCTTCATTAATGCATCACTCATGTCAGTCTAGGGATGATTAGGATGAGTTTTATGGAAGAAAACCCAAATTTGAGATAGGAAATCGCATGTAGTAATGGTTTAAATGTTATTCTGGAAATCCCTTCACATGTAGAGGATTAAACCATGAAATTTTGATGTTTTAGAAGAAGAAAATTCTGGAAAAGATTGATTAGAACCATATTAAAGAGATTTCTAGCGTTCTTGAGATTTACATGAATTTTGGCCTGTTAATCCATGATTATTAATGGAAATTTGCATGCTTTACGTAAAAGATGTATGGAATGGATTTATATTATTAGTAGTATAAATTTCTGGACATTTGGGGATGAAAAGTTTGGATTTGGATGGAGTTATGTGAGAAAACCCGTAACGGGTAACTGCAGAATTCGCCATACCTGCTTGATCGATCGATCGAGCCAAGAGCTTCGATCGATCGAAGGTTCGATCGATCGAGCCCCAGACCTCGATCGATCGACCCCTTCTGGCAGGCTCATATTTCCCCTTTTTAAATTAGTTGAATTCAATTTAAAGAGAAATAACCCTTGGACACCCTTATTAAAATGTTTTGGGAGATAAAGATGACCAGTAGGATTTATTAATGAATAAGAGACCTTTAATGTAAGGCGAAATCTATATTTTTGGAGTGTTTATACCTAAGGGACGATGAAATTTTGTATTAAAGGGAGAGATTACGTAAAATGGTTACGATGGAAAATAGATGAATACCTACTGAATTTTTATACTTGGGAGGATAGAGTCCATGAGTGTTACGTAGTAAGTTGGAATAATACCTCAAATTAAAGTTAGAGACGGACCGTTATACGTGATAACTAATAATGAGATATGAGGATAAATGTCGTAACTATGGGATTTGAGATGTACCTAAAATTGATATGGTAATATTAGTATAGTTATATGATTGTGTATATATATACTATCTATGTGTGAAAATCGTGCCCGCGCTACTTGCTATCCCTGAGGTTACCGCGCTGGGACAGTCTTATATCGATGGGACCTTTATGAGGGATATTGACTTGTACCCTAGAAGATAGATATCCTTGGTAAAGTCTATCGAATCGATAGTTCAGACGGTCCTAAGAGACGTGGGAGCATGTGCTATCCTCTTAGAGACTTGAAATCTATGCTTCGCCTCAATATTGTTTGTGTATGTGTTAATACAGTTCGAGAGTGATTCCGAGCTTATATTTCCCTTAGTACGAGAGATACGGGGATTGGATAGCAGAGTATGCACACACCATAATTTTTATGTGGGGTGCTGTTAGAATATATATATTATACGAGTATTTAATATATATATGAAATTCTGAAATTTGGAACTGTCTACTGTGTTATGGTAAGTAAGAAATGAATCTTGACTTCAATTTGGAAATACTTGTTTGAAAAGTATAATATGACACTGGGAAACTTTATTAATAAATAAAGTTAAAAAGAGAGCTTTGTTATCAAATGAGACTTTACTTTTAAACAATTACATCGTTCAGTTTTAAATCTTACGAGTAACCTAAGATAAGTTAAATCATTGGGAAGTTTAGTGTGGTATAAGATAGATAATCCATCGGAAGGTTAATACGATAGGCGTGCACATTAGAAGAGAGGTGAGAATTTCTCAAGAGAGTGTTGCACTAATATGTTGTTGCATTGGCCTGTATACAATTCAAATACTTGCTAAACGAATTTTAAATCATATACACTATCGGGCTCTGGCCCGTTTCTATTTCTCTTTCTCTCTTGTATATATATGTATATATTACAGGTGCCCAGCCACAGGGGCATCTTGCATAGAATCCTTTGGAAGGAATGTGTTGCAGCTTAGGTGGAAGTTGCAGGCCTCTTGTATAGACGACTTCAATTATTTGACTCCACTCCTAGAACATTCATTTAGTGGGGCATGTGTCGCCCTTTCCATTATTCAATTGTTTATTTGGACATTGTAATTCAGATATTTCTAGTATTGTCACTTTGGGATTTATTACTATCTGGATGTTTTACTTTAAGTTTTAATGTTGGGATTTAGTTGTTGAATGTTTAAATTATTTGGATTATATGTTTTAGGATTATTGTGGTGTGATTCTTTAAATATTGTATTGTTGTAAATAATTAAATCTTTGTTTTCAAAATAAATTTTGGAAAGTAATGTTAAAAAAAAATGGTTTTGACACTTAGCTTAATTAATTATGGTGTTTAAATTGGAATAGTTATTTTTACGACAGTGATGCTAAGAATGAACCAACTGTTCACCTTGATTTTTAATTTAATAAAGGAGTGATCGCCCGGTATTTAATTAGGCGGGGTGTCACAAAGAATTGTTCGATACTCACCCTTTCACATTACTTCTCTAGAGATGTATTCTTGAATTGAGTCCCGTTATCTGAGATGAGGGTGTTGGGGAGACCATATCTGCAAATAATATTTTTCCAGATGAACTGGAAGGTCTTCTGCTTTGTAATTATGACCATCGACTCCGCCTCCACCCATTTTGAAAAATAATCAATCGCTACGATGAGGAATCGATAGTTATTGACGGCTCTAGGCAAGGGTCCTACCAGGTCAATCCCCCATACTGCAAATGGCCATGGGGATGTAATGGAGGTAAGAGGTTGATGGGGTTGGTGAGGGATGGTGGAAAATCTTTGACATTTATCACACTTTTTTACATATGTCGTGGCATCTTTCCCCAAGGTTGGCCACTAGTACCCCTGGGTGACCACCCCCTTCACTAAGAACCTGCCCCCAATGTGGCTTTAACATGACCCCTTGAGCACGTCTTGCAAAATGTGCGGGAGTTCAGACAGGTGTATACATCTAAGTAAGGGGAGCAAAAACCCCTTTTTATACAAGGTGTCTCCGATGACAGTGAATTTCGCAACTCTGTATCTCAGCTTATTCCTTTCTTGCCTTTCTTCTGATATCTCCCCCTCTTTAATGTATCTAATTAGAAGGTCTATCCAATAGACTTCCATGGAAACATTTAAGCAATTTCCAAGTGTTCCCTCAACATCTTCAATAGTTGGACGAAGCAAAATTTCCACTGCCACTGTCCTCCTGATATATGTCCTAGTTACCGAGGCCAACCTAGCAAGTGCATTAGCTCGGCCATTATCGAGCCTAGGTATCCTCTTTAATTTCACTTCTCTGAAGCTCTTCAATAGTGACTTCACTTTCTCAAGATATTTGGCCATCCGTTCATCCTTGGCCTCGTAGGCTCCTAGTATCTGATTCACTACTAGCCTAGAATCGCTGTGGACTAAAATCTGGTCGACACTAAGGGACTTGGCCAAGTAAAGGCCTACTATCAAGTCCTCATATTCAGACTCATTGTTGGAGGCTTTGAAGTTAAACCTCAGGGCGTACTCAATGTCTGTGCCATCGGGTGCTGATACTATCAGTCCACCTCCACTTCCTCTATAGCAGGAGGACCCGTCAATGAAGAGGCTCCACACAGTCTATTCTTCTGAGAAATTTCCCTCGGTGAGGGACCCCTGTCTAAAGAGATATCTTCCCTCTTCATTTTCAGCCAGTTTTCCTCGAGCGTCACTTGTTTTAGCCTTATCTGAGGGTGTGTCGGTGAGTCTGCCTTGTAGGGTATCTGTCTTCCTGAGGCTCTCATCTTTAGCATCATCATCTTCCCAAGTAAATTCAACCATGAAATCTTCTAATGCTTGCCCTTAATGGCCATCCTTAGTTGATATACAATGTCAAACTCTCCCAAGTCTATAGCCCAGGCCATTAGCCTCCCCGATTTTTCTGGCTTGTGCAAGACCTGCCTAAGAGGAGAGTCGGTGAGGATGACCATTGTATGGGATTGAAAGTACCGCTTTTTTTTTCTTGATGCATGGATCAAGGCATAGTCTAACTTCCCTATCCTTGGGTATCTTTGCTCTGCCCCTTGGAGTGCCTTACTGTTGAAATATACGGGCTTTTATACCCAGTCCTCCATATAATGGCTACGCTGATGGCTGAGTCTGAGACGGCTAGGTACACATGTAGTCGTTCACCTTGTACTGGTCGCGACAACAGCAAGGGAGATCCTAAGTATACCTTTAGCTCCTTGAAAGCCTGATCACACTCTTCGCTCCACTCAAATCCTTTCTGAGAATGTTGAAGAATGGTAAGCACCTGTCTGTGGCTCTGGACACAAACCTATTCAAAGCAGCCACTCGCCCTATGAGCCTTCGAACGTCTTTGATGGTCTTCGGGGTCTTTATTTCTATGAGGGCCTTTATCTTTTCAGGATTGGCCTCGATGCCTCTTTAGTTGACAATGAACCCCAAGAACTTCCCTGCTCCGACCTCGAAGACACATTTGGTTAGGTTGAGCTTCATTAGGTACTTGTCCATTATATTAAAGGTCCTCTCGAGGTCGGCCACATGATCCTCGGCCTTTAAACTTTTGGTCAGCATGTCATCTACATAAACCTCCATAGACTTCCTAATTTGGTCTTCAAACATTTTATTCACAAGGCATTGATACGTTGCCCTCGCATTTTTTAGGCCAAAGGACATGACCCTATAACAGTATGTCCCCTTATCGGTAATGAAGGTTATTTTCTCCGAGTCTTCAGGGTTTATGAAGATCTGGTTATACCCTGAATAGGCATCCATGAAGCTCATGAGCTCATGGCCTGCGGTAGTGTCTACCATCTGATCAATGCGGGGGAGAGGGAAGCTGTCTTCGGGACAATATTTCTTGAGGTCTATGAAGTCTACACACATCCTCCACTTCCCGTTAGCTTTTAGGATAATGACTACGTTAGACAACCATTTGGGGTAGATGACCTCTCTAATAAGCTCTGCATCTTCTAGCTTCTTGACCTCATCCCTGATGACCTCATACTTATCCCGAGAATAAATTCTCCTCTTTTGCTTTACTGGTTTTGCACCCTCTACCATGCTGAGCTTGTGGCTCATAATTTTGGGGTTGATCCCCGGCATATCTGCGTGGTTCCATGCAAAGACACTCTGTCTTCTCCTAAGCAGCTTGATGAGGTCTTTTTTTACGTCTATCTTCAGAGCTTTGCCGACTTGAACAGTTTTTTTTTGGCTCATCCTCATTGAAGATGATGGATTCTACCTCTTCTGCGGCTGCGGCTTCTCCTTTCTTGAGTTTTTTCTCATCCCTAGGGTCCAGGGTGTCAGTATTATAGGTGGTTGTTGCCTTCTTGTGCGCCTCTCTTTCTTCGGCGAAGTTGAAGTAGCATTCCCGTGTCGTCATCTGGTCTCTTTGAACTTCCCCTACCCCGTAAGGAGTCGGGAATTTGATCATCTGATGAACCGTAGATGGCACGGCCTCAACCCCCTTGAGAGTTACCCCCTAGTATAATGTTGTACGTCGAGAAGACATGTCCATCCATCACGAAGAAGCTGACCTTCTTGGTAAGCCATCTCGGCCATTCATCCCCCATCCTGACATCGGCCTCATACACTCCTAGAGGGTGAAATTTTTCCCATTGAACCCAATCAATGGGTGATGGTATGGGACGAGTCTAGCATGGCTAAGGCCTAAGGCTTTGAAGCACGGCCAAAACACCACATCTGCAGAGCTACCCCCATCTACCAAGATCCTCGGTAACTCACATCCGTGGACCCTGGTAGTGATGACTAGAGGGTCATCATGCGGTGATAAGAGGCCTTTGAAGTCCATTCTTGATAATCCCACTATCAGAGTATCCATATCAACCTTCTTCCTCTTTTCTGACTTTTCCTCAACAGAGGTTGAGTGTACAGCTTTTCTCACTGCCTTGCCTTTAGCTACATGGGCCTTCCTGTTTGCGACCTCTGACCCTACTCCTGCTAGTCCCCCGGAGATCATCCCAACATTGAGAGAGATCATATTAAGTCTCTTTACAGGGCCGTGGTAATCCCTCGGAGGGAGGTCGGGGTCATCCTCATCATCATAAGGGTCGTCCCTTCTGTTTGGAGGATCTTCTCGGCATGCATCACCTCTCTTCTTTTTGGGGTCGTCCCCTCGGCCCCTCTTGAAGGCATCTTTGTCGACGTACTTCCTAAGATTCCTTTCTTTTAGCATTTTTTCAATCTTATCTTTCAGGGCAAAGCATTTGTCTATAACGTGGCCATGGTCTTGATGAAATTCACACCACAGGTTTTTATTCCTCTTGTGGGGGGGGCTGCCCTCAACTTTTCAGGCCACTTCAGGGACTGATCACTCTTAATCTCATTGAGAATATTCTCACAGCTGACCGTCAGAGGGGTGTAATCAGCAAACTTGTCATCTTTAGACCTCTTCTTCCCCTCTTTATTCTTCTTATGGTACTTACCTCCACTAGTGATTCCTTTTCGTCTTCGTATTTTATTGCCATCGCCTCTTCGGCATTCATAACCTTTCCTGCTGTTGATAGCAATTCATCCATTGTCCTTGGAGGGTCTTCAGCAAGCTTCCATAACAGCTTCCCCTTCTAGAGTCCTCCAATGAGGGCGGTCATGGCTATGTTCTCCTTATAGTCTTCAACCTCTAACTTTTCTTTGTTGAATTTGGCTATGTAGTCTCTTAGACTCTCGTTCTTCCCCTGCTTAACATAGAGCAGGTGTATGGTCTTCTTCTGTGGCCTCACCCCAAAGCAAAAGTTATGGATAAACCGATATTCCAACTGCTTAAAGTTTTCAATGGAGTTCTTTGAAAGAGACATATACCAGATGTGTGGAGCCCCAGTCAGAGTGCCAGAAAGGCACGACACCTCATCTCATCTGAGATAGAGTATATGCATGCTTCTTATTGGTACATCTCAATATGGTGGACAGGGTTGGTACTCCCGTCATATTGAGGGGTGACCGCTGGTGGCTTGAACTTGGACGGCATGGGGAAGTTGATGATCTTCGCCACAAAGGGTGAGACTATGGAGTATTCTCTTTGCAGAGGGTCCCGGCTCTTCAGGATGTCACCGATTTTATCCTCCATCCTTTGTATCGAGTCGTTCCATGGCCTTGTAAGGTCGGCTTGGCCGATGTTATCCCCTGCCGCTTCTTTATGGTTAACGTAAGGTTCCACTGCGGCATATCTATATCGGATGTTTACTTCTCCCTAACCGTCATCCCATCCGTGGGGTCGTCCCCCATGGGGCCGGCCATCTACTGCCTCCCTTCTGGACCTCGCAACACTTCTCTATTGGGATAATTTTTCTCTCAAGTCATTTACGGGACCTAGACTCTCGAAGGACAACCCTCTGCTTAAACGATCGAAAGTAGAGCCCCTCGGGCAATCGTCAGGATTTTGCCTTCCATACTTTTCTCTTCTTTCCTGGAAAGGTCGCACAGCATTGTTCGAGACCTCATACGGCTCCCAGCATTCTATGCGGGCCTCCTCCCCCTCCAGATCATCATACCTGTCTTCTGGGCAAGGGTTTCCCTGCCCCCCCCCCCCAAGCGTAGACGTCGGGGGTCAGCAGCATCCCTCCGCCGCTGAGGAGGCGACAAGTCTTTGCGTGGTGCCTGGGGTGGTCCCCTGGCCTCATGCTGCCGCTGGAGTAATCATCTCCAGTGAGACTCCCTGTGGTCTTAGTATATTTTGACTAAGAGCTGTGAACTGCTCCTGCATAATCCGTTGGCTTGCTTCCAGAGACTTCTAGGCGGCCGCCACATCAGCCATCTCAGACTGAGGTGATGGTTGACTGGAACAGGGTCCTTCTCCACTATCCGGTGGAGGAAGAGGTGGTGGTGGCATCTCCGGTGCCATGTGTTTGAGCTATAGAGAGCTGAAAGATCAAAAGACTGATGAACTTGAAAACCTTAATGGGTCTCTTTCAAAGGTGAAACAGCTCCACAAAGGGGGTGATCCGGTTCACCACCAGAGTGCCCGGTGGGGTGAAGCTGTATCAAGGAAGAGCTATTTTCTCGTTCCTACAGACGGCGCCAAACTAATGATGCTAAGATTCAACACCACCAGGTAAGTGATGATGAGATCAAACAGTAATAACAATGGCAGCCATAGATGTATATGTGTGTAGGTGTATAGAAGGGGATGAGTATAAGAGGAATAAGATAATGATGTATAGTGGTGCAGCCAATTAGGCCTACATCCACTGTGTGTGTGTGATCCACTAAGTATGGGCACTAATGGCCTTGGATACAATTCCCATAAGCTCATTCTCTCTCTCTACTGTGTGTATAAGTAGAGTTTTAGCTAGGGTTACCATTCTCGATCCCTTTGCAGGGTTGTAGGTGACAAGTATATATAGGTCATGGGGGGTGTAGTGTACCCCCCCAAGCATGCATGGTGCATGTGAATGATGATCTAACCAATCCCCTGCTGACACCTGTAGATGCCACCTATGATTAATGATGACATAATATTCCCTCAGGTGAGGGGGTGATATTATTATAACGGTCTTCCACGTGCCATGTGAGTCCCACGCACACTGTTCCACGCGTCTCCCAAATCACGCGCTGTGATGATGTCATCCTCGGCCTGCGATGTGAGGCCGAGAGAAAAGTTCCTGCTGGTAGCGAGCCTGGCCTAGTTTGGGCCTCGTATTGTCGTACCCTCGTAGGGTCGTCCAGGACATGATGAGGGGGTCGACCCCTTGAAGGGTCGTCTGGATCATGATGAGGGGTCGGCCCCTTGAAGGGTCGTCTGGACCATGATAAGGGGTCGTCCCCTTGGAGGGTCGTCTGGACCATGATGAGGGGGTCAGCCCCTTGAAGGGTCGTCTGGACCATGATCAGGGGTCGGCCCCTTGAAGGGTCGTCTGGGCCTGATGATGGGTCGGCCCCTTGAAGGGTCGTCTGAGCCTGATGAGGGGTCAGCCCCTTGAAGGTTCGTCTAATATTGGTTGAGAGATCATCTTGGCCTCGTCCTGGTGGAGGACACCCTCGGCCTGGACGAGGGTATATATGGTAATATTAGTTCATAAAATCACAGAGTTTATATAGCATATAATTTCATGCGTACGCAATTAATCCCAAATCCCGAACAGTGGATTGTTAACTTTATTATAGGTCCACTATTTAACACCCCGCCTATTTTAACCACAGATGATCAGTCCTTCATTAAAACAAACATTAATCTCATTTGTTTCATTCTTAACATCACTGTCAAAAACTTTTTAAATTACTAACCACCTATGTTAAATTAAGTCGGTGTCAAAATTGTATCTTTCATTAATCAGACAACAACACGAGGAATAAAATAATCTAAAACATCCACACAGTAAAATAGTCTAAAACATTCCAAGATAAATAACTGAATAAAACAATACCGAATAAACCATTGGTTCCTAAATAAATCCAACTACAAGTCTAAACTAAATATAACCAAGTCTGATAACTACTGACATAAAATGTTGAATAGTCCGAAGGGAAAACAAGCCCAAATGTAAATACTGAAATGAAATTCTATATAGGAATGAATAACTGAAGCGTCTATATCAAATCCTACAAACCTCCATACAGTTGTAGCGACGCATCCCTGGAATGAGTTATCAATCTTGGTGTCCCTGTGGCAGGACACATAAAATGTTTTCAAAAAATAGAAAGATAGAATTGACATGGGTCAAAGCCCGAGAAAGCCTTTTGAAAATATTTAGCAAGTATTTAAATTACAATTTAAAATATGTTAGTTCAGGGTACACTCCCTTGAGTTCCTCACCTATCATCTAATGTGCACACATAGCGCATCCTACCTAGCTATGCTAGCTAGCCTAACTAGGCACTCGAATCTAACTATCCAGAAAAGGTTCATCTCTCCCATACTACCCATACAATACGCTACCGCTAACTCCAATAACTAATATCACCCGCATATTATTATTGAATCATTTTAATTAAGTTCCCCATACTTTAGTCACTTTTAGATATGCACTATATATCTTCCTACTATCACACAAGTAGAATAATCACACATTATTATAACACCATTAATTAAGTTACATCGCACTTACGTTACTTTTAGATATACAATATCTATCTTTTCTACTATCACACAAAAGTAGATAAATCACACTTGTATATATTTATCACACTACATATATACAACTATAGCATCCCTGGAATGGCCCCTCGTGATGTGGGCTTACTCTGTTATCAAGTCCATGCACCTCTCGTACCAAATCAAGAACCGTTAGTTTGACATGTCTCCTCGAACCCAAAATCAATCAACACACAATGGAGGCAAACATGGTTTTAAGTCTTTGGGACACGCACATGCCTAACGTACCCAAATGACACGTCGATCCCATTAATACACACCCATAGTGAGCCGCCCTAAGTTCCATATTCTGTGGAACACATCCAGACCTCACTGGAATCATTAAGGAGGGATCACCCTCTGCGCGAAAACCTCTGGATAGCAGGCGGCGTAGGTATGTTCACACACATGGCAAATCATATCATAGGTGTTCACATAACCTATATATATATATATATATATATTCAGGATAAGTATACAAACAACCTATAAACATTCCCAGTATAGGAATACACACAACCTATTAATATAGCCAGTATATGTATACACACAACCTGTAATATATCTGGTACGTAGTACATATCTCTCGAATACTTAACGTACTATCAATTTACCCTTATGACCTCTCATGTATATTTTCGAGTATCGCTCACTACCCGAAGGGTCCTAGTTATCCCTTAAGTAAATTCAGTAGTCAATACCACCCTATACTACTGGTATAAGTCTTAGGTTATTCACTCTTCCCATAACCCCAAAATGTAAATTCCTGATACATCTCTCAATCAATTAAACATCGTCAGTCCAAGTCCCTCAAGAAGAATAATCAAACCTTAATCATGTACTTATTGACCTCCCCTAAGTCCTTGCATAAATATTAAACTTATCCTAAAGTTTTCTTATAATTAATCTCTAAAAAATTAACAAATAAAATCTGGGGAAAAAAGGTCACTCGAATCGGTTTTGGTATGGGGACGAACCGGTTCGATGCTGAACTGGTTCTGGGAGGTAGCCAAATCGGTTCTAACCCTGACACTTCTTCTTCGATGTTACGGGCTTTTTCCATTTTTATTTAATAAAACCTCTCTCAAACAATCCCAGAATCCCATCCAACGCTATCCAACATCAAATATATGTGTGTAGATGATTTCTAATGTAAATCATTCATTAAATTCATATGAAATCCACCCAAGAATATATTTAAACCCCATAAACCTCAAAACCCTAAGTTATCGTGTTCTTCATGAGTAATCAAGAAAATACCCAAATTTCTTCCATTATTTTTATAAGGACAAATTTTAAATCGAGTCATTTGTATTATTGGCTACATTTCGTTGGAAAAAACGCTTTTGGGTCATATCATGTCAATCAACTTTCAACCATGGAGAATTGGGCATTCAAAGTTCACGCTACATCAAAACGTATTCCAATTCCATTTTCCTAAAAGGTATATGACCAAACATCTTTTTTAAGTGTTGGAGTAATTTTAATTTACCAAAAATGTTTATGAAAATTTTTTGGAATTAATTTTAAATTTTTTTATATAGAAAAAGAATTCTCATTAGAAGTTCTTCCAGGCCATTCGAACAACCTGGATCTAACGATCCAGCCCAGCCTGCACTGGTATCTCGTTAGAAGTTCATTAGAAATGTCGTTCGAATGAACTCGTTCGAACAAGGTTTCTAACGACTTATCTAACAACTGTACTGGACTATCGTTAGATATCTCGTTCGAACCAAGGTCGTTCGAAAGACCTCGATCGAACGAGATTCGTCAGTTTTGAATTTTTTTTAACTTCTTTCCTGCAGTTATTTTAAATAACTGTCATTGTCCGCTACTTTTCTGGTTTAATAATATGGACGAAAATCAGTTTTTAACAATGGACTTGCACATTTTTTAGAAAACAACTCTTGTCTTCCTTTTGTAAGAAAACACTCCAACACAAATCTAATTTTTGATTGAACCAAAACGCCAAGCTTTCAACCTGAATTTCATCAGGGAAATATGTGGTGGATTTCTGCGTCCTAGATAATTGGAGACGGTTCTTTGGCCTTCGGTGGATATCGAGACACGAGCAGTATTGTGCAACACATTGGAGCTTCGCGTACTACAAACGGAGGTATTGGAGACAGCGTTAACAAGTCTTTGTGAGTCAAGTCTGTAAGTCTTTTGAGTCTCTTTACAAAAACATATTTGTAGTGGATTTATCTAGGCCCAGCCGTCCGAGGTTTTTCCCATTTGGGTTTTCCTTGTACATCCGCGCGTTGTGGTTGTGATTTCTTATTTCATTGCTTATAATCACCTAGATGTATGTGTAGGATAAAAAGGATAAAATTTGTCTAATTTCTATCTCTTAATCAAGTTAAATATCCCATCACCTTAATTGATAATTGGTCATGCTAACTTACTAATTAGCAAAGGATATTTAAATTGGAATATTTCTCTATTTGGAAAATTTTTATAAGTGTAGTGTGTGTATTCTTTGAAATAACTACAGTTGATATAACCTTACAACTTCAAATTGGTATCAGAGCAAGTCTCTAAAAGTTATTTAGATGAATCCTGGAGGTTATATGGAAATTTTTTCGTCGAATAGAACACCTATGTTTGATGGAACTAATTACACCTATTGGAAAGCACATATGAAATCTGCCCTTAAATCAATTGATAAACGTGTTTGGGTTGCCGTTGAAAGAGGATGGTCCCCCCTACTATGATTGTTGATAATGAAACTATTTTAACACCTGTAGAAAATTGGAGTGAGGGTGAATGAAAATTTTGCAACGTTAACTCTAAAGGTTTAAATGCCTTATTTAGTGTTGTAACTCCTGATGAATTTCGTCGTATAATGACGCGTGAGACATCAAAGGAGGCTTGAAATATTATCCAAGTTACTCATGAGGGAACTAGTGTAGTTAAAGCATTAAAACTTCATAACTTAACAACTCAATTTGAAACCATCACCATGAAACAAATAGAAACGTTTGATGAGTTTTATGCTCGTATATCTGATATCGTTAATTCTTGCTTTAACTTTGGTGATAAAATTCCAGAAGATCGTGTTGTTAAGAAAATACTTAGATGCCTTCCTAAGTGGTTCTTTCCAAAAGCCGCAGTTCTTAATTCCTTAGGAAATCTAAATACTTTAAAACTTGAAGAGCTTGTTGGTGATCTTCAAACATATGAATTAGATATGTTTCCTAAAGATAACAAAACCAAAGATAACGGTGTTGCCTTGAAAGTAAAGAAAGAAGAAGTGTCTGAGTCTGGTATAGATCGTGATGATATAGCTCTATTTGCTAAATAAATTTAAAAAAATTCTCAAGTTCAAAAAGCAAAACTCAAAATTTGAAAAACTGAAATTTCAAAACAACAAAAACAAAGGTAATAAAATTTTTAATAATCAGGACCTAAGAAGTTTAAGAGAGACAAATTTAAAAAGGATGATTCGGAGAGATGCTTTGAGTGTGAGGGATGTGGTCATAGAGCGTATGAGTGTCCTACTAAACTTAAGAGACAATGTAAAGAAAAAATAGTTTACAATGCTACTCTAAGCGACAGTGATAGTGAGTCTGAAGACTCTGATGACTTTACCCTGTCTAAGAATAATTTCACTGACTTTATAGCAAGTCATGCCAGTGATTCTAGTGAGTCACACCCTAATGCTAAAAATTCTAAGCATGATCTTGAGGTTGCTTACACTCAATCAGCAAGTAGTAACGAAAAAGGAAGTGAGAGTGAAGTAGATGAGAGTGAATTACAATCTGCCTATTATGAACTATGCGCTGAGTCTCTTCATATTCAAAAGGTAAATAAAAGATTAACCTTTAAAGTCTTAACTTTAGAAAAGGAGTTGAAAAGCCTGAAGGAGAAGGAGGCTTTAGTTAATCAACTCGAGGCCATTAAGATATCCCTTTCTGAAAAGCTTATCGTGGTAGGTAAAGAAAAATGTGATTTAATTAACTCCTTAGAAGGCGTAAACAAAGATCTTCATGATTCTTTAGAGATTAGAAAATATCTTTAAGATAAAATTGTCCAACTTGAAAAACATCTGGAGTCATCTAGGGAAGTTAAAATCACTCTTGAAGATAATTCAGGAAGAATGGGTAAATTATTTCTAGGTCCAGTTTTAGGATATAAGGAAAAAAGTTACCAAGAGAGGAAGGGTATAGGATATGAAGAAGGAGAGTCATCCAAAGTTAAACTCGAACCCGTAGCTAAGTTTGTCACCAAAACAAATCCTCCTAAACCTTATCTACCTAAAATATGTCCACCTAAGAAATCTCCGAAAGTGACTCCAAAAGAACCCTATGTGTGCACTTATTGTCACAAATGGGGTCATCTTAGAGATTTTTGTTACAAGCTTGGGAAGAACTCTTATTTCACAACTTCTAATTCACACTTTAGCTCCTTTTCCAGCCTTAAGAACCAAGTTACAATCTATTCAACTCTTCGAAAGATTCAATGGAAAATTTTCTAAGGTTCTCTATAAATCAAGGAAATAATTACAATCAAAAGACTAGAATCAACAAAGGGAAATAAACAACTCAATCATGGGTTAAGAAAGATAATACCGATAAAGCTTTTGTTGCTCATGTTGCACTTAAGGCTTAAAATACCTCCCAATGGTACTTTGATAGTAGTTGTTCGAGACATATGACCGGTGATAAATCTTTGTTTACCACTCTTGAAAACTATAAAGATGGTAAGGTCACCTTTGGGGATGGAAGTAAATCTACAATTATGGGTATAGGATCTATTACAATTTTCCAGTTTCCTAAACTTGAAAATATCCTTTATATTGATGGTCTCAAGGCAAATTTGATAAGTATTATCCAATTATGCGATGAAAATCTTGATGTTAAGTTTAGTCAATCTGAGTGCACCGTATATGATAAATCGGGTGAGGCTATTTTACAAGGTGTGAGAAATAGTGATAATTGCTATGAAATAGTTCCTAAGTCCTCTTTAGTTTGTAATAGTGCAAAAGCCTCATCTGCCGATCCTTGGCATCAACTGTTAGGTCATGTTAAATTTAGATATCTTGATCGATTAGTGAGAAAGGAGCAAGTTCGAGGTTTACCATCTCTAGGAAAACCAACCTCCACTATTTACGGGCCTTGTCAATTAGGAAAGCAAATTAAGAATCCACATAAAAAGTTAAACTCTATAACTACCTCTCGTGTCTTAGAATTGATTCACATGGACCTTATGGGTCCCATTCGTACTGAGAGCATAGGAGGAAAGAGATATATTTTAGTGATGGTGGATGATTTTTCAAGATACTCCATAGTAGGCTTTCTAAGAGAAAAATGTGAGACTGTTGATTTTCTCACTGTTAAATGTAGGGTTCTTCAAAATCAACAAGGCGTTACCATAAATCGTTTTAGGAGTGACAATGGAACCGAATTCAAGGAATCCGGTGTAAATGCCCTTTGTGATGAAATAGGAATTAAGCATGAATTCTCGGCCATTCGAACACCACAACCAAATGGTATAGTTGAAAGAAAAAATCAAACAATCCAAGAAATGGCAAGATCTATGCTCCTAGGAAGGAATGTGCCTCGTAGATTTTGGGCCGAAACGGTTAATACCGCATGTCACACCGTAAATAGGGTTTATTTGCGTCCTAATACTAACAAAACTCCATTCGAATTATGGACTGTCAAGAAACCAAACTTGGCCTATTTTAGAGTTTTTGGCAGTCCTTGTTATCTCCTTAGGGATAAAGAACTCCTAGGTAAATTTGACTCAAGGAGTGATGAAGTTATTTTCCTAGGATATTCTCAAAACAGTAGAGCTTTTAGAGTTTTCAACTTAAGTAGTTCAAAAGTCATGGAATCAATAAATGTTGTAATAAAAGACGATGCTCCAGCCACATTTATTAAAAATGATGAAGATTTGTCATGTGAGTGTGATATTGTTCCCGATGTAGAAAATATTGAGTCTCACACTGACTTGGTTGTTCCCTCTACTGAAAGAAAGGATCCTTCTCCTTGGTTTCTTAAAAGTCATGACCTTTCAAAAATTATAGGAGATTCCAAGGTAGGTGTCAAGACTAGGGCTCAATTAGAAAATAAAGTTACATATTTGTGCTATACTTCTAAAATTGAACCTAAAAACTTTAAAGAAGCGTTAAAAGATGAACATTGGATTAATGCTATGCAAGAATAATTGTTTCAATTTAAGAAAAATGATGTTTGGGAATTAGTCCCTAGGCCTTCTAATACTAACGCCATTGGTACCAAATGAATCTTTAAAAATAAAATGGATGAAAATGGTGTCATTGTTCGTAACAAAGCTAGGTTGATTGCCCAAGGATACACCCAAATATAAGGTATTCACTTTGAAGAAACTTTTGCTCCGGTTTCTAGGTTAGAGTCGGTTCGCCTTTTAGTAGCCATAACATGTCACCTTAAATTTAAATTATATCAAATGGATGTCAAAAGTGCATTTTTAAATGGTATTCTTCAAGAAGAAGTCCGTGTTGAACAACCTAAAGGGTTTGAGCACCCGAAGAATCCTAACCATGTCTTCTTTCTAAAGAAAGCGCTATATGGTTTGAAACAAACACCCCGTGCTTGGTAAGAAAGGCTCACTTCGTATCTCCTTTTTCGTGGCTTTTTGAGAGGGGGAGTAGACATGACACTATTTGTCCATCATGATGAGAAAGCTATTTTAGTTTCTCAAGTGTATGTCGATGACATAGTGTTTGGTTCAACATGTGATAAACATACTCAAATTTTCTCAAAAGAAATGCAAGATGAATTTGAGATGAGTATGGCCGGTGAACTTACCTTCTTCCTAGATCTTTAAGTTCGTCAACTCGATAGTGGGATATTTTTATCCCAAACTAAGTATGCTAAAGATCTTCTGAAGAAATTTAAACTTGAATTCGCTAAGCATGAATGTACTCCAATGAGTTCATCAGTTAAAATTAGTAAGGACACTGAAGGAAAGGATGTAGAGCACACTCTCTTTAGGAGTATAATAGGTAATCTACTTTACCTAACCGCTAGTCATCCGAATATTTCCTTTGGTGTAGGATTTTGTTCCCGCTATCAAGCCACCCCAAAAGAGTCTCATTTACTTGCCATTAAACGTATTATCAAATATGTTAGTGGGACCCTACCTTTTGGGATTTGGTATTTCTTCGACACAAATGATTGTCTATCGGCATATTCGGATGCCGATTGGGAAGGAGATGTTGATGGATGCAAAAGTACATCTAATGGTTGTTTCTACTTTGGAAGTGCACTTGTCTCATGGATGAGCAAGAAATAAAATTCTATTTCTTTATCCATGACGGAGGCCGAATACATAGTCGCCGGGAGTTGTTGCACTCAACTCATTTGGATGAAACAAATATTGGAAGACTACGGTATTTTAAAAGGCACTATGACTATCTATTGCGATAATACAAGTGCAATTTATATTTCCCTTAATCCCATTCAACACTCTAGAACCAAGCATATTAGGATCCGTGAACATTTTATTCGTGACTTGGTTGAAGAGAAAATGGTTTCCTTAATCTTTGTAGGCACCGATCAACAATTGGCCGACATCTTTACCAAACCTCTAGATGCCCTTAGGTTTGAAAACCTTAGGAACTCGATTGGGGTTTGCCCCATTGATTGAGATCGGAGTTGTCTATCTAGTTTAGGTTATGTTTATTATCTATCTTTTTATCTATGAACTAGATTATTTTTGTAAAATATTTTATTCAAATTTCAAAAATATGTTTATCTTATTTTAAAGGAAATCGAGAAAAGTTAGAAAAGCTTTCCCAAATTTTTGTCCATATGGTTTTATGTTTGATGTGTTCGGATCTCTATTCCAACTCATGTCCACGTGGCTTTTGGTGATTAGTTAATCCGGACTTCGCTTCTCTTGTGCACAATAATGCTCTTTTATGATATGTATTTCTGTGATTGCCTCATAAATTTGCCTTCTTGCACACACTTCTCACGAAATATTGAGGATATCTTCTTCACATTGCTCTCGTATGGTGAGATTTGGTGTTGTCTTTTCAATCTTTGTCACCTCTCTTATAAGCAATCGAAATTGTGCATGATCATCCATTGCCCGGATTTAAAAAATGTAATAATTTTCATCCAGTTATTGTTGTTTCTAGCAATGGACTCGGGCTGCGAAAAATAAAAAGGTTTTGTGTGAATAGCCTCCATTTGCATTATATAATAAGATCCTAAAATTATCGCATTGTAAAATGATATATATATATATATATATATATATATATATATATATATATATATATATATATATATATATATATATATATATATATATATATATATATATAATGCCAAGGCCAAAATTATTTAGCTTGATTGATTCTTCAAAAGAAAAGTCTCAATCTAAAATTGTTAATGGGAGATATAAGGTGAAGATCAATGGGCATGCACATTTATTTGATACATTATTTTCTAATTGCGACAACATTGGTGAGAGAATCATCACTCTTGTATGCACGTTGCTTTAGTGATTGAATGTCCTATAGTATTTCCTTATTGACACAAGGCTGATGTGAGTGCATATTGCGTCTATATATTATTTGGCATTTCATACTTGTGCGTTGTCTTAGGTAAAAGCTCTGAATCATATTGTTCATGCCCCTACATCGGTTTGGATATGTCATCACAACCTAGGACCGTTAAATCTTTCATTTTGGCATTTTTCTGGCCTTCCCTCCTCCTTCCTATATGTTATTTTCATTTAATTTTATTTTTCTTATGTCTTAACCTATTTGGAGTTTGTCAGAAAAACTCGTTCGAACGAGTTTTTGAACGAAATTTTCAATTTTTGTTTTGGCATATTGTTCGAATTGTAGTTCGAATGAACTTGGTCGTTCGAATGAACTTCTAACGAAGTTTCAAACGAGGTTCATTTATTCCCTCTAGCATATCGTTCGAAAGTTGTTCGAATGTCATTTCTCGTTCGAACGATCTGGGTTGCATTTAGGCGGTTTCCTCTTTTCATTTCTGCCACTTCATTTTTTTTGTTTTCTCTTTCTCTCCTCGTTGTCCCCACGATTTCCCAAAATCTCTCTTTCTCTTTCCCATTTCCCACTAACCCTCCTCTACTCTACACTCATTCACCCATTTCCCACTACTCCCATTAACCTTGTTTTTCCCTACGTTTCTACCCCTCTCCAGCATTCAACCTATTTCTATCCCTCTCCTCCATTCATCATTTTCAGCTAGGGTTTCGAGTTCTTCCTCTTCTCTCTTCTAGGTATCTTCTTTCTCTCTCTTTTTTTTCTTTTCTTTATATATATATATATATATATATATGTATCTTTTGCTTTGGGGCTATATAATATATAATATATAAAAAATAAAAAAAATTGTTTGTTGCCCCTAATTAAGTTGAGCTCCCTGAACATTATCATTTTTTTCAGTTAAAATCTTTTTCGATAATTTCATGGAACTTCACTTAATTCTTTCATTTTTAACTTATTTTTGTTTATCTCTATTGGAGGATGGGAATTGTTACTGTTTTGGTTTGTTGGTGTTGATTGGCGATTTGGTTGGACTATTTTTAGGTAGGTTCTAGTTTAGTCCTTTTAATAATGCCTCCTCGTAGTCGTTGCAACCGTCGCATAAGAAACTCTCCTGAAGAACGATCTTCCTCCTCATCTTCATCCTTATCCGATGAGGACACAAATGTCAATTGATTTATTCCTGACCTTAAATTGCATTAGAAGACTCTCACCAGTCAAACCCAATACCATACACAGGGTTTTTCAACTCGCTCCTATGTCCACGAAAAAATCGTCAATCTTTCCTCTTTAGCTGGCACTACAGCCCATTCTTGGATTTCAGATTTAGGTTGGGACCCGCTATTCAATCTCACCAACTCCATTTATCCTGACCTTATTCGCGAATTTTTCTTTTGGATGAGCGTACGTAAGTATCATATTTTTTTTAGAGTGTGCTGTCGCGATATCATCGTCTCTCTTGAGAGCATCGCTCGTCTTGTTCCATTTCCCCGTGACACAAATCCTTTGTTTCCTTGGCCTTACAACTCTTATCGCGTCTAGTCATGAACACCGTGAGACATTTTACTCAACTCGGTACCGTCATAATTTACCATAAGAATTTAAATCCCAATTTTATGTTAATTGGATTGTTTGTGCTTGTCTCATTCCCCGTGCCAACTCCACTCAGATTACAAGAGTGCACGTGGAACTCATGTTTGCTATCAGCATACGAGCTGCCATCGATCTCCCCACTTTCATTTTTATCGTTATCAAATCTTCAAAGTAAACCCATCCGGTCCCATTAGGCAAGCTTTTCCTTTTGCCGTTCTCATCGCTCTCCATTGTCTTGATACGGGATGCCCTCATTTTCCATCTAATGTCCCTATGAACCGATATCAAATAATTGATATGTCCTCCATTAGTCTCTCTCGTGGTCATTTACCCCTTGATACTCCTCAAATAACTATCTCATAATCCTCCTCCTCTCAATCCGCCGCTGCCTCAATCCCTGCTCCCTCTAGACCATCATCTTCTCGTGCTCCCCCATCCCTTGAATCGGAGTATCTTAGGTCTATTCGTTCATAGTTAGAGCACATTCAAGAAGACAGACGCTAAGATAGGGCTCTTATGCAGGAGCTTTTGCTTAACACGCAGCGGGATCGTAAAGCTCAGGCTCGTCGAGAGGAAGCTCAAGCTCGTAGAGATGAAGCCCAGGCTTGTCGTGATTCCATCTTACTTGAGAATCTTGAGGCGATTCGTCGCATGGAGATGCGTCGTGTTGTAGGCTTTTCCAGTTCAGGATCCCTACCAGATAATTCACCACATGACGCCCCAGTTCCTTGATTTCCTTTGTGATTTAGTTTATTTTTTCTTTTGTTCTTGTGAGGGCGAGCGGAACACCTTTATTTATATTTTCCCACTTGTACCTGTTTATTTAGTTTGTTTAGATTCTCTTTATTGATGTATGGATATTCGGTTTTTCCCTCTAGGGTTAATGATATCATTCTCCTGTTTTCACAATTGTTTCATATATGGATGTTGGATTGTGTTACATATTTTGCTATTGTATTTATTCCTCATCTCATCATCTCTAACACTGCAGACTAATTTTATCCCTTTGTCTTTTCCAGACAAAAAGGGGGAGAAACAATGATAGGGGGAGTTCTTATTTAGGGGGAGTTAATTTTAATTTCACATATGTCATACTCATGTCATACTCATGATTAATTAACTTGCTCTCCATTCTCATGATTAGTTAACACTTGATTTATATTCTCTATTTCCCCATGCGTTTTATGTATTTGTTGCTTCATGTGTGTAGGATATATCTCCTACTTCTCTACAGCCCATTGTCAGTCGCGTACATAAGTCTGTCTTTTTATTTCGGTTTTTGGGACGGGCTTTAGAATCGGCTTGACGGCTGGCGTAGCAAATTCAGTCTTCTCGTTTATATTTTTTAATTTTGTTTTGTCCCGAAATAGCCAAAGGGGGAGATTTGTAAGGACAAATTTCCAATCAAACCATTTGTATTATTGGCAACATTCCGTTGGACAAAACTCGTTTGGGTAATATCATGTCTATCAACTTTCAACCGTGGAGAATTGGGCATTCAAAGTTCACGCTACATCAAAACGCATTCCAATTCCATTTTCCTAAAAGGTATATGACCAAACATCTTTTTTAAGTGTTGGAGTAATTTTAATTGACCTAAAATGTTTATGAAAATTTTTTGGAATTAATTTTAATTTTTTTTATATAGAAAAAGAATTCTCGTTTGAAGTTCTTCCAGGTCGTTCGAACGACCTAGATCTAATGATCCAGTCCAGCCTGCACTGGTATCTCGTTAGAAGTTCATTAGAAATGTCGTTCGAATGAACTCGTTCGAACAAGGTTTCTAACGACTTATCTAACAACTGTACTGGACTATCGTTAGATATCTCATTCGAACCAAGGTCATTTGAACGGCATTGATCGAACGAGATTCGTCAGTTTTGAAATTTTTTTTAACTTCTTTCCTTTAGTTATTTTAAATAATTGTCATTGTCCACTACTTTTTTAGTTTAAAAATATGGACGAAAATCAATTTTTAACAATGGACTTGCACATTTTTGAGAAAACAACTCTTATCTTCCTTTTGTAAGAAAAACACTCCAACACAAATCTAATTTTTGATTGAATAAAAACCCCAAGCTTTCAACCTATATTTCATCATGGACATATGCGGTCGATTTCTACGTCCTAGATAATTGGAGACGGTTCTTTTGCCTTCGGTGGATACCGAGACACGAGCAGTGTCGTGTAACGCGTTGGAGCTTCGCGTACTACAAACGGAGGTATTGGATACAGCGTCAACAAGTCTTTGTGAGTTAAGTCTGTAAGTCTTTTGAGTCTCTTTACAAAACATATTTCTAGTGGATTTATCTAGGCCCATTCGTCCGAGGTGTTTTCCATTTGAGTTTTCCTCGTACATCCGCGCGTTGTGGTTGTGATTTCTTATTTCATTGCTTATAATCACCTACATGTATGTGTAGAATAAAAAGGATAAAATTTGTCTAATTTGTATCTCTTAATCAAATTAAATATCCCATCACCTTAATTGATAATTGGTCATGCTAACTTACTAATTTGCAAAGGATATTTAAATTGGAATATTTCTCTATTTGGAAACTTTTTATAAGTGTAGTATGTGTATTCTTCGAAATAACTACAGTTGATATAACCTTACAACTTCAATTTTCATCACATAACATCTGATTTCGTATTTTCTACATTAAGGAATCTATTCTACATGCATCCCTATATTAATTCATGGATTACACCCTTTAAATTATCAAGAATTCATCCAAAATATGTAATTGAAACCTTAAACTACATGGGTATAATAACATGCCTAAGTAAATTGAAAGATTAACACTTCCCTTGGTCCAGTAGGTCTGATTTTCGTTAATTGATGATGGAGTTTCTCTTCCCTTGCTTCAATCTCAATTCTGGCGATGTCCGTGGTGCAAAACGATGTAGGAAGGCCTAGTTTTCTTCTTATCTTCCTCTCAAATGGCCTCCTCTCTCTCAAAGGTGTTTTAACCCTAGCCTCCCACTCCAATGGGCTTACATACTTCTTAGATTTTCGTAACTCCATCTACGATAAACTCCTGAATGATCGAAACGCCCTTATTTGGTGTCGGTTTGGTCTAAAATCGTCCCGGAACCCAATCAGCACACCCAGGTACACTATTTTAACTATTTTAACTCCTTCGGAATCAATCGTGACCTCAAAATCACCCTCACAGTCACTTTACAATAATTTTTCATCTTGACCTCATATATTTTACACTTGACTCCCAGCTAAGATTTAACACAGTCACGTCACTATCACTCGTCAGGGCATAAAATAACAAATCATTATTCGCTTAGTAATTATATTCCGTAAAAATTAATCCTCACCTTTCCCGATTAATATTTTAATCAACACGTAATAATTAATTCCACTAAATTACGGCACACGTGAAATTCCAAAAATCACCGAATTAATTAATTTCTAATTACTTAAAAATACGAGATGTTAAATACTTCCCCCTTATAAAGGAATTTCGTCCTTGAAATTAGGATAAGTCTGGTACTAATAGCTTCGGATATCTCTTCGCACAACATCCATTTTTCGCCACACTTCTAATAATGATACTCCATTGTCCAACGGTCTATGCCTTACCGCCCACTACTAGTGACCAACCCATTCTAGTCACATTACATCAAAATTTCCCATTATCATTTACCATATCCTCTTGGTGAGTACCCAACACATAAAAATTCCGTCCCACATTTTCCACTACTGTGATCTTATTTACTAATGGCTAAAGTATTTCCTTTACTAGGGAAAGCTCTAATATCCCCATGTGCCAACTCCCTTATACTCATACGCTTATGTTCAACACATATGTTTCCACATCTTCTGACTGTGGACGATACCAGAACTACAACCAACTAGGGTGCCCATACATCCTATATACCGTGCATAGCTGTAAAAATACTACTCGGCTCCTACTAGCCTTAAATTATAAAATACTCTTAACTAACGATTTTAACTACACATTCGTGCAACAACTAGTGTACTAGATCCATGTCCCACAGACCACACATCTCCCAACTTTCGACATTCGCTAAGGTTCAAGCGTGAGACGTCTCGCAAGCAAAATTCAAACAAGGAACCCCCCCCCCCCCCCCCCCCGATACACCACTTCCTAGCATGTCCAAACTAATAAACTAAGACACCTTAAATACTGTTTTCTAACACATAAGTCAAATCGTTCACTCCCCATCACCCAAGGAGTAATACAACACTGTGCTATCACTATCACTAAGTTCTTAGCACTAAATCAAGAACGAGCTAAATCTCTTCGCTTAACTTTAAACTCGATATACCCTAAATCACATCAGTAAGAGTCCCCATGCATTGAATCAAATGTAACAAGACAATGACACTCCCCTAAGTCTACTATATAATACAATATGTATGTAGGCTTGACCCTCTTTCAGGTGATACCTCTCAAAATAATATATATCATCATAGAATAGCGAGTACGGTAGCCTTACTTTACAATCTACTACCGCTTAAACCCTCGGCATCCAGTCGCTGCACAAACAATAATATGCTCTACTCTCATAACTCTCAAAAGGAGCAAAAATTACCACACCATATAAACATCAAGGAGTCCCACTACCCAACGGTAAATACATTTGATAAAGAAACTTTTTGATAAATTTTTCGTCGTTGCTTGAAAAGCTCCTCTAATCAAAATTCTCAAATTACCTACAAAATAATAACAAACTCAAGTGTAGCGATAAGTAAGGATGTCAATCTACATCAAGGGGGTAAGATAGAGACAGACTCATTTGGAGTTCAGTTTTTATTTTCTTTTCGGAATTTTTCTTTTCTATTTTTTTTAGCTTTTAAAAATATTAAAACAATTAGGTGAGGCGAGGTGAAATAGCACTAAACTATATGGAAGATAAAATTACAAACTAAAAAGTGACTAAAATGAAAAATAAAGTCTAACACAAAAATATGAGATAAATGAGGTAAATAAATGTGAGAACAATTAAGGAGTGGGATTACACCACAAATTTTAGCTATTCTAACTAATTAATTTAATTAATTGAATTCTCCCAAATTAATATCAAAATTACAAATCAAATCTCGTTGCAAATGTAATTTTAATAGTAAACTTTTAGAAAATTAAGTTTAACCCCTCACAACTCTAGAAAATAGGTCTACACTTCTTTTAATTAATCATCTGATAGGATCGATCGATTAAAATTTATGTAAATCTTAGAAAATAAAAATATAGTTGAAATTCAAGTAATAATACCCCACTTAAGAAACCCCTATCTCTAGTTTGAATCTAAATTTGGTATTATAACTAGAATTTCGATTTTCTCTCGAAAATCATTTACCCTCGAGGCGTAAATTTAAGAGTGAGGGATCAAAATTAATATTCAAAGGAAATTTTCAAATAATCAAACTAATTAAATTAAAATAACATCAAATAAGGGTTCACCCCACCCCCTGAAAGGGGATTTAGCCTAACATGGTATGCAATTTGACAATTTAATAATCAAAGGCATAAAATAAATGAGAAGGGAAGAGAACAATCAAACCCAATCTCTTGAAGTGAAATTGAACTCTTATTTCCTTGAAACCAAGCACAATCCATCCAATATGAGCATCCAACAATAATCAATTCAATATAATACTCAATTGAATTACTCACAATTTATCACTCAATAATCTCTAATCAAAAAATAAAATAAAAATATTTACAAATAATATTTTTACCTGATTTATTTTCTACTCTAACTATCTCTCTCTCTAGAATTCTCTCTACAAATTGATGATAACTCCAAATGGGGTCTTCCATCCTTAAATAGTAGGCATGGAGCATGGGGGTAATTTGAGTAGGGGTTAAATGGACATGAGGGGTGTGAGGATAAGTTAGGGTTAAAATAAGGAAATGCAAAAATGTGCATGGGTTGTGTGAGGTCATGTGAGAAGTTGGGTGGTAAGGATAAAAATAAATCAGATTTGTTAAAATGGGGTTGAGGGTAAAATGGGAAAAAGGGGTAAATGGGTTTTAATGACACATGGGGTTTAGTTGGTTTAATTTGACTTGGGTTGGATAGGAAGTTGGCAGGTGAAAATCGTGGAAGGCATAAGGACAAATGGGTTTGCTCTCGGGTATGGGCGTTTGAGCTGGTTCAGTTTAAGGCGGGTTAGGTGGATCGGAAGTTTGGATGGGACTGGCCGGGTTCAGGAAAGTTCACCGGCGCTGGAGTAGAATGTCGAAGCATGGGCGATGGGATTTGCAGCTATTGGTTTCGCCGGTGGGAATAGGAGGTTAGATGTTGGATCGCGGGGGTTTGGTCCGGTGGTGATGGGGCCGGTGGTTTTTTTGTTTAGAGATGGGTTTTGTTTTGTTGTCAGATTTCTGCAGGTTTGGTTTGGTTGGGACATGGGGATGTTAATGGAGGTTGGAGGTATAAGGCAGGTGGTTTCAGGGGTTGATTAAGGATGGGTATGTGGTGGTTTGGTGGAAGTGAGGTGGAACTTTGGCTATGGTGGTAAGAGGAGAGAGAGTGTTAGTATGAAGATGATGATGAATAGTGGAGGGGGTTAATTATGTGTGTGAGGGTGTACGGGAGTGGGGTGTAGATCAGGGAGGTATTTGAGTGTGTGTGTGTGTGTGTGTGTGTGTGTGTTTAATTTAGACACCTAAAAATAACAGTGACTAACTAAAAAAATAAAACTAATAAAATTAAAAACATAAAAAATAAAAACCTATTCAAAAAAAAATAAAACAAAGACTCAAATTAGAAATGAATAAAATCAACCTAAAAATTGAAAAAATAAAAATCAACTAAAAATAAAAACAATTGACACGACACACTACACAAACTCTAAAAAAAACACGACAAAAATAAAAACTAACAAATAAAAAAAAAGAAGAACAAATTAAAATAATACTAAACTAACTAAAACTAAGAAAATATAAAAATTAATACATCACGCACTAAAAATATAAAAAATCCTAAAAATATATACATAACTCAATAAAATAATAAAATAAACTCTAAAAACATAACGACACAAATAAAAATTTAAGTAAAAGAAATAAAAGAAATCAAATCAAACACACACAGGTTTGGGACAGGCTAACGCTCAGTTCAGGGTAGGCTAGGGTTACGGGAGAGGGTAATTAGTTCCTGAAATGGAACAGTTGCCTTGAAATACGCGTTTGAAAACCGCAACGTGCATTCGACCTACAAAATAGACAATAAAGTGCATAAGACCCAAATTGCCGAGAATTAACAACTAAAATCCGTCTATTCAGGGTATAAAATGTACAGTTTTGGGTGCTTATCACACCACCCTGAAACAGAGCGTTGCTAGTCCTCGAGCAATAAGATAGAGAGAAAGAGAAAGATAAGAAACCAAAATTGTACCACTTTCGCGGGCACTTGCGATTGCACTTACAATGTGCAACAAGCCTTTAAACCTATAGGTTGCCCTACAGGACAAGTTTTGTCTCGTGAGGGTTTGTAGGGAATATACCCACAAAATTCTTTATTTGCAAATGGCAGTCTATCTCTTATTAGACATAGAATAATCGCACAATCCATCATGAGAGAAATGATTTCCGAAATACAAGCTAAAATGTATAAAAATATTAAGCTAAGTAAATACTCAAGGCACATCCTCCCTCAAACTCAACGTGTGTAGTGTGAATCAGTCAAAACAGGTTGAGCATCACAAGAGTAACTCCTAGATTGCCTTGTTGTAATCAATGCTTAAACTTCAAATCTCACTGGATATATCTCTCTCAAACGAGTTCTCGAGATTAGGGTTAGTGTATTGCTCTTGTGTGTGAGGAGGTGAGTAAATGTAAGCAAGTTCAAACGTCTCACACACATATATGAAAGAACGAACAATAAGAAAGAAAATTGATCTCATGAAAGAATGATAAGCACTATAGTGACAACGTCGAGTTATTCATCACGTTGACTTTCATTTGTCCGAACACCTAGGGGAAATATATGGATAATTATGGGTGAGGGGGAAATGAAATGGGACATGTGGGATGAGGTAGGATGGATGGATGATATGATGGATGTGTAATGCGTTAGGAAATTGATGGATATGCGATGTGAGAGAGTGTTCTATACATGAAGAACAAATGTCTTTATTACAACAAAAACTAACTACAAAACTCTCTATTTGTTTTCTTTTCTTTTCTTTTCTCTTTTTTTTTTCTTTTTCCCTTTTTTTCTATATTCTTTTTTTTCTATTTTTGCTATTTTTCTCTTTTTCTTTTTTTTTTAAATCAACAGTGAAGACATTTACATTTGGAATCAACACTTTTTTTCTCAAAAATTGATGGATGAAATATAAAGGGAGATGATAGGTGAGGGTGTGGGTAATATGTGTGAATATGGTAGAATATGGGTGAAGTGAATGGTAAATGGTATGTGTATGGATGAGAATCTAGTGATCGGGACAAATTTCAAAACACACGCTTCTTACAACTCGAAAAATATGCCATTCTCAGTGATCAAGCCAAAAATGAAGAATAATGAGATCATACAACAATTAAAGTGCGGACCCAAAAGAAGTTGAATCAACTTGTGACTCAGAGATTACATAAAACACTCTGAAAGGGTGAAAGGCACAAATCTCACAAGTTAAAGTCTCTACTAGTTATCCTTAAGATTCTCTTAGGAATTATAGTTCAACTTTAAACCGTAGTGACGTAATAAATGCGCAAATTTTGTTGAGTCTAGGAATTCATGGTGCAACATGCCTTGTTATGTATTACATAAGCTATTTAGAAAAAAATATTCTCTAGCCTGATTCCTAGATTTAAAAAGATGGATGATTGAAAATTCACATCAATGGGTGAGATGAAAGAAACTGCAAGAAAATTTTAAAAATCAGGTTCAAAAATAAATAAAAAATCAAAAGAGGTACGATTTTGAAAAAATTACCCACCCCTAAACAAAAAGGAACATCATCCTCGATGTTAAATAAAATGATTTATAAAATTGAAAGCATAAGGTAGGAAAGAGATTATTAGAATCAACCTCTAATGAAGTGAACATATGAAGCCAAGAAGAAACCTGAATAAGTGATAAGATAAAAAGATGTGTACAAGTCTATAACGTGGAAAGCATTGGGTGATGTGAAACACCACCCCCAAATAGGATGAGACTAGCACAAGAAACAATGGGCTGCCTCCCAGTAGCGCTAAGTTTAATGTCTTCAGCCAGACCGAAGGGATCTCACCCTAAGGATAAGAACGAGTAAAGTACGGGGCGGCAGAAAAATTGGGGGATGATAATCACCCCCCAAACAAGACTGGAGCGTCAGTCGTGTTGGATAAAGTCTAAAGGGGTCAATGCACTTGTATGGCAAAGTAAATCACATGATGCAAAGCATCGATGGACCATGGGTGGGTGGGTATTAGGGTAACCGTGAGGGTTATGAGGTATCAGCCACGGGCCTTATAGAGCTTAAAGGTGAGGGTGACTAGGGCCCTATAAGCATGGTGCTCTAATTCGTGAGGGAGGCAAAAAGGTTCGAAAAGTGGAATGGGATGGGGCTCATGGAAATTGCACGGCCATTCTATGAATGGGCGATGATACTGGTCGCGCCATGACACGCCAAGGAGCTGTCAATGGGAAAAATCAGAACCACAAGAGAGTGGCGGGCATGGAGGAACAAGCTCGGTGTCACGAAAGTGGAGAGTAGCACCACAAATACTCTCATGGGTGGGGATGGTTTTAGGTGAGGATCTAAATATGTAGATGGAAGCTTGAAATGTGTAAAATCAATATCCAAACTAGGTGGTGGGATAGAAGGGACAATGGGTGGGTCGGGTGGGATAAACAGTGGAGGAAGATTATCCAACTCAAGCGTGGGAGACACACACTCCTCATGAGGCTCGGAGTGATCCACAAGGGAACTCGCAGGAGGAAGTGTGGAAATGGAAGAGTGAGTGATCAACTTATCCACCATTATGTCGCCATCTGAGGTGGTGAAAGGGTTTAACGAGGCATTAAGATCCGAGATAGATGAATCAACATTAATATTCATCTCAAGGGGAACCAAATATTATGGGGTAGGATCCATATCAATAGAGGTGGGAACCATCTCTGATGCTATCTTGGTACAATGGTGAGCACTCGTAGCCGGAGCGAACCTAAAAGATATGGGCATGTCAGAGACATATGCAATTGGGGCACAAGGTAAAAGCTCGGGCATATTTTTGGATATCTCGGGAGTGGGAACCTCAAGTGTGGGTTCCTTTGGACATGGTGGGATTGGATCAGTCTCACTAATGAAAGGTAATTCAACACAATTGTCGACTTGGGACCCGAACCATGGAATAGTTTGAACTTTGAGATTCTCGGGGTAGTAGGGTTGGTCACACTTAAAATCCGTGTCACAAGAGAACTCATCATCGTCACACTCGGGTGCAATAATGGGTGGATCCATGGGAATATTCGACTCTCTCGCACACTCAAATTCATTTAAGCGTTGTTCAAGCCGTTGAAGGTCTTCATTTTGGATTTGAGTGTCTTGCTCTTGTTCGATGATGAATTGTTGCAAGAGTGCCTCGAGAGCGAAGGTGGATAATGGTGGAGTGACGGGTGGCGGTGGTGGTTGAGGTGGACACAACTCGCTACGATTATGACTATATAGAGAATACTCAAATGAAGTGGGTGGAAAGGGGCCAAGTTCATCATATATGAAAGGATCTCTTTCGTGATGGGCAAATGGTTGATACTCATGGGATGAGTAGTGAGGGAACTGATCATGAACGGGTGCACAAGGTTGCCATGATGACTGTTGGAACGTGTGAGGATCCATAACATCGGGTTGGGATTCATACTGCGTGAAAGGGTGATCAGGCCTCCACGAATAACTAGGGTACTCACACAATTCGGAATTAGGTATATCGGGATAGTAGGCCGAGGTTGATTCCGGAACAGTGTCATATGGATACACATGTTCCATGGTGGGTTTGTAGGGATATGACAAGTACGGACACTCATGGGACATGTGATCGACATAGGAACAATGGGTGCACGACAAGGTATGAGACACATCGACACTTGACACCGAGGGTGATGGAATAGGAGGTGAGTGCATAGATGGGACAAGAGTATCTACGGTACTCGTGAGAGAGGTGCCACTACTAAGGATATCACAAAGAGACTGCTCGGGATCACTCTCACACATGTCGCGTGACAATGGAAAATGCAAAAGTAGTCCCGTAAGGGACATTCTTCGGCCTGTGGGGAGTAATATTTTTTTGATTTTTTTAAATTTTTTTAAAAAGGAAAGATAATATTTTTGGATTTTTCTAAAAATGAAAGAAAGAAAATATTTTTTGATTTTTGTTATAAAAATGAAAGCAAATATTTTTGGGCTATTTGTTTGTAAAAATAAAGGAATAAAATATTTTTCTATTTTTTGGAAGAAAATGTGGGGAAAAATATGGACTTGCTGAATGGACGAACTAACTAAAATTGACTACCGAAAAATGAATTGGACACACACGCAAGTTAAGGAGAATTCCTAACTATCACATAGCCAATTTTTATCCTCAAAATTAGGTGAGAGGGTAGTCAAATTTTAATTAAGTTCGTGGGCGATAAAAAAATCACGGAATTATCTGAGTGATCGCCTTTGCAAAATTTTCTCGTATTGGGCTACCTAGTTGATTGATTTTAAATTTAGTGATGGCTAGGGTAGCACACAATGGTAAGCGAATGAGTCGGGTGATGAAATCCCTTCTCGTGAGTGACCGGGTGTAGTTTTAGTAATTTAATTCATCACACCATTCAAAAAAATAAATGCGAGAATAAAACCACACAAGCGCACACAATAGCATAAAAGAATTGACTCGCTAATAAGAGAGGCGCGAGGGTATAAGAAATGTACCTCCCACGATTTTTTGACCCTGCGGTGCCGAAAATTTTGAGTCAATCGGGGGGAGATCACGCCAATCTCAATCGTCCACGGGAGCCCTAGCGACCTAAGGTGGAGAGGCTTCTAAATCCTCGCCTTTGGACACCTTCTCTCTACCTTGTCCGGTTTTCCTAACACGTTTTCTTCGATTTACAATTTGTAAAAGTAAAAATAAAATAAAGGTGTCTCTATGCACCGCAATACAAGCCAAGGATAAAAATCCTAATACGAGTCTTCTAAAGATATAAAAATGGTATAAAAAAGCAATATAGTGCGAAAAATAAATGAACTACAAGTTGAAATCCTCTCCAAGTGCTTCACGCTCCCAAGAACGGCAACGGCACCAGTTGATAAAATTGACATTTCGGTGTATTTTTCATCGTTGCTTGAAAAGCTCCTCTAATCAAAATCCTCAAATTACCTATAAAATAATAACAAACTCAAGTGTAGTGGTAAGTAAGGATGTCAATCCACATCAAGGGGATAAGGTAGAGACAAACTCAATTGTAGTTCAGTTTTTATCTTCTTTTTGGAATTTTTCTTTTCTATTTTTTTTAGCTTTTAAAAATATTAAAACAAGGTGAGGTGAGGTGAAATAACACTAAACTATAGGGAAGAAAAAATTACAAACTAAAAAGTGACTAAAATTAAAAATAAAGTCTAACACAAAAATATGAGATAAATGAGGTAAATAAATGTGAGAACAATCAAGGAGTGGGATTACACCACAAATTTTAGCTATCCTAACTAATTAATTTAATTAATTGAATTCTCCCAAATTAATATCAAAATTACAAATCAAATCTCTTTGCAAATGTAATTTTAATAGTAACCTTTCAGAAAATTAAGTTTAACCCCTCACAACTCTGGAAAATAGATCTACACTCCTTTTAATTAATCACCCGCTAGGATCGATCAATTAAAATTTATGTAAATCTTAGAAAATAAAAATATAGTTGAAATTCAAGTAATAATACCCCACTTAATAAACCCCTATCTCTAGTTTGAATCTAAAATGGGTATTATAACTAGAATTTCGATTTTCTCTCGAAAATCATTTACCCTCTCTCGAGGCGTAAATTTAAGGGTGAGGGATCAAAATTAATATTCAAATGGAATTTTTAAGTAATCAAACTAATTAAATTAAAATAACATCAAATAAGGGTTCACTCCACCCCTTGAAAGGGGATTTAGCCTAACATAGTATGCAATTTGACAATTTAATAATCAAAGGCATAAAATAAATGAGAAGAGAAGAGAACAATCAAACCCAATATCTTGAAGTGAAATTAAACTCTTATTTCCTTGAAATCAAGCACAATCCATCCAATATAAGCATCCAACAATAATCAATTCAATATAATACTCAATTGAATTACTCATAATTTATCACTCAATAATCTCTAATAAAAAAATACAATAAAAATATTTACAAATAATTTTTCTACCTAATTTATTTTCTACTCTAACTCTCTCTCTCTAGAATTCTCTCTACAAATTGATGATAACTCCAAATGGGGTCTTCCATCCTTAAATAGTTGGCATAGAGCATGGGGATAATTTGGGTAGGGGTTAAATGGACATGAGGGGTGTGAGGATAAGTTAGGGTTAAAATAGGAAAACGCACAAATGTGCATGGGGTGTGTGAGGTCATGTGGGAAGTGGGGTGGTGAGGATAAAAACAAATCAGATTTGTTAAAATGGGGTTGAGGGTAAAATGGGAAAAAGGGGTAAATGGGTTTTAATGACACATGGGAGTTTAGTTGGTTTAATTTGACTTAGGTTGGATTGGAAGTTGGCAGGTGAAAAATCGTGGAAGGCATAAGGACAAATGGGTTTACTCTCGGGTTGGTCTTGGGTATGGGCGTTTGAGCTGGTTCTGTTTAAGGCGGGTTAGGTGGATTGGAAGTTGAAATGGTGCTGGCCAGGTTCAGGCGGGTTCACCGGCGCTGGAGTAGAATGCTAGAGCTTAGGCGATGGGATTTGCAGCGATTGGTTTTGCCGATGGGAATAGGAGGTTGGACGTTAGATCGTGGGGGTTTGGTCCGACGGTGATGGGCCCGACGATTTTTTTGTTTGGAGATGGGTTTCGTTTTGTGGCTAGATTTCTGCAGTTTTGGTTTGGTTTCGTTGGGCCATGGGGATGTTAATGGAGGTTGGAGGTATAAGGCAGGTGGTTTCAAGGGTTGATTAAGGATGGGTATGTGGTTGTTTGGTGGAAGTGAGGTGGGACTTTAGCTATGGTGGTAAGAGGAGAGAGAGTGTTAGGATGAAGATGATGATGAATAGTGGAGGGGGTTGATTGTGTGTGTGAGGGTGTATCGGAGTGGGGTGTAGATCAGGTGGGTGTTTGAGTGTGTGTGTGTGTGTGTGTTTAGTTTAGACACCTAAAAATAACATTGACTAACTAAAAAAATAAAATTAATAAAATTAAAAACATAAAAAATAAAATCCTATTCTAAAAAAAATAAAACAGAGACTCAAATTAAAAATGAATAAAATCAACCTAAAAAAATGAAAAAATAAAAATCAACTAAAAATAAAAACAATTGACACGACACGACACACTACACAAACTCTAAAGAAAAACGACTAAAATAAAAACTAACAAATAAAAAAAATAAGAACAAATTAAAATAATACTAAACTAACTAGAACTAAGAAAATATAAAAATTAATACATGAGGCACTAAAAATTTAAAAAAATCCTCAAAATATATACATGACTCAATAAAATAATGAAATAAACTCTAAAAACAAAATGACACAAATAAAAATTTAAGTAAAAGAAATAAAAGAAATCAAATCAAACACACACAGGTTTGGGGCAGGCTAAGGCTCAGTTCAGGGTAGGCTAGGGTTACGGGAGAGGGTAATTAGCTGCTGAAATGGCACAATTGCCTTGAAATACGCGTTTGAACATCGCAACGTGCATTCGTCCTACAAAATAGACAATAAAGCGCACAAAACCCAAATTTCCTAGAATTAGCAACTAAAATCTGTCTATTCGGGGTATAAAATGTACAGTTTGGGGTGATTATCAAAATTCGTAAATATAAGGTTGATACTGCCTATTCATCCACTAAACACGACTCATCCGTGAATTTTAATGTTACTATTTATACTGTGACGAACCCATATCACCCCAAACCTTCCTCATACTCATAAAGATGAAACAACAACTTTAACTCCATTTGCCATCTGTGTTGCCTGGTCGATGGGTTTCTGAACATAATTCTCGCATTGGAACTAACCCAAGATTTTCTGCAATCACTACACCAAAGATGCCAACTTGCTACTATTAAAAACCAAAGTCGAACTTATCAAGATCAAAAATCGTGACAAGTTTGGGGGTGACAAAGGAAATTATTACGGACTCGTCACGGTCAAACTCCATGATAAGAATTCAAATTGGCATGGACTTTTACCGTGACAAGTCTGTAGCAAGGGTACAAAATTATCACGGACTTTAATCGTGACAAGTTTGCGACAATTGTTCATTTGTCACGGACTTGTCACGGTCAAAGTCTGTGACAAATTTGGGTAGATAAAAAAAAATGCGTACAGAATCATCAAATACAGATGTTGTAAAGACCCTTCACCACAATGTGGAGCGTTATCCATGACGAGTATTTCCAAATCATAATCCTCAGTATTGTCTTCTTCATATTTCAAATTGTTACCATAATTAATCGTAAATACTATACAATCACCATCAAGATAGACAGATTTCAAGAATAACTGGTAGAACTCAAATTCGGGCTCAGTTACGTGATTATCTTTCGGAGTAAACTTTTAACTTAGACATCATTGTTCACATTACAAGCATGATATAGTGGATATAGTAATGGATAAATGCTACCAGCCATTCTTAAAATCTGACCAGTTTGAAGGTGATTGTATAGCATTTACGATTAATTATAGTAAGAGGTTAAAATATGTAGAAGACAATACTAAGGATTCTGAGTCGAAAATACTGGTCATGGATAACGCTTCACATTGTGATGAAGGGGATTTACAACACCCATATTTGATGATTCTGTATGCATTTTTTTTTTTTTGCATTAAATGTGATTTTATTTTTTATTTTACTGATTATGTTATCGTATCAATAGTTATCCAATATTTTATCCAACAATCAAACCAATAATTATCATGTACTCCTTCTAACATACTATCCAACAACAAACCAACAATCAATAATTATCCAATAGCCAAACCAAACAAAACCAATAATTATCCCGTACTCCTTTTCTCATATAAAAGATTTAAAAGATAATGCATATGAATTATATAACTACTTCAGTTAAAATTAAGAGTATCTGGTTCCTGCGATCCAAGATTGCGATTAAATAGAATCTTCCAAATATATGATTAGGCCAAATTTATCCTGGAGCCCCCAGCATATTATTTTACATGTACATTTGTTTATTAGTTTCTTTGATATAATCTTCATAAAATGAAGCTAATTTTACTTCCTTTTATGAAGATCGCATCAATAAAATTTATCAACAATCTCAAACCGAGCGTCTTGTGAAAGTACCTAAACATTCGACTATCGAGAGTTAACTTACATAAATCATATTAAACATTCGTAAAAGTAGCTAAACATTCATATATCAAAATAAAGGGCTAATACAATGTCAATATCATAATAGGGTACAAATAAAATTGACAAGGATAAAATAATAGTGCCAACCATTTAACTAATAATGCGATGTATTAGAAATTCCTAGGGCCAACAGACTCAATGGCCATCTAAATGTTCAAATCCACCAGTTAACAACAATTTCAATTTATACCAATTTCAATTTAAATTTATAATACCAATTTCATTTTCAATTTATACACACACACACACACTGAAACATACACACACACACACATTGAAAATTATAGAGAGAGAGAGAGAGAATCGTACCAGTGAGAGAGGAGAGAGAGAACAGCAATAGTAGGGAGAGGAGAGAGAGAATGTAAGGACATAATTTTATAAATGTCCGGGGTAGAATCTAGGAATTTTCTATTTTTCCTAGATCACATTTTGTATGTCTGATACCGCTACATTCGGCACGTCATCACGATCATCCACGACGGCCTTTATTCGAATCCATGCATCTATCATCTTCACATGTACATCACTCTTCATGTAACGTTCTGCTCAATCGTTCCCACAACTCCACTACGCAATATTGGTAAAATGATTTATTGGAGTTTTTTATATTTGCATAAATATTTGGGAAATTTTTTAGAAAATACTTTTTGAAGTCTGAAATATTTTTTATCGAAACCAGAAAATTTTCTTAAGTGTAGAAGCGGAGTGCCTCGGTCGACGAGCTCGTTCAAATGAGTCAGCACTATCGTTCGAGCGAGACAAGCATCTCGCACGATGTCGTTCGAATAGCACGTGTCCTTCATTCGAGTGAGGTGCCTATCTCGTTCGAGCGACACCTCCGCCTTGATTTTCGTATAAATAAAAGTGTGCATTCTACACGTTTTCGCAAGTCTTTTTCCAACATGATTTCTGCAAAAAAAACTACCCAGAAACAGACTTCACTTTTTAAGGTTTTACACCTTGTTTATTCACATAAACATTCCCATCTATGTATGTGAATTGTTAAACCTTCATGAGGATCATTTTTACTTATCTGGAGTAATTTGTGGAGAAGCCATTCAGTTCTTCATTGCTGCCCACCTGAAGTTATTGCGGGAGATTCCCGCTAAGACATCAAAATTTACACCTGGGGGTATTTCGTGTGTCGCTCTTATTTTGATTGTAATCCGTGTAACCGTTTTTACAAATTATAGTGAAAATAAAAAGGTTTTACCCCTTTGGGGGATTTTTCCTGAAATTTTGTTTTATCCTACATGCTTTATTTTATTTGATAAATCATCTAGATGCATGTTTTAGGGTTTAACTAAAATTTGGGATTAATTAAAATTGGATTTTATTTGAGAAGCCGCAATATTTTCGCTGTAGCGATTCCACAAATTGGTATCAGAGCCTGTTGCACTAAGTTATTGTGTTTTGATCCTATTTTTCACAAAAATGGCTTTTCGTGGTTTTGATGATCTTCGATGTCAAATTTTTCAAAAAGTTAATTGGAAAATTCACATGAACTCTTGTTTTAAATCTTATGTTGAAAACGACTCTGAGAGGTGTCCTTGTTGTGAGGGTGTTGGTCACACGTTAGATGAGGGTACCACAAATTTAAAGAAGAAATTGAATAAATCGATTTCTCATGTTTCTACCCTTAGTGATGGTGATTCGAAAGAAGAATTATTTTATGCTTCTAGGCGACAGCTTCCCACCCGTGTGATTAGTGATGATAGGGAGGGTGATGGGAGTCAGGATGAAAGCGTAGATGATCGTGACTTGCAAACTTCTTTCAATGAACTTTATGCTGAATCTTTGAAAATGAAGAAAGAAAATTTGAAATTGAAAGCTCAATTGAAAGAGTGTTCCTTAAAAAATATTAATTTTTTAGTTGAAGAACTTAGGGAACATGAGAAAATTTTGAAAGAGAAGCTTGAATATGTTTAGGGTGAGAGAGATAGTCTTCGAGGTGTGATAGAAGTTATGAAAAAGGAACTTTTAGAGTTTGAAGACTCTAGGCGTTTGCTTAAATCTAGGATAGGTGAACTTGAGGTGAAATTGAAAGATTCAAGTAAAGTAAAATTTGATTTGGAGTCTAGGTCTGAAAAACTTGATAATATTTTGGGCACCGTTGATATCAAAAAGGATAATGGTGGGATTGGTCTTGAAAAATATATTGCACCCATTCCCACACGTGTGATAAAGCCCCCTATGATTGTTAAGAAAAAGGCACCTAAGTTTGTTAGGAAAGATCCCCCTAAGAACATCGTGATAGAACCTCCTATGATCATTAGGAAAGAGCCACCTAGGCAAATTCGGAGAGAGCAACCGAGAAATTTGAGGACAGGGCCACCTTTAGGTAACACACACCGCCCGATTTACACTTGCACACATTGAGGTAAGCAAGGTCATCTTAGGCGTTTCTATTACAAGCTTTTAAAAGGACCTATAAAGGTTAATAAAAGAACAAATTCGATTCCCCAAATCCCCATATGTCGTTACAAATCAATTTGGGTTAGAAAATCGGATTTAGAGGCTTATGGTTTATTTGTCCACGATTCTCATTTGCTTGCACATGATTCACCCCATGTGAGATTGTTTGGTTGATTGTATTGGATGTTTTGTCATACACTAACTATGCATCATGTTATATTCTTTCTAGTGTTATGACTCACTTTGACGTAGCGCACATTGATTTAGTTATTGCATTTGTGGGTTTCGTTATTGTTTCAGCACAGTTTTGGATCTGTTTGCCCCTTACAGGTACTATTTTCACGAAATTCTTGCACTGGGCAAAATTGTATAATTTTTTGGGAATTTTGGTAAGTTTTAGTTTTCTCGTTTGGGCGAGATCTATAGGTTGTTTGAGCGACAGCTCTGTCTCGCGCGATGTCGCTTCTCACGACATACCCTTGTCGTTCGAGCGACAAAGCTGAGTCGTTTGAGCGATATGTCTAGAATTTTTGCTTCCCTTCTATCTTTAGTACCTAGTATTCATATAATTATGTTTTAGTACTACTGGGTTGCTTCTGGACAGTTTATATGCAGATATTCTTCATATCCATGTTTATTGATTGCACTACATTGTTCGTTTGATCACACATACTTTGACTGATGATTCATTTGTGTGATTACCATTTGCTAGCATACGATGATTATCATGGTGACATTATATGCCTTTTGTTGGGTGTATCATTTTGTAGTTATTTTTCTTTTTGAAAAATGCAAAAAGATTTTCTATTTTTTGAGTGTCCATTCATATTTTATTTTGGTCAAATTTGAAAATCAAAAAAGATTTTTGTATTTTGTTTGCACCATTTATGGATAAACACTTAGGATGACCGAGTCACAATTGCATTCCATTTATTCATGTGACTATTTGATAGTGTTTTGAGATAATAGATCAATTCATCCATGTGCTTTATAATGTTTGGAGTCGTTGAGATGTAATTAGTTGTTACTTCCTACATGTTTGACTCATGATATCCTTTATTGCACACATGCACGGATTTGTTTGATTATTTTTCTTGTCTTATCACATGTTGGTTGGGTGTTTTCACTTCAATCCTGTCCTTAAAACGAACCAAGCGCGATAAAACAAAACAATAAAAGTGTGCACCTTTGAACCATATTTGTGAGGTTTTGCGTGCTTTGTTTGAAAACGGTGAAGGGCTACGAAAGATTATCTTTTATCCTTTGCGACTAAGCCTCCATTTAATTGGACCTAAAAAATTGAGGAATTTTAGTATCCGGGGTCCAAAGAGGTTTAAAAGCGCCCGAAAAAATTTAAAGGCAATAAAAAAAAATTCATGCCAACTATGGGCCAATTAGGTTTTTGCACCAATTCTGCAAAGTTTGAGAATTTATTTTATACACCTCTAAAAGAAAATATATATGAGGGTGTTTGGATGGAGAATTAAAATGGGCTTACACGACCTTAAAAGTCTTGAAAATGCGCTACATAGTTTTGGACGTTACTGGTGTGGAAATTATTTAGACTTTGATTTGTTGATTTGCATAAGACGATGTCATCTAAATTCAACAATTTTTACACCTAAGGATAATTTTGATGTTCATTCATTAGGGGTACACGTATGCATCGTGCACATATGATTGATTTAGTTTATTTACCTATCGAATGCGTTCAAACCCATACATTCCATTTCCATGACTCAGTTGTTTTAGTTTAAATCCATGGTGTGATTTTTGGTATCTTATTTTTGTACAAAAAATTTGAAAAATCAAAAATAGTTTGTCAATGTTTTGGGGACATACCTTTGCATGCGCGTTGATTGATTCATATTTGCTGTGCATTTTTATCGTGACATTTCCATGTTTTGATTATTTCTTCTTATCTGTCTATTTGGGGACATCATAAAAAGGGGGAGAAATAATTATCATGTTATGGGGGAGTTTTTGCGTTATGGGAGAGATTTGATTTATTAATGGTTTAGTCTTATATCATTTCAAACTCGATGCGTCATGAAGGTTTTTATTTTTTCTCATATTTGTAGGTACAAAGATTGATGATCATTATGTTGCACACCCTGATGAGAAAAGCTTTGAGAGTTTTTGAAGGGCTGATGTTTTGAAGATGCTGAATTTTGATTGACGACATGTCATTTAGTATTCTCAGTTTGAGAGTTTAATGGGGATATTATGTTGTATGCCATTTGATTGCATAATTCGAATTTTTATGTATGTACCGACATAGACATAGGGGGAGATATGTAAGGACATAATTTTATAAATGTCCGAGGTAGAATCTAGGAATTTTTTTGTTTTTTCTAGATCACAGTTTGTATGTCTGATACCGCTACATTCAGCACGTCATCACGATCATCAACGACGGCCTTTATCCGAATCCATGCATCCATCATCTTCACACGTGTACCATGCTTCATGCAACGTTCTGCTCAACCGTTCCCACTACTCCACTACGCAATATTGGTAAAATGATTTATTGGAGTTGTTTATATTTGCATAATATTTGGGAAATTTTTTAGAAAATATTTTTTGAAGTCTGAAATATTTTTTATGGAAAGCAGAAAATTTTCTAAGTGTAAAAGCAGAGTGCCTCGGTCGACAAGCTCGTTTAAATGAGTCAGCACTGTCGTTCGAGCGAGATAATCATATCACGCGATGTCATTCGAACTACACGTGTCCTTCGTTCGAGCTAGATGCCTATCTCGTTCGAGCGACGACGACGCCTCGATTATCTTATAAATACGAGTGTGCATTCTACACGTTTTCCCAAGTCTTTTTCCAACACGATTTTTGCAAAACATTGCCCTGAAACAGACTTCACTTTTTAAGGTTTTACACCTTGTTTATTCACATAAACACTCCCATCTATATATGTGAATTGTTAAACCTTTATGAGGATCGTTTATACTCATCTGGAGTAATTTATGGAGAAGTCGTTCTCTTCTTCATTGCTGGCCACCTGGAGTTCTTGCGGGAGATTCCAGCCGAGACATCGAAATCGATGCCTGAGGGTATTTCATATGTCGCTCTTATTTTCATTGTAATTCGTGTAACCGTTTCTAAAAATTATAGTGAAAATAAAAATGTTTTGCCCCTTTGGGGGATTTTTCCTGAAATTGTTTGTTTTATCCTGCATGCTTTATTTTATTTGATAAATCATCTAGATGCATGTTTTAGGGTTTAATTAAAATTTGGGATTAATTAAAATTGGATTTTATTTGAGAAGTCGCAATATTTCCGTTGTAGCGATTCTACAGAAAATAGCAATGAGAGAGAGAGAACATCGCAGCAGTAAGGAGAGGAGAAAGAGAGAATAGGGAGGGAAATGAAACGCAAGGGAAAGAAAGTGAAGCGGCTAGGGTTATAAATTTTTTAATTTGTCACAGACGTGTCACGGTCAAAGATCGTGACAACTTTATAACGTTTTCTCGATCTATGACCATAACACGTATGTGATAACTTAATTGTCATGATCTTTGACCGTGATAAAAAAAATGCATGCTTTTTCGTCACGATTTTTTACCGTGATAACCTTGGTCGGTTGAAGGGTGACATTTTGGCATTTTTAGTGTAGTGAATGGTTGTACATCCAGTACCTTATCCTGTAGTTTCCCCTTATCTCACTTTGGGTAATGCCCCTTCCTATGTCACGTCTCTCCGCAACTGAAGCAACTGACAGAAAAACCTCCATGTCTCTGGCACTAGCCCTACTGGCCTCCCCCACTATTTCCTTGGCCCTGACAGCTATGTCAAACTAAATGCTACTACTTCTCTACTAGTCCTTCCCAAATCCACCGAACTTAGGTCAATATCTCTAGTTCCAAATCTCTTAGCTCGATCCTCCAGCCAAAAATCTCGCTTTTGTTGCTATTGTGCCCCGTTGGCACCGTTCCCACCTATATTCCCATTGTAACTAGTCTCCCTTACTCGCTGTCTCCTCTTCATGTGGAAGAGTTGATCCTGATAATGAAATTGGGTGGCATTAATAGCCTCCCCGTATGTCTCCAACGTCGAATTACCCGACAAGTGCAGTCGGATTTTCCAGTTAAGTACATCCATGAATTTTTGCATCTTTTTCCCTTCGGTGTTCACTTCGTCCTTCATAAAATTTGCTAACCGAGTGAATTCCTCTTTGTATTCGATTATAGTCCGGTCTCCCTGAGCAACATCGATAAACTTCTATCGCATTTCTTTCTGAATAGCGAATGGAAAATACTTACGATCAAATCGCGCCCAAAACTCCCCAATGATCATTACATCTCTCTCCTATGTTGTCGTTACATACTCCAGCCACTGTAAGGATGCGCCCAATAACTTGAATGTCACCAAGAACTATTTTTAAGTATCACTACAATCAACCATACGAAGGTGGCACTGCATGCCTTTCTTCCACTGGCTAACAACGACTACATCTGAGCTACCCTGAAACTCTGATGGATGGTCCTTCTAAAATGCTTCCCTCACTCTCTGCCAATTGGATGGACTTCGGTGGGCCTGAGCAACCGATACTACTGGTGGATATAGTTGAATCTGGGTTAAGTGTCATTGCGATCATCGTCGCGTCAACTGCTTGTTCCACGATTTCGGCCACCTCTACTGTTGAAATGTTTCCCTGTGGGGCTTCTTCCCCAGCATTCGCTCTCGTCTGACGAGTCACCTTTGGCGACATATGAAACGAGATTAAAGTTCATATAATATTATAACTAAACTCAAAGTAATCAATAAAAGAACGTAATCTCAAACACGTGATCATGAATGCAACAGTCCTAAAATAGGGCTCTATGCCAAAGAACGCTATGCTGAAATCCTAGTAAGCCGTAGAGATCCTATGGACACTAGAACCTGATGCTATGATAAAATCTTTGACAACCCGCCTATTTTAATCTCGGGTGACCAGTACTTCACTAAAATAAATAGGAATCTCATTTGGTTCATTCTTAGCATCACTGTTGAAAACATTTTAAATTATTAACCACCTATAATAAATTAAGCCGTGTCAAAATTTTATCTTCAATTAATCACACAACAACAGGAGGAATAGAATAATCTAAAACATCCACACAATAATAGAGTCTAAAACATCCCATGATAAATAACGGAATAAAACAATATCGAATCAACCATCGGTTCCCAAATAAATCCAACTACAAGTCTAAAGTAAATAAAACCAAGTCTAATAAATACTGACATAAAATGCTGAATCGATCAAAGGGAAAACACGCCTAAGTGAAAATACTAAAATGAAATCCTATTTAAGAATTAATAACTGAAACGTCTACATCAAATCATGCAAGCCTTCATAATGCTGCAGCTATGCATCCCTGGAATGAGTAATCAAGCGTGGCGTCCATGTGGCTGGACACCTCAAATATTTTTTAAAAATAAAAAGATAGAATTGACAAGGGTCAGAACCTGAGAAAACCTTTTGAAAATATTTGGCAAGTATTTAAATCACAATTTAAAAATAGTTATTAGATACACATGTTAGTTTCGCGTACATTCCCTTGAGTTCCTCTCCTCTCATCTAATGTGCACGCCTAATGTGTCCTACCTAAATATGCTACCCAACCTAACTAGGTACCCGTATCTAATTAACCACAAATGGTTCATCTCCCCCGTACTACCCATACAATACGCTATCGCTACCTCTAATAACTAATATCACCCGCATATTATTATTGAATCATTCTAATTAAGTTCCCCATACACTTTTAGGTAAGCACTATCTATCTTCCTACTATCACACAAGTATAATAATCACACATTATTATAACACCATTAATTGAGTTTCAACACACTTACGTTACTTTTAGATATATAGTATCTATCTTTTCTACTATCACACGTAGTAGATAAATAACACTTGTATATATGTATCACACTACATATATACAAATATAGCATCCTCTAAATGGCCCCTCGTGATGCGGGCATACTCTGTTATCACATCCATGTACCGCTCGTACTAAATCAAGGACTGTTGGTTTGGTATGTCTCCTCAAACCCAAAATTAATAAACACACAATGGAGGCGAACATGGTTCTAAGCCTTTGAGATACGCACATACCTAACGTACCAAATGGAACCCCAGCCCCATTAATACACACATATAGTGATCCGCCCCAAGTTCTAAGGAATACATCCAGACCTCACTGGAATCGTCAAGGTGGGATCTCCCTCTGCTCGGAAACCTCTGAATAGCAGGTAGCGTAGGTATGTTCACACAGATAGCAAATCATATCATAGGTGTTCACATGACCTACATGTGTGTGTGTGTGTGTGTGTGTGTGTGTGTATATATACACACACTAACGTATGCCCGTGCCTGAAGGCATGGTCAAAAATTTCCAAAGTACAAAATCTCAAAACGACAAAAAATTCCAAAGTGTGTAATTACAAAACGATAATATTTTTGAAAAGTATGCCCCTGCCTGAAGGCACGCAGATAATTCTCAAAAGTATAAAGTCGTGTATAATGTTAATATATTGAAAGTGTGAATAATTTAAAAAATTTAGGCATAATTCACAGAAGTACCAAGACCCGTAAAAGTTAGGCATAGTGGTAAATTCATTTGAGAGTATTAGTTTTAATTCCAACTCAAGTCGAGACATTAAAACGTTTTGTTTTGGCTCTTGTCATTTTTAATTGGTTGTGTTCATGTTAGGTAAGAAAATGTGAAGGTCGGGTTCGGTTTAAAATGGTTTGTGTACCTGTTAGATAAATAAAATAAAAATCTTATCATGTTTGATTTTAATTTATTCATGCTCATGTTTAAAAAAAGAAATTCCTGCTGTCCTGTGTCATTTTTAATTAGTCGTGTTTGTGTTAGGTAAAAAAAAGTAAAGGTCATGCTCGGTTTGAATTGGTTTATGTGCGTGTTAGATAAATAAAATAAAAATCATATCGTGCCGCATTTTAATTGGGTATTGTTCATATTTAGAAATCAATTTGGAATATTTTAAGATCATTTGTATAAAATTAAAATGAAATTTAGAAATGAAAATTTTGGATTAGTTAAAATCTTAAACTTTCTACATTATACCCATCCTCATCCACCTAGATAAAAGAATTAGTTAAAAACTTTAACTTAAACTCAAAAGTTAAAAGCCACCTCAACCAGTGTAAGAATCTGGTGCGTTCAAACCGGTACGAAAAGCATATTTTTAAAAATATATGAACAAAGCAAAGTTGTCATAAGGTAAATCAAACCCTATATGAAAATTTAAGTGGCAATGTATACCCTGACATTAGAATAACCCCATATGGAAATGATAAGAACTCGCCAACAGAACTCCAAGTATAAATAAAAAAATAAATACATATAAACACAAAAAGGACCAACTGAAGCATATCAGCTTTGCAACTTCGGAGATTTTATTTTGAACCAACATAGTTCCGCAACTTAGGAGATCATTTTTTTAACCAATATAGTTCATAAACTTACATTGTTCAAAAACTTGCAGACTGAAAATGCCAACTTAGGAGATCTTTTTTTATAACCAACTGAGATATGTTATCCAACATAGTTCAGCAAAAACACAAATTTTTGTAATATAGTGAATATCGGTAACTAAAAACTGAATTACAAACTTAAAATACCAAATAATTCAAAAACCCACAAATCTTTGCCTACAAAACTAATCATTCATCCACCTTACTTCTTTGAGGAGTTTGGCCCTCTCTTCTTTCTGAAACCAACAACGAGTGAAGAAACAGTCTCACCTTACCCGAATAAGACAGCGATCCATGAACTTTTCCCACAGCTGATTTTTAGTTTTCTGGCTCTACAATTACTCGCTTCGAGTTTTCTGGCTCGTCAACTATTGGCTTCGAGTACGGCACCTCTGTTCAGCAATGTGCACCTGCATATTCATGAATTGAATAAATTACTCAAGTCAGTAAACAAAAGGAAAAAAAATTGTACACAAATGTTCACTATTGCCTGAAAAAAATTAACCATGGTTAGTTAAACACAACCCACTTCGTGAACCACACAAATGTCCTGAACAATAAACAATGTAATCAAAATGGAGCAAAATCTCAAATCAATAAAAAATGAACACTAATAAAATATAATTACTATAGATGTAAAATGAGTTTATACAGAATAAGAAACATAAGAAGCCCACAAACACAAATAAACAAAAATATAAAAATTTATATGAAAATTTGTTGTGTGTGACCAGATTCTTGCTGTCTCCCCAACTGGTCACTAAATTAATAAATTAACATTGATACATCGTGTATGCCCATCCATTGCCGTGGAGAAAGGTTGTATAATATATATAGCTTTCTGCTCTTATACTTCGTAACCTCATACCAACTACAGAAAACTAAATGTCGCTTTGTGACGAACATGAATAGCCTATTCGCCCCTTTATTCTCTTTATTAAGGACAAGGCCTATGAATTGTTATGTTATAATGTCCAAGCCCAACATATTACCCCTTACTTAAAGGGAGTTCAAAATAAAATCTATAGTTAATCAGTAAAAAAAGTTTAGGCCCAAACCATAGAGAGAGAGATTTAGAACCCCAAAAAGCATTAACTTTGAATAAAAAAAATAGATCGGATAAAGAGAGAGGGAGAGAGGGTAGAAAACTGATATTTTACCTATATAGGAGCTGGTCTACAACAAATAGCCTATTAGATCTTTCCAAAATTTCAACAAGAACAGATATATTGTGTTCTCACATCAATCCAAACAGTAGATATTTATACCTTCTAATAACAATGGAATTTTATGATTCGTGTTACCATTTCTCACTGTGCGAAAACAACCCAAATTGTAATTGATACCTAAGAAATTTTATACAATTATCTCTTCATATTAGTTGTAAAATAAGAAAGAAATGGTCAAGTTGAGTTTACGTTTAAACACCACAAAACTATATTACAAAACTATATTGAAGAAAAATGGCATATTTCAATCATATTTGCCCGTGTCTAAAGCCGCGGCAAAAATTTAATTTAGGCACGCGCAATGCTAAAGATCATTTTAACTATAACCTCATGTGGTTAAGACCAAATCATTTATTTAGAAACAATGTAAAACTTTGTTTTTCGTAAACATCATACTAAAAATAGGTAAATATGCAATGAAACAAACAAACAAAACTATTTAAGTTGAATATATTGTATTAAGAAAATTTGTACAAATTCAAAATGGCAAGTTACTCCCAAAAGTGAAAAATGCCATAGTGAATGAATGTATATCAAATTAAATATTAAATTCAAATTCAAATTTAAAGAGGAAATGATGATATTAAAGCCCCGCATAAAGATCAATATATCAAAAGACTCTTTAGAAACAATAAATACTACTATAATCTCGTAAACCATTTGCAATATTCACTTACTTTACTTTTAGTACATGCCTAAATTACAACTCAAAAACTTCTTACGAACAGTTGCATACCCAGTTTACTACCAAAACCGTGTACAAATTGCTATAAAACTAAAATTAGATCAATATAGATCAATCATTCTAGATAATTACATGGATAACAGGCAAAACTATATGTAAACATTGTAAAACCAAACCTTCAGTCATTCTCTACTTTAACGATATCAATGTGGATATATCACAGTTTACAAAAAATGTAAAAATAAAAGATCATAACTTTTTTGGAGCCCATTAATGATCCAAACCCACAAATTATCACTTCAAATACAATCTTTATTCTATCTCGTAGAAATTGGGCCATTGAGGTTGAACGTAAAGCATATTTATTTATTTTTACAAAATTTGAATAAAATAAGCCCCCAACTTCCAACTCTCCCTCCACCCCCACCCACCCACCCACAAAGACAAAGGAACTTAATCAATGAAAAACAATAATAAAACATAACAAAATATGTTAGATAGAAACCAGTACAAAGTTATTACTAAAAAGAAACAAAATAAGTTAAAAGCAAGTAAACTAATGAATGTGTTAGAGTCTTACCTCAATCACTTTGATTTATGAAGCACTACCAGTTTAGAAATCTTCAATTCGTTAATATCACTTTACCTGTATAGAAAACACAATTAGCCTAACTCATTTACATCAAGTAAAATAATATATAACACGCCTTTAAGTATATTCTCTTCTTTTAAGAAAAAAATATGTAAACTTAGAAAAATATTCATTCTACAGTAATCTCACTCTTTAGGCATGAATACTTTTATATAAGTACCAAGAAAAATTTTAAAAAAATACAAATTAAAAAACCCAAGTAATAGGTTTTTGAATATAACCTAGACTCAAACCTCATCAAAATACTACAAACAAATATAGTTGGGATGCATTTGAAGGTCCAACATATTCACAAGGAAATATTCAAATACATTCAAACCATTAAAGATAGCTTTGTTTATTTTGACCCATTAGCTCCCCTTTCCAACCTACCTCCAATTCTTTTAGGGATTTTTTTATTATAAAGATAACTACGTAAAATATCTTAGTGATGAGGAAACAACTTTAAAATCCAAAGTCCCATTTTATTTAATGATTGTTCCAAAGTGCCATATCATACTTATAAATTATTAAAACTAAGGAAATGATTCCACAAAAAAAATAACTTCTTAAGAAAAGTCTAAAATCTCAGCCCAAACTTTCAAGTAAATCCAAAATCGATAGTAAAATATACACACCTTTTCTAGTGAAAGTGGGGGCTCACGCACTCCATCATATAATAACTTAGTACAAATGTTGAGATTGTGCTTCCCACCAGATATAAAAATCAAAATTGTTAATGGGTGAAAAGGACTTGTGACAAACAAATAAAGGGAGTGAGGAGTGTTAGAACGATAAGAGATATACATAAACTAATGAAAAAAATGGAAAATAGTAAATAATATTAATATATATGTATATAATTAGTCCTGTTCTTATCAGGACTTCCCATATCATTCTTACAAAAAATAATAAACTATACAGCTACCATTCAAGAAGCATTATTGAGGTATATAGCGTACAAGTGTAGAGATCTGTTTCAACCAATTACGTAGTGCTTCCTCGTGATGATCTTAATCCTGAAAATAGATGTTTATGCAGGTTTGTAACTATTCTACACCAAATATAATGAAATTAGTGGATACAAATCGTATTTAGATAAAAAAAAAATGAATGCACGATTTGAAAAACTCCAACCAAAGCAGAGTGATAAATTCTTACACCATAACATGCATTAATAAAATCTCACATGACAACATATATTAACAACCAACTGTGTTGGTTCAAAAGATCTATTTTTTTACAAATGAAATTATAATAACCCCAAAATAAAGGGGAATAAAAAATGTACAAAAAATAGATAAACTAATACATTACATAACAAAGCAAAAAATAGACTTTAGAAAGAATAATAAATGGTTCTTGCTCCAAAAAACATAACTATAGATTAGACAACATGTTTTCTATAAAATTAACAATCCTTTGAAACAACAATAGAGAGATAGATGCAACAATTAGTGCTCCAAAAACCTCCAACAATTTCGGTTGCAATAGACCTTTTTTATCTACCTTTTCTACTTGGTGGGATATGAACAAAAAAAATCCCAAATTAAATAACAAATGTCAAGATGTAGAGAGCCTATATCAAACAATCATAAATAATTTTCTATCTTTTTGAACCATTAATACTCATTAAAAGTCCCTAGTAAAGATTAAAGGAATAAGTACGCAATATGTATATCGAAAATTAAAGAGTAAAATTATACTAAACTAAATTTGTATAAGATACCTTATACTTACAACTTGCATGTAGTATTGTATCGCCACTTGTGTGTAGTCCGAAAACTGAAATCAAGAGAAGGCCTTTACATAACAAATTAAAAAAATATATAATAAAGAAAAACATAACGTCTGTAAAATGCTAATAACACATCACAATAAAAATAATAAAACAAAAAGAAATAAAAGAAACATATTGATATACCTCATTCTACAAAACATATGCAATTCCTATACAAATTTTATAAAATAAAATATAAGACCACAAAAAGGATAAAAATATGGAAGATGAAATTTTCAAAATTCTTTCATTTTTCTGCAATTTCACCGAAATTTTTTAGCTCGAGTAAAGATTGTATTAGCTTTTCCCCCCTAAAATATACCAAAATTACAAAAAAAAATACTAATAATAATCCAGGCATGGAGGATAATTTAAAAAATAATGACTTATACCTTAGATTATGATAGATGTGAGAAAATAGTACATGTCGTCCTACAACACCAACAAATAAGGTTAGAAAATAACTTAAAACTGGAAAAAAAATCATAAAACTTAAATCCAAAAATAAATTTGGTAACAAATCTTGAAGTTTGGAAATGTCTAAAATTTGAGAGAGAAAAATAAAACAGATCCTTAATCAAGATTAAAAGCTAAGTTCCCCAAAATAATACCCCCAAAAAACTAAAATTTGTCCCCAACCTATATACCCATAACCATACGATCTGGAAGGGAAACGATCTGTAAAAAAACATATACCCCAACCAAAATCTATCAATCCATACCAAAAAAAAAATCATCTATAACCGATATACTCCAAAACCTAAAATCTTAAGGGAAAAAATAAATTTTAAAATCTGAATAAGAAAACCCAAAACTGCATGAGAAAGACTTACCTCGGGGAAGAAGATAAGAGAAAGAGAAAAATGAGATGGCCTGAAGAGAGAGAGAGAGAGAGAGAGAGAGAGGGAGATAATGGGTTGGGAATTGATGTTGTTGGCTGTGAGTTTATCGAGGATTATTTGGGAGGGATAATAAAAACGGTATACTTAATCTGGATCCTTTTATTCACGTAGATGAATCTTAGCCCTTATTGTGCTTAAATAGAATTAGAATTAAAAAACCATGTTCCTTTATTATATGGATATATTCATTATGGGTATACACACAACCTATAAACATGCCCAGTATAGGTATACACACAACCTATTAATATAGCTAGTATAGGTATACACACAACCTATAATATATCTCGTACGTAATATATATCTCTCGAATACTTAACGTACTACCAAATTACCATTATGAACTCTCATATATATTTTCGAGTATCACTCACTACCCGAAGGGTCTTGGTTATCCCTTAAGTAAATTCAGTAGTCAATGCCACCCTATTCTACTGGTATAAGTCTTAGGTTATCGTTCACTCTTCCCGTAACCCCAAATTGTAAATTCTCGATACGTCTCTCAATCGGTTAAACATCGTCGGTCCAAGTCTCAATTTTTTCTCATAAAGAATAATCGAACCTTAATCACATACCTACTAACCTCCCCTAAGTCCTTGTACAAATATTAAACTTATCCCAAAGTTTTCCCGTAATTAATCTGTACAAAATTAACAAACAAAAGCTGGGGATAACAGGTCACGCGAACTGGTTCTAGTATGGGGACAAACCGGTTTGATGATGAACCGGTTTTGGGAGGTAGCCGCACTAGTTTTAGATCCCTAACACTTCTTCTTCGCTGTTATGGGTTTTTTCCATTTTTATTCAACAAAATCTCTCTCAAATAATCCAAACCTCCCATCCAATGTTATCCAACATACAATATATGTTCGTAGATGATTTCTAACAAAAAACATTCATTAAATTCATACGAAATCCACCCAAGAACATATTTAATGCCCATTAGCCTCAAAACCCTAAGTTATGGTGTTCTTCATGTGTAATCAACAAGATACCCAAATTTCTTCCATTATTTTCAGCACATAACATCTGATTTCGTATTTTCTACATAAAGGAATCTATTATACATACATCCTTATATTAATTCATGGATTACACCCATTAAATACCCAAGAATTCATCCTAAACATGTAATTGAAACCCTACACTACATGGGTATTATAACATGCTTAAGTAAATTATAAGATTAACACTTGCCTTGGTCCAGTAGGTCTTATTTTCATTAATTGATGATGGAGTTTCTCTTCCCTTGCTCCAATCTCAATTCTGGTGATGTCCGTGGTGCAAAACGGTGTGTGAAGGCTTAGTTGTCTTCTCATCTTCCTCTCATATGGCCTCCTCTCTCTCAAAGGTGTTTCAACCCTAGCCTCCCACTCCAATGGGCTGATATACTTCTTAGATATTCGCAATTCCATATACCACAAACTCTTGAATGATTGAAACGCCCTTATTTGGTGCCGGTTTGGTTTAAAATCGTCTCGGGACCTAATCAGCACACCCAGGTACACTATTCTAACTATTTCGACTCCTTCGGAATCATCTGTGAACTCAAAACCACCCTCAGAGCCACTTTATAATACTTTTCAACTCACGATTTTAACTACACATAACTGAACAAATACTACTCGGCTCCCACTAGCCTTAAATTATAAAATACTCTCAACTCACGGTTTTAACTACACATACGTGAAACAGCTAGTGTATTAGATCCATGTCCCACATACCACACATCTCCCAACTTCCGATATTCGATAAGGTTCATGCGTGGGACATCTCGCAAGCAAAATTCAAACAAGGAACCCTCACCACCCCCCCTCCCCACCCCCCGATACACCACTTCCTAGCATTGTCGATCATCAAGATCCGTGGGTCCAAAGTACAAAACTAAGACACCTTAAATATTATTTTCTAACACATAAGTCAAGTCTTTCACTCCCCATCGCTCAAGGAGTAATACAACAATGTGCTATCACTATCACTAAGTTCTTAGCACTAAATCAAGAACGAGTTAAATCTCTCATCTCAACGTTAAACTCGATATACCCTGAATCACATCTCTAAGAGTCCCTAAGCACCAAGATCAAATGTAACAAGACAACGATACTCTCCAAAGTGTACTATACAATACAATATATATGTAGTCTCGATCCTCTTTCAGGTGATACCTCTCAAAATAATATATCTCATCCCGGAATAGCGAATACAGTAGCCGTACCATACAGTTTACTACCGCTTAAACCCTCGGCATCCAATCACTACACAGAATCATATTCTCTACTCTCATAACTCTCAAAAAGAGCAAAAACTATCACACCATATAAACATTAAAGAGTCCCGCTACCCATATAATTAAATCCAACTGTCAAACCTTATTAAACCCAACTTCTTTTTTATCATATCTCTAAACTATGAGAACCTGCCTATAGATAAATATGTAATGTCTCTCATAACATACATATACATCTTCTAATATAATTATCAATTTAATTGCACAACCTATAATCTCTCAAGACCTAAATTAACTCCCAAACACTTTAGTCCATTGCCTTCCAAACTCAATACATACATACGACTATGGGATATCACCCACTCGCGCGTCTACCCAATTTAACCCATTCCCAACATCAGATTACATTAAATAGTTCTAAGGTTTAAATCTCATTCTATGTGAAAATTGTGATATCTTCCCAAAGGCTTCGATGGCAAACAGTGCAAACAACCAAACTAAATATTTTATAAATTTTCAATTTTAAGTTTGATTAAACATAAACAGATTTAACCCAATGTCAACTTAACACCAATTATAAACAAGTTATGATTATACCGATTAACCAATTTGATATTATCCTAATCATGAATCTAGGTGAGTGCAGGATAAAATAAAGTAAATTAATCACAACGTCTGATGTACGAGGAAATCCCAAATGGAAAAAACTCCGTACAGCCCAGATACTCAAATTCATAATGATAATGGATTTACATAAGACTGGCATGTAACTTAGTCAATAACTTGACGCCCTCTCAAGCCTTGATAGGTCAATATCCAATTGTTCCTTCGTAGGATAACATAAGAATACACTCGTGCAACTTCCACAAGGTGTGAGTCCTCACATACCTTGATATATATTTAATAGCTGTAAACACAACAGCATACATGGAGTCCACCGAAATGAAACAATTATCATAAAGATTTTAAGAATAAAACTTGGTACCCAAAATAGGATCTCCAAAGCATAATATGATGAATTTTCGATCCTAAACAGCTTAGGGGTAAACTAGGGTTTTGTAGAGCTTTTTTAATGAGTTTGGGAACCCAAATATAAGATTTTTTCTCAAATAAAACTAGTGCTCTGCACTCCTATTTATAAGAGGTTTTCCAAAATTGAGATAAGGATGAGAAGAAATTTAAAAAATCTCAAATTTATCAAAAATTCGAAGACTCATTCGAACGAGGTATATCTTATTAGGACATAGCCATGCATCTCGTTCGAATACCACCCTAAAGACTCTTCTAATGAGATTCCAGCAAAGAGTAAAAAATATCTTGTTCAAATTTTCAATGGAATATGATCCAATGAGGTACATATATTCCTTTGAACAACATACCCAACGTTAGTCTATGACCTCACGAAAAAATATTTTTCTTCTAAAAAATATTAAAATGGATAAAATCATTTTAAAAATAATTTTATAAAATCCTAACACTCAAATATAAAACCTCCAAGGATTAAAATAAATATGCATTCATGACTGAGATGTAAATAAAGTCTAATATACTTGTAGTCCTAGGAAAGTCCCCAATAGAGTCGCCATTGTGGTCATATCGATCTCTCTCGATGGTGTGCGTGCTCGCAGCAACACTATCATAGTGGCAAGGGACATAAGCGGTCATCAATGACTATGTGAGGTGTGTGAATGTGTAAATATCGGATTCGCCAACCTATTCTACTCAAAACATTCAAAATAAGGATCCACCTAAAAAGAGAGAGCTAAAATACTAGTTAATGCGAAACCAAATGAGATATGGGCTCAAAAACTATGTTACGAAGCGAGAAGGTGTTATAAACCCATTTCACTATTTTGGTCTCTTATGGGATCTATAAGATGTCATTGTTCTTCTAAATGTGTGTGTGTGTGTGTGTGTGTGTGTAGTGTATGTGTCGAGTGTGTGGAATGAACAAAGTGAAGTAAAAATCAATATAGACATAGATGTGTAAGTGTGTGAACATTGGAGTCATCATATCCACATATGGAAAATATGGGTATGAATACTCCTAAAGAGATCAAATGTAATCGAAGTCATGAAGGCGTAAACTCACTGTGGAGAGAGTGGGAACGGTGGATGGGACCACTAGACAAAGGTTAAATTGAGTAAACATGAATAATACAATAAAAGAAATGTACAAGATGTCTATAAATTTGAGCGATAACCCAAAATCCTAACCTCACGATGAGAAAGTGAGTACATATATATGGGATCTCTAAAGGAGTAATACATATAAGAGAACTAACTACACGAGTAGGATGATTAAATATGGATATGAATAAACAAAATATATAAAAACGAACTTGAATCCTAAAAGTAACTATGTGATGCTTACGTGTGACACCCCTCATATTTAAATAACGCTTGGTCGGTCCTCTACTAAAATAAAACAGGAATCTCGGTTTGGCTCATTCATAGCATCACTGTCGAAAACCAAATTAATTACTAATAACCTATTAAGCACAGTGCCAAAATTTAAAAACTTATTAACTTGTCTTAATAAAACTTATAACCACACAACAAACCATTCCAATAATTATAAATCCACATTCACCACGCGAATGAAATAAATGTTGATAACATGGAATATTTAAATTACTTAAAAAATTAGCAGTAAATCCAAATACAAATAATCCAAGTGATAATGAAATAAAAGGAAGTCTAAATAATGTAAAGACTATCCAACAATGGGTGACAGGCCTGAATAAATAACTGAGATAAAATTTTATCTAGATGAAAAATATAGAAACGTCTAGTGAAGGCCTAGAGTCATCCACAACTGCTGCAACATTGTTTGACTAGAAGGATAGCTATGTCAGGCGTCCCTGTGGTTGAACGCCAAAAAGGTTTTAAAGAAAATTTTGATACGGATCAGATCCCAAAACCATTTGAAAGTTATTTTGAAAGTGTTAAAAATTCAATAAGGAATATGTAGCATAATCATTCATATTTAAATTATTGTCGCACTCACATGAGATAATCCCCGCCCCTCATCTATAGTGTGCACCTAACGTATTCATTTTAACACCCTGGTTCCGCTACCCTTCCTAACTAGCACAATCATTTATTTTATCCCCACGTGCTAAGCTTCTAGCCAAAACGTATTGCACGTATTCTACTTTGCTTTGATTTTCAGTGAGCTATAAATAAGCAGTATCATTATAATTCTCAATCATAATCTTATAATTGATCGATTCACATAACTTTACATTAGTTATAATTATAATGTTCACACATTCATTTACTTCACACATATACATATATCAATATGATATACGTATATACATAGCATCCCTAAGTTGTCCTCCAAGATGCATTCCTTAGCATGCTATCAGGCTCTAGGTATATCACATACCACTCTTAGTCCACTGGGTCGGAATCTCACCACCAAAACCAAATCGTAAACAGATATCTGGAGGCGTTCATAGACATGTATCCGTGGACCATAACGATACAACATTACCCCACTAGACTCAAAACTCACATATACTGGTCATGCAACAGTCCTATGACCTGGGGAGCAGACCCAACACCTACTAGTCATGCCGGGGTAGGTAACCCACTACACGCAATCTCCAACGATAGAATCCATAGAGTAAGTATGTGTATATATACCACACACACACACACACAAACACACACACACACACACACATGTGTGTGTGTGTGTGTAACCAGCTGAACGTGCATCGATCCCTCGTAGCACTAGCCCACAATTCTCGAATATACCTCTGACTCTCGAATATTCAAGTATTCACTAACTTATCATAAATTCATATATATCATAATTCTGGCCACTAAGTTATTCTACTCCAGCCTATAGCCTAACTCTTTTCGAAATTCTAGCCCTAATTCATAAATTATATCCCGATTGTCATTCACCTTAAAACACCAATAATCACATGCCCGAGTTTTATTCCCATCAAACCCTAGGTAGGTTGTAGCCTCTCCTATGGATTCCCAGAAGTCCTACATCACCTATCTAACTTCATAAACCAAGTCGAACCCTCAACGGCATACAAAAAAACATAAAGCAAAAAGTGAGACAACCATTCCCAGCGAATCGGTTCGTAAGGTTGCCCGAATCGTTTTGGTAGTGAACCGATTCGTCCCTGCTCAATGAACTGGTTTGGTTACCCTGATCAGTGAGCCTAAGTTTTGACAAGTTTTTTCTTCCTCCAATCAACTATATGCATACCCAACATCAATAAAACCTAGAATAAAATCTTCCTATTAATCCTAAACATAATAGTACTCGTTTTTACATCTGAACTAACTCGAAAACACATCAATTCAGGGATCAACATTTGTTCATCAAGAATTATTTACTTTCTCAATTTTAAATAAAGATTTCTCCAATTCGCATATTAGATACTAAAGATCGTATCTTTATAACATCAAACATCTCACATTTCACATGGGATTATATTCAATTTATTTCTTAATGTTTTAAATCCCAAAAGTTCCATTTTACATGTTAATCCCCACCCAAAATTAGTGTTCCTACACCAAATTTGGTGTGACATATTGAAACTAAATGAATAATAAAAACAAGACAAACAAGTGCCTTATTATCGTAGGAATTCTGATTTCTTCGCTTTGGACCTTCTCTACGTAAGAGTTTCACACCCGGAATTGCTCAAATTCTCTTCCCGGATAACTCCTCCTCACATTTTCTTGGATTTTCCTTCTTTTTCTCTCCTCTCTCAAGCCTTAGTGTGACACCCAGCATATTCTAATTTTGTGTGATAAGTCCATTATTAAATTAATAGGAATCATTAATGGTGTCATTTTTAGCATCACTATCAAAATCCAATTTATTTTACTAATACCCCAATTGCCCGGTATTAAAATTTTAATCTTTTTATTAACAGGCGATAAATTAACTAATAAATGACATTCACCATTCCAGTAAGCGTAATAATAAATGATAACACAACGAGATTATTAAATATGCGTGGAATAGCACTCCAGACGAAAATGCAAATACAATCATCCATAATATAAAATCAAATCCAACACTAGAAATAAAAATAAAAGTATAATGTCTCTGAAAGTAACTACTAGCTAGAGATGGGCGACATGCCCGACTGAGATAGAGAAATGATAGATAGGAACTAATAAATGTGAAGGTATCTACCAAGATCACATGCAACTTCCACGGCAGCTGCAGTACATCAAATATAAAGGAACTCCTAAGTCCAGCATCCCTGTGGCTGGGCACCTAAAGTGTTTTTACAAAAATAAATTTGAAACGGGTAAGATTCACGTGCACTAAAACAGTTTGAAAATATTTAGCAAGTATTCAAATAAATTATGATCAAATATTATATACATGTTAGATTCATGTGCTCTCATTTGATATCCTCACCTCTCAACTATTATGCATATCTAACGTAATTCTAATCTAACCTAGTTACGCTACCCCGCTTAAGTCCCGTCCCGCCTAATAACTCATCGTGCCCACCCGTATTGCCCATACAATATGTTACTAAATTTCCAAAGCCCTTTTTATACATGAAAAAATACTAACTAATTATTAAGTTCCCACATACTTAGATTATTTTAGATTTCACTATTTATCTTATTTACTAATGCACTCGTAGTAGAATAAATCACATGTGTATATATATATATATATATATATATATATATATATAAACACCACAATTGTAATATATATTAATATGGAATCCCTAGGTGGAGACCTGCGATGCGGGCATACTCTACCATCAAGTCCTGGTACATCACGTACTAAGCAATATATATGAATACATGCGAACGAGCTATTGGTTGAGTTCCCGTCTCAGGTAGGCGACAATCTAGCTATTGGTTGAGTTCCTGAAATACGTCTGTAAATTCACACACAACTGGGATCAAATGTAGGGAGATCGCTACTCCCAGAAGGGTCTCCTCCTCTATATAATACAAGTGGGGGGACGATCCTCCTTCGGGACGAGGCATTGCTACTAAAAATATCTCCTGGACCAGAATCGCAAACACGATGCTCCTACTATAACAATCAATCACGGCCCTATACGTTGCTAGACAATCTAAACCGATATGGCGTCATACTCCAACATATCTAACACAAGCATATCGACGGGCAAAATAAGTCTCCCAATATCTTTACTCACACCCCGACAAATAAAGAATATAAGTATCCTGCTACCCTGTGGTGAGTCTACACACGTGATTATACTATCGGTCGTGTTTAACAACCCTTCGGCTCGTGAAAATATAGTGGCTATGAAAGAGTTTGAAGCCCAAGTGTCAAATAAAATGTTCCCTGAAGTCCCGTGTATAAGAAACATACCCTCAACTGCAAGTGAAGCCTGTGGAACTGCAGCTTGGTGGACATTATACACACGTACTATAATTTCCCATGCTAAGGTGGGGCTAATGGGACGACTAGTACAGCAGGTAAAGCTGGTATTAGTAATGGTGCGGGAGGGCGGCAAGAAAAATAGTCTCTGGGGCTCTTGGCAAGCACCCCGCGACTGATGACCCCTGCACTTATCAGGGCAATCCTGACCCTTGTAACCATTCTTACCACATATAAAACACCTGCATGTGAAATTTCCTCCATTCTGGTCCTACTGGCATCAACCCTGCCAGCCATTACCACCTCTTGGCCATTTTGAAAGCACTATTGGCCCGACTGACCATGCTGACCCTGATGGCCAAGCTTGAATCCACCATATCCCTACCTGTAATCTACTAAATGAAAACGCTTAGCAGTTTCCCCCTGATGGGAACCCTACTCACTCTACCTCGGTTGACTCTGAGTCAATTTTGCCCCACTAACACTGCCACCCCCTGTCCAGCCCAGCTGACTAGACTCTCATGAGAGCTTTCTTCCCTTCAGGTGGAAGCAATGGTCCTGAAGGTGCAATAAAGCGACATTCAACACATCCGTACATGTCTTCAAAGTGGTATTACCCAACAAATGTTGACGAATTATCCAAGAAAGACCATCCACAAACAGTTGTATCCTCTCCTCCTTCGTACTCACCTCTTCGAGAGAAAAGTTTGCCATCCTAGTAAATTACTCCTCATACTTTGATACTATCCTGCCTACCTATGAAACGTCTAAGAATTTCCACCTCATCTCAGTCTGAATGATGGAGGGGAAGTATTTGCGATCGAACCGCTCCTAAAACTCCTGAATCGCCAATGTCTCTCTCTCCTGTTCGGTGGTAATGAACTCCCACCATTGTAAGGCTGCCCCCACTATCTTAAAGGCAACTAGTATCTGTCTCTGTACATCAGTGCACTTATACATCCCCAAATGCCACTAGATATCATTCTTCCATTGGCATGCCGCAACTACATTGGAGCTCTCCTAAAACTCGGAGGATGAGCATTTTGAAAGGCATCTCTGACTTGCTCCGGGCAGAAGGAAACGAGTGTGTCAGATCTGGAGCCAGAACCTGTGGCTGGGGTGGCACCTATGGTGCTTGATTAGAAAATATAGTCAGGGCCACATTAATGCCTCTGCAATTATAGCGACAACTTTATCAGCATTCATGGTCCACGGTCCCTGAGCTGGCTGCAGCTCGGGCTGTGCATCTGGGGTGGCTCATGGTGCACATCAGGGAGGCATCTGAAAAAAAAAATTATATCAGTCCACTGTTCAATATATCTCAAAATAGTTGAAGACGTAAATGCATAATCATGAATACAATAATCCTCATAGTGGGGCTCTATATCAAAGAACGTTATGCTGGAAATACAATAATTCCGTACAAATCCCGTGGACACTAGAACCTGATGCTCTGAAACCCTCTGTGACACCTCGCCTATTCTAATCCTGGGTGATTAGTCTGTTATTAAATTAAATAGGAATCATTAATGGCGTCATTCTTAGCATCACTATCAAAATCTAATTTATTTTACTAATACCCTAATGGCCCGGTGTCAAAATTTTAATCTTTTTATCAACAGACAATAAATAAACTAATAAGTCACATTCACCATTCCAGTAAGCATAATAATAAATGATAACACAACGAGATGAATAAATATGCATGTAATAACACTCCAGACGAAAATGCAAATACAATCATCCATAATATAAAATCAAATCTGACACTGGAAATAGAAATAAAAGTGCAATGTCTCTGAAAATAACTACTCGCTAGAGATAGGTGACAGGCCCGACTGAGACAGAGAAATGATAAATAAGAGCTCATAAATGTGGAGGCGTCTACTACCAAGATCCTGCAACTTTCATGGCAGCTGCAGCATGTTAAATATGAAAGAACTCCTAAGCCTGTCATGTTTTTACAAAAATGAATTTAAAAGGGGTCAGAGCCCAAGTAAAACGATTTGAAAATATTTAGCAAGTATTTAAAATGCATTAAGAGTAGATATTATATACATGTTAGCTTCATGTGCTCTCACAAGAAATCCTTACCTCTCAACTATTGTGCACGCCTAACGTACTTCTAAGCCAACCAAGATATGCTACCCCGCCTAAATAGTCTTAATTAAGTTTCGTCACGCTTAATAATTCATCGTGCCCACCAGTATTGCCCATATAATAAGTTACTAAATTTTCAAAGCCCTTTTTATCCATGAAAAAATACCAATTAATTATTAAGTACCCACATACTTAGATTATTTTAGATATCACTATTTATCTTATCTACTAGTGCACTCGTAGTAGAATAAATCACACGTATATATATAAAAACCACACTTGTAATATATACAAATACGACATCCCGGGGTAGAGACGTGCAATACGGGCATACTCTGCCATCAAGTCCTGGTACATCATGTACTAAGTCAAGGACATAGGCTTCAAAATCACTCTCGAACCATACATTCACAATTCACACAATTTGGAAGCGAACATAATCCTAACCCTTCGGCCTACGCACATACCTAATGCACCCAAATGAATGGTCACACCCTTATTCACAAAAGTAGTGCTCAATCCCTAACTTCTATGTTCTGAGGTACAAGTCAAAATCCCCCTAACGGGCTCATAAGGATAAGACTGTCCACGATGCGAAACCTCCCATGATAGCAAGTAGCCTAGGCATGTTTACACATGCAAATTCACACGATGGTTATTCGTGCAACACACACATATATATATATATATACAACATCAGTACAGGTATACACAAAACTTATAATATATGTGCCATACATAGTGTGTATAACTCCCGAATATCTTACGTATTATTAAATTACGATTTTACTTCTCATCGTACATTCCCGAGGATTTTCCCACTACTCAAAGGGTCCTAATTGCCCATTAAATTATCTCAGTAATTATAATATCCCGCTTTTACTGGCCCGGTATAAGGTTCACTCGAATTTCTCATAACCCATTTTAATTCTCAAGAATTTATTTAATATCAAACTATGTCCAATAATTTTTAGTCTTGATTCCCTTCATTGGGGGAAGGCTCAAATCCTAACCTTTTGAAAATTTAAGACAAACCAAGGATTGGACTAGCAGGTCATCTAAACTCGTTCTGGTAGGTAGGAGAACCGATTCACACATGCATCCGAATCGGTTTGAGGATACATCTTAACCGATTGAAGTGTACCATCGAACCAGTTTGAGGGACAGGTCGAAACGGTTTGGGGTACCTGGTAGTTCATCTTCCCCACTGCTACGGGTTTCACCATTGTTAACCCTCCAAACCTTCCTAATTCGATCCCAAACTCCCAACCAAGCATTCAAATTCCTAAACTAACATGTATGAAGGATTTCTAACGTCACCCAAACATCAAATAGGATCATTTAAATCACATCAATCCTCAATTTAACCCCCCAAACCCTAAGTCATTATTTTTCTTCAAGAATATCAACAACATCTCAGATTTTTTCCTAGTTTTAATGTTCTAATCCTTAATTTCGTGTTACATAAATGAATTAAACATATCCATCAATATTACTATCCAAGAACATGAATTGAGTCTTCCAATCAAAGCCAACATTTATAAATTCATGAATTTATTCATCCTACACTAACATGGATGTTATATATGCTCAAAATTAACAAGATAAACTTTCCTCAAAAAGCGGGTCTGAATTTCGAAGAATAATAGTGGGATTGTCTTCCTCTCCTCCCGATCTACATAACGGTGGTGGCGGTGGTGCAAGAATGGTGTGGGATGGCCTTGAGACTCTTCCTCTCCCTCCTCTAATGGACTTTGTGTATTTCTTGTGACTTCGACCCTAACTTCCTCACGTAAAATGATGATATAAATCTCCAATTTTCATAGGTTTCTTTTCTCCAAAATTTCAAAGGACCAAAATACCCCTCCGGGGTGTCGGTTTGGCCTAAAAATGCCAACGACTTGAGTCAAACCCCTGAGTACACTTTTCTGACTATCTCGACCTTTTTGGACAAGCTGGCGCGCTCGAAATGAGCATTTGGATTGACTATAATTAAATTATATTTTATCTCATAAGTTTAAGTCCTGACACGACTAACACGCGCGTCCCAACTAAATTACTGTAACCGTCGTATTTCTCACTCACGATAATCATAATACTTTCTTATCAATTTATTACTTATCATTCATTAAGTAATATCCAATATAAATAAATATTAACCCTTTTCTCGCTAATGAATATTCATTTTAATTCGGATTAATTTTCCATTTTAATATAATTAATCTCAATATAAAAATCATTAAAATTACGAAGAATTACATACTTCCCCCCTAATTTCTGAATTTTGTCCCAAAATTCAGAAAAAGAGCATACCTGATAGAAATAACTCTGGATATTTATCGCACTCCCAAGTAGACTCATCGGTATTATGAAGCCCCCACTGAACACGTACAAGTGGAAATACCTTCGACCTCAATCTCCTCTCACTATGGTCTAGGATAGCAACTGGCCTCTCCTCGTACGAAATATCGGGTTGTAAATCAACCTCCTACACTGCAATGTGAGTGTGAGCTAACTCATCCCTAAGATATCATTTCAGCGAAGAAAGGTGAGTGTGAGCTAACTCAATTTGGGCAGAAGTATCATGAATCAACTCTGGTCCGAGTAGCTTGTTGTCCCCCACTTCTAACCAATAAGCGGGTAAACGATAAGGTCTACTGTACAATGCCTTAAATGGTGTCATGCTAATTGTAAACTGATAGGAGTTATTATACGCAACCTCCACCAGTGGTAGATACTTCTCTTAATCCCCTCTAAAATCAAGGATGCACATCCGTAGCATATCTTCCAACATTTGATTTGTCGTTTCTATTTGCCCATTCGTCTACGATTGATAGGTTGTACTCAATCATAACTCGGTACCCATTTCCTCCTAAAAACTCTCGCAAAATTGAGATACGAAAATCTCATCCCTGTTGAACACAATATCGAGTGGCCCCCCATGCAATCTCACTATCTGAGCGATGAAAATCTGGGCATACTATCTCGTAGTATAATCCATTCGGACTGGCAAAAAGTGAGCTACCTTGGTAAATCGATCCACTATCACCCAAATAGAATTGTGACCACTCTATTAAGTAGGCAACCAAGTAATAAAATCCACGAAAATGCTCTCCCATTTCTACATCAAAATCTTTAATGGTTGTAGAACCCCTGCTGGCTTCTGATGGTCCACTTTCATCACCTGATAAGTGTTACACCTCAAGGCAAACTTTGCAATGTCTTTCTTTATCCCAGTCCACCAATACTGCTATCTCGTATCTTGGTATATCTTATCCCCTCCCGGATGTATCGCAAACCATGACCCGTGCAACTCTGCCATCACCGCGTGTCGTAATTCTACCCCCTCTGGGACAATCAATCTCCCGTTGAAGTGTAAGCCTCCCACTGAACTCACGGAGTAGGACTCTACTCCCCTGGATAAAAGTTATCTGATTCGATCCTGACAAAACGATTCCTCATCCTAGCTTGTACCACCTTCATGACAATCTGGGGGTGACAATCATAACCGACATAAATGATCTGGAAACTGAATCCTGATGTCCCAGCTCCTTCTATTTTTCCTTCCAAACTTTAGCTACACCAATCACTTACATGTGGCTCAATGTGTCTTCCACCACGTTAGCCTTCCCTGGGTGATAATGGATTATAAACTGATAATTTTTCATAAATTCCATCCACCTGCGCTGACGCATATTCAACTCTCTCTGAGTGAACAAGTACTATAGTGACTAATGATCTTTGAAAAGGTGAATTATCTTCCCCAAAAGGTAATGTCTCCAAATCCGTAGCGCAAACACAACTGTCGCCAACTCCAAGTCGTGGGTGGGGTAATTCCTCTTGTGAATCTTAAGCTTGCAGGAAGCATAAGCTATAGTCCGGTCCTCCTGTTATAGCATACCCCCAGCAGTAACTAGGCATGCTCCTCCTCAGTATGAGAATAAATAAGGATGTCATGAATAAAGATAATGACAAACTAATCCAAGAACTCTCTAAACACCTTATTCATCAAGTTCATAAACACAGTTGGCGTGTTGGTTAGCCCAAATGGCATAACTCGAAACTCGTAAGACCCATATCTCATCATAAAGGCGGTCTTAGATATATCTAGCTCCCGAATGCGCTACCGGTGATATCTTGACCTCAAGACTATCTTTGGAAGTAACCAGTTAATCTTAATTGGTCAAATAAGTCATCGATTCTAGGCAACGGATATTTATTCCGTATCGTGACTTTATTCAACTCCCGGTCATCCACACAAAGTCGTAAATAACTATCCTTTTTCTTTACAAATAGCACTAGTGAACCCCAAGGCGAAGTACTCCAATGAATAAAGTCCTGCCCCAATAATTGCTCAATCTGATCCCGTAGCTCCCTCATCTCCATAGGAGCCATACGATAAGGCGTACGAGCTATTCGCCGAGTTCTCGATGCTAAATCAATGACAAACTCTATCTCTCAGCTAGGCGATAATCTCGATATCTCCTGAAATACGTCTGCGAATTCACACATAACTGGAATCGAATCTGGGGAGATCGCTACTCCCAAAAAGGTATCATCCTCTATATAATACAAGTGGGGGGATGATCCTCATTCGGGATGAGGAATCGCTACTAAAAACATCTCCTGGCCCAGAATCGCAAACACGATGCTCTTACTATAACAATCAATCATGGCCTTATACTTTGCTAGCCAATCTATACCGATAATGGCGTCATATTCCGATATATCTAACACTATCATATCTGTGGGTAAAACAAGTCTCCCAATATCTATACTCACACCCCGGTCAATAAAGAATATAAGTGTCCGCTACCCAGTGGTGAGTCTACACACGTGATTGTACTATCGATCGTGTCTAACAACCCTGAGGCTCGGGCAAATCTAGTGGCTATGAATGAGTGTGAAGTCCCATTGTCAAATCAAATATGCCCCAAAGTCCCGTATATAAGAAACGTACCCTCAATTGCAAGCGAAGCATGTGGAACTACAGCCTGGTGGACGTTATACACACGCTCGTACTATAACTGCCCCTGCTGAGGTGGGGCTACTGGGATGACTGGTACTGCAGGTAAAGCTGGTACTGGTGTTGGTGCTGGTAGGGCGATGGGAAAAATAGGTTTGTGAGGCTCTAGGCGAGCGCCCCGCGGTTGCTGACCCCTGCCATTTTCAGGACAATCCTGACACTTGTGTCCATTCTTTCCATATATAAAACACCTGCCTGTGAAATTTACTCCCATCTGGCCCTACTGGCATAGGCCCTGCTAGCCATACCACCTCTCCATTCCTATGAAATGTTTAAGAATTTATGCCTCATCTCAATCTGAATGGCGGATGGGAAGCATTTACGGTCCAACCGCTCCTAGAACTCTTGAATCGTCAAGGTGTCTCTCTCCTGTGCGGTGGTAACAGATTCCTTCCACTGTAAGGCTGCCCCCACTAACTTAAAGGTAGCTAGTATCAATCTCTATACATTAGTGCTCTTATACATTCATAAATTCCACTAGATATCCTTCTTCTATTGGCACGCCATAACTACATCGGAGCTCCCCTGAAACTTGGGAGGATGATCATTCTGAAAGGCATCTCTGACTCACTCCCTGACAAAAGGAAATAAGTGTGTCAGATCTGGAGCCAGAACCTACGGCTAGGGTGGCACTTGTGGCGCTTGCTTAGCAAAGGTAGTCAGGGTTGCATTAACCACCTCTGAAATTATAGCGACAACTTTAACAGCATTCATAGTCCCCGGTGCCTTAGCTGGCTGCGGCTCGGGCTATGCATCTGGGATAGCTCATGGTGCACATCAGGGAGACATCTGAAACGAAAAAAAAATTCTATCAGTCCACAGTTCAATATATCTCAAAATAGCTAAAGACGTAAATGCATAATCATTAATACAACAATCCTAATAGTGGAGCTCTATATCAAAGAACGCTACGCTGGGAATGCAACAAGTTCGTACAAATCCTATGAACACTAGAACCTGATGCTCTGAAACCATCTGTGACACCTCGCCTATTCTAATCCTGGGTGATCGGTCCATTATTAAATTAAATAGTAATGGTGTCATTCTTAGCATCAGTGTTGAAACCTAATTTATTTTACGAATACCATAATGGCCCGATGTCAAAATTTTAATTTTTTTTACTAACAGGCAATAAATTAACTAATAAATCACATTAACCATTCCAGTAAGCATAATAATAAATGGTAAGACAACGAGATGAATAAATATGCCTGTAATAACACTCCAGATGAAAATTCATATACAATCATCCATAATATAAAATCAAATCTGACACTGGAAGTAGAAATAGAAGTACAATGTGTCTGAAAATAACTACTAGCTAGAGATAGGCCTGTCAATGGATCGGATTTTATCCGAATTCGATTCCAATTCTGAATCTGAATCCAATCGATTTATACGGAATTGGATCAAGCCAGAAATTCGATTACCCGATTACCCGTTTATTAAATGGAGCGAATTTGGATTCATATGATCCAATCCGTTAATAATCCAATCCGATTAATATTTATAATATATATAGATTAAATATTTATAATATTATAACACAAAACACACACGCACACAAAACACACGCACACTGCTAAACACAAGCACACGCACACACAAGTTACCACACAAAACACACGCACACACTACACTAAGTCACCTAAACCTAAATCTAAATTCACACTACACACTACAGTTACACTGGTGAGCGGTGCCCTCTCCTCTTTCTCTCTCATAACACTCCCTCATTTTATATGTCCGTCCATCTCACAACACTCCCTCATTTGATCTGTCCGTTGTAGATCTGTCCTCCGATCAGATCTGTCCGTCACCGCAAAGCAGGTATGTTTTTTTTCTTCTTCTTTCGTCGTTGATCTGTATAATAACGTTGTAGTGTTGATTTTTTTTTCTTCTTCTGTCGTCGATCTGTACAATAATGTTGTGGTGCTGATTTTTTTTTCTTCTTTTTCCGTCGCCGATCTGTATAATAACGTTGTAAGGCTGATTTTTTTTCTTCTTCCTTCCTCGATTTGTACAATAACGTTGTAGTGCTGATTTTTTTTCTTCTTCTTCCATCATCGATCTGTACAATAACGTTTTATAGAGCTAATTTTTTTCCTTCTTCTTCCGTCTCCGATCTGTACAATAACATTTAAGTTTGATCAGAAAAAAGTAGGAAGGACCTCGTTATAATGATATTGAAACATAATTATGCATTTAACATGGTGGAGCGTGAATTTTTTTAGAAGTTTTGTAATGGCCTAAATCCTCAATTTAAGTTGGTGTCAAGAAACAACATTAGGTCTGAAATTATGGAGTTGCATGGAGAAGAAAAGATTAAACTTTACAATGTTTTGGAAAGTCAGTCATCTAAAATCGTTGGAACTCCACGTACTTAATGCTTGAAATGACTTTATATTTGCAAGAAGCTTTTACTCGCTTGGCATAAATTGATAAAAATTACAAACATTGTCCATCCGAAGATTAGTGGGGGGTGGCAAAATTGGTTTGCGGTTGTTTGAAAAAAAATTATAATGCTACACGCCATTTTAGTGGTACAAATTTTCCGACTGCAAATATTTTCATTGTCGATTGTTTGTAAAATTCAATTAATGTTGATGAGTTTGGAGGAAAGTGAGCATGAGTGCCTTCGTTTGACGTCTATCCCAATGAGGGAAAAGTTTAAAAAATATTGGGATGAATGTAGTTTAGTGTTGGCTATTGCCGTTGTGCTTGATCAGAGCTGTAAGATAGCGTATGTTGAGTTCTATTATAATAAAATCTATGGTGTTCGTGCTAGTAGTTATGTGGGTAGAGTGCATAGTGCTTTATGGATTTGTATTTGGAGTATGGGGTGATAATTCTTTTTGTGTGGATTCAATGGGGGATCGATATGTGATTGATGGAATTAGGAGTAGTACATCTCACACAGGGGGTCTCAGTGTGATTGATAAGGATTCGGAGTTTGGTACTTGGTATCATCAATCCGCCAATGTTAATGCTTTTCAAAAAACTGAGGTGGATCAATACTTGGAAGAACCTGTTTACCAAAGAAAAGAACATTTTAACATTTTGACGAGGTGGCAAATGTGTAGTGGTAAGCTTCCTACCTTGGCACAAATTTCACGTGATATTTTAGTTGTCCCGGCAACTACAGTTGCCTCCGAGTCTGCCTTTAGTATTGGAGGTAGAGTTATTGATGAGACATGTGCATCTTTGCTTCCCGAGATTGTTGAAGCTTTAGTTACCACTGCTGTAATACCCCATATTTCTGAGGATATTTAATTAAATTAAATTGGTGATCTAGGATTTAATTAAATCGATGATTTGGAATTTATTCGATTCGGTGATTTGAAATTTATTTAATTTAGAGAAATTATTTAATTCGGTGATTGAGAGTAAATCAGTTTAATTTCACGCGTTCGATATTTTGAGGTGGAATTAAAATATTTTTTTAAAGTGACTCGGATGGTGATTTTGAAGTTACGGTTAGTTCCAAAAGGGTCAAAATAGTCGAAAAAGTGTACTCGGGTGTACAGTTTGGGTCCCAGGATGATTTTGGACCAACCCGGCATCGTTTAAGGGTATTTCGATCATTCGGAAGTTGGAGGTTTAGAGAAATCCGAAAATATTAAGTGTATATCTTCCATTATAGAGAAGGAGCTAGGGTTAACACAATCACAATATAAGAGAGTCCATTTAAGAGGAAGAGAAAGAGAAAGCCAAATCTTCCTGCACAGTATTTCGCCCCGAACGCAACGGAATCGAGATCGGAGCGAGGGGAGAATGACCACACCATCATATTAATGAAATTCAGACCTTCTATTGAGAGGCAAGTATTTAAATGGAAATTTATATTAAACATGTTGTACTACCCATGTATATTAGAGTTTGATTTCATGCTTTTGGAAGTTTTATATGAATTTGGGAGGGTTTAATTCATAAACTAAAGTGGGAATGCAAGTAGAGATGTTCCTTAATGATGATAATAAGAAATTAGTGGGTTTGGGTTGATTAATAAGAGATAAATATGAGTTCTTGATTTATAAAGTTGATGAACATGAGAAAATTAGGGTTTTATGTTAATTAAAGGAGAATTTGATTCTTGGGTTGAATCTTTGATGTTTTTTGTGTAAATTTTCATTGGAAATTTATCTCTATACGAAGATAAACTGATATTAGAATATATTTGATGATTAAGATTGAATCTTTATGGGTTCTATATTGAATAACATGAATCTTGAATGACTTAGGGTTTAATTGATGAACACGAGATGTCAATCTACCAGAATTATTAACGTAACCTTAAACATATGCCATTTTCATCTTACTTAGAATTAAAGTGATATCCATAAATGTTTGTAAAGTTATTTGTCTTGGATTTCTAATGAGCTTTGAATCAGGTCAATCGGAGTTTCGTAGAGGGAGAAATCGATTTTTTACTATAGGGTGTTTGATCTGCCACCATAGTAACTTCCAGAATTTTTAACGTAATTTTAAACGTATACCATTTAAATTTTACTTAGAATTAGAGTGAGATCCGTACATGCTTGGAAATATCTATGTCTTATCTTTCAAATGAGATTTGAATCGGGTCAATCGGAGTTCTGTAAAGGGAGTAATCGATATTTTACTACAGGGTGTTTAATCTGCCATAAAATTTTCTAATCGATTCAGTTGCCCAGTTTTGGCCAATAATTTCCTTTTTGTTTAGGACCTTTGGAAATCATTTGGAATTAATTTGTGGGATTTAATTTCTAATATAAGGGAATTATATTGAAACACCAGTAGTCCTAGTTTGGGTTTTAGGCGTGGACTACGAGGGAAGTTTAAGGGCTAAATTAATTTGGATTAATATAGAGGAAAAATCTAAATTGAAGAATAATTCGAGTTAAAAGAATTCGAGAGGAACGAGGACTTAGACCAGTAGGGGGTAGAGAGTTTACCTTCTGATATTATATGTGGAATAAAGGATACCCTTCGAGTGGTGAGAAATTCTCGGGAATGTAAGGTAATAAACGAAGTTATAAATTATGGAATACGTAGAATATTCGGGATATAAATATACTATGTATGAGGCTTGTGATATGGGATGTGTGTATGCCCTATTGTTATTATATATGTATATAGGTGGAGTGAATACCTATCGTTATTATATGGTTGTGTTAATACCTCGCTGATGTTATATTTATATACGTGGAATGTGTACCGATATTATTGTTTATTATGTGTATGACATACCTACCATACTTGCTATCATGGGAGGTTGGCGTTCGAAAGAGGACAATTTTATCCTGTGTTGCCTTCAGGGGGATTTTAGATTTGGTACCTCAAGAACATAAGACTGTGAAGGGCTTATTTGTGAGTCAATAAGTCTGCTGACTGTGGGAGCGTAGGTATGTGCGTGACCCATGGATATGTGAACTATGTTCGCCTCCAATATGTGTGATTTGATATATATGGTTCGTGAGAGAAGACGAACCAATAGTCCCTTGTACAGCGAGATATGTACCCTAACATGATAGCAAAGTATGCATGCACTGCAGCTGTGCCTAGGGGTGTCGTACTAGTATAGATATAATGGATGATACATACATATAATTTTGATATGTTTTACAGTATGGATCGCAGCTGGGTCTGGGAGGTGCCGTGTTATATATATATATATATATATATATATATATATATATATATATATATATATATATATATATATATATATATATATATATATATACTTGTTATGTTATCTGCTGTGTAAAATTAATGGACGAGAAAGATAGTGAAATCTTATTTGACTTAAGTATGTGAACACTTAATCCTAAAATTTGAAAAGCCTTGCCCATATTAAAGAGAACTTGATATATATTTAATAAATGTATTTGCATGAAAATACGGGTGGACGCTATGAGTTATGGGTAGCAGACTTATGACTTAGTTGTGTGTATCTAAACTAAAAGTAATCTAAATATTGGGGTCGAGGTAACATTCTGAACCAATACATATGGAATAACTATTGGGGTTGGGGTAACATTACGAACCAATAACCCTTAATGTGTGATACAAGGATATAATAGCAGAGTGTGTACTTATATTATATATGGTATGTAAAATATATATACAACATGAATAATCTACTTATGTGTGCTAGTAGAGAGACGAGATAATACGTATCTAAAGAACGATTAATCTACTAAAGAGTAATTAGTAGGGAGCTTAGATAGGTTATATCTATATAATGATGAAGCTACTAATGTGTTTATAGTAGGAAGATAGTTAGTGAATATATAAAATAAAGTTTAAGTAGAGAAACTTAAATAGTAAAGTTTGAACAATAACCTACGTAGAAAGGGTAACTGGGGTTTAATAATAACATAAAAGAGATGCTAATTATTAAGGGTATTCGATAGCATACTGTATGGGCGGTACGGAGGAGCTATATTGATTTGGGTTTATTAGATAATGGTTGCCTATTTAGATTGGCTAGCATTGACTAGGTGGGGTTGAGTAGCAAACGTTAGGTGCGCATTATAGATGAGGGATGAGGAACTCAAGAGAGTGTTCGCAACCTAACATGTGTATCTAATAACTGTTCATTTAAATTGTTATCTAAGTACTTGCTAAATGTTTTTAAATGATTTTTACTTGGGCTCTGACCCGTACTTGCAAAACCTTTTTTCAAAACCTTTTAGGTGTCCAGCCACAGGGACGCCGAGCAGGATGATCTATTCTAGGGATGTGTAGCTGCATCACTTGTGGATGCTTGCAGGATTTGGGCTTAGACGATTCAGTTACTTCACTCCTAATGTAGGGTGCAGGACAGTACTTTATTAGGGCATGTTGCCCACAGTTATTTCATTTATGACAGTCAGACCCTGTATTCAGACTTTTATTCAGGTTGGACTTTATATTTAATTTTGAAATTGATGGTTTATTCGGTATTAATTCATTCCAGTCTTTTAAATTGTGAATGGATTTATATTACTATTGCATGGGATGTATTTATGTAATAATGTTTTGTTCTTGATTGTTAAATAAAAAGATTAAATTTTGACATCGGCTTTTTTGAATACTAAGTGGTTAGTAATGTTTTAAAAAGTTTTCGACAGTGATGCTAAGAATGAACCAGATGAGAAACCTGTTTTAACTTGATATAGGACTGATCACCCGGTATTTAATTAGGCAGGGTATCACAACTGCGAATTGGATAGAATCACAAAAAACGTCAAGTAAGTAGTTATTTAATTTGTCATTATTTTTATGTTTTTTTTTTTTCAAATATCTAAATCTTAATAATATTTGTTTCAGCTGTTTAAGAATCATAAGGTTTGTTTCAGCGGTAGCATAGAAGAAGATAATCACTAAGTAAGTTCATTATTTTCTTTTATTTTTTAACATACGTTATCTTACAATATTTGTATTTATGTTTGAAGGATAAATGTCCATTATTTTCTTTTGTTTTTCAGGGTGGCTTCGAAGGAGAAAGTTGAAGTGAAGATGTGGTTTTGTATTTTGATTTTGAACTTTTATTCAAGTCATGTTTGTAATTTTTAGATTTTGAATGTTGTTGGATTTGATCTTGGGTTTATTTGTGATGGATGGTACGTTTAATATTTGAATGGTGGACTTCTATCTTGGTGTTAGTTTGATTTTGAATGATGGAATTTTTATCTAAGAATAAATGTTGGACTTTTATCTTGGAAACATTTACAAATTAAATTTATGAAATAAGAGATGAAAATAAAAATAGAATTTGGAAATATCATTATTTGGATTTGAAACTATCATTATGAAATAAGAGATGAAATAAAAAAAATGTTGCAAATTAAGTGGTTAAAAAAATGTAATTTTAACTTAAAATTACATTTTTTTAATGAAAATCATAATTAAAAAAAAATAATCGGATCGGATTGGATTACCGGATTCTTAACAAATTGGATTCGGAACCCTAACAGATAATCCGTTGGATAATCGGATTGGATCCGAATCCATCATTCTGATTTGGATTTTCCTGATCCGGTTCGAACCCGATCCATTTACAGGCCTAGCTAGAGATGGGTGACATGTCCGACTGAAATAGAGAAATGATAAATAGGAACTGATAAATGTGGAGGCGTCTACTACCAAGATCCTGCAACTTCTACGGCAACTGCAGCACGACAAATATGAAGGAACTTTAAGCCTGTCGTCCATGTGGCTGGGCACCTAAAATGTTTTTACAAAAATGCATTTGAAATGGGTCAGAGCCCAAGTAAAATAGTTTGAAAATATTTAGCAAGTATTTAAAATGCATTAAGAGTAGATATTATCCCTTCACGTGCTCTCACTTGAGATCCCTACCTCTCAACTGTTGTGCATGCCCAACGTACTTTTAATCTAAGCTAGATATGCTATCCCGCCTAACTAGTCTTAATTAACTCTCGTCCTGCCCTATAACTCATCATGCCCACCGGTATTTCCCATACAATACGTTACTAAATTTTCAAAGCCCCTTTTATCCATGAAAAATTGCCAATTAATTACTAAGTTCCCACATACTTAAATTATTTTAGATATCACTATCTATCTTATCTACTAGTGCACTCATAGTAGAATAAATCACAAGTGTATATATATATAAACACCACACTTGTAATATATACAAATACGGCATCCCTAAGTGGAGACCTGCAATGCTGGCATACTTTGCCATCAAGTCCTGGTATATCACGTACTAAGTAGAGGACATCGGCTTCGAAATCACTCTCGAACCATAAATTCACAATTCAAACAATTTGGAGGTGAACATAGTCCTAAGCCTTTGGGCTAAGGATACACCTAACGCACCCAAATGGCCGGTCACACCCTCATTCACACGAGTAGTGCTCAATCCCTAAGTTCTATGTTCTGAGGTACAAGTTAAAATCCACCCAATTGGCTCATAAGGATAAGACTGCCCACGATGCGGAACCTCCCATGATAGCAAGTAGCCTGGGTACGTTTATACATGAAAATTTACACAATAGGTATTCACACATCCTATATATATAACATCAGTATATGTATGCACTCAACCTTTAATATATGTCCCGTACGTAGTGTATATAATTCCCAAATATCTTACGTATTATTAAATTACGATTTCACTTCTCATCGTACATTCTCAAGTATTTTCCCACTACTCAAAGGATCCTACCTGCCCATTAAATTATCTCAGTAATTATAATATCCCACTTTTACTGGCCGGTATAAGGTTCACTCGTTGTTGATACCAAAATTTATCACCTTACGTGGACCAATTATAAACCAACACAGGTCATCCAGTGTGGCTCAAATCCAAGTCAGTATGATGTAAAAGTTCGACCAACAAGGAAGCTCGACCAACAGGGCAGCTCGACCAATAAGGAAGTCTGACCAACTGGGAAGACCGACCAACTATCAAAAATCCAGCCTGCATAGCCAATGAATCAAAAATAGTCATACATCCTGTGTAATCGGTGAAGCAACAACAATAGTATATTTAATTCTCATTATGTATTGATGAAAATGCCTAACAAATAAAGGCATTACATCCTTTCACACGACAACTATCACTATCCCTCTTGGGCTATAAAAACATTGTATCACCCTCATTGCAAGGGATCGAAAACAAATCAAGGCAGTCAATACATAACAGTGGACGTAGTCTTTTCTATTGAGTCAAACCACTTTAAAAATCTCTTTGTCTTATTTGTTTCTGTTTATTTATTTGTGATTAATCAATTAGGTCTAATCTCATTTTTTGTATCAACAGATTGGCGTCGTCTGTGGGTACATAAACGTTTTCACTCATTAATTATCCATGGCTGAAATTCCTGAATCAAGCACCAGAAATGAGGGAATTACGCATATTCCCTCCATCCCTCCAAATAATAATGATTTAACAGGAATTTTGACTAGCTTGGCCAAGGGTCAAGAGGCTATGCAGGATACTATACGACAGTTGGCCCAAACTCTACAAACTGGTGCCCCTGCTTAATTTAATTAAAGTAATATTCCATCGCCGCCAATAAGGAGTATTGAGCATAACCGTTCTAGAACTTCAAGGGATCCTTTATACCTTCCTGGAGTAACTTCTTCTATCATGATTACTAATTCCTCTTATGGACAGTCCCTCATCCCAAAAAGATTGATTGCCTTCGAAAGGCTAAGTAGGGGCTTTCCTTTCGATTGTTTAGGACCCCAGGGAAATACTCTACGGGTTGCATAGAGAAATACTCGACGACCAAGCGATCTAAGGGAAGGTTTAGCCCAATCCAAATTGAACACCCGACGAATTGATCGGTCCAGTTAAAGAGAAGGTTCGTAAAAAGAAAGCTCAGCACGATCAGTTGGTCGACATAAAAAAGTCGCCACCCATAAATCTGGTGCTGGCAATGATGCTTGGAAAGGTTTCATTCAGCATTTGGAAGACAGGTTGGGAGAAATTTCCAAGGCCAAGAATCTTCTCTAGAGAAGTTTTATTAAGGGATCCCCCTTTGTGCAAACCATCGTAGATTTTCCTACCCCGATCAATATTAAAGCTCCAGTGGTCACTCCCAAGTATGATGGGAAGACTGATCCAGTTACTCATATAAAATAATACCAAGCAGTGGCTGATATCTATGTTGTTCCTGATGAGATAATGTGCAAGACATTTTCAGGAACAATCAGTGGATCTGCTCAAATCTGGTATAATAGTCTTCCTTAGGGGAGAATTTCTTGCTTCTAATAACTCGACGAGCTATTCATTAGTAATTTTTACTTTAGAGAAAAACTAGTGAAGCAAGTAGCTCATTTTCTTAGTTTGAGACAGAAGGTAAGAGAAAGTACCAGGGATTACATCACTCGTTTCAATAACAAGAAACTGAAAGTCATTGATTACGAAGAGAAGACTGCAACCACTGCCCTCATGAGTGGTTTTCTCCCTGACAAACTATATGATACTCTCGTAAAAGATCCCTCGAAGACGATGACAGAATTGATGGCCAAAGCAACTAAGATTATGAACGTCGAGGAAGCTATGGCTGCTAAAAAGAATTCAGATGCAAAGGTGGAAGAAAAGATAAGAATGAGCATAAGAATCATAATGAGCGTAGGAATTCGAAAGTAAAATAAAGCATAGATCGGCTCTGAAAATTCACTAATTACACTCCCTTAACGGTGGATATACATCATGTATTAGAGTAAATCAAACACAACAATGATTTGAGTTGGCCTAAAAAGTTAAGGTCACCTGCTGATAAGAGGTATTAATCCAAATATTGTGAGTTTTACAAAGATCATGGTCATACGACCAAACTGATGCATTGCTCTCCAAAATGAGATAAAAGCACTCGTCCAAAGAGGAAAATTGGATAGATTTGTTGATCGACAAGCTGGTGTAAGAACTGGAGGTAAAGGTCGACAGAGATCTAAATCACGTGTTAAGCCTAGAGAAGATAAGAAGAGGAACAATAATGATGATCCAAAAGATGATCCTGATCTCCCTAAAAAACCTAGACAACCTGAGCGCGAGGTATTCACACTCAGTTTTGGATCCTTTGATTTCTATATGATTACAGGTGGAGATGCAAGGGGAAGATATCTTACAGCTGAAAGGAAGGCTTACCTCAATGAGGTTCAGATCTGTTCCTATATTCGGCGAATCAATCTCGTCGAGGAAGACCGACCAAGGAAAGTTAACAAGGATAAGCTAGTGATTGGATTTTCCAAAAGCAATCTATTCGGACTATTGTATCCTCATGATGATCCTTAGGTGATCAAAGTCGGGATGAAAGAAGTATTATGTTCTACCCCTGTTTTGATAGTTTAGGTTTGAAACTCAGCCAACTGGAGACTTATCACAGGCCACTCATTGGATTCTCTTGTGAGAAAGTATTTCTATTGGGAACAATCAAGCTAGATGTGTCGATCAGGACATGGCCAGCGAATAGAAAAGAGAAAGTGAGATTATTTATAATGGATAAAAATGTTCATTCTGCCTATAACATGATCATAGGAAGAGTTGGTCTAAAGAATTTCGAAGCTATACCTTCTACTGTTCATCAATGCCTGAAGTTACCGACCAACTTTGGAGTATGAGTAGTAAAAGGAGATCAGAAAGTAGCTCGGGAATGCTACTATTTATCTACTGAGGAAAAAGATATGTCATAAGTAAAGAATAAAACCACCACTTATCAATTGGATATGTCTAAGACGAATAACGAATCTCAGGTTGAAACCTTAGATCCAAGAGATGAATATGATCTCGTAAAAGGCCAAGTGATGGAGGCAACATAAAGCATTATTTTAGATGACGATAAACCAGAATGAACTACTCAAATAGGAGCGTCATTGGAATCGATTCTTAAACAAGAGTTTGTGGCCTTCTTGAGACAAAGAAAGTAGATGTTCGCATGGATCCATGAAGATATGAATGGCATAAAGCCAAATTTCTTGTGCCATGGGCTTAATGTTAATAAGGAGGTTAAACCTGTAAAGCAGCAAAAAAGAGCTTTCAGTCCGGAGAAGAACCAGGCTATACAAGAAGAAATGGAGAAGTTTCAATAAGCTTCCTTTTATTGAAGATGTGAAGTACCCGGACTGGTTGTCCAATGTAGTTATGTTTAAGAAGAAAAATAATAAGTGGAGGATGTGTGTGAATTTTACCGACTTGAACAAAGCGTGCCCAAAGGATCATTTTCCTTTGCCACGAATTGATCAATTGGTGGATGCTACTTCGGGGCATGAGCTGCTGAGTTTTATGGATGCATATTATGGTTATAACCAGATCAAAATGAAGATAGAAGACAGAGAAAGTACTTCCTTTAATACCCCCCGAGGAATTTATTGCTATAATGTTATGCCATTTGGTCTAAAAAATACAGGTGCCACTTATTAGAGATTGGTAAACAAAGTATTTGAGGAGCAGATTTGCAAGAACATGGAGATGTATGTTGATGATATGATGACTAAGGGAAAAAAAGTTGCTCATCATATTAGCGACCTTAGCTAGACGTTTGATAATTTGGAAAAGCACCAGATAAAGCTAAATCCGACCAAATGAATCTTTAGAGTTCAGGAGGGAATGTTCCTCGGGTATATAGTAAATCAAAGGGGTTTTGAAGTTAATCAAGATAAAATTAAAGCTTTTATAGAAATGTAATCTCCGACCTGTAAAAAGGATGTTCAAAGGCTAACAGGACGCGTAGCAACACTCAACAAATTTGTGTCCCGAGCAATGGACAGGTGTTTATCATTCTTTAAGGTACTTAGAAAAACCTTTGAATGGAACGATGAATGTGAAAAAGCCTTCCTGGAATTGAATAGGTACCTGGGAACACCACCACCACTCTCCCAACCAGTGTTGGGAGAAAAGTTGTATTTGTATCTGGCTGTATCTGAATCAGCTGTTAGCTCTGCCTTGATCAGGGATGAGAATGGAGTTCAAAAGCCAGTCTACTACACTAGCAAAGCCTTTCGAGGAGTAGAAGTCAGATATCCCAGACTGGAGAAATTAACATTGGCCTTAATTGAGGCTAGTAGACGGATGAAGCCATATTTTTAAGCACACACCATAGTGGTATACACTAACATGCCACTGAGGCAAGCTTTGCATAAACCAAAGAAATTAGGGAGATTGATGTATTAGGCTGTGGAGTTATGGGAATATGACATTATATACGAACCAAAGACTGGTTTAAAAAGCCAATTTGTGGTGGATTTTATTACAAAATTCACTTACCTAGAGGTCCCCGAGCAATATTCAGGAGTCAGCAGACCTACTAGAGATATGCCCGACTAACTCCAAGCAAGGGAAACTACCACCGATCAACCAGAACCCTCTAGTGGAGTACAGGAGATGAAAAAGAAATATGAGGAGGTAATCGATAAAACTTTCCATTATGGAATTCTGACAAACCAAGCGTTTGACAGTAATATTCCCATATGGAGCCTGTACATTGATGGGTCATCATATGCAACTGGATGTAGAGCTGGAATCATTCTTAATACTCTAAATGAACTAGATATAGAGTACGCTTTACGATTTCAATTTCAAGCCTTTAATAATGAGGCAGAGTATGAAGTTGTGATTATTGGGTTAAATCTAGTTAAATCACTGAATGCCAAGCAAGTTATGGTATACAGTGACTCATAGTTGGTGGTAAATCAGGTATTCAACTTATATCCAGCTAAAGGAGAACTGATAACCAGATACTTAACCAAATCTTTGGATATAATTGCTACTTTGCTAGTTATCCAGATGATCAGAATTCTAAGACTGGAAAATGCCCGAGCAGACGTACTTGCTCGGCTAGCTTCAGTAATCAGAACTGAGCTACGAAGAACTATTCCTATCGAGCTACTTGCTAATAGGATCATTAATGAAGATTTGATGGTCAATTTTATTGCAGTTGATATGGGGATATCTTGGATGGATCCCATAAGAGCATATATTGAAGAAGGGGTTCTTATAACCGACATATTTAAAGCTAAGAAATTGAAATACAAAGCCGTGAGATATGTGATAGATGGTGGTGTGTTATGTAGAAGAGGATTAACTGCTGGTCTACAACGATGTGTGCATTCAACTGAAGTGAAGGATTTGATTAAAGAAGTTCATGAAGGGTTTTATGGAGCCCATAAGCGGGAAGAACGTTGTTGCGAAGAATACACACATATGGGTACTACTGGCAACTATGAGCGCAAATTGTGCATATTTTGCCAATAAGTGTGACAAGTGCCAGAGGTTTTCCAGCATACAAAAAACTCCATAAGCTCTCCTAACACCAATCATTTCACCCCGGCCCTTTGCTATGTTGGGAATTGACTTGGTCAGGCCTCTGCCGACCACCCAAGGAAGGTTTAAGTACTTGGTTGTAGTTGTTGATTACTTTACTAATTGTGTGGAGGCTGAACCATTGATCGATATGTCTTATGAAAAGGTTTATCATTTTTTTTGGAAAAATATCATATGTAGGTATGGTTTTCCCTACGCCTTTATCATTGATCATGGTACGCAATTTGACAACGATGAATTTGTTGATTATTGTGTTCAATCCAATGTCCAAAAAATTTACTCTGCTCCTAGCCATCCTCGAAGCAATGGACAAACAAAGGTAACTAATAGAACTTTATTGAATCAGTTGAAGAAAAGGCTGGAGAGCGCTAAAGGTAATTGAATCAATGAACTGCCTTCCGTCTTATGGGTGTAATACCCCGTACTTTTATGAATATTTAAATTACATAAGTGGGCGTAATTTGGTAATTTAAAGAATTTTAGTGAATAGTAAATTTTGGATTAATAAGCGTTAGATGCTTACCGATGAGTGTTACATTTACTTAGGGGACTAAGTAAATGAGTCGGAATGTTTTTATGTAAAGTTGCAATTGAGTAAAGCGACGAGAATTATTTTACGTTGTAGAGAACGCATGTAGAGAAGTGTCGGGTACGACTAGTGAATTTTAGTTAGGTGACTCAGATGGAGATTTCGAGTGAATTGTTGGTTTTGGAATAGCCGAGATAGTCATAATAGAGTAACCGGGGGTAGCATTTGGGTTCCGGGGACTTTTGGACTAGTAGGGACTCGCAATCGTGCAAACGAGTCAAAATTGGGTTTTTAAGGGATAACCCTTATTCCTCTCTTATAAGGCACGAGAGAGAGAGAGAAAGAAAAGAAAGGAAAGATAGAAAGAAGATAAAAAGAAAGGAAGAAGAGATTTTTGGCCCAAACTCCGCGGGATTCGACTCGAGGTCGTCGAATTTTATCCACGAGGCAAGTGTTTACTTGCTTTATTCATTTGTGTGTGTATGTCATATTATAGTTGATAAACTATATGATTTTTGGGTTAGAACCTTAAAATAAACTTGGGAAAATTGATTTTGAAATCACAAATAGATGTATTGTTAACTCTTGATGATTTCTAGTGTTAAATCCATGTTAATGGTGTATATATATGGATTGAAATGGAAGAAAATGATAAATTAGGATTTTAATGGTTTTAGGGTTTAAATCTAAGAGAGATAGTTTAATACCACAAATTAATTGATGTGTTAGTTAGAAATCAGTATTAGGATGATTATAGTGTTGTTGGTTGAGATTTAAAACCATAAATGGAGAATGGGTTGATATTTAGGTATTTTGGAGAAGAGAAAATCGCCCAAATAGTGCCCTCCGAACATAGCAAATCGATTCGGGTCTAGACCGAATTGATTCACATAAGGGGACCTGTAAGGCTATCTCACACTGAATCGATTCGAATTGAGACCGAATCGATTCGCCTTTGAGGACCTGCTTGCAGAGCACTTTTCGAATCGATTAGGATGGAAACCGAATCGATTCGCATTTGGGGCGAATCGATTCGCCTTTGTTGAAATTGGCAATTTTCCTTCTTTGAGTTTAGGGGGAGTTAAATTGCATTTGGAGATTATTATTGGGGATTATAGTTGTGATATTAGGACTCCTAAATGATGGTATTGAGGGTGAGTAAACCTTGAGATGAAAGAGGGAACCTCGAATTCATTTAGTCTATAATTCGAGGGACGGACCTAGTGAATGTTCGGGCCGAGCAACATTCGAGAGAGAGGTCTTTGACAAGTGTGTAGAGATATTTATGCGGTTAAAATGAATATGGGCAGAATGCATTTGAGTAAATCCTAGGATGCGATTAGGATGGAATCTAGGATATGGGCTAACGAGGATTGAGCGACTATCCGGTACGTCTATTGACTACTATTATTATAGGTGATGCCATACCTATGGAACTAAAATAAGTCGATAGTATACTTATTTGATTATTACGAATTGGTATATTCGGGATTATATATAAATCCTTAAAAGTGATTGAGGTGCGAGTTATATTTTAAGTAAGAGAATACTTATGGGTTTAGTATTTTAAGTGTATGAGTGCTTATATACTATTATGAATGAGAACATTTGGGTTATTGGCTATCTCTATAAGAGTTTGGTAATTATATCCAGAGCAGATTGAGAAGTGATATATATATTATACATACGCGAGTTGTTAAAGTATATATATATATATATATATATATATATATATATATATATATATATATATATATATATATATATATATGATACGAAATTAAATATATTTGTATGTGATTGGTATATTTGTATCTTAGAGGCAGGTTCCATAAGCTTCCCCGGGCATAGGGATGGACAGCCAGCTTATATATATTTTCTCTAGTGTTATCCACGGAGGTTGCGCGATGTGGGTGAATCCCCTGTCTTGAGGAGCAGGGAGAGTATATACCCATGTCATATCGTCTCGCATATGAGTGCGATAGTTTTATTCCACTTTCAGGAGGGAATGTGACTGTCTCCACCGTTGTGTATTTTTACTATGGCCATGAGTGAGTCTGGCTTGGTACCGTGGTTGATTGAGTAAACCCGGATGCAGATAGGCACTATAAGACTGTATCCTCGAGTTATAGCTCGGTGGGATAGTTTTTATACTTATGATTGTAATAGGTATAATTATAGTTGTTGCGTATAGTATATTACTGGTATATGAAGAAGAGATATCATATAAAGTCAACTTGTGTAAAGTGAAAATAATGAATAAGGCGTTATTCCCCTTCTGGTAGATTTATATTCAGATTTATGTGAATATGAATCTTATGTTCTAGTGATAACTATATATGTATACGGGTTTTTGTATATGCGTTATGTACTGAGGGCCTAATGGATATCGACGATCAACATTGTCAGGTCGTAGTGTATCGGGGGGGTTCCTTATTTGGATTTCGCTTCGCGAGACACCCCATGCACGAATCATAGAGCAAAGTTGGGAATGGGGAGAAGTTTAGTCCTTAGTACTCGGGTTTATGAGGACTTTTAGAAGATGGGTGAAATAGATTAGTTAGGCAGGGTAGCTTAACTAGGTTGTTTAAAAGGTATGCGATAGGTATGCACTATTAGAAGAGGGGTGAGGTGTATCTCATGAGAGTGCGATACCAATTCAAATATGAGAGATTTCATATTTTAAATATGGTATTTATGCACTTGCTAAATATTTTCAAAACTTGGGCTCTGACCCGTTTCTCTACTCTCCCCTATCTTGTTATATATCTATATATATTAGGCATCCATACACATGGACACTTAGATGAGGATTCTTTCGAGTCAGACGTTTGCTGCAGTAGCTGTGGATCCAAGCAGGTTTACTTTAGATGCTTATATCCTTGTGATTTAGATAAGAAGCATTGTAGTAACACTCGAGCCGATAGCCCAATTTTATTCATTTATTCTTTTACCGCCTTTTAGTGCGGCATTCGATTTGGTTGTATTATGTTGTACCGAGTGTTCGGTTATTTTATTTCATTTCAGTTGTTGTATATAAAATGTTGTGATTGTTTTACTTGGTTGGTTAGATTAAAAAGATTTATTAAATAAAAGTTTGACGCCGTCCTAATAAGTTATTAGTAATTAAATTGGTTTTCGACAGTGATGCTGGGAATGAACCATACGAGACTCCTGCTTTAATTTGGTATTGGATTGATCACCCGGTATTTTATTAGGCGGGGTGTCACAATGGGCTTACCGAACAACCCCCAGAATAACTACCGGAGAAACTCCCTACCTGTTAGCATTCGGTACTGAAGCCGTAATTCCTATCGACCTAGGTTTACCTATGCACAGAGTTCTTAACCTCAATACCCCAGTCAGTGATTTGATGACAAGGACGAACTTAGACATGATTGAAGAGGTACGTGAACATGCAACTTTAAGGAATGCATCATATCAACAACGTACTGCACATTACTACAACAAGAGGGTAAGACCGAGAAACTTAAAAGAATGTGATTATGTTTTGAAGAAGGTGATTCAGAAGAGCAATAATCTTGAAGCCAATTAGCATGGGCCTTATCGTATTACAGAAGTCGTCCGACCAGACACATATCGAATTGAGACTTTGGAAGGTGAAGAATTCAAGAATCCCTCGAATGCAAAATATCTAAGGAAGTATTATCAATGATGTAGTCTTGTTGTACTCAGTTCATTTCAATATTAATAAGAATATGATTTACCCAAAATTGTTAATTTTTTCCCGGAGTATTAGTGTTATGCACTACATTGCAAACATTGCAAAGGCACCAACAATGTTGGTTATCAACATAAGCCACCAATAATGTTGGTCGGTATCAATGAAAGTCACCAATAATATTGGTCGATATCAATAAAGGCCACTAACAAAGTTGGTCGGTATCAATAAAAGCCACTAATAATGTTGGTCGGTATCAATAAGGCACCAATAATGTTGGTTGTCAGCCTAAACCACCAACAATATTGGTTGGTAGCAATAAAGGCACCATTAAAGTTGGTTGTCAAATATATAAAAAACTATGCAAGGAAAAATTGTAAGTCCCAAATGCTTAGTTAACTAAGACCCGGATGAATAATTTTCATCTAAACTGGGCTAAAAGATGGAAAAATGTTCCACTCACGCCTGGGAACCAATGTAACTAATGAAATTACCTAAAACTTTAGGTACATTAGTAGAACCATGGTGAAGCATTGGTAATTGGTATAATACTTAGGATAATCCTAAGGATATCAATAGAACCGATGAAAAACTAGAGATTAACTAAAAGTTGATCCATTCATAGTCAAAGACTAAGGAGAACATTCATATATGCGGATATTGACTAAAAGTTTATCCATTCACAAAATAAGCTTTCCATTAAATTAAATGATTACATATTGTTGCAGAAACAAAATACAAAGCCTTATTCTACAGAACCTTTTCCTTCAGCCTTAGAAATAAGATCCACGCCAGCTGGAGGATCATCAAAAGTATAAGAAGAATTGATGAAGTTAAAATTCTGAAGCATACTGGTATTGCTACTACTAGGATGATCAATCAGATGAGGAGGTCGGACGATCTCTAGTTCATCATATAGCTCGTAATCTCCTAAGTATTTTAAAATCAAACATCGAGGAATACGATCAATAGGAATCCAGTTAACATCTAAATTGAATGGAGAATTGTCAAGCTGCAACAAGTTCGGATCATACCAATCCCATAAAGAGTTGTTTCGATCTACCTTCATCACGGTTAAGGCGTTCATCCAACCCCATTTATAGGATTCATTTTTAACCTGTTGAAGTCTATCGTTAAGATGCCCCAGAGCTACTGTAACACCCCGTAATTTTTATGATTTAAATAATTATGTGATTAATTATTATTGTGGGAATAAGTATGTAATTAATTATTGTTGTTGGATTAATTAAATTAAAATACGAGAAATTAATTTGTTATTAATCTGGATTAAAATGATTATTAACTAGTATGCTAAGGGTTAATACTTATTGTTGAGAATTATTGAACATTACTGTGTGATATTTAATATGGAATTATGAAATTTGATAAATTGTCGAGAGTGAAATATACGACAGTTTGGTAATTTAAGTCTGACACACGTGTGAGTCGTGTCGGGACTAATTGAATGGAATATAAAGATAAATTATTTTTATTAACTCGTATGGTCATTTCGAGTGCGTCTTTGAGTCCAGGAGGGTCAAGATAGTCAAAATAGTATACCCGGGTGTTTAGTTTGGGTCCCGGGGCAATTTTAGGCCTAACCGGCGTCTCGAGAGGACATTATGGTAAATTGTATTTTTGGGTTTAATTAATGGACGAAAATTGAAAGTTATTTTATCAGCCAAGAAAAGTCCTTTAGGGTGGTGAGACACAAAAAGGAAAGAACGGCCATAGAGGGTGTGAGGAAGAACCAAATTCCAACAGGGAATGCCAAATTATCCTCACTTTGCACAACCGTGACCACTAACGCGTAGATCGAGAAGAGAGGATCGCATTTATACCAACATCACCAAAGTATTCAGACCTTCGATTTAAGGCAAGTGTTTATTACTTGATTTCTTTTAGCAATAATCATACTCATATTAGAATAGGTGAAATTAATCATGATTTACATGTTAATTGGGTGAAAATTGGAGATTTAAATTATGATTAAGGACTGGGTTAATTAGTGGTTGAAATTCCTTCATGTATGTAGAGGATTAATCACGAAATTGAATTACATATTGATGAAAGAATCTGGATTGATTAGGTTCTTTAATTGAAAATTTGAAACTAGGGTTCATATGAACTAATTTGGGGATTTAATATAATTATGAGGATTGATGATGAATTAATGATCCTAGGATAGGAATGTTATATAAACTGCTATGGCTTGATTCGGATTGATGATGAGGTGTTGGGTGATGAATCTTAGAGGTTTTTAGGTTATAAAATGGTGAAAAATGCTGAAAATCTGGGCAGGAAGACGAACAGTGCAATCTCGTGCGAAGTTACGCGAAGTCGTTCGAGCGAGATGGCATCTCGCGCAAAGTCACTCGAACGACACGTGGCGGTCGTTCAAACGACATGCCATCTGGTTCGAGCGACAGAGGGAATTTTTGGGGATTTTCTTAAAGTCTAGTTTTGAGTTTGCCGGTTTATTGGAGTGAGAGAAACTGCCAAATAGTAAATTCAAATAGGACAGAATTTCGGGAAAAGTATGTGAGAATTAATATTTTAATTATTTCGGTATAGAGAGAATGTACCTTGGAGATTACGAGAGAGATAGTAATCTAAATATTTATACTATACGTAGTGATAAGATTAAAACATGTATGAGGAGTATATATGTAGGTTGGAGAAATACCTATAAATTATAATAGGATGTGTGTATGCCTATTATGTGATATTATTGTAAGATCACTAATAGGTGATAATCCGGGGGTGCAAGAACCTTATAGTTAAGCGCACTAATGAGTGATAACTCGGGGGTGCAGAAACTCTATTGTTAAGTGTACTAATGGGTGATAACCCGGGGGTACAAGGATGATTATTGTTAGGCGCACTAATGGGTGATAACTCGAGGGTGCTGGATTATTATTGATAGGTGCATTATGGGTGCTAACCCGGGGATGCAAGATTCTCTTGATAGGTGCACTAATGGGTGATAACCTGGGAGTGCTGGATTATTATTGATAGGTACATTAATGGGTGCTAACCTGGGGATGCAGTATTTTCTTGATAGGTGCACTAATGGGTCTTAGCTCGGGGGTGCCGAATTAGTATATACATATGTATAGGGATGATGTGACTATATATATATATATATATATATATATATATATATATGAACTCGTGAATATTTATACTGTGTGAAATTAATAGACTTGGTAATAATAATAATCATTACATTACACCAAGTGGTTTTAACCTAAGGGTGAAGGATTAGTGTATATATATAGGAATGATGAGACTATATATATATATATATATATATATGAGTGTACTTGGGTACTTTCTACTTTGTGAAACTAGTAGATAAATTGGAGATGAGAAATAAAATAATCTTAGTGGATAAAAGATTAACCATTCTAACGGTGAATAATGAAACTTAGTATGTGAGATAAACTATCTGAATAGCGTATTGTATGGGCGATACGGGAATACTACTAGTGACCATAGTTAGTATTAGTATGGCTTCTGACTAGTTAGATTGGGTGGTATAACAAGGGGAGATTAGATGTACGTTAGGCATGCACAATAGATGAGAGGTGAGAAACTTATATGAGAGTTCGACAACTAACATGCGTGTAAGACTTATTTTAAGAACTAGTTTTAAATACCTGCTAAATCATTTTTAAACCTCAGGCTCTGACTCGTTTCTTGTATCTCTTATCTCTTTTGCTATATATATATATATATATATATATATATCTGGTGCTCAGCCACAGGGTACCAGATTTAGAGATTTGGATTGCTTGACGTGCTGCAGCTGTTGTGGAAGTTGTAGGTCATTGCAGTAGATGCATCTATCCTTTCCATTCAGTTTCATCTAGACTTCCTATCTAGGGCATGTGTTGCCCACTTCCAGTCCTTCATCAAAGATATTGTATTCAATTTATTTTATGGTTTGGAGTTTTAAACTGGGAGGTTTTACCCAGTCTTATTTATTTCTTTACTTGATTCTTGTTCAGTACTTATTATTCCTATTTATGGTGAATTGTTTATAATTTACTTTTGGAATGTTGTTGTTAAATAGTTTTATTATAAAGGGAAAATGTTTTGACACTTAGCTTAATTATATTATAGGTGATTAATATGGATTATATTGTTTTCAACGGTGATGCTAAGAATGAACCGACCGTATATCCTGTTTTAAAATTTGGTAAAGGACTGATCACCCTATATTTAATTGGGCGGGGTGTTAAAGGTGGTATCAGAGCATCAGGTTCTAGTGTCCTTAGGATCTTTGTGGCTTATTACGTTTCAACGTAACGTTCTTTGATGTAGAGCCTTATTATAGGATTGTTGTATTCCTTTCTGTATGCGACTTATATTCTCCTGTTATGAATCATAATGGAGGAAACTCATTATATAAAATCGTGTGTACTTCGAGCACCGAACAGTATGGGACGACCAGCAAAAGTCGTAAGAAGGACTGCAGGAGAAGAAGCCCAACAGAAGACATAGAATAATTGGGAAAGAGTGATCGTGACAAAAATACCATGAAGATTACTTAAGCAAGTGATAATAGAAACCATCACTCGGGAATGGTGGGTTCCCAGGGCAAAGTTGTAGGTAACGGTGGAATGATTTCAGGACCACCTATCGTAGTCGATAAGGGGGGAATAAGAGGGACTCTTTTGAAAACCCATCGGTGAAGATGCGGAGAAGAAAATAAGAAAGTGTAACAGACCAACGGAGGTAGAAAATCCGAAGGCAATTGTGTAGAGTGGGGCGTGACGACACTCGAAATTAAATTTGGAGTTAAAAACCATAGCTCTTAGGAGCATCATGCAGTGATTAGAGGCAATCACCACATATAAAGAGGTATGTTTGAAATTTAGAGAGAAATTTGGGTACGATTTGACCGTAAGGTCTTCCATTCGACGTGGTAACAAAATCGGAGTGAAATTTTGATGTTTAGAATAATGGGTAAGATAGAAACTGATCGTGAGAGAAAGGTTGAATTGCATAATGAGCTTCAAAACTGGCAGAGGGGCATAAATTATCCAAAGGTTCTATATTTGATAAAGGACCCGTGAGTTGAATACAAGCATAATTGATAAATCCAGCTAGGATGACTAATATTGATGTCGTCAAGGTTATAGAGTGACTAGTTATTGCGTTCTTTCCAGAAGAAGTGAGACAAAAAGGTTAGAGAATCTGGCTGAAAAGCAAAACTGAACTTAACGATGTTAGTGAAACCCCATATGAGAGTATACCCAATAGGGAACTCGGTTAGATGGTTTTAAGTTGATTAACTTCCTACAAGTGACGATGAAGTCAATCAGGGCCACCATAGTTTCGAAAGGCAAGTGTAGCCAGCAAGTTAAGACTACTCGGTCCGAGAGAAGGACATTTCCAAAATGGTCGGTGGGACCAGTGATGGGGAAATGGTTCGTGAAGTTTTCCTTATATGAAGGAAGTAGAACTACAAGTGTTGAAGGTGTCCACAATTGCGAAGTGAGACCGAAGAGATTAGATTTGGTAAACCATGCCAGTTAGGCATAACATCTGTAGGAGCGAGACTTCCAGCGAAAGAATTTGGGGTCAAGAGAATTAGGCCCACGAAATTTATAACCCGAGAGTGATGGGTTCGGGCTGGACCAGTAGAGTCCTCGTTACTAGTAGCATACAGTATGTCAGGGTCGACAGGACTCGGGATGTAAACGGGAGTTTAGTAAAGCCATAATTGAGGCCTAGAGATTTTGGGCCAACGTTTCAATAATGGTCGTGAAACCCACATGATGGAATAAATTGTCCATGAAGAGAGGGGACAACTATAGGATGAAGTTCTAGTATGTATGACGATTGCAGATGTTCATGGGTCGTGATGGCAGCTAAGTGCTGAGACCCTGTGATTTAGCGAGACTGGTGAGGTTTTGCTTCTTCCTTGTGAGTAAAGGATAGATTCTAGTGACATGGATATGCCACAACTTATGTAAATTGGAAACCCTAAACTTCGCGTGCGGGTCGAGTTTAGTGGGAACGTTAAATTTAACAGTCCTGTTATAAACGTATTTCTCGTTGTTAGAAGGGCATTTTGATGTTGCCCGTGAGTGAACCGGGTAGGGACCTAAGAATATGTTTTGTTGTTATAATTTACTACTGCATTGAGTCAGCTTTAGTAGAGTTTATTATGGTAATGTGTAGTGATTAATTACCGTATGGATAAACGATAGTAAAAATATAGTGATATGACTGTCGTGCCGAATATTCCGGGAGGAGAAAACTTAATTTTGTGCGGCGCCACCTGAAATAGGGTCGGGCCCAAATATATGAATATATGAAAATTTTCATGGTATTATAGACCTCAGCGAGTATGTTGTCTAGTTGTATGTGATTCCAATGCGTAGGAACTTATTTTACTGAGGAGACTCAGGTTTCATTGTGTTCTTCTTCAAGCAGAGAGATAGAACCCGTTATATTTATTGCGCTGAGTACTTGGGTTAGTAAGAGCGCCATGTTTCATATTACATTTTTAGGGACATGAGAGTGGACGAGTAACTTTTATAGCACAATACGTAGATTGTGGGAAAGTACATAGTATGTATTGAAGGCCTTACGGACGTCGACAACCGACTGGGTTAGATAGTAGTGTATCGAGGGGGTTCCTTATTTGGATTTCGCTTTGCGAGACATCCCACGCATGAAACTAGCGAACGTTGGAAGTTGGAGAGAAGTTTGGTCGATAGTACATAAGTTTTGTATGTTGGTTATTGTACCTATAGGAGAATATAATTGAGAGTTGATAATTCTTTTATGACTTAAGGCCAATAGAGTCGCCTAGTCTTAGTATCATACTGAATAGAGCAATGATACCATTAAAGGATTGATTAAATTTTGACTAGTGAGGTGGTTGAGTGCACCCCTACCACATCAGCATACCGAGTGTACAAGAATTGAAGTAAGAAAATTTTATGTCTTTTGTATAATGATGCGCGAGGCATAGGGTGTATGGGCGCCCTAGGGGATTGAATCAAATGGTGAATTATGATTATCTTGTGAATTCAATAACATGTAGTCGGGTAAGCTGAAGATTACTCCGTAAGATTTGTTAGAGACTTACGTTTCAAAATAAACTGAGATTTTTGAGCGGGAAAAGAGACTTGTGTCACACGATATGACAAGTCACACGTATCACGATTAGAAGTACATTCAAGAGAGTATAAAATGTATCAGGATACAAATAACAGTGGTAATGGGTTTAATGTAGAGTAATTTTCAAAGTTAGTCTTGCAGTGGGTCATCTAACTGTTAGAAAAAGGGCGGACAATTCGAAACCAGTAGGGGCTCCTTCCACTAGAGAATTGAAGAGTACCCTCAAAGATCTTCTCATGTAGTTGAGATGGTGAGATTATAGGTACTAAAATGCGATTGAGTACGGCCTAATACCCATAGAGGGATGGGCAGGACAAGCAGTCTAATTGGATGCGGGAGAGAAAATTTTATGTGGACCCTAAGATCTTAAAGGAGGACGGGAGCAGTACCTTCCACTAGTGGAGTTTGTATCCAAATAACTCCTATAAGTTCACGTTCGGGCAGAGTGCAAGTAGAAGTATAGCACGGTAAACTTTGTTGCTGTCCTACTTGATAGTTAAAGGTGGGGGACCCGTTATGAATACAAATGTCAGAGAAGAATCGATATTATCGTATATATTATGTGTGTAATATATATTGAACAACCAATTTACTTATATGAACGACACGAGACGAAGTCATATGTATATGAAAAGAGGATAAATCTACTAAGGTGCGAATAGTAGAGGACTAATAGTGAATATCTAAAATAAAATTTAAGTAGTGAAACTTAAGCGGAAAGGATTGGGCAAGAGCCTATATGACAGGGTAACCTGGAGTTTAAAAACAAACACATGTGAAGTCTTCATTATTAAGGGTAGTCGATAGCGTACTATATGGGTGGTACGAAGTAGTTTACTTGTGAGCGTAAGGGTGCGATGCGCGATATTTTTACAGCGTTGTCTGTACCTGGTATACTTTTTACGAATTTCGGAACGAAATTCCGTTGTAAGGGGGGAAGTATGTAACACCCCATATTTTTTATGATTTAAATAATTATGTGATTAATTATTATTGTGGGAATAAGTATGTAATTAATTATTGTTGTTGGATTAATTAAATTAAAATACGAGAAATTAATTTGTTATTAATCCGGATTAAAATGATTATTAACTAGCGTGCTAAGGGTTAATTCTTATTGTTGAGAATTATTGAACATTACTGTGTGATATGTAATATGGAATTATGAAATTTGATAAATTGCCGAGAGTGAAATATACGGCAGTTTGGTAATTTAAGTCTGACATACGTGTGAGTCGTGTCGGGACTAATTGAATGGAATATAAAGAGAAATTATTTTATTAACTCCTATGGTCATTTCGAGTACGCGGTTGAGTCCAGGAGGGTCAAGATAGTCAAAATAGTATACCCCGGTGTCAAGTTTGGGTCCCGGGGCAATTTTAGGCCTAACCGGCGTCTCGAGAGGATAATATGGTAAATGGTATTTTTGGGTTTAATTAATGGACGAAAATTGGGAGTTATTTTATCAGCCAAGAAAAGTCCTTTAGGGTGGTGAGACACAAAAAGGAAAGAACGGCCATCGAGGGTGTGAGGGAGAACCAAATTCCAAGAGGGAAGGCCAAATTATCCTCACCTTGCACAATCGTGACCACCAACGCGTAAATCGAGAAGGGAGGAACGCGTCTATACCAACATCACCAAAGGATTCAGACCTTCGATTTAAGGCAAGTGTTTATTACTTGCTTTCATTTAGCAATAATCATACTCATGTTAGAATAGGTGAAATTAATCATGATTTACATGTTAATTGGGTGAAAATTGGAGATTTAAATTATGATTAAGGTTAGTGGTTGAAATTCCTTCATGTATGTAGAGGATTAATCACGAAATTGAATTACATATTGATGAAAGAATCTGGATTGATTAGGTTCTTTAATTGAAAATTTGGAAACTAGGGTTCGTATGAACTAATTTGGGGATTTAATATAATTATGAGGATTAATGACGAATTAATGATCCTAGGATGATAAGAATGTTATATAAACTGCTATGGCTTGATTCGGATTGATGATGAGGTGTTGGGTGATGAATCTTAGAGGTTTTTAGGTTGTAAAATGGTGAAAAATGCTGAAAATCTGGTCAGGAAGACGAACAGTGCAATCTCGTGCGAAGTCACGCGAAGTCGTTCGAGCGAGATGGCATCTCGCGCAAAGTCGCTCGAACGACACGTGGCAGTCGTTCAAACGACATGCCATCTGGCTCGAGCGACAGAGGGAATTTTTGGGGATTTTCTCAAAGTCCAGTTTTGAGTTTGCCGGTTTATTGGAGTGAGAGAAACTGCCAAATAGTAAATTCAAATAGGACAGAATTTCGGGAAAAGTATATGAGAATTAATACTTTAATTAAATCGGTATAGAGAGAATGTACCTTGGAGATTACGAGAGAGATAATAATCTAAATATTTATACTATACGTAGTGATGAGATTAAAACACGTATGAGGAGTATATATGTAGGTTGGAGAAATACCTATAAATTATAATAGGATGTGTGTATGCCTATTATGTGATATTATTGTAAGAGCACTAATGGGTGATAACCCGGGGGTGCAAGAAGCTTATAGTTAAGCGCACTAATGAGTGATAACTCAGGGGTTCGGAAAGTCTATTGTTAAGTGTACTTGGGTGATAACCCGGGTACAAGGATGATTATTGTTAGGCGCACTAATGGGTGATAACTCGGGGGTGTTGGATTATTATTGATAGGTGCATTAATGGGTGCTAACCCGGGGATGCAAGATTCTCTTGATAGGCGCACTAATGGGTGATAACCCAGGGGTGCGGGATTATTATTGATAGGTGCATTAATGGGTGATAACCCGAGGATGCAGTATTTTCTTGATAGGTGCACTAATGGGTCTTAGTTCGGGGGTGCAGGATTAGTATATATATATATATATATATATATATGAACTTATGAATATTTCTACTGTGTGAAATTAATAGACTTGGTAATAATAATAATCATTACTTTGCACCAAGTGGTTTTAACCTAAGGGCGCAGGATTAGTGTATATATATAGGAATGATGAGACTATATATATATATATGAGTGTACTTGGGTAACTTTCTACTTTATGAAACTAGTAGATAAAGTGGAGATGAGAAATAAAATAATCTTAGTGGATAAAAGATTAACCACTCGAACGGTGAATAATGAAACTTAGTATGTGAGATAGACTATCTTAATAGCGTATTGTATGGGCGATACGGGAATACTACTAGTGAGCATAGTTAGTATTAGTATGGTTTCTGACTAATTAGACTGGGTGGTATAACTAGGGAAAGATTAGATGTATGTTAGGCGTGCACAATAGATGAGAGGTGAGAAACTCATGTGAGAGTTCGATAACTAACATTCGTGTAAGACTTGTTTTAAGAACCAGTTTTAAATACTTGCTAAATCATTTTTAAACTCGGGCTCTGACTCGTTTTTTGTATCTCTTCTTTCCTTTGCTATATATATATATTATATCTGGTTCTCAGTCACAGGGTACCAGATTTAAAGATTTGGATTGCTTGACGTGTTGTAGCTGGAAGCTGTAGGTCCTTGCAGTAGACGCATCTATCATTTCCATTCAGTTTCATCTAGACTTCCTATCTAGGGCATGTGTTGCTCACTTCTATATATATATATATATATATATATATATATATTATATATGGTGCTCAGTCACAGGGTACCAGATTTAAAGATTTGGATTGCTTGACGTGTTGTGGCTGTTGTGGAAGCTGTAGGTCCTTGCAGTAGACGCATCTATCCTTTCCATTCAGTTTCATCTAGACTTCCTATCTAGGGCATGTGTTGCCCACTTCTAGTCCTTCATCAGAGATATTGTATTCAGTTTATTTTATAGTTTGGAGTTTTGAACTGGGAGGTTTTACCCAGTCTTATTTATTTAAGTACTTTATTCTTGTTCAGTACTTATTATTCCTATGTATGGTGAATGGTTTATAATTTACTTTTGGAATGTTGTGTTTAAATGGTTTTATTAAAAAGGGAAAATGTTTTGACACTTAGCTTGATTATATTATAGGTGATTAATATGGATTATATTGTTTTCGACATTGATGCTAAGAATGAACCGATCGTATATCTTGTTTTAAAATTTAGTAAATGACTGATCACCCTATATTTAATTGGGCGGGTGTCAAAGCTTCATTATACCCATTCATCCAAACTTCTCTTGGCTACTTATTGAATTGAAAGGTTAATTTAATAACCTGTGACTGCAACTTCTTCAGTACTCCATCCTTAACCTGTAATTGGGAAGATTGAGTGGATAATTATTCAGATAAGGTCTGCAACTTCTGAAATATCTCAACAATAGCTCGGTCTTTAGTTTTTAACTGCGCAGCTTGATTGGCAAGCGCCTGTTGAGTCCTAAATTATTTTGTGGTTCCTCGGCCAGGATTATTTTTTGCTCGGAAGGAAGATGCAGGTTTAATCTTTTTTAAGGCTTCCAATTCATCCCTTAATGTTGCATTTTCAGCCTCTATAAAGGAGTAACTTCATCAGTAGTAGCAACAACAGCTCCAGAGGCAGACTTCAAAAGATTCACTTCATCCCTCAAATTATTATTCTCCTCTTCTAGGAGTTTGGCAACAGTTATAGTTTCTTCAACTTCAAGCTTAAGTAGAAATTCCTTTTTATTGTAAACAAAGACAAATTTATCAAAGCCTCGACCTACACTTAATCTTCGATATTTCTACTCATAGCTCTGGTGCAACAACGCAGTAGATTCTTTACGTTGTTCTTAAAGTTTTTCTATCATCTCATAGTACACAACATTGCTTGCTACCGCCCGATCAAGTAAGTACTTCAAATACTTGTAGGCTTCTTTAGCCTGCTCTAATACATTATCATCGAGCAACTGAATAATTTCTTCTTCGGATAAGTCTGTATGACCTGCTTGAAAAAAAGTATTGCACTTCCTCAATAGCTCGGTATTAGTGGAAGACAGTTGTTCCATCTTCGCTATAAACTAAGAAGAAATGACCACCGATCAGCAACAAGAATGGAGAATAGGTATAGTCAACAAGAGACAAAAAAGGCATAAAAGGTTCTTTTATTGATAATAAAAAGTTTAAGTATAATAAAAATGAAGAAAAAGAAAAAAAAAAGAAAAAAGGCAAATGTCGAATAACTTCACACCTTCTCCTTATCATTCTCAACCTTCTTATCTTGCTCGGGAGAAGGGACTACATGCTGCAGTTACTCGGTTTGCTCAACTGGAGGAAGAGAAGATTCAGTGATTTTTAGGTTGATCGACAGCAGATTCAACCACTAGAAAAGACTCTCCATAACCAACTTCAACTTCAACCTCATCCTCAATAATTGAAGGAGGACTATGAATATATCTCTGAAAAAGTCCAGAACCTTCACATGTGTTCAACTCCTGAAGGGTAGCAACCCAACCATCTCTAAAATATTTTTGCTTTGCATACTCAATCTGAGCAGAGGCAGCAAAAATGGCTTTATTCCAGCCCTTGTCCCAACCAGCACTGAAGGACGCCTTCGTAGTAGATTTTATATTAGATCTTGCAGAGGATACAAGCTCTTCAGTAGTCTTAGCCATGAGCTCAGCTTTTTCTGACCTGTGCTCAGCTTCCTCTGCCTTACGCTCAACATCCTTGCCCTTGTTCTCAGCTTCCTTAGCCTTGCGCTTAACTTCAAGGGAATTCTCATCAGACGTCTACCGAGCGGTTTTAGTTTTTTTTAATTTATCTGCCCAAGTACTCTTTTCAATCTCTAAGGCCTGCTGAGATTCGAGCAGAGACTTCTTCAAACCAGCTAAGGCTTCCTCCACATCGTTTGAAGAATAAAAAACCCTAATTGCATCATACTTCTCCAACATGTTATTGAAGTGTATCACGAACTGTAAGAGATGAAGATCAAGATGAGTATATGAGAAATATAAAAGACAACCAAACTAAGAAAATGGAAACCACTTACTGATGCAAGGCTCTGAGCAGCCAATTCAGAAACCCTCACTCATGGGAGCATCGTATCCACCCCCTGTGATCTGGAAGAGTACCAGACTTAATCAACTTCCTGGCAAAATCAGGAGTAATAGCTGCCGGAGGAATAACATCAGAAGAAGGTAATTCAACCAAGGACAGTTGATCAGTTACCTAGTCGAACTGCTTCTCTGTAAGCCCTCTCTTAAGTCTCCTCAAGGGAACTTCAACATCCTTGGGAGCTGCATATTTGGGAGCTGGGTCCTTGAGGACTTGGGGATTCATAACATCCCCTGTTTTCTTCTTGGCTCCTTCAGCAGGTGCTTGGGAGCCAGAAGTGCGGCCATTGAGAAGGTCAGGAAACTTTCTCTTCTTCATGATTTCAGATAGAGGAGTGTCTGAATCAGCAAGAACCTCTTGATCAAGATCAATTACCAGAATAGGAGAAGCAACATGTCTGACAATAAAGGAAGAAATAGTGTTTTTGTATTATAGCAAATAGGAGGCGGACCTAACGTGATCCTCAGCAACTGTTTTGTGAAGACCCCAAATAAACTTCAATTCTTTCAAATTTACTTCACTCTCTTTGGGGGATTTTCTTTTCTGGTCAACTGTAATTCAATTTATAAAGCAACAGTTAGTCTGACATTTTATCAAATATAAACAGGGAAAAATTACTAAAACACAAAACAACCTATTCCATGGCCAAATAGCGGACATCTTGATCCTTGATATTTAGCACCTCCAACTAAAGGAGCATGTTGCCAATTTTTTTAGAACTACCCCATGATCAAAATAATCCCTATTAGCATCAGGGAGGTTAACTACTAAAGCTTACTAACTGCCCTAGTTTTCAAATAAAAAGTGGTATCACTAGTTACCCATATATAACAAAACATTATTTTGGAATACCTTGATGGGTTCCATAGATTTGATTTAACCTATATACTCCATTCACTACTCTCCATGTGTTAGGAGCCACTCTTATAGAAATAATATCAAAATATTGACAAAACTCCAGGCACAGGGGATTGGGAGGAAATATGAACCCACATTCAGCGATAAAGATGGAAAGGAACCAATGGCCCTCAACAAGAGAGAAAAAATCAGAAGGAAAATGGGATGTTTTAATACAACCCATGGTGGAATGTTAAAGTCGATTATGAACTTATCAAGTGACTCGATAGAATAAACCATGATGAGGAAAAAAAGAAGAAGAGGAGAATTTTTTTTATAAAGGTTTAAGAATTCAGCAAGAGCTGAAGACAGAAAATAAAACTATTGCATGAAAGATCAAAGGACACAGCAGCAGAATCAGAAATGAGAGGTAGCAAATGATCGAAGTTTTATCGCTCTTTTTATATAAGACGCATCGAAAACTGGGAAAAGTAACGATTAAAGTGAACGACGGTTGAGTTTACGACAGCTAACAAGGGAAAAGATGAAGATACCCCATAAAAGTTTGCTAAATTTTGAAATATTTATAAAATGGTCATTTACGCTAAAAAATCGTCAATCAAGTGGATAAATTTCACAAGTCTGGAAGGTCTGCAACTGACCAAGCTACCCGAATTACTATTAAAGCATAATATTCCACACTTTCGCATCAGCTCCAAGTATGAAACATTTGGGGCTTCTGTTGATACCAAAATTTACCACCTTACGTGGACCAATTATAAACCAACACAGGTCATCCAGTGTGGATCAAATCCAAGTCAGCATGATGCAAAAGCTCGACCAACAGGGCAGCCCGACCAACAAGAAAGTCCGACCAATTAGGAAAACCGACCAATTTCCAGAAATTCGACTTGTACAGCTAACGAAGCGACATTAGTCATATAACCTATGTAATCAGTGAAGTGACAATAATTGTATATTTAATTATCATTATGTATTGATGAAAATGCCTAAAAAATAAAGACATTCCATCTTTTCACACGATAACTATCAGTATCCCTCTTGGGCTATAAAAACATTGTATCACCCTCATTGCAAAGGATCGAAAATAAATCAAGGCATTCAATACATAACAATGGACGTAGGCTGTAATACCCCGTATTTTCACGCATAATTATTTTTATGAAAAATGGGGATTAATTAAATTAAAGAGAACAAATTTAAATTGTAATTAATTCAATTTTATGACAATATTCACTAGCAGGATGAGAGTTAGTAATTATTGAAATAATAGTATGGCCGGGAATGAGATATACGAGAGTTATATTATAAATATTTGGGATGCGTATGAGTCGCGTCATTTGTATATATTTGGGGGGTTAAAAGATAATTTATTTTTGTATAACTCGGACGACTATTTTGAGTGCGCCAGAGTGTTCAAAAGGGTTGAAATAGTCAAAAAACACTATTCGGGTATTTTATTTGGAGTCCGGGATATTTTTAACCCAAAACGACACCCAGAGGGGGTATTTTGGTCTTTAGGAATTTGAGGGTAATTAAATGGACAAAAATTGGGTTTAATTAAAAGGCATTTAGGGTTAGTGGCCGTCAGTTTCAACCTACATGAAAAGAGAGGAAAAAAGAGAGAGAACCAAGGAAGAAGAAGGAGACTCCATTAGAGCCCTAAGCCAATGACTCAACCTTTCACAACAAAAAGTACACCTACGCGTATATCGTGTCAGGAGGACCGTTCCTATACCAATTTCAACCTGCGAATCAGAAGTTCATATTAAGGCAAGTGATTATCTTGTTCTTCTCTTAGTGTTAATTACTCATGTTAACATATGTTGAGGTTTTGGAAAAACAAATACTAAATTGGGTTTACCTATAATGAAATCGTGTAAAAAATTTAGAAAATTTGATGGGGGTTTGCATGTAGAGGATTTTTCCCTAAATAAGAATGTGAAATTTGGTGAATTCGATGTTAATCATGAAATAAAAATGGAGTTTTTTATAGACAAATAATTTTGGGTTCATGTTAATATGGTTTATGGTAAAATTTGGGAATTTATTGAAATTATATGATGATTAGGAGGATTTAACCCCAAAACTATGCTAAGAAGTGTTCTAGGGTGACTTAGAGTAGTTTGAAAATCTGGTATTTGGGTTGAAATAAGTTTAGGTTGAGATTTGAGTGAAGAAAATATGGAAAAACGAGCTTTGGAGATGAACTGGGCGACTTCGAAAATTTCGTTAGAAGTCCAGCTCAAGTCGTTCGAATGACCTCGTTCGAACGAGACTTCTGACGAGATTCCAGTAGCCCTTCTAACGAGTTTGGTGATTCGTTTGAAGTTCCTTCGTTCGAACAACCTCATTCGAATGAGATTTCTGGGTCTTCTAACGAGATTCCAGAATGGTCTTTTTAAGCCTGATTTTGTTTTGAACCTCCCGTAGGCTTATTTATATGAGTGTTAAACCAGTATGATCATCAAGTGACTTATATTAATAATTAATAGTGAGCGGAGAATATGTCGACCCTCAGAAGGTATAAAATCCATATAATTAAGGAGGTGCGAAAATACAAGGTAGAGTACACACGAATAAAGTACGGGTTATAATAAGAGATATAATATGCGTACTGCAAATACTAGACTGTGGGAAAGCTAATGAATTTTATATAAGTTGTGTGCATGATTATTGTTAAAAGTATTATGTGTATGACATACCTAGCTACTGGCTATTGAACGAAGGTTAACGCGTTGTGGACGACCATATCATGTGTGCCTTCGGGGGATTTAGAGTTGTACCACTAGAGCATGGAATCTAGGTACGGGCTATCAATGAGAATGATAGTGATGACTGTCGTATGGGTACGGAGGTATGTGCGTAGCCCATCGGCTTGGGATTATGTTCGCCTCCAATAGGTGTTTATGTTTTTATTGGTTCTCGAGAGATTGAACATGTTGTCCTCTATGCGTAAGCTTTGCAAATGGACTAGATAGCCGAGTATGCGTAGCACTAAGGGTTTCTCAACCAAGGGTGCAATATTGTTATATTTATATAAATTAATATGTATACATAAAGCGAATAATGTGTGTATACCGGAATCATGTTTGGTGTCTTATGTTGATGATGCTATTTTTCAATGTACACTTATGGTATTATCAGTTGGGCATTTATAAGAATACGAGAATAAACTAAAGTAATCCTAAATCTATACCGAATTCACAAGTACGTCGGCTTTGAGTTATTTAGGGAGACTTTCAACCATAATATTATACACTTAGTAGTCAGTGAGGGTACCATGACTATTATGGGTAGTTAGGCTCGTTAGACGTGCACACTAGATCAAGGGGTGAGTATCTCAAGTGAGAACGCTAATTTAACTTGAAGAATAATTGTGCTAATTGAATCAATTTAAGCACATGCTATTTTAAACTGTTTTCAACTCGGGCTCTGACCCATTTTTCTGGATATATTTCTTATGTTTTATTGTTTTAGGTGCCCAGCCACGGGGACACCAGCTTTAGGAGACTCTATTCAGTTGCCGTGCTGTATCTGCTGTGGAAGCTGCAGGATTATTGCTAGTAGACGACTCAGCTCATTCTTTCCTTCTCAATTCTCCATTATATTGGACATGTCGTCCTTACTTATGTTTACTTTCAGAGATCTAGTCGTTTTAAATTCTCTCTTAGATTTGATTCTTTTTATTGGATTTATTGTATGGGATTGTATTTGGAGATGTTTACTCCAGCCATTTATTTTACTTCAGTCAGACTTTACTTATCTTACTGTGATGCATGGTATTTGTTGGTATTCTTTTGGTAGCAGTTAAAATCAAGATAAAATATGGACATCACCCTTTTTAAATACTAGGTGGTTAGTTTTATTAAATTAAAATTTGAGTTCTCGACAATGATGCATCATCTGAACCGACTTGATATTCTGAAATTAATTAATTAAGGACTAATCACCCGGTAATTAATTAGGCGGGGTGTCACACAGGCTTTTCCATTGAGCCGAACCACTTTAAAATTCTCTTTGTCTTATTTATTTATGTTTATTTATTTGTGATCAATCAATTAGGTATAGTCTAATTTTTTGCATCAACACTCGTATTTCCCGTAACCCATTTTAATTTTCGAGAAATTATTTAATATCAAACTATGTCCAATAATTTTTAGTCTTAATTCTTTCCATTAGGGGAAGGCTCAAATCCCAACCTTTTAAAAATTTAAGACAAACCAAAGACTGGACTAACAAGACATCTGAACTGGTTCTGGTAGGAAGGCGAAACGGTTCACGTATGTGTCCGAACCGATTTAAGGATAAATTCGAATCTATTGAAGTGTACCACCGAACCAGTTTGAGGGACAAGTTGAACCGGTTCGAGGTACCTGGCAGTTCGTCTTCCCCACTGCTACTGGTTTCACCATTGTTAACCCTCCAAGCCATCCTAATTCGATCCCAAACTCACAACCAAGCATTCAAATAGATGTGCGAAGGATTTCTAACGTAACTAAAACATCAAATAAGATCATTTAAATCACATCAATCCTAAATTTACCCCCCCAAACCCTAGAATATTCTTTTTCTTCGAGAATATCAATAACATCTCAGATTTCTTCCATGTTTTAATGTTACAATCCTTAGTTTTGTGTTACGTAAATAAATTAAACATATCCATCAAGATTTCTACCCAAAAACATGAATTGAGTCTTCAAATCGAAGCCAACATTTATATATTCATGAGATTATTCATCCTACACTAACATAGATGTTATATATGCTCAAAATTAGCAAGATAAATACTTGCCTCGAATAGACGGTTTGAATTTCGCAAAATAATGGTGGGATTGTCTTCCTCTCTTCCCTATCTAACACAACAGTGGTGGTAGTAGTGCAAGAATGGTATGTGATGGCCTTGAGACTCTTCCTCTCCCTCCTTTAATGGACTTTGTGTATTTCTTATGACTTATACCCTAAATCCCTCATGGTATTGATGATATAAATCTCCAATTTTCGTAGGTTTCTTTTTTCCAAAATTTTAAAAGACCAAAATACCCCTTTCGGGTGCCGATTTGGCCTAAAAATGCCCCGAGACCCAATTCAACCCCCGAGTACACTTTTTGACTATTTTGACCCCTTACGGACACACTGGTACACTCGAAATGACCATTTGAATGAACCATAATTAAATTATATTTTATCTCATAAGTTTAAGTCCTGACATGACTAACACGCATGTCCCGACTAAATTATCGTAACTGTCGTATTTCTCGCTCACGACAATCACAATACTTTGTTATCAATTTATTACTCATTATTCACTAAGTAATATTCAGTATAAATACATATTAACCCTTGTCTCGCTAATTAATATATATTTTAATCCGAATTAATAACCCATTTTAATTTAATTAATCCCAATATAAAAATCATTAAAATTACGGGGTGTACACCTAGGTCTTTGGGAATGGTGGAATGGATGCTCACTCCATACACCTTCCCTAGATATAACTCCCAAACTCATTAATCCCAAAATTATCCCGAATGCCTAATTCTGATTGTCTCAAGCCATCTCGAATCATTGGAGCACTTGAAATTACCATCCAAATTACCTAACATAAATTCTCCATCTCATGTCTCAACACGACCCTGACAACGTGTCCCGAATGAGATACTGTCAACCCGTAGGTTTTACTCACTTAAGACTAATATCATTTGACATATTTTTATTTACTTATCACACCGATAATTATAATCTCATATAAATATTAATTCTTTATTTATATAATTCACTTTATTTCTCAATTTAATTAAATTACGTGCACACGCATAATTTAAAATTGGCTAAAAATAAATGCTAAAAAATACACGGTGTTACACTACGTAGCCAAAAATCACCAGAATCCACATAGTTCGTAAAATGAAAGGGGGTGGGCCTAATTCACAATCCAAATTTAGGGTGTCTCTTGTGATTTATGAAAAGAAGGTGAAATGTGGCGAAAGTGTGAAAACGCGTGATGACACTTTAAATTAGGAATTAAAATTTAGACCTTTTTTGGGATTTTTGTTTATGAAAATAGACTTGGGGATATATATGATAACAAAAATATAGTATTAAAGCTAGAAATGGAATGTAACAACTATAAATGAAAATAAAATACTAAAATATATAAAACGACAATATGTAGTAAAATATAAATGGATTTTGGAATTTCAAGCACTTTCAAAATATGTTTTTAGCATATTTAGTTTGTTGATTTTTTGTGTATGCATGATGGTGGGGGAATATAAATGAGGTAAGAAAATGTATAAGAGGGTGTTGGGAGAATGATGTATGGTAAGTTAAAAATGACTATTGCACTAAAAGGTCTTATGCAAATGTGGTTATTGTATCCTTATATATAAAAACCATAAAGTATAAAATGATAAACCTGTTTAGGGGTTTGTTGATCGGTAGGCCACCTAGGCTGCTTGTCCGTAGGCTGGCCATACTTGCATGCTAAGTAACCCTACTTGTCTATAGGTAGGTGAGATGTCATTTTGATAGGTAAGTCTTGTAAAATGGGTTTTTGGGCCATAACTTTTGATTCGAAAGTTTGATTTATGCACGGTCGAGACTATTAAGAGCTCTATGATTTTATTACGGAGGGATTCTCAGGTTTGAGAGTTGACCAAAGTCAAATGGGCACGGGGAGAATGTCGTTGTTCACTAGCTAGGGTTTGAAGAAGGACCAGGGTCTAGGATTGAAGGGACTTGATTTAGACCCTATGGAAGAGTGTAAGGTGATATGACATGGTGTCTGCACTTGTACTAAGGCCTATCTTTAATTTAGGGGATGCGATTATCAATTGGATCTTTAAAGAAGTCATCGATCTCTTGGTAAGAATTCTCATTAGTCGACATCATTATTTTACATGTGGAAGCATCTTGCTTCTCCCTTTGTTAGTTGGGGTCGACTATGATCCTCATTTTCCTCCTTTCTTCCGATCTACATTATTTTTTACTTTGCAGGGTGATGAACTTGATCGTCTATATTGATGAACTTGTACTTAACCTTGTCGTACATCTCAGTAGGGCCATCATATCATATGAATGAAGCTGACTTATTCGTTAATGACTATTACAATTCGTTTGAGCCAGAAATAATGAACTTGAATGAAAAGAGGGCCAATTGCTCATTGCAGTTGTCAACCTCATTGAACAACATCTCATACCATTGTGCGTTCTTCCTCAAGGACCCTCATTATTTCTTACGAAGGACGATTACATAATCCACCTCCTTCACGGACTTGCTATTATTGATAAATCAGGCTGTGAATTACCCGGCCAACTCAACAAAGGTAAATATCAACCTAGAGGCTATCTTCTTAAATCACTTAAGGGCGACTGCTGAATGAAAAACCCGACGAATTAGGGCTTTGTTGTGATACCAAAGAAAAGAAGACTAGTTGTAGTGAGAATGTAATTGGTAAGATCAATACAAGGTATTGATTTTTGGGGATAGTTTTTTAATCGGGAAAATAACAATTTGGAGCGCTAGGGTTGCTAGATAGAATCCAAGTCGAATTTACAATGGTGTTGTGATTGTCTGTCAACATGCCCTCATCATAATGGGGGGTCTTACGTATACAAATGATGAGTCCTTTATACGTAAACTCTTACGAGATTGAGTTCAGTTGCAACCAACCTTATTCTAAGTTGATCACTTTCGAAAATGGTTGAGCTATAGTATGACTCCATTATTTGGGATCTTACTTTACGTTAATCTGTGCATGTTGTAAACGATCATTACAACGCAAAATTACGTTTTTGGGCATCCCTCAAAATGTGTTTATTAAAAAAAGAAAAATAATGAATCCACAGCCAAACGACGCAGTTTCAACAAGTAACACCAAACACGACTCTCCATTAAGTACCCTTCTATACGAAAACCAGATTGGGATTGGAAAGAAGTGCTCTTCGAGTTGTTTCTCTCCCTCCTCTGTGTGCTAGATTTTCACAAACAAGAAAACATTTTTAGAGAGAGAAAGAGAGAGGGAGAGGGAAATACATACATACATATATCTATCTATCTATATATCTATACATACATAGATAGATATAGAGAGAGAAAATAAAATGTCAAAGAAGAAAGCTACTATGACTCTCAAAGATTTTCATGGCGGTTCAATCCCTTCTGATCTCTCTCTCCCTTCTGCTCCTGGCGTGTAAGTTTTTTTTTATTTCCCATTTTGCCCTCCAAAATTCTATCTTTTTTAATCATTGCTTGTTTTCTTGCTAGATCTGATATATGTTTCTTTATTTGTAATGGGTGTTTTGGGTTTCATCTAGATTATGGAGTAGATCTGTGTGTGGGAAGTTCAAACCATAATCAATATTAGGCTGAAATGGAAGAAACCCCCCTGAGCATTCATTTTCTTGCAAAGAACCCCCTGAATGTTCCAGTCATTTTGTTGCAAATAGTAAAGACCCCCTTTTGGGGACTTTTGGAATTGTTTTTGTAAGAGACATTTAGGGGGTATGTATGACAAAATGCATAGTGCAGGGGTGTTTCTTGCAATAAATAATAGTTCAAGGGGGTTTCTTGCAAAAATTTGGAAGTTCCTATTTTTCTCCACAATTGAATCTAATTTATTGATTTTTCTCAATCTGAATGTTTCCTTTTTTTTTGCTCTTTAGTTTCTTGCAAGCATGCCCTAGATAATATATATATCTGTGTGTGTGTGTGTGTACAGTTTTGTAATGGGTGTATTTCCCATTTGGTTTAATGAGTAGATATGCGTGTGAAAAGTGGAAACCCTTATAAATATTAGGCTAAAGTGGAAGAAAAGAAACCTTCACTAAACATTCGTTTTTTTGCGAACCCGCTGAACTGCATTTTGTTGAAAATGCACCTTCCTTGGGATTTTTTGAAAATGTTTTTGCAGTGACACGTTGTGCATATTTACAACAAAATGCATTCTCAGGGGGGTTTCACTTATAAAATATTAGTTTAGGGGGTTTCTTGCAAAGTAATAGGGGTTTCTTTCAAAATGGGTCCCTGAACATTCAATTTTTTTGCAAATAGCGCTCTGAATGTCCCAATTACTGCCTGAATATAGTAAATACTCTAGAGATATGTGGAGGGTATTTGTAACAAAATGCATTGTTCAGTGGGATCATGCGTAAAATAATATTTGAAAGCTCGCATTTTACCCCACAATTCAATCTACTTTATTTGATTTTTTGCTTAATCTTTCTTGCTAGATCTGATATATGTTTCTTTATTTGTAATGCGTGTTTTGGGTTTCATGTAGATTAAGGAGTAGATCTGTGTGTGAAAAGTTGAAACCCTAATGAATATTATGCTAAATGGAAGAAACCCCCTTGAACATTCAGCTGCACTAAATACACCCTTTAGGGGACCTTTCAAAAAAGTTTTTTTAATGACGAGTTGGGGATTTTTTTTTAACAGAATGCATAGTTCGGGGGTTTCACGCGTAAAGTAATAGTTGAGGGGGTTTCGTGCGTAAAGTAATAGTTCAAAAGGGTTTTCTTACAAAGTAATAATTTGGCGGTTTAATTGCAAAATGGCTTTTTGAACTTTCAATTTTTTGCAAATAACCACCTGAATGTCCCATTACCCCTTGAATATGCATTTTGTCTCAAATATCAATCAAACGCGTTCATGCGTAAAATGATAGTTAAAATTTTCCATTTTGATCCTGGTGTGTAAGTTTCCATTTTACCCCCTCAATTCAATCTAATTTATTGATTTTTTTTCTTAATGTGATTGTTTCTTGCTAGCATGCCCTAGATCTGATATACGTGTCTTTATATGTACAGTTTTGTAATGGATGTTTGTGTTTCATGTAGTTAATGAAGTAGATCTGTGTGTGGAAAGTTGAAACCCTAATCAATATTAGGCTAAAGTGGAAGAAATCCCCCTGAGCATTCATTTTTTGCAGATAACCCCCTGAATGTTCCAGTAACACTGGCAACTGTGCATTTTGTTGCAAATAGTCAAAGACGCCCTTTTGGGTTATTATAAGATATTTAGACGGTATTTATGACAAAATGCGTAGTGCAGGGGTGTTTCATAAATAAAATAATTGTTCAAGGTGATTTCATGCAATAAATATAGTTCAGGTTATTTCTTGCAAAAATCTGAAAGTTCCTATTTTTCTCCACAATTGAATCTGATTTTTTATTTTTTATGTTTTATTTTTCTCAATTCTGAATGTTTCCTTTTCTTCTTCTTCTTCTTTTTTTTTTCTTTCTTGTTTCTTGCAATGCAAGCTTACCCTAGATCTGATATATATATATATATATACACATGTACACACACACGTATGCATGTCTTATATGTGCAGTTTTGTTTTTGGTGTTTTGTTTTTTTTGTAGTTCAATGAGTAGATTTGTGTGTGAATAGTGGATACCCTAATAAATATTAGGCTAAAGTGGAAGATATTTTCTTTGAACATTCGTGTTTTGCAAATTCCCCCCTGAACTATGCTTTGGGTTCCAAATAGACCCTTCTGGGAACTTCTTGAAAATGTTTTATTAGAGACACGGTGGTGTATTTATAACAAAATGCATAGTTCAGTGTGTTTCACAGATAACATAATAGTTCAAGGGGTTTCATGCATAAAATAATAGTTTAGGGGTTTACTTGCAAAACGTCATCCTGAGCATTCTATTTTTGCAAATACCCCCCTGAATGTCCCAATAGTTCCCTGAATATTACAATTTACAAATACCCCAGAGACGCATTGAGGCTATGTATAACAAAATACATGCTCATGGAGTCATGCGTAAAATAATAGTTGAAAGTTCCCATTTTGCTCCTGGTGTGTATGTTCCCATCCCCCCCCCCCTGATACATGTTTCTTTATATGTACAGTTTTACAACGGGTATCTCATGTTTCATGTAGTTTATGGAGTAGATATGTGTGTGGAAAGTTGAAACCCTAAATAAGCTAAAGTGGAAGAAACCCCCTTGAACATTCAATTTTTGCCGACACCCCCTGAATGTTCCAGTAACATTGGCAACTGTGCATTTTGTTGCAATTAGTTAAAGACCCCCTTTTGGGGACTTTTTGAAAATGTTTTCTTAGAGACGTGTAGGGGGTATTTATAACAAATTGCTTAGTTCTGGTTTTTTTTCATGTGTAAAATAAGTTCAGGGGGTTTCTTGCAAAAAAATGGATGTTTCATTTTTCTTTTTTCTTTTTTCTTTTTTGGACTTAAGACTATATATTATGTATCTTCTTATAGAGTTTTGGGATCTTTGGATTCGGCTAGGTTTGACCACGTGTGCAGGTTTAGAAGGGTGTGTTTGGGAACCCCAATTCTATGCCATATTATTGGAATTGGAAAATTTCATGGTTCACATTTCAAAAATTTTCAATTCCAATTGTGGTTCCCAAACACGCCCTAACTGTTGTTTTGGGTTTCATGTATTGAAATAGTAGATCTCTGTGTGGAAAACGAAAGAGCAAGACCCCCCCCTGAGCATTCATTTTTTTTTTCTGCAAAAATCCTCCTGAATGTCACAATGATCTGTAAATTTCCCAATAATCTGTGAGTTGTACATTTTTTGCAAAGACCTCCATATAAGGACTTTTTGAAAATGTTATTTTAGAAAACGCAAGGGTTATTTATGATAAAATGAATATCTCCCTTGGGAGGAGGGGGGTGGTGGGGTGGTCCTGCATAAAATAGTAGTTCAGGGAGTTTATCAGAAATTGAAAGTTCCGTTGTTTTGCACTTGAGCCTAAATATTGCATGCATTTTTTTATATAGAATTGTGAGGCCTTTAGGTATGGCTGGATTTGACTGCCAGCCATCCTTTTTTTTGGCTTAATCTGAAAGTTTTCTTGCTAGCATGCCTTAGATCTGATATATATATATCTTTATATGTACAGCTTTGTAATGGGTGTTTTGGGTTTCACGTAGTTTAAGAAGTAGATCTGTGTGTGTACAGTGGAACCCCTTGTAAATATTAGGCTAAACTGGAAGAAACTCCCTTGAACAATCAGTTTTGCAAATAACCCCTGAAGTACGCATTTTGTTGAAATATACTCTTTTGTGGACTTTTAAAAAATGCTTTTTAGAGACAAGTGGGGGTATTTGTAACAAATAGCATAGTTCAGGGGTTTCACGGATCACATAATAGTCCAAGGGGTTTCTTGAAAAGTAACAGTTTAGGTTTAATTTTTTTGCAAAAAGCCCCCCCTGAGCATTCATTAAAAATGACCCCCCTGAATATTCCGTTTTTTTCCCCTTCCAATTACCCCCTGAATGTCCCAATATCCCCCTGAATATGCATTTTGTCGCAAATGCCCTAGAGACACGAGGAAGGTATTTATATCAAAATGCATAGCTCAGGGAGTTCATGTATAAAATAATAGTTGAATGTTCCTGTCGTGTAAGTTCCCATAATTATTAATATTTATTTCTTAATTTAAATGTTTTCTTGCTACCATGCTCTAGATCTGATATGCACACGCGCGTGCGCGCGCGCGCACACACACATATATCCTATTATATAAAGCGAGCCTCAAGCTCCTTCACTTTTTAAGATTCCAAATCTGTCCTAGTTCTTCACACTTGTTTTGCTTAAATATCTCTCTATGTAGAGTTTTGTAATGGGTGTTTTGAGTTTCATGTAGTTTAAGAAGTAGATCTGTATGTGGAGAGTTGTACCCGTAATAAATAGTAGGCTAAAGTGGAAGAAACCCCCTTGAACATACAATTTTAGCAAATACACCCCTTAAGTAAGCATTTTGTTGCTAATGCACCCTTTTGGGAACTCTTTAAAAATGTTTTTTACAGACACATGGTGTTTTTCATTACAAAAAGCAAAGTTCAGGGGTTTTCATGCATAAAAATAATAATTCAGGGTGTTTCTTACAACATTAATAGCTCAGGAGTTTCTTTCCAAAAAAACCCCTGAAGATACAATTTTTTGCAATTAATCCCCTGAAAAATACACTCTTATGGGGACTTCTTGAAAATGTTTTTAAGAGCACTTGGGGTTATTTATAACAAAAGGCATAGAGGTGTCATTCATGAAATAGTTCAGGGGTTTCTTGAAACATTAGTATTAATATTTTAGAGGTTTTCTGAACATTCATATTTTTGCAAAAAAACACTGCATGTCCCAATTACTTTTTGAATATCATTTTTTTTTGCAAATTCCTGTTAATATTTTTTTTATTAGAGACACGTGGAGGATATATAACAAAATGCATACTTCAGGGGGTATCTATAACAAAATATATAATAGTTGGAAGGAGTTTCGTGCATAAATTAATATTTCAGGGGGTTTCTTGCCACAAATTAAGTTCCATTTTTTCTTCGTTCTTCTTTTTTTGCACTTGATTCTAAAATATTGAAGGCATTTTCTTATAGAACTGTGAGACCTTCGGATCGTCCTGGATTTGACCGCCAGCCAGCATGGGGAAACCCTATGGGAAGGCCGGAACAAAGGTTGAGGCCTGGTTCAGCTGGGACAACTCGAAACTTTGATGATAAGACACCATTTCTCACTCATAATACACGCATTGGCCGAAATTTCGACGAGGATGAACGTACGCCATTGGATGGTTCATCCGCTCCTCGTCGAACTGTTAGCGATGACAGCATTCGTGTTTTGCCGGTTCGCGTTGAACCCAATTTGGGAAGAGTAGCCAGTAGGCCCGTTTCTACCCCGGTACCTTCCCAGTTGTCTAGTGGTACCACAAGTTCTTATGCAGTTAGGTTTACTGAAGTCAACCCTCAAAATGTTAGTGGAGGGAGACCTTTGGGGTTGAATAACCCAAATATGGGTGGCAATAGTGGGACCCATCCTAATGCGTGGGGACCGAGAAAAGAGGTTGTGAGCGTTGTTGAAGCGGGACCCACTTCATGGTCGGCTCCTGAGGCGGCTATAAAGTTAGCCCATGCTAGTGCTCTTGAGAAGGTCTCTTCGGGTCGCTGGCACACTAAGCAAGCAACCCCTCATCAAGTCGATGTGGAGGTTATTAGACATCCAGAAACAGAAAGTGGGGCCTATACTAAGGGGAATTTTATATATAATACGAGTACCTACAATGCAGTGGACGTGCAGGGTGAGCAAGGATTTCATGACATGACACTAACAAGGCATACCGAGAGGAGTTTGGTTATTGATGATGGGAGCCATGTTGGTAGCAAGGAGTTACCGGTCTATGGTAAAGAGAGGAACCCTCAATTTTTTGTTGATCGCACACAACCACCTCGTACGCCGGAGTTGCAATCATCAGTGGCTTCAGAGCAATTGGAGAGGCCCAAGTTGAAGTTACTTCCGAGATCCAAGCCATCTGAGAGTGCGGATCCTTTTGTTAGTTATAAGCAGGTAAAAGATATTGGTATATATGCTATGCAATTCTTCGTTTCAAATTTTTTGTAAATTAATTACACATTTTGAATTGTTTTTCATAAATTTCTGCGTGCAGGGGTACCAGCAGCCAAGTGATCCTAGTCTTTTGGAGAATGGTAGTGAAACACACTGGAATGCATACCCCACAAAACCTGGTTTAGCTGGATCTGAGAGTGGGAACCGGGCAGTAGAGCGCCCAAAATTGAGTTTGAAGCCTCGTTCACAGCCTCTTGAACGATCAGAAGTAAAAATAGAAAGTGGAAGGTTGGTAATTTCTTTTGAAGCTCGTTAGCGAACACCGCTAACCCATTCTTCCTTTATTCTCTCCATCTTTTTAATAGTTTTTTTTCTTTTGTATTTTTGTTGTGAGGACTGTTTGGGATGTGGTTGGGGGGGTGGTGGTGGTGGTGGTTCTGCTTGGTTATACGTTTGTTCTATTTTACGTAGTCACTTCTTTTATAGATATGTCACAGCAGTTGCAACATAATTAGTGGGAAAAAAATAAATCACCCAAACTATACACTAATAAGTAATTTCCCAATGACATTTTTTTTTCTTCTAATTTTTATTTTAGAGTATGAACATCCATGTTGATTCATGTAGTAGAACATAAAATGGTTTTTGTTTACATATTCTTTATTCAATACCGTGTTATGTTTCACATCCTTGAATTTTGAGTGACATGTTGAGCTTTTTATTTAACATTTTACTGTCCGCTTTTGATGTGTGGTGCTATGTTTTCAAGCCGTTTTTTTTTTGTCCTGGTTCTGTTGCTTTATATTTCTTGTAGTTAAAGATGCCTAATGACTTGAAATTTTTAACAATTTTTGCTTAAGTATTCTAGTTGTGGCATCTATATATATCTTCATTTAATAATCGTATTCAGTATTGGATAAATTTTATTATTTTGTGCCATGTATCTTAGGGAAGATATGAAGTTGGTTTGTTGCACTTTCAGATTTTTTATTTTTTGTTGCTGGACGAAAACCCGAAGTTGCAAATAGTAGGGTGATGTATTTGTAATAAGAAGACAAGTACCTATGTTTGTAGCTTCCCTTAGTTTGGATTGAAAAAGGTTTCTCAGAGTTGTACTACAAGAATAAGACAACTTATGTTTTGATGCTACTTTGTTTAGTTTCTACACAGCATATATCCACAGAAGAACTTAGAAGATTGATCTATACATTCAATTGCAAAGGAAGAAATGAATAAGCAATAAGTAAAAGAGAGGCTTAAATGTTTTTTGAGTTTTGTCACGTGTTAGTAACCCTTAAGGTGCTTTTGGACAAATGGGTTTGGAATTATTCTTGATAAAACAATAGTCTATGATGGTAGACCCGAAAGGGTATGCATGGTTGGGCCATTAGGGAGAGAATTTCTCATGGGATGGGTCCTTCCTTGGAAGTTCATTGCGAGGGATATGGGATGTGTTTTTGGGTAAAATATTTGATGTGATGATGATCCTTCGTGTGATGAGATCAATGTTTAAACTCGCGGTCACGCAATTTAGTTTTGGGGGAGCGTCGCGTAAATCGCGTCGCGCCAAGCAATTTAGGCATTTGATGTAATAATTAAAAATACTTTAGTTCCGGGGGAGCGTCGCGTAAATCCCGTCGCTTAAGCAATTTGGGCATTTGATATAATAATAAAAAATACTAATAAATAATAAGTTCAAACAATCATCCAAAAGATGAATACTACATCATTTGAAATAAAGTCATAGGTTCATTAAGTACTACACGATTCCAAGTAAAGCCACCATATTTCCAACTAAAATCTATTCTATTGTTTATTTTCAGTTTTCATTTCTATTTTTAATTTTCAATTTCAATAGAAAATATATAAAACTTGGTGGTGTGGAACCAAAACAAAAATAAAGAGATGAGTAAGGAGATACTAAAGCTGCGACTAAATGTAATCTAAAAATTAAATGTCAATCATCAAAATAAGTTGGTTCTCTACCACTAAATGACCTATCAAATTATAGGCCTCACAAGAGATGAGAAGTTCAGATAAAATAGGACCTAATAATTATATCTAACAACCTAATAAATAAATTCAATAACAAAAATAAACAAACAAATAAAGAAACACATAAATAAACTCATAAACATTATTTTCTTTCGAGAATAAGTTTGGAATCCCGACTCTTGATCCCCATCATTTCTCCTCGAATGAAAAAGACTCGCCTTCGGAGAGTTACAACGTTGATAATGCTCCAGAATGTCGGGGCTTAGGGTCCAAGCGATGAACATCAAGTAGCATCTCACATTGTACAATCTCGCCACTTCATAAGATACCTTTGAAAACCTCCATGCACTGAACTAACAATCTAGTCATCAACAATATCCTCAATGTGGGCCACTGGCTGAGGTGAAGCATGCAGAGCAGCAGCCACCGGTATACCAAGCGAAGTAGCTCGATACAATAGGAGGCTCGAACATGCCTCGATAAGGAAACAAATCCTCAAATTTGAAAATATGACTAATACTCAAATTAGATGGTAAATCACGTAAATAAGCATTAGGTCTAAGACTACGAATTATACAATAGGGTCTAATGGCCCGAACATGTAACTTTTTAAATGAATGTTTTGGGTAACGCTCCGGGCTAACATGCACCATAACATATTCACCTTAAGTAAAATCTTGATTTCTATGGTTCTAATATCAATGTGGATGTCATAGTTGTGCTTTGCAAAAGATGTGGCAAGGACAGAAGAACGATAGTTAAGGGGAAGGGGAACAAGGTCAATGGTTTAGCGGGGAGAAAATTCATGGACAGTCTCAAAATGGATTTTCCTGGTAGAACGATTCACCGAATTATTATGAGCAAACAAACTCCACAATAGGTAATTGCAAATCTCAATGTCCTTGCTATTCCTCCATTAGGCATCTAAGTAAATCTCCGAGACTTCGGTCAGTGACCTCAGTTTGGCCATCAGTTTGGGGTGAAAGGCGGAGGAACACTTTAAATTGGTACCAAATAACTTCGAAAGGGTTTTCCAGAAATAACTGACGAACTTAACATTCCACATGATAGATGTAGGTAATCCATGGTGTCACATTACCTTCCGAAAGAATAATTTAGCCATAAAAGAGGCATTAGTGGATTTTTGGCAAGGTATAAAGTGTGCCATTTTAGAGAAATGGTCTACTACAACTAAGATGTAGTCATTGCCTTGTACAATTTGAGGCAAGCCCAAGACAAAGTCCATGCTTAGGTCGCGACAAGGCGAGTGTGGCAAACACGTACGACATTGCGATGGCTCTTGAGCAACATCGCGCTTTAAGGATGGCTAATAGAATCGAACCTCGACTAACGCGATGGTTTTATCCCCTCCAAATTGACCAGGAAGGCCTCCGACATGTAACTCCCAGCTAAGGAACTCCCGAAGAGACGTACATGGAATACACAGTTAGGTTCCCCTAAACAAGTTGCCATCTCGCATCCCAAAATCAACATGTGTACTATGAGGACCCTTTGAAACTTCCTAAAAAATAATGCCAAAATCGGGACAAGTAGAGTAATCATTCTTTAGTCGTTCAAAACTTTCTCCAGTTGTTCAAAACCGATCACATGAACACTCATGGACTACAATGTAGCACACATGCGACTAAGTGCATCAACGGCATTTGTGGCAGTCTGTGCAAGTTTGTCCCGAGTTTTGAGGTAAATTGGAAAACGAATATTTTAAAGTGTGTGAAACTTGGATAGTAAAGTGCTTTCGGGACTAGTCTCGTTTCGGGTATTTGGCCTCATCGTCCGAAATAAAAGTTAAAAGGATAAATGACAAGAACGAATAAAAAATTGGTTACAATGATGTACAATTGAAAAGATACTCGGAGCAACTAGAAAAATTGAAAGAAGGCCCGGAGCCATAGGGTGCGGCTTCAACTTAGACCCAAAACCACTGGCTAGGATAGTATATTGCGCCATTTGTGGTAGTCAGTGCAAGTCCGGAAACACAATTCGGATTTGGTGAACTCCGATTAAGAAAACGAAATAATGATTTTGAGCTTGGCACTCGTTAAAAGGCTAAAAGAGGCAAAATAAAGTAATAACATGGAATATGTTAAAATACGTTAATGGTTTAATTAACGGGACTCGGGTAGGTGCCGAGGTTAAAAGAGAGGTTAAGTGTGATTTCGGCTTATTATCGGTTATTTATTTTGCTTTATATATTGCATTGCATGTGGATTGAATGAATTAAGTAAATAGAAAGTTTTGCAAAGTAAAAGACATTTTATATATATATGTATGTATATAGATATTTCGTTTCTATATTATGGCACGCTAATATGTCTCCTACTGGGCATACGCTCATGACCTATTTTGCTAAACCTCCCACCCCCAGGTTCTTTGGGAGAGGATGCGGAGAAAGGCAGTGATAAGTACGTTGATCATTAGAGCTCTGTGATACCGGGCATTGTTAGCCCTATTTTAAATTAAAGTTGTTGTCTTTTAAATTCTATTCGGATTTTTGGAAACATTGCAATAGAGAACATAGGATTTTACGTAAGCGATACACTTAACTTCCCTTCAATAATGAATCTTTATATATTGTCTCGTACCAAACTATTATTTCTACTTTAAGAATGGCTACACGTAGAGGGGGTATGACAGCTGATCGTTGGAACCATGGTTCAAGTATCGGTCGAGTCAACTCGATATCGACCGAGTTGACTCGGAATTGCAGGTAATCGAACCGATAACGAGTCACGATTCGAAAAAAAATATAAATCGTCTGGAAGCGGCTAGTAGCGCCGACGAGATATCTCTTCCGATACAAACAGGTCTCCTCGAGATAATGAAATTTTACCCCCCCCAAAAGAGAGAAAGGCAGAAATAATTGAAGGAATCTTACCTTTATCGGTTGATTTGAACATATGTGTCACGGATTATATTTAGGGTTGAAAATGCTGTAAAGTGGTTGAATCTCCTTGCTTTCCAAACCAAAAAACTTTTCCTCTTAAGCTTCTATAGATTTCAGCCGCAATCCCCCTCTCCTCCGATTTCAGTCGGAATCACATTTTGTTTCACCTACTTGTGTCGGCTAGTTGTTCGTTTAGGTAACAATGGAGAAACCCTTTTATTTAGGTTATAATGTTTGCACCCTGTTTTGTGTGTTTTAAAACCCTGTTTTAACGGTTCGGTCGGTGGGTTATTTACGTTGCCTTTTGTTTTGTTTTCCTTTATTTTTTGAAGATAAACCGAGGTGTTAAAATGCGTATGCATTTGTGTACACTTTTCCTACATTTGTATACATTTTTTTAGTCTTTGTAAAAATGTAAAAAAAAAATATACATTTTTGTAAATAACATTTTTTTGTACATTTTTGTACAAAGAATACAAAATACAAAATACAAACTACAAACTACATTTTTGTAAAGACATTTTTTTACAACAATGTTCTTTTGTACTTTGTGTAAAAAAAACATTTATGTAAAAAATGTAAAAAAAATGTTTTAATTTTTACAAAATGTTTAATATTGTACTTTTTTGTAAAAAACATTTTTTTGTGCATTTATTTGTATGTAAAATATTTATTCGTACAAAAAAATGTATTTGTACGTAAAATATTCATTTGTACAAAAAAAAATTTATTTGTACGTACAATATTTATTTGTACGTAAAATGCTTGTTCATATTTTTTTCTTTACCCTACTGAAAGAAATTACCCCTATCCAAATCCGTATGATCGATACCGCAACTAGATAGGGAGATGAAAATGACGTAACATTATTATCATTTCTATTTATTTTCCAAGTAATTTTTTTATCAAGTTCTACGTGTCGTTATATTGTTTTTCAATATCGGTATTGGTTTACCATACAATATTGAATCTGACAACTCTGCCACGCTTCAGTATAACCAATTCTACAATGCAATGCATATTGAATGATGGATTTGAATGTATCTCATTGGTCCACGCTGTTGATCTTATTTTTTTAAAATTTTCTATATTTTTTTCGGAATTTTTTTCGCTCTCTAAATAGTGTATCTCTGCGTATTTCCCGTTACCGGGACCGAGTTGAAAATCGAGTGTCCGATACCGGGACCGATACCGAGACTTTGAACCATGGTTGGAACAGGATTTCGAATTGTTCATGCACACGAGTGAGACATCAAAATGTGATGGTTTCTCACGCCAATGACAACAAGATAAGGTTATAGATCATCGTGCCATTGGCAGTTGTGTACGGGATTAGTGATAGTATATTGATCTATTAGTTTCGAGGGCTCGTGTAACACCGGGAAGGGTGAGGTAAGTCCTTTGAAGACAAGGGACGCCTTGCAATATTTAATGGAAGAACGCCTACGTCAAGGTAGTGATGAGTTTGAGGTGATTCTCCTTAAAGTTTGTAAATCAGTGTTGGATTAGAGAAGACTTGGTATCTGGATCATGCCTTGTCGCACATCCTAAATGTATTAAGGGTATGAAGTGCAAGCATATTGGTTTAGGGCCTTATCTTGGCAAGTATGGTGCCCCAAACACAAGTTTTAGCAACGAAGCAAAATATGTGATTGTGTACAACTTTCAATACTCGAAAGGAACTTAGGAATATGTTATGAGAACAAGAATGGGAGTAGTCTCTAGTCCTTATGATGTACGAGATGTGTTGGACTATGAAAACACTCCCTTATATTGTAACAAGTATTGGGAGGACATTAGTCTTTGTGTCTTAGGTGGAATGATTGAGTCTCTTAAAAGTTGCAAGGAGAGTTGCTGAAAGATGTCTGAGGTCAGAAAATGTGTAAGTTGTTAAGTTGAAGTTTAAAAGGACTCTTGATACTTCGGCCTTCTCAAAATAAGGAGTTTGTTCTTTATGAAAGGTGTTGTAAGGAGTTTAGTATACAAAGGGCAAGGTATGCATTTTCGTGTAAGGGTAATGATTATGAATGTTTTGGATTGAAACATATGGTTTGTAGTGGATACTAGGTAAAAGTTTTTTCGCAACTTAGTCATTAACAGATGGTGTCGTTGGTTTAGTCATTAACAGATGGTGTCGTTGGTTTAGTCGGTAGTGGAGTTATTGATTCTTGACAAACTATGGGTGGAGTGATTTCAACGTGTTCAGTGGTAACTTTGTGACAAGGATATGCATGATTGGGCAGAAATTAGTTTGGTTTTCATTAAGTGTTCTTATTTTCGAGTTCCTTTTGTTACTTGGAAGAGTTGTGAACATCGTTCGTATAATGGTTTTGACGTTCCCCGTTCGTGCCTCAGCTTAATGGAGTGGGCAGCTTAAGAAAATCGCTAACAAACGCATTGGAATTTACGACTAATAGGCACGCCGCAGTGGTGGTAGTGTCACACTTTTGCTCAGTACGAGTGAGACCCAAGTATGGGGTCAACCTGCACTTCAAAATAGTATAATCTCGTGTGTAGATTCACTCCCTTTTATTAGACTTTAGAGTAGGTTAGATTGATTGACAAATTGATTTGTACAAGTATCGACATTCGGGGAATAATGTGCTGTGGTGATGTTTAGGCGCCCTGGTCCTTCGAGGCATTAAATGACAGTTAGTGCAATTTGGTATGTGACCTTGATAGGAACCTAATTTAAACAATTCAATAGCAACGGTGCCTAGAGTACGACAAATGCATCCCAAGGCAGTGGGAGCTGACGATGACACCCGTAGGCAGGGGTAACACCTCAAAGACCATGATGTCGGTTCAAGCATGAACCATCAAGATTCGATAGTTTGAGACACGTCTTATCCTAAGGACTAACAAAGGATTGCTTGTGTTCATTTTTAGTTCGTTTACATGCCTTGTTCGATAAAAGTTGGTGTGTCGGCATTGCCCCAAAGGAAGGAAGTTTTTTTTAATGTTACTCGTAGTATCAACACCCACTTCTTGTAGTATCGAATTGTCATGTCGTCACTCGACTTAGGACGATGTTTTGGGTAAAGGATCTTCGCTCAATGGGAAAACTACATTGGTCATCGGTAAAAGGTTATTTAACGCTATACTTACATGGCCCCGTAGTAAGACAGACTAGGGTTTGTAGTCTACATGTCACATATTCGAATTTTTGTTACAGCGGGATTGTATTGCGATTGCGTTATATGTTTACCAATTGCTGTTTTACTATCAGGCGGTAGCGATAATGTTTGCCCAATGTTAAGTGCGGCTAAGTTCGGGTATGGCTATACATTACGAAAATTGAGCCATTCTTTGAAAGTCCACGGTGATTGATTGCAAGAAGAGTATTTATGTTCTTAAATTGTATGAAATATACATTGCATGTGATCTATTGGTTGATTTAGAGTTAGTAGTTTGCGGCGTTTAGACTGGTAGAAGTATCATTACTAACTTTTGGGAGTTAGGACATCATGAATGATAGAGTAGTGGTTATATTGGTTTGAAAGTTGTTGTCTCGTTTAGGCAAGCGAATAATTGAAAATCAATTATGAATATAGAGTTAATAGGGTCTAAATTGGGACAAATAGTGGACACACACTCATACCATGGGTTTGAAAAACGATTATTAGACCTTAATGATTGTGTGACTTCATGTCACGAGAAATTGTCATGGGTGGCACCAGTACATACTACAAGTGATTACACGATTATATGTTATCAATGCTATAGAAAATAAGTTACCTAAGCTTAGGTTCAGGAGTAAGCCGAGGACTTAGTGAAATTTGGAATGACTTGTGTGCCAATAGCACAATTAACTATAGGCATTGAGCTAAGAGTGTATGGTCGTACGGATTGATTGCATTCCTAGGCATAGGATTGGTAAACATTTATTGTCGTGCCCCGAATAGTTAGGCATTTTGACAGGCAAGAGTTCATGATTATCATATGAAACGACCGCTTAAGGCCTCAGAAAGGAAAAGTGCTATGTTTTGGATGAATTGGAGATTTTATTGCAAGTGCGGAGAACTGCCCAAAAGCATAGGTTTGGGAAAAAGAGATTAAACGCATGACTAGGTTTGCGAAATGTCTAATGATGAATTTTTGAAGTCATCGAAACTTTTAAATGGCCACGTGTTTCCCAAGGTCGGGTCTAGATGTGGGGCGACCAGTCCGGTTAGAAAGGCAAGATTAGGATTGGGGCACATAGGACCTCTAGTGTTTTGGGAAGGTTGGTTTGGTATCTTAAGAGTTTGGTGTCGTTGCCACAGTAATTCCATCTTTACAATGCGTTCCATGTTTTAATGTTAGAAGTGCGTTTTTGATCCTCATGATAATGTCATTTTATGGTTAAACCATAGCAGTCATAGGCTTAGATGAGAGGTTCGACGGGCAGAGAAAATTCCGTTGATCAAGTCGTGTAGAATAGACAAGAGATAGAAAGGGACGACGTGGAAGTTAAGAGTTTGCGATGAGGAAACAACATCCTGAGCTATTTATTTGAGTGTGTTAGCAGTGCGATTTCGGGGACGAAAATTTCACGAGGGGGAAGAATGTAATTGCTAAATACTCGGGTCGCTAAAAAGTTTTACATAAAATAGTCGCACGCATTGCACTGCATGGGTCACTTTAGTGTAAAAAACGATAATTTATGTTTAAGCGAACGTTCCACGTAAAAGTTTGAATGCAAAAAATTATATGTACTATACGAAGTTTGACTATTACAAATACGAAATTGAATGTCGTGTTTGGGTTTTTGGCTTGGTGCCTGCATGATGCACATGCATAAAAAGGACAATAAATGACAAAAAATGGTACTTGACCTTGAATGACAAAATAAAAGTACGTGAACCATTCGCATTATGTTAATAACAAGTAATAAGTGTCGCGGACATGTTTTTAGGATTATTTTATATGTGGGTTACGAACCTCACATTGGTAAAATTATATTTTTGGTACTTTTTTTTAATATATATTAGCACATTTCTTCTACTATATATATATATATATATATATATATACACTTAAAAAGAGGGAAGTTCCTCTTCAAATCTCAAAGTACTAAACTACCCTCATTAAATTAACATTTTCTATCATACCCTTAATATTAGTCTCACACATTCATTAAATTAAAATCATTCCAAGAATCTTAACTTGATACGTTCTCTCTCCTAATATATTCATCTAATAAAATTTCCAAATACATTCATCTTGAAATCCTAGAAATCAAAAGTCAGCTGCCCAAGTTCCTTCATCTTCCCATCAGATTCATATTGCATAGTTTCTTCATTGCTGTTGTTTCTTGTCCAAAAAACAAGGTCAATACTTCTAATTTCCTCTCTAATTTTTTACTTCTTTTTCATTTGCCATCAAAAGTATGCATTTGTTAATTTGAAAGCAAATACATAATTTTTATAATTATATCTATCTCATTCATGAATGTTGTCTCTCGTTTGTGCTCAGATTGTGTATTTCCAATTTTATTGTTGTTCTATTCATGTTTTATAGTAATTCTAAATTCAATGTTAATTTCAGAAAAATTATATATATTTTTTAAGTTAAGGAATTACCAAGTTCACACCTTATTAGATTATTGTTTTTTATGCATTCATATGTATTTCCCAGTTGGACTTATTTGTATTCATGTTTATTTCTTAAAGATTCTAAAAATTCTTAAAACACTCCAATTACTTTTTAAAATACAAACTTGCCCTTTGCTCTAAAGATCAAACAAATATTTTTTTATTTGTTAATTTTTTTTCAATAAAAAACAGTATTTTAAACTATTTTTTAAAACATTTTTTATTTTTTAAAATTAAAAAACAATTTTTTTTTTATAAAAACTGTTAAAAAAAACTGTTTGATAGTTTTAAAAACCCTTTTTTATTTTAAAAAACTGCTATGATACTTTTATAGAAGTTCTTTTTAAGATAGATTTAAAAACTGTTTTTTTTTCAAAAAAAATGTTTTTTTACATAAAATTGGGAAAAAATTAACAAATAAAAAACTGTTTTTTAAATTGAAAATTGTTTTTATAACCGAAAACGACTCAAATAAAAACAACTCAACACAACACGACACGACAAATTTTTTTTTGAACCAAACATGAACACGATCCTAATAAAAGTGACACGGCACAACATGAAATATTATTTTTTTACAAAACACGAACACGACCAAAGTAAAAGTGTCACGCCACAATATATGTTATTTTTTAAACCAAACACGAACCCAACCAAAATAAAAATGACACGACACGCCTTAAAATCTTATTTTCACCTATAAAAGTAATATGGCACAACACGAAATCTCATTTTTTACCAAATACTAACACAACCCACTTAAAATGCAACACGACAAGTGGGTCGTGTTCGCATTTCGTAAAAAAAGGGATTTTTAAGTGCCTAAAGATTTTATTAAAAAAAAATGTTTTAAGTAAAATCCAAGCATGGGAGTGTTTTAAGAAAATTGTTACAAAAATTCTAATAGTTACAAAAATTGTTTTATAAAAATAAAAAGTCAGTAGTTCCAAAACAGTAACTATTAGAATAAACATTTTTTTTAAAATAAAATCTGTAGGCACTTAAAAAATTGTTTAAAACTGTTTTTTTTACATTTTATTTACAATGTTTTATAATACCGCATATCCATATCGCTGGCGCGTACCAAAATACTAAAAAAATGGTCCCCGCCTATGCGTACCGTTGACGCGGACCATATTTTTAAATAGTAAAAAGATTATTTTTGAAATTCCTCTGTGTTGGAATTTTTTCACACTGTATGGTTCAATGTATTCATTTTGTCTCTCTACATACATATATTCGTCTTATTAAGTCTTACGTCGGTTCAGGTTGTAACTCCCCAACTAAGAAAGACATAACTTAATAGGAATTATGTGATGTAGTGTGTGTGTGTGTGTTTCGGCAGAAGTTGTGTGATTTATTTAGGGGTCGAATGCTTCCAAGACGAGAAAGAATTGGTCTTCCATTCATCACCTGTTTGGAGCCGACATACACACACATACCTTGACCCGCAGAATCGGTCCCCTTAACTTTAGATCGTCAGAATTGACCTCGACCCAAATAATCGGTTGTCATAACCTCGGAACTAACCACGACGTCAGAATCGGTCATCCCCAACACTACTTTAGGTCCTCAGAATTGATCTCGGCCCTCAGAAACGGTCGTCACAACTTTAGGTCCTCATAATTGACCTCGACCCTTTGAAGCGGTCATCCTCGACCCTCTAAAGCGGTCATCCTCGTCCCTTTGGTCCGCAGAATTGACCTCTTTCCCAAAACATCCATGTGGTGTCTATTCGAAGGCCTTCACTTGTTCCTACATGCATATTACAATTATATTTAAATAACCTGGAAACCTATAGGTGGTTCTAAGCTATCCTATCTTCTTACATCCATTCACTATATATATTTATATATAACCTCTTACCCTTCCTAAAGTATATACTATATAGTGTCATATATATAATGTGTACATAAAAACTCACGCATGAGCCCAATGGCACCCATTCGGCCAAAAATAAATAAATTACGAAGCCTTCCCATTATTCTTTATATTGTCGCATAGAAAATATATATATAAAGTACAAGATATGTGCTAGTATATACAAAAAAAAGTACACGAAAATTATTATTTCCAAAATAATTTTCGTCTCAATAATATTTTCTTACCAAAAATATAATTTTATCAAAGTGAGGTTCACTCATGAAAGTTTGTATAATATGGAGCACAAGATAATAACCTGTCCTATTACTTGAATGCTGGCGTGTCGTCATGTTCACACCGTATATCTGTGTGAAACAACATTGTATTAGTCCACCTATAATAAAATATTAATCCTCCTCCCTTCCTTTTTGGTGGTTTATTTCTAATTTGTATGACTGATATTAGTTGAAGTAGTAGTTAAGCTAAATTGGGGTCTTAAAGCAATACCTTGACTATATATTAGGGACTGCTTTTGCTATTGTTGGTGCTAGCGTGTGGTAGAGTTTCATCGATATTAGTTGGATTTGCTTTTGTAATTATCAAATGATGGTTCATTTACTTTGTTGCGTTGCTTCCCGAGTTTCACAAAATCAAGTTGCTCAAGTTTTACACTGAATTTCAACGTCCATAATTTGTCCCCACGTCCCCCAAACACAAATTATGGTCCTCTCCTCACTGTCTGTTAGTTTTTATTCTAGTGGATTTTCTCTCAATGGTTGTGACTGACTGTTTGTTGTATTCATAATTGGATCAGGGACACATTGTTTGGTGGTGCTCGCCCAAGAGAGTTAGTAAGTGTTCCTATTTTTTCATTCAGATATGTTATTGGTTATGAAATTCTACGTGTTTTGAAAAATGGGTAACAGGTGGCCTGCAATAATTATTTTCCTTAGATTCTAGTTTTTACCCGTTTTTTCAACTTATTTTATTTGAAGTACCAATTGGTTGTGGTGGCTACCCTCTAATGATATCCCCCGATTTCCATTATTATCTAGGTGATTTTATGATCTTATAGTTTGATGTCAATTATGGGTGGTGTTCTATCGTAAGATATTTTTAACGCGAAAAGGCTGCACTCTCAGGTTCTGAAGGAGCGAGGCATTGATGATGTTGTTGTGAGCAATCAAACCCTAGTTCAATCTCCTAACAGGTAGGAATAAAGTCCCCTCTCGTTTTGTCATATAATTACAGATACCCATTGGGAAGTTATAGAATATCGATAGGGAGGAAAACATTGTATCAGATTATTTAAGATTGCTTTTGATTGCTAATATCTAAGGTATTATTTAGTTTGTAATTATCTTTTTTATCTAGTAAATTTCAAGGGGTGGCAAATCGTCTTCAGGCATAAAACGACGCGACACATTAAACCTCGACACAACCACGATTCATAACTTCCACACCTAATTTAACCCAACAGGGTAAGAAACATGAGAACACGTCATGCTAGAAATAACGCGAGTCATAATTTTGACACAAGCATGACACGCCACGACTTCGTGTCAAAAAATTTCGACACAAACATGAATTATCTCGTCAATTTTGCGTCGTGTATTGTGTTGTTTCCAAAATCACCACCCCTAGTAATTTCCTATTAGGTTTATATTAACCAAGTATTATGATTAGTTTTAGGGGTATTTTGACTTCACCTTCCCTGTAGTTATTATATTTTGATTTTACCCAACCTTTTAGTTAACTTTACCTGCCATTTTGTTTTTCTTTAGACTTTACTCCCCATTTTGACATTTAGCGACATAAAAAGTGAAAAAAGCGTAGCTGAATGTCAAATAAGCGTTGCTAAACGGGGGTAAAGTATAAAAAATAAATAAAATGGTGGGTAAAGTCAAAATACCCCTTAGTCTTATCTATAGATAAGAGCCAATTTTTTTTTTTAATCACTTTATAAATTTGTTAACAAATTTCTTTTTTTGAGTGAGGCTGAGCCTAATTTGTGTGATTGATTATATAGTTTCCATGCGTTTCATCAATTACACTAACCTTCGCTCTTGTTTCAAAATTGGAACTCACTGCCTTTTTGCTAGAGGTAACACGGGCAAAAGATAGTGAGGAAGTGATTAATATTTTGAAACGAGGTTATAGGTAATTATGACAAAGGGAGATTCATGTAATATGTATGCCCCCAAATTTAAATTATTCCCTGTTACTGACAATTTTATTGGCAAATGTTCCTTGAAGGGTCAAGCCAGATGTTCAGTGGACTGAAACATCGCCCGTGCGTGCAAGCCCTCGTTACAACAACGAAAGATCTGACAACAACAATAATAACAATACTCCACTCGATCACAGAATTATTGGGAAAAATATCGAAAGGCGAGATCACCGTGCAAATGTCGAAAAACAAGATGCACAAAAAAACTGGCGAACTGAGAATCGAAGGAGCAGCAAAGAGCTTGGAAAGCCGAAACAGCAGCCGCCACTTGAGCGGCCACCTTCGCCGGAGACGTGGCGGAAACCGGTTGAGCAGCCACCACCCTCTTCTCAAGGGGGCCCGCGTTATGGGAAGGCCGCTTCTGCAGTTGAGCTGGCCCAAGCATTTTCGAGTCCCGTCTCTGATCCGAAGATAGCTGATAGGTTTTCGGGCCAGAGGGGGGGACGTGGTGAAATTCCGTTTTCTCGACTCACGGGCCCACCCCCGAGGGCTCAGATTAACAGTTACTGATGAGAAGATTTTTGTTCAACTGGAAATAGATTGGTTGATGGGCATTTGCAGGCTCTTGGAAAGTACCTTATACGGCAGGCGGTCTTCCACTGCAGATGTGGCGATCTCCGAAATCCACCCCCACCCCCCAAAAGGTTCATTTAGTCTTTGTTACCCGTTTGCTATATCACTTTGGATATCATTTTACTTTTCGTGAAATTTTTTGACACCTTTTACGACATTTTTTTCACACAATGTGTAAAAAGTGAAAGTGATACTCTGTGGCATAACAGACGGGATCAAAGGCCAAAGGACAAATTCCCTAGAAAAAAAGAGAAAAAAAATGGACAAAAGGACAATAAACCATTTATGTTTTTAATTTGGAGAAGATAAGTAGATGTTGCTGATTTGATTTAAGAGTTGAGCATTGGTGATTGGTAATGAGATTTATAATGCTGATTCATGAATTAGGAAGGTTTATATGTTGCTGATGTTGTAATAGGCATGAATTGTTTTGGAAGAATTAGTGCTCTAGATGTTGAAATTGTTTGCAACAGGCAAATTTGGCCCTTTTGAACTGTTACTAGCAAATCTTGCCTTAAATAAATTAAGGGGTGGTTTGTTTTTGCCTTAAAATTGAACGGACGTACCAAATAGTGTTTTTTAAATAAAAATGATTAAGAGGCCAAATGTTGGTTATATTTGCATCTGAATGATCGATACCTAAATTTACTTAACATTTTTAAATTTAAAATTTTATTATTCAAATTCGGAACTTTAGATTTTAGATTTTAGATGCTTCAAATTCAAGGACATGAATACAAAATTGCATTTTTCGAAAACCACTCATTTAAATCTCGGCGGACATGGTGCATAATATCACATTCAATTAAAGAGAACAGGGCATGAATAATGTGACGTGAATATGATTAGAGTATGACTATATTCACCCGGTTTGGTACTCATTTTTCATACTCGTGAATAAGATAAGGCATCAAGAGATTGTATTTTATGCCTCGGCGGGATGCCTCGGCGGGATTCATAATAATAAGGTATAAGATTTTAATGGAGTGGGTATGAAAAATGGGTAGGAAAGTGTGTATGTGTAGCTTTATTCATATGATTAACACGGTTTTCAAAAGTGCCACAACACAATCTGTACATTGGGGTGTTTGTTTCAAAGTTGCTTTTGTATATTTCGTATTTTTTTACGGAGACAACTTAGGGTGATTATCCTCTAAATAGTTGCATATGGTTTTGCTCGTGTAGCCAATTTTATCTCTAATTCAGTAAAAAAAACTGCTTAACTTTCGGAAAAAAAAAATCTTTTCCGATCACAAATTAATAGTCCATATTAAAAATTATGGATTTTAAGGATACATTCATTCAATACTAGTTCACTACTGTTAAATTTAGTTGTTAGAATTCAACAAAGAAAAATAAACTCTTAATTTGAGATGTCTCAACACGTAAAGTAAGACTCTTAATATGGGAGAGGGAGTATGAATTGAAGTTGAACTATCTTTGCATCTTCCAAAATAGTTGAAAATAGCAAACATTTACATTTCTTGAAATGGTGATCATTCCATGTGAAGTATTATACAATAATACAATGAAGCAGTAATACAACATAACAGCATATCAATAGGATACCATCAAAACAAGAATGTTGCTGGGGAGAATGATGGACTGCTGGTCTCAAAGACAGCTTCTAGCCTGAAATATTAACAAACAAAACATAACAGATCATTGTTACTAGGCTTGGACTGGACTTGAACCACTTGTTTTAACAAAAAGCTCATAATTTCTTTTTAAATTAATTTTATATCTATTTTTTTTTATAGTCCTTATAACGACTTTAGCCCATAAATAGTGACTCACTATTTATGACATTACTTGTATATTTTTTTACAAAATTGCCACATCACATGGAAATCCCACATCCACTTTTTCGGCAACCTTGTAAAAAAAGTTACCTATAAGTCCCCAAAAAATACTGATGTGATAGTGCAATGTCATCATTTGCGCTTACATGATACTCTCACGTAAGTTATTCCACTCTTCGTAGCTAATATTACTATCTGACTTTTGTTAGTTTTAATAATATCGCGTGTTAAAACTTGAATGACATAATTTCCTATGGACTAAACATTATTTCCATCTATTTCTTTCTTTCAATTTAACATATAATTTGTACTTCTGAAATATGTCAAATTACCTTAATTTTCTCCCATTCCTACAAGCTTGAGAGTTATGCTTTGACCCAATATTTCCCTTCATTTTCTTGGTAGTTTTTTCCGCTTTTCCTGCCCTAATAGCACCATCCTCGGAAATCGTGGAGAGCGTTGGCCGCCATTGTGGTGGTGCCTTTGCCTTTTTTCTGGTCAATTTACTGCCAGTGTCACGGTGCTTGCCACCCAAAGGCAGTTGTACCTCCTCCTTTGATGGTGGTACCACATGGTCAATAGGGCCACAACAAGACACGATATTTGATAAGAAAATCATACTATGCTTTTTTCTTTCTTTCTCTTACTCTTCCTAGAGAGTTTCTAATCTAATATTTCAAAAAAATGTCAAATGGTTAGAGCATATATTAGATGTTGTTCAAGTTTTTGAGCTTGGTTTATAATTTATTTAAAACCATGGTTTCTTGTAATCTTTGCTTTGACTTATTAGGTCAAATTGTAAGGTGGCAAATTAGGATAGCGAAGGTTTTAATTTATAATGCTTTTTTAGAAAAATAATTGTAGTAAAACAAATGGGATGGTATTATTTAATGTTAGATAATTAGCTAAGTAATGCATGCTGCTGAAGGCATGTTTTGAAGAATAAATATTTTACTCTGCCAGAGTGCTCAATATTTTATTGAAGAATTGGAGCATCGCAAGTTAGAAAGAGCAATGGAGTATATAGTGAGGAGAGAAAATATGTATTTTAATAATTAAATAAATAAACTAATATTTTTTATGAACATCATCCAGGGAAATATATATGTTAACGCTTAACAGTATTTTAAAAGTGCATTATGGTTATTGACTTGTTGCTCATGTACGCAAAGATGGTTAATATTTTATGAGTGTACATTGTAATGCTTCTAAATTATAACTAAATATATATGGTTTTATCTATTATTGGTCATGTAACTAAAAAAGTATTCCACAAAACATGGGTTTTTATAGAAGAAAAACATATGTTTTAATCTAAAAAGATAATATTAAGTTGTGAAATGCAGAACAACTTTTTTGGGCTAAGCAAGCTTGACATGCTACGTGACGGTGGCAATTTCCGTCGTTCCCGGGATGAAAGAAATAAAGTGCAAACGAAATACGATAATACAACACGAAGACGGTTAATGATTTTGAATAATATCAGTGTCCACCTAATAAGACACGATAATTAACGAGTAATTTTTAGTGTTGACCTCCTTCAATTGATAAGACTCGCTAAAATGACTTAATTTATGTAAATCAAAAGTATCGTGGAACCTTCGAAAGAGTTTGTATGACTTAATATTGATTTAATCAAATTTTTTTTTGAACAGTATACAACAGGGCACAGCCCTACAGACTCTCAGACTCAAGAACTTTGAAATGCCACAAAACTCACAGGTAAAAGGATTAAATCAATATTAAGTTGAGTTGATGATTTTACCAAACGCAACCCAATGGGCAGCCTTATTGAATTCAATATCCCATTTCGAAGCAAAGGTCCTAATATCATGCACAATGCAGGCGATACACATCTTGGGCCACATTGAGTTGTCACTTCCAATAATCACATGTTTGAGCTGAAGGGACTGGACATGCTATCAGAATAGCATAGGCTTCACATGCTAAAGCAGAATCAGCACACACTCTACGTCTAAAGCAGAATCATGCACAATGCAGTCAGAATTTGACTTAGACGAGATTTCTAATAGTGTTAAAGAATTAATGGGTTCAGTTTGAATATGATTTTTGAAAAAAAAAAGAGGTCTATCATTTGGACGCTACACTATCTTAATCTTAATGTATAGTTTTTGCAAGAAATCACTACACTATTTTAGTATAATAAACCAAAATAAGCTATGCACTTGGCTAACCAAATGTAATTAGACCTAATACAATTGTACTTGTTTCTAGAGTTTGATAATTAATACGTGGTTGAATGTTAACAAAATCTAATATTTAGTGACAAAACTTTAACCATGTAACGATGAAAGATGTAGGAGAGCATGAAATATTAGAAATGATAATGATAGAGGACACATTTGGGTCCCACGAGACACGGGACGCGTGCTCTTGCATTATTTGTGGACACTTGATTGAAGCATGTCCCACATAACACATGTCCTGTGTTTCTCAAATCATATCATCAAAGTGTGTCACCCTAACAATGCCTTATTAGAAAAAAAAAAGCCTAATTATGTATGGTGAGGTGACCCTTGAAAAATAAATAAATCAAAATGTAACAATTAGTGATGAAACTTTAACCATTCATGGATGAAAGATGTATCATAGTCATAAGTATTAGAAATGTACACAAGTCTAATTATGTATAATGTGGTAATAATGTATACATAAATCTTTATATCAAAGACAATTTATCTAACAATGATTTTAATGATGCATATGTTAGCCAAATGATTTTTTTAATTAATTAAAGAATATATATATATATATATAATTTGAACAAATACAAATTTAAAGTGATAAGATGGATATGAATCTGATTGAGGTAAGTGTTCAATACTCAGTCCTTAATATGAGATTTTCTCCACAACGGTGCTTCACGGACTCAATGATGATCGTCTCCCAAGATATAATGGTCATACTTGCAATATTAGCACTCCAAATTGCAAGTAACATGCGGACAAATAATGGAAGAACTCTCATATATGAACGAAAATGAAGACTCACTTAGACAAAAAAAATATGTTAGAAAAGCAATAGGAAAAATAAAATACAAACTACCAATTTATACTAAAATAAATGGCGGTTAAAAACAGTTAAATTTGTTCAAACTGTCACAACAGTTGAGAATAAAATAAAATGTAAACGAAATAAAATTTGGGTCAGAATAAATAAAATACACAAAAAATAAGACTTAAATAATAAAATTCCCAATATAAATTTACCCCAAAATTTAATACTTAGCCCAAAGCCCACGCCTGAGCCGAGCCAAACTGGATCGGGCGGTGGCGGTGCGCATGTGTGGACTTGGAAGTCAATCCAAGCCAATATAAATCCCCCCTCCTTCAAAGAGTTTGGATACCCTAAGGGTACCAAGCCCATAAGCCTAGACGACTTATAATATACTACATCCATATCTCATATTTTATCTATGTGGGACTTTTACTTTTACTCAACACTTCAACTAATTTTCACGTTCCAAATGGGTACTTTGAACAACAATTTTTCATTCATCAATTTATGATTTTACGAATGTGAGTATACCACGTTATACTTCCTGCAGAGGAGAACGCGTTACAATTTTGAACCGTCTCGAAAGACGTATGGATTCCATATTAAATCGACCCTAAAGTTAACCAAAATATGATTTTGTCAACCCAATTAAATACCATCAATTCCAATAATCCCCCACATGAAAATTAATTGGATCAACATAAAAGACTATGAAAACATAAAGATAGTTTCTTTTGAAAAATTCTTGCATTGGGAGAGATAGATTTTAGCCTTGAATATTCCCTAGGGAAAGACTACCAGATTTACTGACTGATTAATGACACAATTTCTTGAACTGTTCAATGTTTGGTGTAAATAAAAATAGTAAACTTCGCACAATAATTCTCCAAAAAATATTAGTTATTTCGATTGTGTTCATGTTTGCCTTTAACAAATCCTGGTTTTCTGAGCGCTTTAGAGAATTTTGGCCTTTCGAAGTTCTCATAGAAGCGACCCCTTCACACTCACACATGTGTCTTCCCAACAAGAGTATCAAACAATGTTTTATCATAGGAATATATATGAGTTTAAACTCATCGATGCTCACTTCGAAGAGTCAATTAAGATTCGATTATCCCTTTGAACCTAGATCTTGGAATCTCCAATCAACAATGTAGGATTGCCATCAAGACAACATTTTATTATATAGGCTTTAATCCCATTCCCCTCGATAAATGATATACTTACTCTCTATTCAAACATTTGGTTAACGGATCCTCTATAGTGTCCTTAGACTTATATAATCAATGAAAATAATTTCATTAGAGAATAGTTTTTTTTAACAGTATTATGTCTTCGACGTAAATAAGACCCCGTATTTTTTTGAATCACTAAATTAAATAGAATTAATTACGTGTATTTGTTGTGACTCGAGATGTCATTATTTATATTTTTGTGTGTTATTTAATTTGAATTTGAAATTGAATTTAAGACACAGTAATTCATTAATTAAATTAATTAATATTTGGACTTGTACCGATTAATTATTAAATAACTGGGTTGTCAATTAATTATTTTGGTATATTGTGTATCGGGCTAGTGGGACGCATAGAATGTACGTTTTTAATTTAAAATAATGTAATTTAGGCTTATTGGGTTAGTATAGAATTAAGTGAGATTTTAGACCATTTAGAGACTATTTTGGCCCATCTAGTTAGGGTCCCACTCTGGGCACATGCCCAAATTCGAAAAATAAGGAACTTACTGAACCATTAGGAGCTCATTATTCATAAATCACAATTTGAAAAAACCTAAAATCTTAGAGAGAGAAGGAGGATCAACGCAGTAAAGAGAATTGAAGAATCTTGACTTTGTTTTTATCAAATCATTGAGGCAAGTTTATTTAGAATGATCATATGATTGTTGTCGATTTAGATTATACTTATTCATATGAATCTAAACTTAATTATTATTATAATCTGAATTGCATGATTTAATTAACTAATTTCATCATGAACCTAATTTAGTTAGTAATTAGGTTTGAATTCTTAGTATTTTGATTGAAGTCTTCATAAATTTGACTTGATGTTGTTAAATCATGTTTAGGATTTATTTATTGGTACGAGTAATTAAAAAACCCTATGATTACATGCCTCAATCTATAGACAGAGACAAAATTTTTGTGAAGATTGTTAAGCTGCACGGGGTGCCGATAAATATTATGTCTGACAAAGACAAAGTTTTTGTGGCCCACTTCTGGCATAGCTTTCAGGAGGCCACGGGCACGGAGTTACGTTTGAGTACAGCCTATCACCCACAGACCGACGGACAGATTGAGAGAGTCAATCAGATGCTGGAAGACATGCTTAGAATGTGTATTTTAGACTTTGGGAGAAGTTGGGAGAAATACCTTCCTTTGGTAGAGTTCGCGTATAACAACTCTTATCAATTCACGATTGGCATAGCACCATTCGAGGCACTGTACGGGAGACCTTGTCGTTCACCGACTTGCTGGTTAGAGGTGGGGGACAACAAGCTATTGGGGCCGGAGATTGTCCAGGAGACGTCCGCCAAGATAGAGTTGATCCGAGGGCGGATTCGGATAACTCAGGATAGACAGAAGAGTTATGAGAATGCTTCACGGAGACATGTGGAGTTAGAAGTTGGGGATCAGGTATTGGTTCGGGTGTCCCCTATGAAAGGGGTGATGAAGTTTGGAAAGAAGGGTAAGTTAGCACCGAGGTACGTGGGACCTTTCCCTATTATTGATAGGGTGGGACCGGTAGCATATCGACTGGGATTGCCGAAGCATCTTCAGCGGATACACGACGTGTTCCATGTGGCATCGCTGAAGAAATATCGAAGGAGTGAAAGGACCTTCTGGCACATTCCACTCGAGGAAATTAATTTACAGTCAGACATCTCGTATGAGGAGAGACCGATGGCTATTCTGGACCGTAGTGAGCAGAAGTTACGATCCAAGATTGTTCCACTAGTTAGAGTACAGTGGGGTCACCACAACGTTGACGAGTCTACCTGGGAGCAGGAGGAGGATATGCGGGAACAATATCCAGAGCTTTTCACCACAGTTACGACCTAATTTCGGGGACGAAATTCCTTTGTAAAGGGGGGAGTATGTAACACCCCGTATTTTTGTGTATTTAATATTTAATTAATTCGGGAATTTAAAATTACTTGTGTGTCGTAATTTTAATCGAATTAAGTATGAAAAAATATATTTAAATATTAACCGGGGAGTGAATGGTTAATATTTAGGAAAATTTATTTACTAAGTGAATAGTAATAATTTATTTACGTCATTTTGGGTATTAATGACGGGGTATGTACTTATCTCAGTCGGGAGTCGGTATAGACTAATTTGGATGTGAGATAAGGATTTTTATAAATTAATTCGGATGCTAATTTTAAGTGTACGGTTGAGTCCGAATGGGCCGAGATAGTCGGAAAAGTGTACCCGGGGGTAGTAAACGGGTCACGGGACGTTTTTAGGTATAGTCGGGCCCATACGGGGGCATTTTGGTCACTTGGGCTAGGCCCATTAGGCAAACAACGGGAATTAGCCTAATTAAACAATTATAAGGAAAAAGAGAACGACTGATTAGAGTTTAGAAAATACTTAGTGGGAGAGGAAACCCTAAGAGGCCGTTACAGGCAAATTTGGGGGATAAAGGAAAGAGCCAAAAAGAAAGGAATTCGTCTTCAACCTTAGGAATTCACAACCGCAAATAAGACCCTACGAATCATAAGGCAAGTGGTTAACTTTCTGTAGCATTTAATTTTCTTTTCGATTCATATTTATGTGATGTGAATAATTCAAATTCGTTTTGGGATTTAAAGGGTATAAACATGGAATTTTTGTAAACCAATATTCTGATTTCTAAATTGTGTAAGAAATTCAGGTGTAATCTGAGAGTAGTATATATATATATATCTGGTAGGATGTAATCCGGATGAACTAGAAACGAATTTGAGGCAAGGATTTGATGTTGAAAGGGGTTAAAGGTTAAATCAAAATTTTCCCCAATTTATGAAAACAGTAGAGGACGAAAATTAAATGATGTTTTAGGACTTTATGGGGGTCTCTCAGGAGGTTTTTGGTGTATTTTATTTATGAGAAAACTTGGGTTTGCTGGTAGAAGAAGTTAGGGTTTGTAGATTTGCGTCCATGGCTGAAACAAACAACTCAGAGAAGACGATGACCTGTTCGATCGAAGGTCGAAAATTTCTGGCAGTTCGGCCAGTTTGTATATATAAGGGAAATTAAATTTAAAATCTTTTCCTATACTTTATGAAATGAGAAATAGACATGGGGCTACAATCAAATTAATTAGGAGGGAAAATTAATTAGGATTTGAAGGAAATTATGTGTGTCACACGATGGTTAAATTTTGGAATAATATTTCAAAATAATTAAATACGGATTGAGTGGGAAGTCCGGGGTTATTGGTTGAGCGATACCAAGACGTTAAATTTATTTAAAATGAAGAGTAAATAATTTGGAGTCGGAAATTTAGACTCGGGTATTGTTTATTTCGGGCCACGAGAGTAAGTCTAAATATATTGGTTGGGGGCGACACCAATAGTAATTTAATTAATTAATGTGTGAATTAATTAATAATTAGAGTTGGACCATACACTCTTAATAATTTGAATAGGCTTGTGTTACGGACTTAGTACACGGGATAGCCGGGATAGTTTATTTTTTTTATATATATATATATATATATATATATACGGTGTGCAATAGTACATATATATGGTGTGTGCATTAATATCAGTGGTTATATACTATTATTACATATACTATAGTGCTATAGGGTGAGGTTGCGCGTAGTGGGTGAATCCCCTAGCTTGAGGAGTAGGGCGAGTATATTCCCAGGTCATAGCATCCGTTATATGGGTGAGGGGCATCTCACTTTCAGAGAAGGAATATGACCGCCTCCAATTTTTACGTATTATTCAAGTTAGTAAGAAATTCTGACGTGGAGTAACTAGGTTATGTGAATATGCCTAGTGGGATAGCACTTTAGAGAATTTACATCCGGTGAGTTATTACTCGGGAGGATGTTCAATATTAATTATTATTCCAGCATGTTTGTGAATGTTGTAATATAACTATACATATATAATGAGGTAAATAATTATATACGGGTAAATTAATATAGGTCGTGAATTGTATTATACATATAATGGGTGTGAAAGTTATATGATTTTAAAAAGGGAAATGATTAATTAAGTTAATGTTAATAACTTAGAAATCATAATTATGGCACACTTGGTTAGAGTGGGGTGGTTGCAAGGGGTTATATTAATTATCTAGTCATGGGATAAATAACTAGGTAAATTAATTAAGGCGTTAGTAGTGCACATTAGAGAAGGGGTGAGGATGTTCTCAAGAGAGTTCGGCACTAACTAAAATATGAAGAGCATGCATATATATTTATTACTGCAAGTTAATCACTTGCTAAATATTTTCCAAATGTTTTGGGTACTAACCCTTGCTATAAAAACTTTTAAAAACCTTTTAGGTGTCCAGCCACAGGGACGCCAGGCTTGACTCATTCTAGGGATCCGTTGCTGCAACATGTGTGGATGTTGAGGGAGTTTGATAGGCGCCTCGTTCTTTTCATTCTTAGTGTAGATACTTCCTATCAGTTATTCGAGCATGTTTCTCACTGTTTTATTCAGTACTTATGTCAGACTTGTTGAGATTTAATTGCTTGTCTTTACTTCTGTTGGATTTTGAACCGATGGTTTATTCGGTCAGTTATTTAACTGTGAATGGTTAAATTTAGTTAATTGTGATTGTCATATTATTTTGTTTCCGCATGAGTATTTCATTTAAGTTAATGAAAGATAAAATTGGCACCAGTCTAATTTTCTCATTTAGGTGGTTAGTAATTAAAAAGGCGACAGTGATGCTAAGAATGAACCAAATGAGAAACCTGTTCTAATTTAATTTAGGACTGATCACCCAGGGTTAATTAGGCGAGGTGTCACATTAGGTTTGGGACGACCTAAGAATACATCTAATACGTACGAGTGATCCCCAAAGGCAATAGGGTTAGGCCTTCGTTATGTGTGGGTGTGCGAGTAGCCCATTTATTTGTACATGCCGGGGGCTGTACATATGTATGGATGTTAGACGTAGAGATTGTATTTATCCTACCTTATATGATTATATTTTGTGATACTAAAGACAATTGTACCTATTTACGTACTATACTTGAGATTTATATGCTTATTATAAGGATGTATACCTATTTTTTCGTGGGTCGGGATTTATGTGTTAACTATACTAGAGATGTATGTATTACTAAGTGGCTTGCGATAACCCTAGATGAATAAACTTGAGATTTATGATTTAATCCTTTGAGTTACACCTTAGTTATTTGGTGAGACGTACTGTAGGTTTGAGACTACCCTATAACATATGATTCATAATGAAAGATATTAACCTAACGTTGAGGAAATAAGGATTAAAGAATTGTGAGTTAAAAATTTCATCACATGGGCTACATACGGGTTCGAGATTTAAAACCACATGTTTTATAGGGTTGTTGTATTGGGATAAAACTTAAAAGATACTAAAATGCAAGAGGAAGATGCATTGTTATGATTTATTCCAATTTGGGTTATACTTTTATTCTATTTAGACTTGTTGTTCACATTTTTTTCGTATCTATGTTTTCACGGGTCTTAGATCATTGTTCCTTCCATTGTCAGAGTTAATTATTAGAGGAGCACCTCTAGCGACATTTTATCTTTCATTTCTAGGATGTGGTAACGGAGGAGGGTCGTGTGACATCCCGCCTATTTAAATACCGAGTGATCAATCCTTTATAAAAATAAAATAGGAATCTCATATAGTTCATTCTTAGCATCACTGTTGAAAATATTTTAAAAGTTTACTAACCACCTAGTATTCAAAAATCCGGTGACAAATTTTTATCTTTCATTAAGTAACAACATGTGGAAAATAAATACAATCACCAAACCATCCATATAGTAGAAATATAACTCCATCACAAGATAAATACTGAATAAGATAATACCGAATAAACCATCTATTGCCAATACAAAAGTCCAACTAAAATATCTAATGAAATAAACTGAGTCCACAAATACAAAGTCGGATAAACTGAATAAAATGAACTAACTGAAGGGTGACATGCCCAAATGAAATAACTGAACCTGAATCTTACTCTAGAAGGAAGTGACTGAAGCGTTTAATCCAAATCCTACAAGCATCCACAAGTGCTGCAGCTACGCATCCTTAGAACAGATCATCAAAATTAGCATCCTTGTGGCTGGACAACTAAAAGATTTTGAAAATATTTTTCTAATGGGTTAGAGCCCAAAGTATTTTGAAAATATTTAGCAAGTATTTATCACAGTTTAAAAACAGTTATTGATTAGGCATGTTAGTTCAACGTAAACTCCCTTGAGTTCCTCACCTCTCAACTAATGTGCACGCCTAACGTTATCTACTTAGCTATGCTACCCAACCCACTAGGCTTCATCAATAACTACCTAACCATATCCGGTTTAGCTCACCCATATCGCTCGTAAAGTACGCTATAATATTCCCTTAATTCTCATCAAGTCCGTAGTTAAATTTCTCTTTAACTCCCCCATACTGCCCATATAGTTGTTATCGTAATACTAATAATTAACATTACTCGTATGTTATTATTAAACCATTTCCTTAAGATTTCACGTATGTTATCATTAAACCATTTAATTAAGTTGCTCTACTTAATTCGTCTTTAGATATACGATATCAAAATTTACTACTATCACTCACTAAGTAGATTATCTTATGATTTAGTCACTTTTAGATATACACTATCTGTCCTTCCTACACTACATACATGTATGATAAATTACTCATGTGTGTGTGTGTGTGTGTGTATATATATATACCATCTCCCAGACTGGCCACCGCGATGCAAACTTGCATACTCTGCTATCAAGTCCGTGTATCTCTTGTACCAAATCAAGGACTACCGGTTCAGATGTCACCTTCGAACCATAAATAAAATCAACTCATATTGGAGGCAAATATAGTTTTAAGCCTTTGGTCTACGCACACACCTAACGCACCCAAATGATCGGTCACACTATCATACACATATATAGTGCTCAATCCCTAAGTTCTATGTTCTAAGGCACAAGTCTAAAATCCCCCCCCCCCCCCCAATGGGCTCATCAAGATAAGACTGTACACGACATATAACCTCCCATGATAGCAAGCAGCGTATGTATGTTCACATACATAAGAAAGCCCATAATAAGCATACACACAACTTATCCATATGTCGCATATAGGCATACACACAACCTATAAATATGATCCATATAGGTATACACTCAACCTATAATATAATCCGTATAAGTATACACTCAACCTTTAAATATAATCAGTATAGGTATACATTCAACCTATAAATATAATCCGTATAGGTATATACTCAACCTATAAATATGATCCACATAGGTATACACTCAACCTATCACTATAACTCGTACGTAATATATCTCTCGAGTACTCAACTTACTATCGATATACGATTATAACTCTCTATAGCATTTTTCAAGTATTAATCTCTACCCGAAGGCCCTAGTTACCCCAAAAGTTATTTTAATAGTTACTACACTCATACTTTACTGGTCTAAGTCATAAGTTCACTCGAATTCCCCGTGATTCGGTCTTATTCTCCCAAATTCAATTACATTACCAATTATGCTCAAATAACCTTAGACATAATTCTTCTCATTTAGGACTAAGCCCCAACCCTACCAATAGCTTACTAGTAATCAGAATATCTCTCATTATATTTTAAAGTTACCTCAAAAGTTCACCCGATCATTATCTGCAAGTTATAGGGTTTAAAAGGAAAAACTTCACAATTTTGGCGAAACGAATCGATTCACCAAAGGGCCGAATCGATTCTCCCTTGGGCTAAATCGATTCGAAAAGTGGCAAACGCTTCTTCTTCCTTACGCAAGTGCATTTTTAACATTTTTAATTAACTAAACCTTCATGTAATCACCCCAAACTCCATTATAATTCGTCCCAACATTATATAAGGGTACATGCATCAATTCTAACGAATCTTTATCATCAAAACATCATTAAATCCTAAATTTCTCAAAATTTCTTTAAGGTTTTTCTACCCAAAACCCTAGTTGATGTTCTTCATGCATAACCAACATTTTTCCCAGATTTCTTCCATAAAGTTTACACATATAAATCTTATTTCGTCCTCTACATATGTGGAATCATTCTACGTGCATTATTATTTTAATTTATGAGTTTTAATTACTTTAAATCTTAAGAACACAATTTAAAATTATGAAATTATAATCCCTACACTACATGGGTATTATAACTACATCAAAAATAAGAAATATAAACACTTACCTTTGGTCCAGTACGTCTGATTTCGTTCTTGGGATGGTGTGGTTGTTCTCCCCTTGCTCTGATTTCGATTCCATCACATTAGGGGTGGAAATTGGGGTATGAAGCTTAGGTTTTCTACTCTCCTTCTCCTCCTATGGTCTCTCTTCTTTTGGCTTTGTATTAACCTTATCCCCTTTAACATAACAAATGATATAAACATCTAAAATTCGTAGGTCCCTTTTCCCCAAAAATCTAAAAGACCAAAATACCCCTTGGAGTGCCGATTTGGCTTAAAAATATCCTAGAACCCAATCCAAACATTCGAGTATACTTTTCTGACTATTTAGACCCTTGTAGACATACTGACGCACTCAAAATGACCATTTGAATGACCTATAATTAAATCACATTTTATCTCATAAATTTAAATCTTGACACAACTGACACGCGCCTCCTTACTACATTACCGTAACTGCCGTATTTCTCACTCACGTCAATCATAATGCATTCTTACTAATTTATTACTCGTTCACCAAGTATTACTCAATATAATTCATACAAATAAATATCAACCCTTATCATGCTAATTAATATTTATTTTAATTCGGATTAGTTTCCTAATTTTAATATAATAATCTCCATGTAAAAATTATTAAAAATTACGTGGTGTTACAGGTCGCTCATTCACTCTTGTATTATTTTATAATTACAACAGAATTATATGTTGTAGAGTTTATTCTCGAGTAAACGTTTGTATATATTGTATCAGTATCAGAGTTGGATTATTATATCGCCGCTGATTTGTATTAAAGTTGGTTTTGTATTACTCAATATTGTATTATCTCATTTTGTCAATTATTCAATTTTATTATTTTCATTATGCTAAGAATGTTACGGAATGTTTTTGATTCCCATGATGTTTGTATTAAACCTGATCAATCTATTTTATGGATGTTATGCAGTGTCACAGTTAGTATTAGAACATTCCAGGCTTTAGTGTCCTAAGGATCTTGAGTGCGCTTGTAAATTTTTAGAATTACATTCTTTGACTACTTTAGAGCCTTAACGTAGAGGGTTTTACTGTATATAAAAATGCCCGCTTAGGGATTTCATCCCATTATTTCCTGACGAATAACTCTGATAGACTAAGTGTATCAGGAGGGTTCCTTATTTGTATTTCACTTACGAGACGTACTACACATGAGGTTGACTTTGTTCGGCAGCTATGAGATTTTGTATGCGAGACCTTTAGCAATTGCTTGGCATATGGTTTGAAGGAAATGTTTTCACTCGCTAACCGTAACGACATTAGAAGTAAGTTTTTGAAGACCTAATTTGCGCAACCATGTGGTGGACAATATGAGGGGGAGTTAAACTATCTTTCTCTTTTTGCACCAGATGAGATTTATATGAAGGAAAATAAAGATGTTCGGGTTATCATTTATAGTACAAGAAAGACCTTTTGGCATTGGAAAAAACCTTGTATGAAAGTTTTGGCAGATGTTACTGGGTAACCCACTTTTAACCATTTGCACCCAGGTGGTTGAAGTTACCCTCCTACATAAGTAGTAGTATTATAAATATTATGGGGATAAAGTTCCTAAAATTAGGAAGATTTGGGCTAAAGTAGGCCCAATGACTAAGGACGGTGTAGCATGGACCAGTGTAGGGAAACCTCACCAACAGAGGGAACCATATCATGGGAAGCTAACCCTAAGAGGTTTCCAAAACTAGATGATGTGATTTATTTTGGCCAGTGGGGCCAGGGGAATTATGTCTAGTGGATATACGACCTATGAGAGCAGGACAAATGATGAAAATTATAGTAGAAATAACCAAGAAAGTAAAGTCGACATGGCCTTCAGTGGGGCCACCATTTTGATAGTTCCTTTTTATGAAAGTGTTACACTCGTGGCGAGTAAGGCCACCTAGTTATTAGATACCTTAGTGGAAATAAAATTTTTGGGGTACCTCTAAGGGATTCTCACGAGTACATTTATGGCTCGCACGCATGAGTCTGTCCTAGATATCGGGGATTTGTCATTCTTTATTAGGTAATATGTGTGTACTACCACTATTATGAGATATATATTATTTGAGATTGGTGCATATGTGGTTTCCCCCAACGGGTAAGGGGATGCTTTACATCGTGATTATAGAGATGTGGCCTGTTATTTGGTCGGCTCGGATCCAACCACTTTGTTAAGTTTTGGATGGGATATCATCGTATTAGCATTGAGATTTTGTGTATAGATATGTTGTACGGTTATATCGACTATCGCAGGTTGGTTTTATATGACTTTTTTTTGGCTGGGATTTTCTTTGTGTAATGGAGTTTGGGATCGGGAAAAGGTCTAGCACACACGTTGTTATGTAAAGATGTGGACATATTAGAGGGGATTATGGCTACGTAGAGGTTTCACCAATAGTTTGAGTTTCTTCTAGTCTTTAGTTATTTGGGTGTTGAGTTATCACCCATATTAGAGTATAAATGTTACCTTGGAATTAGCACGATTACTGGATTAGCCGCGAGACATTTTTTTAGTATTGACTTTGTCAGAGATAGTATAGGTATGGTGGGAGAAAACACTACAATATTTGAGCCGATGGAGTACTCAGGGACAACGTTATCATGAGAAAGCTCGAAAAAAGGAATCATTTACTAAGCGGAGGTGTAGACCACCAGGAGTAGGATATGGTCAAGATACGAAACAAGTGTTTTTTGTCACATAGCAGTGATTTGTTGAAATAGTTAAGGAGATTGTTTCCTCCCAGCAAGTGAAATAGGGGAGAGTTATCATCAGTGGTGCATTCGAGTGGAGAATATACCCAAGGAAGTCTTCTAGAACAATATGGAGTAGGCGCATCATTAGTGGATTTCTGACTACACGATGGGTAGTTCATTGTGATTTAGGATAATATCTTAGTCAAGAGGGAATGGTGTAGTAGTGGTGGTTGCTATACCCAAATCTGTGATTATGGGTGCTTTATGCCCCAGCATGAACTTTTTCGAGAGTGGGTATCCAAATAATCACCACACCAAATCTGCCGAATTGTCACGGTCATTGACCTTGTCAAGGTCAATGATCGTGACAATTCTGGGGGTGACAACTTTTTTTGTCACGGACTTGTCACGGTCAATGACCGTGACAAGTTCATTAGAATTGTCACGGTCATAAACCGTGATAAATCCGTGGCATTCTTTAAAAAATTGTCACGGTCAATGATCGTGACAATTCTGGATAGAATTTAAAAAAAATCTGCTGGGCAGTATGGCCACTGCCACTGCCACTGCCCAGCAGTATATATTTGTACCTGTTATAGCAACGTTGTACCTGTTCAAACATCATATATCCAAATAAAATAGAGATAATGTAAATATACATTCAAAACAATATGCATCACGATATAATCCAAATATAATTCAAATTTGACAACTTAAAACAATTTAATTCAAATAATGTCACTACATGTCTAGGGTAAGGTTAGCTTTGAGGAGGGGAGTAGGCCACACGATATACGAATTGACATGCCCAACAATATACATCGTGCTTCATTGTTCGCGCAACCATAAGGGGGAATTCTCCTTCCCGGGTATCACATGCATGACGAGCACCTTGGACTCGATGTCTTGAAACAAACGTCCATGAACTGGCATACCCTGGACGATATTCGGGTCCCTTAACCCCCGCCTTATCCGCTGGCCATCAAATATGTCCAGTATAAACACGCTCGGCCAACCAAGTGTTGACATCGGTCGGTTGAAGGGAGCCAAATAGGGGAGTGGATCATCAAAGTCCTCACGTATCGATGATAAAGCAGCGAGGTCCACATCCTCGTCATCATGCACCTCGTCCTCCTGCACCTCCTCTTCCTCCACCTTCTCCTTCCCTTTCCCCTTACGGTTTCTGCCCAACGAATGCTTCATGAATGAGAATATATCTTGGATCGTCGCCTCCAAATGGGACAGCTTCACGTCATGCGCGTCCACAGTTCGAGCCAAACCGGTGTCGCTCATCTCAAATCCGATGATCGTAGATTTGGCCACCCGCGAGCTCACCCCCCTTATCCTCTCCTTGCTATCAGCGCCAAACACTTGACTGAGTGTGTCTGTGGACAAAGATGCCTTCTCGGCATCAGACTGCGACTCATGCACTTCCTTAAGCTTTGCCTGAAATGACAAAAAGCACATGATTAGCAAAATAAGTAAATAAAAAAATTATAATGTAATTAACAAAAAGTAAACTTTCGGATTACTTACAATCATGGCCATGATGCTCGGTGACACCTCCTTATCCTTCCCCTTCTTCGTCCGTATAGCCACATAAGTATCGAGCCTATGTGGCCTACCCCCAGGGCCACTCCCTGTCCCCTGAAATAAAATAAAGTAAAATTAGTATCGACCCCACAAAGTAAAATAATGCAAAATAATATATTTATATTGTTATAGAAAAATTAAATCTTACCATCATCCTATGCTCCACCTCGGCGTAAGACGTCCGACCGGAGTAGTGCACGTCCACCTTTTTTGCTCGATTTTCCCTCCCCGATTGGCGAGATGCCAATGTCGCTCCCCGATCTCATTGTCAATGAACTTTAGCCATTGTGCCAATGAGATCGGCTCCTTCGGCGGGAGGGATTCACGCGTTCGGATAACGAACTCTCGGGTCTTCCCAAAGTACCGTGTCCGCATATTTTTCTTCCACGTCTTGTGTTTCTCCCTCAACTGCTCCAAGACGGAATCGCGTAGCTTTGGATCTAGGCTAAATTGTTCCTGTCCAACAAATACAATGTTAGTTGCAAATAAATATAAATATAAATATAAAATGAAATCGAAATTGAAATTGAAATATTCATATTCATATTCATATAAATATAAATTCATTACCTGTAGTGTCACCCAAATAGCTAACTTGAGCTCATTTGGCACCTCCCTCCAACTAGTGTACCCCGGGCCGATGATCGTCTTTACCAGCTCGAGGGATCTCGCTAATAGCCCCGTCTTGTTCTCGATGGCCATCCCCAATTTTCCATATTTGGGAAGCCTATTGGCCGAGGAGCCCTCCTCACCTCCACTACCATCGATCCCAGACGACATCATCACAATCAGCATCATCATCCTCGCCTTAATACCTGAAGGAGACATTTGCTGTAAAAAAATGTTATTATTAGTACAAATCAAAATGACTTAGAAGAAGTCTTGCAAATATGTACAATTACTACAAATCCAAATGAATTGTTACTGTTTAACACCTCAATTATGAATTCCAAAACAACAACATCTAGCTCATAATATGTACAATTACTAAAAATCCGAAACATACCCACCCCCACCCCTACTGGCCACACACACGCACACTACACAAGAGTGAAAATGATAAAGTGCAAATCAATTAAAAGCATTAAAAATGGATTGATAAAGTACAAATTGGATTATTTATTACAAATTAAAAAATTATTTCAAATTCGGGTTATCATAAAAAATGGATCGATATTCGGTAGGAGCAGCCAAGTCATCCACACTACTATTTAGACGCTTTGGCGCGTGTTGAAAAATTGACCACGGCTCGTTGTTGATATACTCCGAGTAAAACACTTGGTTAACCTTTTGAAATGCACAAACACACGACTCATCGCTCACGTGGTTGTTGATCTTCAACTTGGACAAGTCAACCATGATAAAATTGGTGATATGATCAACTTTACAAGCATTTTTATCCTCAACTCTTACTCAGTCACAGTAAAATACAACCTCTTTGAAGCTTATATAATCCAATTCAAATATATTTCGAATTACACCATAGTAAGTCATTTTAGCTTTAATGAGGTTTTTATCTTTTGAGCTCGCTTGAAAGAAAGTAAGAGCTTTGTATGAAATGCCCGAGTTTTGTACATTTGTACTTTCCTCGTACACTTGTGCACCGAATACGTAACCGTTCATTCGATATTTTTTGTACTCTTATGCCACGAACAATGGTCCAGTGGCTAGACGAGCAAGCCTTGATGTCGCATCACCCGTCTTTAAGAGCTGAGAATATAGATAAATTAATTAGATTAGTTGTAAAGTTTGAGTGTAATGTAACGTTATATAACGACCATTTTCATTATACTGACCTCTTGTGACAACCATAGCCTAAATTTTCTGTCTGATTGTACCATTATTTTTCGTCTTCTTCAACCACAGAATATAACGATTGGGTCACCTTAAATTTTAAACTTTGGTAATCATCGTCAAGGTTTATCGTGATATCTTCACGAGAACTTGAACCTTGTACATCATCAGTAACCTCATTCTCCCCTGCTTCATAAACTTCGTACACATCATCAACTAAATCCTCTAACATATTATGATCTACGTCGTCCCCTTCTACATCTATACTATATGTTGAAGGTTGTTGTGAAGGTTGTTCGGGAACAAAAGGAACTTTTAATTCACCATGAAAACTCCAAAATTGATAACTATCTTGCATACCCGATCTTAACAAATGTAGTTCAACTGTTTTCCACTCAAACACTTTACCATTCTTACACCTAGCACATGGACACAAAAACTCTTCATCATTATGACATCTCTTTGCGTATTTCACAAATTCATTAGCACCTCTGCGAAACACAACCCCCATTCTATTTGTCTCACCCATCCACTCTTTGTATTTCGGATATCCCATCACAGCTACCATAACTAATCACCTATTAAAGGTAAGAAGCGTATATTCATGGATTAGTATAAACAAAATTTAGATTTATAGTATGTTTCATTTAATTATGTCTTATTTATATTCAATTTTTAAATTTCAAACTTATATTTATAGTATGTTTCATTTAATTTCATTTAATTTCTATTTCCTCCATCTCCTCTAAAGGGTGAGTGGTCCTATCCCATTCAAGACTGCATATTTCTGTAATATACTTAACCTCTCATGCACATTGTTACAATTTGAGAAAAATTCAGCAGCATATTCCCGTAGTTCTCCAAGTACACGATGTAGATTGGCAAGTGTGAGTATTATTTCAATTGATTAATTGAAATAACAGTCACACTTGTCAATCTAGTATGTACCCAGAGAACATTAGGATACGACTGCATAACTTCCTCCAAAAGTAACAACTTTAAGCCACTAAGAATATTATTATATAGAAATTATACAGTCCCAAACTGTCCAAACGGGACAATTCGAGAGATATCATTACAGGGATAATGACTCTCGAATGGGTCTAAGGGCTATTGAATGCGTACGCATAAGAACTAGAAGGCTAGTAACTATGCGCACTATATGTAATTTCATGTATGTTTCATTTAATTATCATACTATATATATATTGTTCGTTATACAAAGTAATTTTTAAAAAAATTTGAAAAATCCCACCCCCATATAAACAATAATCCAGTGGTCATGCCACTTTTAAAATTAAACAACCCAACATCGATCCACTATAATCCAACCGCAACGGCAACAACAAATGTGTATGCCGTACTCCTTCTAATTCATCTACTAAATTAATACTTTTCATCAATTAAACTAACAATGAAAGTATTCAATTATTAATTTACTAATTTACAATGAGGGGCAATCCTACTTGCATATGAAAGAGACACTAATTATTAATTTACAATAAAAATTAACAAGCAGTCAATATTAAATCAATAAATTCTTTTACAAGGGGAACTATAATATGAGGAGAAATATCTAATAAACCAATACAAAATTAATTAAAAAAAATACACACACGCACATATACACCCCCTGCCCCTGCCCACCACACGCACACACACACACACACATATAGGCACACACACGCATATATAGACACACACATGCATATATACACACACAAACATAGACACACACACACACACATACCCCCCTCCCCAGCCCCGCTGCCTCCCCCCCCCCCCCACGCATATATACACCACACACACACGCACATTTACACACAAATATATACACACATGCACATATACATAAATGGAGGAGAAATAGAGAGTAAACATACCAAAGTTCTAGAGAGAGAGAGAGAGAGCAGCTGCTATAGAGAGAGAGAGAGAGAAATGGAGGGAACAAAATCGGTGGAAAAAAAAGAAGGGGGAGGGTTTTTTACTGACAGAATTGTCACGGACGTGTCACGGTCATTGACCGTGACAAGTCTTTGTCACGGTCATTGATCGTGACAAAAAATGCGTATTTTTATGTCACGGTCATTGACCATGACAAGCCTAGCCGTTAAAAAAGTGACAATTTTAGCATTTTGGTGTAGTGAATTTTAGGAATATGTCCTTTCTCCGTTTGATGACACGAGTATATAATTTTTTTGTTAGAAAAATTTTCTTAGTGGGAGGGGGTCCCAAACTACGAGAGTTAATTTTGACCGAGGCGCATGCTTTGTGATTTACTATCGATTCCAAAAGAGATTGGGTGTATAGTATTTGGGGAGTACATATTGTTGATAAAATAGAGTAATTATTAGTTTAGTTTGTGTTAAGAGGGTGTCCTTGTCAGTTAACACGATAGAACACCGGAGACATTTGAGGAGGTATATTATTTGAAATCCCAATATAAAGCAAGATAGTAAACCAATTGATTTTGATAGGAATCAGGAGTTCTGAAGAGGGCATGAGGCCATTTGGGGTCATTTGAGTTTGTTTGGATAAACCGAATAGAAGTATGAGTTGTAAGCTATTAGTATTTGGACGTGTTCGAAAAACCTTGGAGGTCAGGGTGTTTAGAGTAGAACGTGTTGATATGGATAGAGCATGCAAAAAAAAATTAAGGAAGTGCAGAACCGTGGTTTGGAGATGTTGCTACTGATCTCTCCCGTGTGGGAATTGTGGAGTATGGGTTCCAATAGTTAGTAGGCGACTGATGGAAAACTCCTCTTAGAAAATTTAAGTAGGACAAGGCCAGTGTCATTTGACCTCACCTTATCACCGCTAGTATGCATGATGCAGTTCAACAGGGGAACGACGGAGGGAGTCATTAAGTGACAAGTTGGTGTTTCGACAGTTATATCAATTGGTTTGGAGTATAACCGAACGCCATTTTTATGATGAGAGAGATCATAGGATATGATGGGTCATGGATAGAATAAATTCTTTTATAATAGTGTGAGGACGCCACGGGGGAGATATTCTTAGACTTTCGACTAGGGATATATTAAATTTGAATTTTAAGGATGAAATACCTTATTTAAGGGGGAAGAATGTAATAACCCGTATTTTCCGTGACTTATTAAATTGAAAAAAAATTAATTGTACGTTTGTTGTGACTTGAGATGTCGCTATTTACATTTTTGTGTGTTATTTAATTTGAATTTGAAATCAGATTTAAGACACGATAATTCATTAATTAAATTAATTAATATTTGGACTTGTACTGGTTAATTATTACATAGCTGGGTTATTAATAAATTATTTTGGTATATTATGTATCAGGCTAGTAGGACACGTAAGATGTCCATTTTCAAATTAAGATAGTGTAATTTTTGTCTATTGGGCTAATATAGGACCTATACGGGGTTTTAAGACTTTTAGAGACTATTTTGGACAATTTAGTTAGGGGCCCACTTTAGGCCCAAGCCCAATTTTGGAAATTAAGGAACTTAATAAACCATTATGAGCTCATTATTCACAAAATGCAATTTTGAAAAATCTACAAGCTTAGAGAGAGAAGGAGGCTCAAGGGGGAAAAGAGATTGAAGAATCTTGGTTTTGTTTTCATCAAAATCATTAAGGCAATTTATTTATAATGAATATATGATTGTGTGACACCCCGCCTAATTAAATACCGGGTGGTCACACCTTTATTAAATTAAATCGGAATATCCAGTTGGTTCAGATTATGCATCACTGTCGGAAACTTTATTATTAAATACTAACCACCTAATATTTAAAAAGGTTGATGTCAAAATTTTATCTTTTAATTTATATAAAACTAGGTTACGAATAATTAAACATTCATCATTCACCTCAATCTCATATGATAGGAAATAACTGTAATAATAAATGAAACTGGAGAAAACATTTCCAGATTAAGTCCCAAATACAATAATCCAACAAAAATAAACTCAACAACGGAATGAACTAAATAACTAAATCCAAAATCTCTGAATATCTGAGTAGAAGAGGGGCAACATGCCCTAACTGATGACATAACTCAAAAGGAAGAAATGATAGATATAGAGGCGTCTACTACCAAGGTCCTGTAACTTCCACTACAAAACAGCTCGTAGAGTGAATGAAGCTCCTATGCTTGGCGTGCCTATAGCTGGGCACCTAAAATAATTTGACAAGGAAAAGAGATTTACAGAAAACGGGTCAGAGCCCGAGTTGAAAATAGTTTAGAATCATCAAGTGCTTAAAATGAGTTTATAGCACATATATTAATCATGTTAGATTATCATACTCACTTGAGATGCTCACGTCTCATCTAATGTGCACGCCTGACGTTCCATGAAACCCTACTAATTTCTATTCCCATACTAACTAGTTCTTTCCTGTCCAACATCTAATCATTTTCCAATGTCATTGCCATGTATTTCCCTCACAATATACATAATGCTTATAATCAACTTCTCGTTACCATGGATAAGCGACCTTTCAATTTAATATAGGTAAAGTATTCACCAACTTAGTTCATTTCATATTTCATTATTATATATTTCTACTTAATTCACACAGTAAATAGTACCATAAGTATATATATGCATACGCTCAATCATATATATATTCAACACTGCACCCCGAGACACAGCTGTGGTGCATGCATACTCTGCTATCATGTCCTGGTACATCGCTCATTGCATAAAGGACTAAAGGTTCAATCTCTCGCGAACCATCAAAACAAACACACATATTTTAGGCGAACATAGTTCCAAGATGATGGGCTACACACATACCTACGCATCCATACGACCGTCATCACTATTATTCTCACAGATAGCCTGCACCTAGGTTCTATGCTCTAGTGGTACAAATCAAAATCCCACCCGAAGGCTCCTCAAGGCATGATTGTCCATAACGTGCAACCTCCACTCGATAACAAGCAGCGTAGATATGTCGTACACATAATAGTTCAATCAATAAGTACACACACAACTTATTATGTTCATTAGGTATTCATGCAGCATAAGTTCCCGAATTTATACTTTAACCGTACGATTTACCCTATCGTATATACTCTTTGAGATTCTCTCATTACAACCCATTTCCTTAGTAGTTACACAATTCCTCTCACTACTAAATTATGAAAAGAAGCTACTCTAGAATAGCGTAGGTCCTATTCTCTCATTTAAAGGAACCTAGAAGGATTTTTAACTCATTTGGGTAAAAATTAGAGTTTCTAAAATCTTGTTAGAACCCGAGGATTCTCATTTGAATGGGTTCGTTCGAACGAGGTTACCACTTTGAACGAACTCTAAAATCTCATTAGTAATCTCGTTGGAATTCTCGTTCGAATGAGGACGTTCGAACGACCTAGGCAGGTCTTCGAACGAGAATTTCGAGAGCTTCCTGTCTTCCAAAAAATTCTTTTTTTCCAAATCACTCAACAACAAAATCACCTCAAACTCATTCTAATCCAAATTTAACAACTCTATACCATACCCCCAAGTATTAGAACACTTTCCCATCCGTTTTGAACATCAAATCCCTAAAATTATAGCATGAATTTCAGTTAATTTCTCAAATCTTCAACAATCCCTAATTTCACATAACCTCAATTAACAACAATTTAATCCCAGATTTAATTTCGTGAAATTAACATATAAAACCCAGATTTATCATACCCAGAATATGGTTATTCAACTACATGCAAAACTATACTCCCAATTAAAGATTAATACCCAATTTCTATCCCAAATTCATAATATCATAGTTTTTCCATCAACTACATTAACATGAATCATATATGCTCTAAAAGTTTAGCAAGATAAACATTTGCCTTTTTGTAAACTTATGATTGGCTGGATGAAATTGGTATAGGGGCGATCCTCTCTTCACGATCTACGCGTTGGTGTAATTTTTGGCGTGAGTGCTTGAGTCTTTATCCCAGGGCTCCTATAGAGTTCTTCTTCTTTCTCTTTGGTTCTCTCTCTCTCTCTCTCTCTCTCTCTCTCTCTCTCTCTCTCTCTCTCTCTCTCTCATATAGGTTTGGAAACTCATAGATAGCCTATTAACCACGTACTCTTCCTTTTTAACTTTCTATTTTCGTCCATTTTAATTCGCAAAAATCTCAAAAGACCAAAATATCCCTCCGGGGTGTCGGTTTGGCCTAAAAATACCCGAAATCCAAATACCCGAGTAGAGTTTTCTGACTATCTCGACCCTTCCGGACTCATTGGCGCACTCGAAATGGTCATAAGAGTTACTTAAAAATAATTTATCTTTTTAACCCAATAAAATAATGCCAACACGACTCACATGCGCGTCCCAACTAAGTATATTACAACTACCGTATTTTTCACTCCCGGCCATAATATTATTTTCGAAATCATACATTACTTTACTCACTAAGTAATATTCAAAATAATTATCACCAATAAATACTAACTCTCGTCATGCTAGTAACTATTACATTTAAATCTGGATTGATTATAAATAAATTTTCTCCATTTAAATTAATTAATCTTAATTCCATAATTAAAATAAAATCCCTAAAAAATACGGGGTATTACATACTTCCCCCCTATTAACGAAATTTTGTCCCTAAATTCGGCAAAGAACAGAATAAAAGTATACTTGACATGAATAACTCTGGATATTTATCCCTCATGTCATCCTCCCGCTCCCAGGTAGACTCCTCTACATTATGATGCCGCCACTACACTCGTACTAACGACATGATCTTTGACCTCAGTTTCCTCTCACCGTGGTCTAAGATAGCAACTGGCCGCCCTTCCTCGTAGGAAGTATCGAGCTGTAGATCATTATCCTCTAAGGCAATATGGGTGTTGGCCAAGTCATCCCTAGGATATCTCCTTATCGAGAAAATATGGAACACATCATGAATCCTATGCAGGTGCTCCGTTAACCCAAGTCTTTAAGCTACTGGCCCAATCCACTCAATAATAGGGAATGTCCTGACATATCTCGGCACCAACTTCCCTTTCTTCCCAAACCGTATTAACCCTTCATAGGATATACTCACAACAACACCTGATCCCCCACACTGAACTCCCTGAAGAACCTCTTGGCATCGGTGTAATCTTTTGCCTATCCTGAGCAACTCGAATGCGAATCCGTATCAACTAAATCTTAGCCGAGGTCTCCTGAATTACTTTTGACCCAAGTATCTTGTTGTCCCCCACCTCAAGCCAACATACCGGGGAACAACACGGTCTACTGTATAATGCCTCAAATGGAGCCATGCCAATAGTAAACTGGTAGGAGTTATTATAAGAAAACTCCACCAGTGGGAGGTATTGCTCCCACCCCTTCCAAAATCTCTACATCCGTAACATATCCTCTAATATCTGATTCATCCACTCTGTCTGCCCGTCCGTCTGCGGGTGATAGGACGAACTCAATCGTAACTCCGTACCCATGGCCTGCTGGAAACTCTCCTAAAATATGGACACAAAAATCTTATCTCGATCGGACACGATATCAAGGGTCACTCCGTGGAGTCTCACGATCTCGGTAATGAAGATCTGAGCATACTGACCCGTAGTATAGTCAGTTCAGACTGGAAGAAAATGAGCTACCTTGGTTAACCAATCCACAATCACCCAAATGGAATCGTGACCCCTCTGTGATGTTGGCATCCCCATGATGAAATCCATGGAAATGCTCTCCCATTTCCACATAGGGATCTATAATGGCTGTAGTAATCCTCCTGGTCTCTGATAGCCCATCTTCACCAGCTGGCAAGTGGCACACTTCGAAACAAACTCGGTGATGTCCTTCATGCCACTCCACCAATACTATCACCTTATATCCTGGTACATCTTATCCCCTATGGGATGTATCGCAAATTGTGAATCATGTGACGCTGCCATCACTGCATGCCGTAGTGTAAGGACACTAATTTCCAATTGAGTCCCTTGTTGTTTTGGATAAATTACGGACAAAAATGTTTGAGTCATAGGATAGAATACTTGACCATCCTTCAAGCCTATGACATACTAGAGTTGAATACGTAGCGGCCAAGACTTATAAAGGTTCATCATTGCCGAATTTCAAGTGCTATGTTTCTTTGTCATCAACATCATATTCCATAGTCTCCAAAGGTATGAATGAATTTCTATATCTATACAGGGAGACTTGGAATAAGTTTATATTGGGTGTATTTTATTTTAAACTAAGGTTTATTTTCAGAAGGTTTCTTTAAAACTTTAAAATATAGTTTCTGGGCTAAAAATGGAATTTATAAGCATTCTATTTTTTCATTCGAACTAGTTTTTTGTTCGAACGAGAATTTTGTTTGAATGAGGTTTGCCAATGACTTGCCACTGGAACATCGTTAGATAGCTCGTTCGAACGAAATGTCATTCGAACGAAAATGTCGATCATACGAGATTTTGGCGGGAACAGTTTTTGGCAGTTTTTTTGGCATTTTCCCATTACTTGTCCCCACTAACTTTTGACAGTTTAAATATATTTCGGGACCAGATTTTTTCTAAGAACTTTTTCCATTTCTTAGTGAGTTTGTGAGAGCTTAATTCTTTCATAAAAAGTTCCCTTTGTGTTTGTTATTTAATTTGATTCATTCAAAGAACAAAACCAAGTTTACACCCAATAAACAATGTTTTAATCCAAGTTTCTATATATATATATATATATATATATACATCTTGTTTGGAGAGTTTGTTTTGGCACCGGATTCATCTCTACCGTAAAAGAGAGTTTGGGTTTACTTCGACATCCCACAAAGAAGAAGTTCGTGTTTTACTGCGGCATTCTCACATGGTGAAAGGCACCATGTGTGGTTGACGGTGGTTGTTACAGCCTCATTGGTGGTATCCAAGGTTCCGGTGGAGTCCGGGATTGTTGGCTAGGTAGAGGTCGTTACAAGAAGATGCGTCGGGGCTTGAAGGAGTCGAGTTGAGTGTTGTAAGTCATATTGCTTGTAATTATAATTCCGTACTTAGTGGATTTAAGGGTAGGGCCGTCCGAATTTTTTTTCCTGTTGTGGGTTTTTTCTCGTACATCGTGGCGTAGTGATTATTTATTTATTTTATCTATTGCAAAACTCACCTAGAACGCATGCTTAGGTAAAAAGATAAAATTGGTTTAAATCACTACTTACTTAAATTAGTGCTAATTTTATTTGTGTAATGTTTAATTAATTTAATTCAAGTCATTTACTTTAATTTGATAAAATTTGGTTTTGCCTAATTTGCAAAAATGGACTAATTATTTTGTTAGGCAAATTTCTAGGACTTGGGTTAAATTACTTTTGGGATATATGTTAAATATTCACAAGTTTGTTTTAAAGTGAAATTTTTTAATTTTGAGAAAGTTAAAATCCGATTTAGTTTAATTTTAATTTTGGAAGAATTAAAATTGTAATACTTTAATTGTGAATCTTGCATTGTTTAGTCCATTTAATTGAACTATCTCGCTTTTGCATCTTCAAAATGGAGATTGAAATTACTCTTTCTAGTAAAGATTTTAAAATTGGGGGCCTCGTGTTCCAACACGTAGCTCCTCCCCCTCTGGAACTACTAGTCTTCCATTAAAGAGTAAACCCCCATCCGAGTTCACGGAGAAGGACTCTGCTCCCTTGGCTAGAAGATGGATAATCTGATCCAGGCAGAAGGAATCCGCTGCCTGAGCCTGTATCACCCTGGTAACTATCTCTGGTGTAATCGTCATCACCGACAAGAATGAGCGGGAAATTGCATCCTGATTCCTGAGGTCTTTCCATTTTGCCTTCCACACCTCGGCCACCTTACCTGCTGGCCTACGGTTCAATGCGTCTGCTACCACGTTAGCCTTCCTCGGGTGGTAATGGATGTCTAACTGGTAGTCCTTCACAAATTCAAGCTACTTCCGCTGATGCATGTTCAGCTCCCCCTCCGTGAACATATATTGCAGTGACTTATGATCCGTGAACAAGCAAAATTTCTCCCCCAGGAGATAATGTCTCCATATCCGCAATGCAAACACGACTGCCGCTAACTCTAAGTTGTGGGTGGGGTAACTCCTCTCGTGAATCTTAAGCTTACGAGAAGCATAAGAAATCGCCTTTTCCTCCTGCTGAAGAACGCACCCAAGTCCTAGTAAGGACACATCCGTGTTAACTAGGTATTCTACCCCTGGCCTGGGTAGGGCTAGAACTGGTGCTGAATTCAGCTTATCCTTCAGCTCGTCAAAAGCCAACTGGCAGGCATCATCCCATATAAATGGCATGCCCTTACGAGTCAAGTTTGTCAACAGACCCGCTATCTTTGAGAATCCACTAATAAACTACCTTTAGTATCCTTCCAGCCCTAGGAAACTATGTATCTCAGTCGGTATCGTGGGTTGTCCCCTCTCTCTCATCGCTGACATCTTCTCGGGATCTACCGATATCCCTTCCGCAGAAACAATGTGCCCCAAGAACTGAACCTCTCTCAGCCAGAACCCATATTTCTCATATTTTTCATATAACTTGTGCTCACGGAATGTCTGTAAAACCATCCTCAGATGCTCGGCATGCTCCTCCTCAGTCCAAAAATAAATCAGAATGTCATCAATGAAGACAATGATAAACTGATCTAAGAACTCTCTGAACACCCTTTTCATCAAGTCCATGAAGATTGTCGGTGCGTTGGTTAACCCAAATGGCATAACCTTTAACTCATAAGATCCATACCTCGTCAGAAAATCAGTCTTATGGACATCCTGTTCCCTAATACCTAACTGATGGTACCCCGACATCAAGTCTATCTTTGAAAAATAAGAAGCTCCCCTCAACTGGTCGAATAAGTCATTTATTCGGGACAACGGATATTTATTCCGTATCGTAACCTTATTCAACTCTTGGTAGTCAACACACAACCGTAATGACCCATCTTTCTTCTGTACCAACAACACGAGAGCACCCCAAGACGAGGTACTCCTATGGATGAGACCCTGACCTAAAAACTGCTCGATTTGATCTCGTAGCTCCCTTATCTCTGCCGGAGCCATACGGTAAGGTGCATGGGCTATCGACCGAGTTCCTGGCGCTACATCTATCACAAACTCTATCTCCCTGCTGGGCGATAATCTCAGTATGTTCTGAAATACACCAGTAAACTCACGAACAACCAAAATCGAATCAAGCGGTATCACCACTCCCTTAGAGGTCTCCTCATCTATATAATATAAATGGGTTGATAAACCTCCCTAAGGACAAGACATTACCACTAAAAACATCTCCTGACCCGGTATGGCAAACATAATACTACGACTATAGCAATAAATTATAGCCTTATACGTAACTAGCCAATCTATCCCGATAATAACGTCATACTCGTGCATCTCTAAGATAAGCTTGTCGGCCGGTGAAATCAATCTCCCAATCTCTATGCCTACTCCCCGATATATAAAGAATATCAAAGTCCCATAGCCCATCGGTGAGTCTATGATAGTAACTATGCTATCTGTCGTGTCTAATTACCCTGTGGTGCGTGAAAAACTAGTGGCAATGAAACTATGTGAAACCCCCTAGTCGAATAATATCCGCCCCATAGTACCCTAAATAGAAAACATACCCTCGACTGCGGGCGGGGCCTGATGAACCGTGCCCTGATGGACTGATGGATGTTTCCACCCCTCCCCTGGACCTATTGAAATCGCTACTGCCCCTGCTAGCTCTGCTGTCCTGGATGGACCTGATGGCCCTGTCTAAAGCCTCCTTGCCCATATTTGAAGTCTACAAAATGGAATCTCTTAGCAGGGTCCCCCTGATGGGAACTCTGCTCACCCTGTCAGACCTGTTCCTGAGCTGCTGGTTCCCCACTGGCACTACTTCCTCCTATCCGACCCTACTAGCTGGACTCCCCGGCTTCTTTTATCCCCTCCTAATGGAAGTGGTGGTCCTGGCAGTGTAAAAGAGCAGCATTAAGCACTTCAGAATAAGTGGCCAATGAAATATTCCCTAATAGATGCTTGCGAATCCTCCAAGTCAATCCATCCATTAACCTCTGAATATTTTTCTCCTCCATCAGTATCTCATTTGGCACTATATTTAGAAGATGAGTAAACTCTTCCTCATACTCAGTAACTGTCCTCCCTTCCTGTTTGAGGTTCAACAACTTCCGCCTCATCTCGATCTGCACGGCAGAAGGAAAATACTTACGGTTAAACTGCACCCATAACTCTTAAATAGTCAAGCTGTCTCTCTCCTCTGTAGTGGTAGTGGACTCCCGCTACTGTAGCGCTGCCCCCACCAATTTAAAGGTGGCTAAAATTTTCTTTTGCACCTCCATGCACTCATACATCCTCAGGTGTCTCTATATATCCTTCCTCCATTGTCTCGCCTTTACCACATCTGAACTTCCTGCGAACTCTGGAGGATGTGCCTTCTGGAAGGCATCTCTGATGTGTTCCCAAGAAGAAGGGAAAGCGTGGACTGGTGCTGGAGCCACTGCTAGTTCCTGCTGTACCACGGCTAATGCTGCATTCACTGCCTGGGCTACAATAGCGCCAACTTTCGCAGCATTCATCGTACCCTAGGTTGGAGCTGGCCGAGGCTCGGGCTGGGCATCCCCATTGGCTCGCTGTGCACATCTAGGAGGCATCTGAAATAAGAGAAAATCTTTATAAGTCCACAATAATTATCTTAAATAGCTGAAGACGTAGAATGCGCAATTAATTAATACAATAGTCCTAAACATATGGCTCTATATCAAAGAAAACTACACGAAAAGCATAACAAGCCGCACAGATCCTAAGGACTCTAGAACCTGATGCTCTGATACCACCTGTGACACCTTGCCTAATTAAATATCGGGTGATCAGTCCTTTATTAAATTAAATCAGAATATCCAGTTGGTTCAGATTATGCATCACTGTCAGAAACTTTATTATTAAATACTAACCACCTAATTATTAAAAAGGTTGATGTCAAAATTTTATCTTTTAATTTATATAAAACTAGGTTACGAATAATTAAACATTCACCATTAACCTCAATCTCATATGATAGGAAATAACTGCAATAATAAATGAAACTGGAGAAAACATTTTCAGTCTAAGTCCCAAATACAATAATCCAATAGAAATAAACTCAACAACTGAATGAAGTAAATGACTAAATCTAAAATCTCTGAATATCTGAGTAGAAGAGGGCCAACATGCCTTAACTGATGAAATAACTCAAAAGGAATGAGTGATAGACATAAAGGCATCAACCACCAAGGTCCTGTAACTTTCACAGCAGCTACAACTCGTCGAGTGAATGGAACTCCTATGCTTGGTAAGAAAAAGAGATTTGCAGAAAACGGGTCAGAGCCCGAGTTGAAAACAATTTGGAATCATCAAGTGCTTAAAATGAGTTTATAGCACATACATTAATCATGTTAGATCATCGTACTCACTTGAGATGCTCACCTTTCATCTAATGTGCAAGCCTAACATTCCATAAAACCCGACTAGTTTCTATTCCCATGCTAACTAGTTCTTTCTCGTCTAACATATAATTATTTCCCAATATCGTTCCCATGTATTTCCCTCGCAATGTACATAATGCCTATAATCAACTTCTCGTTACCATGGATAAGTGCCCTTTCAATTTAATATCGATAAAGTAATCACCAACTTAGTTCATTTCATAATTCATTATTATATACGTCTACTTAATTCACACAGTAAATAGTACCACAAGTATATATATATATATATATATATATATATATATATATATATATATATATATATATATACACACACATATGCTCAATTATATATATATTCAACGCTGCACCCCAAGATACAGCTACAGTGCACGCATAATTTGCTATCATGTCCTAGTGCATCGCTCATTGCATAAAGGACTAAAGGTTCAATCTCTCGTGAACCATCAAAACAAGAACACATATTGGAGGCGAACATAGTTCCAAGCCGATGGGCTACGCATATACCTACGCACCCATACGACCGTAATCACGAACATTATCACAGATAGCCTGTACCTAGGTTCTATGCTCTAGTGGTACAAATCAAAATCCCACCCGAAGGCTCTTCTAGGCATGATTGTCCACAATACGCAACCTCCGCTCGATAGAAAGCAGCATAAATGTGTCGTACGCATATTAGTTCATTCAATAAGTATACACAAAACTTATTATATTCATTAGGTATTCACGCAGTCTAAGTTCTCGAATTTATATGTTGTATATTCGTCCCTACTACCCATAATACTTTAACTGTACGATTTACCTTATCGTATATACTCTTTAAGATTCTCTCATTATAACCCATTTTCTTAGTAGTTACACAATTCCTCTCACTACTAAATTATGAAAAGAAGCTACTCTAGAATAGCGTAGGTCCTATTCTCTCACTTAAAGGAATCTAGAAGGATTTTTAACTCATTTGGGCAAAAAATGGAGTTTGAGAAATCCCGTTAGAACCCGGGGATTCTCGTTTGAACGAGATTCCCACTTCGAATGAACTCTTAAATCTCTTTAGTAGTCTTGTTGGAATTATCGTTAGAATTATCATTTGAAGGAGGTTGTTCGAACAACCTGGGCAGGTCTTCGAACGAGAATTTCGAGAGCTTCCTGTCTTCCAAAAAATTCATTTTTTCCAAATCACTCAACAACAAAATCACCTCAAACTCATTCTAATCCAAATTTAACAACTCTAAACCATATCCTCAAGTATTAGAACACTTTCCCATCCGTTTTTAACATCAAATCCCTAAAATTATAGCATGAATTTCAGTTAATTTCTCAAATCTTCAATAAGCCCAAATTTCACATAACCTCAATTAACAACAATTTAATCCCAGATTTAATTTCGTGAAATTAACATATAAAACCCAGATTTATCATAGCCAGAACATGGTTATTGAACTACATGCAAACCTATACTCCCAATTAAATATTAGTACCTAATTTCTATCATAAATTCATAATATCATGGTTATTTCATGAACTACATTAACATGCATCATATATGCTCTAAAAATTTAGCAAGATAAACACTTGACTTTTTTGAACTTCTGATTTGTTGGACGAAATTGGTATAGGGGTGATCCTCTCTTCACGATCTACGCGTTGGTGTAATTTTTGGTGTGAGAGCTTGAGTCTTTATCCCAGGACTCCTATGGAGTTCTTCTTCTTCCTCTTTGGTTCTCTCTCTCTCTCTCTCTCTCTCTCTCTCTCTCTCTCTCTCTCTCTCTCACGTAGATTTGGAAACTCACAGATAGCCTATTACCCATGTACTCTTCCTTTTTAATTTTCTATTTTCGTCTATTTTAATTCCTAAAAATCTCAAAAGACCAAAATATCCCTCAGGGGTGTCGATTTGGCCTAAATTGACACGAAATCCAAATAAAACACTTGAGTAGGGTTTTCTGACTATCTTGACCCTTTCGGACTCATTGGCGCACTCTAAATGGTCAAGGAGTTACTTAAAAATAATTTATCTTTTTAACCCAATAAAATAATACTGACATTACTCACATGCGCATCCCAACTAAGTATATTGCAACTGTCGTATTTTTCACTCCCGACCATAATAATATTTTCGAAATCATATATTAAGTTACTCACAAAGTAATATTCAACATAATTATCATCGATAAATACTAACTCTCGTCACGGTAGTAATTATTACATTTAAATTCGAATTAATTATAAATAAATTTTCTCTATTTAAATTAATTAATCCTAATTCCATAATTATAATAAAATCCCTCGAAAATACGGGGTATTACAGATTATTATTGATTTAGATTATACATATTCATATATCTAAACCTAATTATGATTAAAATCTGAAGTGAATTATTTCATTAACTAATTTTGCAATTAACCTAATTTAGTTAGTAATTAGATTAGAAATCTTAGTATTTTGATTGAATTCTTCATAAATTCGACTTAATTTTGTTTGATTATGTTTAGGATTTGTTTATTGGTATGAGTCATTCAAAAACCCTATGATTACATGCCTTAATATGTTGATAATTGAATTTAATAGATAAAAATTAAAATTTTTAGGTTCTTGAGTATGGAAGTGGGGTTTTATTTGAATTCTGTATTAGATTTGAGTTTTTGATGTTAGATCTATGATTCCGTCATGTATTATATGTGGATTTGATTTTTAGATGTAATATGAAACTTGAATGAAGGTTTTTGTATTATCCACGAAGGTTTGGGATATCTATTGGTGATTTAGAGATGATGAATCCAAAAATGGAAAAACCTTAGCATATCTGTAGCGATCGATCGATCGAAGGTTAATCAATCGATTGACGCAACAAGATTTTTCGCATTTTGGCTTATAATTTATTATATTGGATTGTTGGATTTGGGGTTAATTTAGGGTTTGCCTTTAGACTAAATTGACCATTGTAATCATAATTATGGGGTGATTGGTAGGATTTTAATTTAGGATAACCAATTAGATACCTAACTTACAACCCAAAGAGTAGGATGGGTTGTTATTGGGAATTGGTAAAGTTTTAGAGGAGTGGGCTTGTTGGTCGGGATTTATTTGTGTCACTTAATTGAACTAGTGGAGTGTATATACTTTGGGTGAGATTAGGATTGGCTTAAAAACACCTATGGATGTTTAGTTATCATATGAGATGGTTTTACATAAATTAGGTATGGGTTGATACCTAAACGCGATGCCTTAGGAGAATATACTATGCTAATTGAGATTGAGTGTAATTGATGTGCATATTTTAGTGTAGTGTCTAGATTCGGGAACCTAAGGTGTTACGATTAATGTATCAATAGGTGATGAATATAAGGTTAAGGATGTGTTTCACCTTCGATGTTAAGTGTGAGCCGATAGCGATGGGTCAGAATGTGTATGTGATTTATCTTAACCCGTTAGTGAGGGTTGTAAATGCTAGTGTGTTTGTATGTTCAATGCATAACATGTGTGGGTGCTCGTGGCTATCATATTATGAGGGATTCCATAAAGGCGAATGTGAGATGTGGACTAGGTTGTTAACCCAGTGAATTAACGGGATCTACCTTAGTTATACTTACCCCTTGGTCCTACGTCTTGGTATCTGTGCACGGAGAGGGTTCATAGAGAGATTTCATCGTATAGTCTTAGGGTATTATAGGCAATATGAATGATGGGTAGGCTTAGCGATTTATCCCTCTGCCGTGATGAGGAATTAGGTTTGGAACATCCTAAGACTACACCTAGTACGCGCAGGTGTTACCTGAAGGCGATAGTGATATACTTGCATTATGTGTGGGCGTGCGAGTATCCCATTTATTTGTACATACTGGGGCTGTACTTATGTGTGGATGTTAGACATATAGATTGTCTTTATCCTACCTTATATGATCATATGTTATGGTACTAGAGATAGTTGTACACCAGTTTATGCACTATACTTAAGATTTATATACTTATTATAGGGATTTATACTTATATACTTGTGGGTCAGGATTTATGTGTTAATTTTACTGGAGATGTATGTATTACTACGCGGTGTGTGATAACCCTGGATGGATAAACTTCAGATTTTTTTTATTTAAGCTTGTGAGTGGAACCTTGGTTATTTGGTGAGATGTACTGTAAGTTTGAGACCGCCGTACACCATATGATTCATAATGAAAGATATTAATATGCGAGAGTTTGAAATTTAGACTGCCGTACACCATACGATTCATAATGAAAGATATGATTAAAAAATTAAAAGATAACACTTTTATCACATGAGCTACATACGAGTTTGGAATTTAGAACCACGTGTTATTTAAGATAGTTGGGTTGGGATAAAACTTAAAAGATATTAAAATGCGAGACGCAGATGAATAGTTACGATTTAATCTAATTTTAGTTATACTTTTATTCAATTTAGACTTGCTATTTATGTTGTTATTATATCTGTATTTTCATAGGTCTTAGATCGTTGTTCCTGTCATTGTCGGAATTAATCGTTCGAGGAGAACCTCTAGCGCTATTATATCCTTCATTCATAGGATGTAGTAGTGGGGGAGGGTCACTCATTCACTCTTGCATTATTTTACAATTACAACATGATTGTATATTATATTTTATTTTCGATTCAACTTTTATACATATTGTATTGGTATCAGAGTTAGATTATTATATTGATGGAGATTTGGATCAGAGTGGGTTTTATATTACTCATATTGCATTACCTCCTTTTGTTACTTATTCAATTTTAGTTATTTTTGTAATGCTAAGAATGATACCAAATATTTTTGATTCCCATAATTTTTGTATTAGACCTGTTCAATCTATTTATGGATTTTACGGGGTGTCACAGTATATGTCGAGAATTACCGTTACACATATTAATCTATGTTCTGCCAATTGCCTATTGACTATCACAATGTATTTGTGGGAGATAAAGTACTACAAAGAGTAATTCCAAATAGTTAAAACATAACAAGGAAAACAAATCACATAATCACGCAATACAAGAATATACGTGGTTCGACAATGTGCTTACGTGCGTGGGTGTTTCTCTCTTTCTTATTAATAGGTTCACACTAACATGAATTACATAACAATTTTCCCAGGGGTGTGGGATATATATATAGGGAACAAATGGTTGATGAGATGTGTAAGAATCGAGGAGCACTAGATGTAGCTGCATCTTGAAAGAGCTAATATTTCCCCCAAAGCTCCCACTGATCAGACTCCCCTTTGTTCTTATCTTTTAAGCTACAATCTTTATATATGCTGCAGAACAAGTGTCACCGAATTTGGATAACTCAGATTGTCCAGATAATTCCCCCATAATTTCCCCTAAAGCTTTGCAGCCTGAAATTTTTTAACATGTTTGATCGCCGACGATCATTGATTCTGGTTGGAAGTGACTCTTGATTGCCAGCTAAGGTTTGGATTTGGATTATACTGACACTTGTGATATTTTGGAGAAAAAACTCTCTATGTTTTGCCTGTTGTGTGTTTGATGTCACACTGGTAATTTATCTTGACTTCCCAAGGGCACGCTAGTAAAAAGTGATTGAATAGACCAAATGATGGGGTGCACGTGTGAGTTATAACTTTGGGTCTTGCTTAAAACAATGAAAAGATGTAGGAGTTAAACCAAAAAGTTTCAAAGTTCTACCTACCGACATTTTTGCATTTCGTTTTAGCTATTCAAGATGTCAGGTGATATTTTTGTCTTTCTTAACATATAAGTCTTCTCCACTCTCCATTTTCCTCTGTAATTTATTCTTCAAACTTACATACGCTTACTTGAATCTTCTTGCACTCTTTATTCTTGAAATGAAAGAAAAATGTTGTATGCTATGAAAGCCAAAGCCATAGGAAAACATTTTTGATCCCTGATTGGGTAGAAATTAAATGTGCCCCAAAACCCTATGACTTCTATAATGTTCCTAGTGGAAATTGGATACACACCCAATCTGTAGCAGATGGTGGTATCACTTTTCCCCTAAACTAATTATTTTTGGAGTTTTAGGAATTCTTCAGAATTTTTCCTTCCTAATTCAACCAAATAAGTGGAGAATCATGAATGGGGTTCTTAAATTCAAAGAACTATATGGCACCCAAATTGGGATTTCTGGGATAAAATATTGTTATTCATGGGTTATAACAAATAACACTACCTTTTATCTGAAAGCGAGGAAGGCTGATAGAGTTTTGATGGTTAACCTCTCTAATTCTAACAAAGGTTATTGTAGCCATGGCTTCATTTTTGGAGAATGGTAACATCCACCAATTCTTGAGGGTGTTGAGCCCTATAAAGCGTTTAGGTGCCCAACAGGGGGAATATGATATGTTGATCACTATCTATATTATTCTCTATTGCTGATAACTATCCATTAGATGATATGTTTATTAACTTCTCCCTTTCTATTTTATTGAGAATTCAAATAATATGGAGCCTAAAACTTCTCATGTTAATTGGTCCGAGCTTATAAAGGTTTGGAATCAAACAATACCACTGTCTCCTAGTAACAAGAACCCAAGATTGGAATATTTACTACTCGAGTATGCAAACACTAACACCTCCTTCATTGCCAATCCCATTAATTCAATTACTAAGATACTAGTCCCTCCAACCAGTGATGGGTCTCTAAGTGAGTATACCTTTTCTTCTTTTAAACAGGTAAACATAAAAACTATCCTTGCTATTAAAAAAGACATGCCTCTGAGGAAGAGAAACCTTAATTTGGTGGACGAGTCCTATATTCCCACCTCTTCAATGGTCAAGGTCTCTACGAGGAAGGAGGTCAGAAGGCCCTCCGATCTCGTCACTATAGTGGATTCGACGAATAAAGATAAGGTAAAAAAGAAAGATCCATCTTTGGCCCATGACTTGCTGAGGGGGCTGTAATACCCCTTATTTCTGAGGATATTTAATTAAATTGAATTGGTGATCTAGGATTTAATTAAATCGATGATTTGGAATTTATTTGATTCGGTGATTTGGAATTTATTTAATTTATAGAAATTATTTAATTCGGTGATTGAGAGTAAATCAGTTCAATTTAAGTTTAATTTCACGCGTTCGATATTTTGAGGTGGAATTAAAATAATTTTTTAAAGTGACTCGAATGGTGATTTTGAGGTTACAGTTGGTTCCGAAAGGGTCAAAATAGTCGAAAAAGTGTACTCGGGTGTACAGTTTGTGTCCCGGGATGATTTTGGATCAACCCGACATCGTTTAAGGGTATTTCGATCATTTGGGAGTTGGAGGTTCAGAGAACTCCGAAAATATTAAGTGTATATCTGCCATTAGAGAGAAAGGGCTAGGGTTAACACAATCACAATAGAAGAGAGTCCATTAAAGAGGAAGAGGAAGAGAAAGAGAAAGCCAAAGCTTCCTACACAGTTTTTCGCCTCGAACGCAACGGAATCGAGATCGGAGCGAGGGGAGAACAACCACACCATCATATTAATGAAATTCAGACCTGCTATTGAGAGGCAAGTATTTGAATGGCAATTTATATTAAGCATGTTATACTACCTGTAATAACCCGAATTTTTTAAATGGGTATTTTAAATTGGACTTTTGTTAGCATGTGTCGCGTAGGACGCAAACTTGCGTGATTTTTGTAGGACATTTTATTGCGGTTAAAAATAATTTGACCATAGTTATTGGATACTAAAAATAGTCCTAAGAGTGCCATGGGGTCAAAAATCGAAAAATGAATAAATAAATAAAATATTATTATTTTATTCAAAAATATAAAAATGCTCAGAAAATTCTAAAAATCACCATACCGACTCAAAATTTAATTTTGAGCAACTTTTCCTTCTTTGACATTTCCAACAAATATCATTTAGACCCACTTTATGCCAGTTTTCAGTTCGGCCAAAATCTTGTTTTAGAAGTTTTTTATTTATTTTTATTTTTTTATTTTAAACTTGAATTATTATTGCCTTAATTAAAGGGATGGTGGGAAACCCTTTTTGACTATTTTGAAGCAACTTTCGGTACAATAATATGCAGCAAACATATTTTATTCCTTTCCTTTTATATATATAAACTTATTATATTTATGTATTCAATCTTAGTTTTAGGTGTGTTCTTGGGGTTGTTTTGAGATGGAGCTTGGGAGATGATTTTGATGGAGTAATCTAACTTTTATGGGAAGATTTGTGTCGGATTATTTTTGGTGTTTTAAGGTATGGGGTTTTACACAATATGCTCCTTAATCTCGCGAGTGTTATTCCCTTTGATTTCATGTGATTATTGAACTCATATTTGAATTGCTAAATTCTTTTGGAAATCTGAAAATTATTGTTGGAATCTGCTTTTGATTCATGTGGTATTATTAATTGTTGGGCATATTGTCATGAGATTTTAATATGGCACTGCTGTTGGGCACCCGCCAAGATTCCTGTTCCGGCTACTTGATAAAGTATGGCGCGGTATGGTGAGGCCTGGTGACTCGGATTAATGTGTTGTTGAGAAATTATATTGACAAAAATGCTTATGAGATTCGCATTTGATTTGAACATTCGTACTCGTGTTACGCTTTATTCATCGCCAATATATTTGTTGAGCATCTTTCCTGTCGTATTGTGTACTTCCCCATATTTTCTTTTAGTTGGCAGGTTAGCGTGGATCTGAGCGCTATGGACCAAATAGGATGATTTAATCATGGTCATTTTTGGGAAGAATATTCGAGAATTTTAAATGAGAAAATTGTTATTTATTTTTTTGTATAGAGCAGTGGCGATTTATTTTATTTCGAGAGACCTTGTTGTATTTAATTTGAAGAAATTGAGATTAGTAGTTTCTCTTATATTGTGAAATTTTTAGATGCTCTATACCTAGTTTATTGATGATTTTGGTTAGTTTTATTGATAGTGGCGTTCCGTTCGCTCTCCCCGGGCGGGCGGGGTGTTACAAATGGTATCAGAGCTTAGGTATACAACAATGCTCGGGGCTTGGGTTTTGGGTTCATTGCGTGATTAGCAATTTTTGGAGATAGAGTATTTTTTGGTGATATTCGTGTTAGGTTTCGACATTTGATGTGAGAAATTTATTTTTGGGAGACGAGATTATTTTTGAAGATTGTTGGCCTGATTTTTAAGAGTTAGGATTTCGGCGAATTTCGAGGTCGAAATTCCATTGTTAGTGGGGAAGTATGTAATAACCCGAATTTTTTAAATGGGTATTTTAAATTGGACTTTTGTCAGCATGTGTCGCGTAGGACGCGAACTTGCGTGATTTTTGTAGGACATTTTATTGCGGTTAAAAATAATTTGACCATAGTTATTGGATACTAAAAATAGTCCTAAGAGTGCCATGGGGTCAAAAATCGAAAAATGAATAAATAAATAAAATATTATTATTTTATTCAAAAATATAAAAATGCTCCGAAAATTCTGAAAATCACCATACCGACTCAAAATTTAATTTTGAGCAACTTTTCCTTCTTCGAGATTTCCAAAAAATATCATTGTACCCACTTTATGCCAGTTTTCAGTTCGGCCAAAATCTTGTTTTAGAAGTTTTTTATTTATTTATTTTAAACTCGAATTATTGTTGCCTTAATTAAAGGGATGGTGGGAAACCCTTTTTGACTATTTTGAAGCAACTTTCGACACAATAATATGCAGCAAACATATTTTATTCCTTTCCTTTTATATATATAAACTTAGCCCCTTTATATTTATGTATTCAATCTTAGTTTTAGGTGTGTTCTTGGGGTTGTTTTGAGATGGAGCTTGGAAGATGATTTTGATGGAGTAATCTAACTTTTATGGGAAGATTTATGTCGGATTATTTTTGGTGTTTTAAGGTATGGGTTTTTACACAATATGCTCCTTAATCTCGCGAGTGTTATTCCCTTTGATTTCATGTCATTATTGAACTCATATTTGAATTGCCAAATTCTTTTGGAAATCTGAAAATTATTGTTGGAATCTGATTTTGATTCATGTGGTATTATTAATCGTTGGGCATATTGTCATGAGATTTTAATATGGCACTGATGTTGGGCACCCGCCAAGATTCCTGTTCCGGCTACTTGATAAAGTATGGCGCATATGGTGAGGCCTGGTGACTCGGATTAATGTGTTGTTGAGAAATTATATTGATAAAAATGCTTATGAGATTCGCATTTGATTTGAATATTCGTACTCGTGTTACGCTTTATTCATCGCCAATATATTTGTTGAGCATATTTCTTGTCGTATTGTGTACTTCCCCATATTTTCTTTTAGTTGGCAGGTTAGCGTGGATCTGAGCGCTATGGACCAAATGGGATGATTTAAGCATGGTCATTTTTGGGAAGAATATTCGAGAATTTTAAACGAGAAAATTGTTATTTATTTTTTTGTATAGAGCATTGGCGATTTATTTTATTTCGAGAGACCTTGTTGTATTTAATTTGAAGAAATTGAGATTAGTAGTTTCTCTTATATTGTGGGATTTTTAGATGCTCTATACCTAGTTTATTGATGATTTTGGTTAGTTTTATTGATAGTGGCGCTCCGTTCGCTCTCCTCGGGCGGGCGGGGTGTTACACTACCCTTGTAGATTAGAGTGTGATTTCATGCTTTTGAAAGTTCTATATGAATTTGGGAGGGTTTAATTCATAAACTAAAGTGGGAATGCATGTAGAGATGTTCCTTAATGATGATAATATGAAATTAGTGGGTTTGGGTTGATTAATAAGAGAGAAATCTGAGTTCTTGATTTATAAAGTTGATGAACATGAGAAAATTAGGGTTTATATTAATTAAAGGAGAATTTGATTCTTGGGTTGAATCTTTGATGTTTTTGTGTAAATTTTCATTGGAAATTTATCTCTGTATGAAGATAAACTTATATTAGAATATATTTGATGATTAATATTGAATCTTGATGGGTTCTTGATTGAAGAACATGAATCTTGAATGACTTAGGGTTTAATTGATGAACACAAGATGTCGATCTGCCAGAATTATTAACGTAAATTTAAACGTATGCCATTTTCATCTTACTTAGAATTAAAGTGATATCCATACATGTTTGGAAAGGTATTTGTTTTGTATTTCTAATGAGCTTTGAATCAGGTCAATCAGAGTTCCGTAGAGGGAGAAATCAATGTTTTACTATAGGGTGTTTCATCTGCCAGCATAGTAACTGCCAAATTTTTTGACGTAACTTTAAACGTATTCCATTTAAACTGTACTTAGAATTAGAGTGATATCCATACATTCTTGGAAATATATATGCCTTATCTTTCAAATGAGCTTTGAATCAGGTCAATCGGAGTTCTGTAGAGGGAGTAATCGATATTTTACTACATGGTGTTTAATCTGCCAGAAAATTTTCTAATCGATTCGGTTGCCCTGTTTTGGCCAATAATTTACTTTTTATTTAGGTCCTTTGGAAATTGTTTGGAATTAATTTGTGAGATTTAATGTCTAATATAATGGAATTATATTGAAACACCAGTAGGCCTGGTTTGGGTTTTAGGCGTGGCCTACGAGGGAAGTTTAAGGGCTAAATTAATTTGGATTAATAGAGAGGAAAAATCTAAATTGAAGGATAATTCGAGTTAAAAGAATTCGCGAGGAACGAGGACTTAGACCAGTAGGGGGTAGAGAGTTTACCTTCTGATATTATATGTGTAATAAAGGATACCCTTCGAGTGGTGAGAAATACTCAGGAATGTACGGTAATAAACGAAGTTATAAATTATGGAATACGTAGAATATTCGGGATATAAATATACTATATATGAGGCTTGTGATATGGGATGTGTGTATGACCTATTGTTATTATATATGTATATAGGTGGAGTGAATACCTATCGTTATTATATGGTTGTGTGAATACCTCGCTGATGTTATATTTATATAGGTGGAATGTGTACCTATATTATTGTTTATTATGTGTATGACATGCCTACCATACTTGCTATCACGGGAGGTTGGCGTTCGAAAGAGGACAATCTTATCCTGTGTTGCCTTCGGGAGGATTTTAGATTTGGTACCTCAAGGACATAGGACTGTGAAGGGATTATTTGTAAGTCGATAAGTCTGCTGACTGTGGGAGCGTAGGTATGTACGTGACCCATAGATATGTGAACTATGTTCGCCTCCAATATGTGTGATTTGATATATATGATTCGTGAGAGAAGACGAACCAATAGTCCCTTGTACAGCAAGAGATGTACCCGGACATGATAGCAGAGTATGCATGCACCGCAACTGTTCCTAGGGTTGCCGTATTAGTATATATATAATGGATGATAAATATATATACCTTTGATATGTTTTATAGTATGCACCGCAGCTGGGTCTGGGAGGTGCCTTGTTATATATATATATATATATATATATATATATATATATATATATATATATATATATATATGTATATACTTGTTATGTTATCTACTGTGTAAAATTAATGGACGAGAAAGATAGTGAAATCTTAATTGACTTAAGCATGTGAACACTTAATCCTAAAATTTGAAAAGCCTTGACCATATTAAAGAGAAATGGATATATATTTAATAAATGTATTTGCATGTAAATACGGGTGGACGCTATGAGTTATGGGTAGCAGACTTATGATTTCAAACTAGTTAGTTGTGTGTACCTAAACTAAAAGTAATCTGAATATTGGGGTAGAGGTAACATTCCGAACCAATACATATGGAATATCTATTGGGGTCGGGGTAACATTACGAACCAATAGCCCTTAATGTGTGATACAAGGATATAATAGCAGAGTGTGTACTTATATTATATATGGTGTGTAAAATATATATAAAACACGAATAATCTACTTATGTGTGCTAGTAGAGAGACGACATAGTATGTATCTAAAGAACGATTAATCTACTAAAGAGTAATTAGTAGGGAACTTAGATAGGGTATATATATATATATAATGATGAAGCTACTAATGTCTGAATAGTAGGAAGATAGTTAGTGAATATCTAAAATAAAGTTTAAGTAGAGAAATTTAAATGGTAAAGTTTGAACAATAACCTACGTAGAAAGGGTAACTGAGGTTTAATAATAATATAAGGGAGATGTTAATTATTAAGGGTATTCGATAGCGTACTGTATGGGCAGTACGGAGGAGCTATATTGATTTGGGTTTATTAGATGATGGCTGCCTAGTTAGATTGGATAGAATTGACTAGGTGGGGTTGAGTAGCAAACGTTAGGTGCGCATTATAGATGAGAGATGAGGAACTCAAGGGAGTGTTCGCAACCTAACATGTGTATCTAATAACTGTTCATTTAAACTGTTATTTAATTACTTACTAAATGTTTTTAAATTATTTTTACTTGGGCTCTGACCCGTACTTGCAAAACGCTTTTCCAAAACCTTTTAGGTGTCCAGCCACAGGGGCGCCAAGTAGGATGATCTATTCTAGGGATGCATAACTGCAGCACTTGTGGATGCTTGCAGGATTTGGACTTAGATAATTCAGTTACTTCACTCCTAGTGTAGGGTGCAGGGCAGTACTTTATTCGGGCATGTTGCCCACAGTTATTTCATTTATGACAGTCAGACCTTGTATTCAGACTTTTATTCAGGTTGGACTTTATATTGGATTTTGAAACCGATGGTTTATTCGGTATTATTTCATTCCAGTCTTTTATATTGTGGATGGATTTATATTACTATTGCATGGGATGTATTTATGTAATAATTTTTTGTTGTTGATTGTTAAATAAAAAGATTAAAATTTTGACATCGTCTTTTTGAATACTAGGTGGTTTGTAATGTTTTAAAAAGTTTTTGACAGTGATGCTAAGAATGAACCAAATAAGAAACCTATTTTAATTGGATATAGGACTGATCACCTGGTATTTAGTTAGGCAGGGTGTCACAGGGGCCTATTTTGGAGATGGACTAAGAGCAGGTAGACATGCTGACCTATGACCAAATTACTTCTCACGCCACACAAGCTTTTTTTATGGTAAGTTTTGTGACTTTTAATAGGATAATTACCTTAGAGTTTTGTTGGCTTTATTGACTTATGCTCATTCTATTTTTATAGTTTATGGTAGACTTCGTTGGCATGCTCGATAGGGGGATAAACAGTTTAAATAAAATAATGGCACAGGGAAGGATCTTTTGAAGTCCCAAGAGTCTTCTGATGCTGTTAAAGAGGTATATGCCGTCGAGAAAAAATCCATCGACTTGGAAATGTCCAAGTTAAAGTTAAAACTCGATCAACTGTAGAAGGTTATCAAGGATAATGCTCAAATCTTAGTAACAGTCGATTGAAGTACCCTTGATTATGAGCTTTTTGTTCTGCATGATACTAATTATAAGGTATGATAAAGGGGATAAGTCCTCAGGTAATGACCAAGTGAAGGATGGGTCCGACCAAGAGATGGTGGACATTGATCAAGGCAAAGTCCCAACTACCCAAGAGTAGGTGAAGAAAAATGAGGGCCAAGCTAGTTAGGTTTAGCTTAGGCCTCATTATTCCTTTTATTTTTCTTCCATTTGAACACTTCTAAGGGCATGCTACACCCTTTGATTCAATAGAAAAGACTTTTGCTCTTGCTTAGTCATTATTTTTCAGTTATTGATTACTGTTTAAATGCTTTGCAATTGTCTCTTTCGTGCCTAATTATTTTTTTCTTAATCCTCGTATCTTAAAAATAGGTTAGTAGAGGTGCCAATGCATCCAAAAACTAATGATCTGGACCTAACATTTGGCTGGGATGCCAGCAATCGAGCTCGTGATGAATTTTCTTCTATTTGATAAGATCTCCAAACGATGACAAGTGCTTTTAAGGAACAAGCTCTTATGGTCGCTGAGCTACGAACAAAATTTATGGAGATCGATGATATCAATGATCTATTACAGAATGAGAATAATTATCTAAGGGAAAATCTTGACAAGGCTGAGGATGACTTTAGGTGATATGGTACGATCAAGCAAGATGGACAGTGAGATAATAAAATTGAAATATCTCTTCAGAGGGGGTCCTCGCTCAGTTTAGGTTGCTGGTATTGATAAAGGATGGGTGAATGCCCCCTTAAAATATATGAAGCTCAACAAGTGGCATATAAACACGGTTAGATAAACACCCTATCTATCCTGAAGGTTCCCAAATACTCCGAGCTTTGGTATAGGTATTAAGTGGAGCGCCCTTCTTACAATCACCCTCCATTTAGGAGTGATGGAAGTTGGATTCCTCTTGATTCCATATTACTTTTTGGCCCATGATAATGACGATGAGTTTTAGCCTAGTCTCTATGATAGATGTAAAGTTGAAGTTGCCAAGATGATTACTCGCCCAAGATGATAGCTCTGTGCCATGATTACGTATATTCATTTTGTAACTTTGCAAGTATAAGCCCTTTGTAAAATGAATCCTCCACGTAATTATGAATTAATTCCATGTTTTACACTTTTCCATCTTTTTATGCCGAGCATATTTTATTGTCCGCCTTACCGTTTCGATAGTGTCATCATACAATCTTAGGCCTTGGTCAAACTATGGAGAAAATTCACCTGGTTGTAGGACCATAAACTCATTTAGGATTTTAGCCGACCAAAGTTGTTACACTTAGTGCCTAGGGATCCCTCTCGGGTATTTTTCTTACAGGAGAAATTCTTGACACTTTCATATTTTTCTATGACGAAAACATGTAACCTTGGAGTTTTGATTAAGTGTAATCATACTGAGTCATTCATGCCAACAACCAAACTTTAATCGGACATAATACTAATTCACAAATAAAAAGAAATAATTTACCATTTGGGAAAACAATGAAGATAATTGCAATAATTGAACTTAAATTCTTCCAAGAAACAGGACTTCAAAACTTTAAATAAACCTAGAAATGAAATTTGTGAGAAATAAAAACTTCATAAGATTGGCCGCATTCCAGGCCCTAGGGATCTCCCTACTCCCATTGTTTTCAAATGGTAGGATACTTGGACTTCGTCTCTAATAATATAGAATAACGAGGAGCTTCTAATTGGAATGGACCGAAGCCATCTAATAGGGTCCATCCAATTAGAAGCTTGTTGAAATACGGGGACTTTCTCAGTGGCTTTCATTCTGATGATGCTCGACTAGGCAAGGCAATTTAAATTTGAAAAATCAGTTTCCTATCTATAACCAAAAGGCCTCCGGACCCTAGTTTCACCCAAACACTTTGAGATCCAAGATTTAACCTTTTATGCTAGGCTGAGATCTCTGTTTGGCACCAAATTTATTTTCTCATCATCATTGTTGAGTGTTTACTATTTATTTACGGGGGACTTTATGTTTGGTTTTGCAATGAAGAAGCGGTGAATTGTGTGTTCAAATTTATAGACGGTTACGGAGCCTGCTCGGTGGTTACTGAGGCGTGTGCAGACTCACACGTTGTGGTAAATTTATGGGTTGACTCATGTCACTGTGTAGAGGTGGAAGGAGCGAAGAGTGTCAAGGCTTACAAGGGTGTAGATTCTATGTTATAAGTCTACTATCTTGTCCTTTTGTAATTTCATACATAGTGAATTTGCATTGCTAGGCCATCCGAGGTTTTTCCCGTTGTGAATTTTCCTCTTACATTGGCGTGTTGTGTGCTTGATTTATTTAATCTTACTTATTAGCTAGATTCACGTTTAGGCAAGATAAAATTTGGTTAAGTGCTTGGCACAACAATTATTTAATCGGTGTAATTTTAATTTTGCTAATTTTGAAGTAAATTCAAAAATTTTAAAAATTGGCATTTGTTTACCTGTCCGTGTAAAACTTGAACTTTTCAAATTAGTATTAGAGCGAATTTTACTAAGTTATTGTGTTGATCTGTGTTTTGTCCTATTTAAGGGTGATCTATCTTTTCTCTCTTTCTATTTGTTTGTCTCTCTCGATGGGTCATTATAGTGATAAGTTATCTGATGTGTTTAGTGATGATGACGATTTTGTTATTTTAGAAGATTTTATTGAGCCTTATAGTCGTGTTGAAAATTAAATTCACTTAAATTTGAAGTTTACAGAAAGTGTAAAATTTCTTGAAGAAGAAAATTCGTGTTTTAAATCTGAAATTGAATTTTTGAGAACTATTCAAACCCAAGGAGATATCCTTCGTGAGAAGATCATTGTCATGTTCCATTATTTTTAAAATTTGGAAGTGCCTGAAAAAAAGAGTGATGATAGAGTCTAGGTTTTAGAGAAGGAATTAAAAGACTCTAAAATGTCTGAGGCTAGGGTTAATGAATGTGCCATAAAAGATAATGATAAATTATTTGAGGGTTTAAGGGCCCGTGAAAAGAGTCATAGGTTTAAGTTCGCTTACATTGAGGGGGAAGGAGACAACCTTCTAGGTATTATTGAAAATTTGAAGGAGTACCGAATGTTTAGAGAGTCTAAATCTTTGCTTGAGTTTAGAGTTTTGATGTTTGGAGATGATTTAAGAAACTCAAGTAGTGGTGGTACTGGTTTCGATGATTAAAATGCTTCCTCTCTTCAAGTCAAGACCAATATATATTTTAGAGTGTCAACCAATACCCAAGACGTTAGACAAGATCAACCCGTGGGTAACATTCCTCGTGTTTACACATGCTCACATTATGGCAGGAAAGGTCACTTTAGGGCATATTGTTATGATCTTAGAAAAGGTATGAAGTCTATATCCCATGTCATCATGGCTCCTATTACTCGAGGAGCTAAATATTAATCTATTTGGGTTAGAAAATTGATTTTATAGGCATTGAATGTTAGACTTGTTGATTCTAGAATGCTTGCACATGATACTTCTCATGCTATATCAAATGGTTGATTGTGCTTGCATGATTTTCATGCACTAGATTTTGTGCTTCATGTTATATGTTATTGCTAGTTGTATGATGTTTTGAATCTTTTGTATTTAGATTTTTCTTTTATTGGGTCTTATTAATAAAAATACAAAAATATTTTTTTTATCTTTTGAGTCAATTTGTCAACTGGTGTCATAAAATGTTTAAATCTCAAAAAGGTTTTTTGTTTAAGTGTAGTTTGGTTTTACACATTTTTTGTACGTAGCTTGTATTCGAATCAACTTAATTCCATGTATCCAGGTGGCTAGAAAATTTGATTATGATTTTCGATGCTTGAATTGTTCTTAATTATGCTTGCATGGAGTAGTTCGACTTTGTTTTACTTAATGGATTCACTTTGCATATGACTCCACACATACATGAAGGAGATCTTTTGGATTTTTACTTCATATGTTTCATGAGATAAGTGAGGTGTTGCTACAAAAATGCTCTATTGGGATTGATATATTAGGGACGACCAGTTACAACCGTCCCAAAAACTAATTATTTTGGACGGACTTAATACCCTTCCTCTCTCTCTCTCTCTCTATATATATATATATATATATATATATATATATATATATATATATATATATATATTAGGAACGATTAGGGTCACCCCGTCTCAAATAATACATAAAAAGAGTGTTATATGAGATGGTTTATTAACTGTTCCTAAAAATGGTCCCTTAAATAATACATAAAAAGAGTGTTATATGAGATGGTTTATTAACCGTTCCTAGAAATGGTCCCTTAAACCTTTGTGGGACGATTCTATTTTTCATTTACCTTACATTCCATACCATTACCAAATCTCATTTCCCTCTCATTTTCACGAACCCCACCTCAGCGCCGTCCCCCAAATCATATTTCCTTCTAATCTCAATCCCGAAGCCTATTTTCTCTCTCTCAACTGGCCGAGCCCACTGCTAAAACCTCAACCACCCTTGAAACCTTCCAAATCTATCGCTGGAACGCTGAAAATCTCACTAAGCCCGAATTCAAAGATTACAAGATCGATCTTAAAGAATGTGGGCCCACAGTTTTAGAATCTCTCATAAAGCTCAAAAATGAAATTGACCCCACCCTAACTTTTGTTGATCTTATTGCGAGGCTATTTGTGAATCCTGTGCGATGATTGGCGATTGTAATGAAAAACTTGAGCTGTGGTTGAAAAGGAAGATTGAGAATAATAATGGTAAGGAGATTTTGCAGACGAAGAAGGGTACAACTAAGTTAGATAGGGTGTATGAGTGTATTTTGTGTTCTTGTTGTAGTACTTCTTTCCATAGCTACTGATGGAACCTTAACTCTTACCTTAGCCATGTTGCTCTCCTCCATGCCAATTGGAAAATTAATTTTCCCTCAATTCTCAGTACAATATATGTAATTATATATGTTCATGTTTAGGGATTATTGTATGCATTGGAGTCCTTTCTAGGGCTAACCCAATTTAAAATTTTTAATATATTTTTAAGATATATACATATATTTCGGACATAAATGAATTTATTCAAAAAATATATGCACATAATTTTTGCCTCATTCACGATCTCCATCATTATTTGCGAATTTTTCTCTATCCCCCTCTCTCACGGCTCTCGACGGTTACTGAGTAATGACGCCAAGAGAATTTGTTCAAAGACATAGTTTCTCCCTATAACTCGACAATTAATTTTTTTAGTTAGAAATGGTCTTGAGCAAGATGCAATGATAACATTAATTAGAGGATAAAAACTGTGGACTTTATGGGTTTGGTTGTTATTTATTTTGACATATTGAGTTCAGTCCCTATAATTTCAAATGAAGTATATGTTAAGGATAATTTATCTCATGTGGAAGACCGAAGACCAAATCGAGCCAAGCTATCCACGCTTTCACTCATTTATACACTTTTGGGTGATTTTGATTTGAGTAGGTTGGAGTTACTAAGAGTTAGTGTTTGCTTTCCGTACATGACAGTAGTGGAGTAATAGCCGTATAGGGTCCTTTTCATTTGTTATTTCTTTTATTAGGTTCTTTAGTCCATCTTGTTTGTTCCTACCTTTTAGTATTTTTTAACTGGGTTATATATATGAATAAACTTGTTGGTAGTGAATAAAGGGTCAAATGCCAATCCGTTTGAAAGAAAGAGGCTTTACGTTCCTCCATTAACCCATCCTTTTATGTCCACATAATTATATAGGAAAGCTTTTATTTAGTGTTTATTATCTCCTTCTCTTAGTCTTGACCATTGTTCTAAATTTCTCATCAGCCTCAAATCTACCCGCATTAATCTTCATGTGGAAAAAGCAGTTATTAGTACAACAGCTATTGTGCTTCTATGGAAAAAGGAGTTATTGGCATCTCTCTCGGGTTTACGATGGTAACTAGTGTTACCGTCTCTCATTTAGGTGGTAAGATCTCTGTTGAAAACCATCTAATACGTAATAATAATCTATTTTTAATATGTAACTTATTTGATTTTGGATATTTCTCTAGTTGGTTGTGAATAACACTATTAAATTGGTTGAAAAATGCAATACACACTCAAATATTGTCCTTAAGGAGAATATTTATGTAGATGGTTGTGAATAACATTGTTGATTGTTTTAATATGTATCTTTTTAAGGGGGTTTTTGATCTATGTTGGTTCGAATTAAAAATTAATTTGAAATATGTGAAAAATCATTTTACCACTTTCCTTTTCACCTCGGTTAAAAATAATTCAACTTGAACTACAAGGACCCTAAGTATCTAATATATTCCAATAAAACGAGCAAGAAATGGTATTATTTGTTTGTTGAATCTTAGTAAAATGTACAAGAAACTTGATTTGGGATCCATTTTTAAATGAGTTGAAAGATTTGAAAAAAAATATTTTCTTAGTTGAATATGTGTTCAACAAAATTGTAATAAAGAAGTGATGTGTGCGATACTGATTTAAATAAATTCGCAAATTCCAATTACAAACTTATTTAATTAGAGTCAATTTTAAATAAAAACAAATCAACCCTTAAATAAGCAACTACGTGTGTATGTGTCAAACCATTATAAACACAAACACGCTAACACACAGATTTCAGGAAAAAATCCCCGAAGGGAAAAACATTTTATTTCACTATGAATTAAATCGCAATTTACAATCACAATGAAATCTGCAATAAATTTATCTCAGAAAACCTACATAGACACTCAGCCTAGAGTTAGCAATGGATTCCACGCAGCAAACCCACACGAACCGCAGTCCAATCTTCAATAAAGATCCATATGTAACGAACCTCAATGACCTCAGTCTTCAGGTGTAGAGACGCACTCCACTAAGATGAACAATACCAAAGTTTTGTTCTTGGGTTCCAAAACAATTCACACAAACTATTGGGATCTTGTGAATTGAAAACAATGGATTAAAACCCTAAAAGTGAGAAGACAAAGAATTCTGCAAAATCAGTTTCGTCTCTGTTCAAAATCGCAGGTTTTCTAAATAAAAACAAAGTTGGAAAAACTTTGATATTGAAAATCTAAGGCGGTGCGTCGCTCGAACGAAAAAGGCTATCTCATACGTGTCACTCGAACGAGCTTCACGCGATATAGGGATGTCGCTCGAACGAAGTCTTATGTCGCTTGAATGAGAAAATTAAAAAATAATTTTTTCTTTTCTTTTCATCAGTAAATGTTCCGCCTTGAAACTTCGAAAACTATTTTTTGACGAAACACATAAAAAGTCCTCTCTAACACTTAGAATTTTTTTCATAAAAAGTATCCCAATATTCTAAGTGAAATGCTAAGGGATTAAAACACAACCTTTACCAAATTTATCTCGCGGAGGCTTGAATGTTGAAGAACTTGATATTCGGAACCGTCTTGATGCATATGTGATCTTGAATATTTCTTCGGCAGTTGTAGCCGTATACGACATACTCAATTGATAACGGACATTTATAAAATTACGTCCTTACAATTCTCGCCCTACGTTTATGCCGGTACAAAATAAAAACATCCGAATTATCATAACACAAAGCCTATACAAATCTAATACCCTCCCATGAACCCAAAACTAAAAAGGTACTAAACATGTAAGTCCAATTTTTCAAAATCTTCTACTTCAAATCTTTATGCTTTTCTCATCAGGGTGCTCAACGTAATGATCTTCAATTTTATACCTACACACATGAGACAAAGCAAATGACGCATCGAGTTTGAAATGATATAAAAATAAATCAATCAATATAATCAAATTTCCCCCATAATGTAAAAACTCCCCCGTAATTCGTTCTCCCCCTTTTTATTTGTCCGAAATAGACAAGGAAATGAATAAACAAAATAAATATGGAGTTGTCACGACAAATATGCAAAGCTTCCACATACTATTTTTGATTTTTCAATTTTTTCAAACAAAATATAAAAAATAATTTTACAAAAATCACACACCATGAATTTACACTAAAACAACCAAATCATGGATACAGAACGAATGCGTGTGAACATATTCAATAGGTAAATCAACGCAATCAATCATAACATATGTGAACGATGTATACGTGTACTCCTATTGAATGAATCTAAAAAACGTCCTTAGATGTCAAAAGTGTTGAATTTAAATGACATCGACTTAATCCATCAATACATCAAAGTCAAAAGTGATTCCCACACCAATAACGTCGAAAACTATGAATGATTTTTTGAGACGCTTTCAGGACGTGCAAACCCGTTTTTCATTTCTTTCCATCCAAACTCCCTCATAAATAATAATCATTTATTTTTTCTTTTGAGGTGGCCCCTTTTTGGCATATTTATCTTTTTACTACCTTTAATTTTTTTTTTTTGGGCTCTTTTTAACGGTGACTTTCATGATGAGTTTATTTTGTACTCTCGCATTCCTTTCCCACGATTCACTCATCATATTTTGTTGCAATTAAATTCCTCACGGTAAATTATTTTTACATGAACTACTTCCATTGTCAAGTTTTATCGCATATGGTTCGTTTTAAAAACAGAATTGAGATGACAACACTCCGACCAATATGTGATAAATAAGTACAATAATAAAACAAATCAGTGCAAATGTGAATTAAAGGAAATCAGGCGTCAAACATGTAGGTAGTAACAAATAATCACATCTCAATGACTCCAAACATTGTAAATCACAAAAAATGAAATGATGACGCACATCAAAACACTATCAAATCATCACATGGATATGGAATAAAATTCTGACTCGGTCATCCTAAATGTCCATTCATATACAGTGTAAAAAAATATATAACTCTTTGTCTTTTTCAAAAAATTTATCCAAATAAAATATTTTTGTATTTTTCAAAATTTTTTAAAAGCAAAAATCTAATACAAAAATGATACACACTAGCAATAGGTAAAAATATCATCATGCAAATCATCCTATGCTAGCAAACAAGTCTAAACCTCACCCGTTAGGTGTGGTGGAGTTTTCCGAACGTGGTGACATCCTATGAAAAACCTCCATCAAATCATATGAAGTGTTGACTAAAAATTTTACCTTCTCCCTAATATGTGCAAACTCTCTCGTGTAATCATCCAGAGCATCAGGTGTGGGAACATGTGTGTGAACACGTGTAGTAGCAAAACGTGACACATGACCCAACTTAAAACAAAACTCCCAAAGGTATCCTCTCTTCTTGCAATGTGTGCAAACATAAACATGCCTAGGTACACCTCTCACAAATATTCTCCCACGGGCTATCCTATCAGGTACGGGATGCCTAGGTGGGTTGTGTTGAAAGCAGTGTGAATCTAACACTAAAGTGGAAATCATCTCGGGTTCAACATATGAAGTGGACGCACCGTCATGACTTATTCCTAAACTCTCACCTCTACCCAAAATGGTATTAAGAACCATCTTTCCTTCCTTCTTAGACGTGTTCTCTAAAGTGACTTTAACCTCGAGGGCGTGCTTAAGATCTCTCTCTAATTGTGACACGCAGGTTATAAGTTCACTCTTTTCCCAGCCTAAAGCTATCAACTGTTCACTCAATGAAACCTTCACCTTCTCGAGTCTACTCACTTTCGCCTCAAACTCTGTCTCCAAATCTTGCAACCTAAGACTTCACTCCTTATTCAATTTTTCAGTCTTTAAAGTCTTGGCATACAAATCTCTAAATGCGATATGGAGCTCACTATCATCCTCACTCTCAGACTCGCTAGAAACACTTAAAATCCTCCTAGTGGGTCTCACGTGCACAAGTATCCTCATCGTCGTGGGATAAACTAGGTGTGCTCACGTGACTAGTAGAAAAAGCAACAAACTTTCCTTATGGAGACTCATCCCCAAAATCTTTCACATCATCCTAATTATCACTAAGGGTGACTGGCATAGCAACTTTCTTACCCTCTCTCCTAAGTCTAGTGGAACACTCAAACGACTTATGCCCTTTGCCCTCACACTCAAAACATGTTACTTTTTGTAAATCTCCCTCACCCTCTTTCTCTTTTTCACCGCTTTCTTTGGCCTTGTCTTTCTTTTTCTCAAAAATCTTTTTATTGGAAGAATTTGGTTTTAAAAATTTGAGAAACTTTTTAAAATTCTTTGCAAGCATGGCCATATCAAAATCAGACTCGTCCTTAGACTCAGACTCATAAAAACTCACTTTCGTTTTCCTTTTAGATTAGGCTTTAAGTTCTATCCCTCTATCCTTAGGCTTGACAGTGTCAGGAAATATGTCAATCTCATATGTCTGGAGGTCTCCAATAAACTCTTCTAATTTCAGACGATTCAAATTACCTAAGGTATTTAAAACAGTCACTTTAGGGATAAAACGTTTTGTAAGAGATCTTAAAATCTTTTTAACCACTCGTGTATCAGGTATAGGCTCATGAAGGTTAAAACTAGTGTGGACAATGTCAGACCGACGTGCATAAAAGTCATCAAAATACTCAGTCTGAAGCATGGTAATCGTGTCAAATTGAGTGGTTAAATTTTGAATTTTAGAGTCTTTGACCGCGTTAGTGCCTTTGTGGGTGAGTTGTAAAACATCTTACGCTTCTTTAGACGTGGTGCACGTCATAATACGTCGAAACTCGTCAAGAGTGACGTGTCCAAAAATTGCACTAAGCCCTCGTGAATTAAAGTGCTCAACCTAAACTCATCCTCACTCCAGTCTGGCACAAGTTTTAATTCGTAACATTATTTGCGGTGACAGTGGGAGGAGTCGAGCCTCTTTCACAAATTAATCAAACTCTTTCATCGATTGCTTTTAATTGTGATCTCATGCGGGATTTCTAGTAAGCATAATTAGACCCGTAAAAAATGGGCAACTGATTATATAAGTTTTCACTCGGAAACATTGCGATAATTTTTAAAAAATATGATTTTTCAAAAAAATCAATATCACACAATTTTACGAAAAATAGGAATACTCGGTAAATTTAAGTAACCTGCTCTGATATCAATTTTTAATAAAGAAGTGATGTGTGCGATACTAATTTAAATAAATTCGCAAATTCCAATTACAAACTTATTTAACTAGAATCAATTTTAAACCAAAATAAATCAGCCCTTAAACAAGCAACTACGTGTGTGTGTGTCAAACCATTATAAACACAAATATGCTAACTCACAGATTTCAGGAAAAAATCCCCGAAGGGCAAAACCTTTTATTTCACTATGAATTAAATCGCAATTTACAATCACAATGAAATCTGCAGTAAGTTTACCTTAGAAAACCTACATAGACACTCAGCCTAGAGTCAGCAATGGATTCAACGCAACAAACCCACACGAACCGCAGTCCAATCTTCAGCAAAGATCCACATGCAACAAACCTCAATGACCCCAGTCTTCAGGTGTAGAGACACACTCCACTAAGATGAACAATACCAAAGTTTTGTTCTTGGGTTCCAAAAAAATTCACACAAACTATTGGGATCTTGTGAGATGAAAACAAAAGATTATAACCCTAAAAGTGAGAAGACAAAGAATTCTGCAAAAGCATTTTCGTCACTGTTCAAAATCGCAGGTCTTCTAAATAAAAACGAAGTTGGGAAAACATTTATATAGAAAATGTAAGGTGCTCGAACGAGGACACGCGTCGCTCGAACGAGCTTCGCGCGACATAGGGATGTCGCTCGACTGAAGTCTTCAGTCACTTGAACAAGAAAATTAAAAAATAATTTTTTCTTTTCCTTTCGTCAGTAAATGTTCAGCCTTGAATCTTCGAAAAGTATTTTTTGACGAAAAATATAAAAAGTCCGCTCCAACGCTTAGAAAAATTTTCATAAAAATATCCCAATATTCTAAGTGAAATGCTGAGGGATTAAAACACAACCTTTACCCAATTTATCTCGCGGAAGCTTGAATGTTGAAGAACTTGATATTTGGAACCGTCTTGATGCATATGTGATCTTGAATATTTCTTCGATGGTTGTAACGGTATACGACAAACTCAATTGATAACGGACATTTATAAAATTATGTCCTTATAAAAATGATCATGTGATTATTTAATATGATACTAGCTATTGGTGCACACGTACGTGTGTTGAATTTTAGGGTCTAGTAAAAGTCCAATTATATTTTTTAATAAAAAATAATTTAATACTAAAATGTATAGTGTATTTCACTTACTTAATTTGCTTCGGGACTTTTTCTTTGCCAGTTCATACATTTTCACCCTTTTCCATAGACATTTTGATGATTCAAAGAATCAAAAATCCATAATTGTTTGTTTCGACTAATTTATGATGCTAAGTGGCGATTCAGACTCCATGTTGTCTCATGTATAGTGATTTGGAGAGGGAAATAGTCTCAAAAGAAGCATTTGCACTAGAAGTTTTTTTTAATCTTGCAAATGGTTTGAATCTAAGGGCCTATGTGGTTTGAATCATCTACTCTACAACATTTATATGGTTTGCAAATGATATTGTTGAAATCTGAAAATATATATGTTAATTGTTGCTTCAAGATTGGAAGCGAAATCTAAGAACCATAGCTTAATGTTTAAAATTAATGATATCATTAAGAAAATTACTAATCATGTCAAGAACTAAGTGAATGAGTTTGCTGAAAAAAATTCACACACACACATCATACAAATAAAGAACATAGTTTAATGTTTACAACCTGATAAGATATCTACATAAATATATAACTGGCCACGTCTATTATCTTCAAAGGGACAAATAACGTCGTTTCAACATCACCTTCCACAACAGAATTCAATACACATGACTAAGTTTACACTATATCATCACAAGCGTTGACTCACCTTAGTTCATGATGGAACTGAGATATCTACTCCCAAAGCCTACATGTATGCCTATGAAGATATCACTTTCCTATTTTATAGGGTTTTAAGACAACATCTCAAATCTTAATATAAAAAGTACAGAAAGAACTTGCATCAACATATCAGCTTCATGCTCTCAAATAATCTTGTAATTTACCAAATTTGTACATCAGCATATCAAATGAAGAACAATGTGAGTAACTTACATCAACATATCCGTTTCGGTTTCATACAGAGACGAGACGGGTCATCCCTTTTCAAGAGAGAGACATTCATGCAAAATTAAAAACAGTTGTAAATAAGAGACTTAGTTTTTGTTCTTTTATACGGATAAATAATGGTGATATTCCTCCAACTACCATCTATTAGTATATAAAACTTGATGGGTTTTTGCTGAATGTTTTAAAGGACACTCGATGATTTTTCACACTGATAAAAGGTGAATATGAACTTTTTTTATATCTATTTTATTTGAATGTATAAATCTGATCTGAAAGCTAATTGAGTTTCTCGCATTTTGTGTAGCAATAAGATCCCTCGCTCCTAAGAGACCAACAAAGAAAGCAAAGATAACGTCTCAAAGTTAGTGGAAGTGGATAAATTAGTAAATGAATGTAAACATAATGATGTGTGAGATGTTCCTGTCTCAGCTTTGCAAGTGAAACTAGAACCATTAAAGAAAATATATGCAATCTTCATCTCGAGAATATGAGGACAATCATTGCACTATCTGACTGTCAAATACTAGAGATATTCAACATGAGGATTTGATGTTAGAGTAAAATTTAATATATGGGCTTATATATAAAATAAATATGAATTATAGGCTCTCAACTAAAAGTAGGCCAATTAAAGTGATTAATTTAAGTTTTGGGGCCTTACTAATGTATTATTAAAGTGTGGGTTTTATTGTGTAGAGACAAGCGTAATTTCTATTTTTATGATGGGTTAAAATAGAAATATACGAAATATGAAAATACACGATTGTGTTATAAATAGGGGTTATGGTCCCCAGATCACACAACACCAATCTTCTGATTCCCATTGTCAGAGAGAAATTTAGAGAGGAAATAAAAGTGTTGATCTGGAAGAGCATAAGACCTCAGACTCAGATATTTTAACTTTCTGTCATGGATTCAGGTACGCTTCCGCAAAATTAGTATTTATATTTCTTGATAATTCAATATGAATGTTCCTGTTTGTGTGATAGTTTTCACAAAATATAAATTAATCCATCATGTGGTATCAGAGCTATTTCATGTTGAATTGTTGAGAATATATTAGGAAGGCATTGATATTAATTTCAGGCTGCAAATATTTTTTCAAAAAGGTTTATTATTTCAGAAAATTTTTGGATTCAGAAATATTCTCGTTTCATTACGATTCCAACGATATAAAATTCATGAAATTAAGTATAAAGGTAAAGGGAACATTAGGGAGTACATTATGGAAATGTCTCATCTCGCTTCAAAGTTAAGAGCACTTAAGCTTGATCTCTCTGAGGATTTTCTTGTGCATTTGGTTCTGATATCTCTTCCCACACAATTCAGTCAATTTAAGGTGAGCTACAACTGCCAAAAGGAGACTTGATCTCTTAATGAGCTCATCTCACATTGTGTGCAAGAAGAGGAAAGACTGAAGCAAGATAAGACAAAAAGTGCTCATTTGGCTAGTACTTCCAAGGACAAGGAGAAGAAAAGAAAGAAGGATAAAGAAGCTGCAGTGGTTCCATATCCAAAGAAACAACATAAAGAAAAAACTGTTGATGGTTGTTTCTTTTGTGGAGATGCGGGACATAGGAAGAAGCAATGTACCAACTATCATGCTTGGCGTGTCAAGAAAGGGTTGCCTGAGTTACCGAAAGAAAAATGATTGTGAAAGATACATTTTTGTGGGCGATGGCAAGAAGGTTGGAGTTGAAGCAATTGGGATATTTAGGTTATTATTGAAGTCTAGTACTTAATTGGATTTGAATAAGACATTTATCGTATCGTCATTTAGACGAAATTTGGATTTTATTTCTGTATTGGACAAATTTGGTTATACTTGTTCCTTTGGAAATAATAAATTTAGTCTTCTTCATAATTCAAATTTGGTTGGTACTGGTTCTTTATCTTATGTAGATAACCTTTATATGATTGATACTATTGCTTCATATCATGAAACCTTGCAATTAAGTACTCGAGGTATTAAAAGAAAATTAACTAATGAGAATTCTGCATCATTATGGCATAAGAGATCAGGTCACATCTCCCAAAGGAGAATTGAAAGATTTGTGTCAGATGGAATTCTATATTCCCTTGATTTTTCAGATTTAAAAATTTGCAAAAAATGCATAAAGGGAAAATAGACAAACATAAGGAGATCTTGTGCTAATAGGGCTACAGACGTCTTAGAACTGATACGTACAGATATTTGTGGGCCATTCCTTATGGTTTCATGAAACGGTCCATAATATTTTATCACATTTATAGACGATTTTTCACGTTATGGCTACCTTTATCTCATCCATGAAAAGTCCCAATCTCTGGACGTGTTCAAGTCATTCAAGGCTGAAGTTGAAAATCAACTCATCAAAAGGATTAAAAGCGTCAGATCTGATCGTGGTGGTGAATACTACGTTAGGTATGACGGTTCAGTTGAATAACGCCCAGGACCATTTGCTAAATTCCTAGAGGAGTGCAGTATCGTCCCGCAGTACACCATGTCAGGTTCTCCAAGCATGAATGGTGTTGCTGGAAGGCGAAACAGAATGCTTAAAGACATGGTAAGGAGTATGATCAGTTACTCTAACTTACCAGATTTACTCTGGGGTGAAGCATAAAAGACTGCAGTGTATATCCTTAACAGAGTACCAACTAAAGCAACTGCTAAAACTCCTTTTGAACTTTGGACAGGCAATAAACCTAGTCTGAAGCACCTTCATATTTGGGGATGTCCATCTGAAGCGAGGCCTTATAGGCCACATGAAAAGAAACTGGATTCCAGAACAGTTAGTTACTATTTTGTTGGATACTCTGAAAGACCTAGGGGTTACAAATTTTATGATCCTACTACCAAAATAATTTTTGAGACTGGAAATGCCCGGTTCTTTGAGGATGTTGAGTTTACCGAGGGGGATAAGGTTAAGGATTTTGGTTTTGAAGAGGAATATGTTGATATTCCCACAGCTGTTATTAACATTGACCAGGATCCAATTCCTGACATTGTGCAAGAAGCATATCCTAATCAAAACAATATCCAAGAATATCCCATTCTAGAAGAACAAACTCTACCACCTCCAGAACCTATGCCATTAAGTAGATCCACTAGAGAAAGAAGAAGTGATGTGCTAGATGATTACATTGTATTTCTCCAAGAACATGAGTTTGACATTGGTGCGGTGGAAGATGATCTGATCACCTTCCGTCAAGCCATGGAAAGTTCTAAATCTCAAGAGTGGATTAATGCCATGAATGAGGAGATAAAGTCCATGAAGGACAATGACATTTGGGATCTTGTCCCATTACCTGAAGGTAAAAAAAACCCATTGGTTGCAAATGGATATTTAAAACCAAGAGAGATTCGAAATGTGATGTGGAGAGATACAAATCCCGTCTTGTCGCTAAAGGCTTTACACAGAAAAAAGGCATCTATTATAAAGAGACTTTCTCTCCGGTTTCATCGAAAGACTCTTTTAGGGTACTAATGGCACTTGTGGCACACTTTGACCTTGAGCTTCATCAGATGGATGTTAAGACTGCATTTCTCAATGGTGACATTGATGAAACAATATATATGGTGCAACCAGAAAACTTTGTGTCGGGAGATGCAAAGAAAACAGTTTGCAAATTAAATAAATCCATTTATGGGCTTAAGCAAGCTTCTCGTCAATGGTATTGCAAGTTTCATCAAGTTGTCATCTCGTTTGGTTTTGAGATGAATCTGGTTGATGATTGTATATACCACAAGTTCAGTGGGAGTAAGCATATTTACTTGGTTTTATATGCTGATGACATTTTGCTTGCCACCAACGATATAGGTATGCTTCACGAAACCAAGAGATTTCTTTCAAAGAAATTTGAGATGAAAGATATTGGTAACGCTTCTTTTGTGTTGGGTATACAAATACACCGATATCCCTCTCAAAGTACACTTAGTTTATCACAAAAGAGCTATATAGAGAAAGTTCTTAAAAGATTTGGCATGCATGATTGTAAACCAGGTGACACCCCTGTAGCTAAAGGAGATAAATTTAGTCTGAGTCAATGTCCCAAGAATGATTTTGAGATTCGAGAGATGCAAAATATTCCTTATGCGTCAGTAGTAGGAAGTCTTATGTATACTCAAGTATGTACGCTTCCGGATATTGCGTACATTATTGGCATGTTGGGAAGATACTTAAGTAATCCTGGAAAGGATCATTGGATAGCAGCCAAACGAGTCATGAGGTACTTACAGAGAACAAAAGACTACATGCTCACCTATCGGAAGTCAGAACAGTTAGAGATCATCGGATATTCTGACTCCGATTTTGCTAGATTCCAAGATAGCATGAAATCTACTTTAGGTTATATCTACTTACTTGCTGTAGGTGATGTATCGTGGAAGAGTGTTAAGCAGTCTATTATAGCTTCTTCCACCATGACAGCTGAGTTTGTAGCTTGTTATGAGGCGTCCAATCATGGAATATGGCTGCGAAATTTTGTCACGAGGCTGCGTATTGTGGATGGCATTGAAAGACCACTTAAGTTATTTTATGACAATAAATTAGCAGTACTGTATTCCAACAACAACAGGAGTTCTACGAAGTGAAAGTTTATTGACATTAAGTTCCTAGTTGTAAAAGAAAGAGTTCAGAGTGGACTTATATCTATAGAGCACATTGGAACAAACTCCATGATTGTGGATCCGCTGACTAAGGGATTACCACCCAAGGTCTTTCATGAGCACACTGCTCATATGGGTGTAATTTCTTTTCAGGATATGTCAGTTTAGTGGGAGTTTGTATTATTTATGCTTTCATAGACATATTTGATTTAATGGATATTGTATGGTTATTTACTATAGTAAAGTATTAAGTTTATATTCACTTTGACTTTATATGGTTTGATCTCACTAAGGTTTAAGGAGGACCAGTTGGAAATAGGCATGTTAAGATCACATTGCATGAAATTTCCATGCTACACATCAACACTTGATTTTTGTCATTAGTTGCATTGATATATGTGATCATTGATGGGTCTACTTACGAAATATGTAATGACGATCGCTTTGATTCTATATTGGTGCAATTAATGGACAAGATTGTTAAGATACATAAAGTTTTGATAGCTAAAACTCATGAGCTCATGAAGTATAATTCAAATTTATGAAGTTACATATATATATATATATATATATATATATATATATATATATATATATATATATATATATATATATATATCCCAAGTGGGAGATTGTTAGTGTAAAATTTAATATATGGGCTTATATATAAAATAAATATGAATTATAGGCTATCAAATAAAAGTAGGCCAATTAAAGTGATTAATTTAAGTTTTGGGGCCTTACTAATGTATTATTAAAGTGTGGGTTTTATTGTGTAGAGACAAGCGTAATTTCTATTTTTATGATGGGTTAAAATAGAAATATACGAAATATGAAAATACACGATTGTGTTATAAATAGGGGTCATGGTCCCCAGATCACACAACACCAATCTTCTGATTCCCATTGTCAGAGAGAAATTTAGAGAGGAAATAAAAGTGTTGATCTGGAAGAGCATAAGACCTCAGACTCAGATATTTTAACTTTCTGTCATGGATTCAGGTATGCTTCCGCAAAATCAATATTTATATTTCTTGATAGTTCAATATGAATGTTCCTGTTTATGTGATAGTTTTCACAAAATAGAAATTAATCCATCATTTGAATCATTCCTAGTACCATTGATTCATCGTGTGATAGTCAACAATGTGCTTTAGTGCTTGAGGCTGCACTTGGTTTGAGCTGTGCATTTTGCCAAATTATAAATAGTAATTATTCCCAAACCTCGGACGTGAATGCAATTAATCATTTGGACTGGTGTGAGGTCAGTTTTGCATTTGCATTATGCAACAGGTTAATCTAGGAAAGTAAAAATTTATGCCATACAATTAATTTCTATAATCGACCTTCGTGGTTGAAGAGATTTTGTTGTAGATTTATTTGTGTTTTGTTGAATTTTTGTATGTGAAATGAGGCACATCCACTGCTTGTTGGAATTTGGTATGCTTAGATGAAATTAGTTATGCACATCATTTGAGTTCAAGATAATAATAGCAACCCTTGTAGTCTTATCATTAATTATATGTTTTGTTGGTGTCGGTAAGGGCTCTTTGAGTTTTTAGTTTGGAACCTCCGGTGTAAACCAAAAAAGAAGTATCTACCATTTGTAATGGCCATGGAGTTTAAGTTAAGTAAAATTAATTGGTTAAGCATGCAAGTGTGAACTAGTAATGCAATATGATTTTTTTAAAAACGTAAATTTTTGTGTGGGAGTACAAATTACAACTTCCAAGCAGTTAATTGATTATCTATTTGCAGCTAACAAGCTGAAGTGATACATTCCATCCATTCCAAATTAAGAGTTTGTGTCTTTATTTTGTATAGATTAAGGATACACCTAATCAATGCTAAGATTAACTCTACTTCATCATTGTGGATCTTGATTCATTGATTATGTCCAATAAAGGAAAGTCTACACTTAATTTGGAATAACCCAAAAAGAAATAGTGGATTCTTAATTTGGGACGGATGGAATACTAGGTTTCATTGAATTAAAATATATTTACAGTAGCTATCCAATAAGAATCACATAAGTATCAGACCAATTTTATCAATCAAGATGAAAATCTTATTAAAAGTAAGAACTAGTAGACTTGATTGAATTCCAAACTTTGTAGTTAGTAGTTATATAAATTTAATTTACCTTTGTCTTGCATATATCATCTATGCAAAAGATAGATGACTTTTATTATGTGACTTGTTTATAATTCAAATAAAAAATGGGCTTGATGATGTGCACATGCCTCCCCCTCCTTACTATTCTCGCTGTGTTTGCTATCTCACTCCATCAGCCAAACACTCAAGGGATGTTGAAGGGCGCCTCCTCGCTCTTTATCAAATAAACAATCAACCTCAGCATGCGAATGTGTAACACCTATTCTCTATCGTAAAAGAAAACTAAGTATAAACCCAAGTATACAAGTCTCTGTCCTCACACCCTATGAACACTCAGTTCTACAGAATGAGTTTTCAGTTCTACAGAATGAGTTTTCCATCGGTTGAGATTCTTACCCTATCTTATTTAGGTGACAGGTCATATGGATTCTCGTGTAATGGGTAATATCTTTGAATCATTGAAGAAGCAATATGTTTTATCCAAGAAATACATTATTTTCATTGTGGTTTTCTATATTTAGAGAGAGAATGTGGAATGTAAGAACTCACTCCGAATATTATTTATTTAATTTAAAGAGTTTTATTCCACAACTTTTTTATATGTTAAAAATTTACCATACGTTAGTTAGAAATAAATTCTATAGATCTCCACTTAGAGAAACAACCACACTATGATCATTCTTTTGGCTTGGATTTAAAAAACCATCTGAAGTGTTTAAATCTAAAAATCAATTTTCAACAGAACCCTTCCCCATTGCTTTTCACCTAATCTTTTTCTCCACTTATGATTCGTATAAAATTCCATAGTTGTTACTGCTTGTAGTTAACAGTTACATCACTCAATTTTGACATCAATAGAACTTAAAAATATTTATATAGGTACGAAGAAAAGTTACATTTTAAGTTATGTTGTAGCATTTGTCAAAATTAAGGCCATTATACCTTTTAAAGTTGGAAATAACTTGCAAAACATCATATGGAATTTCAGAAACTCATTATTTGATGTGCATTACCTCTTTTTAATAAGTGGTATAGATGGCAACGTATCTTCTTGGCGTCAAGGTAGAGGAAGTGCAAAACCATGGAAAGGATGGGACACATAAAAATCCAAGGTATTAATCTAATATTGTCATTCAATTGAATCTTTCACTCAAAGTTCTATTTGTTGTAATAAAACATCTTTTTAATGTATAAGTTTATGTCTTTAGTTTGAATCAAAATAGTTCTTAATGTACTTATTTTTATCAATACATTAGATGAATACAATAGGTTTGTGAATTGATAAAATGGAGGTTTATAAATAAACATGAAAGAGAAATGAGTCTTAAAGTGATACCCATGGATCAACCGATAAAGAGGTATATACATTTCAATTATTTGATATTAAGCTAGGTCTTGCGGGCCGACGAATATTTATGTTGCTGAAATTAATTTATGTGCTCATTTGGGGCCTTTTTGTTGTTGAGTTGAGTTTTAATGTTAAAACGTATTGGTTTTGATTAATAAACAAAGGAAACTCTGTCAAAATTTTGTAAAAATAACAAGTGACATAAAATAGTTAACACGATGATATACGAATTATCATAGTTGAATATTGTACTAAATTATGTTTATCTTCTCTTCCACAGGTCCAAACATTATTTGGTTCAATATGTATATCATTTGGAATATGTGTCGGCTAGCTATATGACTTTAGTCACAAATGCCACCACTTGTATTTTGTACATTTATTAGTCGATTATTTTTTTGGTTTACTATGTTTTCGAATTGGTTATTTGATATTTTTAGGGATGATTTTAGTCTGAATCATATAACTTATGTTTTAGGTTTGTGGTTTTGCTCTTTTAAGATGCTATGTTGGGAACCTTGAATATGAATGGATGAATTTTTGGAACTTTGTTGATATTTTGTTCTCGATATCTATTTGTCGTAATTTGTACATTTGTTGATATTATGACCGATATTGAATGAACTTTGAAGATTTGTATTTAAACATGGAATCCACATAATAAGGAAAATTTTAAAATATGGATATAAAATAATAAAAACATTCTTAGCTCTGCCCATGTCTTTAAGAATAGTTAGAACCGTCCCTAATATGCAGTGACACAATAAAAATTTTGGCGGTAATTTTGGCTTTAACATTTAAAGGACGGTTAATATCATCCCAAATAATATTATTTGGGACGACCAACTCCCATCCTTAAAAATTGAACCTTTGATAGTTCTTAAAGTAGGATTAAAAACCTATCCTATAAGATTATTAGGGATGGCTAACTCCGGCCCTAATAAATTTGAGACCCTTAGCAGATGTGACCATACCTTGACGTCCCTACAACCGTCCCTAAAGACCTTTAGGGACGGATATATGATCTTTAGGGATGGTTTTTATCCATCCCTAAAAGTTAGTTTTTTTTGTAATGTGATATCCTATCAATCTTGTCATTATACAGATATCTATATGACTATAGGGGATTTGTGCATGTAAGAAGTATTTCTCGTGAGTTATTGATTTATTAAAAATATGAGTGTGCAGGGGAAAGGTCTACGAAGGAAGAAATATTCCTTGTGTGAAAGGCCACCATTAGCATTAGCCTAAAAAATTAAGAGGCAAAAGAAATGAATATATTGCCAAGACCAAAATTTATTGCATTGATTCCTTAATTAAATTGGTATCTCCAAAATGAGAGAGAAAAATAAAACATTGAATATCTAAATTTTAAGGGTGTTATGAGTTGAAGATCAATAGGTTTGCACAATGAGTCCTAGCTAATTCATGTTTGGTGCTATTAATTTGAAAATCATTAATATTTTCTAGGCTAGTGTACATTGTGCTTGTCTGTCCACATTATGAGTTCACTTTATATGTCACAATGAGGCTAAATCTTTGCTTGATAAAGTTAATGCAGTAAAATAGAATTCCTTAGAAATTTTTGAGTGATTGGGTCATAATTCTTTTATTTCTAGTTGATACCCCCTCACTCCATTTATCACATGTTGTTTAAACACATACATGCCATACGAGCATGGAAAGCTTATTGTGTTCAGTGTCTTTTGTGATGTTTATATATATATATATACATCATTAGTATCTTTTTGGTATTATTTGTTTTGAGTCTTTGCATTTTCATTTAATCCGTGCATGCCATATGTTTCAGGTTGTTTCAAATTGGCATGCTATATGATCATATTAGTATGTCTTGTGTCTTGTTTACATTGGTATCTAATGCTTCATTTTTTATTCAAGTTGGTATCATATTTTGCATCAAAATTGGTATTAATCGGTCATTATTTGGATTATTTACCGTGTTGCTGAATTGTGTGTTATTGCTTGTTTATCTACACATTATTACATGATATACTTGTTTTTCCTATATGCTTACTCATGTTTCATTTTGGGGAGAAATGGTTAAATTGGGGATAAATGGTTTTATTATGGATCTTTTTCTTTGTCCACTCTTGAAAAAAGGGGGAGAAATGGTATCTCAATCTTTATAGTCCGGGATAAATTTTTGCCTTAGGGGGATACGTCTTGTCTTAGGTAGATATTGTTAGAAAAAGGTGGAGGGTTTATTCATTTGTATATTTATATTGTTATATATTATTTTTGAATTTGAAGGTGTGTTTAAGTGTATAGGTTTGCAATGATTAACAAAGTTTACAAGAGCAAAGCTACTCAGCATATGCTTCGATCAAGTCTGTATTTTTTTCCTTTGGGGTTGGACATTGAGTCTTTAAGAGAGCTTGATGACCCATAGTTTTTTTATTTTGTGTTTTGTACCGGAATAGAAAAAGGGAGAGATTTGTAAGAGCAAATTTTTGAATCGAGTCAATTTGTATGTTTTGGCCCATTTTGTGTTTGGACAAAACCTTTGAGTCATAGGTTAGGACTTGATTGTGTGTACCTTTCAAGACTATGACATGTTTATTTGAAGACCGTAGAGGCTAAGATGGAGAGTCTATATTATCGTGTAGTGTTTCCTGCCACGCTTCATCTTTAACATCTGAGGAAACTGAAAAATGTATGTATTCATTTTATTTTGATTCCTGGAATCATTATGGTGATTGTTTTAAATGTTTAAGGCTATATTTTCATAACGGATTTTAAAAGATATTTTATTTATTTTAAAGGTTGTTCGAACGAGATTGTGTGTTTCGTTCGAACGAGATAGTGAATGTCGTTAGAACGACCTTCAAACAATGTTCAAATGAATTTTCTTCTATTTACAGGGGATACTCATTAGAACGAGATTATCTAGTTCATTCAAATGAGGTTTCAATTGTCTAGAATGAGATTAGTGACTTCGTTCTGACGAATCTATAGTTTTCATTTGAACGAGATTTGTCGCTTCAAAATTATTGTTTTCTTAATAACGAGACATGTTGGGATTGTTTTCAGATGAGAATTTTGTCAAAAATTAGTTTCCTATCTATAACCAAAAGGCCTCCAAACCCTAGTTTTATCCAAACACTTTGAGATCCAAGATTTAACCTTTTATGCTAGTTTAAGATCTCCGTTTGGCACCAAAGTTATTTACTCATCATCATTATTGAGTCTTTGTTGTTTACACACGGTAGAATCCATGTTTGGTTTTGTAGTAAAAAAGTTGTGGACTATGTGTTTGAATCCGTAGAATGTTGCTGAGCCATTTTGGTGGATTTCGAGGCGCATGTGGAGTCCCACGTTGTTGTAGCTTCATGGGTGGACTCCTGCGTGTCAATGTGCAGAGGTAGAAGGAACGAAGAGCGTTAACGATTTCTAGGTCGTCAAGTTTGTATCGTAAGTCTACTGTCATGCCCTTGTATAATTTTGTATATAATGAATTTGTGTGGCTGGACCGCCCGAGCTTTTTCCTGTTGTAGGTTTCGTCGTACAGTGACGTGTTGTGTGATTGATTTATTTTTTCTTGATAATCATTTATATGCATGTTTAGGTAATATAAAATTTGGTTAAATGTTTAGCACAACAAGTGTTTAATTCGTGCAAGGTTAATTTAGGTTAATTTGCTAAAGTTTGAAGTAAATTTGAAAAAAGTTAAATATTGGCATTTTTTTACCTATACATATAAAACCGTCAAAGGTCTGAGTCTACCACTGAACCCAAAGTGTCTTAGGCATCATCATGACTTTTGTTTCCATGAGGGAATTATTAAATGTGGACCTTCTCAAACTTAGTGATCGGATCTTAGGAAATCTACAGATATGCTGACATTCTCTTACCTTTGGTATCACAGTATCCTAGCACTTGATTTAATACCATCCTGGAGTCACAATAGATGTCAAGGTTACCCTCTCCAATAGATAAGGCTTTCTGTAACCCGATAATGAGAGCTTTGTACTCGACTTTATTGTTGGATGCTTTAAAGCTAAGTTTGATCTCCTGCTCAATCATAGTATGCTCATGAGTAATTAGGACAATTCCCACTCCTTGCCCTCTTGAATTATAGGCTCCGTATAAATAGAGAGTTCACTTCTTGATTTGGTCAAACTCTTGGCTGGTCGCTAAGTTGGTGAAGTCCTTGTCGTCGAGCTTCTCCTTTCTTGTGAATTCAGTGATGATGTCTGCTAATTATGCCCTTTTATCACGGTCCTTGATTAATAGCGGATGTTGAACCTTCTAAGTTTCATTGGCTATTTGGACATCCATCTTGATAAGTTACATTTTTCGAGGACTGCCTTGAGCGAGAAATAGGTGATGACTGTGACTGGGTGAGCTTGAAAGTAATGCTTCAGTTTTTGCAAAGTAATAACCAGAGAATATGATAACTTCTTAAGTGTAAGGTAGAATTTATCAGTGTTAAGGAGCATTTTGCTGACATAATAAATTCTCGCCTAGTGCCCTTCCTTCTCCCATATCGATGATCGAACACAACGAGATACAGGTAGACTAGATCACCCAGATTTGAGATCGCAAGCAGAGGTGGTCAACTCAGGTAGGCTTTCATCTCATTATGTTATTCGAGCATTCCTCATTCCAGGTTAAGCCATTCTCTTTATTCAATAACTAAAAGAATGATCGACACTTCTCAGAATATTTTAAGATGATCCGGTTGAGTGTTGCTAAAATTCCGTTCAACTTTTGGATTTTGCGAAGCATCTTTGGTGGCTGAACATTATTGATTGCTTCAATCTGCTTGGTGTTGGGTTATATCCCTCTTTGGATGACCGAGTATCCTAGGTTCCCAGATTGAACTTCGAAAGAGCACTTTGCTGGGTTAAGCTTTATTTTGTACTATTTGAGGAATAGTGGCTGCATTGTAGGCAGAGGTTTGGGCACATTGGAATATCCTCTAAAAAGTATCGAAGCCACTATGCTTCTTCACCAACTTTATCAAAGACTATAAAGTCAGATTCCATAGTCGATTTTGCAATACAAATTTATTTTAAGGATTTTCAAGACACCACTAAAAAGTGTAAATATATATCCACTTGTGGATTTGAAATCCTTCAAATTAGATATCTAATTAACATTACTATATCTTTCAAGTACAACTGAATATCTTGTGTAGTGTAATCCATGGTTAAGGGTATATCTTAGATATCTAAGAACCCTTATTATGTCTTTCCAATGGTCTTCACATTGATTACTTGTATACCTACTCAATTTTTAAGCTGAGTAAGCAATATCGAGACGAGTGCAGTTCATGACGTGCATTAAATTGCCTATGATACGAGAGTATTTTAGTTAAGATATATCATTCCCGGTATTTTTTTTTATATAAATGAAGCTTTGGGGGAATATGTGTTTTAGATATACTTATCAATAATCTTCTTAATATAATGAGATTGAGACAATACAAGTCCATTAGATGTTTTAGAAATTTTAATTCCTAATATAAGATCTGGAATACCCATATCTTTCATATCAAATTTACTAGACAAGATTAACTTAGTAGATTTAATTATATTTTTATTACTTCCAATAATAAGCATATCATATACATAGATACAAAAAATGACTTAACCATGTTGAGTATTTTTAATATAAACACATTTATTACATTAATTTATTTTAAATCCATTTGACATTATTACATTGTCAAATTTCTCATTCCACTGTTTAGGTGTTTGTTTTAATCTATAAAGGGATTTAACAAGTCTACACAATTTTCTTTCTTGTCATTGAACTTTAAACCCTACTGGTTGTTCCATATATATCTCTTCATTTAACTCGCCATTTAAGAAAGAGGGTTTCACATCCATTTGATTTATCTGAAAACTATTCAGTGCTGCAATAACTATTAACATTCAAATGTATGTTATTCTCATAATAGGTGATCAAGTATCAAAATAATCCAATCCTTCTTTTTGCTTATAGCCTTTAGCAAAAAGTCTTTCTTTGTATTTTTTAATTGATCCATCCACCTTCAAATTTCTCTTAAATATCCACTTGCATCCAAGAGGTTTATTACCCGGTGGGAGGTTCTCCAATTTCCAAGTATGGTTTTGCATAATGGATTTAATTTCACTATTGAAAGCCTATATCCATAAAAAAGGACTTTCTAGAGTTTCTATCGCTTCTTCGAAGCTGTTAGTCTCACTTTTTCTAACATATAGGTTAGAAAATTTGGAACACAAGACTTTGAAATATTTATTGACTACTAGAGGAAATATCATAAGTTCTTTTATAAGAACCTGAATCAGGCGTATTATTATGCGAAAATACATCTATGAAGAAATATGGATTTCTAGATATAATAATAGTGTTGACATGTATATTAGGAATCTCTAATTTATGAATAAGAAATTGATAATGACTAATATTAATTGCATAGGTGCAATCAATAGTTTTTGCTCCTATTTAGGATTAGGAACCACCACATTTGTAAGACACCCCAACTCTTGAGATATATGAAAGAATGTCTTCGACCTTTCAACAATTCATGCGGTGTCTTCTATGTTTCTTTATAAGACATTTTATTCAAAACATAATTTTAGAAAAGAAACCCCCGAATAAATTCTTAGGTAAACCCAAACTTAGTAACATATCATTCACCATCTCTTTTAGAGTTTAATTTTTGCATTCAATAATACCATTAGATTGAGGTGAGTAAGGAACGGTAGTTTGATAAATAATTCCATATTTTGAACAAAATTGTTCAAACGGGGGAATCATATTCATATCCTCTATTGCTTCGAATCACTTTAATCGTTTTTCAAAGTTGATTCTCAACTCCCGTTTTGTAATGTTTAAAGACATTTATATCCTCATCCTTGCTTTAAAGCAAGTAAACATAACAATATCTTGTACAATCATCAATAAAGTAATAAAATAGTTTTTCCCACCTCTCTTATTCGTACAAATTTTATATCACATATATCACTATGAATGAACTCAAAAGGTTTCGAACTTCTTTCAGCTGATTGAAAAGGAGTTTTAGTTAACTTTGATTCCACACAAGTTTCACACTTGTGATTTGAGTCAGTACTAAATTCAGGTATTAAGTCTAAATGAATAAATCTACGATTATTATCATAATTAACACGAACTAATCTACCGTGCTATACACTATAAGACTTAACCAAGTAAGAAAAATATACATTGTTCTTATTATTAATCGGCATCACAATCATTACAATGAGGTTAAAGAACCCATCACTCAAATATCATTTCTTTAAGAACATAATACTTATCATGTACTTTTGTTTTAATTGGCTTAATTCCGAACAAAATAAATTAAGTTTAGGCTAGTTTTAATTATAGATTTTAATTGAGCCTATGACAAAGTTCAAGTCCAAGAATGTGCAATTTAAAGCTTTGAAGAAGATTTCAAGTCAAAACGTGTTGCATATGTTTAAGATCACTCAGGTATGAATACTTATAAGCATTTGAGTAATTTTGTATATTGATTAAATGCTGGGTGATTTAAATAATTGGCAATTAAATCTTTTTATGAGCATTTATTTAAAAGAAAAATATTATTTTAATCAGTGTCTCTCGAATGAGAACTTTGGGTCGTTCAAACGATATCCCTATGTCGCGCGAACGAGATCCACATCTCGCTCTAACGATTGTCTGCCTCGATTTTCATGTTTTCATTTTCTTGGACTCTATGCTGCTCAGTTATAAATAAAAAATGTATCTGCGAAAGTTTAATAAAGCAGAATAGTTTCAAAAACTATTCCCATACAGTTTTTCTCTTCATCCGGTGTTTATTCAAGATCAAATTATTCAATTCCAAAGTTAGTGATCTTGAACGCGTTTACCGGAAGACAATTTATTCATTACACCATTTTGCACTTTGTGGGGAGAACTCTACAACCGAAAAGCTGCGTGCTATTATAGAGGGAGTCCTTATGAAGTAACTTGTGGAGAAGCCGTCTTCTTCTCTACTTCTGCCACCTGGAGTTCTTGCGGGAGATTCCAGCTGAGACATCGAAACCGACACCTGCGGGTATTTAATATGTCACCCTATTTCATTGTAATCCGGGTAAGTTGTGTCTTTCAAATTATAGTGAAATAAAAAGGTTTTACCGTTCGGGAATTTTCCTGAAATTGTTTCTTTTTTCGCATGCTTTATTCATGGAATGGATTTCATCACTTAAATGCATGTTTAGGGTGTAAGAAGTTAAAATTGGTTTTAACTAAAAATTGAAACAAAGTTGTTTTTACCTAAAGTACACTTTAAAGGGCCTTTTCAAATTAGTATCAGAGCTTGTTGCACTATCTTATTGTGTTTGTGACCCCGTGTCTTTAGGTATGCCTTTCGGTGGTTTTGATGATTTTAGAATTCACTTGTTTGAATCATCTAATTGGAAATCTCACATGAAAATTGCTCTTAAAAAATTGGTTAATAAGGGTGATTGTGAAGAGTGTCTTTGCTGCGAAGGTTTTGGTCACAGGATAGATGAGTGTCCCACTAAACTTAGGGAGAATTTTAATAAACCGATAAATCGTGTTTCTACCCTTAGTGATAGTGACCCATAAGAAGAAATTTTTTTTGCTAGTAAGCGTGAACTTCCCACCTTTGTGGCTAGTCATGTAAATGATAAAGACTTACCTTTGCATGATTCTTCCGCAGCCACAGAAGTTGATACACCTGAGAGTGAGGATGAGAGCGAAGACGAGAGGGATTTGTAAACTGCTTTCAAAGAATTATATGGAGAAACTTTAAAAGAAAAGGAAGCAAACGTGAAATTATGAGCTATGTTGAAAGAACGTGCCATAGAAATAAATAATTCCAATGCTTTAATTGAGGAACTTAGGGCACAAGAAAATAAAATTCGAGAGAAGCTAGAATATGTCGAGGGTGAGAGAGATAGTCTTCGGGGTTTGATGGAGACTATGAAAAAGGAAATTCTGGAGTTTGAAAATTTTACGCGTTTACTTGAGTCAAGGATAAGTGAGCTTGAGGAAAAACTGAGAGATTCGAGTAAAGTTATGTTTGATTTGGAGGCTAGGTCTGAAAAGTTAGACAAAATCTTAGGCACTGTCAAAATCAAAGATAACCGGTGTGGTATTGGCTTCGATAATCATGTCGCACCTGCTACCAAAGCCAAAACCGTGCAAACAAGAGAGCCGCCTAGGAACTTTATGAGAGAGCCACCTAGGAACGTGAGGTATAATCAGCCTATAGGACATGCTCCTCACTGCATATACACTTGCACTCATTGCGGTAGGAGAGGTCATCTTAGACGGTTTTACTACGATATTAAGAATGCTCCTAGAAAGTCTAAAGCCATTCCGTTTCCCAATTCCCCTACTCGTCGGTTCACACCTACTTGGGTTAGTAAGTCAGATTTATAAGCGTTAGGTATTAGGCTTGGTGATTCTCGCATCATTGCTCGTGGTTCTCCTCATGTTTCATCTTTCGATTGAGGTTGTTCGTTGGTTTGTCATACACTAGTATTTACATCATGCGTTATATTTTGCTAGTGTTATGGCATGTTTCTAGTTTTTGATATGTATTTGAGTTTTATCAAAAATGCAAAAGGATTTTGCTTTTTATAAAAACTTTTGAAAATACAAAAAGATTTTTGGTTTTTGAGTCGTGAGGTTACATGGTTGATATGGGATATTAGTGTGCTTGAGCCCCCCTTTCTTTTCATTATTCATATTGCTAGGACATTTGGTCATTATTATTGATGCCTAAAATGATCTTAACCTTTGCACTATCACTACACCAAAAATTCTAATCTGACACGCTAAAGGAAGGAGATTCTGGCACAATTTAAAATCGTGCCAGAATCTGGCACGGTTTAAGCATAATCTGGCACAGGTTAAAACCGTGCCAAAATTTGGCACGGGTTAAAATCGTGCCAAATATGGGTACGTTTCATTAAAAAACAACACCCCAAAATTTCAAGAGGGACCAAATCATTCTAACCTAAGTCTCTTTCTCTTTCTCTCTCTCTCTCTCTTACCCCACGCTACCCGGCCTCCTCCACGATCCACACTACCCGCGATTCATCATCGCTGCCTATCGACTCCTCCAAGAGTCCACACTCTCCGGCGCCTTCATCATCCACGAACTGTCATCATCCACATACCTCTATCCATAAACCTCTATCCACGAACGACTATCATCCACCATCTGCACGAGCGAAGAAATCACACAAAATAGGTATACCTGGTGGTGCTGTCACTAGGACGTCGGTGAGTGAAATTTTCCCCAATAAATTTCATTAGTTGTTATTGTTTCATTAAATATGAAATTATTTTTAGTTCATAATTTTAAAGTTTAATAGTTTTTATTTGTTATTTTTGCTGTAATTATTGCTGAAATTAGTTGTTGTAATTGCCATTGTTGCTCAAATTAGTTGTTAAATGTTGCTCAAATTATTGCTGAAATAAAATTATTAGTTATTTTTTTGAGTATGCTAAAATTAGTTGTTGAATGAAATTATTGTAATTTGAGTATACTGAAATTATTGTCTGTTTGTAACATCTCTTATGTCTGGTGCATACAAAGTGATGGTATAACTGATAAATGATATAACAGTTATAATTGATCTAACATGTTATAACTGATATAGCATGGAATGTTGGGTCTCTCATGGTATGTTGTTTTTACTGCTACCTTATGGATGATTCGAAAAGCTATAAATGTATATTGTTTTAACAGAATTAACTCCAATACTCAGTTGATTGCATAAAAAAACACAAATTATGATAAAGAAATAGTCCAAGATTATGGGGCAACAAACAACCAGGTGAGGCATGTGGAGAACACACTTATTAATTGGAAATCCCCTTACGCATGTCAATTAAAGATCATTACATATGGGAGCTCAAATGGAAACTCGGGACTAGTAATTTGGGGGTCTTGTTCGAAATGAGCAGGGTGCTTGGGTTGTTAAATATAGTGGTCGGTGGAGAGGCTATATCACGTGTCTTCATACGAAACTCTGGGTGATTGGGTTCTTTTCATTGACTACTTCCCACTTGAACTGGCTTTTATTCTGTAATAGTTTATAGTTCCTTAATATCCTTTTCAGTTCCTCATGCTCTGACAATACTGTGAAAATGTTTTGTTATACTGGTATTTTTGAATCAGAAATGGGAGGCCCCACCTGGTGAGAAGACATAACTTGTAAAAACTCACCTGCGTAATATAATTATTGTACCCAAGATGATTGGAAGCATGGTTGGTGTTTACAATGGCAAGACTTTCAATCAGATTGAAATCAAGCCTATAATGATTGGGCACTATTTAGCTGAGTTTTCGATATCGTATAAGCCAGTCAAGCATGGACTCCGTGGTATTGGTACCACCCGCTCGTCGAGGTTCATTCCTCTCAAGTGAAAACTTCTATTGGAAATCTGGATACAAAAGTCATTTCGTTTTCAAGGACTGTCTACTTATGTAATGTGAGTATTAAGAATCATTTATCCGATTATCTTGTTATTATGTATGTTTATGCTTTGATTGTTTTATATTTATGTTGAAATTAAATAACTTATATAGTTTAAATTGTAATCACTTCCCTGTGTTGACGTAGGGAAGTGATCTTTAAGGATGTACAAGTCCTATGGGACACTTGCCAAGGGAACTAGATAAAGATCGATTGTAACGGAAATATTTTAATGCATTTGTTCAACCGAGTGTACAATGTGGAATGGACTCCAATGTTTTGACCGATAGTTCATGCACCCAAACATCTTTCTCTCATTGAAAACACAAAAATAGTGTTCAACCACAAGGAATATCTAACGAGTATGAAAAAGTATGGGAGGTGAGTAATTCCACTTGTGACAAATAATATCTATCGGTTATGCTTTTCTCCTTGCATAGTATAGTTACATTTGATTGATTTAGTAGACACTATTGGTATGTTATTTTGGTGCTCATGTTGAATTTTCTAATCATTTTCCAGAGGGGGAACTTCAACTAGTTGGAAATTCAGTCCCAGATTTTGAGGCAGAGGTTATATTTAATCAAGAATTCATCAAAGTAACGTATAACATAATTATGAAATACTAATTTCCATGTCCTATACATATAAACATTACTTTTTATTTAGTTAAATAATGGTTTTTCACTTGGGGACCTAGTTATCATAGTAGGCCCAGTAAGAGGCACATACACCTAGCACGGGACCAATGTAACTTGTAGGAACTGACCGCGTAGTCCCGGGTCTCTCAGTTTGAGAATACGACGATAATTTATAAAAATCAACACTTAGACTTAAAAACAAGCTGTTAAAGGGTGAAAACCTAAATCAGCCCCCAAATGGACCCGTAATAGGCACGAACACCTCACCCGGGACCAATGTAACTTGTAAGAACTGACCGCGTAGTCCCGGGTCTCCCCGTTTGAGAATATTACGATAATTTGTAAAAATCAACACTTAAAACTTAAAGACAGACCGTTATAGGGTGAAAATCCAAACCAGCCCCCAAACGACCCCGTAGGAGGCACGAACACCTCGCACGGGACCAATGTAACTTGTAGGAACTGACCGCGTAGTCCCGGGTCTCCCGGTTTGAGAGTATGATGATAATTTGCAAAAATCACACTTAGACTAAAAAATAGGCCGTTAAAGGGTGAAAACCCGAACCAGCTCCCAAACGACCCCGTAGGAGGCACGAACATCTCACACGGGAGCAATGTAACTTGTAGGAAATGATCGCGTAGTCTCGGGTCTCCCGGTTTGAGGATATGGCGATAATTTGCAAAAATCACACTTAGCCTTAAAAACAGGCCATTAAAGGGTGAAAATCCAAACCAACCACCAAACAACCCCGAAGGAGGCACGAACACCTCGCATGGTACCAGTGTAACTTATAGGAATAGACCGCGTAGTCCCGGGTCTCCCGGTTTGAGAGTATGATGATAATTTGCAAAAAACACACTTACACTTACAAACAAGCCGATAAAGGGTGAAAACCCAAACCAGCCACCAAACGACCCCGTAGGAGGCACGAACACCTTGCACGAGACCAATGTAACTTGTAGAAACTGACCACGTAGTCCCAAGTCTCCCGGTTTGAGAGTATGGCGACATAAAAACAGGCCGTTAAAGGGTGAAAACCCAAACCAGCCCCCAAACGACCCAGTAGGAGGCACGAACACCTCGGACGGGACCAATGTAACTTATAGGAACTAACCGCATAGTCCTGGGTCTCCCGATTTGAGAGTATGACAATAATTTGCAAAAATCACACTTGGACTTAAAACAGGCCGCTAAAGGGTGAAATCCCAAATCAGCCACCAAACGACCCCGTAGGAGGCACGAATACCTCGCACGGGGACCAATGTAACTTGTAGGAACTGACCGCGTAGTCTCGAGTCTCCCGATTTGAGAGTATGGCGACTTAAAAATAGGCCGTTAAAGGGTGAAAACCCAAACCAGCCCCCAAATGACCCCGTAGGAGGCACGAACCCCTCGCACAAGACCAATGTAACTTGTAGGAACTGACCGCGTAGTCCCGGGTCTCCCGATTTGGGAGTATGACGATAATTTGCAAAAATCACACTTAGAATTAAAAACAGGCCGTTAAAGGGTGAAAAACCAAACCAGCTACCAAACGAACCCGTAGGAGGCACGAACACCTCACACGGGAGCAATGTAACTTGTAGGAACTGACCACGTAGTCCCGGGTCTCCCAGTTTTTAAGTATGACGATAATTTACAAAAGACACACTTAACTTAAAAACAAGCCGTTAAAGCGTAAAAACCCAAATCAGCGAACACCTCGCACGGGACCAATGTAACTTGTAGGAACTGACCACGTAGTCCCGGGTCTCCCGGTTTGAGAGTATGGCGATAATTTGTAAAAATCACACTTAGACTTAAAAACAGGCCGTTAAAGGGTGAAAACCCAAACCATCCCCCAAACGGCCCCGTAAGAGGCACGAACACCTCGCACGGGACCAATGTAACTTGTAGGAACTGACCGCGTAGTTCCGGGTCTCCCGGTTTGAGAGTATGGCGATAATTTGTAAAAATCACACTTAGACTTAAAAACAGGTCGTTAAAGGGTGAAAACACAAACCAACCCCCAAACCACCCCGTAGGCGGCACGAATACCTCGCACGGGACCAATGTAACTTGTAGGAACTGACCGCGTAGTCCCGGGTCTTCCAATTTGAGAGTATGACAATAATTTGTAAAAATCACACTTAGACTTAAAAACAGGTCGTTAAAGGGTGATAACCCAAACCAGCCACCAAACGACCCCTTAGGAGGCACGAACACCTCGGACGGGACCAATGTAACTTGTAGGAACTGACCGCGTAGTCCCGGGTCTCCCGGTTTAAGAGTATGACGATAATTTGCAAAAAACACAGTTAGACTTAAAAATAAGCCGTTAAAGGGTGAAAACCCAAACCAGCTACCAACCAACCCCGTAGGAGGCACGGACACCTTGTACGGGACCAATGTAACTTATAGGAATTGACCGTGTAGACTCGGGTCTCCTAGTTTGAGAGTATGATGATAATTTGCAAAAAATACACTTAGACTTACAAACAAGCCGTAAAAGGGTGAAAACGCAAATCAGCCACCAAACGACCCCGTAGGAGGCACGAACACCTTGCACGGGACTAATGTAACTTGTAGAAAATGATCACATAGTCCCGAGTCTCCGGTTTGATAGTATGGAGACATAAAAATAGGCTGTTAAAGGGTGAAAACCCAAACCATCCCCCAAACGACCCAGTAGGAGGCACGAACACCTCCCACGGGACCAATGTAACTTATAGGAACTGACCGTATAGTCCTGGGTCTCCTGATTTGAGAGTATGATGATAATTTGCAAAAATCACACTTAGACTTAAAAACAGACGGCTAAAGGGTGAAAACCCAAATCAGCCACCAAACGACCCCGTAAGAGGCATGAACACCTCGCACGGGACCAATGTAACTTGTAGGAACTGACCGCGTAGTTTCGAGTCTCCCGGTTTGAGAGTATGGCGACTTAAAAATAGGTAGTTAACGGGTGAAAACCCAAACCAACCCCCAAATGACCCCTTAGGAGGCACGAACACCTCGCACGGGACCAATGTAACTTGTAGGAACTGATCGCGTAGTCTCGAGTATCCCGATTTGAGAGTGCGATGAAAATTTACAAAAATCACAATAGACTTAAAAACAGGCCGTTAAAAGGTGAAAACCCAAACCAGCCACCAAACGACCCCGTAGGAGACACGAACACCTCACACGGGAGCAATGTAACTTGTAGGAACTGACCACGTAGTCCCGGGTCTCCCGATTTTTGAGTATGACGATAATTTACAAAAAAACACACTTAACTTAAAAACAAGTCGTTAAAGGGTAAAAACCCAAATTAGCCACCAAACGACCACGTCAGAGGTACGAACACCTTGCACGGGACCAATGTAACTTGTAGGAACTGACCGCGTAATCCAGGGCCTCCCGGTTTGAGAGTATGGCGATAATTTGTAATAATCACACTTAGATTAAAAAATAGGCCGTTAAAGGGTGAAAACCTAAACCAACCCCCAAACGGCCCCGTAAGAGGCACGAACACCTCGCACGGGACCAATGTAACTTGTAGGAACTGACCGCGTAGTTCTGTAGTTCCGGGTCTCCCGGTTTGAGAGTATGGCGATAATTTGAAAAAATCAGAATTAGACTTAAAAACATGCCGTTAAAGGGTGAAAAGCCAAACCAACCCCCAAACCACCCCGTAGGAGGCATGAATACCGCGCACGGGACCAATGTAACTCGTACGAACTAACCGCGTAGTCCCAGGTCTCCCGATTTGAGAGTATGACGATAATTTGCAAAAATCACACTTACACTTAAAAACAGGTCGTTAAAGGGTGATAACCCAAACCAGCCCCCAAAGGAGCCTTAGGAGGCACGAACACCTCGCACGGGACCAATGTACCTTGTAGGACTGACCGCGTAGTCCCGGGTCTCCCGATTTTAGAGTATGACGATAATTTGCAAAAAACACACTCATACTTAAAAACAGGTCATTAAAGGCTGATAACCCAAACCAGCCCCCAAACGACCTCTTAGGAGGCACGAACACCTCGCACGGGACCAATGTAACTTGTAGGAACTGACCGCGTAGTCTCGGGTATCTCGGTTTAAGAGTATGACGATAATTTGAAAAAAACACACTTAGACTTAAAAACAAGTCATTAAAGGGTGAAAACCCAAACGAGCCACCAAATAACCCCGTAGGCGGCACGAACACCTCGCACGGGACCAATGTAACTTATAGGAACTGATCGCATAGTCCTAGGTCTCCTGATTTGAGAGTATGACGATAATTTGAAAAACTTACACTTACACTTAAAAACAGACGGCTAAAGGGTGAAAACTCAAATCAGCCACCAAACGACCCCGTAGGAGGCAAGAACACCTCGCACGAGACCAATGTAACTTGTAGGAACTGACCGCGTAGTTTCGAGTCTCCCGGTTTGAGAGTATAGCGACTTAAAAACAGGTAGTTAAAGGGTGAAAACCCAAACCAGCCCCGAAACGACCCCGTAGGAGGAACGAACACCTCGCACGGGACCAATGTAACTTGTAGGAACTGATCGCGTAGTCTCGGGTCTCCCGATTTGAGAGTGTGACGAAAATTTGCAAAAATCACAATAGACTTAAAAACAGGCCGTTAAAGGGTGAAAACCCAAACCAGCCACCAAACGACCCCGTAGGAGACACGAACACCTCACACGGGAGCAATGTAACTTGTAGGAACTGACCACGTAGTCTCGGGTCTCCCGGTTATTAAGTATGACGATAATTTACAAAAAACACACTTAACTTAAAGACAAGCCGTTAAAGGGTAAAAACCCAAATTAGCCACCAAACGAGCACGTCAGAGGCACGAACACCTCGCACGGGACCGATGTAACTTGTAGGAACTGACCGCGTAATCTCGGGCCTCCCGGTTTGAGAGTATGGCGATAATTTGTAATAATCTCACTTAGACTTAAAAATAGGCCGTTAAAGGGTGAAAACCCAAACCAACCCCCAAACGGCCCCGTAAGAGGCACGAACACCTCGCACGGGACCAATGTAACTTATAGGAACTGACCGTGTAGTTCTGTAGTTCCGGGTCTCCCGGTTTGAGAGTATGGAGATAATTTGTAAAAATAAAACTTAGACTTGAAAACATGCCGTTAAAGGGTGAAAAGCCAAACCAACCCCCAAGCCACCTCGTAGGAGGCACGAATACCTCGCACGGGACCAATGTAACTCGTAGGAACTAACCGCGTAGTCCCAGGTCTCCCGATTTGTGAGTATGACGATAATTTGCAAAAATCACACTTACACTTAAAAACAGGTCGTTAAAGGGTGATAACCCAAACCAACCCCCAAAGGAGCCTTAGGAGGCACGAACACCTCGCACGGGACCAATGTAACTTGTAGGAACTGACCGCGTAGTCCCGGGTCTCCCGATTTTAGAGTATGACGATAATTTGCAAAAATCACACACAGACTTAAAAATAAGTCGTTAAAGGCTGATTACCCAAACCAGCGCCCAAACGACCCCTTAGGAGGCACGAACACCTCGCACGGGACCAATGTAACTTGTAGGAACTGACCGCGTAGTCTCGGGTCTCTCGGTTTAAGAGAATGACGATAATTTTGCAAAAAACACACTTAGACTTAAAAACTAGCCGTTAAAGGGTGAAAACCCAAACGAGCCACCAAATAACCCCGTAGGAGGCACGAACACCTCGCACGGGACCAATGTAACTTTTAGGAACTGACCGCGTAGTTTCGGGTCTCCCGATTTGAGAGTATGATGATAATTTGCAAAAATCACACTTAGACTTAAAAATACGCCGTTAAAGGGTGAAAACCCAAACCAGCCACCAAACGACCCCGTAGGAGGCACGAAGACCTCGCACGGGAGCAATGTAACTTTTAGGAACTGACCGCGTTGTCCCGGGTCTTCCGGTTTGAGAGTATGGAGATAATCTTTAAAAATCACACTTACAAATAAAAACAGGCCGTTAAAGGTTAAAAACCCAAACCAGCCACTAAATAATCCCGTAGGAGGCACGAACACCGCGCACGGGACTAATGTAACTTGTAGGAACTAACCGCGTTGTCCCGGGTCTCCCGGTTTGGGAGTATGACGATAATTTGCAAAAATCACACCTAGACTTAAAAACAGGCCGTTGAAGGGTGAAAACCCGAACCAGCCCCCAAACGACCCTGTAGGAGGCACGAACACCTCGCACGGGACCAATGTAACTTGTAGGAACTGACCGCGTAGTCCCGGGTCTCCCGATTTTAGAGTATGACGATAATTTGCAAAAATCACACACAGACTTAAAAACAAGTCGTTAAAGGCTGATAACCCAAACCAGCCCCCAAACGACCCCTTATGAGGCACGAACACCTCGCACGGGACCAATGTAACTTGTAGGAACTGACCGCGTAGTCTCGGGTCTCTCGGTTTAAGAGTATGACGATAATTTTGCAAAAAACACACTTAGACTTAAAAACTAGCCGTTAAAGGGTGAAAACCCAAACGAGCCACCAAATAACCCCGTAGGAGGCACGAACACCTCGCACGGGACCAATGTAACTTATAGGAACTAACCGCATAGTCTTGGGTTTCCCGATTTGAGAGTATGACGATAATTTGTAAAAATCACACTTAGACTTAAAAACAGACGGCTAAATTGTGAAAACCCAAATCAACCACCAAACGACCCCGTAGGAGGCACGAACACCTCGCATGGGACCAATATAACTTATAGGAACTGATCGCGTAGTCCCGTGTCTCCCGGTTTGAGAGTATGGCGACTTAAAAAGAGGCCGTTAACGGGTAAAAACCCAAACCAGCCACCAAACGACCCCGTAGGAGGCACGAAGACCTCGCACGGGAGCAATGTAACTTTTAGGAACTGACCGCGTTGTCCCGGGTCTTCCGGTTTGAGAGTATGGAGATAATCTTTAAAAATCACACTTACAAATAAAAACAGGCCGTTAAAGGTTAAAAACCCAAACCAGCCACTAAATAATCCCGTAGGAGGCACGAACACCGCGCACGGGACTAATGTAACTTGTAGAAACTAACCGCGTTGTCCCGGGTCTCCCGGTTTGGGAGTATGATGATAATTTGCAAAAATCGCACTTAGACTTAAAAACAGGCCGTTGAAGGGTGAAAACCCGAACCAGCCCCCAAACGACCCTGTAGGAGGCACGAACACCTCGCACGGGACCAATGTAACTTGTAGGAACTGACCGCGTAGTCCCGGGTCTCCCGATTTTAGAGTATGACGATAATTTGCAAAAATCACACACAGACTTAAAAACAAGTCGTTAAAGGCTGATAACCCAAACCAGCCCCCAAACGACCCCTTATGAGGCACGAACACCTCGCACGGGACCAATGTAACTTGTAGGAACTGACCGCGTAGTCTCGGGTCTCTCGGTTTAAGAGTATGACGATAATTTTGCAAAAAACACACTTAGACTTAAAAACTAGCCGTTAAAGGGTGAAAACCCAAACGAGCCACCAAATAACCCCGTAGGAGGCACGAACACCTCGCACGGGACCAATGTAACTTATAGGAACTAACCGCATAGTCCTGGGTTTCCCGATTTGAGAGTATGACGATAATTTGTAAAAATCACACTTAGACTTAAAAACAGACGGCTAAAGGGTGAAAACCCAAATTAACCACCAAACGACCCCGTAGGAGGCACGAACACCTCGCATGGGACCAATATAACTTATAGGAACTGATCGCGTAGTCCCGTGTCTCCCGGTTTGAGAGTATGGCGACTTAAAAAGAGGCCGTTAACGGGTAAAAACCCAAACCAACCCCCAAACGACCCCGTAAGAGGCACGAACACCTCGCACGGGACCAATGTAACTTATAGGAACTGACCGCAGAGTCCCGGGTCTCCCGATTTGAGAGTATGTCGATAATTTACAAAAATCACACTTAGACTTAAAAACAGGCCGTTAAAGGGTGAAAACCCAAAACCAGACACCAAACGACCCCGTAGGAGGCACGAACACCTCACACGGGAGCAACGTAACTTGTAGGAACTAACCAAGTAGTCCCGGGTCTCCCGATTTTTGAGTATGACGATAATTTACAAAAAACACACTTAACTTAAAACGAAACCGTTAAAGGGTAAAAACCCAAATTACCCACCAAACGACCACGTCAGAGGCACGAAAACCTCGCACGGGACAAATCTAACTTGCAGGAACTGACCGCGCAGTCCCAGGTCTCCCGGTTTGAGAGTATGGCGATAATTTGTAAAAATCGCACTTAGACTTAAAAACATGCCGTTAAAGGGTGAAAACACAAACCAGCCCCCAAAACGGCCCCGTAAGAGGCATGAACACTTCGCACGGTACCAATGTAACTTGTAGGAACTGACCGCGTAGTTCCGGGTCTCCCGATTTGAGAGTATGGCTATAATTTGTAAAAATCACACTTAGACTTAAAAACAGGCCGCTAAAGGGGAAAAGCACAAACCAACCCCCAAACAACTCCGTAGGAGGCACGAATACCTCGCACGGGACCAGTGTAACTTGTAGCAACTGACCGCGTAGTGCCGGGTCTCCCGATTTGAGAGTATGACGATAATTTGCAAAAATCACACTTAGACATAAAAACAGGTCGTTAAAGGGTGACAACCCAAACCAGCCCCCAAACGACCCTATAGGAGGCACGAACACCTCGCATGGGACCAATGTAACTTTTAGGAACTGACCGCGTAGTTTCGGGTCTCCCGATTTGAGAGTATGACGATAATTTGTAAAAATCACACTTAGATTCAAAAATTGGCCGTTAAGGGTGAAAACCCGAACCAGCCCCCAAACGACCCCGTAGGAGGCACGAACACCTTGCACGGGATCAATGTAACTTGTAGGAACTGACCGCGTAGTCCCGGGTCTCCCGGTTTGAGAGTATGGCGATAATTTGTAAAAATCACACTTAGACTTAAAAATAGGCCGTTAAAGGGGGAAAACACAAACCAACCCCCAAACAAACCCGTAGGAGGCATGAATACCTCGCACGGGACCAGTGTAACTTGTAGGAACTGACCGCGTAGTCCCGGGTCTCCCGATTTGAGAGTATGACGATAATTTGTAAAAATCACACTTATACTTAAAAACAAGTCGTTAAAGGGTGACAACCCAAACCAGCCCCCAAACGACGCTGTAGGAGGCATGAACACCTCGCACGGGACCAATGCAATTTTTAGGAACTGACCGCGTAGTTTCGGGTCTCCCGGTTTGAGAGTATGGCGATAATTTGCAAATATCACACTTAGACTTAAAAATTGGCCGTAAAAGGGTGAAAACCCGAACCAACCACCTAACGACCCCATAGGAGGCACGAACACTTCACACGGGACCAATGTAACTTGGAAGAACTGACCGCGTAGTCCTGGGTCCCCCAGTTTGAGAGTATGACGATAATTTACCAATATCACACTTAGACTTAAAAACAGGCCGTTAAAGGTTAAAAACCCAAACCAGCCCACAAACGACCCCGTAGGAGGCACGAACACCTCGCATGGGACCAAAGTAACTTGTAGGAACTGACCGCATAATCCCGGGTCTCCCAGTTTGAGAATATGATGATAATTTAAAAAAATCACACTTAGAATTAAAAACAGGCCGTTAAAGGGTAAAAACCTGAACCAGCCCCCAAACGACCCCGTAGGAGGCACAAACACTTCGCACGGGACCAATGTAACTTATAGGAACTGACCGCATAGTCCCGGGTCTCCCAGTTTGAGAGTATGATGATAATTTTAAAAAATCACACTTAGAATTAAAAACAAGCCGTTAAAGGGTAAAAACCTGAACCAACCCCCAAACGACCCCGTAGGAGGCACAAACACTTCGCACGGGACCAATGTAACTTATAGGAACTGGCCGCGTAGTCCCGGGTCTCCCAGTTTGAGAGTATGATGATAATTTGCAAAAAACATACTTAGACTTAAAAACAGGCCGTTAAAGGGGGGAAATCCAAACCAGCCGCCAAACAACCCCGTAGGAGGCACGAACACCTCGCACGGGACCAATGTAACTTGTAGGAACTGACCGCGTATTACATGGTCTCCTGGTTTGAGAGTATGGCGATAATTTGCTAAAATCACACTTAGACTTAAAAAGAGGACGTTAAAGGGAGAAAACCCGAACCAGCCACCAAACGACCTCGTAGGAGGCACGAACACCTCGCACGGGACCAATGTAACTTGAAGGAACTGACCGCGTAGTCCCGGGTCTCCCGATTTGAGAGTATGACGATAATTTGCAAAAATCACACTTAGACTTAAAAACAGGTCGTTAAAGGGTGATAACCCAAACCAGCCCCCAAACGACCCCTTAGGAGGCACGAACACCTGGCACGGGACCTATGTAACTTGTAGGAACTGACCGCGTAGTCCCGGGTCTCCCAGTTTTAGAGTATGATGATAATTTGCAAAAATCACACTTAGACTTAAAAACAGGCCGTTAAAGGGTGAAAACCCAAACCAGCCACCAAACGACCCTGTAGGAGACACAAACACCTCGCACGGGACTAATGTAACTTTTAGGAACTGACCGCGTAGTTTCGGGTCTCCCGGTTTGAGAGTAAGACGATAATTTGCAAATATCACACTTAGACTTAGAAATTGGCCGTTAAAGGGTGAAAACCCGAACCAACCACCTAACGACCCCGTAGGAGGCACGAACACTTCACACGGGACCAATGTAACTTGGAAGAACTGACCGCGTAGTCCTGGGTCCCCCAGTTTGAGAGTATGACGATAATTTACCAATATCACACTTAGACTTAAAAACAGGCCGTTAAAGGTTAAAAACCCAAACCAGCCCACAAACGACCCCGTAGGAGGCACGAACACCTCCCACGGGACCAATGTAACTTGTAGGAACTGACCGCATAATCCCGGGTCTCCCAGTTTGAGAGTATGATGATAATTTAAAAAAATCACACTTAGAATTAAAAACAGGCCGTTAAAGGGTAAAAACCTGAACCAACCCCCAAACGACCCCGTAGGAGGCACAAACACTTCGCACGGGACCAATGTAACTTATAGGAACTGACCGCATAGTCCCGGGTCTCCCAGTTTGAGAGTATGATGATAATTTAAAAAAATCACACTTAGAATTAAAAATAGGCCGTTAAAGGGTAAAAACCTGAACCAGCCCCCAAACGACCCCGTAGGAGGCACAAACACTTCGCACGGGACCAATGTAACTTATAGGAACTGGCCGCGTAGTCCCGGGTCTCCCGGTTTGAGAGTATGATGATAATTTGAAAAAAACATACTTAGACTTAAAAACAGGCCGTTAAAGTGTGAAAACCCAAATCGGCCACAAAATAACCCCGTAGGAGGCACGAACACCTCGCACGGGACCAATGTAACTTATAGGAACTGAATGCGTAGTCCCGGGTCTCCCGGTTTGAGAGTATGACGATAATTTGCAAAAATCACACATAGACTTAAAAACAGGCCGTTAAAGGGTGAAAATCCAAACCAATCACCTAACGACCCCGTAGGAGGCACAAACTCTTCACACGGGACGGATGTAACTTGTAAAAACTGACCGTGTAGTCCTGGGTCCCCCAGTTTGAGAGTATGATGATAATTTACAAATATCACACTTAGACTTAAAATCAGGCCGTTAAAGGTTAAAAACCCAAACTAGCCGACAAACGAGCCCGTAGGAGGCACGAACACCTCGCACGGGACCAATGTAACTTGTAGGAACTGACCGCATAGTCCCGGGTCTCCCAGTTTGAGAGTATGATGATAATTTAAAAAAATAACACTTAGAATTAAAAACAGGCCGTTAAAGGGTAAAAACTTGAACCAGCCCCCAAACGACCCCGTAGGAGGCACAAACACTTCGCACGGGACCAATGTAACTTATAGGAACTGACCGCATAGTCCCGGGTCTCCCGGTTTGAGAGTATGATGATAATTTGCAAAAAACATACTTAGACTTAAAAACAGGCCGTTAAAGGGTGAAAACCCAAATCGGCCACCAAATAACCCCGTAGGAGGCACGAACACCTCGCACGGGAGCAATGTAACTTATAGGAACTGAATGCGTAGTCCCGGGTCTCCCGGTTTGAGAGTATGACGATAATTTGCAAAAATCACACCTAGACTTAAAAACAGGCCGTTAAAGGGTGAAAATCCAAACCAACCACCTAACGACCCCGTAGGAGGCACAAACACTTCACACGGGACCAATGTAACTTGTAAGAACTGACCGCGTAGTCCTGGGTCCCCCAGTTTGAGAGTATGACGATAATTTACAAATATCACACTTAGACTTAAAAACAGGCCGTTAAAGGGTGATAACCCAAACCAGCCCCCAAACGACCCCTTAGGAGGCACGAACACCTGGCACGGGACCTATGTAACTTGTAGGAACTGACCGCGTAGTCCCGGGTCTCCCAGTTTTAGAGTATGACGATAATTTGCAAAAATCACACTTAGACTTAAAAACAGGCCGTTAAAGGGTGAAAACCCAAACCAGCCACCAAACGACCCTGTAGGAGACACAAACACCTCGCACGGGAGCAATGTAACTTTTAGGAACTGACCGCGTAGTTTCGGGTCTCCCGGCTTGAGAGTATGATGATAATTTGCAAATATCACACTTAGACTTAAAAATTGGCCGTTAAAGGGTGAAAACCCGAACCAACCACCTAACGACCCCGTAGGAGGCACGAACACTTCACACGAGACCAATGTAACTTGGAAGAACTGACCGCGTAGTCCTGAGTCCCCCAGTTTGAGAGTATGACGATAATTTACCAATATCACACTTAGACTTAAAAACAGGCCGTTAAAGGTTAAAAACCCAAACCAGCCCACAAACGATCCCGTAGGAGGCACGAACACCTCGCACGGGACTAATGTAACTTGTAGGAACTGACCGCATAATCCCGGGTCTCCCAGTTTGAGAGTATGATGATAATTTAAAAAAATAACACTTAGAATTAAAAACAGGCCGTTAAAGGGTAAAAACCTGAACCAGCCCCCAAACGACCCCGTAGGAGGCACAAACACTTCGCACGGGACCAATGTAATTTATAGGAACTGGCCGCGTAGTCCCGGGTCTCCCGGTTTGAGAGTATGACGATAATTTGCAAAAATCACACATAGACTTAAAAACAGGCCGTTAAAGGGTGAAAATCCAAACCAATCACCTAACGACCCCGTAGGAGGCACAAACTCTTCACACGGGACCAATGTAACTTGTAAGAACTGACCGTGTAGTCCTGGGTCCCCCAGTTTGAGAGTATGATGATAATTTACAAATATCACACTTAGACTTAAAATCAGGCCGTTAAAGGTTAAAAACCCAAACCAGCCGACAAACGAGCCCGTAGGAGGCACGAACACCTCACACGGGACCAATGTAACTTGTAGGAACTGACCGCATAGTCCCGGGTCTCCCAGTTTGACAGTATGACGATAATTTAAAAAAATAACACTTAGAATTAAAAACAGGCCGTTAAAGGGTAAAAACCTGAACCAGCCCCCAAACGACCCCGTAGGAGGCACAAACACTTCGCACGGGACCAATGTAACTTATAGGAACTGACCGCATAGTCCCGGGTCTCCCGGTTTGAGAGTATGATGATAATTTGCAAAAAACATACTTAGACTTAAAAACAGGCCGTTAAAGGGTGAAAACCCAAATAGGCCACCAAATAACCCCGTAGGAGGCACGAACACCTCGCACGGGAGCAATGTAACTTATAGGAACTGAATGCGTAGTCCCGGGTCTCCCGGTTTGAGAGTATGACGATAATTTGCAAAAATCACACCTAGACTTAAAAACAGGCCGTTAAAGGGTGAAAATCCAAACCAACCACCTAACGACCCCGTAGGAGGCACAAACACTTCACACGGGACCAATGTAACTTGTAAGAACTGACCGCGTAGTCCTGGGTCCCCCAGTTTGAGAGTATGACGATAATTTACAAATATCACACTTAGACTTAAAAACAGGCCGTTAAAGGGTGATAACCCAAACCAGCCCCCAAACGACCCCTTAGGAGGCACGAACACCTAGCACGGGACCTTTGTAACTTGTAGGAACTGACCGCGTAGTCCCGGGTCTCCCAGTTTTAGAGTATGACGATAATTTGCAAAAATCACACTTAGACTTAAAAACAGGCCGTTAAAGGGTGAAAACCCAAACCAGCCACCAAACGACCCTGTAGGAGACACAAACACCTCGCACGGGAGCAATGTAACTTTTAGGAACTGACCGCGTAGTTTCGGGTCTCCCGGCTTGAGAGTATGATGATAATTTGCAAATATCACACTTAGACTTAAAAATTGGCCGTTAAAGGGTGAAAACCCGAACCAACCACCTAACGACCCCGTAGGAGGCACGAACACTTCACACGAGACCAATGTAACTTGGAAGAACTGACCGCGTAGTCCTGAGTCCCCCAGTTTGAGAGTATGACGATAATTTACCAATATCACACTTAGACTTAAAAACAGGCCGTTAAAGGTTAAAAACCCAAACCAGCCCACAAACGACCCCGTAGGAGGCACGAACACCTCGCACGGGACTAATGTAACTTGTAGGAACTGACCGCATAATCCCGGGTCTCCCAGTTTGAGAGTATGATGATAATTTAAAAAAATAACACTTAGAATTAAAAACAGGCCGTTAAAGGGTAAAAACCTGAACCAGCCCCCAAACGACCCCGTAGGAGGCACAAACACTTCGCACGGGACCAATGTAATTTATAGGAACTGGCCGCGTAGTCCCGGGTCTCCCGGTTTGAGAGTATGACGATAATTTGCAAAAATCACACATAGACTTAAAAACAGGCCGTTAAAGGGTAAAAACCTGAACCAGCCCCCAAACGACCCCGTAGGAGGCACAAACACTTCGCACGGGACCAATGTAACTTATAGGAACTGGCCGCGTAGTCCCGGGTCTCCCGGTTTGAGAGTATGATGATAATTTGCAAAAAACATACTTAGACTTAAAAACAGGCCGTTAAAGGGTGAAAACCCAAATCGGCCACCAAATAACCCCGTAGGAGGCATGAAACACCTCGCACGGGACCAATGTAACTTATAGGAACTGAATATGTAGTCCCGGGTCTCCCGGTTTGAGAGTATGACGATAATTTGCAAAAATCACACTTAGACTTAAAAACAGGCCGTTAAAGGGTGAAAATCCAAACCAACCACCTAACGACCCCGTAGGAGGCACAAACACTTCACACGGGACCAATGTAACTTGTAAGAACTGACCGTGTAGTCCTGGGTCCCCCAGTTTGAGAGTATGACGATAATTTACAAATATCACACTTAGACTTAAAATCAGGCCGTTAAAGGTTAAAAACCCAAACCAGCCGACAAACGAGCCCGTAGGAGGCACGAACACCTCGCACGGGACTAATGTAACTTGTAGGAACTGACCGCATAGTCCCGGGTCTCCTAGTTTGAGAGTATGATGATAATTTAAAAAAATCACACTTAGAATTAAAAACAGGCCGTTAAAGGGTAAAAACCTGAACCAGCCCCCAAACGACCCCGTAGGAGCCACAAACACTTCGCACGGGACCATTGTAATTTATAGGAACTGGCCGCGTAGTCCCGGGTCTCCCGGTTTGAGAGTATGATGATAATTTGCAAAAAACATACTTAGACTTAAAAACAGGCCGTTAAAGGGTGAAAACCCAAATCGGCCACCAAATAACCCCGTAGGAGGCACGAACACCTCGCACGGGATCAATGTAACTTATAGGAACTGAATGCGTAGTCCCGGGTCTCCCGGTTTGAGAGTATGACGATAATTTCAAAAATCACACCTAGACTTAAAAACAGGCCGTTAAAGGGTGAAAATCCAAACCAACCACCTAACGACCCCGTAGGAGGCACAAACACTTCACACGGGACCAATGTAACTTGGAAGAATTGACCGCGTAGTCCTGGGTCCCCCAGTTTGAGAGTATGACGATAATTTAATAATATCACACTAAGACTTAAAAACAGGCCGTTAAAGGGTGATAACCCAAACCAGCCCCCAAACGACCCCTTAGGAGGCACGAACACCTGGCACGGGACCTATGTAACTTGTAGGAACTGACCGCGTAGTCCCGGGTCTCCCAGTTTTAGAGTATGACGATAATTTGCAAAAATCACACTTAGACTTAAAAACATGCCGTTAAAGGGTGAAAACCCAAACCAGCCACCAAACGACCCTGTAGGAGACACAAACACCTCGCACGGGAGCAATGTAACTTTTAGGAACTGACCGCGTAGTTTCGGGTCTCCCGGCTTGAGAGTATGATGATAATTTGCAAATATCACACTTAGACTTAAAAATTGGCCGTTAAAGGGTGAAAACCCGAACCAACCACCTAACGACCCCGTAGGAGGCACGAACACTTCACACGGGACCAATGTAACTTGGAAGAACTGACCGCGTAGTCCTGAGTCCCCCAGTTTGAGAGTATGATGATAATTTACCAATATCACACTTAGACTTAAAAACAGACCGTTAAAGGTTAAAAACCCAAACCATCCCACAAACGACCCCGTAGGAGGCACGAACACCTCGCACGGGACCAATGTAACTTGTAGGAACTGACCGCATAATCCCGGGTCTCCCAGTTTGAGAGTATGATGATAATTTAAAAAAATCACACTTAGAATTAAAAACAGGCCGTTAAAGGGTAAAAACCTGAACCAGCCCACAAACGACCCCATAGGAGGCACAAACACTTCGCACGGGACCAATGTAACTTATAGGAACTGACCGCATAGTCCCGGGTCTCCCAGTTTGAGAGTATGATGATAATTTAAAAAAATCACACTTAGAATTAAAAACAGGCCGTTAAAGGGTAAAAACCTGAACCAGCCCCCAAACGACCCCGTAGGAGGCACAAACACTTCGCACGGGACCAATGTAACTTATAGGAACTGGCCGCGTAGTCCCGGGTCTCCCGGTTTGAGAGTATGATGATAATTTGCAAAAAACATACTTAGACTTTAAAACAGGCCGTTAAAGGGTGAAAACCCAAATCGGCCACCAACTAACCCCGTAGGAGGCACGAACACCTCGCACGGGACCAATGTAACTTATAGGAACTGAATGCGTAGTCTCGGGTCTCCCGGTTTGAGAGTATGACGATAATTTGCAAAAATCACACTTAGACTTAAAAACAGGCCGTTAAAGGGTGAAAATCCAAACCAACCACCTAACGACCCCGTAGGAGGCATAAACACTTCACACGGGACCAATGTAACTTGTAAGAACTAACCGTGTAGTCCTGGGTCCCCCAGTTTGAGAGTATGACGATAATTTACAAATATCACACTTAGACTTAAAATCAGGCCGTTAAAGGTTAAAAACCCAAACCAGCCGACAAACGAGCCCGTAGGAGGCACGAACACCTCGCACGGGACCAATGTAACTTGTAGGAACTGACCGCATAGTCCCGGGTCTCCCAGTTTGAGAGTATGATGATAATTTAAAAAAATAACACTTAGAATTAAAAACAGGTCGTTAAAGGGTAAAAACCTGAACCAGCCCCCAAACGACCCCGTAGGAGGCACAAACACTTCGCACGGGACCAATGTAATTTATAGGAACTGGCCGCGTAGTTCCGGGTCTCCAGGTTTGAGAGTATGATGATAATTTGCAAAAAACATACTTAGACTTAAAAACAGGCCGTTAAAGGGTGAAAACCCAAATCGGCCACCAAATAACCCCGTAGGAGGCACGAACACCTCGCACGGGATCAATGTAACTTATAGGAACTGAATGCGTAGTCCCGGGTCTCCCGGTTTTAGAGTATGACGATAATTTGCAAAAATCACACTTAGACTTAAAAACAGGCCGTTAAAGGGTGAAAATCCAAACCAACCAGCTAACGACCCCGTAGGAGGCACAAACACTTCACACGGGACCAATGTAACCTGTAAGAACTGACCGCGTAGTCCTGAGTCCCCCAGTTTGAGAGTATGACAATAATTTACAAATATCACACTTAGACTTAAAAATAGGCCGTTAAAGGTTAAAAACCCAAACCAGCCCACAAACGAGCCCGTAGGAGGCACGAACACCTCGCACGGGACCAATGTAACTTGTAGGAACTGACCGCATAGTCCTGGGTCTCCCAGTTTGAGAGTATGATGATAATTTAAAAAAATCACACTTAGAATTAAAAACAGGCCGTTAAAGGGTAAAAACCTGAACCAGCCCCCAAACGACCCCATAGGAGGCACAAACACTTCGCACAGGACCAATGTAATTTATAGGAACTGGCCGCGTAATCCCGGGTCTCCCGATTTGAGAGTATGATGATAATTTGCAAAAAACATACTTAGACTTAAAAACAGGCCGTTAAAGGGTGAAAACCCAAACCGGCCACCAAATAACCCCGTAGGAGGCACGAACACCTCGCACGGGACCAATGTAACTTATAGGAACTGAAAGCGTAGTCCCGGGTCTCCCGGTTTGAGAGTATGATGATAATTTGCAAAAATCACACTTGGACTTAAAAACAGGCCGTTAAAGGGTGAAAATCCAAACCAGCCACCTAACGACCCCGTAGGAGGCACGAACACTTCACACGGGACCAATGTAACTTGTAAGAACTGACCGCGTAGTCCTGGGTCCCCCAGTTTGAGAGTATGACGATAATTTACAAATATCACACTTAGACTTAAAAACAGGCCGTTAAAGGTTAAAATCCGAAACCAGCCACCAAATAATCTCGTAGGAGGCACGAACACCTCGCACGGGACCAATGTAACTTGTAGGAACTGAATGCGTAATCCCGAGTCTCCCGGTTTGAGAGTATGACGATAATTTGCAAAAATCGCACTTAGACTTAAAAACAGGCCGTTAAAGGGTGAAAACTCGAACCAGCCCCCAAACGACTCCGTAGGAGCCACGAACACCTCGCACGAGACTAATGTAACTTGTAGGAATGGACCGCGTGGTCCCGGGTCTCCCGGTTTGAGAGTATGACGATAATTTGTAAAAAGAACACTTAGACTTAAAAATAGGCCGTTAAAGGGTGAAAATCAAAACCAGCCACCAAACAACCCCATAGGAGGCACGAACACCTCGTACGGGACCAATGTAACTTGTAGTAACTGACCCCGTAGTCCTGGGTCTCCCGATTTGAGAGTATGACGAGAATTTGCAAAAATCACACTTAGACTTAAAAAGAGGCCGTTAAAGGGTAAAAACCTAAACCAGCCACCAAACGACCCCGTAGGAGGCACGATGACCTCGCACTGGACCAATGTAACTTGTAAGAACTGACCGTGTTGTCTCGGGTCTCCCGGTTTGAGAGTATGGCGATAATTTACAAAAATCACACTTAGACTTAAAAACAGGCCGTTAAAGGTTAAAAACCCAAACCAGCCACCAAATAATCCCGTAGGAGGCACGAACACCTCGTACGGGACCAATGTAACTTGAAGGAACTCACTGCGTACTCTCGGGTCTCCCGGTTTGAGAGTATGACGATAATTTGTAAAAATCACACTTAGAATTAAATAACAGGCCGTTAAAGGGTGAAAACCCGAACCAGCCCCCAAACGACCCCGTAGGAGGCACGAACCCCTCGCACGGGATCAATGTAACTTGTAGGAACTGACCTCGTAGTCTCGGGTCTCCCGGTTTGAGAGTATGAGGATAATTTGTAAAAAACACCGTTAGACTTAAAAACAGGCCGTTAAAGGGTGAAAACCCAAACCAACCACCAAACGAGCCCGTAGGAGGCACGAACACCTCGTACGGGACCAATGTAACTTGTAGGAACTGACCGCGTAGTGCTGGGTCTCCCGGTTTGAGGGTATGACGATAATTTGCAAAAATCACACTTAGACTTAAAAACAGGCTGTTAAAGGGTGAAAATCCAAACCAGCCACCAAACGACCCCGTAGAAGGCACGAACACCTCGTACAGGACTAATGTAACTTGTAGGAACTGACCGCGTAGTCCCGGGTCTTTCGGTTTTAGAGTATGATGATAATTTGCAAAAATCACACATAGACATAAAAACAGGACGTTAAAGGTTAAAAACCCAAACCAGCCCCCAAACGACCCCGTAGGAGGTACGAACACCTCGCACGGGACCAATGTAACTTGTAGGAACTGACCGCATAGTCTCGGGTCTCCCGGTTTGAGAGTATGACAATAATTAGCAAAAATCACACTTAGACTTAAAAACAGGCCGTTAAAGGGTGAAAACCCAAACCAACCACCCAACGACCCCATAGGAGGCACGAACACCTCGCGCGGGACCAATGTAAATTGTAAGAACTGACCGCGTAGTCCCGGGTCTCCCGTTTTGAGAGTATGACGATAATTTGCAAAAATCACACTTAGACTTAAAAACAGGCCATTAAAGCCACCAAACGACCCCGTAGGAGGCACGAAGACCTCGGCCGGGACCAATGTAACTTGTAGGAACTGACCGCGTTATCCCGGTTCTCCCGGTTTGAGAGTATGACGATAATTTTCAAAAATCACACTTAGACTTAAAAACAGGCCGTTATAGGGTGAAAGCCCAAACCAGCCACCCAACGACCCCGTAGGAGGCACGAACACCTCGCACGGGACCAATATAACTTGTAGGAACTGACCGCGTAGTCCCGGGTCTCCCGTTTTGAGAGTATGACCGTAATTTGCAAAAATCACACTTAGACTTAGAAACAGATCGTTAAAGGGTGAAAATCCAAACAAGCCACGAAACGACCCCTTAGGAGGCACGAACACCTCGCACGGGACCAATGTAACTTGTAGGAACTGACTGCATAGTCCTGGGTCACCCGATATGAGAGTATGATGATAATTTGCAAAAATCACACGTAGACTTAAAAAACAGGCCGTTAAAGGTTAAAAACCCAAACCAGCCCCCAAACGACCCCGTAGGAGGTACGAACACCTCGCACGGGACCAATTAACTTGTAGGAACTGATCGCGTTGTCCCGGGTCTCCCGGTTTGAGAGTATGACGATAAATTGCAAAAATCACATTTAGACTTAAAAAACAGGCCGTTAAAGGTCAAAAACCCAGACCAGCAACCAAATAATCCCGTAGGAGGAACGAAGACCTCGCACGGGACCAATGTAACTTGTAGGAACTGACCGCATAGTCCCGGGACTCCCGATTTGAGAGTATGACGATGATTTGCAAAAATCACACTTAGACTTAAAAACAAGCCGTTAAAGGGTGAAAACCCGAACTAGCCAACAAATAACCCCGTAGGAGGCACGAACACCTCGCACGGGGCCAATGTAACTTGTAAAAACTCACCACGTAGTCCCGGGTCTCCCGGTTTGAGAGTATGACGATAATTTTTAAAAAACACACTTAGACTTAAAACACAAGCCGTTAAAGGGTGAAAACCCAAACTAGACACCAAACGACCCCATAGGAGGAACGAACACCTCGCACGGGACCAATGTAAATTATAGGAACTGAATGCGTAGTCCCGGGTCTCCCGATTTGAGAGTATGAGGATAATTTGCAAAAATCACACTTAGACTTAAAAACAGGTCGTTAAAGGTTAAAAACCCAAACCAGCCCCCAAACAACCCCGTAGGAGGCACGAACACCTCGCACGGGACCAATGTAAGTTGTAGGAACTGACCGCATAGTCCCGGTTCTTTCAGTTTGAGAGTATGACGATAATTAAAAACAATCACACTTAGACTTAAAAACAGGCCGTTAAAGGGTGAAAACCCAAACCAGCCACCCAACGACCCCGTTGGAGGCATGAACACCCTGCACGAGACCAATGTAACTTATAGGAACTGACCACGTAGTCCCGGGTCTCCCGTTTTGAGAGTGTGATGATAATTTACAAAAGACACACTTAGATTTAAAAATAAATCGTTAAAGGGAAAACCGAACCAACCCCAAAACGACGCCGTAGGAGGCACGAACACCTCGCACGGGACCAATGTAACTTGTAGGAACTGGCCGCGTAGTCCCGGGTCTCCCGGTTTGAGTGTATGACGATAATTTGCAAAAATTACATTTAGACTTAAAAATAAGACATTAAAGGGTGAAAACCCAAACCAGCCCCCAAATAACCCCGTAGGAGGCACGAACAGCTCGTACGGGACCAATGTAACTTATAGGAACTAACCGCGTAGTCCCGGGTCTCCCGACTTGAGAGTATGACGATAATTTACAAAAATAACACTTAGACTTAAAATAGACCGTTAAAGGGTAAACACACGAACCAGCTCCCAAACGACCCCGTAGGAGGCACGAACACCTCGCACGGGACCAATGTAAATTGTTGGAACTGACCACGTAGTCCTGGGTCTCCCGGTTTGAGAGTATGACGATAATTTACAAAAACACACTTAGACTTAAAAATAAGGCGTTAAAGGGTGAAAAAAAAACCAACCATCAAATGACCCCATAGGACGCACGAACACCTCGCACGAGATCAATGTAACTTGTAGGAACTGACCGCATAGTCCCGGGTCTCACGGTTTGAGAGTATGATGATAGTTTGCAGAAATCACACTTAGACTTAAAAACAGGCTATTAAAGGGTGAAAATCCAAACCAGCCACCAAACGACCCCGTAGGAGGCACGAACACCTCGAAGGGGACCAATGTAACTTGTAGGAACTGACCGCGTAGTCTCGGGTCTCTCGGTTTGAGAGTATGATGATCGTTTGCAAAAATCACACTTAGACTTGAAAACAGGACGTTAAAAGGTGTAATCCCAAATCAGCCACCAAACGACACCGTAGGAGGCACAAACACCTCGCACGGGACCAGTGTAACTTGTAGGAACTGACCCCGTAGTCCCGGGTCTCGTGGTTTGAGAGTATGGCGATATTTTATAAAAATTACACTTAGACTTAAAAACTGGCTGTTAAAGGTTAAAAACCCAAACCAGCCCCCAAACGACGTCGTAGGAGGCACGAACATCTCGCACGGGACCAATGTAACTTGTAGGAACTGACCGTGTAGTCCTGGGTCTCTCGGTTTAAGAGTATGACGATAATTTGCAAAAATCACACTTAGATTTAAAAACAGTACGTCAAAGGGTGTAAACCCAAATCAGCCACCAAACGCCCCGTAGGAGGCACGAACACCTCGCACGGGACAAATGTAACTGATAGGAACTGACCCCATAGTCCCGGGTCTCCCGATTTGAGAGTATGGCAAAAATTTATAAAAATCACATTTAGACTTAAAAACAAGCCGTTAAAGGTTAAAAACCCAAACCAGCCCCCAAACGATCCCATAGGAGGCACGAACAGCTCGCACGGGACCAATGTAACTTGTAGGAACTGACCGCATAGTCCCGGTTCTCCCGGTTTGAGAGTATGGGGATAATTTGAAAAATCACACTTAGACTTAAAAATCAGCCGTTAAAGGGTTAAAACCTGGCCCAGCCACCAAACGACCCCGTAGGAGCCACGAACACCTTGCAGGGGACCAATATAACTTGTAGGAACTGACCGCGTAGTCCCGGGTTTCCCGGTTTGAGAGTGTGACGATAATTTGTAAAAATCACACATAGACTTAAAAAAAGGCCGTTAAAGGGTGAAAACCCAAACCAGCCACCAAACGACCCCGTAGGAGACACGAACACCTCGCACGGGACCAATGTAACTTGTAGGAACTGACCGCGTAGTCCCGGGTCTCCCGGTTTGAGAGTATGACGATAATTTGCAAAAATCACACTTGGACTTAAAAACAGGCCGTTAAAGGGTGAAAATCCAAACCAACCCCCAAACGACCCCGTAGGTGGCACGCACACCTCGCACGGGACCAATATAATTTGTAGGAACTGACCGCGTAGTGCCGGTCTCCCAATTTCAGAGTATGACGATAATTTGCAAAAATAACACTTAGAGTTAAAAACAGTCCGTTAAAGGGTGATAACCCGAACCAGCCCCCAAACGACCCCGTTGGAGGATCAAAAACCTCGCACAGGACCAATGTAGCTTATAGGAGCTGACCGCGTAGTCCCGGGCCTCCTGGTTTGAAAGTATGAAGATAATTTTTAAAAATCACACTTAGACTTAAAAATAGGCTGTGAAAGGGAAAACCCGAACTAGTCCCCAAACGACCCCGTAGGAGGCACGAGCACCTCGCACGGGACCAATGTAACTTGTAGGAACTGACCCGGTAGTCCCGGATCTCTCGGTTTGAGAGTATGGCAATAATTTATAAAAATCACACTTAGACTTAAAAACAGGCCGTTAAAGGTTAAAAACCCAAACCAGCCCACAAACGACCCCGTAGGAGGCACGAACACCTCGCACGGGACCAATGTAACTTGTAGGAACTGACTTCATAGTCCCGGGTCTCCCAGATTGAGAGTATGATGATAATTTAAAAAAATTACACTTAGAATTAAAAATAGGCCGTTAAAGGATAAAAAACTGAACCAGCCCCCAAACGACCTCGTAGGAGGCATAAACACTTCACACGGGACCAATGTAACTTATAGGAACTGGCCGCGTAGTCCCGGGTCTCCCGGTTTGAGAGTATGATGATAATTTGCAAAAAACATACTTAGACTTAAAAACAGGCCGTTAGAGGGTGAAAACCCAAACCGGCCACCAAATAACCCCGTAGGAGGCACGAACACCTCGCACGGGACCAATGTAACTTATAGGAACTGAGCGCGTAGTCCCGGGTCTCCCGGCTTGAGAGTATAACGATAATTTGCAAAAATCACACTTAGACTTAAAAACAGACCGTTAAAGGGTAAACACACGAACCAGCCCCCAAACGACCCCGTAGGAGGCACGAACACCTCGCACGGGACCAATGTAAATTGTCGGAACTGACCACGTAGTCCTGGGTCTCCCGGTTTGAGAGTATGACGATAATTTGCAAAAACACACTTAGACTTAAAAACAAGGCGTTAAAGGGTGAAAAACCAAACCAACCATCAAATGACCCCATAGGATGCATGAACACCTCGCACGGGATCAATGTAACTTGTAGGGACTGACCGCGTAGTCCCAGGTCTCACGGTTTGAGAGTATGATGATAGTTTGGAGAAATCACACTTAGACTTAAAAACAGGCTGTTAGAGGGTGAAAATCCAAACCAGCCACTAAACGACCCCGTAGGAGGCACGAACACCTCGCAGGGGACCAATGTAACTTGTAGGAACTGACCGCGTAATCTTGGGTCTCTCGATTTGAGAGTATGATGATAATTTGCAAAAATTACACTTAGAATTGAAAACAGGACGTTAAAAGGTGTAAACCCAAATCAGCCACCAAACGACACCGTAGGAGGCACGAACACCTCGCACGGGACCAATGTAACTTGTAGGAACTGACCCCGTAGTCCCGGGTCTCCCGATTTGAGAGTATGGCGATATTTTATAAAAATTACACTTAGACTTAAAAATAGGGTGTTAAAGGTTAAAAACCCAATCCAGCCCCCAAACGACGCCGTAGGAGGCACGAACATCTCGCACAGGACCAACGTAACTTGTAGGAACTGACCACGTAGTCCTGGGTCTCTCGGTTTGAGAGTATGACAATAATTTGCAAAAATCACACTTAGATTTAAAAACAGGACGTCAAAGGGTGTAAACACAAATCAGCCACCAAACGCCTCCGTAGGAGGCACGAAAACCTCGCACGGGACCAATGTAACTGATAGGAACTGACCCCGTAGTCCCGGGTCTCCCAGTTTGAGAGTATGGCAAAAATTTATGAAAATCACACTTAGACTTAAAAACAGGCCGTTAAAGGTTAAAAACCCAAACCAGCCCCCAAACGATCCCATAGGAGGCACGAACACCTCGCACGAGACCAATGTAACTTGTAGGAACTGACCGCATAGTCACGGGTCTCCCGATTTGAGAGTATAGCAATAATTTGAAAAATCACACTTAGACTTAAAAACAGGCCGTTAAAGGGTTAACACCCGACCCAGCCCCCAAACGACCCCGTAGGAGGTACGAACACCTCGCACGGGACCAATATAACCCTTAGAAACTGACCGCGTAGTCCCGGGTTTCCCGGTTTAAGAGTGACGATAATTTGTAAAAATCACACATAGACTTAAAAACAGGCCGTTAAAGGGTGAAAACCCAAACCAGCCACCAAATGACCCCGTAGGAGACACGAACACCTCGCACGGGACCAAGGTAACTTGTAGGAACTGACCGCGTAGTCCCGGGTCTCCCGGTTTGAGAGTATGATGATAATTTGCAAAAATCACACTTAGACTTAAAAACAGGCCGTTAAAGGGGGGAAATCCAAACCAGCCGCCAAACAACCCCGTAGGAGGCACGAACACCTCGCACGGGACCAGGGTAACATATAGGAACTGACCGCGTAGTCCTGGGTCTCTCGGTTTTAGAGTATGATGATAATTTGCAAAAATCACACTTAGACTTAAAAACAGGAAATTAAAGGGTGTGAACCCAAATCAGCCACCAAACGCCCTCGTAGGTGGCACGAACACCTCGCACATGACCAATGTAACTTATAGGAACTGACCCCATAGTCCCGGATCTCCCGGTTTGAGTGTATGGCGATAATTTATAAAAATCACACTTAGACTTAAAAAGAGGCCGTTAAAGGTTAAAAACCCAAACCAGCCCCCAAACGACCCCGTAGGAGGCACGAACACCTCGCACGGGACCAATGTAACTTGTACGAACATACTGCATAGTCTCGGGTCTCCCGATTTGAGAGTATGATGATAATTTGCAAAAAACACACTTAAACTTAAAAACAGGCCGTTAAAGGGTGAAAACCCAAACCAGCCACCAAACAACCCCGTAGGAGGCACGAACACCACGCACGGACCAATGTAACAAATAGGAACTGAATGCGTAATCCCGGGTCTCCCAATTTGAGGGTATGACGATAATTTGCAAAAATCACACTTAGACTTAAAAACATGCCGTTAAAGGGTGAAAACCCGAACCAGCCACCAAACGACCCCGTAGGAGGCACGAACACCTCGCACGGGACCAATGTAACTTGTAGGAACTGACCGCGTAGTCCCGGGTCTCCCGATTTGAGATTATGATGATAATTTGCAAAAATCACATTTAGACTTAAAAACAGGCCGTTAAAGGGTGAAAGCCCAAACCAGCCACCCAACGACCCCGTAGGAGGCACGAACACCTCTTACGGGACCAATGTAACTTGTAGGATCTGACCGCGTAGTCCCGGGTCTCCCGTTTTTAGAGTATGATGATAATTTGGAAAAATCACACTTAGACTTAGAAGCAAGCCGTTAAATGGTGAAAATCCAAACCAGCCACGAAACGACCCCTTAGGACGCATGAACACCACGCACGGGACCAATGTAACTTGTAGGGACTGACCGCGTAGACCTGGATCTCCCGATTTGAGAGTATGATGATAATTTGCAAAAATCACACTTAGACTTAAAAACAGGCCGTTAAAGGGTGAAAACCCAAACTAGCCACCAAAAGACCCCGTAGGAGGCACGAAGACCTCGCACGGGACCAATGTAACTTGTAGGAACTGACCGTGTTGTCCCGGGTCTCTCGGTTTGAGAGTATGACGATAATTTGCAAAAATTACATTTAGACTTATAAACAGGACGTTAAAGGTTAAAAACCCAAACCAGGTACCAAATAATCCCGTAGGAGGCACGAACACCTCGCATGGGACCAATGTAACTTGTAGGAAATAATCGCGTAGTCCCGGGTCTTCCGGTTTGAGAGTAGGACGATGATTTGAAAAAATCACATTTAGACTTAAAAACAGGCCGTTAAAGGGGGAAAACCCGAACCAACCCCCAAACGACCCCATAGGAGGCACGAACACCTCGCACGGGACCAATGTAACTTTTAGGAACTGACCTCGTAGTCCCGGGTCTCCCGGTTTGAGAGTATGATAATAATTTGCAAAAAAGGGAGACCTTAAAACAAGCCAATTAAAGTGAAAAAACCCAAACCAACCACCAAACGACCCCGTAGGAGGCACAAACACCTCGCACGGTACAAATGTTACTTGTAGGAACTGACCGCGTAGTCCCAGGTCTCCCGGTTTGAGAGTATGACGATAATTTGCAAAAATCACAGTTAGATTTAAAAACAGGCTGTTAAAGGGTGAAAATCCAAACCATCCACCAAACGACCCCGTAAGAGGCACGGACACCTCGCTCGGGACTAATGTAACTTGTAGGAACAGACCGCGTAGTCCTGAGTCTCTCGGTTTGAGAGTATGATGATAATTTGTAAAAATCACACTTGGACTTAAAAACAGGATGTTAAAGGGTGTAAACCCAATTCAGCCACTAAACGACCCCGTAGGAGGCATGAACACCTCTTACGTGACCAATGTAACTTGTAGGAACTAACCCCGTAGTCCCGGGTCTCTCGGTTTGAGAGTATGGCGATAATTTATAAAAATCACACCTAGACTTAAAAACAGGCCGTTAAAGGTAAAAAACCCTAACCAGCCCCCAAACGACCCCGTAGGAGGCACGTACACCTCGCACGGGACCAATGTAACTTGTAGGAACTGATCGCATAGTCCCGGGTCTCCCGATTTTAGAGTATGACGATAATTTGCAAAAATCACACTTAGACTTAAAAATAGGACGTTAAAAGGTGAAAACCCAAACCAGCCACCCAACGACCCTGTAGGAGGCATGAACACCCTGCACGGGACCAATGTAACTTATAGGAACTGACCGCGTAGTCCCGGGTCTCCCATTTTGAGAGTGTGATGATAATTTAAAAAAAACACACTTAGACTTAATAACAAGCCGTTATGGGGTGAAACCCAAATCAGCCACCAAACGACCCCGTAGGAGGCACGAACACCTCGCACGGGACCAATGTAACTTATAGGAACTGATCGCGTAGTTTCGAGTCTCTCGGTTTGAGAGTATGGAGATAATTTGTAAAAATCACACTTAGAATGAAAAACTGGCCATTAAAGGATGATAACCCAAACCAGGCCCCAAAGGACCCCGTCGGAGGCACGAACACCTCGCACGGGACCAATTTAACTTGTAGGAACTGACCGCGCAGTCCCGGGTCTCCCGTTTTGAGAGTATGACGATAATTTGCAAAAATCACACTTAGACTTAGAAACAGGCCGTTAAAGGGTGAAAATCCAAACCAGCCACCAAACGACCCCTTAGGAGGCACGAACACCTCGCACGGGACCAATGTAACTTGTAGGAACTGAACGCGTAGTCCTGGGTCTCCCGATTTGAGAGTATGATGATAATTTGCAAAAATCACACTTAGACTTAAAAATACGCCGTTAAAGGGTGAAAACCGAAACCAGCCACCAAACGACCTCGTAGGAGGCACGGAGACCTCGCACGGGAGTAATGTAACTTTTAGGAACTGACCGCGTTATCCCGGGTCTTTCGGTTTGAGAGTATGGAGATAATCTTTAAAAATCACACTTACACATAAAAACAGGCCGTTAAAGGTTAAAAACCCAAACCAGCCACTAAATAATCCCGTAGGAGGCACGAACACCTCGCACGGGACCAATGTAACTTGTAGGAACTGACCGCGTAGTCCCGGGTCTCCAGGTTTGAGAGTATGCCGATAATTTGAACAAATCACACTTAGACTTAAAATAAGGCCATTAAAGGGTGAAAACCCGAACCAACCCCCAAACGACCCCGTAGGAGGCATGAACACGTCGAACGGGACCAATGTAACTTGTAGGAATTGACCGAGTAGTCCCGGGTCTCCCGGTTTGAGAGTATGACGATAATTTCCAAAAATCACGCTTAGACTTAAAACAGACCGTTAAAGGGTGAAAATCCAAACCATCCACCAAACGACCCCGTAAGAGGCACGAACACCTCGCTCGGGACTAATGTAACTTGTAGGAACAGACCGCGTAGTCCTGAGTCTCTCGGTTTGAGAGTATGATGATAATTTTCAAAAACAACACTTGGACTTAAAAACAGGATGTTAAAGGGTGTAAACCCAATTCAACCACTAAACGACCCCGTAGGAGGCATGAACACCTCTTACGGGACCAATGTAACTTGTAGGAACTGACCGCGTAGTCCCGGGTCTCTCGGTTTGAAAGTATGACGATAATTTTGAAAAATCACACTTAGACTTAAAAATAGGCTGTTAAAGGGTGAAAACTCGAACTAGCCCCCAAACTACTCCGTAGGAGGCACGAACACCTCGAATGGGATCAATGTAACTTGTAGGAACTGCCCGTGTAGTCCCGGGTCTCTCGGTTTGAGAGTATGACGATAATTTGCAAAAATCACACTTAGACTTAAAAACAGGCTGTTAAAGGGTGAAAATCCAAACCAGCCACCAAACGACCCAGTAGGAGGCACGAACACCTCGTAGGGGACCAATGTAACTTGTAGGAACTGACCGCGTAGTTCCGAGTCTCTCGGTTTGAGAGTATGACGATAATTTTCTAAAATCACCCTTAGACTTAAAAATAAGTCGTTAAATGGAAAACCGAACCAGCCCCCAAACGACCCCGTAGGAAGCACGAACACCTCGCATGGGACTAATGTAACTTGTAGGAACTGGCCGCGTAGTCCCGGGTCTCCCGGTTGAGAATATGACGATAATTTGTAAAAATTACACTTAGACTTAAAAATTGGACATTAAAGGGTGAAAACCCGAACCAGCCCCCAAACGACCCCGTAGGAGGCACGAACAGCTCGCACGGGACCAACGTAACTTGTAGGAACTGACCACGTAGTCCCGGGTCTCCCGGTTTGAGAGTATGACGATAATTTGCAAAAATCACACTTAGATTTAAAAAAAGACCGTTAAAGGGTAAAAACCCGAACCAGCCCCCAAACGACCCCGTAAGAGGCACGAACACCTTGCACGGGACAAATGTAAATTGTAGGAACTGACCATGTAGTCCCGGGTCTCCCAGTTTGAGATTATGACGATAATTTGCAAAAACACACTTAGAGTTAAAAATAAGGCGTTAAAGGGTGAAAACCCAAACCAACCATCAAATGACCCCATAGGAGACACGAACACCTCGCACGGGACCCATGTAACTTGTAGGAACTGACCGCGTAGTCCCGGGTCTCCCGATTTGAGAGTGTGACAATAATTTGTAAAAAAGACACTTAGACTTAAAAACAAGCCGTTAAAGGGTGAAAACCCAAATTAGCCACCAAACGACCCCGTAGGAGGCACGAACACCTCGCACGGGACCAATGTGACTTGTAGGAACTGTCCGCATAGTCCCGGGTCTCAACGTTTGAGAGTATGACGATAATTTGCAAAAATCACACTTAGACTTAAAAACAGGCCGTTAAAGCGTGATAACCAAAACCATCCCGCAAACGACCCCGTAGGAGGCACGAAAACCTCGCATGGGACCAATGTAACTTGTAAGAACTGACCACGTAGTCCCGGGTCTCCCGGTTTGAAAGTATGATGATAATTTTGAAAAATCAAACTAAGACTATAAAATAGGCCGTTAAAGGGAAAACCCGAATAAGCCCCCAAATGACCCTGTAGGAGGCGCTAACACATCGCACGAGACCAAAGTAACAAGTAGGAACTGACCGCGTAGTCTCGGGTCTCTCGGTTTGAGAGTATGATGATAATTTGCAAAAATCACAGTTAGACTTAGAATAAGGTCATTAAAGGGTGAAAACCCGAACCAACCCCCAAACGACCCTGTAGGAGGCACGAACACCTCGCACGGGACCAATGTAACTTGTAGGAGCTGACCGCGTAGTCCCGGGTCGCCCAGTTTGAAAGTATAACGATAATTTTGAAAAATCACACTTAGACTTAATAACAAGCCGTTATGGGGTGAAAACCCAAATCAGCCACCAAACGACCTCGTAGGAGGCACGAACACCTCGCACGGGACCAATGTAACTTATAGGAACTGATCGTGTAGTCCCGAGTCTCTCGGTTTGAGAGTATGGAGATAATTTGTAAAAATCACACTTAGACTGAAAAACAGGCCATTGAAGGATGATAACCCAAACCAGCCCCCAAGGACCCCGTCGGAGGCACGAACACCTCGCACGGGACCAATTTAACTTGTAAGAACCGACCGCGTAGTCCCGGGTCTCCCGTTTTGAGAGTATAACGATAATTTGAAAAAATCACACTTAGACGTAGAAACAGGCCGTTAAAGGGTGAAAATCCAAACAATCCACCAAACGACCCCTTAGGAGGCACGAACACCTCGCACGGGACCAATGTAACTTGTAGGAACTGACCGCGTAGTCCTGGGTCTCCCGATTTGAGAGTATGATGATAATTTGCAAAAATCACACTTAGACTTAAAAATACGCCGTTAAAGGGTGAAAACCCAAACCAGCCACCAAATGACCCCGTAGGAGGCACGAAGACCTCGCACGGGAGCAATGTAACTTTTAGGAACTGACCGCGTTGTCCCGGGTCTTCCGGTTTGAGAGTATGGAGATAATCTTTAAAAATCACACTTACACATAAAAACAGGCCGTTAAAGGTTAAAAACCCAAACCAGCCACTAAATAATCCCGTAGGAGGCACGAACACCGCGCACGGGACTAATGTAACTTGTAGGAACTAACCGCGTTGTCCCGGGTCTCCCGGTTTGGGAGTATGACAATAATTTCCAAAAATCACACTTAGACTTAAAAACAGGCCGTTAAAGGGTGAAAACCCAAACCAGCCACCAAACGACCCCGTAGAGGCACAAACACCTCGCACGGGACAAATGTAACTTGTAGGAACTGACTGCGTAGTCCCGGGTCTCCCGGTTTGAGAGTATGATGATAATTTGCAAAAATCACACTTAGACTTAAAAACAGGCCTTTAAAGGGTGATAACCCAAACCAGCCACCAAACGACCCCGTAGGAGGAACGAAAACCTCGCATGGGACCAATGTAACTTGTAGGAACTGACTGCATAGTCCCGGGTCTCCCGGTTTGAAAGTATGACGATAATTTTGAAAAATCACACTTAGACTTAAAAATAGGCAGTTAAAGGGAAAACCCAAACAAGCCCCCAAATGACCCCGTAGGAGGCACGGACACCTCGCACGGGACCAAAGTAACTTGTAGGAACTGACCGCGTAGTCCCGGGTCTCCCGGTTTGAGAGTATGCCGATAATTTGAACAAATCACACTTAGACTTAAAATAAGTCCGTTAAAGGGTGAAAACCCGAACCAACCCCCAAACGACCCCGTAGGAGGCACGAACACGTTGCACAAGACCAATGTAACTTGTAGGAACTGACCGCGTAGTCCCGAGTCTCCCGGTTTGAGAGTATGACGATAATTTCCAAAAATCACACTTAGACTTAAAACAGACCGTTACAGGGTGAAAACCCAAACCAGCCACCAAATGACCCCGTAGGAGGCACGAAGACCTCGCACGGGAGCAATGTAACTTTTAGGAACTGACCGCGTTGTCCCGGGTCTTCCGGTTTGAGAGTATGGAGATAATCTTTAAAAATCACACTTACACATAAAAACAGGCCGTTAAAGGTTAAAAACCCAAACCAGCCACTAAATAATCCCGTAGGAGGCACGAACACCGCGCACGGGACTAATGTAACTTGTAGGAACTAACCGCGTTGTCCCGGGTCTCCCGGTTTGGGAGTATGACAATAATTTCCAAAAATCACACTTAGACTTAAAAACAGGCCGTTAAAGGGTGAAAACCCAAACCAGCCACCAAACGACCCCGTAGAGGCACAAACACCTCGCACGGGACAAATGTAACTTGTAGGAACTGACTGCGTAGTCCCGGGTCTCCCGGTTTGAGAGTATGATGATAATTTGCAAAAATCACACTTAGACTTAAAAACAGGCCTTTAAAGGGTGATAACCCAAACCAGCCACCAAACGACCCCGTAGGAGGAACGAAAACCTCGCATGGGACCAATGTAACTTGTAGGAACTGACTGCATAGTCCCGGGTCTCCCGGTTTGAAAGTATGACGATAATTTTGAAAAATCACACTTAGACTTAAAAATAGGCAGTTAAAGGGAAAACCCAAACAAGCCCCCAAATGACCCCGTAGGAGGCACGGACACCTCGCACGGGACCAAAGTAACTTGTAGGAACTGACCGCGTAGTCCCGGGTCTCCCGGTTTGAGAGTATGCCGATAATTTGAACAAATCACACTTAGACTTAAAATAAGTCCGTTAAAGGGTGAAAACCCGAACCAACCCCCAAACGACCCCGTAGGAGGCACGAACACGTTGCACAAGACCAATGTAACTTGTAGGAACTGACCGCGTAGTCCCGAGTCTCCCGGTTTGAGAGTATGACGATAATTTCCAAAAATCACACTTAGACTTAAAACAGACCGTTACAGGGTGAAAACCCAAACCAGCCACCAAAAGACCCCGTAGGAGGCACGACTACCTCGCAGGGGACCAATTTAACTTGCAGGAACTGACCGCGTAGTCCCGGGTCTCCCGGTTTAAGAATATGACGATAGTTTGCAAAATCACACTTAGACTTAAAAATAAGCCGTTAAAGGGTGAAAACCCAAACCAGCCACCAAAAGACCTCGTAGGAGGCACGACCACCTCGCAGGGGACCAATGTAACTTGTAGGAACTGATCGCGTAGTCCCTGGTCTCCCGGTTTGAGAGTATGGTGATAATTTGTAAAAATCACACTTAGACTTAAAAACAGGCCGTTAAAGGGTGAAAATCCAAACCAGCCCACAAACGACCCCATAGGTGGTACGAACACCTCACACGAGACCAATGTAACTTGTAGGAACGAAACGCGTAGTCCCGGTCTCCCGATTTGAGAGTATGACGATAATTTGAAAAAATAACACTTAGACTTAAAAAATGCCTTTAAAGGGTGAAAACCCGACCCAGCCCCCAAACGACCCGGTAGGAGGCACCAACACCTCGCAGGGGACCAATGTAACTTGTAGGAACTGGCCGCGTAGTCCCGGGTCTCCCGGTTTGAGAGTATGACGATAATTTTCAAAAATCACAGTTAGACTTAAAAATAAGTCGTTAAATGGAAAACCAAACTAGCCCCCAAACGACCCCGTAGGAGGGACCAACACCTCGCACGGGACCAATGTAACTTGTAGGAACTGGCCGCGTAGTCCCGGGTCTCCCGGTTGTGAATTTGACGATAATTTGCAAAAATTACACTTAGACTTAAAAATAGGACATTAAAGGGTGAACACCCGAACCAGCCCCCAAACGACTCCGTAGAAGGCACGAACAGCTCGTACGAGACCAACGTAACTTGTAGGAACTGACCGCATAGTCTCGGGTCTCCCGGTTTGAGAGTATGACGATAATTTGCAAAAATCACACATAAACTTAAAAACAGGCCGTTAAAGGGTGATAACCCAAACCAGCCACCAAACGACCCCGTAGGAGGAACGAAAACCTCGCATGGGACCAATGTAACTTGTAGGAACTGACCGCGTAGTCCCGGGTCTCCCAGTTTGAAAGTATGACCATAATTTTGAAAAATCACACTTAGAGTTAAAAATAGGCAGTTAAAGGGAAAACCCAAACAAGCCCCCAAATGACCCCGTAGAAGGCACGGACACCTCGCACGGGACCAAAGTAACTTGTAGGAACTGACCGTGTAGTCCCGGGTCTCCCGGTTTGAGAGTATGCCGATAATTTGAACAAATCACACTTAGACTTAAAATAAGGCCGTTAAAGGGTGAAAACCTGAACCAACCCCCAAACGACCCCGTAGGAGGGACAAACACATCGCACGAGACCAATGTAATTTGTAGGAACTGACCGCGTAGTCCCGAGTCTCCCGGTTTGAGAGTATGACGATAATTTCCAAAAATCACACTTAGACTTAAAACAGACCGTTAAAGGGTGAAAACCCAAACCAGCCACCAAAAGACCCCGTAGGAGGCACGACCACCTCCCAGGGGACCAATTTAACTTGCAGGAACTGACCGCGTAGTCCCGGGTCTCCCGGTTTGATAATATGACGATAGTTTGCAAAATCACACTTAAACTTAAAAATAAGCCGTTAAAGGGTGAAAACCCAAACCAGCCACCAAAAGACCCCGTAGGAGGCACGACCACCTCGCAGGGGACCAATGTAACTTGTAGGAACTGATCGCGTAGTCCCGGGTCTCCCGGTTTGAGAGTATGGCGATAATTTGTAAAAATCACACTTAGACTTAAAAACAGGCCGTTAAAGGGTGAAAATCCAAACCAGCCCCAAACGACCCCGTAGGTGGTACGAACACCTCACACGAGACCAATGTAACTTGTAGGAACGAAACGCGTAGTCCCGGTCTCCCGATTTGAGAGTATGACGATAATTTGAAAAAATCACACCTAGACTTAAAAACATGCCGTTAAAGGGTGAAAACCCGACCCAGCCCCCAAATGACCCCGTAGGAGGCACGAACACCTCGCAGGGGACCAATGTAACTTGTAGGAACTGGCCGCGTAGTCCCAGGTCTCCCGGTTTGAGAGTATGACGATAATTTTCAAAAATCACAGTTAGACTTAAAAATAAGTCGTTGAATGGAAAACCAAACCAGCCCCCAAACGACCCCGTAGGAGGCACTAACACCTCGCACGGGACCAATGTAACTTGTAGGAACTGGCCGCGTAGTCCCGGGTCTCCCGGTTGAGAATATGACGATAATTTGCAAAAATTACACTTAGACTTAAAAATAGGACGTTAAAGGGTGAAAACTCGAACCAGCCCCCAAACGACCCCGTAGGAGGCACGAACAGCTCGTACGGGACCAACATAACTTGTAGGAACTGATCGCATAGTCCCGGGTCTCCCGGTTTGAGAGTATGATGATAATTTGCAAAAATCACACTTAGATTTAAAAAAAGACAGTTAAAGGGTAAAAACCTGAACCAGCCCCCAAACGACCCCGTAGGAGGCACGAACACCTTGCACGGGACAAATATAAATTGTAGGAACTGACCACGTCGTCCCGGGTCTCCTAGTTTGAGAGTATGGAAATAATTTGCAAAAACACACTTAGAGTTAAAAATAAGGCCTTAAAGGGTGAAAACCCAAACCAACCATTAAATGACCCCATAGGAGACACAAACACCTCGCACGGGACCCATGTAACTTGTAGGAACTGAACGCGTAGTCCTGGGTCTCTCAGTTTGAGAGTATGACGATAATTTGCAAAAATCACACTTAGATTTAAAAACAGGACTATAAAGGGTGTAAACCCAAATCAGCCACCAAACGCCCCCGTAGGAGGCACGAACACCTCGCACGGGACCAATGTAACTGATAAGAACTGACCCCGTCGTCACGGGTCTCCCGGTTTGAGAGTATGGCGATAAATTATAAAAATTACACTTAGACTAAAAAATAGGCCGTTAAAAGTTAAAAACCCAAACCAGCCCTCAAACGACCCCATAGGAGGCACGAACACCTCGCAGGGGACCAATGTAACTTGTAGGAACTGACCGCATAGTCCCGGGTCTCCCGGTTTGAGAGTATGACGATAATTTTAAAAATCACACTTAGACATAAAAACAGGCCGTTAAAGGGTCAAAACCTGACCCATCCCACAAACGACCCCGTAGGAGGCACGAACACCTCGCAGGGGACCGATATAACTTGTAGGAAGTGACCGCGTAGTCCCGGGTTTCTCGGTTTGAGAGTGTGACGATAATTTCTAAAAATCACAAATAGACTTAAAAACAGGTCGTTAAAGTGTGAAAACCCAAACCAGCCACCAAACGACACCGTAGGAGGCACGAGCACCTCGCACGTGACCAATGTAACTTGTAGGAACTGACCGCGTAGTCCCGGGTCTCCCGATTTGAGAGTATGACGATAATTTGCAAAAATCACACTTAGACTTAAAAACATGCCGCTAAAGGGGGGAAATCCAAACCAGCCGCCAAATAACCCCGTAGGAAGCACGAACACCTCGCACGGGACTAATGTATCTTGTAGGAACTGAACGCGTAGTCCTAGGTCTCTCGGTTTGAGAGTATGACGATAATTTACAAAAATCACACTTAGACTTAAAAACAGGACGTTAAAGGGTTGAAACCCAAATCAGCCACCAAACGCCCCCGTAGGAGGCACGAACACCTCGCACGGGACCAATGTAACTTATAGGAACTGACCCCGTAGTCCCGAATCTCCCGGTTTGAGTGTATGGCGATAATTTATAAAAATCACACTTAGACATAAAAATAGGCCATTAAAGGTTAAAAACCCAAACCAACCCCCAAACGACCCCGTAGGAGGCACGAACACCTCGCACGGATCAACGTAACTTGTAGGAACTGAATGCGTATTTCCGAGTCTCCCGGTTTGAGAGTATGACGATAATTTAAAAAAATCACACTTAGACTTAAAAAGAGGCCGTCAAAGGGTGAAAACCCAAACCAGCCCCCAAAAGACCCCGTAGGAGGCACGAACACCTCGCACGGGACCAATGTAACTTGTAGGAACTGACCGCGTAGTCCCGGGTCTCCCGATTTGAGAGTATGATGATAATTTGCAAAAATCACACTTAGACTTAAAAATAGGCCGTTAAAGGGTGAAAATCCAAACCAGCCACCTAACGACCCTGTAGGAGGCACGAACACCTCGCACGGGACCAATGTAACTTGTAGGAACTGACCGCGTAGTCCTGGGTCTCTCAATTTGAGAGTATGATGATAACTTGTAAATATCACACTTAGACTTAAAAACATGACATTAAAGGTTAAAAACCCAAACCAGCCACTAAACGCCCCCATAGGAGGCACGAACACCTCGCATGGGACCAATGTAACTTGTAGGAACTGACCGCGTAGTCCCGGGTCTCCCGGTTTGAGAGTATGATGATAATTTGAAAAATTCACACTTAGACTTTGAAACATGCCGCTAAAGGGTGAAAAACTGAACCATCCCTCAAACGACCTTGTAGGAGGCACGAACACCTCGCACGGGACACATGTAACTTGTAAGAATGGACCGCGTGGTCCCGGGTCTCCCGGTTTGAGAGTATGATGGTAATTTGCAAAAATCACACTTAGAGTAAAAACAGGCAGTTAAAGGTTAAAAACCCAAACTAGCCACCAAATAATCCCGTAGGAGGCACGAACAGCTCGCACGGGACCAATGTAACTTGTAGGAACTGATCGCGTAGTCCCGGGTCACCCGGTTTGAGAGTATGACGATAATTTTCAAAAACCACACTTAGACTTAAAAATAGGCCGTTAAAGGGTGAAAACCCGAACCATCCCCCAAACGACCCCGTAGGAGGCACGAACACCTCGCACGAGACCAATGTAACTTGCAGGAACTGACCTCGTAGTCCCGGGTCTCCCTGTTTGAGAGTATGACGATAATTTGCTAAAAACACATTTAGACTTAAAAACAGGCCATTAAAGGGTGAAAACCCAAACCAGCCACCAAACGAGCCCGTAGGATGCACGAACACCTCGCACGGGACCAATGTAACTTGTAGAAACTGACCGCATAGTCCCGGGTCTCTCGGTTTGAGAGTATGACGATAATTTGCAAAAATCACACTTAGACTTAAAAACAGGCTGTTAAAGGGTGTAGATCCAAACTAGCCACCAAACGATCCCATAGGAGGCACGAACACCTTGCACGGGACTAATGTAATTTGTAGGAACTGACCGCGTAGTCCTGGGTCTCTCGGTTTGAGAGTATGATGATAATTTGCAAAAATCACACTTAGACTTGAAAATAGGACGTTAAAGGGTGTAAACCCAAATCAGCCACCAAACGACCCCGTAGGAGGCACGGACACCTCGCACAGGACCAATGTAACTTGTAGGAACTGACCCCGTAGTCCCGCGTCTCCCGGTTTGAGAGTATGGCGATATTTTATAAAAATTACACTTAGACTTAAAAACAAGTTGTTAAAGGTTAAAAACCCAAACGAGCCCCCAAACGACCCGTAGGAGGCACGAACACCTCGCACGGGACCAATGTAACTTGTAGGAACTGACCGCGTAGTCCTGAATCTCCCATTTTGAGAGTATGACGATAATTTGCAAAAATCACACTTAGACTTTGAAACAGGCCGTTAAAGGGTGAAAACCCGAACCAGCCCCCAAACGACCCCATAGAAGGAATGAACACGTCGCACGGGACAAATGTAACTTGTAGGAACGGACCGCGTGGTCCCGGGTCTCCCGGTTTGAGAGTATGATGATAATTTGCAAAAATCACACTTAGACTTAAAAACAAGCGGTTAAAGGGTGAAAATCCAAATCAGCTACCAAACGACCCCGTAGGAGGCACGAAGACCTCGCATGGGACCAATGTAACTTATAGGAACTGAACGTGTGGTCCCAGGTCTCCCGATTTCAGAGTATGACCATAATTTGCAAAAATCACACTTAGACTCAAAAACAGGCCGTCAAAGGGTGAAAACCCAAACCAGCCACCAAACGACCCCGTAGGAGGCACGAAAACCTCGCGTTGGACAAATGTAACTTGTAGGAACTGACCACATAGTCCCGGGTCTCCTAGTTTGAAAGTATGACTATAATTTTGAAAAATCACACTTAGACTTAAAAATAGGCCGTTAAAGTAAAAACCCAAACAAGTCCCCAAATGACCCCGTAGGAGCCACGAACACCTCGCACGGGACCAAAGTAACTTGTAGAACTGACCGCGTAGTCCTGAGTCTCCCTGTTTGAGAGTATGATGATAATTTGCAAAAATCACACTTAGACTTAGAATAAGGCCTTAAAGGGTGAAACCCCGAACCAACCCCCAAACGACCCCGTAGGAGCCATGAACACGTCGCACGGGACCAATGTAACATGTAGGAACTGACCGCGTAGTCCCGGGTCTCCCGGTTTGAGAGTATGATGATAATTTGCAAAAATCACACTTAGACTTAAAAATAGATCGTTAAAGGGTGAAAACCCAAACCAGCCACCAAAAGACGCCATAGGAGGCACGAAGACCTCGCACGGGACCAATGTAAGTTGTAGGAACTGACCGTGTTGTCCCGGGTCTCCCGGTTTGAGAGTATGATGATAATTTGCAAAAATCACAATTAGACTTAAAATCAGGCCATTAAATGGTTAAAAACCCAAACCAGCCACCAAATAATCCCATAGGAGGCACGAACACCTCGCACGGGACCAATGTAACTTGTAGGAACTGACCTCATAGTCCCGGGTCTCCCGGTTTGAGAGTATGACGATGATTTTCAAAAATCACACTTAGACTTAAAAACAGGCCGTTAAAGGGTGAAAACCCGAACTAGCCCCCAAACGACCCCGCAGGAGGCACGAACACCTCGCACGGGACCAATGTAACTTGCAGGAACTGACCTCGTAGTCCCGGGTCTCCCGGTTTGAGAGTATGACGATAATTTGCAAAAAACAGACTTAGACTTAAAAATAGGCCGTTAAAGGGTGAAAACCCAAACCAGATACCAACGACCCCGTAGGAGGCACGAACACCTCGCACGGGACCAATGTTACTTGTAGTAATTGACCGCGTAGTCCCGAGTCTCCCGGTTTGAGAGTATGATGATAATTTGCAATATTCACACTTAGATTTAAAAACAGGCTGTTAAAGGGTGAAAATCCAAACCATCCACCAAACGACCCTGTAGAAGGAACGAACACCTCGCACGGGAGTAATGTAACTTTTAGGAACTGACCGCGTAGTCCTGAGTCTCTCGGTTTGAGAGTATGATGATAATTTACAAAAATCACACTTAGACTTAAAAACAGGACATTAAAGGGTGTAAACCCAAATCAGCCACTAAACGACCCCGTAGGAGGCATGCTCACCTCTTACGGGACCAATGTAACTTGTAGGAACTAACAACGTTGTCCCGGGTCTCTCGGTTTGAGAGTATGACGATAATTTATAAAAATCACACCTAGACTTAAAAACAAGCTATTAAAGGTTAAAAACCTAAACCAGCCCCCAAACGACCTCGTAGGAGGCACGAACACCTCGCACGGGACCAATGTAACTTGTAGTAACTGACCGCATAGTCCCGGGTCTCCCGGTTTGAGAGTATGATGATAATTTGCTAAAATCATACTTAGACTTAAAAACAGGACGTTAAAGGGTGAAAGCCCTAACCAGCCATCCAACAACCCCGTAGGAGGCATGAACTCCCTCCACGGGACCAATGTAACTTATAGGAACTGACCGCGTAGTCCCGGGTCTCCCGTTTTGAGAGTGTGACGATAATTTACCAAAAACACACTTAGACTTAATAACAAGCTGTTAACGGGTGAAAACCCAAATCAGCCACCAAACGACCCCGTAGGAGGCACGAACACCTCGCACGGGACCAATGTAACTTATAGGAACTGATCGCGTAGTCCCGAGTCTCTCGGTTTGGGAGTATGGAGATAATTTGTAAAAATCACACTTACACATAAAAACAGGCCGTTAAAGGTTAAAAACCCAAACCAGCCACTAAATAATCCCGTAGGAGGCACGAACACCTCGCACGGGACCAATGTAATTTGTAGGAACTGACCGCGTTGTCCCGGGTCTCTCGGTTTGGGAGTATGACGATAATTTGCAAAAATCACACTTAGACTTAAAAACAGGCCGTTGAAGGGTGAAAACCCGAACCAGCCCCCAAACGACCCTGTAGGAGGCACGAACACCTCGCACGGGACCAATGTAACTTGTAGGAACTGACCTCGTAGTCTTGGGTCTCCCGGGTTGAGAGTAGACGATAATTTGCAAAAAACACAATTAGACTTAAAAATAGGCCTTTAAAGGGTGAAAACCCAAACCAGCCACCAAACGACCCCGTAGGAGGCACAAACACCTCGCACGGGACAAATGTAACTTGTAGGAGCTGACCGCGTAGTCCCGGGTCTCCCGGTTTGAGAGTATGATGATAATTTGCAAAAATCACACTTAGACTTAAAAACAGGCCGTTAAAGGGTGATAACCCAAACCAGCCACCAAACGACCCCGTAGGAGGAACGAAAACCTCGCATGGGACCAATGTAACTTGTTGGAACTGACCGCGTAGTCCCGGGTCTCCCGGTTTGAAAGTATGACCATAATTTTGAAAAATCACACTTAGACTTAAAAATAGGCAGTTAAAGGGAAAACCCAAACAAGCCCCCAAATGACCCCGTAGGAGGCACGGACACCTCGCACGGGACTAAAGTAACTTGTAGGAACTGACCGCGTAGTCCCGGGTCTCCCGGATTGAGAGTACGCCGATAATTTGAACAAATCACACTTAGACTTAAAATAAGGACGTTAAAGGGTGAAAACCCGAACCAGCCACCAAAAGACCCCGTAGGAGGGACGACCACCTCGGAGGGGACCAATGTAACTTGCAGGAACTGACCGCGTAGTCCCGGGTCTCCTGGTTTGAGAGTTTGACGATAGTTTAAAAAATCACACTTAGACTTAAAAATAAGCCGTTAAAGGGTGAAAACCCAAACCAGCCACCAAAAGATCCCGTAGGAGGCACGACCACCTCACAGGGGACCAATGTAACTTGTAGGAACTGATCACGTAGTCCCGGGTCTCCCGGTTTGAGAGTATGGCGATAATTTGTAAAAATCACACTTAGACATAAAAACAGGCCGTTAAAGGGTGAAAATCCAAACCAGCCCCCAAACGACCCCGTAGGTGGTACGAACACCTCACACGAGACCAATGTAACTTGTAGGAACGAAACGCGTAGTCCCGGTCTCCCGATTTGAGAGTATGACGATAATTTGAAAAATCACACTTAGACTTAAAAACATGCCGTTAAAGGGTGAAAACCCGACCCAGCCCCCAAACGACCCCATAGGAGGCACGAACACCTCCCAGGGGACCAATGTAACTTGTAGGAACTGGCCGCGTAGTCCCGGGTCTCCCAATTTGAGAGTATGACGATAATTTTCAAAAATCAGAGTTAGACTTAAAAATAAGTCGTTAAATGGAAAACCGAACCAGCCCCCAAACGACCCCGTAGGAGGTACGAACACCTCGCACGGGACCAATGTAACTTGTAGGAACTGGCCGCGTAGTCCCGGGTCTCCCGGTTGAGAATATGACGATAATTTGCAAAAATTACACTTAGACTTAAAAATAGGACATTAAAGGGTGAAAACCCGAACCAGCCCCCAAACGACCCCGTAGGAGGCACGAACAGCTCGTACGGGACCAACGTAACTTGTAGGAACTGATCGCATAGTCCCGGGTCTCCCGGTTTGAGAGTATGCCGATAATTTGCAAAAATCACACTTAGATTTAAAAAAAGACAGTTAAAGGGTAAAAACCATAACCAACCCCCAAACGACCCCGTAGGAGGAACGAACACCTCGCACGGGACAAATGTAAATTGTAGGAACTGACCACGTCGTCCCGGGTCTCCCAGTTTGAGAGTATGACGATAATTTGCAAAAACACACTTAGAGTTAAAAATAAGGTGTTAAAGGGTGAAAACCTAAACCAACCATCAAATGACCCCATAGGAGACACGAACACCTCGCACGGGACCCATGTAACTTGTAGGAACTGACCGGGTAGTCCCGGGTCTCTCAGTTTGAGAGTATGACGATAATTTGCAAAAATCACACTTAGATTTAAAAACAGAACGTTAAAGGGTGTAAACCCAAATCAGCCACCAAACGCCCCCGTAGGAGGCACGAACACCTCGTACGGGACCAATGTAACTGATAGGAACTTACCCCGTAGTCACGGGTCTCCCGGTTTGAGAGTATGGTGATAAATTATAAAAATCACACTTAAACTTAAAAATAGGCCGTTAAAGGTTAAAAACCCAAACCAGCCCCCAAACGACTCCATAGGAGGCACGAACACCTCGTAGGGGACCAATGTAACTTGTAGGAACTGACCGCATAGTCCCGGGTCTCCCGGTTTGAGAGTATGACGATAATTTTAAAAATCACACTTAGACATAAAAACAGGCCGTTAAAGGGTCAAAACCCGACTCAACCCCCAAACGACCCCGTAGGAGGCACGAACACCTCGCAGGGGACCGATATAACTTGTAGGAACTGACCGCGTAGTCCCGGGTTTCTCGGTTTGAGAGTGTGACGATAATTTCTAAAAATCACAAATAGACTTAAAAAGAGACCGTTAAAGGGTGAAAACCCAAACCAGCCACCAAACGACCCCGTAGGAGGCACGAAAACCTCGCATGGGACCAATGTAACTTGTAGGATCTGACCGCATAGTCCCGGGTCTCCCAGTTTGAAAGTATGACGATAATTTTGAAAAATCACACTTAGACTTAAAAATAGGCCGTTAAAGGAAAAACCCAAACAAGCCTCCAAATGACCCCGTAGGAGGCACGAACACCTCGCACGGGACCAAAGTAACATGTAGGAACTGACCGCGTAGTCCCGGGTCTCTCGATTTGAGAGTATGCCGATAATTTGGACAAATCATACTTAGACTTAAAATAAGGCCGTTAAAGGGTGAAAACCCGAACCAACCCCCAAATGACCCCGTAGGAGCCACGAACACGTCGCACGGAACCAATGTAACACTTAGGAACTGACCGCGTAGTCCTGGGCTCCCGGTTTGAGAGTATGATGATAATTTGCAAAAATCACACTTAGACTTAAAAACAGACCGTTAATGGGTGAAAACCCAAACCAGCCACCAAAAGACGCCGTAGGAGGCACGAAGACCTCGCACGGGACCAATGTAACTTGTAGGAACTGACCGCGTTGTCCCAGGTCTCCCGGTTTCAGAGTATGATGATAATTTGCAAAAATCACATTTAGACTGAAAATCAGGCCATTAAATGGTTAAAAACCCAAACCAGCCACCAAATAATCCCGTAGGAGGCACGAACACCTCCCACAGGACCAATGTAACTTGTAGGAACTGACCGCATAGTCCCGGGTCTCCCGGTTTGAGAGTATGACGATGATTTGCAAAAATCACACTTAGACTTAAAAACAGGCCGTTAAAGGGTGAAAACCCGAACCAGCCCCCAAACGACCCCGTAGGAGGCACGAACACCTCGCAAGGGACCAATGTAACTTGCAGGAACTGACCTCGTAGTCCCGGGTCTCCCGGTTTGAGAGTATGACGATAATTTGCAAAAAACACACGTAGACTTAAAAATAGGCCGTTAAAGAGTGAAAACCCAAACCAGATACCAAACGACCCCGTAGGAGGCACGAACACCTCGCACGGGACCAATGTTACTTGCTGGAACTGACCGCGTAGTCCCGAGTCTCCCGGTTTGAGAGTATGACGATAATTTGCAATATTCACACTTAGATTTAAAAACAGGTTGTTAAAGGGTGAAAATCCAAACCATCCACCAAACGACCCCGTAGGAGGAACGAACACCTCGCACGGTACCAATGTAACTTATAGGAACTGACGGTGTAGTCCCGGGTCTCCGGATTTGAGAGTATGACGATAATTTGCAAAAATCACACTTAGACTTAAAAATAGGCCGTTAAAGGGGGGAAATCCAAACCAGCCGCCAAATAACCCCGTAGGAGGCACGAACACCTCGCACGGGACCAATGTAACTTGTAGGAACTGAACGCGTAGTCCTGGGTCTCTCAGTTTGAGAGTATGACGATAATTAGCAAAAATCACACTTAGACTTAAAAACATGACGTTAAAGGGTGTAAACCCAAATCAGCCACCAAACGCCCCCGTAGGAGGCACGAACACCTCGCACGGGACCAATGTAACTTATAGGAACTGACCTCGTAGTCCCGAATCTCCCGGTTTGAGTGTATGGCGATAATTTATAAAAATCACACTTAGACATAAAAATAGGCCGTTAAAGGTTAAAAACCCAAACCAACCCCCAAACGAGCCCGTAGGAGGCACGAACACCTCGCACGGACCAACGTAACTTATAGGAACTGAATGCGTAGTCCCGAGTCTCCCGGTTTGAGAGTATGACAATAATTTAAAAAAATCACACTTAGACTTAAAAAGAGGCCGTCAAAGGGTGAAAACCCAAACCAACCCCCAAACGACCCCGTAGGAGACACGAACACCTCGCACGGGACCAATGTAACTTGTAGGAACATACCGCATAGTCCCGGTTGTCCCGATTTGAGAGTATGACGATAATTTGAAAAAATCACACTTAGAACTAAAAACAGGCCGTTAAAGGTGGAAAACCTGAACGAGCCCCCAAACAACCTCGTAGGAGGCACAAAAACTTCGCACGGGACCAATGTAACTTGTAGGAGCTGGTCGCGTAGTCCCGGGTCCCCCGGTTTGAGAGTATCATGATAATTTGCAAAAAACACATTTAAACTTAAAAACAGGCCGTTAAAGGGTGAAAACCCAAACCAGCCACTAAACGCCCCCATAGGAGGCACGAACACCTTGCATGGGACGAATGTAACTTATAGGAAATGACCGCATAGTCCGGGGTCTCCTGGTTTGAGAGTATGACGATAATTTGAAAAATTCACACTTAGACTTTAAAACAGGCCGCTAAAGGGTGAAAACCCGAACCATCCCCCAAACGACCTCGTAGGAGGCACGAACACCTCGCACGGGACACATGTAACTTGTAGGAATGGACCGCGTGGTCCCGGGTTTCCCGATTTGAGAGTATGACGGTAATTTGTAAAAATCACACTTAGACTTAAAACAGGCAGTTAAAGGTTAAAAACCCAAACTAGTCACCAAATAATCCCGTAGGAGGCACGAACACCTCGCACGGGACCAATGTAACTTGTAGGAACTGATCGCGTAGTCCCGGGTCACCCGGTTTGAGAGTATGACGATAATTTTCAAAAACCACACTTAGACTTAAAAATAGGCCGTTAAAGGGTGAAAACCAAAACCATCCCCCAAACGACCCGGTAGGAGGCACGAACACCTCGCACGAGACCAATGTAACTTGCCGGAACTGACCTCGTAGTGCCGGGTCTCCCTGTTTGAGAGTATGACGATAATTTGCAAAAAACACACTTAGACTTAAAAACAGGCCATTAAAGGGTGAAAACCCAAACCAGCCACCAAACGAGCCCGTAGGATGCACGAACACCTCGCACGGGACCAATGTAACTTGTAGAAACTGACCGCATAGTCCCGGGTCTCTCGGTTTGAGAGTATGACGATAATTTGCAAAAATCACACTTAGACTTAAAAACAGGCTGTTAAAGCGTGTTGATCCAAACTAGCCACCAAACGACCCCGTAGGAGGCACGAACACCTTGTACGGGACTAATGTAATTTGTAGGAACTGACCGCGTAGTCCTGGGTCTCTCGGTTTGAGAGTATGATGATAATTTGCAAAAACCACACTTAGACTTGAAAATAGGACGTTAAAGGGTGTAAACCCAAATCAGCCACCAAACGACCCCGTAGGAGGCACGAACACCTCCCACAGGACCAATGTAACTTGTAGGAACTGACCCCGTAGTCCCGGGTCTCCCGGTTTGAGAGTATGGTGATATTTTATAAAAATTACACTTAGACTTAAAAATAAGTTATTAAAGGTTAAAAACCCAAACCAGCCCCCAAACGACCCGGTAGGAGGCACGAACACCTCGCACGGGACCAATGTAACTTGTAGGAACTGACCGCATAGTCCAGGCCTCTCGGTTTGAGAGTATGACAATAATTTGCTAAAATCACATTTAGACTTAAAAACAATCCGTTAAAGGGTGAAAACCCAAACCAGCCACCCAACGACCTGTAGGAGGCACGAACACCTGGCACAGGACCAAAGTAACTTGTAGGAACTGACCGCATAGTCTCGAATCCCCCATTTTGAGAGTATGATGATAATTTGCAAAAATCACACTTAGACTTAGAAACATGCCGTTAAAGGGTGAAAACCCGAACCAGCCCCCAAACGACCCCATAGAAGGCATGAACACGTCGCACGGGACAAATGTAACTTGTAGGAACGGACAACGTGGTCCCGGGTCCCCCGGTTTGAGAGTATGACGATAATTTGCAAAAATCACACTTAGACTTAAAAATAAGCCGTTAAAGGGTGAAAATTCAAACCAGCCACCAAACGACCCCGTAGGAGGCACGAAGACCTCGCACGGGACCAATGTAACTTATAGGAACTGACCGTGTAGTCCCAGGTCTCCCGATTTCTGAGTATGACGATAATTTGCAAAAATCACACTTAGACTAAAAAACAGGCCGTTAAAGGGTGAAAACCCAAACCAACCACCAAACGACCCTGTAGGAGGCACGAAAACCTCGTATGGGACCAATGTAACTTGTAGGAACTGACCGCATAGTCCCGGGTCTCCCAGTTTGAAAGTATGACGATAATTTTGAAAAATCACACTTAGACTTAAAAATAGGCCGTTAAAGGAAAAACCCAAACAAGCCCCCAAATTACCCCGTAGGAGGCATGAACACCTCACACGGGACCAAAGTAACATGTAGGAACTGACCGCGTAGTCCTGGGTCTCTCGATTTGAGAGTATGCCGATAATTTGAACAAATCATACTTAGACTTAAAATAAGGCCGTTAAAGGGTGAAAACCCGAACCAACCCCCAAACGACCCCGTAGGATCCACGAACACGTCGCACGGGACCAATGTAACATGTAGGAACTGACCGCGTAGTCCCGGGTCTCCCGGTTTGAGAGTATGATGATAATTTGCAAAAATCACACTTAGACTTAAAAATAGACCGTTAAAGGGTGAAAACCCAAACCAGCAACCAAAAGACGGCGTAGGAGTCACGAACACCTCACACGGGACCAATGTAACTTGCAGGAACTGACCTCGTAGTCCCGGGTCTCCCGGTTTGAGAGTATGATGATAATTTGCAAAAAACACACTTAGACTTAAAAATAGGTCGTTAAAGGGTGAAAACCCAAACCAGATACCAAACGACCCCGTAGGAGGCACGAACACCTCGCACGGGACCAATGTTACTTGTAGGAACTGACCGCGTAGTCCCGAGTCTCTCGGTTTGAGAGTATGACGATAATTTTCAATATTCACACTTAGATTTAAAAATAGGCTGTTAAAGGGTGAAAATCCAAACCATCCACCAAACGACCCCGTAGGAGGAATGAACACCTCGCACGGGACTAATGTAACTTTTAGGAACTGACCGCGTAGTCCTGAGTCTCTCGGTTTGAGAGTATGATGATAATTTGCAAAAATCAAACTTAGACTTAAAAACAGGACATTAAAGGGTGTAAACCCAAATCAGCCACTAAACGACCCCGTAGGATGCATGCTCACCTCTTACGGGACCAATGTAACTAGTAGGAACTGACCCCGTAGTCCCGGGTCTCTCGATTTGAGAGTATGGCGATAATTTATAAAAATCACACCTAGACTTAAAAACAAGCCGTTAAAGGTTAAAAACCTAAACCAGCCCCCAAACGACCCCGTAGGAGGCACGAACACCTCGCACGGGACCAATGTAACTTGTAGTAATTGACCGCATAGTCCCGGGTCTCCCGGTTTGAGAGTATGATGATAATTTACAAAAATCACACTTAGACTTAAAAATAAGACGTTAAAGGGTGAAAACCCTAACCAGCCACCCAACAACCCCGTAGGAGGCATGAACTCCCTGCACAGGACCAATGTAACTTATAGGAACTGACCGCGTAGTCCCGGGTCTCCCGTTTTGAGAGTGTGACGATAATTTACAAAAAACACACTTAGACTTAATAACAAGCTGTGAAGGGGTGAAAACCCAAATCAACCACCAAACGACCCCGTAGGAGGCACGAACACCTCGCACGGGACCAATGTAACTTATAGGAACTGATCGCGTAGTCTCGAGTCTATCGGTTTGAGAGTATGGAGATAATTTGTAAAAATCACACTTAGACTGAAAAATAGGCCATTAAAGAGTGATAACCCAAACCAGCCCCCAAAGGACCCCGTCGGAGGCACGAACACCTCGCACGGGACCAATTTAACTTGTAGGAACTGACCGTGTAGTCCCGGGTCTCCCGTTTTGAGAGTATGACGGTAATTTGCAAAAATCACACTTAGACTTAGAAACAGGCCATTAAAGGGTGAAAATCCACACCAGCCACCAAACGACCCCTTAGGACGGAAGAACACCTCGCACGGGACCAATGTAACTTGTAGGAACTGACAGCGTAGTCCCGGGTCTCCCGATTTGAGAGTATGATGATAATTTGCAAAAATCACACTTAGACTTAAAAATAAGCCGTTAAAGGGTGAAAACCCAAACCAGCCACCAAACGACCCCGTAGGAGGCACGAAGACCTCGCACGGGACCAATGTAACTTTTAGGAACTGATCGCGTTGTCCGGGGTCTTCCGATTTGAGAGTATGGCGATAATCTTTAAAAATCACACTTACAAATAAAAACAGACCGTTAAAGGTTAAAAACCCAAACCAACCACCAAATAATCCTGTAGGAGGCACGAACACCTCGCACGGGACCAATGTAACTTATAGTAACTGACCGCGTAGTCCCAAGTCTCTCGGTTTGAGAGTATGACGATAATTTGCAAAAATCACACTTAGACTTAAAAACAGGCCGTTAAAGGGTGAAAACCCAAACCAGCCCCCAAACGACCCCGTAGGAGGCACGAACACCTCACACGGGACCAATGTAACTTGTAGGAACTGACCTCGTAGTCCCGGGTCACCCGACTTGAGAGTATGACGATAATTTGCAAAAAATACACTTAGACTTAAAAACAGGCCGTTAAAGGGTGAAATCCCAAACCAGGCAGCAAACGACCCCGTAGGAGGCACGAACACCTCGCACGGGACCAATGTAACTTATAGGAACTGACCGCGTAGTCCCGGGTCTCTCGGTTTGAGAGTATGACGATAATTTGCAAAAATCACACTTAGACTTAAAAACAGGCCGTTAAAGGGTGATAACCCAAACCATCCACCAAACGACCCCGTAGGAGGCACGAAAACCTTGCATGGGACCAATGTAACTTGTAGTAACTGACCGCGTAGTCCCGGGTCTCCCAGTTTGAAAGTATAACGATAATTTTGAAAACTCAAACTTAGACTTAAAAATAGGTCGTTAAAGGGAAAACCCAAACAAGCCCTCAAATGACCCCGTAGGAGGCACGAACACCTCGCACGGGATCAAAGTAACATGTAGGAACTGACCGCGTAGTCCCGGGTCTCCCGGTTTGAGAGTATGCCGACAATTTGAACAAATCGCACTTAGACTTAAAATAAGGCCGGTAATGGGTGAAAACCCGAACCAACCCCCAAACGACCCCGTAGGAGCCACGAACACGTCGCACGGGACCAATGTAACTTATAGGAACTGACCGCGTAGTCCCGGGTCTCCCGGTTTGAGGGTATGATGATAATTTGCAAAAATCACACTTAGACTTAAAAACAGACCGTTAAAGGGTGAATACCCAAACCAGCCACCAAAAGACGCCGTAAGAGGCATGACCACCTCGCAGGGGACCAATGTAACTTGTAGGAACTGGCCGCGTAGTCCCGGGTCTCCCTGTTTGAGAGTATGGCGATAAGTTGTAAAAATCACACTTAGACTTAAAAACAGGCCGTTAAAGGGTGAAAATCCAAACCAACTCCCAAACGACCCCGTAGGTGGCATGAACACCTCACACGGGACAAATGTAACTTGTAAGAACTGACCGTGTAGTCCCGGTTTCGCGATTTGAGAGTATGACGATAATTTGCAAAAAAAACACTTAGAGTTAAAAACAGGCCGTTGAAGGGTTATAACCCAAACCAACCCCCAAACGACCCCGTAGGAGGCAAGAAAACCTCGCACGGGACCAATGTAACTTATAGGAACTGACCACATAATCCCGGGTCTCCCGGTTTTAAAGTATGACGATAATTTTGAAAAATCACACTTAGACATAAATATAGGCAGTTAAATGGTGAAAACCCGAACTAGCCCCCAAACGACCCCGTAGGAGGCACGAACACCTCGCACAGGATCAATGTAACTTGTAGGAACTGATCGCATAGTCCCGGGTCTCTCGGTTTGAGAGTATGACGATAATTTGCAAAAATAACACTTAGACTTAAAAACAGGCTGTTAAAGGGTGAAAATCCAAACCAACCACCAAGCGTCCCCGTAGGAGGCACGAACACCTCGCAGGGGACCAATGTAACTTCTAGGAACTGACCGCGTAGTCCCGGGTCTCTCGGTTTGAGATTATGATGATAATTTGCAAAAATAACACCTAGACTTGAAAACAGGACGTTAAAGAGTGTAAACCCAAATCAGCCACCAAACGACATTGCTGGAGGCACGAACACCTCGCACCGGACAAATATAACTTGTAGGAACTGACCCCGTAGTCCCGAGTCTCCCGGTTTATGAGTATGGAGAAATTTTATAAAAATTACACTTAGACTTAAAAACAGGCTGTTAAAGGTTAAAAACCCAAACCAGCCCCCAAACGACGCCGTAGGAGGCACGAACACCTCGCACGGGACCAATGTAACTTGTAGGAACTGACAACGTAGTTCTGGGTCTCTCGGTTTGAGAGTATGACGATAATTTGCAAAAATCACACTTAGACTTAAAACAAGGACGTTAAAGGGTGTAAACCCAAATCAGCCACCAAACGCCCCCGTAGGAGGCACGAATCCCTCGCACGGGAGCAATGTAACTGATAGGAACAGACCCCGTAGTCCCGGGTCTACCGGTTTAAGAGTATGGCGATAATTTATAAAAATCACACTTAGACTTAAAAATAGACCGTTAAAGGCTAAAAACCCAAACCAGCCCCCAAACGACCCCATAGGAGGCACGAACACCTCGCACGGGACCAATGTAACTTGTAGGAACTGACCGCATAGTCCCGGGTCTTCCGGTTTGAGAGTATGACGATAATTTGAAAAAATCACACTTAGACTTAACAACAGGCCGTTAAAGGGTGAACACCCCACCCAGCCCCCAAACGACCCCGTAGGAGGCACGGACACCTCGCAGGGGACCAATGTAACTTGTAGGAACTGACCGCGTAGTCCCGGGTCTCCCGGTTTGAGAGTATGACGATAATTTGCAAAAATTACACTTAGACTTAAAAATAGGACATTAAAGGGTGAAAACCCGAACCATCCCCCAAACGACCCCGTAGGAGGCACGAACAGCTCGCACGGGACCAATGTAACTTGTAGGAATTAACCGCGTAGTCCCGGGTCTCTCGGTTAGAGAGTATGACGATAATTTGCAAAAATCGCACTTAGACTTAAAAACACACCGTTAAAGGGTAAAAACCCGAACCAGCTCCCAAATGACCCCTTAGGAGGCACGAACACCTCGCACGGGAATAATGTAAATTGTAAGAACTGACCACGTAGTCCCGGGTCTCCCAATTTGAGAGTATGACGATAATTTGCAAAAACACACTTAGACTTCAAAATAAGGGGTTAAAGGGTGAAAATCCGACCCAGCCCCCAAACGACCCCGTATGAGGCACGAACACCTCGCAGGGGACCAATGTAACTTGTAGGAACTGACCGCATAGTCCCGGGTCTTCCGGTCTGAGAGTATGACGATAATTTGAAAAAATCACACTTAGACTTAAAAATAGGTCGTTAAAGGGTGAAAATCCGACCCAGCCCCCAAACGACCCTGTAGGAGGCACGAATACCTCACACGGGACCAATGTAACTTATAGGAACTGACCGCGTAGTCCCGGGTCTCCCGGTTTGAAAGTATGGCGATAATTTTGAAAAATCACACTTAGAATTAAAAATAGGCTGTTAAAGGGTGAAAACCCGAACTAGCCCCCGTACAAGCCCGTAGGAGGTACGAACACCTGGCACGGGATCAATGTAACTTGTAGGAACTGACCGCGTAGTCCCGGGTCTCTCGGTTTGAGAGTATGATGATAATTTGAAAAAATCACACTTAGACTTAAAAAAAGGCTGTTAAAGGATGAAAATCCAAACCAGCCACCAAACGACCCCGTAGGAGGCACGAACACCTCGCAGGGGACCAATGTAACTTGTAGGAACTGACTGCGTCGTCCCGGGTTTCTCGGTTTGAGAGTATGATGATAATTTACAAAAATAACACTTAGACTTGAAAACAGGACGTTAAAAGGTGTAAACCCAAATCAGCCACCAAACGAGACCGCAGGAGGCACGAACACCTCGCACGGGACATATTTAACTTGTAGGAACTGACCCCGTAGTCCTGGGTCTCCCGGTTTGAGAGTATAGCGATATTTTATAAAAATTACACTTAGACTTAAAAACAGGTTGTTAAAGGTTAAAAACCCAAACCAACCCTCAAACGACGCCGTAGGAGGCACGAACAGCTCTCACGGGACCAATGTAACTTTTAAGAACAGACCGCGTCGTCCTGGGTCTCTCGGTTTGAGAGTATGACGATAATTTGCAAAAATCACAATTAGACTTAAAAACAGGACGTTAAAGGGTGTAAACCCAAATCACCCACCAAACGCCCCCGTAGGAGGCACGAACACCTCGCACGGAACCAATGTAACTGATAGGACCTGACCCCGTAGTCCCGGGACTCCCGGTTTGAGAGTAGGGCAATAATTTATAAAAATCACACTTAGACTTAAAAACAGGCCATTAAAGGTTAAAAACCCAAACCAGCCCCCAAACGACCCCATAGGAGGCACGAACACCTCGCACGGGACCAATGTAACTTGTAGGAACTGACCGCATAGTCCCGGGTCTTCCGGTTTGAGAGTATGACGATAATTTGAAAAAATCACACTTAGACTTAAAAACAGGCTGTTAAAGGGTGAAAATCAAAACCAGCCACCAAACGGCCCCGTAGGAGGCACGAACACCTCGCAGAGGACCAATGTAACTTGTAGGAACTGACTGCGTCGTCCCGGGTTTCTCGGTTTAAGAGTATGATGATAATTTGCAAAAATCACACTTAGACTTGAAAACAGGACGTTAAAAGGTGTGAACCCAAATCAGCCACCAAACGACACCGTAGGAGGCACGAACACCTCGCACGGGACATATGTAACTTGTAGGAACTGACCCCGTAGTCCCGGGTCTACCGGTTTGAGAGTATAGGGATATTTTATAAAAATTACACTTAGACTTAAAAACAGACTGTTAAAGGTTAAAAACCCAAAGCAACCCTCAAACGACGCCGTTGGAGGCACGAACAGCTCGCACGGGACCAATGTAACTTTTAGGAACTGACCGCGTCGTCCTGGGTCTCTCGATTTGAGAGTATGACGATAATTTGCAAAAATCATAATTAGACTTAAAAACAGGACGTTAAAGGGTGTAAACCCAAATCCAACACCAAACGCCCCCGTAGGAGGCACGAATCCCTCGCACGGGAGTAATGTAACTGATAGGAGCTAACCCCGTAGTCCCGGGTCTCCCGGTTCGAGAGTATGGCGATAATTTATAAAAATCACACTTAGACTTAAAAACAGACCGTTAAAGGCTAAAAACCTAAACCAGCCCCCAAACGACCCCGTAGGAGGCACGAACACCTCGCACGGGACCAATGTAACTTGTAGGAACTGACCGCATAGTCCCGGGTCTTCCGGTCTGAGAGTATGACGATAATTTGAAAAAATCACACTTAGACTTAAAAATAGGTCGTTAAAGGGTGAAAATCCGACCCAGCCCCCAAACGACCCCGTATGAGGCACGAACACCTCGCAGGGGACCAATGTAACTTGTAGGAACTGACCGCGTAGTCCCGGGTCTCCCGGTTTGAGAGTATGATGATAATTTTCAAAAATTACACTTAGACTTCAAAATAAGGCGTTAAAGGGTGAAAACCCAAACCAACCATCAAATGACCCCATAGGAGGCACGAACACCTCGCACGGGACCAATGTAACTTGTAGGAACTGGCCGCGTAGTCCTGGGTCTCCCGGTTTGAGAGTATGACGATAATTTACAAAAATTACACTTAGACTTAAAAATAGGACATTAAAGGGTGAAAACCCGAACCAACCCCCAAACGACCCCGTAGGTGGCACGAACAGCTCGCATGGGACCAATGTAACTTGTAGGAATTAACCGCGTAGTCCCGGGTCTCTCGGTTTGAGAGTATGACGATAATTTACAAAAATTACACTTAGACTTAAAAATAGGACATTAAAGGGTGAAAACCCGAACCAACCCCCAAACGACCCCGTAGGAGGCACGAACACCTCGCACGGGACCAATGTAACTTGTAGGAACTGGCCGCGTAGTCCTGGGTCTCCCGGTTTGAGAGTATGACGATAATTTACAAAAATTACACTTAGACTTAAAAATAGGACATTAAAGGGTGAAAACCCGAACCAACCCCCAAACGACCCCGTAGGTGGCACGAACAGCTCGCATGGGACCAATGTAACTTGTAGGAATTAACCGCGTAGTCCCGGGTCTCTCGGTTTGAGAGTATGACGATAATTTGCAAAAATCGTACTTAGACTTAAAAACACACCGTTAAAGGGTAAAAACCCGAACCAACTCCCAAACGACCCCTTAGGAGGCACGAACACCTCGCACGAGAATAATGTAAATTGTAAGAACTGATCACGTAGTCTCGGGTCTCCCAATTTGAGAGTATGACGATAATTTGCAAAAACACACTTAGACTTCAAAATAAGGCGTTAAAGGGTGAAAACCCAAACCAACCATCAAATGACCCCATAGGAGGCACGAACACCTCGCACGGGACGCATGTAACTTATATTAACTGACCGCGTAGTCCCGGGTCTCCCGATTTGTGAGTATGACAATAATTTGCAGAAAAGACACTTAGACTTAAAAACAAGCCGTTAAAGGGTGAAAACCCAAATTAGCCACCAAATGAACCCGTAGGAGGCACGAACACCTCGCACGGGACCAATGTAACTTGTAAGAACTGTCCGCGTAGTCCCGGGTCTCCTGGTTTGAGAGTACGATGATAATTTGTAAAAATCACACTTAGACTTAAAAATAGGCCGTTAAAGGGTGATAACCCAAACCAGCTCCCAAATGACCCCTTAGGAGTCACGAACACCTCGCATGGGACCAAATGTAACTTGCAGGAACTGTCGGTGTAGTCCCGGGTCTCCCGGTTTGAAAGTAGGATGATAATTTCGAAAAATCAAACTGAGACATTAAAATAGGCCGTTAAAGGGAAAACCCGAACAAGCCCCCAAATGACCCCGTAGGAGGCACGAACACATCGCACGAGACCAAAGTAACTTGTAGAACTGATCGCGTAGTCCTGAGTCTCCCTGTTTGAGAGTATGATGATAATTTGCAAAAATCACACTTAGACTTAGAATAAGGCCTTAAAGGGTGAAACCCCGAACCAACCCCCAAACGACCCCGTAGGAGGCACGAACACCTCGCACGGTACCAATGTAACTTGTCGGAACTGACGGCGTAGTCCCGAGTCTCCCGGTTTGAGAGTACGACGATAATTTGCAAAAATCACACTTAGACTTAAAAACAGGCCGTTAAAGGGTGAAAACCCAAACCAGCCACCAAAAGACCCCGTAGGAGGCACGACCACCTCGCAGGGGACCAATGTAACTTGTAGGAACTGACCGCGTAGTCCCGGGTCTCCCGGTTTGAGAGTATGGCGATAATTTGTAAAAATCACACTTTGAATTAAAAACAGGCCGTCAAAGGGTGAAAATCCAAACCAGCCCCCAAACGACCCCGTAGGTGGCACGAACACCTCACACGGGACCAATGTTACTTGTAGGAACTGACCGCGTAGTCCTGGTCTCCCGATTTGAGAGTATGACGATAATTTACAAAAATAACACTTAGAGTTAAAAACAGGCCGTTAAAGGGTGATAACCCAAACCAGCACCCAAACGACCCTCTAGGAGGCACGAATACCTCGCACGGGACCAATGTAACTTATAGGAACTGACCGCGTAGTCCCGGGTCTCCCGGTTTGAAAGTATGACGATAATTTTGAAAAATCACACTTAGAATTTAAAATAGGCTGTTACAGGGTGAAAACCCGAACTAGCCCCCGAACGACCCCGTAGGAGGTACGAACACCTGGCATGGGATCAATGTAACTTGTAGGAACTGACCGCGTAGTCTCGGGTCTCTCGGTTTGAGAGTATGACGATAATTTGAAAAAATCACACTTAGACTTAAAAACAGGCCGTTAAAGGGTGAAAATCCAAACCAGCCACCAAACGACCCCGTAGGAGGCACGAACACCTCGCAGGGGACCAATGTAATTTATAGGAACTGACTGCGTCGTCCCGGGTTTCTCGGTTTGAGAGTATGATGATAATTTGCAAAAATCACACTTAGACTTGAAAACAGGACGTTAAAAGGTGTAAACCCAAATCAGCCACCAAACGACACCGTAGGAGGCACGAACACCTCGCACGGGACATATGTAACTTGTAGGAACTGACCCCGTAGTCCCGGGTCTCCCGGTTTGAGAGTATAGCGATATTTTATAAAAATTACACTTAGACTTAAAAACAGGCTGTTAAAGGTTAAAAACCCAAACCAACCCTCAAACGACGCCGTTGGAGGCAAGAACAGCTCGCACGGGACCAATGTAACTTTTAGGAACAGACCGCGTCGTCCTGGGTCTCTCGGTTTGAGAGTATGACGATAATTTGCAAAAATCACATTTAGACTTTAAAATAGGATGTTAAAGGGTGTAAACCCAAATCAACCACCAAACGCCCCCGTAGGAGGCACGAACACCTCGCACGGAACCAATGTAACTGATAGGACCTGACCCCGTAGTCCCGAGTCTCCCGGTTTGAGAGTAGGGCGATAATTTATAAAAATCACACTTAGACTTAAAAACAGGCCGTTAAAGGTTAAAAACCCAAACCAGCCCCCAAATGACCCCATAGGAGGCACGAACACCTCGCACGGGACCAATGTAACTTGTAGGAACTGACCGCATAGTCCCGGGTCTCCCGATTTGAGAGTATGACGATAATTTGAAAAATCACACTTAGACTTAAAAACAGGCCGTTAAAGGGTGAAAACCCGACCCAGCCCCCAAACGACCCCGTAGGAGGCACGAACACCTTGCAGGGGACCAATACAACTTGTAGGAACTGACCGCGTAATCCCGGGTTTTTCGGTTTGAGAGTGTGACGATAATTTGTAAAAATCACACATAGACTTAAAAACAGGCCGTTAAAGGGTGAAAACCCAAACCAGCCACCAAACGACCCCGTAGGTGGCACGAACACCTCACACGGGACCAATGTTACTTGTAGGAACTAACCGCGTAGTCCCGGGTCTCCCGATTTGAGAGTATGGCGATAATTTGCAAAAATCACTATTAGACTTAAAAACAGGCCGTTAAAGGGGGGAAATCCAAACCAGCCACCAAACAACCCCGTAGGAGGCACGAACGCCTCGCACGGGACCAATGTAACTTGTAGGAACTGACCGCGTAGTCTTGGGTCTCTCGGTTTGAGAGTATGACGATAATTTGCAAAAATCACACTTAGGCTTAAAAACAAGACGTTAGAGGGTGTAAACCCAAATCAGCCACCAAACGCCCCCGTAGGAGGCACGAACACCTCGCACGGGACTAATGTAACATATATGAACTGACCCTGTAGTCTCGGATCTCCCGGTTTGAGTGTATGGTGATAATTTATAAAAATCACACTTAGACTTAAAAACAGGCCGTTAAAGGTTAAAAACCCAAACCAACCCCCAAACGACCCCGTAGGAGGCACGAACACCTCGCACGGGACCAATGTAACTTGTAGGAACATACCGCATAGTCCCGGTTGTCCCGGTTTGAGAGTATGACGATAATTTGAAAAAATCACACTTAGAACTAAAAACAGGCCGTTAAAGGTGGAAAACCTGAACGAGCCCCCAAACAACCTCGTAGGAGGTACAAAAACTTCGCACGGGACCAATGTAACTTGTAGGAGCTGGTCGCGTAGTCCCGGGTCCCCCGGTTTGAGAGTATCATGATAATTTGCAAAAAACACATTTAAACTTAAAAACAGGCCGTTAAAGGGTGAAAACCCAAACCAGCCACCAAACAACCCCGTAGGAGGCACGAACACCTCGAACGGACCAATGTAACTTGTAGGAACTGAACGCGTAGTCCCGAGTCTCCCGATTTGAGAGTATGACGATAATTTTAAAAAAATCACACTTAGACTTAAAAACAGGCCGTTAAAGGGTGAAACCCCGAACCAACCACCAAACGACCCCGTAGGAGGCACGAACACCCCGCACGGGACCAATGTAACTTGTAGGAACTGGCCGCGTAGTCCTGGGTCTCCCGGTTTGAGAGTATGGCGATAACATGCAAAAATTACACTTAGACTTAAAAATAGGTCGTTAAAGGGTGAAAACTAGAATAAGCACCCAAACGACCCCAAAGGAGGCACTAACAGCTCGCACGGGACCAATGTAACTTGTAGGAACTGACCGCGTAGTCCCAGGTCTCCCGATTTGAAAGTACGACGATAATTTGCAAAAATCACACTTAGACATAAAAACAGACCGTTAAAGGGTGAAAATCCAAACCAGCCTCCAAATGACCCCGTAGGAGGCACGAACACCTCGCACGGGACCAATGTAAATTGTAGGAACTGATCACGTAGTCCCGGGTCTCCCAGTTTGAGAGTATGACAATAATTTGCAACAACACACTTAGACTTAAAATTAAGCCGTTAAATGATGAAAACCCAAACCAGCCACCAAATGACCCCATAGGAGGCACGAACACCTCGCACGGGAGCCATGTAACTTGTAGGCACTGACCGCGTAGTCCCGGGTCTCCCGAATTGGAGTATGACAATAATTTTCAAAAAAGACACTTAGACTTAAAAACAAGCCGTTAAAGGGTAAAAACCCAAATTAGCCACCAAACGACTCCGTAGGAGGCGCGAACCCCTCGCACAGGACCAATGTAACTTGTAGGAACTGACCGCGCAGTCCCGAGTCTCCCGGTTTGAGAGTATGACGATAATTTTAAAAAAATCACACTTAGACTTAAAAACAGGCCGTTAAAGGGTGAAACCCGGAACCAACCACCAAACGACCCCGTAGGAGGCACGAACACCCCGCACGGGACCAATGTAACTTATAGGAACTGGCCGCGTAGTCCCGGGTCTCCCGGTTTGAGAGTATGGCGATAACATGCAAAAATTACACTTAGACTTAAAAACAGGTCGTTAAAGGGTGAAAACTAGAATAAGCACCCAAACGACCCCAAAGGAGGCACTAACAGCTCGCACGAGACCAATGTAACTTGTAGGAACTGACCGCGTAGTCCCAGGTCTCCCAATTTGAAAGTACGACGATAATTTGCAAAAATCACACTTAGACATAAAAACAGACCGTTAAAGGGTGAAAATCCAAACCAGCCTCCAAATGACCCCGTAGGAGGCACGAACACCTCGCACGGGACCAATGTAAATTGTAGGAACTGATCACGTAGTCCCGGGTCTCCCAGTTTGAGAGTATGACGATAATTTGCAACAACACACTTAGACTTAAAATTAAGCCGTTAAATGATGAAAACCCAAACCAGCCACCAAATGACCCCATAGGAGGCACGAACACCTCGCACGGGAGCCATGTAACTTGTAGGCACTGATCGCGTAGTCCCGGGTCTCCCGAATTGGAGTATGACAATAATTTTCAAAAAAGACACTTAGACTTAAAAACAAGTCGTTAAAGGGTAAAAACCCAAATTAGCCACCAAACGACCCCGTAGGAGGCGCGAACCCCTCGCACAGGACCAATGTAACTTGTAGGAACTGACCGCGTAGTCCCGGGTCTCCCGGTTTGAGAGTATGATGATAATTTTGAAAAATCACACTTAGACTTAAAAACAGGCCGTTAAAGGGTGAAAACCCTAACCAGCCCCTAAACGACCCCGTAGGAGGCACGAACACCTCGCACGGGACCAATGTAACTTGTAGGAACTGATCGCGTAGTTCTGAGTCTCCCAGTTTGAGAGTATGACGATAATTTGCAAAAATCACACTTAGGCTTAAAAACTGTTCGTTAAAGGGTGAAAACCCGAACCAACCACCAAACGACCCCGTAGGACGCACGAACACCTCGCACGGGACCAAAGTAACTTGTAGGAACTGACCGCGTAGTCATGGGTCTCCCGATTTGAGAGTATGATGATAATTTGCAAAAATCACACTTACACTAAAAAACAGGCTGTTAAAGGGTTATAACCCAAACCAGCCCCCAAACGACCCCGTAGGAGGCACGAACACATCGCACAGGACCAATGTAACTTGTAGGAACTGACCGCGTAGTCCCGGGTCTCCCCATTTAAGAGTATGACGCTAATTAGCAAAAAACACACTAAGAATTAAAAATAAACCGTTAAAGCTTGAAAACCCAAATCAGCCACCAAACGACCCCGTAGGAGGCACGACGAACACCTCGCACGGGACCAATGTAACTTTTAGGAACTGACCGCGTAGTCCCGAGTCTCCCGGTTTGACAATATGACGATAATTTGTAAAAATCACACTTAGACTTAAAAACAGGCCGTTTAAGGGTGAAAACTCGAACCAACCCCAAAACGACCCCGTAGTAGGCACAAACACCTCGTACGGGACTAATGTAACTTGTAAGAACTGACCGCGTAGTCCCGAGTCTCCCGGTTTGAGAGTATGACGATAATTTGCAAAAATCACACTTACACTTAAAAATAGGTCGTTAGAGGGGGAAAACCCAAACCAGCCACCAAACAACCCCGTAGGAGGCACGAACACCTCGCACGGGACCAATGTTACTTTTAGGAACTGATCGCATAGTCCCGGGTCTCCCGATTTGAGAGTATGATGAAAATTTGCAAAAATGACACTTAGACTTAAAAACAGGCCGTTGAAGGGAGATAACCCAAACCAGCCCCCAAACGACCCCGTAGGAGGCACGAACATCTCACACGTGACCAATGTAACTTGTAGGAACTGACCGCGTAGTCCCGGGTCTCACGGTTTGGGAGTATGACGATAATTTTCAAATACACACTTAGATTTAAAAACAGGCCATTAAAGGGTGAAAACCCAAATCAGCTACCAAACGACCCCGTACGAGGCACGAACACCTCGCACGGGACCAATGTAACTTGTAGGAACTGATCGCCTAGTCTTGGGTCTCTCGATTTGAGAGTATGAAGATAATTTTCAAAAATCACACTTAGACTTAAAAATAGGCCGTTAAAGGGTGAAAATCCAAACCAGCCACCAAACAACCCCGTAGGAGGCACGAACACCTCACACGGGACTAATGTAACTTATAGGAACTGACTGCGTAGTCCCGGGTCTCCCAGTTTTAAAGTATGATGATAATTTGCAAAAATCACAGTTAGACTTAAAAACAGACCGTTAAAGGGTGGAAACCCGAACCAGCCCACAAACGACCCCGTAGGAGGTACGAACACCTCACACGGGACCAATGTAACTTGTAGGAACTGAACGCGTAGTTCCGGGTCTCCCGGTTTGAGAGTACGATGATAATTAACAAAAATCACACTTAGACTTAAAAACAGGCCATTAAAGGATGAAAATCCAAACCAGCCACCTAACGACCCAGTAGGAGGCACGAACACCTCGCACGGGACCAATACCACTTGTAGGAACTGACCGCGTAGTCCTGGGTCTCCCGGTTTGAGAGTCTGATGATAATTTGCAAAAATCACACTTAGACTTAGAAACAGGCCGTTAAAGGGTTAAAACCCAAACTAACCACCAAACGACCCCGTAGGAGGCACGAACACCTCGCATGGGACCAATGTAACTTGTAGGAACTGACCACGTAGTCTCGGGTCTCCCGGATTGAGAGTATGACGATAATTTGCAAAAATCACACTTAGACTTAGAAACAAGCCGTTAAAGGGTGAAAACTCGAACGAGCACCCAAACGACCCGGTAGGAGGCACGAACACTTCGCACGGGACCAATGTCACTTGTAGGAACTGACGGCATAGTCCTGGGTCTCCCGGTTTGAGAGTATGATGATAGTTTGCAAAAATCACACTTAGATTTAAAAACAGGCCGTTAAAGGGAGATAACCCAAACCATCCCCCAAACGATCCCGTAGGAGGCACAAACACGTCGCACATGACCAATGTATCTTGTAGGAACTGAATGCGTATTCCCGGGTCTCCCGGTTTGAGAGTATGACGATAATTTCCAAAAATGATACTTAGATTTAAAAATATGCCGTTAAAGGATGAAAACCTGAACCAGTCCCCAAACGACCCTGTAGGAGGCACGAACACGTCGCACGGGACCAATGTAACTTGTTGGAACTGACCGCATAGTCCCGAGTCTCTCGATAAAGAGTATGACGATAATTTTCAAAAATTACACTTAGACTTAAAAACAGGCCGTTAAAGGGTGAAAACCCAAACCAGCCACCAAACAACCCCGTAGGAGGCACGAACAGCTCGCACGGGACCAATGTAACTTGTAGGAACTGACCGCGTAGTCCTGGGTCTCCCGGTTTGAGAGTATGACGATAATTTGCAAAAATCACACTTAAACTTAAAACAGGCCGTTAAAGGGTGAAAACCCGAACCAGCCCCCAAACAACCCCGTAGCAGGCACGAACACCTCGCACGGGACTAATGTAACTAGTAGGAACGGCCCGCGTAGTCCCGGGTCTCCCGATTTGAGAGTATGACAATAATTTACAAAAATCACACTTAGACTTAAAAACAGGTCGTTAAAGGGTGAAAATCCAAACCAGCCACAAAACTACCCCATAAGAGGCACGAACATCTCGCACGGGACCAATGAAACTTGTAGGAACTGACCGCGTAGTCCTGGGTCTCCCAATTTGAGAGTATGACGATAATTTACAAAAATCACACTTAGACTGAAAAATAGGCCGTTAAAGGGTGAAAATGCAAACCAGCCATCAAACGACCCCGTAGGAGGCATGAAGACCTCGCACGGGACCAATGTAACTTGTAGGAACTGACCGCATTGTCCCGGGTCTCCCGATTTGAGAGTATTACGATAATTAGCAAAAATCACACTTAAGACTTAAAAATAGGCCGTTAAAGGTTAAAAACCCCAACCAGCCACCAAATAATCCCGTAGGAGGCACGAACACCTCGCACGGGACCAATACCACTTGTAGGAACTGACCGCGTAGTCCTGGGTCTCCCGGTTTGAGAGTCTGATGATAATTTGCAAAAATCACACTTAGACTTAGAAACAGGCCGTTAAAGGGTTAAAACCCAAACTAACCACCAAACGACCCCGTAGGAGGCACGAACACCTCGCATGGGACCAATGTAACTTGTAGGAACTGACCACGTAGTCTCGGGTCTCCCGGATTGAGAGTATGACGATAATTTGCAAAAATCACACTTAGACTTAGAAACAAGCCGTTAAAGGGTGAAAACTCGAACGAGCACCCAAACGACCCGGTAGGAGGCACGAACACTTCGCACGGGACCAATGTCACTTGTAGGAACTGACGACATAGTCCTGGGTCTCCCGATTTGAGAGTATGATGATAGTTTGCAAAAATCACACTTAGATTTAAAAATAGGCCGTTAAAGGGAGATAACCCAAACCATCCCCCAAACGATCCCGTAGGAGGCACAAACACGTCGCACATGACCAATGTATCTTGTAGGAACTGAATGCGTATTCCCGGGTCTCCCGGTTTGAGAGTATGACGATAATTTCCAAAAATGATACTTAGATTTAAAAATATGCCGTTAAAGGATGAAAACCTGAACCAGTCCCCAAACGACCCTGTAGGAGGCACGAACACGTCGCACGGGACCAATGTAACTTGTTGGAACTGACCGCATAGTCCCGAGTCTCTCGATAAAGAGTATGACGATAATTTTCAAAAATTACACTTAGACTTAAAAACAGGTCGTTAAAGGGTGAAAATCCAAACCAGCCACCAAACAACCCCGTAGGAGGCACGAACAGCTCGCACGGGACCAATGTAACTTGTAGGAACTGACCGCGTAGTCCTGGGTCTCCCGGTTTGAGAGTATGACGATAATTTGCAAAAATCACACTTAAACTTAAAAACAGGCCGTTAAAGGGTGAAAACCCGAACCAGCCCCCAAACAACCCCGTAGCAGGCACGAACACCTCGCACGGGACTAATGTAACTAGTAGGAACGGCCCGCGTAGTCCCGGGTCTCCCGATTTGAGAGTATGACAATAATTTACAAAAATCACACTTAGACTTAAAAACAGGTCGTTAAAGGGTGAAAATCCAAACCAGCCACAAAACTACCCCATAAGAGGCACGAACATCTCGCACGGGACCAATGAAACTTGTAGGAACTGACCGCGTAGTCCTGGGTCTCCCAATTTGAGAGTATGACGATAATTTACAAAAATCACACTTAGACTGAAAAATAGGCCGTTAAAGGGTGAAAATGCAAACCAGCCACCAAACGACCCCGTAGGAGGCATGAAGACCTCGCACGGGACCAATGTAACTTGTAGGAACTGACCGCATTGTCCCGGGTCTCCCGATTTGAGAGTATTACGATAATTAGCAAAAATCACACTTAAGACTTAAAAATAGGCCGTTAAAGGTTAAAAACCCCAACCAGCCACCAAATAATCCCGTAGGAGGCACGAACACCTCGCACGGGACCAATGTAACTTGTAGGAACTGACCGCGTAGTCCCGGGTCTCTCGGTTTGAGAGTATGATGATAATTTGCAAAAATCACACTTATACTAAAAAACAGGCCGTTAAAGGGTGAAAACCCGAACCAGCCCCCAAATGACCCCATAGGAGGCACGAACACCTCGCACGGGACCAATGTAACTTGTAGGAACTGATCTCGTAGTCCCGGGTCTCCCGATTTGAGAGTATGATGATAATTTGCAAAAAACACACTTAGACTTAAAAACAGGCCGTTAAAGGGTGAAAACCCAAACCAGCCACCAAACGACCCCATAAGAGGCAAGGACACCTCGCACGGGACGAATGTAACTTGTAGGAACTGATCGCGTAGTCTCGGGTCTCCATGTTTGAGAGTATGATGATAATTTGCAAAAATCACACTTTGACATAGAAACAGGCCGTTAAAGGGTGAAAACCTGAACCAGCCCCCAAACGACCCCGTAGGAGGCACAAACACTTCGCACGGGACTAATGTAACTTGTAGGAACTGACCGCGTAGTCCCGGGTCTCCCGATTTGAGAGTATGATGATAATTTGTAAAAATAGCACTTAAAAATAGGCCATTGGTGGGTGAAATCCAGAAACCATCCCCCAAACCACCCCGTAGGAGGCACGAACACCTCGCACGGGACCAATGGAACTTGTAGAAACTGACCGCATAGTCCCGGGTCTCTCGGTTTGAAAGTATGACGATAATTTGCAAAAATACACTTAGACTTAAAAACAGGTCGTTAAAGGGTGAAAACCCGAACCAACCCCCAAACGACCCCGTAGGAGGCACGAACACCTCAAACGGGACCAATGTAACTTGTAGGAACTGACCGCGTAGTCTCGGGTCTCCCGGTTTGAGAGTATGACGAGAATTTGCAAAAAAGACACTTAGACTTAAAATCAAGCCGTTAAAGGGTGAAAACCCAAACCAACCACCAAACGACCCCATAGGAGGCATGGACACCTCGCACGGGACTAATGTAACTTTTAGTAACGGATCGCGTAGTCCCAGGTCTCCCGATTTGCGAGTATGACGATAATTTGCAAAAATCACACTTAGACTTAAAAACAAGCCGTTAAAGGGTGAAAACCCAAATCAGCCACCAAACGACCCTGTAGGAGGCACGAACACCTCGCACGGGACCAATGTAACTTGTAGGAACTGATCGTGTAGTCCCGAGTCTCCCGGTTTGAGAGTATGACGATAATTTGTAAAAATAACACTTAAAAATAGGTCATTGGTGGGTGAAAACCCAAACCAGCTCCCAATCTATCCTGTAAGAGGCACGTACACCTCGCACGGGACCAATGTAACTTGTATGAACTAACCGCGTAGTCGTATATGCAATTTTTCTGCTTGTATATGCTATTTTCTTCTTGAATACGATATTTTTTAAAAATGACTTGGTTACTAATATTGTATCTTTTTTTTGTCTTATTTTTTTTAGGATGACATTCAATCGCTAGCTTTTATCCACTTGGAACGCATGAAGAAGTCCATGATTTACAACAGGGGGATTGTTTATTTAATGTCGTTAGTATTCAGGATTCTATTTTTTGTGTTATGGCCGAGCAGGTAGTTTTATGGTTTAATTTTTTGGCCGTGCTGGCTGTAGTAGTTTTATTGTTGACTTTTATGGCCGTGCGGGCTTTATATGGGCAGATTTTATGTTAGCAGATTTTGAAATGCTAAAAAAATAGAGGAAACTCTGCCCATTTTTTTTATATGAGAACTATTAACTCTTGTAATTTTTTGAAGTTATTGTCGACTTTTATGGTCATGTGCGGCTTTATATTAGTATTAACTCTTGTAATTTTTTTAAGTTTATATGCACATTAGTTTATCAACAACCTGTGATATTCATAATTTGTGAATTTTCTTGATTTTTTTTTTGCAAATAATAAATATTTTCCTACCGGATTTGGAATTTGCAGATTTTCCAGATTTGTTTCCTATTATTATCTTTTTTAATCAACCGAAAAATCTGGCACGGTTTTAAACCGTGCCAAAACCATGCAAATGTATAAAAATGAGAACGCTTATAAAACAATCTGGCACGCTTTATAACCTTGCCAAAAAATAGACAATTTGGCACGGTTTCGGCGTGTGCCAAAAGCGTGCCAGATTTAACTTCTAGCACGGTTTAAAAGCGTGTCAAAAGCGTGCCAGATAAAAAAACTGCCACAGTTTAAAAACGTGCCAAAAGCGTACCAGTTTGGGAAATCTGGCACTGTTTTAAACCGCGCGAGAAAATTTGGCACCCCTGATTCTGGCATGGTTTTGAACCATGCCAGATTGGGTCTAGCACTATTTTAAACTGTGCCAGTTTCCTATTTTTGGTGTAGTGTATGGGGTTGTTTCGAAGTTGATATGCATTTTGATTCGACTTTGCTTATATGCAATCCTTGCACACCTGCACGAGTTTATATGAATGTTTGACTTCTCTTGTATATTTGAGTTTGGTGAGATGTTCTTATCTCAATTTTATCATCTATGCGTAAGTAAACTTAAGGAGGAGGTGTGCTTGTAAGAACCGTTTTTCATGAGAATTGATATTAAAAAATGATGAGTGTCCACGGGAAAGGGCTGCGAGAGTATAAAATTGAATCGTCGTGAAATCCATCGTTTAAAAGATCCCAAAAGAAAAACAAGGAAATAAAAATCATATGCCAATAATTGGGGCCAATAGGACTTTCTCTAAGTTGAGATTGATAGATTTTTCAAAAGATCTTGATAAATTCATATATATGAGGGAGTTTGGTTGGAAATAAATTTAAACAGGTTTGCACCACGAATCCTATGTTGAAACATCGCATCATGACGCTATTATTTGTAGAATCGTCAAAAATCCAAAATTGTGTGCATGCTGATTAAGTTTAGTTCATTAAACTCACTCTTATATTGTCTCAAATGGCTTTGATAAAGTTTGATGATTTCTCGCTATCAATTAGAACTCTTTGATCGATTCGACATATTGAAATGATGACTCATTTGTTGTAGTTTATTCCCAATCAATCCACTTTCATAATTGAGCACATTAGTACCATGTTAAGATATAATTCTCGTTGGTCGCTTTTTACACTGTTTTCTGTTTTGATGTCTATTTCTGTCTTCCAGGTACTGTTTTGAGTTAATTTTTTCACTGGGCAAATACTGACTATTTTTTAGGTGTTTCTGGAAATTTTAATTTCTTGTTCGAACGACATCTTATGTCGCGCGAAGCTGTCGTTCAAGCGACATTCAAAGTCATTCAAGTGACTTATCAAAGTCGTTCGAGTAACATCAAGCGAGATCAGGGTTTTCACTTTACACAGCTCGTTCGCATTTTAACCCTTTTCGTTCACTCATACCCTTTCCCTTCAAGCGACGACAACAGCTCTGTTGAAAAGATCCCACCATTGTTAGACTTCGAAGCTTCGTATTTCTAGATTCTCATCTACGACTTCATTCGAGTTCTTCCCATTATTTCTCCTGTATTCTCCAGCGACTATCCCAATTTAGAAATCTCCAATTGTGGCTCTTCGACGTGTAGACCCCTGTTCCCTTCTTCCCAGCGATTTCACCTTTGCGGTGGTTCTGTAGTTTTTTTTGGCGTTGTTTTTTCTGGTGATTCGTTCTCCAAAGAGTTAGCTCCTCCGGACAGTTACACTGTGTACCTCCGATGACAGTTCCTTTTTTTCGGCGATTGCGAGGTATTACGGTTCATGACCTTCTCTTGATTTTTTAATCAGAAATCATTTGTTTGCATAAAAAATTGGTTGCTGTTTCTGATTTTGACTGTTGTTGTGGTTGGTGTTCGCGGTGGCTTGGTTGGACTGTTGTACAGAGATATGTTCTTATGTGTGTGTGTGTTCCTTGGCGACTTTACCCTTTCACTCATCACACATTACTCGTCCATCATGCCCCCTCGATGTCGTGGTGCCCCGACAGGCCGACTCGACGCGCCACCACCCTCTGCTCGAGCTCAGATAGCTCATGCCAATAGGCCCCCGTACTCCTCAGTGAGATGAGCCACTCATTCTGAGTATGATCACTACTGTTTATTAGGCCTACACATTCAGTCTGTTATCCCAGAGAGGGTGTTTTGTTATTCTGAGTTTTACGAGTTCGGTGTCCGGCACTGGCTATCTAATAGGGGTTGAGAGTCTATGTTTGAGGCTTATGGGGTTGTCTATCCGGATATTGTCCGAGAGTTTTTCTTTCGCGCTCTTCCCTACGCTGAGGGGATCTTTTCTACTGTACGTGGCGTTCCTGTTCTCATCACAGTAGATCTCATAGCAACCTTTTTGCACCTTCCCCACGTCCCTGATGCTATGTTTCCTCGTTATACCGATGATGGACCTACATATGATGATATTCTGTGCCATTGCTTCTGGGAGATTCCCCAAGCTAGTACTACTATGTACCATTGCCAGCTTTTTCCTGCCTTTCGTGTACTTAATAGGTTTGTGTCAGCATCCATTTATCCTAGGATAAATCATACTCAAATTGGATCTGACATTGTCTATTTCATGTATCATGTCTCTCAGAGGTGGGATATCGATCTATCGACTGTCATGCTTCGTGTTATATCATCTGTTACCATCAGTGGTACCATTCCAGTCCCCCCTGCTCTTCCGTATGGGATTCTCATCTCCATCATTTTCACTACTGTTGGGGTTCCTATTTTAGAGGGTGATCACCGCCTTCCTTCGCCTACTATTATTGATCATTCTACTTTCACACGTTTCGAGAGTCATTTTCCACAGGCAGCAAGAGCTAGAGCTCCACCCACTGAGGGAGCTTCTATCAATATTGATCCCTGATAGCCTACTGATCCCTCTTTTCCGAGCACCTCCGATTTGTTTTAGCCACCACCCTCCACTCCTGCACCCACACGTCCTATTGAGGAGGAGTTTTCTACGTTATAGGCACAGGTAGCTGCTCAGTCTAGGATGTATGACTCTGTCATGGACAAATTTAATGCTGAGGCTGAAGCACGTGTTCGTGCTGAATCCAGGATGACATCATTTTTTGATGAGATGCAGCAGAGAGAGAAGCTGAGAGGCGCAGGATCTTCTGGATCAGGTCATATTTCATCTACATATTCTGATGATACTGCTACTGCTTACGATGATCATGCTCCTGCTGATGCTTAGTTGTATTTGTTTTATTATATCTGAGATATTGTAATTTCTTATGAATTTATTTATTCTCAGATATGATGTACTTTTCTGGATAGTTGTATCTATTTTGGTTTATTTTATGACATGGATGTACAGTTTCGTTTGCAGTTTTAGTGATTCTCTCATTATGCTTCAGTTACTGCTATTTTTACGACCCATTGTCATACTAATATTGTTTATCTATCCTTGATGTTCATTCTCATATATTCATGTTAGATTTGGTGTGTCTGTCCCACCTTTTGTCTATTCCAGGCAAAAAGGGGGAGAGATATGTGATGTAGGGGGAGTATTTATTATGATATTATATTTGTTTTATTCCTCCATACTTCACTTGGGTATTTATTTGTGTCTCATGTGTGTAGGTATATTGTTCAGAGATTCAGATATTTATTGATACATCACATTCAGAGACAGAGACAGAATCAGATTCAGATGATTGCCATTCAGAGACAGAATCATAGGCTTGCCGTTTATTCGGTTTCATTATGTCCCGTATTTTTATCATTTTGATTTTTTGGATAGGACATGTAATTTTTACGACATATAGCATTTCTGTTTAGTTTTGTCCCGAAGTAGCCAAAGGGGGAGATTTGTAAGAACATAATTCTTATCATGTACTTTTGTTTTAATTGGCTTAATTCTGGGCAAAATAAATTAAGTCTAGGCTAGTTTTAATTATGGAGTTTAATTGAGCCTACGACAAAGTTCAAGTCCAAGAATGTGCAATTTAAAGCTTTGAAGAAGATTTCAAGTCAAAACATGTTGCATATGTTTAAGATCACTCAGGTATGAATACTTATAAGCATTTGAGTAATTTTGTATATTGATTAAATGCTGGGTGATTTAAATAATTGGGAATTAAATCTTTTTATGTTTTAAAAAATATTTTCGAGCTTCAAATAGTTTAAAGAAAATTCGAGCATTTATTTAAAAGAAAAATATTATTTTAATCAGTGTCGCTCGAACGAGAAATGTGGGTCGTTCAAAGGACATCCCTATGTCGCGCGAACGAGATCCACATCTCGCTCGACCGACCGACCGCCTCGATTTTTGTGTTTTCATTTTCTTGGACTCTGTGCTGCTCAGTTATAAATAAAAAATGTATCTGCGAAAGTTTAATAAGGAAGAACAGTTTCGAAAACTTATTCCTATACAGTTTTTCTCTTCATCCGGTGTTTATTCAAGATCAAATCATTCGATTCCAAAGTTAGTGATCCTGAATGCGTTTACCGGAGGACAATTCATTCACTACATCGTTTTGCACTCTGTGGGGAGAACTCTACAATCGAAAAGCTGCGTGCTATTGTGGAGGCAGTCCTTATGAAGTAACTTGTGGAGAATCCATCTTCTTCTCTATTGCTTCCCACCTGGAGTTCTTATGGGAGATTCCAGTCGAGACATCAAAATCGACACCTGCGGGTATTTCGTATGTCACCCTATTTCATTGTAATCTGTGTAAGTTGTGTCTTACAAATTATAGTGAAATAAAAAGGTTTTGCCCTTCGGGGATTTATCTTGAAATTATTTCTTTTACCGCATGCTTTATGCATGGAATGGATTTAATCACTTAGATGCATGTTTAGGGTGTAAGAAGTTAAAATTGGTTTTAACTAAAAATTGCAACAAAGTTGTTTTTACCTAAAGTACACACTAAATGGCCTTTTCAATTTCCCCACATACATACCACTTCTAGTGAGTACAAATTTGTCAAATTCAAATAATTCTTTAAATAACTTCTTGGTAAGCATGGATCCTGGAACTTTTGATTGTTTGGGACATTAATCATGCCGCTGAGAGTAAGTTCCTTTACTAAAGTCATCTTGATTATAACTTTTCCTTTCCCTTCAGCCTTCAAGTAGAAGAATTTTCCATAAAAATTTGTTCCTCTTGATTAGAGTATTGGTAGGAAGTAAACATATTATTGTCATAACATATGTGATGAATGACCCTAGTGTCCACACACTATTATCTAGTATTACCTACCATGTTTACTTCAGAAACCATTTTCGAAAAGATCAAATTAGTGATATTGTCTAGAAGGTTATCAACCTCAGTGACATTGTCTTGTGTGGGCTTCTGTTTCTTGTTCCCCTGATTTTTATTCTTACAAAAATCTTTTGCACATTGGCTTGTTACACTCAAAATATTTTCCATCGAACCTTTAGAAGTTTCCACCTTTTGGTCCTTTAAAATAACCACCTTGTTTTTACACGCTTTCTTTTCTTATTCTTACTATTAATCTCTTCTTCCACAATATATGCTTTAGATTCCATATGATTTCTAGTTTTTTTTCGGACGCACGATTATCCTCTTAAGCCTCTATATCCCAATCAAGTCCTCAATACCAACATCTTTATGTTTATATTTCAAATAATTTTTGAAATCTTTTCAAGATGATGGAAATTTTTCAATCATCGCAGCTACTCGGAATTATTTACTCAATTCCATTTTTTTGGAAATATTTCATGAAACATTAATTATATTCATGACTGTCTTTGTATCAACCATTTTAAAATCCAAGAATCTATCGACAACGAATTTTTTCATTTCGGCAGCTTCCGTTTGGTATTTTTTGTCCAAAGACTCTCATACCTTTTTAGCTATTTTAAAAGGGCTATACATATTATACAATGTATTTTTCAGATTATTGAGGATATAATTATTGTATAGGAAATCAAAATGTTTTCATGCATCCACTGCAATAATAGTAAGAGATTTAGACAAGGTCAAAGATTTCAAATAAAATAACATTTGATATTACCAATGTTTAAAACCAGTCTCTTTAAATTTTTTAGGCTTTTTGCCATATCCAACAATTGTTGGTACAACTGCAATGGGCAAAACGGAAGTAAAAGATATATCTATAATAAAAATTTATTTATGACAGGATATATGAGTGAAAAAATTATACATATATATAATCACAATATTTTTATTAAATAAAAACTTGCAAACAAACACTGAGTTTACGTATGATAATATACATGCAATAAACTAAACTGTATTTTTAATTAACATAACGTCTATTATATCACATAATTAAAATGCATTGTATATAAATAAATTCTTATAAACAATCAACAAACAAATATACATTTTCTGATTATATAGATAATATTTATTTTACAAAACTAGGCAATCACTGTATGTAAACAGTTTTGAAAACCACAACAGTTTAAAATAGTTTTCTGAATTACATAAAATATTTTTGGAACACACATATTATTACTAACATGATTATGTAGTTTATCAATACAAAAAATCATTATGGAAGTAAATAAAAATAGAAAATCTCATTTTAAGATTTTTATCCAAAATGATTTTTTACTTAATTCCAGTATATATATTGTGCGGACCAGTTCGGATTTTAATAGTGCGGACTGGACATGCATCACCTGGCGGTGAGCCTAGAAAAGAGAGAGAGTGCTTATAATTTAACCGATAATTTGTAGGCTCACCGCCAAGTGGCACATGTCCAGTTTGCTCTGCACAAGAGCAATAGTGTATATATATATATATATATATATATATATATATATATATATATATATATATATATATGTGTGTGTGTGTGTGTGTGTGTGTGTGTGTGTAATAATCCAAACAAATACAAACTTAAAATGACAAGATGAATATAAATATAAGTGAGGGAAGTGCTCAACACTCTGTCCTTACAATAAGATTTTCCCTGCAATGCTGCTTCATAGACACAATGATAATCATCTACAAAATCACATTTTCAATAGTAACACTCCAAATGAAAAGTAACTGGCAAGCTAATAATGGAAGAACTATCTTTTGAGAACGTAAATGAAGGCTGATTTAGATAGAAAAATATGTCTGAAAAGCAAAAGAAAAAATGAAATACAAACCATCAATATATACTAAAAAATGGCGGTTAAAAACAGTTAAAACTGTCACAAGAATTGGGAACAAAATAAACTGTAAAATGGAAATAATACTTGGCCCAAGTCCAAGACCACCACCTCGATCCACGTCCACGCCCACTCCCATGCTGTACTGGACCGGAACAGACTGGATGGGGTGGATGTGGCTCGCGTATGGACTTTGATGCCATTCTAAACCCATGTAGATCTTCCCGCCTTCAAAGAATTGGGACACCCCAAGGGAACCAAGCTCCAAAGCCAAAATGGATTGTAATACACTACTCTCATTTATCATATTTTATCTATGTGGGACTTTGGCTTTTACACAACACTTCAACCAAATTTCATGTTCCAAGTGGGTACTGTGAACAATAATTTCTCATTCACCAATTTATGATTTTACACATGTGAGTATATTATACTTCTCGCGGTGGAGAAAACATTACAACTTCGAACTGTCTCGAAAGAAATGTGGATCACATATTAAATTGACACAAAAGTTGACCAAAATATGATTTTTTCAACCCAATTACATACCATAAATTCCAACATCATAATAGGATCTTTGCAACACAAGTGTAATTAAGACTAGTTTTTTAATTGGGTGGTTCTTTAACAAAAATCCCTCAATTTTTTATTTATTTATTTAGAGTTTATCTTCTTTTTATATTTTAAAAGTCCATAACCATATAAAAACTTACAAACATGATTTCTTCTATAGACCCAAAACCGTAAATTCCAAAAGGCTTTTCCTCAATAAAACATGTAATAAAAATAGTCGAGGAACATTTGAAACATAAAACATGAACTAAATGCAAAATGTATGTATTTTATGGAGATTAATAATTAATTATCCTTTCCCCTTCTTATTACTTGCTCATATAACATATTCAGATTGAGTGTTTTTTACACTTTAGAGTTCATATAAGTAGTCAAAATTAAATCTTGTTCTCAATTAGAGGAGTCACTATGGCGAATAAAAAACATAAGAAATTAGAGAAGTCGCATGTTAACTTCATTTTTTCTCTTTACAACTAATTATGTCCACTATAAGGATTTATTTGTAATTCAAACATAATGATAATAAAAGTTCTTTGTTACAAATACCCTTATGTATTGCTAAAAAGGTTACCTAAAAAGTCCAAAAAAGGGAATATTTACTGTAAGATGTATAAGTGAGGGGCTTATCTGTAAAATAATATTTAGGGCTCATCATGTGATGAAAACAACATACTATAAGAATCATCTTAAATAAAACACTTTACCAGTCTTTTAATGGAAATGTTTTGCCCCCCCCCCCCCCCCCCCAAATGTATTTTTAAAGACATCCCATACATATTAAGTAATTAGTCTTATCCCCCGCATGCATAAGGTATACGTAGGTTGATGCATACAGTGCACATTTACTAATGCACATGTGAGGGGTAAGTCTAATTATTAAAAAGTAGGAGTTTTTAATCGCATTATCTTAAGGGGTTATATAAAAAAACATACTTGAATGATTGAATGATTGAGACTTATTTTATGAAATATGTAAAATTATATGTAAGCTTATGTTCCTATCATTTGTTTAGTTTTCTTATTTCGTTTGTCCGTATCACAATTGGAGGAAAATGGCCAATTTGATACACTAAACAGGACATGTGTAGACACTACAAAGAATACCCCTATGTTAAGTCAATCAAGCCCAAACACGATCGATTATGCCAAGTCTCTTTCAATATACCATGATAAGTAAAAACCAAGATCTCAAGTAATGCAATCTTACTCCAGCTCGACCATATCAGATATGATCTACTTAGGAAGAGATCTACTATAATTGAAATCTATCTCGTTAGATTATACCTAGATATGACTTAATATTTGTATAAATAAGGCCCCCACTATGAGGTGGAAAATGTTAACAACTCTTTGCCTTGTATACTCGACCTTATTTCTCAGCTAGTAAACTTATCACTCGAAGTTGGATCTTGGATACTAAAGAATCTCTCCTCCCTTTTCCCCTAGACATAGGTAAGGAGGACTTGCTGAACCACATATATTCAGTGTCATTTTATCTTCCTGTATAACATTATAGACATAGTTTGGTAAAAAATATTATTGGACAATTATTCCCCTATAATTTGGCATTGTGAGAAGAGAGAAGTTTCCCGCAACTAGATTTACCAAATGCATCACCATGAGTGTTGAACATTCGTTTCATTACAAATGAGGAAAACATGTGCGGTCCAAGATCCAAATTGAAAGGTGGTATCTGTCAAGGTCCCCTCCTTCTCCCAGTGATGCTAGATCTCACGGGTGATTAACCCACCGATCATGAATTAGAAAATAAAATACCATCACGACACTACTTCAAAGTCTTCTTCCACCTTCTGGGATGGGGATTTCCATCCATGTTTACATTAACCCTTCTTAATTCACGAGTAAAAAGCTTCATAAGAGGATCAGAATAGAAACCATCATTCAACAATCATTCCAACTAGAGGTTTCCAAATCTATCCTTACAAAGGCATCATAAAAAGATTGATCTTGAGCAATATGGTCTCCAGTGAGGACTTGGTTGAGGTTAACTTGCTTCACATGATGCCTTGGTCCTCACCTTAAGAGTCACTAACTTTGATGTGAATAGGATCTTGGTTAATTAGGTAATATCATTAGATATCATGTAATTAGATCTAATATACAAGGTGGGATATAACATATATGACTTCAACACTAAGGTCAGACCGATAATCTACTTTAAAGGCAACTTGGAAACTCCTTTGGGGCAGATCAACTTTCATTTAAATTGAGCTCATTAATCAAGAAAAATAATTTCATGTTATGGGGTCATAATAGCTTTATAATTCCATCCTTCAGAGAGGGTGTCTAAACACTATAAGGGTCGTTCCATCTTTCCTCCACCAGGAGCTGAAGTTTGTGACCGATTAGGACATAGAGGAAATCAAGGATGATTAGGAAAAACCAGAAGTTATTACCTCCATAAAAAAGTATGCTCAGTTCAATAAGGGCCAAATGACGATGATGTTGAGGCCAAATAATACAAATATCTACGAAAGGGTACTCATCCAGGGGTTGAAGAGACCAAAATGTCTCCTGTCGATCGAGGAATGGAGGAATTAAGAATGATTCCTTTTGATTTAGAACAATTGGATAAATTATTCCTCACCAGTTCAAAGATAATATACGAGGAATTTTATCCGTTAGTTTAGTTATTCAAAATTAATATTGATATATTCTCTTGGCATCCCTATAACTCGCAAGGCATTGAAACAAATGTGTTTTATCATCAGCTATATATGGATCCATAAGAAATTGGTATCGGAGAAAGTAAAATCGATAGAGGATGAAGTTTAGAAGATACTTCATGCATGGAAACTCCATCATAGATGTCCAAATTCTAGACTGGATCTCCAGTACAATGACCGTTTAGAAGAAGAGTGGAAAGTGGAGTGTATGTGTGGATTTGATTGACCTTAACAAAGCTTGTCCGGGTGAAAGATTTCGATTGCCTATTATTTATCAGTTAGTCAACTCCGGGTATCAATGAATAATATTTTTGGATACTGTAATACCCCGTATTTTTGTGATATTTACTTATGGGATTAATTAAATTAAATGTGTATTAATTGGGAATTAATCCGGATAAAAATACTAGCGAGATGCGAGTTGGTATTTGATATTAATGAGTATATATGACTATATATGAATATTGAACTGTGAAACTTGTCGTGAGATAGAAATACGGCAATTTGAAAATTTTGTTGAGACGCGTGTGACAGTCGCGTCAGGAATATAATTATTTTAATTATAAAAGTGAATTTTATTTCTATTAATCGTATGGTCGTTTTGAGTGCGCCAATGCATCCGGAAGGGTCGAAATAGTCAGAAAACACTAGCCGGGGGTTTAGTTTGGGTCCCGGGGTATTTTTAGGCCATACCGGCAACGTATAAGGGTAGTTTGGTAATTTTGGATTTTTAGGAATTAAAACCCACGAAAATTAGGAATTTACATCTGATTTGGCAATTACCCACTAAACCCACTAATAACCTAATGGGCTACGGAGGTTATTGAAATTAGTCCCAAAAGTTCCTAAGGCAAAAACCCTAGCCACCATTGTCACTTTGGAGAAGAAAAGCTTGGAGAGAGAGAGAGGAGAAATTCTGCAGATTCGACATCAAAATCAGAGATACACATAACCCAAGTGGTTTAATTACACATTTTGCAGAGAATGCTTCTTCCATGCGTAGGAAATTTATAAAATTTCATTGTTCTTGGAGAATGATAAAAACCCATTGAATTGGATGTAGAGATTTATAAAATTTATGAGGAGATTGCATGTAGAACAATGATAGGATGATTATTCAGAGAAAATTACATCTTTTATACCATAAAAACGGATTTATTTATATCTATGGATGAATTGAATTTCTAGGGTTCATGTTATTGTGATTGGGGAAGAAGATGTGGAGATTTAATATTTGGATGAGATTTAGGATGAATTAATCCCACAATATACGTTAATATATGACCTAAGTATATTTAGGATTGATTAGAACCCATGTACAATTGATGGTTTGATGTTTAGAGGAGATTAGAGGTTAAGAAAAGTTGGAAAAACGAGTTAAGGAATTTCTGGGCTCGAAACTGGCCTTTCGTTAGAAGACCTACCCAAGCTTCTAACGAGTGGACAGTTTTCCTTCTAACGAGTTGAATGTTCGTTCGATGCCTTTCGTTCGAACGATATCTCGTTAGATACCCAGTTCGTTCGAACGAACTCTCGTTCGAACAACCTCGTTCGAACGAGACTTCTAACGAGCTGAGAGTTTAGGCTTTTTAGCCTGTTTTGATTTCGCATGTCCCGTAACCTTATTTAATGGTAGAGATAACCTTCCCTTGATGATAAATTGTTATTGTAGGGATATTTGGGATATAATGAGGAGTAAAACTTAGAAGTGTAGTTTGAACCTAATGGAAATTGTGAATTAGGACGTGAGTGTCTATTACGGTACGAGAATTATTGACGGCCTAAATAACTATATTAACCGGGAACATATAAATTGCGTAACATTATATGTCGGTACGAGAATGAGAAGTATATGTATATGATTTTATGTGTATGACATACCTACCATACTTGCTATCACGGGAGGTTTACGTTCGCTTAGGGCCCTCTAATCCTTGTGTTGCCCGAATTTAGACTGGTACCTCGATGAACATAGGTCAGAGAAGGACTTATTGGGATGTTAATAAGTCTGCTGATCGTGGGAGCGCAGGTATGTGCGTGACCCATGTGATGTGACTGTGTTCGCCTCCATTGTTTGTGATTATTGTTATCCGAGAACGATTCCTGAGAGATTCGGAATGCGTGATCCTATGTACGTGATGTACCGGGATGGATAGCAGAGTATGTGTGCACCGCAACTTAGTCTCGGGGTGCTTGTAATGTATATTTACGACGCGAATAATATACACTTAATTAATGGGAACTTTCATGTTGATATTGTGAATATAATTATGGTAATGTTTTGAGAAAACATAACGGGTTAACCGATAGTGAATTGTATTACTAATTGAGAATCCGAGTGTATGTAAAGCCCTCTATTTAATTGATAACGCTAGAATGTAATATGGAAATCGAGTAGTAAGGGGTAGAACTTATTACGGTTTGGTTAGATATGTATGTTATTTAGATGGGTACGGTACGTTAGGAGTGCACATGTAGTCGAGAGGTGAGGATTTCATGTGAGTGCACATCCTAACATGTATTTTACATTTATTGTTTTAATGTTATTAAAACACATGCTGTTCTTAAAATGATTTCCACTTCCGGGCTCTGACCCATTTGCTTTCAAATCTATTTTTGTAAAAACCATTTTTAGGTGCCCAGCCACAAGGACACCATGCTTAGGATCCTCATTCAGGTGACGAGCTGTAGCTGTTTGTGGAAGTTACAGGACTTTACTTGTAGACGCTTCATCTATCTTGACTCTATATTCAGCATTTATCAGTTGTAGGGCATGTCGCCCATTTCTTTTAGAGGCATTTCATTTATTTCAGTTATTCAGACTTCGGGCATGTAATTAATTCAGGATTCAGACTTGTATTATTATTTTCAGTTGTGGGATTGTTGTGAGGAGTTTTCCTTCGGACATCTTATTATTATTTGTTGGTTATTTCATTACTTCGTTATGGTGAATGGATTATGTTGTTCTTCCATTATTATTTTATTGCATGTTAATCAGATTTAAGTTAAAATTTGGCAACTTAATTTTTAAATACTAGGTGGTTAGTAATCATAAAAATGTTTTCGACAGTGATGCTATTAACTGAACCAACTTGGCATTTTGTATTGATTTAATAAAGGAGTAGCTACCCGGTATTTAATTAGTCGGGGTGTCACAGGTGGTATCAGAGCCAGGTTCTAGTGTCCATTGGGATCTGTACGGCTTATTATGTTTTCGCTGAGCTTTCGTTGAAGTAGAGCCCTATATTTTAGGACTGTTGTATTCTCTTGTTTATGCTACGTTCTTCAGCTATTTTGAGTTTATAACTGCGAACTTATAGACTTTATTCTTGTTTCAGAATGCCTCCACGGCGTGCACAAAGGATTCCCAGGGATGCAACGCCGGAACCACAACCCGCACTAGTTCATGGCACGATGAATGCCGCCGAGGTTGCAGCCATTGTGGCCCAGGCGGTAAATGCCGCACTAGCAGTAGTTCAGCAGGCACCACCTCAGGTGCCGATAGCCGCGCCAGTTCAGGCACATGCATTCCCGTCTGCTTGGGAACGTGTACGTGATGCTTTTCAGAAAGCACACGCTCCGGAGTTCGCAGGTAGCTCCGATGTTGTGGTTTCGAGTCAGTGGAGGAAGGACATTCAGCGGCACTTGAGGATGTATGAGTGCACCGATGTCCAGAAGAAGATACTAGCTACCTTTAAGCTAGTAGGGTCTGCACTGCAGTGGTGGGAGTCTATTACCACCGTGGAGGAGAGAGATACTCTCACTATCCAGGAGTTTTGGGTGCGGTTCGACCGCAAATACTTTCCATCAGCTGTTCACACGGAGATGAGGAGGAAGTTGATGAGCCTCAAGCAGGAGGGTAAGACTGTGTCCGAGTATGAGGCCGAATTCACTGATCTTCTGAACATTATTCCGGATGAGATACCGACAGAGGAGAAGAAGATACAGAAATTTACAGATAGGTTGACTTGGAGGATCCGTCAGCATTTGTTGGGGAACCTATCGTTGGCCACTTACTCTGATGTGGTTAATGCTGCATTGCTCCATTGCGAGGACCATTGTTTTCACATGACTGAAGGCAAGTGGTCAGGAGAGTCCAGCCATCAGGGCAGGACTGGGGGAAATGGTGCCAGTGGGGCACATTCTGTTCACGGATCACAAGAGGTTCAGGTCAGGAAATTTCAGGCACGAACAGGGAGGTTTCCGGCAGGGCCATCAGGGTCCGAACGGCCATCAGAACGAGCAGGGTCAGAATGGTCAACAACAGTTTCAGCAGGGCCAGTGGAGGAACGGTAACGGCCACCAGGGCCGGGGGCAGCAGGGACAGAGAGGGGGGAACTTCCCGGGGAAGTGTTTCGTTTGTGGCAAGACTGTCCATAAACGCCAGGACTGTCCTGATAGGGGCAGGGCCCCGCAGCAGCAGCAGGGTGCTCGACATGAGCCACATAGGCCACTTTTTCCACCTGCCCTTCCAGCTCCAGCCCAGGTGCCAGCACTACCAGCCATTCCAGCAGTTCCTGTGCAGCAGGGGCAGTTACAGTATGGACGTGTCTATAATGTCCACCAGGCAGCAGCTCCACAGGCACCACCCGCGATTGAGGGTATGTTTCCTATCCATGGTACTATGGGTCGGGTTTTGTTTGATACGGGGGCAACACATTGTTTTATAGCTACACATTTTGCGAAAGCCTTAGGGTTGTTAGCCACAACAGAGAGCACAGTGACTTGTGTAGGCTCACCATTGGGGAGTGGGTCATTTATTTTCTTTATATGCCGGGGAGTGGGGGTAGAGATTGGTAGTTTGGTATTACCTGCAAACATGTTGGTATTAGATATGCATGTGCACGATGTGATTATCGGTATGGATTGGCTCGCAGATTATAGAGCCATGATTGATTGCTTCGGTGGGAGCATTGTTTTAGCCATTCCGAGGCAAGAGATGTTTGTAGTGGCGATGCCTCGCCCAGAGGGAGGTTCGACCGCTCATGTGTATTACATAGAGGAGGATACCTCTAAGGAGGTTGTAATTCCTTTAGATTCGATCCCAGTTGTCAGGGAGTATTCCGATGTGTTTCAGGAGATACCAGGCCTACCCCCCAGTCGAGAGATAGACTTTGTCATAGACTTATTGCCAGATACGAGACCTATAGAACGCGCACCATACCGCATCGCTCCGACAGAGATGCGAGAGCTACGAGATCAGATTGAGCAGTTGTTGGGTTAGGCGTTTATACGGAGGAGTACTTCGCCGTGGGGTGCCCCTGTGTTGTTCGTGAAGAAGATAGATGGTTCACTGAGATTGTGTGTGGATTACTGAGAGTTGAATAAGGTCACGATACGGAATAAGTATCCGTTTCCTCGAATCGATGACTTATTCGACCAGTTGAGAGGGGCTTCTTTCTTCTCAAAGATTGATTTGCGATCGGGATACCATCAGTTGCGTATCAGGGAAGAGGATGTCTCAAAGACTGCGTTCTTAACGATATATGGTTCTTACGAGTTTTGGGTTATGCCTTTTGGTTTGACCAATGCTCCAGCCGTGTTTATGGACTTGATGAATAGGGTGTTCAGAGATTTCCTAGATCAGTTCGTCATTGTCTTCATTGATGATATTCTGGTTTACTCCTAGACAGAGGAGGAGCACGCCGAGCATTTGAGGCAAGTTTTGCAGACGCTACGTCAAAACGAGTTGTATGCAAAGTATGAGAAGTGCGGGTTTTGGCTGAAGGAGGTCCAGTTTTTAGGACATATTATTTCCGACCGAGGGATATCTGTTGATCCGGGGAAAGTATCCGCGGTGAGGGAGTGGGGACAGCCCATGACACCAATGGAGATCCGTAGTTTCTTGGGACTAGCAGGATACTACAGGAGATTCATTCGGGAATTTTCGAAGATAGCAGGTCCTTTGACACATCTGACTCGTAAGGGTGTGCCATTCATATGGAGTGATGCCTGTCAGTTGGCATTTGATGAGTTGAAGGATAAGTTGACCTCAGAACCTATGTTAGCATTGCCGAGACCGGGATTTGAGTATTTAGTTTACACCGATGCATCCTTGCAAGGACTTGGAGGTGTATTACAGCAGGAGAGTCAGTCCATAGCTTATGCTTCCTGTAAGCTTAAGCCTCATGAGAAGAATTACCCCACTCATGATTTGGAGTTGGCGGCAGTTGTATTTGCCCTTCGGATTTGGAGACATTATCTTTTGGGGGAGAAGTTTTGATCGTTCATGGACCACAAGTCCCTACAATACCTATTCACGCAGAAGGAGTTCAATATGCGGCAACGGAGGTGGCTTGAGTTTCTAAAGGACTGTCAGTTTGATATCCAGTATCACCCGGGGAAGGCTAACGTGGTAGCAGACGCGTTGAGCCGTAGGCCAGTAGATGAGGTGGCAGGGGTGTGGAAGGCCAAGTGGAAGGAGTTGGGACACCAGGATGCAGTGGCCCGATCATTCATGTCTGTGATGACTGTTACGCCGTAGATTGTCATGAAGGTGGTAAGGGCCCAGGCAAATGACTCGTTCTGTCAGGAGCAGATAGTTCGATTACTAGCAGAGGGAGCCGAGTCCTATACCGTTGGCTCAGATGGGGGATTACGCTTTAATGGGAGATTGGTAGTTTCGAAAGGGGAGGAATTACGGCACGAGGTGATGGCAGAGTCGCATGGCTCACGGTTCGCGGTACATCCCGGTGGGGACAAAATGTACCAAGACATGAGACGACAGTATTGGTGGAGCGGGATGAAGAGAGATATTACCGAGTTTGTTTCTAAATGCGCCACTTGTCAGCTAGTAAAAGTGGATCATCAAAGACCGGCAGGACTTCTACAGCCATTGGAGGTCCCGATGTGGATGTGGGAGAGCATATCCATGGATTTTATCACGGGGTTACCTACGTCACAGAGAGGTCACGACTTCGTTTGGGTGATTGTGGACAGGTTGACCAAAGTCGCTCATTTTCTATCCGTAAGGATAGACTACACTACGGGACAGTATGCCCAGCTCTTTATTGCAGAGATAGTGAGACTTCACGGTGTACCCCTAAATATCGTGTCTGACAGAGATAAGATATTTGTTTCGTAATTTTGGGAGAGTTTTCAGGAGGCCATGGGCACGGAATTGCGGTTGAGTACGGCGTATCACCCGCAGACCGATGGGCAGACCGAGCGTACAAACCAGATGTTGGAGGACATGCTACGTATGTGCATCATTGATTTCGGGGGTGGATGGGAGCAGTATCTTCCACTGGTGGAGTTTTCTTACAATAACTCCTACCAGTTCACCATTGGCATGACTCCATTTGAGGCGTTGTACGGTAGACTTTGTCGTTCCCCAGCATGTTGGTTGGAGGTGGGGGACAACAAACTACTTGGGCCGGAAGTGATCCAGGATACTTCGGCGAGGATAGAATTGATTCGGAGTCGCATTCGAGTAGCTCAGGATCGGCAGAAGAGCTATGATGATGCGAAGAGGTCCTTCAGGGAATTTGAAGTGGGGGACCAGGTTTTGCTCAGAGTATCTCCTATGAAGGGGATTATGCGTTTCGGGAAGAAGGGGAAGTTGGCACCGAGATACGTGGGGCCATTCCCTATCATCGAGTGGGTTAGACCGGTTGCGTATAGACTTGGGTTACCGGAACATTTGCATCGGATTCACGATGTGTTTCATATTTCCTTGCTAAGGAAATATCTTAGAGATGATTTGGCTCATTCTCACATTTCTTTGGTGGACATCGATCTCCAGCCTGATAACTCCTACGAGGAGGGGCCGATTGCTATTTTGGACCGAAGTGAGCGGAAACTGCGGTCAAAGATAGTTCCGTTAGTGCGTGTTCAGTGGCGACATCATAATGTCGAGGAGTCCACATGGGAGCGCGAGGATGAGATGCGCGAACGTTATCCAGAGTTGTTCTTACCAGGTACCTTTTAGTTCCGAATTTCGGGACGAAATTCTGTTATTAGGGGGGAAGTATGTAATACCCCGTATTTTTGTGATATTTACTTATGGGATTAATTGAATTAAATGTGTATTAATTGGGAATTAATCCGGATAAAAATACTAGTGGAGAGTTGGTATTTGATATTAATGAGTATATATGGCTATATATGAATATTGAACTGTGAAACTTGTCGTGAGATTGAAATACGGCAATTTGGAAATTTTGTTGAGACGCGTGTGACAGTCGCGTCAGGAATATAATTATTTTAATTATAAAAGTGAATTTTATTTCTATTAAACCGTATGGTCGTTTTGAGTGCGCCAACGCATCCGAAGGGTCGAAATAGTCAGAAAACACTAGCCGGGGGTTTAGTTTGGGTCCCGGGTATTTTTAGGCCATACCGGCAACGTATAAGGGTAGTTTTGGTAATTTTGGATTTTTGGGAATTAAAACCCACGAAAATTAGGAATTTACATCTGATTTGGCAATTACCCACTAAAACCCACTAATAACCTAATGGCTACGGAGGGTTATTGAAATTAGTCCCAAAAGTCCTAAGGCAAAAACCCTAGCCACCATTGTCACTTTGGAGAAGAAAAGCTTGGAGAGAGAGAGAGGAGAAATTCTGCAGATTCGACATCAAAATCAGAGATACACATAACCTCAAGTGGTTTAATTACATATTTTGCAGAGAATGCTTCTTCCATGCGTAGGAAATTTATAAAAATTTCATTGTTCTTGGAGAATGATAAAAACCCATTGATTGGATTGTAGAGATTTATAAAATTTATGAGGAGATTGCATGTAGAACAATGTTAGGATGATTATTCAGAGAAAATTACATCTTTTATACCATAAAAACGGATTTATTTATATCTATGGATGAATTGAATTTCTAGGGTTCATGTTATTGTGATTGGGGAAGAAGACGTGGAGATTTAATATTTGGATGAGATTTAGAGATGAATTAATCCCACAATATACGTTAATATATGACCTAAGTATATTTAGGATTGATTAGAAACCCATGTACAATTGATGGTTTGATGTTTAGAGGAGATTAGAGGTGAAGAAAAGTTGGAAAAACGAGTTAAGGAATTTCCTGGGCTCGAAACTGGCCTCTCGTTAGAAGACCTACCCAAGCTTCTAACGAGTGGACAATTTTCCTTCTAACGAGTTGAATGTTCGTTCGATGCTTTCGTTTGAACGAGATCTCGTTAGATACCAGTTCGTTCGAACGAACTCTCGTTCGAACAGCCTCGTTCGAACGAGACTTCTAACGAGCTGAGAGTTTAGGCTTTTTAGCCTGTTTTGATTTCGCGTGTCCCGTAACCTTATTTAATGGTAGAGATAACCTTCCCTTGATGATAAATTGTTATTGTAGGGATATTTGGGATATAATGAGGAGTAAAACTTAGAAGTGTAGTTTGAACCTAATGGAAATTGTGAATTAGGACGTGAGTGTCTATTACGGTACGAGAATTATTGACGGCCTAAATAACTATATTAACCGGGAACATATAAATTGTGTAACATTATATGTCGGTACGAGAATGAGAAGTATACCACAACTATATTATGGTGACTACTAAGATGTGTACATACTTAGTATATGTATATGATTTTATGTGTATGACATACCTACCATACTTGCTATCACGGGAGGTTTACGTTCGGTTAGGGCCCTCTAATCCTTGTGTTGCCCGAATTTAGACTGGTACCTCGATGAACATAGGTCAGAGAAGGACTTATTGGGATGTTAATAAGTCTGCTGATCGTGGGAGCGCAGGTATGTGCGTGAACCATGTGATGTGACTGTGTTCGCCTCCATTGTTTGTGATTATTGTTATCCGAGAACGATTCCTGAGAGATTCGGAATGCGTGATCCTATGTACGTGATGTACCGGGATGGATAGCAGAGTATGTGTGCACCGCAACTTAGTCTCGGGGTGCTTGTAATGTATATTTACGACGCGAATAATATACACTTAATTAATGGGAACTTTCATGTTGATATTGTGAATATAATTATGGTAATGTTTTGAGAAAACATAACGGGTTAACCGATAGTGAATTGTATTACTAATTGAGAATCCGAGTGTATGTAAAGCCCTCTATTTAATTGATAACGCTAGAATGTAATATGGAAATCGAGTAGTAAGGGGTAGAACTTATTACGGTTTGGTTAGATATGTATGTTATTTAGATGGGTACGGTACGTTAGGAGTGCACATGTAGTCGAGAGGTGAGGATTTCATGTGAGTGCACATCCTAACATGTATTTTACATTTAATGTTTTAATGTTATTAAAACACATGCTGTTCTTAAAATGATTTCCACTTTCGGGCTCTGACCCATTTGCTTTCAAATCTATTTTTGTAAAAACCATTTTTAGGTGCCCAGCCACAAGGACACCATGCTTAGGATCCTCATTCAGGTGACGAGCTGTAGCTGTTTGTGGAATTTACAGGACTTTACTTGTAGACGCTTCATCTATCTTGACTCTATATTCAGCATTTATCAGTTGTAGGGCATGTCGCCCATTTCTTTTAGAGGCATTTCATTTATTTTAGTTATTCAGACTTCGGGCATGTAATTAATTCAGGATTCAGACTTGTATTATTATTTTCAGTTGTGGGATTGTTGTGAGGAGTTTTCCTCCGGACTTCTTATTATTATTTGTTGGTTATTTCATTACTTCGTTATGGTGAATGGATTATGTTGTTCTTCCATTATTCTTTTATTCCATGTTAATCAGATTTAAGTTAAAATTTGGCAACTTACTTTTTAAATACTAGGTGGTTAGTAATCATAAAATTGTTTTCGACAGTGATGCTATTAACTGAACCAACTTGGCATTTTGTATTGATTTAATAAAGGAGTAGCTACCCGGTATTTAATTAGTCGGGGTGTCACAGGTGGTATCAGAGCCAGGTTCTAGTGTCCATTGGGATCTGTACGGCTTATTATGTTTCCGCTGAGCTTTCTTTGAAGTAGAGCCCTATATTTTAGGACTGTTGTATTCTCTTGTTTATGCTACGTTCTTCAGCTATTTTGAGTTTATAACTGCGAACTTATAGACTTTATTCTTGTTTCAGAATGCCTCCACGGCGTGCACAAAGGATTCCCAGGGATGCAACGCCGGAACCACAACCCGCACTAGTTCATGGCACGATGAATGCCGCCGAGGTTGCAGCCATTGTGGCCCAGGCGGTAAATGCCGCACTAGCAGTAGTTCAGCAGGCACCACCTCAGGTGCCGATAGCCGCGCCAGTTCAGGCACATGCATTCCCGTCTGCTTGGGAACGTGTACGTGATGCTTTTCAGAAAGCACACGCTCCGGAGTTCGCAGGTAGCTCCGATGTTGTGGTTTCGAGTCAGTGGAGGAAGGACATTCAGCGGCACTTGAGGATGTATGAGTGCACCGATGTCCAGAAGAAGATACTAGCTACCTTTAAGCTAGTAGGGTCTGCACTGCAGTGGTGGGAGTCTATTACCACCGTGGAGGAGAGAGATACTCTCACTATCCAGGAGTTTTGGGTGCGGTTCGACCGCAAATACTTTCCATCAGCTGTTCACACGGAGATGAGGAGGAAGTTGATGAGCCTCAAGCAGGAGGGTCAGACTGTGTCCGAGTATGAGGCCGAATTCACTGATCTTCTGAACATTATTCCGGATGAGATACCGACAGAGGAGAAGAAGATACAGAAATTTACAGACGGGTTGACTTGGAGGATCCGTCAGCATTTGTTGGGGAACCTATCGTTGGCCACTTACTCTGATGTGGTTAATGCTGCATTGCTCCATTGCGAGGACCATTGTTTTCACATGACTGAAGGCAAGTGGTCAGGAGAGTCCAGCCATCAGGGCAGGACTGGGGGAAATGGTGCCAGTGGGGCACATTCTGTTCAGGGATCACAAGAGGTTCAGGTCAGGAAATTTCAGGCACGGACAGGGAGGTTTCCGGCAGGGCCATCAGGGTCCGAACGGCCATCAGAACCAGCAGGGTCAGAATGGTCAACAACAGTTTCAGCAGGGCCAGTGGAGGAACGGTAACGGCCACCAGGGCCGGGGGCAGCAGGGACAGAGAGGGGGGAACTTCCCGGGGAAGTGTTTCGTTTGTGGCAAGACTGTCCATAAACGCCAGGACTGTCCTGATAGGGGCAGGGCCCCGCAGCAGCAACAGGGTGCTCGACATGAGCCACAGAGGCCACTTTTTCCACCTGCCCTTCCAGCTCCAGCCCAGGTGCCAGCACTACCAGCCATTCCAGCAGTTCCTGTGCAGCAGGGGTAGTTACAGTATGGACGTGTCTATAATGTCCACCAGGCAGCAGCTCCACAGGCACCACCCGCGATTGAGGGTATGTTTCCTATCCATGGTACTATGGGTCGGGTTTTGTTTGATACGGGGGCAACACATTGTTTTATAGCTACACATTTTGCGAAAGCCTTAGGGTTGTTAGCCACAACAGAGAGCACAGTGACTTGTGTAGGCTCACCATTGGGGAGTGGGTCATTTATTTTCTTTATATGCCGGGGAGTGGGGGTAGAGATTGGTAGTTTGGTATTACCTGCAAACATGTTGGTATTAGATATGCATGTACACGATGTGATTATCGGTATGGATTGGCTCGCAGATTATAGAGCCATGATTGATTGCTTCGGTGGGAGCATTGTTTTTTCCATTCCGAGGCAAGAGATGTTTGTAGTGGCGATGCCTCGCCCAGAGGGAGGTTCGACCGCTCATTTGTATTACATAGAGGAGGATACCTCTAAGGAGGTTGTAATTCCTTTAGATTCGATCCCAGTTGTCAGGGAGTATTCCGATGTGTTTCAGGAGATACCAGGCCTACCCCCCAGTCGAGAGATAGACTTTGTCATAGACTTATTGCCAGATACGAGACCTATAGCACGCGCACCATACCGCATCGCTCCGGCAGAGATGCGAGAGCTACGAGATCAGATTGAGCAGTTGTTGGGTTAGGCGTTTATACGGAGGAGTACTTCGTCGTGGGGTGCCCCTGTGTTGTTCGTGAAGAAGATAGATGGTTCACTGGGATTGTGTGTGGATTACTGAGAGTTGAATAAGGTCACGATACGGAATAAGTATCCGTTTCCTCGAATCGATGACTTATTCGACCAGTTGAGAGGGGCTTCTTTCTACTCAAAGATTGATTTGCGATCGGGATACCATGAGTTGCGTATCAGGGAAGAGGATGTCTCAAAGACTGCGTTCTTAACGATATATGGTTCTTACGAGTTTTGGGTTATGCCTTTTGGTTTGACCAATGCTCCAGCCGTGTTTATGGACTTGATGAATAGGGTGTTCAGAGATTTCCTAGATCAGTTCGTCATTGTCTTCATTGATGATATTCTGGTTTACTCCTAGACAGAGGAGGAGCACGCCGAGCATTTGAGGCAAGTTTTGCAGACGCTACGTCAAAATGAGTTGTATGCAAAGTATGAGAAGTGCGGGTTTTGGCTGAAGGAGGTCCAGTTTTTGGGACATATTATTTCCGACCGAGGGATATCTGTTGATCCGGGGAAAGTATCCGCGGTGAGGGAGTGGGGACAGCCCATGACACCAACGGAGATCCGTAGTTTCTTGGGACTAGCAGGATACTATAGGAGATTCATTCGGGAATTTTCGAAGATAGCAGGTCCTTTGACACATCTGACTCGTAAGGGTGTGCCATTCATATGGAGTGATGCCTGTCAGTTGGCATTTGATGAGTTGAAGGATAAGTTGACCTCAGCACCTATGTTAGCATTGCCGAGACCGGGATTTGATTATTTAGTTTACACCGATGCATCCTTGCAAGGACTTGGAGGTGTATTACAGCAGGAGAGTCAGTCCATAGCTTATGCTTCCTGTAAGCTTAAGCCTCATGAGAAGAATTACCCCACTCATGATTTGGAGTTGGCGGCAGTTGTATTTGCCCTTCGGATTTGGAGACATTATCTTTTGGGGGAGAAGTTTTGATTGTTCATGGACCACAAGTCCCTACAGTACCTATTCACGCAGAAGGAGTTCAATATGCGGCAACGGAGGTGGCTTGAGTTTCTGAAGGACTATCAATTTGATATCCAGTATCACCCGGTGAAGGCTAACGTGGTAGCAGACGCGTTGAGCCGTAGGCCAGTAGATGAGGTGGCATGGGTGTGGAAGGCCAAGTGGAAGGAGTTGGGACACCAGGATGCAGTGGCCCGATCATTCATGTCTGTGATGACTGTTACGCCGCAGATTGTCATGAAGGTGGTAAGGGCCCAGGCAAATGACTCGTTCTGTCAGGAGCAGATAGTTCGATTACTAGCAGAGGGAGCCGAGTCCTATACCGTTAGCTCAGACGGGGGATTACGCTTTAATGGGAGATTGGTAGTTCCGAAAGGGGAGGAATTGCGGCACGAGGTGATGGCAGAGTCGCATGGCTCACGGTTCGCGGTACATCCCGGTGGGGACAAAATGTACCAAGACATGAGACGACAGTATTGGTGGAGCGGGATGAAGAGAGATATTACCGAGTTTGTTTCTAAATGCGCCACTTGTCAGCTAGTAAAAGTGGATCATCAAAGACCGGCAGGACTTCTACAGCCATTGGAGGTCCCGATGTGGATGTGGGAGAGCATATCCATGGATTTTATCACGGGGTTACCTACGTCACAGAGAGATCACGACTTCGTTTGGGTGATTGTGGACAGGTTGACCAAAGTCGCTCATTTTCTATCCGTAAGGACAGACTACACTACGGGACAGTATGCCCAGCTCTTTATTGCAGAGATAGTGAGACTTCACGGTGTACCCCTAAATATCGTGTCTGACAGAGACAAGATATTTGTTTTGTAATTTTGGGAGAGTTTTCAGGAGGCCATGGGCACGGAATTGCGGTTGAGTACGGCGTAAAACCCGCAGACCGAGCGTACAAACCAGATGTTGGAGGACATGCTACGTATGTGCATCATTGATTTCGGGGGTGGATGGGAGCAGTATCTTCCACTGGTGGAGTTTTCTTACAATAACTCCTACCAGTTCACCATTGGCATGACTCCATTTGAGGCGTTGTACGGTAGACTTTGTCGTTCCCCAGCATGTTGGTTGGAGGTGGGGGACAACAAACTACTTGGGCCGAAAGTGATCCAGGATACTTCGGCGATGATAGAATTGATTCGGAGTCGCATTCGAGTAGCTCAGGATCGGCAGAAGAGCTATGATGATGCGAAGAGGTCCTTCAGGGAATTTGAAGTGGGGGACCAGGTTTTGCTCAGAGTATCTCCTATGAAGGGGATTATGCGTTTCGGGAAGAAGGGGAAGTTGGCACCGAGATACGCGGGGCCATTCCCTATCATCGAGTGGGTTAGACCGGTTGCGTATAGACTTGGGTTACCGGAACATTTGCAATCGGATTCACGATGTGTTTCATATTTACTCGCTAAGGAAATATCTTAGAGATGATTTGGCTCATTCTCACATTTCTTTGGAGGACATCGATCTCCAGCCCTGATTACTCCTACGAGGAGGGGCCGATTGCTATTTTGGACCGAAGTGAGCGGAAACTGCGGTCAAAGATAGTTCCGTTAGTGCGTGTTCAGTGGCGACATCATAATGTCGAGGAGTCCACATGGGAGCGCGAGGATGAGATGCGCGAACGTTATCCAGAGTTGTTCTTACCAGGTACCTTTTAGTTCCGAATTTCGGGACGAAATTCTGTTATTAGGGGGGAAGTATGTAATACCCCGTATTTTTGTGATATTTACTTATGGGATTAATTGAATTAAATGTGTATTAATTGGGAATTAATCCGGATAAAAATACTAGTGAGATGAGAGTTGGTATTTGATATTAATGAGTATATATGGCTATATATGAATATTGAAACTTGTCGTGAGATTGAAATACGGAAATTTGGAAATTTTGTTGAGACGCGTGTGACAGTCGCGTCAGGAATATAATTATTTTAATTATAAAGTGAATTTTATTTCTATTAACCGTATGGTCGTTTTGAGTGCGCCAACGCATCCGGAAGGGTCAAAATAGTCAGAAAACACTAGCCGGGGGTTTAGTTTGGGTCCCGGGTATTTTTAGGCCATACCGGCAACGTATAAGGGTAGTTTGGTAATTTTGGACTTTTGGGAATTAAAACCCACGAAAATTAGGAATTTACATCTGATTTGGCAATTACCCACTAAACCCACTAATAACCTAATGGGCTACGGAGGTTATTGAAATTAGTCCCAAAAGTTCTAAGGCAAAAACCCTAGCCACCATTGTCACTTTGGAGAAGAAAGCTTGGAGAGAGAGAGAGGAGAAATTCTGCAGATTCGACATCAAAATCAGAGATACACATAAGGCAAGTGGTTTAATTACATATTTTGCAGAGAATGCTTCTTCCATGCGTAGGAAATTTATAAAATTTCATTGTTCTTGGAGAATGATAAAAAACCCATTGAATTGGATGTAG